>OY776078.1:16451646-17860646 GCA_963675205.1 Catocala nupta
AACCAGCGACCTCTCGATCGCAAATCTGATGCCGTATCTATTAGTTTACCATGCACCGCTTAATACTTAGTGTTATTATTATTGTCGGCCTCGATGGCGTAGTGGTAAGTGTAACCGACTGCCATGCCCTGAGGCCGTGGGTTCGATTTCCGCACAAGACAAATATTTGTGTGCATGAACATGGATGTTTGTCTTGGTCTGGGTGTTTCTATGTATAATATGTATGTATTTACAAAAAAAAAGTATATATGTATGTGTATCCATTGTCTAGTACCCATAGTACAAGCTCTGCTTAGTTTGGGCTAGATGGTGTTGTGTGTATGTGGTAGAATATTTTTATTATTATTATTATTAATAGCTAAACTAGATTTATATATCTCAATATATCATGAACGCAAATTAGTTTAAATTCTTAGCCGTAAAGGTTACAAAGACTGAAATACTGACTAAAGAAATTAGTAGACCTTTGCACGCAGCATACGCAGGGGTCTTGACTTCGACCCCAACGCACGCAGTCAGAGACTTCTGAAGAAGGTAGGAAAACATCGTGGGGCTACCTGAATGTTTGAGAGTTCTCCATGATGTTCTCGAAAATGTGTGAAGTCTGCCAACCCGCACTGATCCAGCGTGATGGCTTGTATGCCAAGAAGGGCATGTGAGAAAGGTTATGCTAAAGCTTTATGCTATGAAAAGATATTCTTCTCGCACTGGGAAGAGACCGATGCCCAGCAATTGAAGAGTTTTTATACAGGGCTGATGTTATGTATTACAAATATATATCTTGATATGAGGCAACTCAGTTGAAGAAGTTAAAGGTTTTATTTCGCAGAAACAATGCGTTTGAGTACTAGCTGGTGTCTCAACTCTTACATCCTAAAGAGCACAGTTTTTAAATTGTAAATACTCACTGACTTTCATACTGGAAAATCGCAACTTTGTAAACGCATATCCAGGATTGTTTAATAATCGAAGCGATTACCGTTATTTTAACCAGAGATATCGATAATTGCCGTGTGGTGCCGGCAGAGTAGAATAGCACCACCCCATTTCTTCCCGTGGGTATCGTAGAAGGCGATTAAGGGACCATCCGAGAGGTGGGCAGCAGCGCTTCTTGCGTAGACAACACAGTCCATACCAATACACTGCGGTCACCAACCCGCCTGCCCAGCGTGGTGACTACGGGCAAAACCCCCCATGATGAGTCCAAAAAAGAAACGGCCCCCAGTTCCCGGCCGCCCTACTATTCCAGGTCACGGCAGCGGCCTTGGTTACGGTAGGGTAGGGGGTGCTAGGAATCCCCGGGCTACGGACGGCTGCCAATAATTGACCCTGGCTACATTTAATGGACGCAGTCTACGGCTGGACGAAAGCCTCCAGATCCTTGAAGAAGAATTAGAGAAGATACGATGGCATGTTCTCGGGCTATCGGAAGTTCGTAGAGAGGGAGAGGACACGGTAACCCTTGAGTCAGGCCATCTATTCTACTTCAGGGAAGGGAGCCAAAAATCCCAAGGTGGCGTGGGATTTCTCGTCAACAAAGCCCTTCGTGACAACGTGGTGGAGATCTGCAGCGTCTCGACCCGGGTTGCGTACCTTGTACTGAAACTGACCGAGAGATACTCTCTCAAGGTCATACAGGTATATGCGCCGACGTCGAGCAGCTCAGACGAAGAGGTGGAGGCCGTTTACGACGATGTGTCAAAGGCCATGCATCGTACCACCAAAACCCATTATACAGTTGTCATGGGGGACTTCAACGCCAAAGTGGGAAAAGAATGCGGTGAATCTTGTTTGGGACAGCATAGCTATGGGCGCAGAAACCATAGGGGCCAAATGCTGGTCAACTTCCTTAGCATGCAGGGGCTGTTCTGTATGAACACATTTTATCAGAAAAAGCCCCAACGGAAGTGGACCTGGAAGAGCCCCGACGGTGTGACGAAGAACGAGATTGACTTCATCATAGCCGACAAGAAGCACATTTTTAGGGATGTCTCGGTGATCAGCAGGTTTAATACCGGTAGCGATCACCGGCTTGTACGAGGCACCCTAAATATCAATTTTAAGCTCGAACGTAGTCGCATGGTGAGGTCTGTTCTTCGTCCAAGTGTGCCCCAAGCTGGACATGATGCGTTCCAACGAGAATTGCAAAATAGATTCGCCGCACTGGAGACCCCGGCCAATGTTGACGAGGACCTGGACGGCATAATTGGGGTGATACGCGAAGTGGGAACGAGGCACTTTCGGAAAAGGCGATCAGATAGGAAGTCCAAACTTTCTAGCGAGACCCTGGATCTGATGCGATTTAGACGTGAGACACCAGAGGAATCTTTGTCAGATCCCCAGTCACTCCACAAGAAAATCAGGAACTTGGTAAGACGCGACCTTCGCAGCTGGAACACTCGCCTAGTACACGAGGCGATCGAGCGAAATCGGGGGTCGAAGGTCTTCACCAAGATACTGGGGAGGAGTCATCTGACAAAGTTAGCTACCTCGAATGGTGAAACCGTCACATCAGTCCCGGGGATACTCGCTGAAATTGAGGACTTCTACGGAACTCTGTATGCTTCGCACGCACCGAAGCCTCCACCAGACGCGAGAGACCCTAGAGCCCCACTTACCCGCCACTTCACTGACGATCTCCCAGACGTAGATGTCGACGAAATCGAGGCGGCTCTCAAACAGCTTAGTAATGGGAAGGCTCCCGGTGAAGATGGAGTAGCCTCTGAGCTCCTCAAGGCTGGGGGTAAACCTGTTCTTGGGGAGTTGAGGAGGCTCTTCAACTCTGTAATAACCAATGGGGCTACCCCGAAGGCGTGGAACAGAGGTGTAGTGGCATTGTTTTTCAAGAAAGGAGACAAAACGCTCCTTAAAAACTATAGGCCGATCACGCTTCTGAGCCACGTCTATAAGCTGTTCTCGAGAGTCGTCACGAATCGTCTGGCATCAAGATTTGACGCCTTTCAGCCACCGGAACAGGCTGGGTTTCGTAAAGGCTATAGCACCGTAGATCACATCCATACTGTTCGGCAGGTTATACAGAAGTCCGAAGAGTATAACCAACCGCTGTGTCTGGCGTTTGTGGACTACGAGAAGGCCTTCGACTCCATCGAAACCTGGGCTGTTCTGGAGTCTTTGCAGCGATGCCAAGTCGACTGGCGGTACGTGGAGGTGCTGAGAAACCTCCACCAAATGGCGACGATGTCCGTCCAAGTGCAGAACCACCAAACAAGACCCATCCAGTTGCTCAGAGGTGTAAGACAGGGTGACGTTATTTCCCCGAAACTCTTCACCAATGCTCTGGAGGATGTCTTCAAGACCCTGCGGTGGAATGGAATGGGCATCAATGTCAATGGTGAATATCTCACACACCTCCGCTTTGCTGACGACATAGTTGTAATGGCAGAATCGCTGCAAGACCTGCAGACAATGCTGTCCGGTCTTAATGCTGCCTCGAGACGCGTTGGGCTCGGGATGAACTTGGACAAGACTAAGGTCATGTTCAACGAGCACATCGTCCCTGAGCCCGTTTTCGTCGAAGGTGTAGCCCTTGAAGTTGTCCAGGGGTACGTCTACCTAGGACAAAAGTTACAGCTGGGTAGAGACAACTTTGAGGGTGAAATCACCAGAAGAGTGCAGCTTGGCTGGGCAGCGTTTGGAAAGTTGCGTCACATCTTCGAGTCACCCTTGCCACAATGCCTGAAGACCAAGGTATTCAATCAATGCGTCCTGCCGGTCATGACATACGGAGCCGAGACGTGGAACCTAACAGTGAAACTAGCCCACCGATTGCATGTCACTCAGCGAGCTATGGAAAGGTGTATGCTCGGAATCTCGTTAAGGGACAAAGTCCGGAACGAGATTATCCGACAAAAAACCAAAGCTACTGACGTAGTTCAGAAGTGTAGCAGGCTGAAGTGGCAGTGGGCCGGTCACATCTGTCGCAGAACCGATGAGCGTTGGAGCAGACGGGTTCTCGAGTGGAGACCACGACTCGGCAAGCGTAGTGTAGCACGCCCTCCGGCCAGATGGACCGACGACCTGAAAAAAGTGGCTGGTGGTGACTGGATGGCGAAAACGGGAGATCGGGCCTTGTGGCGCACCCTGGGGGAGGCTTATGTCCAGCAGTGGACTGCAATAGGCTGAAATGATGAAATGATGATGATCGATAATGACTGCTTAATATTGCTTAATATAGGAACAGAACAGTATCGACGGCATTGCTATCACATGATTATTAAAAATCAAATAGCGATAGCCTAAAATGAATTCTCGAAGTTAAGTGCGTATTAAATAGTTAATTATAATATCGTTCGCATTAACAGTGAAGAAAAGCATCACGAGAAACACGTCTGGACGTACGTTTTACATAATGTTCTCAAAGACATGTGAAGTCTGCTCACCATTCTCATATCGAAAAGAGGCCAGTGCCCAGCAGATTAACAAAGTATTTTATACTGTTAAAATGTAGTGTAATGTAAGTATTCTGATGTGCGATTAACTTGTAGACTTAGTTTAAACTTTATGTACAAAGCAAGCTCAATACTGTATGCCAATTATGTTATACCAATGTCAAACATAATATCTTAATCTTGACCATTATTCCCACTTCATTATAATTATGCAATAGTAATCGCTCGGTGGTGAAAATGCGATTGTAATTCATTACATTAAAATGCTCTCCTTCTTCTCGATATAAATTTTAATTATCCCAGTCAGCAATCATGCAGCCACGCGATCAGCACCAGGTCCGAGAGGCGGTGTGCGTGTTTCCACGCGCGCCTCTGTTTCGAGTCCATCTCCGCTCTAGGGGGGGGAGACTATTATTTATAAATATATGTCTCCCAAGTGACGTGTAAAAGTTTTATTTCTCTCGTTTTAATGTGCACTTAATAATAAAATACATCATCTAATTAACACCACTTGTGAAAAATTTATTCACGTCACTATATATTCAGTTCTAGCATCGCTACTACTGGAGACATATCAATTTATTTTTCCCATCTTTCACCGCTGATGGCAACTGGGAATAAAATGAGTGGCCACTCCCAATTGCCACCACTGGTGACGCACAAACTGGTGGCAAATGGGATTTTTTTTGGAAAAGAATCCCATTTGTCATCAGACGTGGCGCCGACGGTGGGGGCAACTGGGAATAACCCAATTTTAGTACGTACAACCAGCCCGTTATCTAAAGAACAATGGCGAAATAATAGTTGATGGAATTATTAAGCGTCTAGAAAAGTCTTCCTTATGCATGAAAATTGAATAATTTTGTAAGATTTTCCAATTATGTTCAAGACCTGAGTAAGTCTGAAAACAAAATGCATTTTAGTAAAAGTGATTTGATTAATTAATATTGTACTGTCACTACTTTCATTACAAATGGTGTTGCCACGTATTTTGAAACTGAAAAGACTTAACGTCAGTCTTTTTTGTATTTACATATTTTGTAATTATATTTACGTTTACGACACTTAAAAAAGAAACGTTTATATTTTTCCAAACATTACAGGAGTGGTAATTATTAAATAATAAAATAAAATCACAAGAATTCTTTAAACTTAAATCAAGTCTGGCAATAATGACTACGGAAATCGTCTGTTGACAATTCACAATGACGACATCTTGTTAATTGTTGTTCGTTCGCTGTTTGAGCCTGCGTTACGTCTTTGTGTTTTCTTTTGATTTCGATGATTTTTACAAGTAAAAATCAGTCACAGTCCATAAGCAGTCCAGGTCAAGACCTGGACTGCTTATGGACTGTGACTACTCTTAGATTTCTCCACGTGACTTGTGCTTGCCTACGGATTCCGATTACCTGCTTTTTACTACGACCACTTGCTGTGATTACTTTGGACTCCGATTCTGCCTTATGCTTTGGATTTTGTTGTATGTGCATCGATTTGTTGATCACGATGGGAAGTCGTGTAAGGCCTACACGCATAACGTGTGTCATCTGTAACATTTGTATCAATCGTTTGCGCCGATATCCCGCATTAGAACCTAAACCGAGAGTCACTGCTATAATATGCAGCTGGGTGTACCCTCAAATTGTAAGTATTATTTGCGTCATTAGATAAAACAGAACAGTGGTATTAGTATTTCATAAAACTGCTTAAGACATTATTAAAACAGCAGGAGAACAATTCTGACATCATTCTCAGAATTTGGCAGATGCATTGGTAAGCCAATAGAGCCAATAATATATTTGAACATGATTCTCCTATTTAACATGTAAATAATAAACCATTAACAAAATACAAACATTGGAATAGTTCATCACGCCAAATCAAATTCTTGAATCACAATAATTATTTTATATATTGTTATTAATATTTGTTTTATATATCCATTGTAGATTTTGGGGGAAGACTATGTTTGTGTGGTCTCTGCATGACCGCGCGTTTTCTGCAATTAATAATAATTTACACAGAGAAGATTATAGCAATGAAGGTGCAGAACCAAGTACCAGAGGTCGAACAGATGTGTGTCTTTTATGTGGCTGTTCAATACGCCAAAGACAGAGTGATAAAATATTAAGAGATAATCCTTCTGAAATGCAACAATCTGTAATTAATGTTATAGAGAGCAAACTAGCTCCTCGAGAGGTTTGTATGTTACTTTTACAATTTAAGCTCATATAGCTTAAAATGACAAATAGTGTATGTCAAAAATGCCTTTAAAACTTGAAATCTTTGATAACATTGATCATTTATACTTAATTTTAAAATAGAGAAATAGTTACCCTACTAAATATTAACTCAACTTAAAATGTTAAAGACTCTGACAGTTAAAATAATCTTAAGTTGTTCACATTTAACAATTTTAATTTACTATTATTTATTTATTCTTTTATTTTAGATATCCACATCAGACAGTGTTAGTGAAGACCCTGACAGTTATAATAATCTTAAGTTGTTCACATTTAACAATTTTAATTTATTATGATTTATTTATTATTTTATTTTTAGATATCCTCATCAGACAGTGTATGCCATGCTTGTTACGTAGCCACGTACAAAAAGAGAGGTTATTCGTATGAACCGTCAGGATGAAATTAGACCTGAACTGTATGTATCAAATGATGTGGAACAAGAACAAAATGTGCTGCAACCTGAGACAACACAAAGTATTACTTTACCTGATTACAGACGAGCAGCTAATTCTACTCACACTTGTGTTTTTCCAAATTGTAATAGTACCACATTACATGGTGTATCTGACAAGTTACGAGCTACAATTTTGCACAATCACAATTATTATTTGCCAAAATTAACTTGAGTATGTGGTCAACATTTATCAAATAATTCATGGGATACTTTATATAAATCTGAAAATAGTATTCAGACTTTTACTATCGAACAAATACAACATGTTTTTCATTTGTAAATGCATTTAGTCCCACTCTTGATTTCGATAATATTGAAGATATGGATGAAAGAGTATTTCAATATTGGATGGGATTATCCAAAGAAGAATTTAATGTTTTACTCGGTGAAGTGCCCCGTATTTCTGAAATAAGTAGAGGAAGCTTAGTGCTGCACTTCTATTAAAAATGAGAACAGGCGATTCTGACGAGAGAATTTCATCATTAGTAGAAGTGCCACGTCGAACATTGGAAAGACTAATGAACAATGTGAGGGAGATTTTACGTCAAGATTTTGTACCAAGACACCTTGGAATAAATCATTTAAGCCGTGATGAATTATTGCAGCATAATTTAACCATCCCTAGTGGATTATTTGGAGGTGAAAATAGTACTATTGTTATATGTGATGGTACATATATTTACATTAATAAAAGTTCAAACTATATGTTTCAAAAAGACACCTATTCATTACACAAATACAGGAATCTCCTGAAACCTTTTATTATTGTTGCCAGTGATGGATATATTGTTGGTTGTTATGGCCCTTACAAAGCAACTACATCAGACTCTGACATTATGATGAATTTATTTAGCAATGAGAACTGTCCTCTTAGATTGTATTTTAGAGATAATGATGCTTTTATTCTAGATAGGGGTTTTAGAGATTGTAGAAGTTTATTAGAGGATGTGGCTATAGACCATACATGCCAGAATCTCTGTTAGAAGGCGAACACCAGTTAACCACGGCTCAAGCCAATATAAGCCGCTGTGTTACAATTTGCAGATGGGTAGTGGAAGTGATCAATGGCTACATAAAGAGAGATTTTAAAATTCTTAGATAAGAATATTGCCATAGCTCACTTCCAAATATGATGCGAAATTTTAAAATAGCTGCAGCTTTATTAAATAAGTTTGGTGTTCACCTGCAAGACAATGTCTATGCCAACGAGATATTAAGTATTATCAGAGAAAATATGGATTTAGAAAATAATCTGGCTTGTATGGTTGGTGCTGTCAATATGAATAGAAGAACATCCAATTTCGAAAGTATAACAGCAGATCGTAGTAACATATACTTTCCTGTACAGAGACTTAATATTATTCACCTTGGGAACGTACCAAATACGACAAGCTCGTTCATATTATGGCGAGCATGTACGTTTCCATGGTGGATACAGAATTGAAGTCTGCAATGAGCAACATAATTCCTCTCAATTCAAACTTAGAGGCAGTTCTGATACAACTTTAGTTAGAGGTAAAATAAAATCACGTCATGTCTCTAGAAAACAGTATTATGTGTATGTTTTAGTAGAAAATAATGTGCCTGGTCGAGCTGGAATTGTAGAGTACTGCTGTAGTTGCTTAGTTGGAAGACGAACTGTCGGTTGTTGCGCACATACCATGACTTTAGTGTGGTACCTTGGATGGGCCAGACATCAGCAAAATATTACAGCACCGGCAGGATTTTTAGATAAAATTGTTGTAAGAGATGATGAGGAATAAATAATTTAAGAAAATGTGTTGATTTGTTTTCAAATAAAACCTACAGCTTATATAAAAAAGAAACCATTAAATATGCATGACAAACCTTTGAAAATAATAGAACCTCTGACTATAATTCCTTTAGCTCCTAGTAGTGTTACTGTTCAATTGTGTAGAACAGAACTATTAGTTAGTGAAAAATAATAACCAATCTGCTTCTTATAACTATTAGAGCTACTTAGCTGCCACTTTATTTTGCTATAAGGAAGGGTTTATTCATTTTTAAAATTCATAGGTATATATTGACATATACCTACATAACCTCCCCAACTTTAAACTGGAATATCTTTAATTCTAGACTTCTATTAATAGTAATGTCTAAGACAAAGTTGTTCAGGAATTTAAACTATATACTTTAGTATTTTTTTCATCCCTATACGCTAAAAAAATATGTCAACAAAATTTTGTTCGGGAGTTCGCCATTGTTCTTTAATCAGTATGTATGTTGATAAGATCTGCATTGATTAGCCGAATAATCACACATATTATTTTTTGTAAAGCATTTATAATTAAATTTAAATAGCTATGAAATAATAACATTAACCTTTTGCATGTTGTTATAGATAGACATTGAAATCAATATTATGAAAACTAATTACTGAAGGTTCTTCACAAACAGTAACTTAATGTGTTATTGTAATTGTATATTCTAATTATAAAATATTGCAGCTATTATAGCGTCATGTTATATAGCATAGTCGGATAGAATATTAAAAAAATGGCAAGAGACATTCTCATTAAAAATAACCTCAATCAAAGTTGGTAGGTACAACAAATAGCGGAAGTACCAATACCAGTTATGTGAACAGAATTATTATAACGTGTGCGTAAGAATATGTTAGCTGCACTGAATTACACGGGAGAACATTCGATCCCAGAATCGAAATAAAATGAATACGACCCACCTGATTGTGGTGACTACCCGCACGCAGTAACCATCTCGCAGCTGTCAACGCGGTGCTCGCTTGATGAGCTCAATCAATTGCATCATGTTCTTCTGCTACATCTCGAACGTAGTATACCAGTGAGAATAGAGTTCAGATCCCAATTCTGATGTCGGAGAGTTGGACGGCAACTCGCTTTTGACATGATGAAGCAACAAAATATAGACGTGATATTTTTATTATACTTCGTACGTATACTAATGATAGGCAGTTACATGAGAAATAAAACAATAAAGGTTGACTGTGATTATCTCTGATTTGATCGGCAACGCAGCGAGTTCCTCACACCGAATGTGTCCGCGCACGCATCTCACTCCAACTAAGAAATTAGCTCTGTGGCGACCTCACTCAAGCTTACGCTTGACATTCCAAAACAATCCAATAGATAGCGCTTTATCCAACTCTAATTACAGAAATTAATTCCATTTCAATAATTATTTTCTTGACGCTTCGACATATGTCAATGTCATTTAAAATAATTAGAAGTATACATCAATTAATAGAAAACATATAAAACTTACAATACTCTAAAAGTCAATGAAGCAAATAAATTAAATTGTGAAAGCAATGGTTTAAGCCTAAAAAAACTGATTTTTAATTATTTTTAGCACCATAGTACTAAAGATTGTAATATATATTACAATCTTTAGTACTAAAGATTGTAATATATATTACAATCTTTAGTACTACGGTACGGCAATAGATACTAAGCAAAACAAAAAAAGAATGCCGGTTGACAAACATAGAAGGTACTGAACAGTTTTGTCTTCGTCTATTTATATGTATATAGAAAGTTTATAATTAAGCAAATTCATGACATTCTAAACAGAACTATTGTCAGCACTTAGCTGCAACTCGGATTACGGTTTAGCTATTAATATATTGTTGAAAATTGACAAAGTTGGACTATGCTGTTCAAGTTGGCAGTTGCAAGCAGGGATAGATGTTATATGCATAGATAGGTATCTATCTATAGCTGCATAGACAATGGCTTTGACGGTACGAATAAGTTGAGAGTTGTTTAAATTATGACGCTATTTATGAGAATATTGGATATTTGTTATGTAAATGTTTTGTTATTTATATCAACGAATGGTTTAAATACATGCACAATTTTCCGCTTATATCCCGGCTTATATGCAGTGTGATCTCCCCTACATTTCGGCAGATATAGAATTAAGTCGAATGTTATTAGAGGTGAGGCTATGGTTGTCTTCTGGGCACAATTCCAGATGCCATATTACTGCTGCGAGTTTCTTAAATCCCTACAACACTCTACCAACCTATTTTATTATATCAAACTGTAGATAATATATATAAAAGGATCATTCACCAACACAGCACCTCCATTTTTATTTTTATTTATAGAAGGCAACTCCGTCTGTTGGTATAATTCCGGTATAGTGAAGCTTTACAAACATTCAAACAACGGACACAAAGAACACCCAGTCTCGGAACAATGATTTTTGGATCACACAAATTATTGCCCCGCGTGGGGTTCGAACCCACAACACTCGACGCGTTGGCAGTGTCGAGGTGACTACTAAAACCACTACGCCATCCGTGCTGTCAAAGTCCATTCAAATACAACTAAAACTAAACATTTGAATTTAGCCTAAATTGTATAATTTAGATGTAATGTATACGCAATGGCGGCAGGTAGATAATATAAAATTGCAATCTTGGTCCATATTATTATGAGTCTTAGCGGTGAGACTAATGAGTAACGTCATTACGCTTGCAATATTATTTAAAATGCTGATGTTGAGCTTAGAAAAGTAATATTGTCTTATGTTTACGCGAATGTTATACATTGAAATTAAATACTTTATACGGATTTTGTTGCGTTGTTTATTTTACTAAAGTTCAATAATAGTAATGTTAGAGTTTTCAAAATTATGTAATAGCAGTGTTTTAAAGTAAAATAAACATCGCGACAAAATCCGTATAAAGTGTTTAATTTCAATTAGAAAAGTAACATAATATTTCCCCAAGGTCTATTGAAATACTAAAATTAAAACCAAAGCCATCGCTTCGCATGTTTTACTCAACGCAGGTAGCAAATAATCACACGTCTCGATGACAAGCGGCTATGATCGAAGAAAATAATAATATTTATTATAAATAGATATATGAACCTCTGATACTCGAAACTGACTAAGCAAAAGCAGTCACAGTGTTACAACATTCTTGCTCCGGTTAATTATGTATAACAGGATGATACCTCACCGGGCTGGGCTCATTTACTTATTAACTTATTATTAAAAAGATCCCTCTTACTAGTATAATTCCTGCAGCACGGAAGACATCAACAAACATTAAACCAACGGACACAAAGGTTGTGGGATAAGAGTTTACAACACTCGCTATAGTGTCAATAGTGAGGCGACGACTTCGGCTATGGAGTCAATCATTCGTACTGTCACTAAATAATTGGCAGCGGTACGCGTTCACTCGATATTTATATGCCTTCCGCAATGCACCTGAATAGCGCCGTGTACTAAGAACATCCTGATGTTCCTGCAGACTCTATTGTTTTGTTAGGCGCCATATACCACATTACAATCAATCGCTGTTAGGTATATTTTGACAAAGCGGGTAGCCTCACATGTCTATCTAGTGAATTCCTCGAACGGCCTCATCCAAAGCATGCAATATCGAACCTTATCCGAACACTTTCTCGGTCCATACGCGGTAAACAGTTTCAATCTCACAAAGCTTTGTGGCGTTGAAACTACCACGAAGTTTAGCAGCTACTGACTAAGTCAATATACGGATAGCACAAGCTCTCTTTATAGCCATCGCTATATGCAGTATAAAGTGCAAAATATTTCGTTAGAAAGAAAAATAAGTTATTTAATAGGCATCACATTCACAACACACCGCGTGAGCTGATTACCAAGACCACTGCATCTTTGTGTAACGTTTATTTATTTACGTTGGCGATAGTTTCCTATTATTACCGTTAAACGATGCCGTTCTCTATTTCTATATGGTGTACAACGTAAACATATATTTGAAAGGAACTTTGCATAAAATAAATAACTGCACGGATAACTTTGTGGTCGCTTCGCCAATTAACACAGGTCAAAAAGTTTATGGTCTGCAATTGTATCAAACTTGTATTCTCCACAAAGTTCTCGAATATATGTGAAGTCTTCCAATCCGCACTGGACTATGGCCTAACCCTTCTCACACTGAGAAGACGTTATTATTAGTATGTTCTTTGCGTCAGCTGTTTGAATATTAGCAAAGTTCCTCGCGATATAGGAATTATTCTTAGTACGAGAGTTGTCAAATTTAATAGCAAAATATAGCTAATATACCTACATAATCAGTTTATATATAGCTATTAACTACCGTCATCGTTGTCCAAGATATATACTATAGAATTATTGTTAAATATGCAACGTCATAAATCAGGGATATAGATGTTTGATGGGTGGATATCTATACTGATATTTATGTGATGAAAGCTGCGCCGGCCAAGAGTATCCTGCTCGAATATGCGATGGATACGATATTGACTGAATATTTACAATGGCATACGAGCCTTAAATACAATGGACGGGAATACTCGGTATCGGTTACGCTGACGTACACGCACGGCAGCGGCGTCAGTTTCGCTATTGTGTAAACGGAGACAGAATTTGAAAAAACACTACCATACCTAGCATATAGCTCTAGCAACATCCATATTTTGATATGAAATTCTACGTAAAGGCAAGTCGAAAAGAAAACTCCGACCGATTCTCAGAAGCATGTAGGACCGCCAACCACGTTCACCTAGCCACAAACGGCTGCTTTATAATAATAATTGTTGCTGTGTGTTAAATAATAATTATGCAGAATAGTATCTGCATAATTATTTAAGTTGGAAAATCAGTAACCAACAATTGCCTTACAGTTTCAATTAATATATTCACGTTATTCGACGAGCAATCAACGTAAATATTAATGAATTATTATTCATATGATAATGTGCTTGTTTGTAAAGCTGTAAACACTTTAAATAATAATCAATTGGCCATTTATGACGAAATAACTATCATTTTGACATTTATACGATTATGCATTATTATACTGTATTTTGAAATACTCCGAAAATAACTTTGAGAGTTTCTAGCCAGAGAAACGCAATAAAAATTTGCCCGATCCGTCAATCAAAGTTAAACCTAATGCAGTCACATTCACTATTGCTGTGCCACCATACCGTCTGATACCATAAGCGCAACTCATGCCATTGACCCGATCCGGACCGAACCTTAAGTCTTTCAGCAATTAAAATGAAATACAACACCCACGTCTTAATTAATGTCTGATTTGTAAGTGCTATTTTAAATATTATAAAATGTAACTATTATTAATTATTGACAACGAAAACATATACACTAGGCTTTTTTAAAGATAACCTCTAAGCTGCGAATACGTCCTGTGGTGATTTGATAAACATTCAAAATTCGAAAAGCGGTCAAAAAAGCACTCGGGCTAGGAACCTACAACACTCGGCGAAGATGCAAGGGCGAGATGACCACTTAAACCATTAACCATGCATGCAGTCATGTAGTAACTGAAAAATTATACGGTGAGTAACAAAAACCTACCCATGCGTCCTGGGTCATAAGATACACATGTTATGATCAACACGTTTAAAAAAAGTTGACCACTTTATGTGATCATTTCGGGGTATATCGACTATGTTGAATCGAATGACGTTGACCGCGAGTTTCTAGTTCTTACGGTTCTTGTGTTGAAAGTTGTATAACAGACAGACGGACAAAGCTGTTGTATAAGAGCTTTTTCAAACTCTAAAAAAGAAATGATTTGATTTATTGTTTGATTGTATGTAAGTAAAGAAATTCTTTTTTTTTTACCTGGTAGAATGCTTTGATTCATACCCCTCCGCGGAGGCGGCAGGAGGGATTGAGGGATGTCGGACTCACCGGGGTTAAAGAGAAAGATGGAATAAGTAGTAATGAACCTCTCGGAATACCGAATAAATCTACCACGGTGTTCCTCGACAAAACCGCTATCGACGGGGCCGCGTGAATCACTTACACATGTGGTCGTGATCCCACCGAGGTTTCGGTCCGCACGTGTGAAACGACAGGCCACTACGTGACAAGACCTACCCATTAGACATTACGCAATTTAAAGCCCTACTGTCCCTCCTCTAGAGAAGAGACGGACACGACACAGACGGACCTGGTGCTGAACGGATGGCGGGCAGGCCCACAAAGCCCACCACCCCCAGGTCAAAACTCGGGGTGTTTGCAGGTCATCTCGCGCCCTCCGGCACCCGGCTCTGCGGTTGGCTTAACCGATCCCTCTCCCGCTACGCCGCCTCCTTGATGGAAATCACTTCCTCTCAGAAGGAGGCGACGGCGTTCCACGACCTCTCACTCTACACCTTAGACTGAACTACGGCCGGGAGCGAGAGATTAGGTTAGGTTAATTTACCATCACACGCTCGCCGAGTGTGTAGCTTGGGAGAAGCAGCGCCGTGTCCTCACAAATGAAGTAGGAGGCGATCTGTCACTGCCAGCCGTAGTGCGGAGGATGGTCGGTAGCGCAGAGTCGTGGGACGCGGTGGTGTCCTTCTGCGAGGACGTGATGTTGCAGAAGGAAACTGCGGAACGGGAGAGGGAGATCTCGACTCCCTTCCCCGGCCGCAGAAGACGCACCGGGCGCAAGAGAAGGGCGGACAACGCCCTTTTCCGGCCCACATGAATGGATCCAGGGGCGACGGACTTGGGGAAGTCCCCGCCCTTTATTCGATGGACCCGAGGTGGAGGCGCGCGCGGGTGTTGGCGCGCGCCTCTTAGGCGATGCACAGGGTAGTTGAACACCTCACTATCCTGTGCAGGAGACGAGGCCCGGACAGACCCAACCAGCGCTAGTGTGGGGCTGCGGAAGAATTTGGATTCCCGCGGTCCCTCGCGCACATGCGAGGAGATACCGGGGTGGTTTTAGCCGGTAAGAGTCCGGTACGCCCCTTCGCCTTTCCCCAGGCGGAGATAGTCTATGAGGATTTCACCCCGTAAAAAAGAAAAAGAAAGTTTAATTTACCATATTAAGTTTGATTTTTTTTCCGTGGGTAAATGCGCCTGATGCATACCCTCTCACCACAAGGAGAGGCGAGAGGGTTATGTCCGGCGCTCCCGTACTTCGGGCCTACCGACCGAAACCCCACGGTGTGCACGCTCGCTGCCTTGTATAGTGGGTGGGCCGATGGCAAAATATATTACCTCAGGGACCCACCCAGCAGTCTACAACCCTTCGGCGACGCCCCGGCACTAAATAGGGCATTGGACCGACTCAATAGCTGGCGGACGGGAGATTCCCGTTCTCTCGCCCGCGGCCTACATTATGGCGGCATAAGGCGCGCGCAAGCGCGCCTGCGCCGCTCGGTTCGCCGGCGACGGATGCGGATGTATCCGCAAGGATACTTTCTTCACGGATCCGTACCACCGCCTCTTTCTGCGAGATGACGTCCTCGCAGAAGGACGCGACTGCTGCCCACTTTTTCTCGGCAGCGAGAGATCTTCACCAACAACATCAATAAGATATTTTTTTTCCCAGGGAAGATGTTATGCACTATGCACTGTCCATCGGCTAGTGCTGGTATACCCAATAAAAAACCTGGGGTGTTCCCTCTCTCACCCAATGGGGGAACCAGTTGGGAGCTCTTAAAAGATTCATCCATAGCAGAACCCCCGTGTGGGTGCGGGACGGGTCAAACGGACCCGACCACCTCTCGTCCCCAGGGGAGAGGCCTCACCGCTGTCCCCTTTCGACGTTAGAAGGTGCGCGGGAACACCGCGCGCGCCCTTTCGGGTCTCTTAATTTACGGGTGGCAGGGTCCCCTGAGACTCTGCCACCCTAAACCCCTAGGTGGGGGGTAGGAGAGCGACATAAGCGCGTCTTCTGCGCCCTCTCCTCCAGCGGCGGACATCTGGGGCGTCACACATCACACATCGTCCTTACACCCCCATTCCACCGCTTCTTTCTGCGAGATGACAGTCTCGTAACTTGCGGTGCTCCGCCGGCTTTCCTACAGCCAAACAGATGCTGCAGGAAAATTTTACAGCGGAGCAGGCGGCGGCCTTGTGGCCGGACTGGCTGCAGCGATAACAAAGGTCGCTGCGATCAGTTTCGGTGGTGCATTGCTGCCTGACGTGCCCCGGTTCGAGGCAGCGGTAGCACCGCCTAGGCCTCGGCTCCGGGAGATTCACCTGAGCTGAGACCATTCCGACTAGCAAACGGCCGGCTGCCACCTTCTTCGTCGCGGCGATGGGGCAGCGCACCACCACCGTGCATAGGCCACGCTCACCGCGGCACTTCTCCCTCACCCTGACCTGCGCTATAGCGCTATATGCTGCCCGCCAACCAGTATAGGTAAACCGGGAACGATATCCTACCCAACTCTCTGAGGCATTCAGGACCGCAGTGTCACCACTAACATTCAGCTCGCCACAAGCTGCTCTGCGGTTTGTTCGCTTTTAGCTTTTAGTCACCCTATTGTTACGTTTTTTGTTTACATAACAAGGTGCAGGTGATATATTAAAAACCAAGGTACTACGTCCTCTGGAATCGATTTGATTTTTGATGAGATAACGACTGCCCCGGAGGGGTTAAGGTGTTGTTGCTATTATGTTTAGTTTTAATATACATGTCTTTATAATATTGTCTTACGTTTACGTGAATGTTATACATTAAACTTAAATTACTTTATACGAAATTTGTCGCGTTGTTTATTTTAAAACACGTTAATTACATAATTTTGAACTCTAACACCACTATTATTGGACTTTACTACAATTTAAGCTATTTAAATTAATTAAAACTATTTATCTTTAAGTTTACACTCTACCCCGACGTTTCGGTTGCTTCACAGCACCTATGGTCACGGGGAGACACATATGTACATGTATATTGTATAATGGCTGCAACACCTTATTGATATGAGAATTGATTAATTGACGATATTATAGAGGTTTCAGGTTTCATCTCATAGGCTAAATGTAGCTTCAATAACTTAGTAAACTCATTAATCTATATATTTTTTACATTAATAAGTGTTACTTTGTGATATAAATGAATAAATGATTTTTGATTTTGACTTTGATACAACAAAAGATAACAATGCATAATTTCGCTGAATCTGAAAAATAAAAGTAAGCTGCCACACGATGGGAGCAAAAGTAACTAATACAACGAATGATTGAATTATTTTTAGTCTTTGAAATACTAAATGTCTATATAGTACGTATATATAAAATAATTCGTTTAATAACTTATATTAGATGGGTAATTCATTTAAGAGTAGCGTGGCGTGCCCTTCGTTCGAATCACAATGACGCCCGCATCCTAGTACAAGGAGTACTAATTGGATGGGCGAAAGTAATTATGAGAGGCAACTCTGGTACCGGTTAAGGTCAAGCTCAAGAGAGGCGTTGTTATCGCTAGTTCGCTTCTACGATACGCTACTTCGGAACTCGAAGCCTCTAGTTATTCCTGTTTACGCTGTAGTTTGTGAATTTTGTGATTAATAAACAACGTGCAGCATTTATAGGACGTAGGGTTGTGGAAGCTTACTCAAGTTCAAGTTTACTATAGCGCGGTGCCGTAGTAACATATTATATTATAGTCTATGATCAGATGTAACATGACCTTTAATATATCTACCATAGTATCTAACATGTCATCAATAGAGATAAGTGCAAAGGATTTCACGGTGTATTTCAATTAATCTGTTAATGGTTGGAATATCAGATATTATTGTAGAACTGTAAGCCAGACGTGCAATACACCTACAATGCCAAGGTCACGAGTAATAGTGAGCGAGTTTATCTATAATACAGTACTAGGTAGCGTGCTGCTTCTGCGAATTTCATGATAGAAAATTCTAATAGCACTTTTGACATACTCCGAGTTGAGACAAAAACCCTCTTTGTAGCTGCATAGCAACGACTCCTTCAGTGTAGACATGTGTCATCTAGACCTCATGCATAGGAGTCGCATTCACTACCGCTGTCACACGGAAGCAGTTGTAGCGATGCAGCTGTAAAGAGCCTAGACGTGATAGCGTGCACTGGATTTGGATGACGAGGATGGAGGATAAGCTACATAATGCCTGCTTTTTGAAGAGATTAGATAAACATTTAACGACCCAAAAAGCTTAAACCAGGGCAGATAAATTATTTTGCATCATCTCATCGCCATTTCAATAAACTCCCGAAGTTTGTGCAGTGTTTCTATTTTCTTTCTTACCTGTGCATTCTTTATTTAAAAAGAAATAAAAGGACGAGAATGCTAGACCTTTTTAATGGCTCTTAGCGATAGCCGGTAGCATGAATAGCAATTCATTTGAATTTCTACTCTATAGAACTGATTAGAATTTCTACCTCAAATTACTGTTATACAGTCTTGATAGCAAATTATTCAAAATTCACACTGCGACTCTCTAGTAAAGAGCAAATACAAGTTAAGCAATTTAGTTCATTAATTTTAAGGAAATGAAATATGAATGACTTTACACATTAAGAGTTGCCTAAAAAGCACTGGAATGGGACCTAATGATATGGTCAATATAAGTCTAAATATAATTATTAAAATCGATATGTACCGTGTTAGTATGTTTCATAATTAAACGTCTTTGATAGATAGATTAGATTATGTTATGATGACGCAGAAATAAAAACTGCATTTTCAAATAAAATCCATTTTATGTAAAGTTAGGGATAAATTCAGAAAAGAATATTTGCATAAAATTATTCGGTGGATGGCGTGGCGGCGAGGCGCAATGAGGAGCGTCCGTCTCTGCTTCGGATGAATGGATGGCGTGGCGGCGAGGCGCAATGAGGAGCGTCCGTCTTTGCTTCGGATGAATGTTCGTAGGCACAATACTAACAATCAAACACAATGAGCTAGCTAAATTACCTGCACTTTTGAATGAATCTATGCTACGACTAACAGCTAACTCCTCGAGGTAAATAAGTGCTACTCACAATAGACAGGCAGCACCAAGGGCGCGTGATCCCTCTGGCGCACTTTTGACACAAGCGAAGTCTGATTGTGTTCCTATCGTCATGATTGTATAATTTATAGTTGTATCTTATATGTAATGTATATCAGCTGCCGGTAGATTTTAGCTTCTGTTATTATATTTTAATAGGTAATTATTAAGTCCTAACTTTATCATAGCGCTTAAAATAATGTATATACATATAGGTAAAAGAAATAAAAAGCTTAAATTTTTCAGTCAGTGTTATCACAAAAATATAAAATTTTATTTTATTATGTAAATATAATTTATATTGTTTATTCCTGCATGATCTAAGCTTTTTTTTATTTTATAGGTAGGTATGGTGATAGATAATCAGTATTTGCTCTAGGTTTAGTAAATCGAAGCCAGTTTTATGGAATTGTAAATTAAGAAGTGAAATTGAAAATATCGAGGTGTTAATAAAACATGAGCGGTGGCGTACAGTCGTATCGTGCCGGCGTCAAGATAGAGCGTTTATAGCGCTTGTCGCTCAATAAGGCTCCCAGTGAGGATCTGAGCGTAGTGGTTGCGAGCGGAAGGAGGCGGCCGGGCCGCGGTCGATAGACAGCGGGGCGCAGGCGCGGACCCTTGCCGCCGGAGGGGCTACGAGAACACGCCAGTCCGCCGGCAAGCTGATACGCGGCCGCCGGCAGCCAGCGTCCGCCAGGACGCACGCGGACGCGTGAAACATGCATACGAGCCGTCCGCGCGGCGTGCACAGCATCGCTCTTGTGCTGGCTCTCGCGATCGCCTGGTTGCCTCATGCAGACCATGCCGCGTGAGTATTTCTCAGTCATCAGATCTTCATCAGCTCCAGCTTATTCGAGATCATCGATCACATCGCGTGACGACACTTAGGCTCGCGCGCCCCTCACGCATTCGGGAAGCCATAGCGTGCGTGTAAATCTCTCAAAGCCGAGAGTTCACATTGCTCGACGCGCGTCTGATTTGTTTATAACACGACCTCGATGCTAATCCCTCGCAAATAAGCTAATAAGGAAAAGGGTTGCGGCTCAAGGTTCCCTGAGATTAGTTGTTGGCTTATTAAAATAATCTAGCGAGAAAAAACAAACTCAGTTAGAGCTCACTTTAATCAAATAAGATTATTTTTTAGGTGAATTGGTTAACTGCGGCGTAATTTATTTATAAAACAAATCTCGTTAAAGTTTGGACTTAAACATCCTTTTACTCGGTTATATTTTTGTGTGAAAGTTTTATTTATAAATTTGTATCGTGCAGTGATTAGTAACTTGTGAGAACAATATCGAAGAAATTGGGACCGCCATTAGGCCCACTGGGAACGATCGTTGTTGCGCTGATTTATCTTATCTTATTGTGATCCTTTGAGAAAGGTGTTACAAATCTTATCGTGGGCGGGGAGTGCCAAGACCTTGATAAGCAGATATGGTTACCTTAATTTAGTGCTGTTTTTTGTGAAAGAGAAATATCTAATTGGGCGCAGTGGAAGTAAACGACAGGGAGAGAAACCTTTACAAGTGAGACGGACAGATCTGACCTTTTGCGTCTGAGAAAACATAATATCCAGGAACTACTATCCCAATTCATTAATAAAGAATTTGTACTAACTAGCTTATATAATTATAGACTGAACTAAAAAGCAGGCTATCAATGAAAATGTGAGACGAAAACATTTTGTGTGGTTAAAATAATAATACTTTAAGTGAGTTTATCTTGACAATCTACCTGAAGTTAGACATTTTCATCTCAACAAAATTATGATAAGTCCATCTGGCTGTCTTAACTGGTAGACTTTGGTAGTAATGGATTATTGTTAGATAGACGAATTGAACGGTAGCATAACTTTTTAAATTCTTAGGGAAGGCCGAGCTTATCTTCTAATTTGATAAATTAATGTATTCTACTCTATAAGATGAGTTACCAGCTTGTATCTGCCAATTGAAGAAAAATGAAGATAAGCTATTTTGGGTCAAAAAAGACTGTGCAGAATTCAATTTATAAATGTAATAATACACTAAGTTAATGAACCTAAAACTTATTCTATCAATATTTAATCTAATTCGTATTTTACGTTAAATATTGAAATTAGCAGGCGCACGCTCTTTGAACTTTGACATTGAAATCGTAACGGTTGGAATATCTGTTGTTTAAATATTTCTATCAGCAGATGTTAACTATTTCATTGGAAATTCATATGTCTAGTAGTTTTAAATGAAACAGGGGTTGGTTTGAGGTGAGCAAAAGTTAAAATACCTTGTTTATTTATAAAATATACATTTTCTCAATATACTGTTAACCGTTTCGCTAATAACCAAAGCTCAGAAACAAACAAACCAAATAAATGCGCCGTAGACCTAATATTTTTGAGAACATCTAGCTTGTTACTTTCCTAAACAATATCATGATAGATTCTATAAAATATTTTTTACTCATTTGTTCGAGCTGACTTTGAACTTGAGTGCGAAATGCACTGAATACTAAAGTTCAATGTCAAAGTAAATACCAATCACGTTAACAGCGGAGGCACACACGGTCATGAAAACACTACACACGACGGTATCAATTAGATAGAATGTTTCACCTTAAACAGAATTCAAACGAAAAATACAGTTCATATTCCGATTGAAAGCAAACGCAGTATAGATTCAAGTTCAGTGATAATCAATTAAACGCGCACGTTCTATTAAACTACTTCATACAGCGTATTGCAATATATGACTTTCCGTTTCAATATTATTTTACTTACGCTTTCGTTAGATAAAAGTGAGAGTTTTTAGTCTCCCTTTTACATTACGTATAAACACAATAAGTTAGAACAGGATAGAGCACTGAATCGCTTACAACCAGCGAGAACGCCTTCCTGGAAATCTTGCACCTCTCAAATCAATATAGCGAATAGTTTGTTTACATTGACAAGCTCAAGTCCTGCCGGGATTTGAAGGTCAGGAGCAACGTTCTGCGCAATATTGAAAACTAGATTGTTGAGACCTAGACCTTGCACTATCTCGGAACTAGAGCGTATTTATTAGAAAGTGCTTCCACGATTTATGTGTTGTATATTTAATAGGGTTTAATTTTTGCATTACGTACTTTATTCATTAATTGTCACAATTATTGTGCTGTATGTATATATAAATATATTTTCATCGTTGCAGCTCAGTTTCTATAATTTATAGATGTTTCAATGTCCCAATGTAACGAGATTTTTTGCTTTCATTGCATTTGATAGTAGGTATTTTAATTCGAAGGAAGCTGGAATAAAAATGCGGTTTTATCGTTCGTGGTCACATCTGCAATGGGTAATGAAACAATGACTTGTAATTTACAAATCACATCTAAGTAGATTGAAATAATTACATTTATTATTAAAAAAAGAATAAATGTAATATCGATATTTTATTACCAATTCGACATTATATGTAATATAATAATAATAATAATAATCTGTCAATGGTCTAATAGTCAAGAGCCTCGTTCATCATCTAAAGAGGCTCGCGTTGGGTGCTTGGATCAAGGGTTTGATGCAGAAGGCAGTGCTTTTAGATACAGCACGCATTGTGAGGCGGTTCCTATCTCTGGAATCCTAACCACCGGCAGCTTGGACCCTGTTCCCGATGCCGGTGGGGTACCATATATTTTATATTTTTAAATGATATGTATTTTTATAGATATATGTATATTTAAAAATGAAAAATATATTGAAAATATTTAAATAAAGAGAATAATAATAATAAATGTTGTTGCCAACAAGCCTGATATTGTCGTAATAGATCGATCAGAGCGCCGTGCAATGATTGTCGATATTACCATCCCTCATGATGGCAACCTCGTGAAAGCTGAGAAGGAAAAATAATTAAAATACCTGAAGCACTTAGCACACGAGGTCGTCGATATGTGGGATGTGGACTCGGCAATCATTGTACCGATAGTCGTTACGGTGAACGGTCTAATAGCCAAGAGCCTTGACCAACATCTTAAGGCTCGCGTTAGGTGCTTGGGTCAAGGGTCAGATGCAAAAGGCAGTCCTCCTCGATACGGCACGCATAGGATCAGTGCTTGGATCAAGGGTTTGATGCAGAAGGCAGTGCTTTTAGATACAGCACGCATTGTGAGGAGGTTCCTCTCTTTGAACCCCTAACCACCGACAGCTTGGACCTTGTCTCAATGTCGGTGGGCATCCATAAATTTTATATTTTTAAATGTGTTTTTTTTATAATTATATATTTAAAATGTAATTTTTATTGGTTAATAGTAAATAAACGTGAAATATAAATAATAATAAATTCTTTATTTGTTCTCTCACACAGAAATTACAAAGTATAGTATAGTATACAGGTTGTCCGGTAATTAATGGATAACCTTGAAATGTCTTATAGTAGAACTGAAGGCCGTTCAGAAAAAAAGAAGAAAAGCAATAATTCAAAAAAATATATATATATTAAAAAGTACAAGCTATATAAGCATAGCATACTTTTGACTATCTATCTATTAGCATAATTAGTGTTTAATAATTAAACAATAAAAAATCGATGGATTTCATTAATTTATGGTCGTAGTATACAAAAAAGTTATACATGGTAATTAAAAAAATAACACATATCTCAGGTAGTAGTTAGGATAGATTTTTTTTCATTTTTTTCTCCACCGCCATCCGTTCCACTATAAGACGTTTCCAGGTTATCCATTAATTACCGGACACCCTATATATCTAATTAATACATTAGTGTGTCAAATTATCTATGTGAGAAGCTGTTATCTATACTAGGAGACCCTGTGTGACAGATTACCAGCCTCTCCAGACTCTGTACAAGGATACAGTTTTATACTAATTAATTAATTAATTAATATTATATCATAAAATATGTTATGAAAATGTAGTATAGGCTGTATCCAGCTATAAACGCCAGGTATAATACCTATAATAGGTATAAACCTACTCGATCAAAAACCAAATAATAAAAACCATTTTAATATCAATATCTAACTAAAATTTGTATTTATATACGCAGACATAACATATATATTCAAATCATTCTGTTGTCATAGCAAAGTTTATAATATATGTATGTAGGTATATTTATGTAGCTCCAAAATAAATATATGCTTGCTTTTCCTTATTAATATTAATGACAGCAAAGTCGGCGTCCAATTAAACTGATTCACATATTTGAGCATGTCAGATAAATGGTTGTCAGTTACATAACTGAGTAATATTATTTAATCCTATTCTTTTTTTTTTTTGCTTGGGGGAATGCCATGACGCATATCCCTCCGTGGGGGCGGGCAGAGGGATTATGTCGGACTCGCCGGGGTAAAAGAAAGATGGAATAATAGTAAAGTACCTCCCGGAATACCGACTAAACCTACCACGGTGTTCCTCAACAAAACCACTATCGACGAGGCCGCGCGCATCGCTTTCGCATGCGGTCGCGACCCCGCCGAGGTTACGGCCCGCCGTATGAAACGGCAGGCCACTACGCGAAGAGACCTACCCAAAGGACTCACTTCTATAAATACCCTACTGTTTCCACCCCAGAGGGGAGACGGACTCGACACAGAGGCGCGCGTGGGAACACGTACGCCGCCTCTCGGACCTGGTGCTGAACGGGTGGTGGGCAGGCCCACAAAGCCCGCCACCCCCAGGTCAAACCTCAGGGTGGCTGGAGGTCATCTCGCGCCCTCCGGCGCCCGGCTCTGCGGTTGGGGAGAGGGTTTAAACGCTCCCTCTCCCGCTCCGCCGCCTCCTTGATGGAAATCACTTCCTCGCAAAAGGAGGCGACGGCGCTCCACGATCTCTCACTCTGGACCATAGACTGAACTACGGCTGGGAGCGAGAGGGCAACCGATCCAACTGCCGCGATCAAATCACGGCGCTGCGATGCCCAGGCGGGGCAAACTGCCAAAGTGTGCAGCGCCGTGTCTTCAACAACGTTGCGGCAGTCGCCGCAGTGGTGACAACCGGGCGTCTCTTGCCGGCGTATACGACACAGGAACCGGCCAAAATAACCGTGGCCAGTCAGAACATGTGTCAGCCGGAAGGTGAGGGCGCCATGCCGCCTCTCCAGCCACTCCTGAAACACGGGACTTACCGCCACGATCGTGGCGTGCCCGGCACTGGGGTGCACAAGTCGCTCCTTCCAATTCGCCACTAGGACCTGGCGGAGCTCGGACCTCGCCGCCTTGATAGCGGGAGGATCCGGTCCTTCGCCCCGAGCTAGCGCCTCCTGGCGCCAACGATAGAGCGACGCCAGGAGCGCCGCTTCCAGGTCCCATGGCATCGATCCGGCGAGGAGGCTCGCAGCCTCGAACGAGATCAACCTGACGGCCATGGCGCGCTGTGGTGCACGCAGCGCCGAGATATTGAGGGCCGTCAGGTTGTCTGCCCAAACTGAGGCCCCATATAGGGCCATGGACCGCACGACCCCCTCGTAGAGCCTCCGGCAGGAGGTGTTTGGTCCCCCAAGGTTGGGCAGCAGGCGCGAGAGCGCGCCTGCAGCGCCCCGAAGAATGGGGGCCAAACGAAGAAAATGGGCTATAAAGTCCCATCGGCTGTCGAGCAAGAGACCTAAATACTTTAGGGTTGACTCGACGCCGATGCGGACCCCTACTACCATAATATGGGCCCCTGGAGGTGGCCGTTTCCGAGGGCCGTGGAAACAAACGGCAAATATTATTTAATCCTTTTTTTTGTTTTTTTTTTTTTACGTGAGGGAATGCAATGACGCATATCCCTCCGCGGGGGCGGACGGAGGGATTATGTCGGACTCGCCGGGGTAAAAGAAAGATGGAAAAGAAATAATGTACCTCCCGGAATACCGACTAAACCTACCACGGTGTTCCTCGACATTATGGAAACGTATTAAGAAAAACAATACACTATTTTATATACAGTTTTGTATTATATCGGATGTTTCATACGTTTCATACATAACTATCGCTTCACTAATTTTGCCGGGTATGCTTTGTATGATATTCATTGTAATTTAATATGTTCCAAATCGTCTGTAGTATGGCATTTTAGGTTAAAATTAACGTTTATAATTAATTATTATGTTATTCTGGTTATTACTGCACTAGATATTTTAGTAAGCAATAATTATTTAGTCTTACACTCAGTACCTATAATTTTTTTAATAATTACTTCTATTATAGAACGTCGTTTTATAAAGCGTGCTTAGTATACATCTTTAAATGTCCTTGAATAATTTTGATTAAGCGCTTAATTAATCTGATTAATGTGAATATAGCACGTAAGCTATAAGCTATTATTAATTATAATAGTTGGCTGTATTTATTTCGTTGTAATGTCATTGTGACTAATTATTTCTGGTTCAGTATAGCTGATTGATGTACTGCAAAGTTTTATACTGTAGGATATCGAATTGGCCAGCTCCGTTTTAAATTTTTTTATATATTATTATATTTTCCGTTTTACTGTCGAGGTTATTGACTCACAAATTCGTGCAGCATATTAAAATGATACAGATGGGTTACTAAAGTCACAAACTGTAATAGAATGGTGGAATATTATCCTTACAAATATTATAAATTCGAAAGTAACTCTGTCTATCTATTTGTCTGTCTGTAACATTTCACAGCTAATCTCCTCAATTGATTTGGATGAAATTTGGTACAAAGATAGTTTAAAACCTAGGGCAGGACATAGGCTACTTTTTATTGATGCGCGAGTCCACGCGGACTGAGCTGCGCGCAAATCCTAGTAAACATATAACCTGAGAGTTTTTAGAGGGGATAGACAGAGACTACGATACTGGCATATCTCTCTTGTTTCATAAAATCTCATTACATTCTTTACGCACGCTCGTTGTTTTACGTTTTTCTTAAGCTGGCTTTTCTGTAGAATGTCTCCGAACTGCTAAAGCTAATGAAGATTTGATTATAGAATATATTTATGTATTATTATTTGTTTTTATCATTCTTATATCTAGGATATGAGACGTGTGTTTTTGCTGGTTTTATTTATGACCGATTTGAGTAGAAAGGTTTCCAAAAATTGTGTTTTATTTAAAGAAATACGGGATTCGGAAAAATGTTATCGTTGCATTTTCAGTTACATAATTGTCATTTTATGATTTACTAGCCTTTGCTCGTGGCTTTGCTCGCGTATAATTAGGTTAGGTTATGTTAACAGTACTTTAAAAAAATATAGCCTATGTTATTAGCGATAATATTAATACCGAATAACAGGCTATATTTTTATATAGCTGTCCAATGGAGAAATAATTTTAAAATCGGTTGAGAAATTTTTGTGTTGAATCTAAGGATTCACACAAACGTACAAACAAACAAAAAATTAAATCCCTCCTCTTTACAATATGAGTATAGAAAATTACGGCATACGGTAAAATTTCATCGTTGCATTTGGTTTAGCATAATTATTGTCACGTTAAGATTTAGTGTACCAGTAAATGCTGCAACTACTTGAAGGCATTCTTTGGTGAAAGCCAATATCAAACAACTGATAAAGGACTTTATGCAACATAAAATACCTCAACGGTTATTTTTCAGCAGTTCAAAAATTATAAAAGCTCGAGAAAAGTTAGTTGAAAACTCAGACGAAAGATCTCAGCTAGACAAAGAAAGATCACTTTACAAAAGTTACACAGTTCTAGTTAGATCACACAAGCCAGTGTGGTGCTACCCTCGCCGCATCAACAACTTTTTCAATGTTACCGTCTGAAGTTCACTCGCTCGTAGTGAAAAATAAGTTGCAGCATTGTGAAGGAAACTTATTACGGAACTAATTAAGCGCAGTTAGGTGTGAGCCGGAAAATACTGGGAACTGAATAGCGTGTAACGATATTTAATGATGCCGAGACTTGTGGCCGTCGTTACTGTATTTAATTATGTATTTTGCGAGATGTTACAAATACAGGCACGGAGACTAAAATTACCGGTAGTTGTTGTCTCAATAATTTTGCACACAATTGCTCTGTGATATATAGGTGTTTGACTTTAAAATAGAATCCTTTTTAAATTATCACACGTATTTCTGAAATATATTTGCTTCAATCCTAATCCTAACCGATATCATAAATGCGAATGTCAGTTTGTTTGTCTGGTACGCTTTCACGCCTTCATTACTCGACCGATCATCTTAAAATATCGCATTCACTTTGTAAGGGGTACAAAAAAGACATAGGGTACTTTTGATCCAGGAAAAAGTACTGTTACTTATCTAACGGATGCAAATGACCTTAATTTATTTTTGATATTATATGGCATAAAGTATAACAGTAAAGTAAAGTATAACAATTATTTAAAGAACATTCCAAACAGCTGATGTGAGTCGAGAGAAGTAGTATACGGGCAGGAATGCGACTTATTATACCTGAAACAGAACACTTCAACTAACTATCGCAATTATAATATAATCTGAGGATTTAATAATACACAATCCTAAAAGCCAATCACACTTTTGTTCCGCGGTGTATATATAGTACATTTAATTGATCATGGCCTCATTAGCAACAATGGTGAAGTATAAAATCGTTGGGCCGTCAAGTAGAAGTCTAAAGTTCAGTTCCAAGACACACATTTTCGACATTTTAAAGTTATTTGTGTAATAGATAGTTAGTCCATTATCGCTTGCTTTAACTATCGTGAAAAACATCGTGAGGAAACTTATAAGCTATAGATATAATTTCTGCATCGTAATACTCTACGAACATCCAAATTAAGAATTTGTGCCTTATACAAATTTTGCCACGTGTGGGGAACAAACCCACAAATCTCGACATAGTAGCACCGGCGAGGTGATCACGTAAACCATTGTGCCATTCGTGTAATCAAAGTTCTACATGTTATTCTAAAGATGAAGTCTGCTAACCAGCACTGGGAAGAGATCTGAGCCAGTAGTGGGACAGTCATAAATAGGCTAATATAATTATGTTCGTGTAACTTTGGAGAAATATATTTTAAGTCACTATTATATAGAGCGAGAGGAGGAACTAATTTGCATGATTGCCTGCCTCAGTAAATGACTGTGTAAGCAGTAACAGACTTAGTGTAGATAATTATAGACCGAATACTCCTTACCGAACATACCCCACTTACCAATAGATTAAAACAATGATTAAGACTTTGTACATGTGTGACTACATTTTAACATCGTATAATTTATTTATTTATTTTATTTACTTGTGTTGCACGATTGAAAGAGATGCACTTTAAAATTAATGTATTCCTTTAAACTTAACTCAAATGCAAAATTATTACATGTCAATGAATTAAGATGAAACAGGAAATAAAAAAAATTGCATTGAAAGAAGCCTGTTCTAGGAGTTAAAACTGTCATGAGAAGGCAAGCAAGAAACAGATGGTCCTTTTATTGTCAGTATTGTGTTTGTTTTAAATACCTTATTGCTCCTCTTATCTTATCTTATCTTGTGTCAGTACAGACCGGCGACACTTCGACCCAGTGGGATCTTTTATGTCGACTTCTCCAATAACGACTGCCATAGATGTTCATGGCAGCCGAGACCGACGGCTTAACATGCTCTCTGAGGCACGGAGCAGGCGATAATTGTCAATCAATACGCACATAATTTCGAAAAGTCATATAGTCATATATCATAGGAATATATAGTCATATAGACAAATATCATATAGTCATAAATAATAGGAAGTCATATGTCCGAAAGTCGGAGGTGCGCGGCGTGGGTTCGAACCCGAGACCCTCTGCATTGCAGTCTGTTGGTCTCCCCACTGAGCTATCATTGCTCTTATTGCTGCTCTTACTCTCAAATCTAAGCTTGACTGCACTGATGGGGCGTTGTGGTTTTAGTAGTCGTCTAGCTGCGGCGAGTGTTGCGAGTCCAATCCCCTCACGGGACAAAAAATTGTGCTTGAATGTCTGTAATATCCGCCCGGACACATGAATCATTCCTGGTGAGGGCATCATCTTCTATAAATAAAAAAAGAACATTAACTCGTGAATGAAGTGTAACATTTAAAGGAGACAAAATTGAAATGACAAATTTTAGTCATTCTCCTACTTAATTAGACCCATTTTACTTAGAGATCAAAGTTTGGCACATAGAAATAAATACCATATTTATAAAAACGTATTTGGATTTGCCTATAAAATCAATTTTACTGAAGGTGCCAAAAAAGTACTTCCTGCACTTTATTTTATAGGTTATTTTGGCCTAAAAAACAGAACCTTCGCATTAGAAATAATTCTTGTATTGCGATGGATTCGACTTACATTCATACGAAGAACAAAAATAACACCCAGACTTAAATCAAATAATTTTAGATCACACAATTTTTAACTGTGTGAGTGGTTCGAACTCATCGGCTATCGACACAGCCGCAGTGGCGAGGACACCATATTTAAAGATTAGATTTCAGTTACGAGCTATTTGGAATAAAGCAAACATAAGAAAAAAAAAATTACAATATACTCATTAAATTACATACACATAAATTAAATTAAACATAAGAAAAAAACATTTACAATATACTCATTAAATTACATACACATAAATATAATGATATCTAAATATACCTTGCAAAATGAATGCGTGATACTTTGCAAGATATATGATATTTTCGTTTTGACTAATTATATTAGTTGTAACTTATGCAATAAGGCTCGTCTAAACGTCTTAAGCAAATATAACTAATGACTTCCAACCCGACCCACTTAAAACCAAAATCACATAAATGAGAAGCAGTTAAAATATTTTTATCGTCTAAACTGTCGATACCGCGTTAATGTTAACCAAAGAATTTTGTAAGTAATTCCTAAAAATCTCTATTGAAAGTATTACTTATGGCTCTAGCGTAACTCGTAAGATTAAGTTACGCATGTAGTACGATTCAGTAGCTTGCGCATGTAGCAGCCACTTTTATTTATTTATTTATTTATATATTGGCACACCAACAGCTTTTAGGCGAAACATACAAATTGATGATACACATTTATATAAAACCTAAACAATCTGGCCTAAGAACTAATAACAAGTGTAAGACAACATCTCCCATTTACAAGTAGTAAGTTTAAAACAGAAAAAATGAAAAAAATAAAAACTTAAAATTGAACACAAATTAAAAATAAAAGGAGACAAATGACAGTAATTATTAATTACTTGCATCATTACAAGTAAATTCATTAAAAAAAACCTTATAATTGAGTGGCACTCTAGGGCAATATACAGAATGTCCGGTAATTAATGGATAACCTGAAAATGTCTTATAGTGGAACTGATGGCATGATGATGAAAATAAATCTATCCTAACTTAGTAGTTAGGATAGATTTATTTTCATCATCATAAATGGTAATTAAAAAAAACACATATCTCAGGTAGTCCTGAGATATGTTTTTTTTAATTACCATGTATAACTTTCTTCTATACTACGACCATAAATAATTGAAATCCATCGATTTCTTGTTGTTTTATTATTAAACACTAATTATGCTAATAGATAGACAGTCAAAAGTATGCTATGCTAATATAACTTGCACTTTTTAATATATTTTTATTTTTTATTTTCTTTTTCATTTTTCTGAACGGCCTTCAGTTCTACTATAAGACATTTCAAGGTTATCCATTAATTAACGGACATCCTGTATATAGAAAGAGATCCAACATGCGCTCAGCAGTAAAATTAAAATTGCTAAAACATCTCTTATGCATTTTTAATGTAACTATTTCTATATTACGACGCTTAGCCCTAGCTACTGTATCGTCAGCCCTTGAATATAATGGCCTATATTTAGCAGAAATTTCATATAGCTGAGGTGATGACAGGTTAAGTTAAAATTAAAATATGTTTATTTTAAGATATGCATTCTTTTTATAAGCGGTATTCACTGTAGGGATTCGCTCTGAGAGAATAAAAGATTCTAGATAGTTCACCAGTCTATACACTATTAAGCATATTTTTCAAAGACTCACAGGCGTGTAAGATTTCTCACGATATTTTCTTTTGATCCATGAATTCTCATCTTAATCGGATTTGCCCTTAGAAATATTCTCGCTGTTATCAAGCTATTTTTACTACGTTTAAGTTGTGCATAGATATGATTACCAGATATGCCATTTACAACACACGGGGTCAAATTGAGCATTACTTGTTAGGATAAATATCATAATTTACGTCACCAAACAAAGGTCGTCAACATAACAGTGTCAATAAGACTATAGATTTATTTACAAATACTAATAAATGTTCACCTCAGTCACGCGTCTGAGCTGATTTAAATGTTTGGTGGGTATACTAATCTATAAGTTCTGATACACACGTGATGTACAAACCAACATTGTCTAGACTGATTTTATACCACATTCTTTAATTACTATGCTTGTATATTTTTAAATTTTAAAGCATTTTATTTATGAGATTTACGGGGACAGACAAAGACGTGTCAATCTTATAAATATCTTTCAAGGTTAATTTTCTTTTATGCTTTATTAATATATACAAGATTTTTTGTTTGTTTGTAAGAATTAAATAAAAACTACATGATTTAAAAAATCTTATACCATTAGAAAGTTATATTATCACAGAACATAGGCTACATTTTATTTAAAAAGAAAACTGCTGTTACTTATATAACCTAACATACTTTTTACGAGCTAAGCCGCGAGCAAAAGCTAGTTACTTATATAGAGAGATAATTTCAATAGTAATTTATAATAATAACTAAATGCTCTATCATAAAATATAATATTCCTATGTACAATAATGCATTATTGCCATTGTTATTGTAACATGTATAGACGAACTTTTTCAAATAAAGTAATTTAAATAATTACCCACAACAAATCGAGTTCTTTGTATTTTCTCTTCTAAGGATACAATAACACAAACCGTATCACGTTTCACTCTTATTGGTTGGAACTATACCACGTCAGTCTAAATTGAATTCTGGTATTTATTGCAATAAAATGGAACTCTATATTGATACCAAACACATCCTACCACAGCAATAAATAAAATAGGTAGGAGGAAGAGAAAATCCTGCAAAGAATCATTACGATTGAGTCTTCAGCTTTTCCATCGAAAGTAATAAACTTTGGTAGTTATTAAGATGTCAGTTATTACCAAGGTAACATTATACACGCCTATATGCTGTAACTTGGTATTAGAGGACATGTGCCTGATACTATATTAATCCTGGACCATTACCCCAGTCATTCTTAAATGAGGTAAAAAAGGTATATCACTTTTCTTTTAGTTATTTCATTAATACATTTGTTCGTGACTGTTTTCCTTCGATCGGCACAAAGCGTTACATGAATGTGTGTGTTTTTAGCCAATTGTGGTCGTGTGGTTTAAAAGCAGATCGTAATAATGTTTTATAAGTCAGTGAGTTGTGATTTCGGGTTTAAATTTTCATGTAGTACGCGGTGTGGATGGAAAAAGCTTAATTCATTTTGTGAAGGCGTTGGAGTTTAAAAATAGAATAACACTGCCCGTGGGTGTCAGTAAAGGTTAGGATGGAATTACGTTATTCACATGAATGGACATGGTCTAGCTATAATGATTAGGCTATTGACATGCAATTATCGTTTTTAATTGGATCAAAATATATTTAATTATACTTTTACAATTAATTGAACAACCTGGTAGGAGAATAATTTACATTCAATATGCTTGCTTTTCAATGCTAATTTTTGACATTACGAATGCAAAAAAGTGGCGTAAACTGGTAGCACTACTATTTACAGCATTTCATCAGGTGAGTAAGTGCTACTACTAGGCTTACATACTTACCTCTCTTTTTTACTACACGACTTTAATTCCTTGACCTTGATTCGGTGACGTGGTATACGGTATAAGCGATTATAGGCTATGGTAATCGCTTAGCATCAAGTAGCCCCTTCAATAATTACCTATCATGAAAACTTTATAAATATTTAGATATATCTAGAAAATCCCAATTAAACTTATCTTCTAGATGTTGCCCGCGGTTCCGTTCGCGTAAACATAGGTAAGGTAAGGTAAGATTAGTGACATGGCTTTTTCTGGATGAAAGGTATCCTATATATTTTTCTGTTCCCCTGACCAACGTGTATGCGAAATTTGACAAGACTCATTTATATATAATACCTATGGCTATTGATTGTTTTACTAATCTTATAAATGTAAAAGTCAGTGCAGATATTTGGATAATTATTAGTTAATCACGCGTCAACTTTCGTACGGATTCGGATGAACACAGACAAATACTTTTTATCTGTGTTCTGATGAGAATAAGAAGCTAGTTAATTATGGTCTATTAATATAATATGTATGCTAAACGACATTAGAGTCATATTTAATCAATTATTGGAATACCAGATGTGCGTCTTTATTATATGTTATGCCGATGCATGGTAAATGAAAATTATGAAATAATTATAATGTATTTTTGACAACAATAATATTTACACTCATTCTATGGTAGATCGATCATTCTGTAATGACAATACTGGTTATTAACACTCTATACCTAAATAATTACATCAGGTATTTTTTAGATTTAGGGGACAGAATAAACAATATTAACCTAGAGAGCATAGGAGTCAATTTAAAGGATTAAAATATTTAGAAAATTAGAATAATTCGGATTTTTAATAAAAATCCAAATATTCGAAACTTTGACAAATATTCGAATGTATAAATGTATGTATGTTCCTTGATATTAATTATTTTACTTCTCAGTAGGTCTACGCAAATACGCATTTCAAGTGCAATTGTCATGTCACGAAATCCAAAAATAATTAGAGTATTACTTAAAATAAGATGTTGTCGTCTCTCTCCATACATAAAATCGACAAGTACAATCGACCCATAACTATAATCAAATTAACAGATTTGAATATTCAATTATCTATAATCCGAATTATTCTCAATTTCAACAAATCGATCAACATTGGATGAGGGTAGTCCCTTTCTTCTTTTAAACTTGTTTGTCCGAAAATCATTATCCATTACACGTTTGCCATAAACTTCAGTAACCATAACGTACAAAAATTCTAAATGTTGTTTTACTTATCTTTATTTCTAAAACTATTCTGTCATAATATCGAGTAGTATAATAATTGAATCTCCTAATTTTGCATGAAATAAAGTCATATGTCCTAGTAAGTAAGTAAGTAAGTAAGTAATTCTTTATTGTGGATCATAGGTAGGTACATAATACAGATGTTATAGTTTAAAATTATTAGGTCAGCTATGTCCTGCCCATTGGGCATACAATAATTGCAATAATTGAATCTATATAATAATAATAATTAATTTATGTCAATTGAATTAGATAGGTACATTCATAGAATAAGTATTTTAGTCAATGTCAATATGTGTAGCAATGTCACAGAGCTTATAAATAGGTAATAAAAATGTAAAAGTGGAGAATACTGAACACATCACGATTGGGCATAGTGGAATGCTATGGTGTTTTATCGTTTAGGTAATCTTTTACTGAGTAGTAACATTTTTGTGTTAAAAACTCATGTAATTTCTTTTTAAACGTAAGTATTGCCGTAACTACTCTAATCTCTCTTGGTATATTATTGTATATCCGCGACGCTGTACAAAATATACTCTCATGCATAAAATGAGTCTTGCTAGGCACTATGTGCAATTTATCTTGGTGTCTTATACGCTTACGATAATTGTATAGCTGTGGATTATTTTTGACAAATAATGCAACCTCCAAAATGTAGATACTAGGCAAAGTAAGAATTTTAAGATTTTTAAACTGAGGTGTACATGAATTGCTTTCGTGCAGATTGAGCATAGCCCTTATACAGCGTTTTTGCGCTACAAATGCGCGGCCTTTGTCTGTGCTATTACCCCAGAATATTATACCCTATCTAAGGGTTGAGCTTACGTACCCATGGTATGCTGTCAAGAGTGTATCTTTATTAGATATTTTTCTTAACCGATGGAGAGCATAAGAAAACTGGCTTAGTTTTTTACAGACAAAGTCAATATGAAATTTTCAACTGATTTTGTTGTCGATATGCAGACCTAGAAATTTGGTTACATTAATTTCTTCTATATCGTTTTCAAGATATCTGATTTTTATCGGAGCCGTGAGTTGTGTACGTATTTTAAAATTCATTATTTTAGTTTTATCGATTTTGATACTTAAATTATTCATTTTTAGCCAGTCTATAATTGTCACTAAAGATTGATTAATGTCAAATTCTAAATTAGTTAAGTTATCATTATTAAATAGTACCGTGCTATCGTCAGCAAATAAAGTGATGTCATGATTTATTATTGAAGGCATGTCATTTATGTACAGAAGAAAGAACAAGGGACCCAAAATACTCCCTTGTGGGACACCGCATTGGGCTGTTCCAGCTTTGGAAGTATAAGCTTCTTCAGTCATTGATAGTGGGTTCAACTGACGTATTTCTGTATATTGTTGTCGGTACGTGAGATATGATTTTACGAGATCGTGCACATTGCCTCTGATACCATAGGCGTACATTTTGGTTAAGAGAGTACTATGCTCAACGCGGTCAAATGCCTTTTTCATGTCCATATATAAAGCTATAGCCGGTAATCCTTTGTCCAAATTAAGCAATACTTTTTGTAAAAAGTTATATATTGCTATGTTTATAGATTTATTTTTTCTAAAACCGTATTGACATGGCGTTAGAATATTATGGCTTTCGAGAAATACATATATGCATTTAAACATGACTTTTTCAAAAATCTTTGCAAATACAGATATTAATGCTATTGGCCTGTAATTATTTATATTTGTTCTATCACCTTTTTTAAACACTGGCTTTATAACCGATATTTTTAGTTGTTCAGGATAGATGCCGCTTTCTATGCATAGGTTGATTATGTAGCTTAATGGCTTAGATATTGTAATGGCAACATCTTTAACGATATTTGTCATAATACCATCAAAACCAACACTAGTTTTATTTTTCAGTGCTAAAATAATTTTAATTATGTCATCTGGGATAGTTGGTGCCATAAATATCGAATTAGAAGAATATGTCAATTTGTTACAAGAATTAAATGTCAGTTTATTACATGGATTATTATCTGTCAAATTATTAGGTGAATTGTGTTTATTATTGTTTATGTCAAGGAAATAGTTATTAAATGTTTGAGCAATGTTCAAAGGGCCATGTATTATTAAATCATTGTTAATTAATTGATTTACGCTTTCAGTTGGATATTTACATTTGATGTCATTAATCACTTTCCATGTTGCTTTGCATTTATTAGTAGCAGTACTGATATAGTAATCATTTTGAGCTTTCTTTGTAAGATTGATTATAGTTTTGTACCTTTTTGTATATGTTTTAAAGGTGTTTTTATTTGTTATACATAATCTGTATTGCCACAAAAGTTGACATTTGCGTTTGCTGCAAATTTTTGACCGCGTGATATCCATTTTGGTCTAGGCTGGTTATAAATTTTAATTTTAACTAATGGAAAGCAGAGTTCGTATAGTATAACAAAGTTATCATGAAATTTGTTATATGAACTATTTGGATCCATACAGCTATATACATCATTATTGCTCAATTGTTCTAAATATTTTTTAAATATGCCTCGATTTTCTTTAGAGTAATCTCTTTTTAATATATACCAATATTTTATGGTGCACGTTTTCTTTACTGGTATTTTAAGTATTTGCGCGCTGTGGTCTGATAAAGTATTGTATTATGTAAAGTGTATTATTCCGAATGTTCAGTCATAATAAAATTGTTAGTCGTAAAATATTTGCTAAATTAAGTAGGTTTAATTAGGTTTTAGTAACAGAAACAAATCGCTGTAAATCTGACTCCACGCAGTCTTGTCTGCACTACCCCTAGAGTCTAATTTAGAATCGCGTAGGCGCGTAGGGACGAGGCGGGCCGAGGAGTAGGAGGCTGTGAGCTAGCCGCCGCAGCTGAGGCCAGCAAACCGAAGCTGCGGTGGTGAGCGAAAGCCGTCTGTGACGATTAGCACGCGTGGGACCGCCAGAGACCCGCAACGCCGAAACCGTGACAAAAGTCAAGCTTTGTAATACAAATTAGTTTTAAAAACATTATCTATATATTAATACGTGAAGCAAAAACTTTGTACCCCTTTTTACGAAAATTGCGCGAGCGGAGGAGAATGAAATTTGGCACAGTTAAACTTTATATGAAGAAGGAGTGGCGAACCCTAATATTTATATGAAATATGCATTACAAATATACTAAATTAATGAGAAAACACTACACGCACACAACTATGCATTTGACATACGCAGTCGAATCGCGTTAGTAGTATTTCGGCATTGTTCGGCTCATGTATTATTATTCTTCGTAACTATGGCTACATATGTCAATATATAATTACGTATATCAGCAATATCTTACAGGCAACCTTTGGGTGGATTGGAATAATATATACTATTTATATTATAATATATTTACGTATTTATATTTAATAAAGAAAAATTAAAACAAAGTAGCAAACTTTGGCATGTCGTCAATTAAAGAGTATAGTTAAGTAAATAATAATTTGTTTGAAAAAGATAGGTAAATTAATCTGTATTCATAGCATTGGCGAAATCTAAATGAAATGTGATTATAGGGGTTAGTGTTTCAGACAGTAAAACTTTAATAACTATCAAACATAAAATTTATATCAATAATGGTTGAATTTCGACCATTAGGCGCTAGTCGGCTAGTTAGGATAAATAAACATTAAATAATTTGAATTTAGGACTTATAACTTTCATTGAAAATGGTTTTGAGTCTTTTGTATATTATTAATTGTAATATTTATGACAAACAAATTTAGAGCATAATATTGTATTTAGGAATTATAATTTTATGGCATGTGATATTATGTGACATAAAGTTATTATTCGGACAAAAGATGATTAGGACAAAACAAATTATGGTATTTAAGATTATGGATAAAAAAGTTAGGTAACACAATAGGGAACCCTGGATGAGATATTATAAAATTTTCGACGCGAGACATAGTGTGTATTAGTTAAACTGAAGCAACATAGCAACGAACTCCTGTTTTAAAAATAAATACTTTATATAAGATGCCTTTTCTCTTCATTATATCGACGAGTACTATCAATCAATACCCATAACTAAATGAATAGTTTTGAATATTTATATATATTATCTACAATAATAGAATTATATATTATATTATATTTGAATTACCTTTTTTATTGTACATTGCTAGTTAACGCAACGACATAGCGGGTCTTAGTTATTAGCTTATGTAACATAAAGTCCTATTTCAATCTCCTCTTTAAAAAATATTTGGCGCCAGTGTCACCCATATACTTCTCCGTTAACATTAAACACAGCATACGCTTGTTTACGATCTCAGCAGTATACATAAAACTATAATTAATTCTCAAAAACAACTGTTCAGTAATATTAGTAGCACAGAACGTTTATTCTTCGTTGTAATCAGATAATAAATAATATTCAGTTTCTGACTCCGTCGGAAGATAATTATGCAGTCGAGCACACATAATATCCATCCATATCCATAATAGCGACTACCTTGATGCGCGCTTATTTCGCCAGTTTAATTTGAAATTACTGCAGTACAGTACAGAAACAGTATCATTTTAGTTGAAATATATGCCAGTGTGGAGAAACTGGTTACTTTGTATTTGCACAGTATCAGCTTTAACTAATTGTGACGTCATAATTATCATGAGAAAATTGAATACCTCGGCAAATGTTTCCTGGCAGTGCCATTCAGAACGTCACCACTCAATTAATTGTCGATCGACTTGATTAAATGTCAAATGATGCATAACATTTCAAATTCAGAAAGTTCAACTTGATATATTCAGTGCATAATTTATAACGGAATCGAATATTATGATGGATTATTAAAAATAGCTGGATGAGATATTTTGTCGTACCGTATAGTAAGTTATCTAAAAGTTTCTGGAACGACCTACAGATCAGGGTCGAGTTAGCGAAAGACGAAAAAATGCATACGCTTACAATACGTTCACACCCTTATAATTATATATTCAAAAACAGGATTACTGATATTGTTTTAGTGCCACATAAAAATATATAAGAGTATACGTTTGCCGTTACCGTATGAAGTAAAATAATGAATAAGTTATATTAATACTAATTATTAATCCGTGGTATATCTTTAACATCTAGGGTCTCATCTCAGGTCAACGTCTTGTGCTTTACAAAGCACAGGTCCGACCGCACGTGGAGTACTGCTCACATCTCTGGGCAGGGGCCCCTAAATACCAGTTCGACCCACTTGACTCCCTACAAAGACGGGCAGTTTGAATCGTCCATGATACCAATCTCACGGATAGATTGAAGTCATTGAAGCAATGGAGAGACTTTGGGTCTCTCAGCGTGTTTTACCGACTCTTTCTCAGGGAGTTCTCTGAAAAACTGTTTGATTTGGTACCAGCGGCCTCTTTCTATCACCGTACCACTCGACAACGAAGCAGGTTTTATCCATATCACCTGGAAGCGTTCAAATCCAAGACGGTACGCTTTCAGCGATCATTTCTTCCACGTACGTGCAAGCTCTGGAATGAACTGCCTGCTTCGGTGTTTCCCGAGCGCTATGATATGTCCTTCTTCAAACGAGGTTTAAAGAGAGTTCTTCTTTCACGGTGGGCAGCGTCTTTGCTGTGTCCTGACATTGCTGAAGTCCATGAGTAGCGGTTACCACTTTCCATCAGGTGGGCCACTTGCTCGTCTGCCACCAAGAGGCAATAAAAAAAAGAAAAAAAAAAGAATCTAGTTTAGAGTGACAAATATTGTTAGTCAAAAGCCTAAATAGATCTGGCTATAACTGTTGCCATCGTGACTAATGAATGTCTAGTAACCTCGTAATATATTATTAAACTTGCCTATACTGAAAGTGTTAAGCAGAGGAGTTTCACGATCACTTTTCGCTAGCTATGCTAAAGCTCCTCGTAGTTGTAATCGGGGACAAGCCAATTGCGCTATTTCTGGCACAATACCAGACTACGGGCTGTTATTGTAAATTACATACATACATATAGAAAATCACACCTGCAACCTCCGAAAGGGTTACCAGAGATGTTTTACTTAATATTTCACCATTACTGTTAAGATCTCATGTATTAGAGACGTATAGTAGTCCACCGGAATTATTTTCAGTCAATGTGCTATTACTGAGAAATTCGTAACCGTATAGTATAAAGTTCAATAATAGTAGTGTTAGAGTATCAAAATGATGTAATAAAAGTGTTTCATAATAAACAACGCGGCAAAATCCGTATAAAGTGGTTAATTTTTATGTATAACATTCGCGTAAATATAAGACAATATTATGTAACTCTGCTTTACTTAACTAGATACATAAATTATTGATGTGATCAATATTGATAGCTTCGATATCGGTCGGGACCTAAGCGCACACTGATAAACAGGAGCCCGTCGCCAAAAGCTAAGTCACTCTATTAATTATAAAGCACCATGTTTTTTCAACGGCCACTAAAAGTTTGAACATTGTTTATACATAAGTCTGAAAAGATGATGAATAATAATACATTTTATACAAAAAGTAAACGTCTTATGATACGCTGCCCGAGTCGTAATTACTTTGTATAAAATTTATTAAAAGTTAGCACATTAAAAGGTAAACAATACAGTCAACCTTACGCATAAAATAGTTTTCGAAAAGATAATGAACTTGGTCTTCAATGGTTACATAATAAGCGGCGAATAGGTTATAGTGTTGATGAACATAACCGATACGGCTGTTCTATTTTTAGGGCAGAGATAGTCTAATTTTATCGTTCATTCGGTGTCAATGGCAATGCAGAATCGTTCACGTTGAACGGCACGACTGTGCCTAGTATTGTACGGGCTATGGGTAAACAATAGTGTATGTCTATTACGGCTCTGTCCGTCCATTAAAATGCGTACAGTTTAGAGCATTTCCATGTTACGTAATGTTCGTACAAATACAAGCAAAAGCACACTTCAGAAAGTATTTTTCTGTGATGTAACATTTTTGTGAACGCTGTTCAAGTCGCGCGAGCACTTGATACATTGTTTTGCACGTTCGACGGTGTTTCTCAGTTTGTTTGTCCGACGTACGATGAATAGTTGGACACTTTTTGATGTGATGTTACTATACTGCTGTTGCTATATTACCATATGCTATTAGTTACTTCGGATATATCACAACTTCGACGGGATTATGTTGAATTCTTCAAAGATAGTATGCACTATCAAGCGTAACAAAATTCAATATAGCAAATGTCGTGTTATAAACTGACACGACGTGGTACATATCGTTTTTTTAATTTCACCTAAACTTTTCACAATAGTGGCAATTTAGCTGGTTCGTCAAAGGATTTTTGGAGCCAATGTCAATATGCCGCATAGCGCCAATATTTATAAAAGGCTAAATATGGCTGGCTATATTCCGGATAGCCTTTATTCGGCTGATCAAATTTGAGTGTTTCTACATATTCTAACAATAACCATAACAAGACCGCGAGGCAGATTGTGGTGAGCTGACTGTGACTGGTGACACTGCGGTTTTGAATGCATCAGAGATTCGGAAAGCACCTCGTAAGCCTAAGATTGCCAATTAGTAAGCTAATCTCAAAGGATCCTAAAGAGCTTTCAACTTTGGCTTAACATAGTCAGCAAAACTAGTATTTTTATGCTCAGGCCTGGAAATGTCGTTCAATTCAGTTTGCAACAACAACTACGGGCATATTCAAGATAGATGCCGTTTTCATCAACATATACCAGTTTACCGGTCTAATATAAATACAAAAAATCACCCATTCGCACAGACCAGATTTATTAGGTTGCGTATGTAGGAGACCTGCACTTGCCGCGATCAGTAGGTACCACGGTAGGTGCCGCATCTCACGCGTAAGATTCGATGGGATTATAAAACAAGTACAATAATCAACTTTTGGATTATTAGGGCCTGTCATTACCCAATACAATATATGAAATCAAGTTTGTAATGTTAAATAATTATGTTTTTTATTTTCTTTAAATACTGCCTGGCAGTACCAGCAACTGGCTACTGGCTGGCTACCGCAGCCACGCGGTCGCCCACTACAGCTATATAACGAGGTGTCCTGCATGAGCGACGTACGCGACGCGATGCGACGCGACACGACACGTTGCTATGCGACGCAAAGACGAAAGGTTTATACTTAAAGAAGAAAATTTTTAAAAAATATATAGTAAAATACTCAGAAAGAAAACAAATATATTACAAAAAATCATATTTGGCGAATTCCATCATTTATATCCAAAATTAAGAAACGATTATAAAATGTTTAATCAATATTGTGGCGTGTTACCGTCTACTTTCGATTACATTATTGCTGCTATTAAGTCTGAATTTGAGAATCAACTATTACGTAGTTCGTGGTGTCGTGTCTGGTTGTCCACAAAACAGGTACGCGTTATTTCGCGTTTCGCCCCAGACCATGCTATGGTAACTACGAACAAATGTACGGGTACGTTTTTCGACAAGAGCGCCTTTATTAGCAGTATCATGAATTAATTGTATTATAATTGTGTTACTATATAGTTTTCAATAGATGGCGATATTACAAAATTTTGCTGCGGTAGCCATAGATTACAATACGGTAGCGTCTACTTTAGAGTTGCAAAATAAAAATTCAGTGGGATATTTTGTTTTAGTCTACAACAACTTAAATCAATGAAGATGATAATTTGTATAAATAATATCTAAAATCTCAGCAATAGTGCTATATAAAAGTAGGTACAATAGAGCTAAACAGGTAATATCAATGCAGATTAAAATATTTAACAGAATAAGATTTAGTGGACATATTGAGATCATCTAACAACACTGTTTTTGACACGTCATGTTCGACGATTTCTAATAAGAAAATTTTCGATTTATGCGTTTGCTCAAAGTTAATTTCTTGTTTTCCTGTGTATTTGTGGTTTTCTACAACCTAGTACGTTGAGATAAACTTAGTTCCTCCGGCCAGGCATCGAGAATACCTAAAAATGCTAAAGACTTCTATTTTGTGGTGAATTTGATCAATTTTGTCATCATGACTTATAGATCATATTGTGTACCAGGATGTTTGGTGAAGCTTGGAGACGGTAAACGGACTGTGATGATGCTGTTAAAGTCGCAGCGCATAATTATTATATGACTCACAAGAGAAAATAAAAAACATATACATTATTTTTTGTTTATTTTTGCATGTTCCCCATATATTCCATTTTGTAACTTGATTAATATGCTGCCTATTTTTGAATGCATACAAATATAGGCAGCATATAAATTTCAATAAAATTATAAAAATTTAAATGAATAATGCAGGTGTCTATATACCTATATACACGTATGTATGTATAGGTTGCTTTGACGACTTCAGTTTAGTTCATGATCTGCTACTTGGCGGCAGCACTTATGCAGACCTCTAGCGAGGCTCGAGCTGCCTATCTATATAGTATTGTAATCTATGCCCCAGACTGCCATATAGGCCGCAAGATGGGTAGGCCGTCGTTTTGACCGCGTTCATCGCGTTCGCAGCGTCGCGTCGTGTCGTATTCGTCGCTCACGCAGTACATCCCGTAACATGTTAAGATTATACGAAACTATTGCAGAACAGTTGATTTCTTATTATCAGCGTTGGCTTCGATTTTATTTGAAATAATTTTAAATCTCGTAATAAGTTTAAGATGTATTGACTAATAAATAATCGTCCTAAAACCCAATTTTTCAAGGGTGACTAATCTGAGGTGGTGCGTCGGTTTAATAAACCACATTGCCATTGCTGCCATGTCTAATGTTGTAGATTCATTACCTCAATATAATAGCGGTAAGAAAATTGTGCGATTTAAAAAAGTTTTCCATGGTCTGGGTTGTTTAATGTCTAATATTTGAAAACACTACTGTAATTAAGGGCGTACCTGTAGTGGTGACTTCCTGTTTTGTAAAACAAAAGCAATTAAAGAGAAGAAGTCAGAAGGATTGAAGAAAGGTTTATGGGACATTTATTAGCAAACTAAGAGGAACTACAATTGACAGATAGCCATAGACTTATTAGATGGGATCTAGATCAAAGTTTTAGGTTTCTGCATCGCAGTCTAAAACTTTTCATATTAAAAATAGACCCCGCGTCAGTGGTTAAGTAAATCAGACAAGAAGTAAATTATACGGAGTTATGTAGTATTATTATAAACAACTTTGCCTGGCAGTAGTAGACACGAAGCAGTAAGTGATACACTTAGAGAGTCAATAGTTAATCGATATGCACAATATAAATTACTTATTGACTTTGTAATTGTGCCACTTACCGCTTACAATATATTAATCAAGACCAATCAGTGATATTAGACAGTTAACATGATTGAAAATTGTATTCATCCGGATATACATACATCAATATATTTAATATTATGTTGAACTATTTATAAACGAAAATAATACAGGTAACATAATATTTATATTAAAACTATATAATAGATTATATAATTAGATGGTGTAAGACCGTCATAGTATCTTTATACAAGGGAAAAGGCTCACGACAAGATTGCAAAAGCTATAGAGGTATTAGCTTGCTCAGCGTCGTCGGTTAATTGTATGTGAAAGTGTTAATTGAAAGGATTGTGAAAGTAACCGACGAGAAAATATAGGATGCACAAACGGGATTTCGAAAGGGTATGGGATATACGGACCAGGTCTTTTCCTTACGGAGCATAGCCGAGAAAGTTTTGGTCAAAGGTCGAAAGGTCGATTACGCATTCGTGGATCTGGAAAAGGCTTATGATAAAGTGGTGAGGAATGAGCTTTGGTCGGTATTGTCCATGTATGGAGTGAACAGCAACCTCACACGAGCTCTGAAATCTCTTTATGACGATTCCAGAGCTTGTGTTAGGATAAAATAATGCGACCTTCACAGAATGGTTTAGTATCAAAAAGTTTTTAGACAAGGATGTGTAGCGTCATACTGGCTGTTTAACTTATACATGGACAATTGTTTGAAAGATTTAAAAGATTGTGACCTCATTCACAATCTTTTAAATCTTTCATTTTATTATATTAAGAATGAATGAGTAACTTGTCAAATGTCTTCTTTATAATAATAATAATATTTTTTTATTTAAATAATGGGTACAATAATTTATAATAAATGACTAATTCATTTATAAAATACATTTGTTGTTGTTTGCCCAAACTAGATTGAACCTGTGGCTCGGGCGAAGAAGTGCTAACAAACTATTTTAACAATATAAATTTACATAACTACAATTCAATAATAACATTTTAATAACCTGCATAAGCAACTAGCAGTTACCGGTAATAAGTAGGTCAATAATAATGATGCGCTAAGACAGATCAGCAAAATTTTTATTTACATACTTGAAGTAACTGCTCAGTTTGCTCATACGACAAAATTTGTCAATAATTATGTAATATATATATTTTAAACCTGATTGTGCGGCGCAGAATATATCTTTTCGTCTTTTGTTAGTCATATCTACGTGATATGTAAGCAATGTGTGCTGTTTTAGTACTGTGTGATATATGAAAATTTGGCGAACAGTCATCACCTTGCACGATTTATATAACATAATTGTGGAAAAGGAAAGGTTGGGTTGTGGCTACTTTTAGAATTGCTCTTTGAGCTCTTTCTAGGGGCAGTAAAATAGTTTTAGTGCTCGACCCCATGAGGTTATGCAATATTGGATGATAGATTGACATAAGGATAAATATACTCGAATGATCAATCGGCTATTGCTCGCAGATTTTTAAATACATACATTAATTTACGAACTCTACTTACCAAACCATCTATGTGTTTTCTAAAAGAGAGGATGTCGTCGATTATGATGCCTAGATATTTTACGATATTGGTTTTCTGGATAGTAGTATAATTACATAAGGGCACTAACAGATTGTGGTAGGAGAGAGGACAATAGTGTGCCTATATATAAGTGTTAGTTACAGTGTATTCATATTTGCGCATGGAAAAATTAATGTATTTAGTCTTGTTAGCATTTAATGTTAAAAGATTACTATTTAACCAGGTATAGCCAATACTAAAGCCAGACTGGGCGCTCTCGTATAGTTCGTTGGTAGTTTTTGCAGTAAAAATTAGGGCGGTGTCATCAGCATAGGATATTATCTTTCCATGTTCTAAGGTAAGATTACATAGGTGGTTAATATATACCAATAAGAGCATAGAAGCTAGGATACTTCCCTGGGAAATTCCATATCCTGGTATTTTTTCATCATGGCTTACGATATTTTCTATTTTAACACTTTATTGCCGATTGCTTAAATAATCTGCAAAAATTCTCAGTTACGTATCCCTTATACCAAGAGCCTCCAATTTGTTTAGCAGGGAAGAAATTGAGATGGTGTCATATGCCTTGGCAAGTTCGAGGAAGATCCCTAGGGTCTGATTACCTTTTCTGAGTTCACCAGTGATAAAATTAGTTAAATTATGCACCGCGTCAGTTGTTGATAATTTATTTCTAAAACCATATTGCGCAGGGGAAAGGAAATGATTATGTTCTAGGTAATTAACTAATCTACTGTTTATAATTATTCTAATATTTTTGATATGAAAGGAGAATCGATATAGGTCTATAGTTGGTGACTAGGTTTTTGCTTCCAGATTTAAAAACAGGAACAACTACTAACGCCCTTTTTCAGGCATGACGGAAAGATCCCTTCAGAAAGGCAGAGGCGAAAAATATACGATGGCGGACCTCCACTATCGCATATTTTTCGCCTCTGCCTTTTTATTAGCCTTATTATTATTCTTAAGCGTTTTAAGCACATTCTGATACTTACCAGAATGTGCTAAAACACTTAAGAATTATGTTAATCCAGGCAATAGCGTAATCGTCACGCATACCTAAGATGATTCGCTCTATTTCGCCTTCATCAGTGTCCAGCATTACAAAAGATTTCAGACTATGATTGTTACTTGCTTTTTTAAGAGGTGTAGAATGGCTACTAGTTCGTTGCAGAGTCCGTTCGGCTTTTCTTACGTACGTTCACAAATTAATTATTTACCTTGTTAGCTGACAGCAGTGGCAAAGTATTAGCATCCAATAAACTCGAGTTTGATTCACGGTGTTTTGAAGAATAAATGACGTTTTTAATATGTTTCCAAATTTCTTTACTATTATTACCTGCTCTATGCAATATATATCTATCGTAGTTAATTTTTAATTTCTTCAAAAGATTATTACATATTTTTCTGTACCTCTTGTATGTTGTTTGAAGCGCTAAATTATCTGGAGATCGTCGAGCGCTCTGATGGAGTTTGTCTCTATGTCTTATACTTCGAACTAGTCCAGGGGTTATCCCAGGTTTCATATTGCAATACTTCTTTTTTAAGATAATTGTTGATGTGTTTTGTAATATTGCTTGTTGGACATTCTGTATTAAATACGATAAAAATACATTAGCATCAGAACTATGGGCTAAAACTGGGCTACAATTAATATTACGTGAATTATACTTGAGTTTGTTTACATTTAAATTAGTCTTTGCTGTAGGTTGATTTTGCCTAGCTAGTGTTAAATTTATAGCAAGTAGGATGGCGTGATGGTCAGTAAAAGTGAAGTTACTAACAAGCGTGGTAGATGATAAGCTGGATTTGATCATCATATGATCGAGACAGGAACCGCTCTGATGCGTAGGTAATGTGTGCGCGGGGAGAAGTCTATGGTACGAGCACAGATTAAGGTAATATTGTGTTCCTGTATCGTGATGCTCAGATCCGATATTTATGTTTATGTCACCTGTTAGAATAATATTTTTAAACGCACTAAGCGTTTGCATTGTCTGATGTAGGAAATTCTGAAAGGCGTCTAAATTTCTTACTGAAGGAGATCTACACATAGCAATAATAGCTGTGTACGTGGCAATTTTGATAATTAAACAATTACAGTCTTGTAAAAGTAGTTCTTCGATTGAAAATTGTAATGATTCCTTATCATATACTACCACACCATCATTCTGATTATGGTTTATCGCACTGTGGTATGTATTGTATCCGGATATTACCGGGAGAGTTTCGCCGTGATTAGATAACCAACACTCAGTAAGAACAATTACATCACATATAATGTTTAGCATATATTGAAAAATATTAAAGCTATCCATATTCTTATAAATACAGCGTATATTTTGGGTAAGTATGGTTAGTGAGTCTTGATAAATGGAAAGGTATTGTCTGCAGTCGTCCACTGTTAACACTTTTGCGTCTGAGGCAGAAACATTATCTATTTTTGTAAATAAATGAATATCCATAAACTATTATAATAAAGGGGTAGATCTAATATATACAAGCTAATATGCGACGCCCTTTGGCGCCTTCATAATCCTACCTTTATTCAGCTGTCTGTCTAGCTGGGCAATCGGCGTCCCTCGTCTTGTATTTGCTTGGCTTCTTGAAGCGCAAGCATATTGCACATTTTGGTGACTCCGTTTTTCTTGTGCAGTCTTGGATGGAGTGACCGTCTGAGCCACAATGTCCGCACGTAGAGGTCGCTGTTTTGCACGTTTTGGCTGCGTGTCCGTACTGCTGGCACTTGTAGCATCTGGTCTCTATTGTAAAGTCCCTGACCGGACAGGAGGTCCAGTTAATAAATAATCGATTCTGAGTAATGAGTGCTTTACGTATAATGGCTGATACTTCAATAACGTAGTTGCAGGTCTCAGCATTTTCCTTACCAGATGTGTGGCTAAGTTTTATTGAGGTCATAAATGTATTTCTTGTCATATCAGGTAATTTTTCAGCTAGATTCTGTTAATAAATACATTTATAAGCCTCATTTTCGGCCATTGTTGTGGGAACTCCTAATTATGGTAATACGAGGTCTGCGCTTGTAAGGCTCGTCAACCTTAAGCTCAAATTCAGCAAGTTGGACAGTCTGATTGAGCTTCTCAATATCCTTTTTGGTCTCAGTACTGATAACAACATCACCATTTCTGATCTTGCGGACTCCTCGAACTTGCAGTTTTATAGCTTCAAAGCTAATTATTTTCTGGACCATGGCCTTTGTATCCTTTCGAATTATCATTGGGATAAATGACTACCGAGCTCAGAGTGCTAACGAACAAAGATGCTGGTTCCTTTCTTTATCATATTGGCAAAAGAAGTGCAGGCTGGTACCTGCTTCACATTCGACTCCTGAATGGCATGTTTGATCTGCGTTAAGGAATCCATAAGTTCTTGTGTTTCAGCTGCGTGTTGTAACGAATTGTAAGCTTGAATGGCTCTGTGCTTGAGTGACTGATATTGAACAGCCATGTGGGCAACTCCGTTTGTTACTTTACGACAAAGGACTTTGCTTTATTTTGAATTTTTGTTCCGAGCTTAGCTTGCCTTCAGATGCAATAACACAAACTTCATTTAGGCACTGCTCAATAGACCCCATCCAACCCTGTATCTCCGGCGTTGACGCTATTTCCATTTTCTCACTGGGCTCAGGTCTAGGTTTTTGAGGAGTCGTAGGAGGTCCTATTAAATGGGCTGCTATTCATAGTCACTTATGCACATCATTGTTTTTGTACAAACTAATTAATAATCACTGTAATATTGATGTGCATACTTCGTAAGACACATTAAAACTAGGTCAATGTTTTTATAAAATGTAAATTTATAATTTATTATTATTGCACGTCTGTTCACGACTGTTGACACGAAGGTATGCATGCCGACGACATAGTAATAATTGCGTCATCGGCGGAAGAGTTGCAGGCGATGGTAACTATTATGCATGATGCTTTTGAGAGTAAAGGAATGAAAATGAATGTAAGTTATGATTGATAGAGAACAAGTGGAGCAAGTGATAGAGTTTGTATATTTGGGTACTATGTTTACAAGGGATGGTACACATGAGGGAGATATTGAAAGGAGAACGATTGTTGGCAATAAAGTGAATGGCGCTCCACGCACTTTTATGAACGTTTGGCTGTTCATAGAGGACTACAAGTGCATACACATATGCATGGAAGTGAAAGTTGGGTATGGCAAAAGAAGCATGAGAGCAGAATAAATGCTGTAGAAATAAGAGCGCTGGAAATATATGTGGTGTGACTCTGAAAGATAGAATAAGGCATAGTGTGATTAGAGAGAGATGTGGCATGAAAGTGGATATAATGACGAGAATAGGAAAGGTGTGTTAAGCTGGTTTGGGCATGTAGAAAGAATGGACGAGAAAAGACCGACTAAGAAAGTCACAAGGGGAAGACCTAGGCGAACGTTTCTTAATCATATCGGAGACGTTCTGGATACAGGCCATGTTAAGAGCATCTTAAATCGGCGAGCGTGTATGAGGAATGTTATGAAAGTGAATGAAACCAGAGATGTGTGTCAGGATCGTAGCAAATAGAAATCCGTAGTCTCTGCCTACCCCTCTGGGAAACAGGCGTGAATGTATGTATGTATATATGTAATTAGGTGCTCATTTAATTTTGATACTAATGAAAATGTTGTAATTTTATCAAATGTTGAAACACACACATTCGCAGCCATTTTTAAGTGACATAGCACCACATAGTACCATAGCAGAGGTTGTTTGAACGAATGTATTTTAATGGGTTTTAAAGCAAAATGGGTTGTTTCAATTAGGTATTAGACGCAGCTCTGCATTTTTATAAAAAAGGCATATTCACGAATTTGAAGAACAGAGAAGATCCCAGCGCCCATTGGCGACATTCACAAAATCTTTAGATACTGAAACCAGACAAAGCAAGAATTTACCTTAACACCAGAGTATGTGCTGAAGATTCTCGCTAACCCCTATTACGAATTTATTAAACAAATTTTATTTGATAACTGTATATTGACGATCGAATTCGATCAAACGCGTGTAGTCTAAATTGCCAGATAAAATGTTGTTGAGTGCATTAAGACAATTAGCTACAGTCGTCCGTGCTCTATATTTTAAAATTCAGTGTTAATCATGATTTCATGTTATCCAACCAAGAATTACAATAATATACTTTATAAAATTATTAGTAGGTTAAGCTTTACTGTTGAATGCTTTCGTGTCTTTAGAAAATCAATTTTAGAGTTTTTATAATAAAGTGCTAGCTATTTTGACTACGGTACAGCGACCTAAATTGTCAAACTAATTAATGTATAAAAATTTACTGGTGTGTGATTAAATCTACGGTCGTACGTTCAAAATTAAATACATTCTTCAGAGCTGGAAATAGAAAATTTTCTCTGACAATATTGTATTAATAGAAGTCTCGCTGTGGTATTTTTACCGTTGTTTTTATTTTCACTGTACACAACAAGAAATCTTTTGTGATGCGGCGTAATAAATGGGTTGCTAGGTGTGTTGTACTACTAATATCGCTTTGTGCTCAGTTAGCACGTGATATTCGAATTATTATTTTACTAATAATAGTAACAAGACTGACTTTAAACCCTGCTCTGGCACTCAAAAATTAATATCTTCATTTGAGACACGCTAGGTGTGTGGATTTTGTACAACGATTTTTAAGAATATGCAGCATGACCGGATGCTTGCAATATTTTCACAGCTCACGGTAAAATACTTTGACGATAAAATATACGAAGCTTGTATTAAATATTTTTCATGACTATACTTACCAAATAAAATAATTTTAGAGGTTTAGCCTAATAGCTTAACGAAGATTTGATTTCTATATTATTATTGCATTTTGTATTTATCAACTTAAAGTCAAATGTGCGCTGATAACGGTGTTATTACATGTAATTAAATCTATGTCATCGTAAGATTTAAATGTAAGAATGTAGGTGAGGATATTTTTTAAGCACTTCGCAATATGATTATTTGTAAATATTTAAGCATATTCTCGGACCAACATTCATATGTCCTAGTTTGGCACATTTCCCAATGTTTGTTTCTCTTTCTGGACAATTGGCGGTCCCGTAGGAGATACCAGCGATCTGCGTACTGCGCACGTGCGACATTTATGTACGTCCCCTATCACCGTGCTATATGTGATTCTATGAAAAGGGTCAGATAGTGGATTTTAATGCATCAGCGAATATTCCTGCAATATCATGCGGGCTTTTAACAAATGCCACAATATTTGGATACGTAGATTATTGTTACTATGACCTATATATTCTACCTAGATATATGTTTCATTTTTTGTTACATTGGTCCATTAAAATGCGTTTTCATGCAACGCCGATCCATGAAGCTACCTTTTTATTTGTAACGTGAAAAACACTCATATTTACCACTGGACGACGTGTCGGTGTGAAATGTGTGCATGTCTTTATCATTATTGTAAATTGTTATTTTAATATAACATATACATAAAGTAAGAAATACACTATCAATGTTTGTAACGTTTGTAAAGAGAAGCGTAAATACTGTATTATATAAAGTGCGGCAGAGAAATTTCGAGATGAAACTATTTTACGCTGCCTTGGCTGCAAACAAAGATCTTTATTTGAGATGACGCCCCGACACTTCTCGCTCGTGTATTGTACTCGTCAACTTTTATGAAAGAGCCAAAAATGTTCATTAGTTGAAATGAGACTGCTCAAGCAATAATGAAATGTTTTCAGAACACGCATGAGGTTTTATTCCTACGCTAATCTTTGTCAGACAGTTAGATATAGCTTGAAAATAACACTTTTTGATCGATAATTTACCCAAGTTGATTTGGAATGCCGGGCACTTCACGCATATGCAAATACCCTATTCATACTGCATGCATGGTTAAACTTGATGTTAGCTTGATGTTAGATGCTAGCGAGCTCATTGTTTATTCTTTATCCAATGGACCTATCTATATTCAATTTACTAATAAGGAAAGATTTCTATGCCTTCTTTTACAAACATGTCACTGATGCCTTGCAAAACGAGTCAACGATCGTCAATTCAAGCCGCGTGCTCCCTCGCTTTATTTCCTTCAATGTGCCAACGCTAGCGAGCCGATTCGGGCCGAACATGGCCGAATGCATTCGTTTGCGCTCCTCTCGTGTTTTCAGTAAAGCATCTGATTCGGTCGCTTTCACCTACCCGCCTTCGTTAGCTTTCGTTTTGTGTTCGTCTGGCACTACATGACTTCATAAACGAGCTATGTTTGCGTATGTAGTTAGGTGCGATAACATCGATGACAATGAAATACTGATTGCGTTTATCCCTAGACTGGGTTTAACATATATTGGGTGCGTCGAGCACTGTTCCCTTTGGAGTTTATAAAGATTTAGTGGCAATTGCAGTCTGCTAAGGAATTGAATAAAAAGATTAAGATTACGACTGCATAATTTGTATTTATAAATCTAGTTAAAATAAAATGTTAGTTGAATATTATACATTTTAACTTCCTTTATTTTAGCCTAAGTTACGCTATAAAAAAAATAAGTAACAAAATATAGAAAACATATTTTGTGCATAAAGGATTTGTAATAGTGCCGCATAACAGTTATTGCCCTACGATGCACTTTCTTGATTAGATGTTGAGGGTCTTCGCCTCCCATTTAATCTTGCAAATGTCACGGAGGGTGTAAGCTTGGATAATTTGCACGCTGCTATTTATCATTACACGAAAATGGGATATCTTTCGTAAAGTTTTCTCTTATAATTTTTTTAATAATAGGCTTTGATTATTACATTTTATTCACCACTCCACGGTGCGTTGCAACAGTTTATTAGAGGCAAAAAATATTTAATGGGTGAACATTTTCTAATTTTCTTATTGCTCCATTCTGGTATCGAAAACACAACTTGTTTACTACAATAATAAAACTTGACTCATTGGATTTTCATTTCTTGCCGCTTTTTGCTTTTACAACGTTGGATTTAATAAATAAGAATATTTAACTTACCATGTTAAATGTTTTTAAGTGAAATGTTGTTTTTGTAATTAGTCTATTTTACGAACAAATGTCAAAATTGATTTCTGAACAAAGGATTTATTAATACTTTAATTGTCTGCGGATCCCACTTTTTGTTCAATAAATTAGATGCCCGCATTTTTCTATTGTTCTTAAATAATAAATTAGTGAGAGTGAATATTCATATTTTATAAATTAGAATGATTAAATTATCACCTCTGCTTTGCCTGTATAACAATAATAACAGTCAATTTGAAATATATTACTAAATTCATTTAAAAAAATAGCTCAAGTTTTAACGATACCTATAAGGCAAAAACAATAGTAAAAATAAGTAAAAAAATAAAAAATCCTGTTAGAGTTACTGCTGTTGATATTGAAGAAGTAGCTCAGTATTAACTATTTCATTCTAAAGAAGCCATTCAATTACAGTCATTCAAATGCGTTATTTCTGTTGTAAGCATGAAGTGGTATACCATTGTATCGAATATTGATTCACATGACTTAGCTTTCTCAGTGGGTACACAAAAACAAACATATAACAGAGTGATCTTATAGGGGTCTCCTTGTTGAAAGTTTTCATAGGAATATATAAAGCAGTACTCACAATTCTCCACTGGGCCTGAGCCATAAAATAACTAGAGCTGCATACTACTTTGATAAAATGCTGTAAAGCCTCAATAAAGGTCACATAAAATTTACAGCTGATTACAATTTTCAAAGATGTAATTTCATCTGCATAAATTTGGTAACTATCAACTTTCAACCCCAAATTACGTTATCAAATTGTAGTATATTATAACAATGTAGCAGAACTTAAACGTAGTAGCAAGCGAAAGGAGCTATTAATGACTTCATTTATATAAGCGTTACAGTTCCTGGTTCTAATTTTAAATTTTAGACAAATGTTTCGCCGGAGCGGCGCTCTCAGTTATCGCCGTTCACCTGGCATAGTTCCAATTCCCTGCTATCACAAATTTTGTAACAGATAAACCTGATTACGTTTTTCCCTTTTTGATACCCGATAAAATGAAGTGGCTATGTTAGTAGCTCTAATATGAGCTTGCTTCTAGTCAGCAATAACATGAAGTAAGTAGATTGTGATAAGGGAATAATTTGTTTTGACGAACAGGGACAGTGTAGTAAATCTTTATATTTTCCAGAGGTTTATCCTGATTGTAATCTGCCAGATGCTATACAAGTTACTCAGATATTTGTTTCTTGAGCAATATACTCTTTCTCACAGCTGAGAAGACGCCCGTGCCCAGCACACAGCTTATATACAAGGCTGACGTATTATTAAGTACTATATATAACGATCACTACACCTCACCTCATTACCAGATTAGTGTTCCGTGCCATGGTCTTTCTCCAATCACAGGTAGTAAGATCCTATATTAATTATGATTCTCCTTTAATGCTGACCTTTTTATTTTGATACCAACATTCCGCTATTTAGATTCTATAAGCAAATTTGCTTTCCAACTACCTATACATTAAGCGACGGCTAGGTTGTTATTTTTGGTTTTGTTTATGAAATGCCTAGAGAACAGTAGTGGCCGACGATAAGAAAAATATAGATCATATCAGCCACACACAGTTCATCGGTGAAAGAGTAGATTTCACCTTCACTGCTTTACGCCTGGTATTAAGATTTCTGGAGGTTTATAATATCTTCCTATTCCTGTCCTTTCATGTGAGTGCATCATACCTTTTTTCGTTATCCTTGATAGTATTGAAGCATATATATATAATATTGTCTTCTGTTTACGTGAATGTTATTCATTGAAATTAAACTACTATATACGGATTTTATCGCGTTGTTTATTTATTACTGTATTACAAAATGTAGAAAATATTACACTACTACTACTATTGATTTTATTTGACTAATTTATAAGCTAATAAAATTATTTAAACTATTAAATCTATTTATTTTTGGTTTACACTTTCCCCGACGTTTCGGTTGCTTTTCAGCAGCCATATATATATATGTTATACAAGATACACCATACTACTTCGCGGTGTTGTAAGAATATGAAAGCAATAGCAAATAAAGTACAACAATAAAATTGGCTGTTTTCAATATTAATATATACGTAGGTACATACATTGTGACATAGATACATACCTATGTCATAACACACTATTTATTGTTTAGAAGTTTAAATAGTATGCTGATATAATATCACTCGTAAACCTCACTGCTATTAAACTCAGTATATATATATTATAATGCTGTGACAGTTTCTCTCCCGATGCAATGTGTGTGTTGAATTTTGTGCCTGAGTATCAAGTCATTTTGAGAAATGAATTTTTTGCTAAATAGATATCCTGCTATACAGACCATATGATAGTTGGACGTTTTGCTACATAGACATTTTGCTAATTAGACTACTGCTCATTAGACCTTTGGCGCTGTTGGACATTTAGCTAGTCTTTCTGATCAGGAGGGTTACAAACGATGTCAAACTCATCAATGCCTTCAATATTTTGCCAAAATGGAATTGTCCAGGTATCCGTAACTGTATGTTTGTATCGAATTCACTATTTGAGCGATATAGTTGGTATGAGACTATTAATTTCTATTCCAACGCAATATTGGACTCTGTGGTAATTGATACGAGTAAGGTATGATACATTTAATATGATTTCATTGACCCATATTGCTATATTTATATCTTATATTATATAAGTTTAGTTTTGATAGGTAACTACATATCTTAGATCTATTTTCATTAATATAATAAAACAGTATGAACATTAAACAAGGACCTTGCTGATTTGAAAAAAATAGGATTCATGTATACACATATATGTATCCTTTAACATATGTTTATCCATTGTGTGTAAATGATAGAATATTATATTATATATTATATTTAAGTTAGAAAGATACGTTTTAAAACTGAATAAAATTGTTAAACGTATTACAATTGTGACTATACTCGTATACTCTTATTAAACATTTTTCTCGCTTTAAACTAAATATCGAAATTATTTTAATTGGCAACGTTTCGCTTCTAGCGAATATTTTACGGAAACAGAATTTAATGTAACAACTTAAGAAGAATAAACTATTTCATGCTCATACCTACATTTTACAATAAAAAATATAAAGAAAACACTTAGTGGCATGTATGTATAATGAAAATAAAATACGTAATAACCACATTCATATTTTTCAAATATAAATCTTAGTATAAAAGCGATTCAAATTGAAAGTATTGTCAGACGAACGGAACAATAGAAAAGCAATCGATAATAATAGTTAATGTCCAAAGAAGTTCAAATTTAAAAAAAAAATGATTAAATGATTTATTATTGTTTTAACATATATATTTTACAGTATAACCACAGAACTTGAACTTTGTAGACTAAGCATAACACTGACAAAACCCCTGCTTTTTGAATTTTAATAGACGAATTTCATGAGGCCTCTAGTATTACATAGTATTGTTTATATATTTTTATCATTAGTACAATTTTATATAATAATAAATGTATAACCAAGGTTGATTGTTGGCCACATACATACCTACATCTTATATAATCTATTACCTACTCATAAAAATCCATAGCTTCAAAAGGAACTATCATTATTTTAAAACTTTAATAAAATACAATATTCTATCTATAGCAGATAGAACAGCACCAAAGAAGGACACTGTTAAACAATTCGCTCAGTATATTCCAAAAGGTGCCTACACATTTTTTCATAGCAAATATTTGAACGCAGAATCCTGAGTACAGCAGGCGGACATTCCAATGCTGCGCTATTTGGGTCACCAAATATTAACATTTATTATCATGTATATATCATTAGCACACGTATACTTAAGGCTCAGGTACACAACTGCCTTTTCTTTATTCTAATGATCAGTATTATTAATGGTTGAAAATGTTTGAACTTACAACCATATGTATTTACCTACTAAACACTAGTTTTGGACAGTGCATGTGGTTAACCAAATTGCTTCGGTAAATACAGCATTAGAAAGAAAATAGTGAACGTCAAGCGTATTATTCGCGTCAGTGTGACAGCCATTACAGAAAAACCAGCATTTTTAGTTTTTGTTGACACCATTATCTATATCTTTAATGATATTAGTTTTAGTAGGTGTACCAACCTACCTGTAAAAGTCAGGTAAGATACGACATCTCGCCATTATTTTAATTTGGTTGACTGATGCTTTACAGCATACGATTATGCCTGCCAGTAATACCGCATGAACTACATAGTTCCTCTGCAACGTCATATAGGCGGTTCATACTATGCACCGTTATCTCTAGTTTTAGTCAACGGCATTAGGTGAAACTCAGAGTCTAAGTAAAGAAAAATTAATACTAAAAATGGTAAAGTCACAATTTGGCTACCAAACTAGAAAAATTGTTTTTGCGTAAAGTTCAAACATACAAAAGTACCTATGTATGACGATAATTTTAGATTCGGATTCATAGACTTTTAACAAATTGATCTTAGCTTTGTAACCAATTGAACTGCCGAGGCACACCGGCAGGCCGACACAATAGCGTTTTAATTATGTCTAACATTACAACGATTGTCAGATCAAATATTTTCTACTTAACGATACAACGTCTAGGTACCTAATGGGTATATTTGATTACATAAACTGGGCTACACCAGTAACGCCATAGATGAGTATAAATAGGTACAAATATACAGCATGACCACTAAGGACGGAGTAATCTGTCCAGAATTGTAGAAACACGCACACAACATGCGTTTTTGTATGTATATGATAGGTGCAGGATATATGAACGTACGCATACTTTCGATAATACATATTTATTTAGAAACCATTATGTAATATGTAAAATGTAATTATGTTAAAATGAGTAAATACCTAATCTTAAAAGATAGGCATTAATGTATTAAAAGGCTTCAATAAACAGAACTTATTATTATATGTCTAAGAAACTTCATTAAGAATAAAGCGCTTTCTGTAAAATCTCTATTTTTTATATATTTACAACAAAGTCGTATGTCTGGCACATCAAAGTATTTATTTTAGTAACAGTCACCAATTGAATTCATTTATAAATATATAAAAAAGGGCCTAAAATAATCCCATATGATCGTGTAATGAAAAATTATATTATAATCCTAATAACAAAATTGTTAGCAAGGTATGAAAGGTTTTCAAAGAAATTGAGCAGATGATCCTCTAGGGTAGATGAAAGTGATGGCGCCGAGGCCCAGAATAGGCCACTCAGTGAGGGTACCTATATCGAGAGGCCCTTCCTTTGCCTCGCGATTAACCCTTGTGCTTGAAAAGAGCTTTTTCTTCTAATGGCATGAAATATTGACTCTTAAATCGGGTTTTCAGATAAGGGTTTGATATCATAACGATAATGGAGTTGTTTTGGTTTGGTAAGAATTTAAGCGATCGGATTATAAAGGTAGCGAAAATTGTGAAGTATCGTTATATAATATTAATGTTACTTTATATTGATTTTTGGCGTTCGTTCTGAATCAAGCGCCAACACAATGCATTATTCTGAGTCTTAGTTTTAATGTAATAGCATAAAACATATTTACAATAAATAATTTATAGGTACAAACAAAACTCAGGTGTAAATAAATTGCCAGTGTTGGCTATAAACATTTTACTTGAAGTTAATTAAAAACGGATGGTATCACTTCTGATCAAATATATCAAAATAACATAAAAGATTGTAGTGTAATAATACGGTCAATTAAAACTGACATCGGAGTGTGTCGTTAATTAATTAACTTCGAATGTGGACGGCTCGTAGTTGGCAGCGGCATTGTGTATCATTTTTATATTTAAATATTATTCTGCTGTTAGCTGAGCTTTTGAATGCCGCCTTTACTTTAACTCGTTTTCAGATCTGTCTGTTTGTTTACTTGTTAAACGAAATAGAATCGACTTAGAAGCTCGAACTTAATCGATGAAATAATGGTTGACGGCAGTTATTAATTATTTAAATAATAATGTAGATATATGACAGTTTTAGTGGACTAAAATAATGTTGAATAATGTGCAGTGCGCACATACTTGTCATGGATCAATTATATCTATTCCATGCACCCTTTTTAAGTAGGTATTTGGAGATGACTTTTGAATGCTAAGACCATAGTCATAATCTAACTGATATTATAAATGTGAATGTGAGTTTGTTTGATTGTTACTCTTTCACGCCTCAAGTACTCGACCGATCAACATTAAAATACGCGTAGACGTTGTCAGTGACAGAAAAGGATATGTCCTTTTCTATTTCCCTGACAACGTCTATGTGAAATTTCATAAGAGGGTGAAATTTCATAACCTTTCATTCAGGAAAAAGTACTGTTACTTTTCTAACCTAACCTACATTTACACGAACGAAGCGGCAGCCAAAATCTATACTGCATAGTTAAATCACAAAGAGAGCCATTAACACGGCATTATACTAATATATCCGTAATTCTATTAGTTGCTGTACGAAAGGTATCAACAAATACACTTTAATATGTAGTAAAAATCTTAGTAAGGTTAAAGATAACCTATGTTGAGCTGCGTGAATTCTTTATGACTTAGATTTGTGACTGTCTAAAAATTTCCACATAAGCAAGAATCGAGATTATATCTGAATTATCATTATCTAAGTTACGACTTAATTCAAGTTATAAGTAAGTAGTTGCTAACTTTATTTAGACGTAACTTTGAAATCCATTATAAAATGATATGACTTGACTATGCAGAATTTTCAGTATTCCTTTATAAAGACAAATAATTTTATCTCCTGCTTGACTTTGCCTACACACGAGACATCTTCAGAACGACTTGGCATCAAACGAATCTTTTTTCCTTGCATTTTAAGAGACTGTTACTAAAATGCGAATAAAATTGCGTTATCAATTATCATAAGAACATCCAAATAGCGCAAGTTTTATACTCATTACAATGAGTCATTCGCTTGATGTTAGGTTACCCATGGACGCTTTTGACTCCTGAATTTTATAACTCAGGTTTCCACACATTCAAACATCGTTCCTTATTATTGAATTAATGCCGTAGTAACACTTTGACGATCTCATGAGCTTGAGCGCATTATTTTCGATTGAAAAGTAACTATGGACAGAATTTTATAAAAAAAATGAATCCTATTTTCTATTGCAATTCATTCACATTCTGCCAAATATTTTACGAGAATATTTCAAAACAAAATATAAGGCAAACTTCCAGGGCTCAAACGTGAAACATTTACCGAGCCAGCAAGAGTTAATTTGTGTTTAGCATTTGGAAATTTTTACATTTATTTACGAATGCATAAAAGTTTTATTCGAGCTTTTACATTTATATAAAACACATTTTTAAATAAAAGTGTATATACTTAATAATAATAGTTTATTCAGTTTAAGTTGATACAAATATAAATTACAATAGGTCTTTAAAATACTTAAAATAGGATGCAATACTTTGGACGCCTGTACTAGGTTATACCTGTATCACATGCGATATGTGCTATTATAGTTTAATAGGAAGAGCATTCTCAACAATATTTAACAAATATACAGGGTGATTTTGAAATCGTGTAATTCCTTTTAACCACGCATTCTACTGGTGATATAGAATAACCCTGACCATATTTTTTCTTAATTAGAATAATGGTTTCGGCAAAATTAGAGTACAGATTTTTTTCATGAAATGATTTCAAATAGTCATATTTTAACCACCTGACACAATCTTAATATTTTACTAATTTAAAAATAATAACATAACAATAACTGATGTCGTAAATAATAAGGGGCAATAAAAAGGACCGCCCGTTATTATTTACGACATTAATTATTAGTATGTTTTTTTATTTTAATTAGTAAAAAATAAAAATTGCCTCGGTTGGTTAACATATGACTATCTGACACCATTTCACGAAAAAAACGGAATAATAATTTTTCAAAAAAAATAAATCTAATTAAATAAAAATATGGTCAGGGTTATTCTATATCACCAGTAGAATGCGTGGTTAAAAGGAATTACACGATTTCAAAATCACCCTGTAGATTGTTTTATAATAAGTTACTATTATAATGAAAATAATATTACTAATTTATATAGTTTTGCATTTAAATATTAGCTGACTTATATAATGTTTATGGAATAAACAAACATAATTGTCTAATAATGGGATTCTATGCTAACTAGTGTAAGTGATTAAAATATAAATAAAAGACGATCTAGTCACCCTCGTAGTTACTGAGTTTATGTACCTATATTCCGTTTGTTTCCTGGCTGGACAATCAGTATCAACCGTTTGGTGGTTGCTAGGCTTTTTAAAACGAGAGCATGTAGCACATTTAGGGGCATCTTCTTTCTTCGTACATTCGGCCGTCGAATGTCCAGCTTCGGCACAATGTCCACACGTAGGGGTAATCTCTCTGCAAGATTTCGCTGCGTGACCATACTGATGGCATTTGTAACATCTTGTTATCAGCGTGAAATCTTTTACGGGGCAGGACGTCCAATGTATAAAAAATCTAGCTTGAGTGACTAATTAGCCGGAACCTCAATAATGTAGTTGCAGGTAAAGGCATTCCTACCCGATTTGTGGCTTAATTTCGTTAAAGTCAAAAATTATTTTAGATCCATCGATGGAAACTTATCGCCTATATTTTGTTCAAAGAGACAGCTGAATACTTCATTTTCGGACAGAAAAGCGGATACTATGACTACCAAAATCCGTGGTTTACGCTTGGCGGGTTCGTCAGCTTTAAGAACGGACAAAGAGAGTTGAACTGCCTGCTTCAATTTTTCTGCGTCTTGTTTAGATTCTGTGCTGACAATAACTAATCCATTTCTTGTTCTGCGAACCCCACGTACAGCTTCAGCTTTGCAGCTTCATTTCCTGTGGTCAAATAATTTTCTGTTCAAGGGATTTTGTTTCATCGCTCGTCTTTAATATGTCACGGAGATATATTGCCACACAGCTTAAATTATTTAGCCGAGCGAAACTTTTGGATTCCTTATTAATCATGTCCTCATAAGAATTTTTTTCAGTAGTACAGCTATCCTGGATGGTCTGCTTGAGCTCCTAAAATATTTTCTGTTAGATCACACTTTTCTTTTACGGCATCTACTGTACTGGAAATTTGAAGCTCTTTCTATTTTAGCGATTAGTGCAGGCCAATTTTTCGACACTGGTTTGAAATTTTCATCTTCTGTTCCAAATTGAGTTTACTATTAACGGTAATAGAATAAACTTCATTCAATTGCTGGTGAACGTATGACATCCTTTTTTTGGATCTCAGATGTAGACGCGATGCTAGAGTTAGAGAAAGACGAGGCCGCGGCGCGCTCTAGCCCGCTCTTATTACACAGACTACTTTCCATTTTATAATAACGACTAACGATAATATGCACTAAGTAGGCAACGTAAATTAATCACTCAGCAATGTAATAACTAAAGGTGGTCACATTTTATAAATTGTAATAATTAAATATTGTATATGAGCAGGTCTATCTTTGTCAGCGCTTAGAACAGAATTTACACTGACCAGTTAAAACTGCTAAAATATTTTATAGCCATGAATCCATAAATGTTATGTTGATATTCCGAGTCTATCCATTTTCTTTCAAAATCAAATTATATTATAATATTTTCATAATTAATGTAAATTTATTTTCTTAACAACAATATATTAATTGTGATCTAGAAATGCAAAATAACAATTTAAGAATCAGTACTTAATCAGTAGATGTTTAGAATTTAGAAATATATATAATATAACGATATGCAAGCAGACAGAGCGTTACACCCATCGCGTAATTTTATAATCTAATGATTTAACAGGTATGCAAATTTATTAAATCTTACTTCTGAACTTGCAGTGAAAATTATCTTCACCATAGTCAAATACCAGATATGGATATAAAGGTATAAAACTATAAAGTTACTTTTGAGTTCGAGGTAAAATTTTGACAAGATAGAACCAAGATAGAACCTGTCGAAATGTAATAGTTGTACATAATGTAGTTAACATACGCAAGTAAAGGCGTTTGCGCGGTTTATACGTGTCGTGTAAAAACCAACGCGACGCAAGCCATGCAAGTAATACTTATGGATTGACGTTCATAAGTGTTACTTTGTGACCTAAATGAATAAATGAGTTTCGAATATGTTAGAAACGCGCATGTAGCTCGCAGCAGTTACATACTTGCATCGTGTACGAGCACAACCATTAAAATTAATATTATAATATCTGATATGTGATCATTGAACGAATTTCTGGAGAAATTTCGAATTATTGTTTATATTCAATTATTCTAACAATCGTTCGTAAATTCCGATACATAACCCTTTTAATAGACGACAAGTAAGTCTACGTCAATCAGATTTAAGACCAATTTAATTAGTACTAACGGTCGCTATGTGGTCGAATTTCAACCATAATTGATTTAAATTTTAAGTTTTATCGTTATTAAGGTTTTATTGTCTTTATCTATACCCTTATAAACACATTTCATTTCGTCACCTACTCCACATACAAATGTAACCATAGTTACGAAGAATTCTACGACGTCAGTCGAACAATGTCGAAATACTACAAATGCGATTCGACTGCTTGTGTCAAATGCATGGTTGTATGCGTGCAGTTTTTTTTTTTCAATAATTTAATGTATTTCTAATGCATATTTTATAAAAATATTAGGATTTGCCATTCCTTCTCCATATAAACTTTAACTGTGCCAAATATCATACTCCCTGTTCCACGCAATTTTCGTAAAAAGGTGTACCAAGTTTTTACTTCACGTATTATAATATATAGCTAAGCAAATTGTTCCAATTATATATGAAATATTAAATCTAAAAGGAAAAGAAAACATAAAAGTGACAAACTTATGAATAAACCTATCAATTAGTTGACTTTCAGTATCATACATTTTTTGACGTTGTGTTTCAATGAAATGCGTCTGTATGGCATTTCTTGCAATATTTCTTTTTATAAATGAAACCAATTTATCAATATCAAACACAAAACTGGCAGTAAGAAGTAACATTGAGTTTCAGAATGGCAGAGGAGAAAACCTGCAGAGGCCCTTTTAATAGTGCCAATTTGTGCATATTATCTACATTTAGAAGCATCGCCAGAAATACTGAACGCGTGTTAGGCAGAGCGCGGCGAGTGACGTGTGCGGTCAAACGGAAGTGTGCAATGTTGAAATAGTTCCAATTTCAAATGTTTGAATATATTGCACGGAACTGTAACGAATTGTAATAAAAACGAGTCACTTTGTGACGTCATCACCGTTGAATATAGAAATTGACTGCTGCCGTGTTCTCTATTAAAATATTTTTTATTTAACATAGTTTGAACCAACTTGATATCTCAACATTGTAATACCTCGCTTAGCCGGCCTGACTTTCTATGAACTGAAAAAATTTCAATGAACTCGGGTGCAGTTTATTCAGGCTCAAAATTAATTAAAAAACGGGAAAGTATTTTAGGAATAGCAGTATTCGGAATTTTATCATTTTTTATTAATTAAGTAGTTCGAATAGATTCTGTTCATGCCACCTCCATATAGCTTAAGCATATCATCGTGATTAACGATGTTATTTAAGCGAGACTTACTAAGCAAACCAAATAAAATAATAATTATACTGCAGACGATGAAAGAGTCTCTTCTATTATGTCTTAATACTTTGTGATTTTATATTCTGATGACTGCTTCGTTAGCGTTGCAGTAGTGATGAGATTGCTGTGTATGATGCATCTGTGTATAGACTTCAACGCCTGCAGAAAAGTATTATTGAAATTCTCAGTAGCTTCACGAAGTCTTAGACTGTGCTGTATAGATAGTTATAGGCTCGCCCTCTATTAATCATAGCTGGTAAAATGTAGATGTAACACGACTCGGCCTAACCCTTAGAGAATGGAGGCGTGAGACTACGTATATATTTCGATAACCTGATTTGTAAACGCAACCTACTTTTGACCTTCAGTTACAAAGAGATTTAGTCACGGTTTTATAAGTAGCTTACTTAAACAGGATTCTAAAGCTCAGCAATTTTTAAAAGGCGACCCTCTCATATATAATTCCTGTGTCGGGGATCGAACCCACAACACTCGGCGTGGCGACAGTGGCAAATACCAATTAAACTACTAAGCCATCCATGCAGTAAACATTTTCAAAATACAATTTTTAAATTTGGTATACAAAGCATTTTGATGAATTTGGTTGGCACACTGAGAAGAGGCTCGTGCCCAGCAGTGGGACAGTTTAATACAGGGCTGATATTATTATTATTATTATATTGTTGGCACTTCAATATATTTCTGTATTGGAGAACCACTCAAAACTATTTAGACTAAAAGGTTTGGTGCATAAGTTGCAATATGGCCTAATAAAAACACAACGATATGTTAGTATCGGAAATATAAAGACTAATATTAAATATAAGTAGGAAATATAAGTACAATAACATAATATTTTTATATTTTATTTATGTATTACATCCAGTAATTGTAGCAGTTCGGTGAACTAATTTATGTTTTCTTTTAATAAATCATCATCACTTATTCATAATTTAAAACTAGTGATGTAACTGAAAACAGACTGTTAGTGAAGACCAACGGATTAAGCTACTTGTAAAAGATTAGTTATATTAAAAGTATTTTATTTAATGTTTGTCAAGTGGTAATTGGTTTGAAATTCAGCCATAATATCTAAAAAACTAAAAGTAGTCTTTTACAACACAAATGCTTGTCAATATCTACAAAACAAAACAAAAATAAGAATATCGGTTCACAAACAGGGGAGAAAATATTACTGAACTGTTTTGACTTTGTCTATTTATATATATATATATATATATATATATATATTTCTTGTTTGTATAATAATAATAATTATGAAATATTGTATAACTATAAACAAGTGGGCACCATCAATAATAAGGTTGCTAAAGATATCTATAACAATTTGTGCGATCATCCTAGGTCACTCATATAATAAACTCAAATAATACTTTTTAAAATAGAAGTTACATTCGTAAATGTTGTTTTAAATAATTATTTAATGTATATGATGTGTTCGTTTTACTATAAAGGTTTCATAAGTAAGTACATTATAAATGTTTAGGATAGATTTCATTCTAAGACAATACAAAATACCAGTATCAGATCAAATTAACTACACGAAATGCGCAGAAATTATGTAATCATCTGATCTTGGCTCTGAGTATTCCCGTTTGACCCACAAAGGCCAAATTTCATGTGTCTCACAGGCGGTTGTTTCGAGTATTAGTTTAAAAAGCAACATTAAAAAAACAAACACAAAAGTACTGCACCCGTTTCTACAATGCAACACAGAACAAACATATGATAAGGCAGTAGGCCGAAGACAACATATTTCGTCCCATTTAACACTCAGAAAAGTTTTATAGCAACATATGATGAAACTAGTCTGTCACAGCTAGTCTTTACAATAGACCGCTTCTGCTCTACAAGTCACACTTGACCGACTTGTTATTGAAAATATACGTAACAAAATATTAAATCTTCTAATTTTGTTACATAATATACCGCCCCGTTCAGAAAATGAAAATGGTGGCCGTCCACCCCACATTGCACACGAAAAAAGACAACGAATGCACTCTGCGTTAGTTAATTAACAAAAATACTCCAATAATGTTATTTTTGCAGGCGACTGCATAAAGCAAGATGGAAAATAAATAGGAAACGGATATTTCAAACGAACAAAACGAAAAATATGGAGGTTAGAATCGGTTGAAGTGGTAGGTTGAATACTGGGTGTCATAGCGGAAATTAGGACAGGCTTATAATATCCAACACTGGACTGTGAAAGGCAAATTTATTGATTAATTTATAAAACATTGTCCTACAAACGGTCAATGTTTTATTAATTCCGAAGCCGTATGTTTTCCAGTTTTATAGTTTGTTAATTAACTAAGTGCGCAACGGATTATGGTGAAATTGCACGATTATAAAAGTTATTTTTCACAATACATACTTATCTATTATATGTATCACTTGATGACACTGCTGTAAGTACCTGAATCACGTTAACCAAAATCCACCCAGATTGACTATAGTAATAACTATCGGATAAAATAGATAATAGACATAACATTTATATGAAAATAAATTAAATTAATCGTCAGTTTTACCGGAAGAAAGAAAGAAAAAGAAGAATTTTCATATGGAAATAAGAACTATAGGATTCTACTTCGAAATCATTCATCATCATCATCATACACATTTTATGTTTCATAAAATAGGAAATGTACACAAAGTTTGCGTTATAAAACACAAAAGTAACACAATAAGGTCGAAGTGATGACAACACCGTTATAGAATTAAAAGTTGTTATTAAGTTCTAGACAAGTAGCCGTGCAAAGTCAGGTATTTACAACGTCTCGTAAAAGCACTTAACACTTTACATACACACCATGCTGTAGACACAAAAGAAAATCTATTGTTCGCGCACAACTGGTGACGGCGATCAGTGGCTTAGAGATATCTCCTACGCTATGATAACATCCTTACATGGTACATATACTATTATAGAAAAGAGGATTCCTTGTTTTATATTATTGCCGTATTAAACGAAACGCAAAGCACACGTATATAATTATTTGAAGCTAAACCAAAAAAAAAACTTGAACTTACATTTCGGATACTAATGCAAACAATCATGATAATTCTAAATAATTAAAGATATTTATTATTTATTATGATAAGTCATAAATATTCTATAATGTATTATTAGGGTCTCAAGGAATAAGGCATGAATACCAATATTATCAATTCTAGGCAATGTTTATTATCTGTTATTAGAAATGATCCCGCGTAATAACTGATTTATCCAGAAATAGATGAGCTCGAAGCTTAAAGGTCACCGCTGTAGGAAGTCGACCAGGCTGAGGTTCACTTCCTCCTATCGATAGATAACGTTGTGTTGTGTTGACCACTGCACCGGAACATGGCATCGATTCACTATCTTCTACTGTTTTATTGTATGCTTATCTAAACTGTTCAGCGTTCATATTATGTAAGTTTTTCCGTTTTACATCGCTGGTATTTCTCCAGATTGTTGGAAGAGCGGTAATCATTGAGTCGTGTGTGTTTAGATTAAAAATATAACCAGTACAAACGTACAGATTTGGTATAACTCTATTTATGCAAAATATTGTCCTATACTGCTATTTTATCGGGATAATAAAATCGTGATTAATTATCATAATTAAAGCATCATAAATTAAGCAGATGTGCTTTTCATGTATATAATCAAATGAAATTTCGTCTAGTAGTCAAAATAAGACTGTAGTAATTCATTATATTAAAATATATATGACTATGCCAAATCTTAAGTGCGTGCAATATGCACAATGTTTTGTCATGTTTTATATATGCATGTAATTTCTCAATGTATTTTAATAGGCACATAAATAAATAATTATTTGATCGTCATGTATAATTTCGGAGTAATGAAATAATTGCCTTATACTCGTAGCGCGGCCAAATATTTTACATAGTATCAACTACAGAGTGCAGAATACCACACGCCGCGTACAAACATCAATTGGATTGGTACTCAGTGCTTTCGGCGTAGTAAAAATTCTTAGTAAAAGAATCCTGATCACATTATTAAATATTCAGAAACTATTAAAAACTTTATAATTATTAATTTCACATAAATACTAAATTCAGGTCATAATATATAAACAAACCATCTAATAATACCTTCGAAACAAAAGGAGAGATATTCATAAGTTATCTGCGTGGTGCGATGTATCTATGTCAGTGACGCCATGCATTTATTATCTACTCCATTGTTCAGTGGATCGCTACGATAAAAGACTATGTGAGCTTCATAGAAAACACAATCATGTTAAATTATGTTCTACCTTTGTATAAGTGCAATACTACGTTAACATTGTATTTTGACGGCAGTTAAAGCATTAGGTGAAACGCGATGCTTCATTTAGCATCGGTGCTCAAAGGGGCATGCCAATACGCCTTAGTAATTCGGGCCCACAGTGCACAATAAAGGCTAATGATAATAATAGTAAGCAATGCCAATAATTAATTAGCTGGCTAAATGGCATTTTAAAGTTATCAAATCTTCTTATATCTCATCAATACAACTTATAAGTATTAAATATGTGCTGTATTATTTTACACACTATTTTAATTTATTTATGAGTACAATCTATTAGGAATAAAATAAAACAGAATATATTGCAGTTTTGTAGCTTATAGGTAGAAGTCGTCGATATTAACCGCAATAAATAAACGCTAATCGTCACAATGGAGTTGCAAAACAAGCAATGATATTGACATTTACGATTTCCGGCGTCATACATGTTAGAGATGGTGTTGCCATAATAAACACAAAACCTCGATACATCGATAATAGACATTACTTTCTAGTTAATCAAAGCAATCTTGCAAAGATAAAACTAATAATAATTATTAGGTTTGGATACAAAATGAAATGAACGATTAAAATAATAATTATATAATATGGCAATGGTAAATTACTATTTCGATTAATTACCTGTCAACATATTTTGTGAAATGGCATCATTTTCACGTTAATGCTGCCGTAAGTTGTGTAAGTGTAAGTTCTATGACATAGTATAGTTGTTTTCTTGTTTAATGTTTTAGAAAATATTACCGGCGTGTACAGAATAATAAATACAAGGAAAAACTAGGATAAATATTAATAGGTATATTTTTTTAGTATAGCCAATTTCTTGTGCACCTCTGAGCCTAATACTGGCATGCCTCTTTGTATTTTTAAGCTTACAATGGATAGTCCGTGGTAAACATCTCATCCAACAGAATTGATTTATTGAATTCTGTTAATTTATATACAAACCGATGAAAATTAATATTATTTTTATCGGAACTCATAGTTTTATGTTACAATATTAAGTAGGACATTGCTCCAGTGCTAAGTTATAAAATACTTGTGTTAGACCTTTTTTGATTTACCCATACCTCTCTACGGGGCCGTTGGAGGTGTTATGTCGGTCACAGGTTCACCCAGGGGAAGCCTAGGCTTCCTCTGGGTAAACCCCTAGGGTCCAACCGACTAAACTTACCACAGTGACCCTCAAAGCTAATTATAACAGCAGGACCGCGCAAATCATTCATACACATAGCGACACAGGAGGTACTTCTATCGCTTCTGCCGCAGCTAAAATCTTTTGCAGCAGTCTTTTGAAACAAATTGCAGCAGTTCATATAAAACAACACTGTAAATTAATATACACGTATATATATTATAGAAACTTTGCCGTGTACTTAATATGATTTCCTTACTGCATATTTGAACTATTTGTTAATTAATAACAAACTAATTCTAAAGCAAACATAATTTTAGTCAAATGGAGAATATATTCAGATGCAAGTTGAGTAGTGCATAGACAAAAGTCTCGCAGAACTTTGCCCATCTTTGATATAGTATATTAAAGTGCATGGATAGTATCACCACGTAGTCAGGCTTCAAGTTAATTAATAGGTTTCTCTTCAGTGCAACTCTCGAGTAATGATAGCAAACGAAAATAGATGGGGATGAACTATTCGAAAGTCCATTAAGAGATTTAACTCAAGATTAGATGTTCTGTTTCAAACTTGCGTCAAACGTGATCTCTCTCTTACACAGTACATTTACTGAATACACATTAGTACCTCGTAGGAAAGTAGTTAAATAGACCTGATATAAAAAAAAAAATGCGAAGACGTTGAATAGAAAAGTTTACTTTAAATACGATAAAGAAGAGCATTCATTAATTTTTTTAATGTAAGCCTCTTGGTGCTGTGAATGGAAGTAGTACGTTGCATTGACTTTTTGTACAGAGCGCGCGAGATGAAGATAGCAAATAGTTCTAATAAGAAGTATGCAGACAGCGTCTGCGAACTATGTGCTTATACTGAGTACCTGTCTGTATACAGCTGTAGTTAGTCTAGTAGAGGCTAGGTATTAGCTGTGTCTATCATGTGTTATGCCATTTAACTTTATTTGTAAATCGAATTACGTCGCTGAGGCGGTAAAGAATGCAACTGCTGTGCATGAGGTCTTGGGTTCGATTCACAGATTGTGCAATGTTATTGGGAATATTATCCGGTTTTTCTGTAGTAGCACGGCACTGCGGATATGTTTCTGGTGAATAGCAATACGCTCGTGACTCTATTACGTGAGATCTAATAATCAAAGTTGGCTAAATGTTGGTGTAATACTTTCGTCAATTTCTTCAGGTAAAGGGCTTGAGATTATATTATATCTAAAATATAATTTAATTAATTCTTGGGTAAATGTATACACTTAACGGTACATTCAGTGAATACGGCGAAGTCGTCAAGCTTAAAACAATAAAAATAAAATGATTGAAAATAATCGAGGCATTTCCTAGTATTTTAATTACGCAAATAAATTTATTGCTAGTTTCTTGAAACGTTAAAATTTAATTAATACAGCTCTGTATATAAACAGACATAATTAAAAAACTAGGCTTTTATATCTGTTTTTTTTCTATCATTTGGAAGAAAGCAGACTGCAAACTTCATTCACTACCAAATACTATAGACAGAACTACTTTCTTTGAAAATAAACTAATTAAAAATGTTTTATGCTTTCTCTCTTAGGAACTAAGATATTTCTGAGAAAGAATATTAAATTATTCTTACTGTTATTTTAGTGTAGTTTACAGTGTTTCCCTATGGAAATACGGTGCGACCATTGATTAATTATTTATTGGACGTTCTCTGATGTAGAATGTTCATTAGTGCATTTCCGATTTATATGCAAAATATAAGGACGATTAATTCCCTTTTTTTTTGTTTTTTTTTTTGCTTCGTGGGGAAATACTCCTTATGCATACCCACTCGCCAGAAGGGGAGGCGAGAGGGTTATGTCGGGCTCTCCCGAGACTGCGGGCCTAACGACTAAAACCACCGCCGTGTGCCAACTCACTGTTTCGTATGGTGGGTGGGTCGCTGGAACTGAAACTACATCAGCGACCCACCCAGCAGTGCCCAATGCAGAGATGTTGTGTCTGCGAGCGACGACTCCTGGACGACGCCATGGCACAACAGAGAGCGTCGTTCCGACTCAACGGCTGGCGGATGGGAGATCCCCGTTCTCCCACCCGCGGCCTTCACTACGGTGACATAAGGCGCGCAAATGCGCGCCTTCGCCGCCCGGTACGCCGACGACGGCTCGGATCTGCAAGAATACTGTCCTCACGGTTCCGCTCCGCCGCCTCCTTCTGCGAGATGACGTCCTCGCAGAAGGATGCGACCGCTACCCACTTCCTCTCGCTGTCGACCATGGCTTTGATCACAGCCGGCAGCGAGAGGTCTTCTCCCACAAAGTCCTGGAGTTCACGGCGCTGCACCGCCCAAGCAGGACATTGCTCGAGCGTGTGCTGCGCCGTGTCCTCCTCACAGTGGCCCAGTCGTAGCTCATGTCCCACAGGAGCGGACCAAGTACCGATCTCTGCGGGACACCGCACGACATGGGCCGCCGCCAAACCCCGTCACGAACTTCGAGGAGGACACTCCTGCCTCTCAAGTAGTCCACCACCAGCCGCTCCAGGTAAAAAGGTACTCCGTGATATCGGAGCGCCCCCTGGACACAGCTGTATGGCAGACTATTGAAAGCGTTGGCGATGTCTAAAGACACCGCCAACAGAACACCGCCGCCGGCGACCGCCTCCTTGGCCGCGGCCTTCAGGCGCATAATGGCCCCGACCGTCGAACGCCCTTTCGCGGAATCCGAACTGAGCATCCGACAGGTCGGGACCGACCGTGCTCAAGTGCCGGACGATGCGGGTGGCGAGAATTTTCTCCAGCATCTTTCCCGCCTCATCCAGCAGCACTATGGGCCTGTACGCCGCGGTCGACTTTGGAGGCCGTCCCGGCTTGGCCAGCAGAACCAACTTCCCCTCCATCTAGCACTCAGGGAATCGTCCCGACACCAGGCTCGCGTCGAAAAGTTCCCTGAGTCGGATATCCAGGTGATCGAGGGTCAGCGCGAGGGCTCGCATCGGTACACCGTCAGGTCCGGGGGCTGTCGTCTTGGAGCGGATCCGCAAGACAGCCGCCCCCATTTCCGCATCTGTAACTGGGGGAACACTGAGATCCGCCTCCCGATGTCGGCCTCCCGATGGGGCTATTGTCGGGGGCACGTGTTCTGCCCGGTTAGGAAATAAGTCCTCGATCACCTCGGAGAGAAAATTGGGCTGAAGGGTCTCCGTAAGGGGAGGGCCCCGTGCACGGAGCTTGTTCAGCGCCGCGCGATATGGGCGCCCCCAGGGGTCATGGTCTAGACCCTCCAGCATCTCACATTTCACCCGTTCCTTGGCGAGACAGATGGCCAACTGCAGAGACGCTTTGGCTTCGCGATACGCCTCGTACAGTCAGCCCTCCTCTTGCTCGTCACGGTGGCGACGACCTCTGCTGCGTGTGTAGGACCTCCGGGTACGAATGCAAGTCGCACGGAGGTCTGCCAGCTCCTGGGACCACCAGTAGACCCCCGTCCTCGGGGTCCGGTGTCGCACTCGAGGCATGGCCGCGTCGCAAACAGCTTGAGTGCTGTTGCGAAAGCGGACAGCTCCAGCGTCTACCTCCCTAGACGAGGGTGCAGGAGACAGCCAAGCTTGGACTATGACTGCCTCTTCTAATAGGTCCAGGTTCAGTCTCTTTACAGCCCACCGCGGGAAGCGAGGAGCTCTGCCCGCCAACGGGCGACGACCCCTGCTAGGGTCTCGAAGGAGGGAGACATCCAGACGGATACACAGATGGTCCGAAAGGGTCTCTACCTCCTCCAGGACACGCCATCCCCTTACGCGTGCGGCGAGGGCAGGAGTAGCAAACGAGAGGTCTACTATCGACCCCCCCTGCCGTCGCACACACGTGTTGGCGGCACCCCTGTTCAGCAAACAGAGGCCCGCCGCATCAGCCCACTCTTCGACCGCCCTGCCTCGGACATCCGTGCGGGGGACCACACATCCCCACGCAGTGGACTGTGCGTTAAAGTACCCCATCACTAGGATGCGACTAAATGTCATTCGCCGTATCGAGGCCTCCAAGTTGTTGAGGAAGGCCTCGAAATCTGCCAGACTCCTGTTGGGGGAGAAATACACATCAATGATTGTGACCTCTCCCCACGCGGCCGCAACGTATCCCGGTCCCCTCTCCTTAACTGAGAGGGGGGGAAACAAGGCGCCGTGGAGCTGATGACTGCCACGGAGCTGAGGAGGAACGTAGTATGGCTTCGCGGCTACGGCTACACCAATCGACCACTCCGACATAGACTGCAGGAATCGATCCTGCGCTCGGGCGGTGTGGTTGAGGTTCGCCTGGAGGAGGAGATAACTATGGTCCTGGTCCATAACTAGGTCAACATCTCCTCCTCCACCGCTGAGGGCGGTCTCTCTTTAAGGGAAGAGGGAACAGCCGGGGCCGATGGGCTGCCCCCTTCTATGGGTCTTGCGGCCGGGTATTTGCAACCTCTGTCGCCGCGGAAATGGGCCGCTGCACGTCCAGCTGCCGCACACGCCGGGCAGTGCGCGGTCACCTTGCACGCTCCTGCGAGGTGCCCAGGCTGACCGCAGCGATAACAGGCGTTGCTGCGGTCGTCGGGGCTAGGGCACTTAATGCGGGCGTGCCCTGCTCCCCCACACCGAAAACATCTCATGGGCCGAGGGGCCAGGATGTGAACCCTGGCCGAACTTCAGCCTACGAGTAGGCGCCCGGCATCAGCCAGCAGCCTGGCCGCGGCGACAGGGCGGATGGCGCCAATCTTTATGGTGTCCGCGGTACAACCAGTTTTGGCGCTAATGGCACCAGTGACGTCCTCCGCGGACACCGAATCGTCGAGGCCAGTGATACGCATCTCTGCGCATTTTACCGGCCTCGCTATCTTTACACCATCCGTCTCAGGGAACAGACTCCGTAATTTAGCGGCGATGGTGTCCGCCGCTTTGCCTCCGTCAGCTCCTGGGAACTCTAAGATGCGGGCTCCCGTATGAGCGAGGCGGATCCTGGCGCCGTTAGTAGGGATATCTACATCCCCAGTGTTCCGCCTCGCCTTGGAGAGCACGGCCTGATAGGTCAGGCCGCGCTCAGCCGACTTCGGTGTTCGGAGTCCGTTCCTTCTCCTTCGCCTCCTTTTTATGGCCCCGCCTTGTTTAACAGGCCCAACAGCCACATCAGCAGCCGCAGCGACTAATGCACCGGCCTTTTTGGCCTTTTTGCGGCGAGCCTTTCCAAGATGCCGCACCGTCTGCCAACCCTCACCCTGAAGGATGGCAGGCGCGGAAGACACGGGCCCGGTAGGGCCTAGCCGCAACCTCTGGGGAGGAGGAGCCCTGGGTGCTGGAAGGGGTGGGAAGTCATTGGCTGACTTTCTACCGCCGCCCTTCCCACCCTTCTTGTGGCTTGCTGAGGGTGTGGGACGGGACCCCGGTGCCGGCGTCGATGGAGCTGGCGGCGCCTTAGCAGACGCAGACGCAGAAGCGGTAGTGGCGGCAGCGGCAGGCTGCGCAGCTTGCAGCCGCGACCGGTAGCTGGGTGACGGCAGCAGCCGGTCGCCGAGACCCTCTATGCGGGCATCCACGTATTTGACAAGTGACGCCTGCAGATCCATCTCCTTGTCGGACGGCGCCTCTTTACGTGCCCGCCTTTGACTCTCGGCTCTTAGCCGCGCTATCTCCCGGCGCAGCTCCACCACTTCCACCTCCAGGCGCGCGAACTTGTCGGCCAGAAACTCAGCTGACTCTTTCGTCGCAGCCGCCGCCTCGTTAAGGTGTTTCTTAAAGGTCCCTTTGAGGTCCTTTCTCCTCCGCACACAACTCCGCAGCTGCACGCTTTTCAGCGGCCACCTCGGCCACCTTCACCGCGCCGAAAGACTCGGGTAAGCTTGGTCGGCCCCTGCCCCTGCCCCTTCGGGCAGTCCCGACCTTCGGGATTGGCGCCGCGCTTGACTCTCCGTCGGATCCTGAGTTGGTTCGACGGGAGCGGCGCTTACGCTTCCGCGCTAAAGTCGCCTTGTCCGGGACTGGCCCCAAGGCGACTCTCATCGCAGAGTCGGTGTCCGACTCCACGGGGGTTTCGGTGCCGAAGATTTCACGCGGCGCTGAAAAGACGTTGGGTGCCCTCCCCAGAATACGAAGGGCTGACGGGGCCATGTGGCCCCGTGGGGGATTCACCGGGTGCTGAGCACCCGGTACCCCCCTGGGGTAGTATTTCGCTTTTGTCCAACATCTTCATTAAGTGTTTGGGTGGCCCTAACGGCTGGGTTCCCCCCAGCCATACAGACCCTCGCCGGGCCACTACAAACTTAGGCTTTGGGTAATTTTTATAGAGGTTTTCTTCCTCGCAGCCCGAAAGCCCCCGGTCCTGTCAATTAAGGATTACGGGTTGGGCCGGATGGGGGACCATGCTGGACCGCTCCACCCGCCCTAAGACCGCCCGACTGGGCAGGATGCCTAAGCAACCGCCCGACCTAACAACCAGTGCCACGTTAGCCACGCCAGTAAGTTCTCGATCGTGTGTCCGCCCCCCACGTGATCAGATAGTCGATCCGGACGTGTGGTTGGTTTTTATGGGGCACGATTAATTACCCCGGTATAGCTATACTTACTAAGTAACTCTGATCTGTATTTACAAATAATCAATAAGTTTTGATGCGAAGGCTTTTATTTGGCCACCGTAATTAAATATATATTAATTATAAAAAAAATTATTTCAATTTGGGTTTCAAATGTCTAGTATTCTTATTAACTCTTCCATTTAGGCTAGAATGCTTGGGTTAGGAGTGGGTTCATGTGGGCAATGCAATGGGTGGGGTTCAGACCCGCGACCTCTCGATCGCAAGTCCGATGCCTAAACTTTTTTAAGTAATACCTAATTCGATATATCATAATATATAATAATCATAATATTCAACAATATTATATTGGTTTAAGCGAAGTATTCGAACTCTTCGAAGTCTTTGCGGGACAATTAAAATAAATATTTCTTCCACATTTCCTAAATAAAGGCCGTAGAAAAATATGAACAACAATGCCGTCCGTGCTGATAAATTAGGCGTCGGCAACGAGTGCTTTGCATACGTCATGTAACTTAATGTGAGTCTCATGTTTGTTGTCATTGTGAATGATAGATAAAGTACGTTACCATTTATTTCTGTACGCTCCTGATTCATTTTGTTTGATAAACATGTTTGTTGCCATTTTACAATAAGATGTATTGTGAAGAACACAGATGTATCGACTAGAACAATATATCGAAATTCAAGCATTCCATTTAATGTCCGACAATGCAGAATTCGCTCCATGCTATGATATATTCTAATATCCATCGTACGTAATATATTATTATGTAAATAAATTCGTAAGTTTATTATTCTTTACTGGAAAATAATTTACTGGCAAATAATTTCTGCAATTTTGATCACATAATTAAAGACAGGTGATTGTCTGTCTTTAATTATTACTATAAATATTTTTGGGTATTATTGTTATTATCTCAATTTCACCAGCTTTAACAATGCATAAAATTATATGAAGTTCACTTAATGCCAGTGCCAGCAGCGATAGCTCAGTGGGGAGACCAATAGACTATAATTCAGAGGGTCTCTGGTTCAAACCCACGTCGCGCATCTCTGACTTTCGGAAGTTATATGACTTTTCGAAAAGATGTGCTTATTAATTGACAATTATCGCCTGCCCCGTGCCTCGGAGAGCACGTTAAGTCGTCGGTCCCGGCTGCCATGAACATCTATGGCAGTCGTTATTGGGAAGTCAGTGCCCTATAATATCCTGACACTGGTCTAGCTTTAGGGTATCGTTAGCCTTCGGGTTGCGGTGGTCAGGTGGCAGCCGCTCCGTGTAAAAACTGATATCCAGTCAAATCCGGTTAGACTAAAAAAGCCGACCCCATGTGACTTGGGAATAATAAAGGCTAGAGAGAAGACTTAATGCCAGTTTATTCAATAATGCTGATTCAAACAGCTTCCTTTATGATAATAAATTGCAATTTAGGTTAACTCAAAGGTAAATTAATTGATAAATTCACTAAAATTGTGACTTTGCAGTAAAATTTTCATCAACATTATGTAACTGTGGCTAGGGCATTTCGTTTGGCAAGCAGCGTAACATCTCAAGTGCACCGTTACTCAGCAAACTTAAACGCCAAATCGCCCGCACTTTGTTCCGAAATCGTTGTGCCGAATCATTGGCAATGTGTTCCAAGTTCTGAAACAGACGCAGTGTACGATCGCGATAGTGATGACTTCTTCTTTAGTAGTTACAAAATATGCTAACACAAAGATTTGTTATGGTTTTAGTATATTTACTGACATAAACTACCCGTAGCGCCTTGTTCAAGTCTAATAAGACTCAGTATCCTATTTGGATTTAAAGTCATTTTTTTTTGTGTAAATTCTACACATAATAATAGCATATTTATCTGAACCGCTGATTCCTAAACAAGTTAGGATGTGATTTTCAGTAAATTTATTTTTAACTGTATTTATTTTTATTTGTAACTGTAACGGTCCGGTTCAATCGGAAAATACTACCCTCTTACAGAATAGCTACATAAAGAGCAGTATAATTTCTATTGCGTTCATTCGGTAAATGAGAGCTCCGGAGGCCTAAACACTCAGTCAGTTCCTTTCCTTTCTCCTTCCACCATTGCGTTTTATATATGGCTTTGGAAACGGCTTACCAAGGCAGACCGTGTGCTTGTTTACCACCAATGTATAATACAGTAGCCAGTACCTTTCTCATATATCCCTTAAATTACTTCTGTGATGTCATGAATACAGAATCAATTCCAAGAGTTACCATTACCACTTACTGTCAAATGGGCCGCTAGCTGGCCTGCCAATAGCAGGAAAAAAATCTTTTTAAATCGGATGTCCAATAAAATAGATATTTAACTTAGAAGTGTGCTACGTATTGATACATGTTCACGCAAATGAATTCGAAGGCATTGGTAGTAGGGCATAAAAAGATTCTGCAGAGTCAGCAATGCGCGATTAATAGTCTTTGTAATACAAGGGTCCATAGGCTACGATTGCTATCGAGTGGGCCGTGTGTCTGTTTGCGACCTTACTGGTCTACAAAATATGATCAATGCTTTTACTAAATGGAAGGATGTGATAGAAAACCGCGAATTTTTTTTAATGACTCCGTCAATGAAGTTCTTTGTCGTTTAACATCTAGAAAATTGTACTATATTGCCACGAAAACGCTGTGCATAATATAAAAATTTGTCTCAAACATCGTTTAATATCTAACTCGAAGTCCAATTCGATTGCGGAAGGTTCGTGGATTTAGAAAGTCACATTATGGTTAAAGGTGACGTTACTAAAAACCACAATGAGACATTGTTCTACAACTAACGTGCGTTGAATAAAATTACAGATATAAGTGATACATTAACATTTCTTTTAGCTAGTATAAAATGATAAAGCTTTCACTGCAATTCCAGATATGTAAATAATTACAATAAATTTAATAAGTATAAAGTTTTTAGATTTTAAGTGTTTGATGTGTTCAGAAAGACTTTGTATTATCTTTCTATAATGTTTCATAATATCTTAACTTAGTAAACTCACTAACCTATATATTTTGACGCTCATAAGTGTTACTTTGTAACCTAAATGAATAAATGATTTTGATTTTGACTCTTTGACGTTAATGTTGAAAATATATATTAGAGATTATTGAATTGTATAAAATAGTTGTTGCCAACTATTGAATGACATAGTTCTCATTTCCACGAGGTCATTTACCCATAGCGTAAGGGGACCGATTAATCTCTCTGTTTATAACTAAAAGACTAGTTTCACTGATGCATGTTCAATCGATTCCGATACGCAAAGCTCTTTTAAGGACATATTATCACTAAATTTATTAGGTATTAAATAAAATGTATAATAACAGTACGTAAAATATTCTGTTGTTTTAAATCGTAATCTGTTTTTCAGGGGAGCGGGCGGAGGAGGGATGTTTGGTGATGTCAATATCTCAGCCATTTTGGATTCGCTAAGTGTAAGCTACGACAAGAGAGTGAGGCCAAATTATGGAGGTTCGTATAACTTAAATCTTTTATTTGTCATAATTTTTCCATACAGTTTATTCTTCTTCTGCTTAGCTTTGCGGTTTTGATAAGGCTTTGTTTGCCAGAACGCCGAATTTTAAATTATAAATATACTAATTTGAATGCTTTTATATAACCAGTAACACTCCGATAAGCATTTATTTTGTAAATAATAATTCGTAAAGTAATATTTTCATAACTGTATATAAATCATGTTTACATTATTCCATTACATTCCAAAATAGATTGAAACGAATGCGGAGTTCGACAGAGTCAAATGAATTTATAATTTTGTTAAAAGTTTTCAGAGCACATCCGATATTTTTATCTATGATGTTTCAATAACACTGGAAAAGGAATTGCGGTAAACAAAAGTATTTAGTAACATAAACGGTATACTTTATTCTTATTAATTCTTAAAATTGACTAAAACAACTATGTTCCAGTGAATAACGAGCAATGTTGTTAGTATTTACAAACGTTTTCAAATTAGACAGCGGTCCAAAGTTTACAGATCAAACTTAGTCGCTGGAAATTGTTAAATAATGCTTTACTGAGGACGTTGACCAGGCATTTCGAGAAGCCAGTTAAGTCGAGTACTCGATTAAACATAAAAATATGTATACCAACAGCAGAAAGCAGACCCAATACGTCAATCGATACAAGTTAAACTGGAACGAGTTTTACATATTTTGTTATTATATTTATTCACTATGAAAAGGCGAATGTGCACATGAGAAAAGGTAGCTTCAGGTAATGTAATCGATGTAATATTTCAGGACCGCCAGTGGATGTAGGAGTCACCATGTACGTGCTCTCCATCAGCTCCTTATCTGAAGTGAAAATGGTATTTAATGCTGCAAAACTACTTTTACGTAGATGGTCATTTTTAGAACAAGAAATGAAAACCTCAGCGTTTAGGCTAGCTGCCCTCGGTCGAGCGAAGGACTTGTTGTTTTAATGTTTCGTTTTATGTTGCGTCGTCCACGTTCGATCGAGGTACTCGGGCGTCACGTCACCGTCCTCTGGTTTGGTTTTCACGGCGCGAGTTGAGCGCGCATCTCACGATTGGGCTTGATTGCAGGACCGCCAGTGGAGGTGGGCGTCACCATGTATGTGCTCTCTATCAGCTCCGTCTCCGAAGTGCTCATGGTACTCGCCACTGTCAGCTCACGCTTGTCTCGGTCGCTCCGGCCGCACACTACGCCGCTGCGACCGAGCAGCCCCAGACACGAGGCTGCGAGCATGCCGGCGTTATGGAGCTGACCACCCGGATGGCGAAGCACCACTTATAATAAATCCTCACTTAACATTCAACAACTGATTCGTACTTGCTCTCAGTTGATACAGTTTATCATAGTGGTGTGAGCCTCCGGATGTGTCTTCAAAAGACATACTAAAATGTACTTTGCCATTAAGCATCCCTCCAAGCAAGACACTGTCGTAAATTTGCCCCTTTATTGTTTTTGTTTTAAGCCTTTTATGTTCTTGAGTAGGTAATTGTTGTGACTGTGGGTTTCTTACTATTGTGTCTCAAAATGGCGCGAACACTTAAAATACGCCACATTCGCCTTAAATTTTCTCACTTTTACGTCTTAGTAGTCTTGCTGTCAATGTTTTTAATGTTTGTATCGTTGTCGATCGAGTTCCGATGTCACAAGGAAACTTAGAATTTGCTGTTATTTTCAATTTTAATTTCTATAAGGAACAAAATTACATCTTTTAATTTATGACAGATGGCAACCGGGAACTGTTATTTTGCTGTGACATAATAGGTTTAATCAAATTAAATGGCCTAGATCCAGTAAGTGCGTTATTGTTCATAAAAAGTTACAATTAAGTGGTAACGAGACAAGCTGCTGGAAAATATTCGGCCGTGATTAATATTTGAAAACCGAGTCGCCATACCTTGATAACGGTTCCAGAGTACAGAAGTCAGACTAAGACCAGGGTGTATGACCCCTTGTGGAAACCAAATCAAGGGGACTCTTAAAGTCACTGCAGGACGTGACCCTATCCGGATTTTAGATATAAAATATAGTACTAGTAAATCGGAAAGTACACGCATCAGTAAACCCGATTACAAATTTAGAAAGCAATGTGTTCACTGAATATTTATTTTCTTGTAATATCTTTAAACAACAAATTAACTAAGGTTATAGTAACTTTGTTCCGAAAATTTTACTCGTACGTGTACTTGTACCTTCTGAATATAATAAGTCATATTGTTATTTAACACCCTCAAAAATCATTATCCATATTTGAAAGAGGTTCATTATTTAGGTGAGACATTAACAAAAAATTAAGATTATTTTATATTTATTTATCGCCAATCAATCTAAATTGTTTATGTAGAATCAACAAACTGCAGATAATAGAGTTAATTTACGATGAATAAATGTATCATGATCACATGTTCAAATCTGAAACATGTTGGACATTATAGTATATTAATATAGTGTTCAATATAGGAATATCAACATGGTGAATACATAAACAGTTAATTTCCTTTAATAACCTAGCAAATATTATTATTAGCTTGGTATTGGAAATTTGGTTCGCGATGTACCTACTAAGCATAATATTTACATAATTCCCATCAGCAACAAACTTGACTGAAATTTATAGCGATCTACCAACTAAGTTCGATTATTAAACATAAACCATCAATATTTTAATCGCATTTATATGCATTTAAATAGTTACTATTCATTTCAAGTTTGTTTACTATTATAGGTACGATATTTTACTAAGATCTGACACTCTCATACAATGAATGTGCCTCCCCGATACTGTATAATCTTGGTGCATTAATTAAAACAAGTTTACATTTTTAGCTCGCAAACGAGCACGATCGCTGGATTACATCCATTGTTGTGGCAGTATAAGTCAATCAAGTGTCGCTATTATTTTCTACAACAAAAGAAAATATTTCAGGATTTCACTCTGGATTTCTACTTCAGACAATTTTGGACGGACCCTAGACTTGCTTACAAAAAACGGACGGGCGTGGAAACACTTTCCGTCGGATCAGAATTTATTAGGAACATATGGGTACCCGACACCTTCTTTGTTAACGAGAAACAGTCTTACTTCCACATAGCTACTACGAGCAACGAATTCATTCGCATTCATCATTCTGGATCTATTACTAGGAGTATAAGGCAAGTGCCGTTTTATTAACGAGGATAAATTATTACCTTTAAAACACAAAGCTGTCTAATTTTGTTTCATTACAGACTGACTATCACCGCTTCTTGTCCAATGGATTTGCAATATTTTCCAATGGATCGTCAATTATGCAACATTGAAATCGAAAGTTGTGAGTTGATTAAGTTCAATTTTATCTTACTTTGGCTTATAAAAACAAACAAAACCCTACTTTATGAAGCTCCACGTCTTTTGCTTTATGAAACAAATGACGTACCTACTTAATATAAAATTACTTTCTATTACTTGAGCTGCAGACCCATGAAGCTTTCATGTTCGGTAGTAATTTAACTCGAAGTTAAAAGCGCTTTCAACTATTTGTACTACGTCCGTTCTCTTTGACGTCGCAGTTGTAATACTCCTCACCTTTGGTAGCTCGATAGCCTGAAAATCATCCACCTATACAAATATTTAAAAACCCAGTGCGATGGGTGCTTATTTTATCGTTCCATATCTCTGCATGGTACAGTCGGCTACACCATGCGGGACATCCGATACAAGTGGAACGAGGGGCCCAATTCTGTGGGCGTGTCGAGCGAAGTGTCACTGCCGCAATTCAAGGTGCTGGGCCATCGGCAGCGAGCCATGGAGATTTCTCTCACGACAGGTACACAGCACCGATGCAACATTCAACCTATCAAGTACTGATTGTTGATGCTTCTTATTTACTTCATCTCTCGGATTTAGAACCTGCATGCATTCGCTTCAGCCCAAACATTTCTATTGGCAACTTTCCTTTTAACAACTGGTAAAGGAAATTTGTGCTTTATCTTTAATTAATCTTAAAAATATGACATTAGAATTTTATTAAATTATATACATTTGAAATAATTTTATTATAATGAATGCTTTTATTACAGGAAACTACTCACGGCTGGCATGCGAGATTCAATTTGTGCGTTCAATGGGATACTACTTAATTCAGATTTACATTCCATCTGGCCTGATTGTAATCATATCCTGGGTATCATTCTGGTTGAATCGTAATGCGACACCTGCTAGAGTATCACTTGGTGTGACCACTGTGTTGACGATGACCACACTGATGTCATCCACAAATGCTGCGCTCCCCAAGATATCATACGTCAAATCGATCGATGTATATCTGGGCACCTGCTTCGTCATGGTCTTCGCCAGTCTCTTAGGTAACATTCAGGAAGAAAGTAACTAAACGTACCTAGTGTCCTAATATAATTAATATACTGTGATTTTAAAATGTGATGTTAATTAAATTTATTATTTCACTTGTTAGTCTGTGTACCAAATTCCACTTGTATATATTTTTATGTGGAATCTTTTCACAATTCGCTGCACTGAACTAGTGAATTTCGCTCAGCGATATATCAAATAAAATAATATATGTGGATTCACCAACCGTAAATATTTCGTTCCAGAATATGCTACTGTCGGCTACATGGCAAAAAGGATACAGATGAGGAAACAAAGATTCACTGCTGTTCAGAAAATGGCTGCTGAGAAAAAAATACAGATTGATGGCCCTCCGGAGACGTCTGAACCATTGCCACCTCCGAGGACCAGTACCCTGACAAGGCCACTACCACCCAGCAGATCTTCGGTAAGAAGTTAATCTGTATTAATTATAATGGACATTCTATTTAAATAAATATGAATAATATTATAATACTCTAGTTTAAACCCTTAATGGCACTCTTGAGCTAGGCCTTATTCCATCGTTCAATTAGTAAAAGAACGTTAGCATATCGTTAAATTATCATATACCTAGTCCTATTCATACATATTTAATTTTAAAATGTTCTAACTTTGACACGATTTGAGAAAAGATTGGCTTTTATCGTCTATTTTTTGCAATAATTATCGTCCTCCTACGCCTCTCTTTATTCTTATTAATACATACGTATATCCTCTTTCGTATTTTGCTTGTTCTTTTTCATAAAACACCACACATACGTCTAAATACTTTTATTTTTATTGTATGTTTTCCACTTTCATACATAAGTTATATGCACCAATACACGTCGATGCACAACCGTGACCTTAGTGATCACGTTTCGGCTATTCATAAAAATCTGTAAAGGCGCTTTAATTTTATTGTTTGCATTCGCACACCTTTTTACTATATTCCTGTTTTTACTACCTTTCGTAAACAAACTAGTCATATTTACAAATGTTATTGCCTCTGTCGCTCGATTTCTCTTAATAAAATAAGAAGTGGCCTTTCCTTTCATCAATCCTTTTTATTAACTTACATACAGGTAATTTTCTCACTTTTCGAAAGCTTTAACTCTGCCACAAATTATACAGTTATTACCTGATCGTCATTGTTATCAGTAACACCTCAATTCTAATGGACACTACTTTCAAAGTTTTTAAAGAATTGTCTATAAATATATTACGGCAAAGCGTATTTTTGGATACTAGCCATATGAATGTCGTTTACTTACGCAAGCTCTCTTGTATAAAGATTTCTAAGCGCGAAAATTGTAATATTGAAAACAGGTTTCAACTTGACTTTATTAAATAATTTCAGTCATTTTGTTATATACACCGAGATATTGCAAAAAGCCCATTATTTTTTGCAATATAACAATGTCAAAAATATTATCTAAATAAAATGTATCATTAGTTCAGACTAACTACTTTCTGGAGAAATATAAATATATTTGATTGAGTTTGTTTTACAGTGGTCACTTATCTTGTGTAGTCCTAACTGATCTTATTCAGATTTACGTAGATTTTAAGGTATCACCAATTTTATATAGCTTGCTCTAACTGTCATGAGAAATCAATTTATAATAATATGTCGGAAGTAACCGTAAAATAAATTCTGGTGACTATTTATTGTATATTAAACATCATCTTTATAAGAATAATTTAAATATAAAAAAGCAATTAAAAAAAATGCATTTGCAGTATGCAGTTGTTTAACATAATTTTATAAATAATTGGTATAGTTAATCAAATAAAATGTATTTATTGTACAATACAATAAGCTACAGGAATTGTTCACCATTTGTCCAGGAGGTTCGATTCAAAGTGCACGATCCGAAAGCGTATTCCAAAGGCGGAACCTTGGAGAACACCATAAATAGTGCCCGAGGCTCTGCTCCTGGTCCTGCCCCACAACCCGACGAGGAAGCTGGTCCACCACCACATCTTATTCATGCTTCTAAGGTATTGTACTGAAATGAAGCCTTCAATGTTATACGATCCTTTGTTATGCGATTGTTGAAATAAATATTGAGCTGCAAATGCGACACGCTGGTGATATCCTAATTGCAATGCGATAGTGCGGCCAGTGCGAAAATGACTTGTATATCTGCCGTATGAAATGACCATTAATCATCAAAGTCAAGCAACTTTTTCTTTACAGGGTATCAATAAACTGCTCGGCACTACACCATCGGATATCGACAAGTACTCTCGCATCGTGTTCCCTGTCTGCTTCGTTTGCTTTAATCTCACATACTGGATCATTTACTTACATGTCTCCGATGTCGTGGCTGATGATTTAGTACTACTTGGCGAGGAAACCTAACTTATCTTCAACATATAATAATGACCCTTGTTTAATCTTAGGATATTCATGGTCAACTATCCATCAGGTTTCAAGAAAATGCTTCTTAATCCTAGCAACGCTCCGTAATTTATTAGCGTTCTATAATATATTATTAATATAACAGTAACGATCACTATGATTATAATAGATACGTGTCGTATATATTGGCACAGGTAATCTTGAATTCTTTTAGAAAATAGACGTAATATAAAGTTCAAATTTAAGTCAATCTGTCTAAGAGACAGCAATGCTACGAGTATATCTTCAATAGAGTGACAGCCGTATTATATACTAAAGATGTGCATCAATGTTCAATAGATAATAATTAATGATTGGTAAAGTAAGTTAGTGATTTATCTTTTATTGGATTATATTTATTTTCAAGTAAGATTTATTTTTAAAACGTTATATACTTATAGTAATTTTAAGCGCTTTTTTGCTAACTCCAAAAAATGGCTGTCTTTACTCTAGTCCATTAAATAGCGATTACTATAGAATATTTATCACTATTACATACATACATTCATAGGCATTACAAGGAACAGGCTTGTATGCAAATACAAGCGGACTGTGCCCTTAGAGAAACTAGAAAACGTAAACTAGATCTAAAAAAAAACAATATTATATTACATTCATAAATTAATAGATTCTGTAGGAAGAGAAAAATATATATTAAATACTTATTAAGCAGATTCACCCTGGTAAATTAATACATAAATTCTAATTAATCACAAAGTATATAAAATTTAAAGTTATAGTAATGTTCATTATCATTTATAAGAATAGATTCTCTATTTAGAACAGATATTTTAGACGTTCATAGACCCTTATATTAATTAGTGCCTCTTCCTACAGTGATACTAAATCACGGTCCGTGTATAAATATACCATACCATAAGTAGTTCCCTCCGTCACTATTATCTCAATTTTATAACAAAGAACTTACTAATGAACGACGGAATTTTGAAGTGGACTTGATACCGATATTTCGATCGCGGTCTGAATAAGGCGAGATGTAAATAATTATACATTATATTATATTTATACGATTAGGATACACATACACGAATGCCCTAGTTTTAAAAAAATGTTATTCGGTTCAATTTAACAAGTATACACCGGTAATACACTTCAAATTAATTCTAGTGCACAGAACACTTTTTCTACGTAGTTTAAATATTTACATGTATCAATGAATGTAATATATTTTCTAACGACTAAGATTGATTACTTGAAAGTTGGGTTATTACTTCTCAGTCAAGACACCAGAATATATATGAATTGGGGTTCTGAGACGTGGTGATGATGTCAAGAAAGTAGGACTTTTACTAATCCTAAGACGCAGCAATATGCGGGTGGAAGGTCAATAATACAGATTATACCTAATGTATTCTTAATACCTTAGTAAGTACAATAATGGATAAGTGTATAAATGGTAAAGTGAAGCGAGTTCGTAGCGTACCGTTATTAGAGCTGTGACTATACTAAGTTTTGATCACACAATTAGTTGAAAATATACATAACTTAGGAAAACTAAACTTAATAATCTTAAAGGGAAAGTATTCTTCATTGTTTTGTATTTGTGACGGCTTGTATAATAAACTATTATTTATTGATATTGTTTATAAATACCTACGTGTTCCATTTTAATTAAAAAATGAAAATGTAATGTTCCCTTATAGGATATTTCCCTTACGATGACTCCACTTTTTAGAAGTATACAATATAACTTTGGAGTTTTTGAAATTTGTGCTACAAGCCAACTTCTTAGAATTATCCCTAATTATTTATTTCTGAATTTGCTCAACGTTTTCAAAGACACTATTTATAAATATATAAGGAAGTGCAAATAGTTGATTTGGTTAGGAATTGTAATAAATAGGTTAGGTAGCTATATTTTTAAAGTCATTATTATTTGCCTCCTGTTTTATACCTACATACTCAGACTGTGTATTAAGACTAGAGAAGTTTATAAATTGTATCATTTGAGAAATTGTATTTATGTTCAAAAATATAATATATTCGAATTCATTTAGTGATACAATTAATCCTAACAATTGTATAAAGACTGAGTCAGTATAATTTTGGTTCCTTATATTCAGCTGTATTGAAAACAGTCATCTATCAGTTTCCTTGATTATGTAAGTTATTCAGTTTCCACTTACAGCGGTTAAGATAATGGAAGGTAAAAGTAACTTTTTCAGAAGAAATTATCACGACAGTAACATAAATGTTCTGTTCTAGAAAATGGAAAATAAGAATGTTAATTTACAATTATTATTAGTAGTTACAATCAGCCAAATTGATAAGTGTATCTTTAATAATCAAATACAAGTCTAACTTCATATGAACTATGGATTAAATGTACATGATTATGAAAAGATAAATAATTATTTAAGATGTGAAATTCGCATTATATTGCACCTAGTTGGTAAGTAAGTAGCGTAGCTTAGCGTATGGGGGCGTGGGCGATGTGAGCCTCTGTTGTGCCATCCGCATCTCAACTTATTCGTTAAATAGTTGATATTGAAGTGATACAAGGTGTAGTATCGTCTCGTATGTATGCATACTGAGTCGTAATCAATGTCGGCCTCATAGTACCAACGAATTACACTGAATGCAACCCTGATAAATGCGGAGTCACGCTCACATCGCCTGTATACCTCATCCGCGAAACCAAATTCTAAATCACATTTAAATAAAATCTAGCATAATTAAACAAATTGTACTGTGGGAGTAATTTAGAGAAAATAAGATTATAATTTATTATGATATAGATATCAAATAAAATTCAATGAAATTAATAAATATCACGTTTCCCAAATTAGTACTGCTCATTTAAAACACAATCGTATTACGTTGCACTCACAAAAAATAATAACTATCTAATGATAATGTGGAGATGTCTTCGAGCCGTTAGCTACAGAGTAGGCAAGTGACTATCCATGTTCAGATGAACTCATAATATACTCAAACATTACATTCATATGATCGGAAGGCTGTCGAAAATAAATATTCTAAACTAATACGATAAATTAAATATTATAATGGTAAGCAACAACTTTCACACACAGTCACTTGCTAATACTTTTAATAGGTATTGTCAGTACAGTTGTTTTGGTATACATTGGAATATTAGGCCTGCAAAAAGCACACGCATTTTATATTGTTATACATTTATATTATATATATAATTTATATATATTGTTTCAAAATTACGTGAACGTTACTCTCGTTGCTATATTATAGACTGTTTTTATTTGAACTAAAGTCACGTTCAAATTATTATAGCGTCAGAAGAAAGAGTATAAATGCATACATAAGGGATTCAATATACGGAATATGAAATACGAACTTGAATAGTGCCAAATGCGAGGCTTTAAAACTTTTATTCGCTTTTGTGAAGGTGTATCTACCATATCTGTTTTTATATGATGATTAGTTTGTTATATTTTATTATTTCTTAGATAGTATTTTCAAAATAGATTTAACTGTGAGTCTACTAATTTAGTTAGGTATTCGACATGTTTGAATTCAAAGAACTCTGAAAAAGTGGAAATATAATTATTATGTATAATATAATATTCATGTTAAAGTTTGAAAGCAAAGGTATGACGTTGTTCTTCAGTGTTCCCTGGAATTTTTGTAAATAAATGGCAATAAAATTAACTTTCCAACAATATCTAGTTTGTTCACAGACAGTGTAATGTAATGCAGTTATGTATGAATATATAATCGATGTCTTACGTTGCTTCTTTAATAGAAATTATATATCTAAACCTGTGTATGATACTCTTATATACTTGCATGGAAGCATTTCTACCCATTGACTCACTGTTATTAACTTCTAGGAAATGAATAATTAAATATCAAATAAAATATATAAAATTAAACGAAATAGAAAATTTATAAAAGCTTTTTATTTAAACTGGTTGCAATAAACATACATTTATTATATATAGACATATTGAGTTAACTATACCTTTAATTGATCATCATAGCACTGTTGAAATATTTATATACTCATATTAGTTTAGAATTAATGAAAATCAAATTCCATAAAATTAAAAAGCACAAAAATAACAAGTAGTTCTCAAAAAATGATTATGATGATGGAATTAAATCAAAGGTATAGTATACATTCTCTAAAAGGTCCAAAAAATCAATACGACGTTAATGACAATAAAAATAATCCAAATACCTAATAAATGCCTGAAAATTAACATGGAATTAATAAATTAATTATATTAATAGAAGCCGTTTGATGTCATACATGTCGTTGTATAATGTACTGTTTAAATGTATCTATTAAATATAATGTGTAATAGATCTATCAATTTTATTTTCATTCATAATTTTCTGTTCTATATTATTGTTATGAATTGGCTATATAAGGCAAAATATTGAAAACGTAGCTGCATCGATGATCACCCTATAAGGGACTAGTTTTTTTCTCTAAAAGGAATGTAATCTCTAACAATTTATTTGATCAAACTCTCTGTAAACGGTTGTGCAGCTTTACATTACACCGTCCGTTACTTGGATAATCTATTAGAATGCGATTTCAAAATCAAACCTTACAGCTTTAACAAGTGAATACCTACTTAAAAGAACTATTGTGTTTGTTAACCTGATGTTCTTAGGTTTCTACTTATTTCTTGTAGTAAACGGGCGCGTGCTCTTAGACAAAACATGAATACAATATATGTTTATGTCTTATCTTGAATAAAATATATCATCTAATAAAATACGACTTTTATTATTTCTACACGAACTGAAACTGATAGGACACTGGAATGACCTCATGCTGTCTCACTAACTACCAAACCTTGATATTATTTGGACAGACACAAGGGCAGAATTCTATCGGATGTCGTGATAGTGCATGTGGCCTAAGCGTACGCGCACTTTTACCCACAATGAAGGAACCTATTGTTATAATCCTGCATAATTATTAATAAAAGTATTCCTACGAATATCTATTTATTCAAATGTGCTGTTTGCAGAGCTTCGCTTCCACTATAAACAATCAATTTGAAATAATTCAGTGACTTCATAATTTAGCAATAAAAGTAATTCAAATTCTTTGTTATCCTTGAGACTAAACGTTTTTAAAATGTTTAAAAGTTTCGGTTGTTGATAAAATAACTGTGTTGTGTCAATGTGTAAGCAAGTTGTGTAATATTCGTTTAATTTATTGGAATGTTTAATATCTAAGTTGAATTTGTGAATAAATGATCTTCCTTGATGCAAAACTAAATTTTATGATATTGGTGTGGTTAATGATGTTGCTCAAACTGAATAACTTTAAAACAAGTAGTTACATTTACGAAATTTAGTTCTGTGATCCAATAAATTATATGATCTGTATTGTTGTTTTATTATCTAAAATATTAATGAGAGAGCTGAGAAATATATGTGGTGTGACTCTGAAAGATAGAATAAGGAATAATGTGATTAGAGAGAGATGCGGCATAAAAGTGGATATAGTGACGAGAATAGAAAAGGGTATGTTAAGTTGGTTTGGGCATGTAGAAAGAATGGACGAGAACAGACTGACTAAGAAAGTTTATAAGGCTAGTGTGAATGGAACAGTCGCAAGGGAAAGACCTAGGCGAACGTTTCTTGATCAGATCGGAGACGTTCTGGATAAAGGCCAGATTAAGAGCACCTTGAACCGGCGAGCGTGTATGAGGAATGTTATGAAAGTGAATGAAGCCAGAGAAGTGTGTCAGGATCGTAGCAAATGGAAATCCGTAGTCTCTGCCTACCCCTCTGGAAAACAGGCGTGAATTTATGAATTAATGAATGAATTAATTAATAGATACAAATATGTATAACACAAAACGTATCGGTAGCAAATAATTATAAATCAAAGTAATATCAGAGGAATAATCGACATAAAAAGTTGGCATAGTAGAAACAGTAGCTTCGTCTTTGATAATGATTGCAATAATCATTGAAATGAAATACGTCGAAATGGACATGACTTATAATCACGAGAGCTAATATAGTATAGTATATCTAGTCTCGCTGACTAATGTACTACCAGTGAATACTGACCTCATATGACCTATATTCCTTATTTTTGCAAATGTTTGGATGCAGACCAATCCAGCCTTTAATATTTTCTAACAATGGATACTCAACTGCTTTATAAGGCAGGCAGTTGCATAATAATAAAAGTATCAGGTTTGCCATTAGATACATATATTACAGTTAATCTAGCCTAAAAAGGTGGTATAATATAAATTCTGATCCTATATTGGATGTATATAAAAACTGCAAGAAAATATTTGAACACAGTTTAAATTTGGATTAATTGACATAAATATATTATGTTCCAACGACATAGACCTGCTTTGGTCCTATACGCAATTTTAAAGCTTTATGGACTATGCTACAGTAAGATAGACTACATGAAGCAGAATATGGAAACAAAGCTCAATTACTTAGAAAAGAGTGATGCGACCATTATCTAAAAATAAATCAGAACTAAGCAATATTAAAATTTTAGATATCGAATAACTACAACGCCATGTTTAGTTAATCAAAATTAAGATAAATATAGACATATATGTATGTATATTGGAATTGAGTTCATATTAAAGAGATCTCTCTGTTCACTAACTCTCATGATCCGATGGGACGGATAATCCGACACGACCGGAGAGAGATCAGGCGCAGGACCAACGGCTTTACGTGCTTTCCGAGGCACGGGGTGTCTAACACCGCCAACTTCCTAACGCCGGGCATGATTGAGATTACTTAACAGAAAAACCCAATAACTTTTTGTAGGCTCGACCCGGGATTCGAACCCGAGACCTCATGCACAGCAGTCACATTCACTACCGCTGCGCCACGGAGGCAGTTATTGGTATTATTAAGAAATTAATGTTATTATTTTTAATTTTTAATATATGTCTATAACTGTAGCACTGCGTAGCATAGTAAAATGCTGAAATGATATTTAATCGGCAATTTAAAAGAGAGGCTCCTTGCCTAACCCCAGCATCTAACCTAAATGTAGCTTTCAGTAACTCAGTAAACTCACTAACCTTTATATTTTGACGTTCATAAATTGACTTTGACAATCAAACCTGAATAATTAATTGAAGACTGCATGATTACCTAACATCGACTGCGACGCGGATACAGAATTTCGCCCCTTTACATTGTAGTTATGTATAGTAAAAGTACCTATTAGAAAATCGCTTCATTAGCGTCTCGCATCGTCGTATATAATTTGACATCCCATTATCAAGAGAGTTTGAATGGAACAAGCTGTAGGTATAAGTTTTTTATACCGATCTATCTCATTAACCCTCTTAATAACAGTATACTGACACCCCGAACTGACACTGCACGAATTGCGTCGAAATTATCATTCTGTATCCCTACACACACAGGTAACGTAACGTAACCGAACGCCGTGGGTACAATCCCCACAAGAAATAAAAAAAATGTGATGCTGACGAATATTGATACGATGTTTCGGTTTTCTTTATCTGCATTGTATAAATGAAAATGTTTGTAAAGTACATACGTTTTAAGAAAAATAAATGTTAAAAGTTTACAAGCGTGAAAAATGCATTTTACAGTAGATAAGTATGTTATACTTTTTACTGCGTGTCAGGTTAAAAATAAAAAATATATTTAAAACTTGATATGGTAGTTCTTATATCGGACAGACCAAACGTACAATCGCTGAAAGGTTCAAAGAACATATCACAGCTGTCAAGAACCGATTAGTAAACAAGTCTGCTATAGCCGAGCATTTGCTGGAGTCCTGACCAAACCACTGGATTGAGTTACATAAACCACAGGTTTTATCCACTGATCGTCACTATTATTCCAGGATAGTGTGAATCGATTGAAATTAAGAAATATAGCAATTTCAACCGGGAGGATGGATACCGTTTGTCTACATCTTGGAATCCAGTCATCAGCAAATGTAAACGTCGCCATAGTTACTTAGGTAGTCAGTGTGTAGATGTCGTTAGTGTAATGTGTCGAAATACCGACAGTGCGAATATAAATAATAGTGACCAAGTCAGGGTAGTTGCCGAAACCCGCACTTCACGAAGGCGCCGCTGATCTCACATCAGTCAACCGATGCAAGTCAGTCGAGACGTCGGGCAATCAATCGGTATTTATTACCTTTTAAATACTTTGATATAAATATATAAATCATAAAGAAAGCTCTAATTTAAATATTGCACTTTTGTTACCAATGTGTGGATTTCCTGTCACCAGCGTGTCAACTGACCTTTGATAAAGCCGGTAGAGATGGAAAATGTATACTGTGTCGTTGTCGGAGTGGCTAGGCTTTGAGTGAGAGTTTTGGGTGCTGGGTCAGTTGAAGTAAAGATTACTCGTATTGTATGGGCTGTACATGCTTTACATTGTTTTAAATAGAATTGCTAGGAATTGGTATTTTGAGAGCTTTTCTGCTATCATCGATTATGTTTTGTGGCTGTTAGAAATGGTTGTATCAATGTTATAGACAGTGTTGTATCAATGTTCTAGACAGTGTTGTCTTTTTATTCTATCGTATAAACTTATAGGCTTCAGGTCTATATTATAGTGGACTGTTTGTCTGTTATAAATCTTTATAGCGATTATGAATTTGTTAATTTGAGTAACATCATATTTTCTTAATATGGTCATCAAACCTGTGATAAGAAAAATAAAAATAGTCACACCAAATTTCACCAGCTATGGTTTTAAGTCCTATATAATAGGAGATGAGCCTATTGTTGTTTTCCGGCGATAGATCCAAGAGCCAGACTCCTAGTTATTACTGTATATTTCTTGACAGACAAAGCCGAATAGAACTGTCTTTACCTGAGCCGGCTATCGAAGAGACCTCATGCGCGGCAGTCGCATCAACTAACGAAATTCTGCCAAGGCGGTTTCAAAATATCTACAAAGATGTATTTTTAAACTTATATTACAAGGATAAAGTGTTGTTGCAAAATTAGTTATGAGAGTACTTGATATATTACGTATGTGATATAATAGGTGCTATGTATTATAAGAATGCATTATTATTATTGCCGACTTGCCAGCGGTTGAAACCGCAAACGAAAGCAAAACTGACTGGAAATGCAAACATGAAATAACATCAACCGCTTGTTGTATCCAGACACTGCTGAAATAAACTTTGTCTGGACGTTGATCATGACATTGGTGGATTTCACGTTAGCAAATATTACAAATTTCTCTCTGTAAACTGTAAATCTAAATATCAGATATTTCAAACAAGGCTTATATTAATTTATTCCTACTAAAATTCTAAATATATTTCCTCGTTATTGATTTTGAATATAAATCTAATTATCGTAATAAAACACATTCATATTAGAGCGAAAATTGAAATGCAATTGATGTTTATTTAGACTAGATCGATACTATATTGTGTAAAGTTTACGATTATTATGAGACAAATTGACACTTTGGTTTCAACTACAACTGGCCGTATGAACTGATAATAATTATGTATTATTAATATGCTGCGTTTGACCGCGACTATCGCAACTATTAAGCATTACCTTATTTAGTTTCACAAATTGACATTATCGTTGTTTATTTATTTCAGATAAGTTACAGATTTTCAAAATATATATTTTCGTATGACTAATATTTGTATACCATATACCTACTGAAGACCTTAAAATGTAGTATTCAATAAATTCAGAAGTAAATAAATTAAAGTACTTTATGTTGATTTTGTTTGATGCTCATGGTTTGTTTCTTTAGTCTCTCTTGCAAGTTGCACGGGTATTTTCCTAGTATGTTAGGAAAGTATCCGGGCCTTTGGAAGGCTTACATGGGGACATGGGTCTAAAGTGCAAAGGCAGTTCAAGAGTTATTTATGTGTTTCTCTTTCACGGGTATTTTCCTAATGCGGTAGGGAAAACACGGCCCTTTGGGAGGCTTATACGGGGATATAGATTCAACATGCAGAGGCCCTTCGAGAATTTTACTTTAGAGTGAGATGGGACACTTACTGAGACTATGGCCGAGGCAGGTGTAAGAGACTATTGCTACATATGGAACCTTAAACCTTTTAAATCTGGGCTATAGGAATAGATGTTTAATGGGCTAGTATAATGAAAACTGTGGATGCAGTAACGGCGTCTGCTAGATATACTGTTTCAGTACAAAGACGGCATTCCAGACGGTGACTTGCCAACTCACTAGATGGGCCATCTGAATAGCCACCATAGGCATACAATCCAGCAGCAGAGGGTAACACGGGTGCGAGCGGCTAGGGGTGTCGAGCGGCGCGGTGCCGGTTTCACCATCATGGGTCTCGTGACAACGGAGACCCGGAGCGGGTTTCCCTGTAATGATGTCCTCGAAATTGACACTCCCATCCCCAAATATATAGCTCTAGCTCAAGCGAACTTCTCTGACCGGCCGACCAAGGCAAGCCAGAGTTGAAATTCCTACAGGCGCACTGAAAGTTGTACCCAAGCCAACCAGTAACGGCAAGACGGGGACGAGGCCCTAATCGATGCCGCAGTGGCGCCACTCAAATTTAACTCGCCACAAGCTGCCCTGCAGTTTGTGCGCATTTATTTAAACTGGTGATACATTTTCTATTTATATCAGAAGGTGAAGGTGATATTTTAAAAGCTTATTACTATTATCATTATTACTACACACATATACATAGCCGTGCGGGCTATGAATAAAAAGTGTTACATAAAATCACATGATAGTTATAAAGTAATTTATAGTAAAGACGTATAAAATGGCAAGCAGTTTTTAACTATGATGGGTGAGTTTTCTTACGTGCAGTTTGTTTGACAATAAGTTAGCTATCGCAGTTGGTCACCTTTTCAATTTCCTTTTAAATTTCACTTCTTTCGATAAACTTAATATTTTCAGAAGATGTTTTCAAAGGAAATAGAAAAATAAAAGTTGTTGCTCCAATGCATTTTACGAATAAATACACAAAGTAAGATAATAAAAAAGCCTTACTGAGTTCATTCTCTTCTAAATACCAAGAAAATGTGTACATATCAACTATGGAAATGTCTAAAATTCTAACATAGAAACGAGTATAAGCGGAACTGAGCATAAAAAATAAATCTCGAAGCCACAGACAGAGAAAAATGAAAGTTGAATTTTCACGGTCTCGGCCACAAGTTTATCGTGTAAAAGCACAATTTGCTTATTAACAATTCCTTCGTGCCGACTAGCGGCTTTCGACTGGTCTGGATGAGTAGCAAAGGATATTTTTTTTCCTTGAAATCCACAGCGATTTATCTGATTCACCACCACAGGCAGAAAATGAAAACAGCGCTACGCGCGCTCCAGTCTGTATATAAAAATAAAAGCATTTTTATAAATCGTCGTGCATACAATGAGTTTTACACTTTTATTCTGTATTTAAGAAGAAACGTACAACTTGTGGATTTAGCGAAATCATAATTTTACGCGGAGATAAAGTATATTTAATGAATCGAGATATTATGTATGTGACCTAGTTTGATTACTGAGTTTTGATTTCGTAGCTGCATCGGTGCAATACTGAATTGCATAGAAAAATGTTTTCCGGGAAATAACTCCACTACGAAATTTTTTCATCGAAACCTGATCAAAAAGTTTCAACTTTTGCAGAATATACAACATCGCAATTTTATTTTTGATGATGCTTATAGTTTTTCTGTTCCCATTAAGTACTTTCTTTAAGTAAGATAAATAGCAGAAGTCATATTCCACTGCATTCTACTTAAGAAAGTTCACCTGAGAATATACATATATATTAAAATAAGTGACAAATATGGATATTATTATGGTTCATTTAAATGACAATGGTTGGCCTCTAAGGATCACGCGATCGGATCATGACTAGTCGTGTCATTTGATAACATGATCCATTTCATCCAGACATATATATATTCCTAGCTGGAACTGAGATTATGTATACTCGTATGACCTTTGTATTGACTACTAAAATTAATAAATAATTGTGTAAAATCCAATGATTTGTAATCTCTTGCATCACCAATAGTATTAATAATTATAGCTTATACATAATTCCTTGATTTTCTTAGGGGGTCTACCGTGCGTGACTGGTATTATAAATAGTACAAATAAAGTTTACAACTTTTGTTTATTAAGTGTGTCATGTGAAATAGTATATTACTTTTAATCGTTGTAATATCCATACACAACAACAATAAGTATAGAATAATAGCTACTTATGATTACTTATCGCGAGCTGGATTTGTGTGGCTTCACTATGGGGAGGCCTATCCCATACATAGACTCACGACTTTATTACACAGGCTAGGCTGACGTGTTCCACACGCTTCTTTTATCAGCATTGCTTTTAAGTCCATGGTAAGACCAGGCGAGCCTATTGCCGTTTACATGGCACAATTACAGACTACTGAGAATACATCAACAGAAAAACCCAATAATATTTTGCCTGAGAGTTGATTCCTAGATATCATGCAGAGTAGTCGCATTTACTACCGATGGCCCATCCAGAGAGTCACGTGTCATGGTTAAGTGAATCACGATTCACTTTATATTAAATCCTGCACGTTGGACATATCCCCGTCACAAGCGTCGTAAGCGTCGTAAGCGTCGTAAACGATTAACTGTGTGTAGTTCTAACCAGTGAAAACGTAAAACCAGCCATGTTTTGTGAACAACTAAACTAAATGTGCCACAGTTGAAAGCAAGTCGAGTTTCAAATTAAGGTTCGTCTGTTGCTGTGTCTTTAATTAAAGTACAGTTTAGCTAACTAATAAGTCTTCGTAAGGAATTGTCTGACAAGAAGAACAAAAACAGCACTGACTAGAGTAATCAAGAGGGTATAGGCAACAACGGAGGAGCAAAGTATTGGCTAATCGTTTTATTAGACGTGACGTGTTAGTTACACTAAGTGTATAGCTGTAAATACAGCGCATGTTGTAGGCACAATATACATACTATTATATTGTATACACTGGCCAGGGGCGAGTTGGCATATAGTTTGCGCTTTTGGAACCACCGTCGGCACGAAAATTAAGCTGCTTTAGACGTCCAACGTTGATTGAAAATATTTTAATTAACTTGAAAAGCTTCAAAGTATAATCTTTCAAAGTTACAGGTTTTAAAGTGTAAGATACCACTTCCTCTGCCCGAATGTGCTGGTTCACTTAAAAATAATCACACTCTTACACAAAAGTTTCAGTGTAGTTATGCTATTACTGCATTTCTGATAATGATTTAATAATAGTGCCGTAAGCGTACATATCTATCTCCCCATTTATTTTCCTCATCTTATCATTAGTTACCTAGGGTCGGCAACACGCGTGTGATGATAGCCTGGTATAACAAGCGCTCAAAAGCAACGGTAATTGACCAGCTGTATGGCCGTTTGCCACTTTCATTGTTACATTGCCAGGACTTCGTATTTGAGCTCGCTGAATTAGTAATCTCATGGTCAGGGAAGACTTTACTGCTAATCAGATCATCGCCCATAACTATATTGGTATTTATCAAGATATCTATAGTAATAATAATTAAACGAAGAATATTTAATTACGTTACTTACTTTTTATTTAAATTATTTTTACTTGCGCACTTGGTATATTCCCTGCGTCACAGCGGACTTTACAAACATTCAAACAACGGATACAAACAACACCCACACTCGGAACAACCATTAATTGTGGATCACACAAATTATTGTCTCGTATGGGCATCGAACCCACAGCAGTGTGCAGTCATAATGGAAAAGATGGTTTAAATTATAAGCTATTTTGCACGCGGCTCCGTCCACTAGATTACCACGGGCATATAAACCGGAATAAAAGTATCCTGAGGCCATGACATGGTCTATTTGTATGCTAAGTTGCATCTAAATCCATTTAATAGCAAACACGAGATTGAATGAGTAATGAACACCGAAACCAGCCTGCCATATCGTACGTGCAACCTTCGTACGTTATCCAGAATAATTACAGCTTCCTATTCAAGCATGAAATTGTTAATTTCATACAATAGTTATCATTTATCTAGTATCAGACGCTTGCGCTGGGAAGCTGACACATCGCCAGGAAATGTGCCCTGAAGACGGTAATAGGGATGATGTGGGTATAATATATCATATCTACGAAAGACTAAGCTTAGTCCCTCGTAGATATAGGCATGAGTCTATGTACCTATATACCTAAATTATGTAGTTTAAATTACATACAAACATTGTATGTAATTTAAACTTCATAATGTAGGTTTTCGGCAAAACAATGTCTTCTTCATCTGACCTTGCGGGTCGTATGTCCAGCTGATGCATATGCAATTACACTTACACCACACAAAATAAAATCTAACATTTGTGATTCATTGGACAGGTAGTCAACTAAATAAATTCAAGTTATACCAATCAGCCTATCGCATCAACTACTGGATGAAAGCCTTTCTCAGAAATATCGCCTAGAAATATTTACTTTTCTGCAAATCATGTTGGTTGAAAGTAAGTATTACCTCGTATATTGCTCTATTTACCTTCACTGTGCTTCAAAGTTCACGGTGGGGTTCGATTATTAGTGAATTTCAATGGCAGCGTTGCCAGCCTTCATTAATGTCTGTACAATGTCTTTACCGTTCGCCGCTGCGAATGTGTATTCACAAAAAACGTGTCTGCTTATTTAAGTTAAATGGAAACTTGAATTACATAACTACAGCATCATAACATTTAAAATGAAGTCACTTTTAGAAAATGTTTTCAACGTCACCATAGGTTTTAGGAGCCAATCTTTGTAATAGCGTTAGTAATATTCTGCTAGACGCTATGAAATCATATAAATTATGTTTATTTAACGTTATCTCTTTAAACTACCGGTCTTTAGGTCGCGCAGTCGGGTAAAAGACAACTAACGCCCTATGAATACCGACATGAAACAACCAATTGCAATATTCAAGGTCTCTTTTCTAAAAGTCACATATATTATATGAGAATATATTTTTTTCAAATAGATATGCATTTATTAATTTAGGTTACAATGTTATACTTATAGTCTGTATAATAGTTATCATCACCTCAGCTCTTTGACGTTAACTGAACAGATCCAATATGACGTTGTAGTGGGAGCACAACAACGTCATACAAATAATTGAATACAGGGAGCTGTATTCAATTATTTGTTGTTACCCGTATTTACAATATTATACAGAACTATATGTATCAATAATATTATAAAACTGTATTACCAATAAGTTTGTCCAGCTATTACAAGCTTTTATATAACTTCTTCTGTAAGCACCTACTTATTTTTATTAATTTGTTATTATTTTTAAGTCTAACCAAATAAGTAATTTTAATTGAAATCAAATAACTTTATACGGATTTTATCGCATTGTTTATTTTTTATAAATCACTATTATTACATAATTAATTAAAAATGTTGTTTATTTTCAATGTATAACATTCGCGTAAACGTAAGACAATATTAAATATAATAATAATAATATTCTACTACATACACACAACACCATCCAGCCCAAACTAAGCAGAGCTTGTACTATGGGTACTAGACAATGGATAAACATACATATATACTTTTTTTTTGTAAATACATACATATTATACATAGAAACACCCAGACCAAGACAAACATCCATGTTCATGCACACAAATATTTGTCTTGTGCGGGAATCGAACCCGCGACCTCAGGCGTGGCAGTCGGTTACACTAACCACTACGCCATCGAGGCCGACGATAATGAAATAATTTTATATCAGTTGCAACTATCAAAAATGGCTAAGATTTGGTACATTCATATAAACTCTTTAATACTACGATTGCTACTACAATCTAAAAGACAATGCAAAACAGTTCAGGCTGGTGGTGATATAAATTTCATAATACATGCAAACACATTGGGCTCGTATAATTTGTAGGATAATTTGTACTCCATGATCCGCCTTCTATTTCATAGTATTTTCTCAATTAAGGTTATGTAATTATGGAGATTCAAATAAAACATTTTTTCTTTCTTTTAGCTAACTGACAAACTTATTACCAGACACTATTTAACTAATTATCCTATCAGGAACGCTCCACGAGGTTAGACGAATTATATAAATTAAAAATAACCTCAGTAATTTATGTGCTCAAACGCAAGATGATCAAAACACACTAAGACTTTAAGACTTTTAATTCATTCTACGTAAATTGAAACACCAGTAATAATTTTAAATAAACATAATATTATTTAAATAAATTACCTAAAATAAATAATCGGAATGATCTATAGCTTTATTATATATCTTGTTTGATACAAATAAAAACAGATTCATGCGACGTGGATCGCCAGAATTTATAATCACGTAACTGTTATAAATATGTATCATAATATAATTATATGAAATATTTTATGCAGTACCAAATTATAGTTTTAATTCGATTGCATTGAAATTATGTTATAAATGTTATCTTGTAAGTTTTGTTAGATAGATATATAGTTATCTAATAAGTAACATGTTTTTTACCTACCTACTTATTTCTATTTTGTTAATAACAATAACCACGATTAACATGAGCAAGTGCAGTTTAATAATATCTATAAATGCCTAGTAAAATTATGATCCATTATTGAATTTAAACTGCTTGAAACATATTTCAATGCAGTTTATTCTATTCTATATATAACAACCTTTAACATCCGTACTCAGATATGTTGTGTATGATGTGATCAACAACGCAACACTTCATCAACAACCAACGAACCATTAGGTACCTGTCTACCTATATACTTGAGATTTGGCAAACACTAAAGGTTTGTCCTACCACCTCGAAATAGCATTAAAATTTATCTATGAGATAAAAGTCTCGCCATCTCTCTTCTTTAACCTAACAAGAGTGAGACAGCATGCGATTTATCTTTCGAATAACTTTTACTTATTAGTTGTAGGACTAGCCGTAATACTCGCATAAGAAAACCGATTCTTACCAAGGCTACTACGCGAGGTTATCTAAATAAGAAATATGTTAAAATCAATAGAGAAGATAGTTGTAATGTATATCACTTGGCATCTAATGATTAATTTACTCAAATGCAAGAAGAATCACAGCAAGACTTTATCATATTTTGATCTCTTTTAAAGTCAATCGAAATACGCGTATTTAAAAAGCACGGCTACTTTGAAATAACTTTACTCTTCATTATTGCACAAAACACCACCTTAGTCTCGATGAGACCATGGTTGCTGGAAAGCACTCGTAACTTTGCAGCAAGTGTAAATAGAAGTAGGCAGATAAAATAGTTACTGAAAATAAACTGTGGCATAATTCGTTTAAAGTAAAATTAATTTCAATGTATAAAATTCGCGTAAGTATACCATGTTTATGTTAACGTCGTCAGCTTTAATTAATCAAAGTCAAACTCAAAAAAATACTTGGATTTTTATGTTAAAAATAATGTTTACTTTATAATTAGGTAGAGTAATTTTATTTTAAGTAGCGCAGTTACCTTATATTTGTCGATATTATTTCTAATTTACATTTCCCAGATTCAAATAAAACAAGAATAATGATAAAATTTTCTGGTAAAGACTATTTCTGATTTAACTACCCAGACGTTTCAACAGTATTTTTAAACGATAAAACAAAAGTCTCCCAGTGACCATGGCTGCTGAAAAGCAACCGAAACGTCGGGGAAAGTGTAAACTTAAATACAAATAATTTTAATAGTTTTAATAATTTAATAAGCTTAAAATTAGTAAAGTTTAATAGTATAGTAGAGTAGTGTAACAGTTTCAAAATTATGTAATAGAGTGTTAAATAAACAACGCGATAAAATCCGTATATAGGAATTTTAATTTCAATGATAAAACAAACCTTTAACGTAAGCAAAATAAAATATTTGAGTGGTAGTAGAGTACTTATTATAGTCGTAAAACTAGCTATATCTCACATAACTAAATAATGTACTTACTTACCTGTTTTGGTATGACTTCCATCAAACTTCATCAAAGAAACTCATATCGTATCTAATGATTTTAAATTATCCAACGCTTAAGCGTAGCACAAACGTTAACTTTGTACTGCAACGTACACGGAACTCAATAAATTTATACCTAGGTACCAAGCATAACTTTACGAACTTTCTTGCTAACTTTATAATGCAGTTGCATGCTTGCATAAAAGAACAGTAACGCCATCTATGAGACCATAATGAAAACGTTTTCGTAGAGACATCTAACGGTCATCCTTTAAAACTATTACCGTGGTAAGTTGCCTAAACTGCATAGAAGTGCCACATCAATATACTGATCATGGAAATAAGTATTTTCTTAATTTATTTAAATAATCTAAACGCATATATGTTATATAGAAAAATTGCTAGAATTTTGACTATAATATGGCATTCCTACAAATTAATGCAGGCACTCATAGAATTTTATCTTTATTTATTTTGGAGTATGCCAATAAGTTACATAAATTGTTATTATTTATCGATATTAGCGCTTACTCTTACAGTAGGAAAAGTATTGAAGTTTTGACTGGTTACGATTGTGACATACTGCCTCTTTTATTTAATTTAAGCACGTATTATTGATGGGCGCTTGTTATTCTTAATCTGATTAACCTACATATGTAGGTGAAGCGTTAATCATTCTCTAATCAAATCAGATACAATCCAGAGATAGCTTTAGAATGTCTCTGATTTGATTGAAGATGTTTGCCTAGTTGTTCTCCTTTATACTATAGCACTTCAAACATACTTATTTCAAAATATTTAGTAAGTTTAACATGCAATGTCATAATGCTGTGTCGAAATCATTACTAAAATAACCCTTATTGGTTAAATAAGGCGTATATGAATGCGCTTAATAAAATTTTATACATCTAACTTTTAAAGAACAGCAATAGCGAAAATACTAATCATATTTGAAAAAAATTCAACACCCACACTATGAATTATTCCTGTGTCGCGAGGAAATTAACAAAACATTCTAACAAAGGCCAAAAATAATATCCAATTTCGTAACAACTAACTATGTTGCTCACACTAATGTGTGGGACTCGAACCCACAACATGCAGCATCATGTCAGTGGCGAGATGCCCACATAAACTACGCCATCCTTGTAGTCAATATAATTATTACACATAGCGACTCATCAACCTAGATTGTTTGGACTTTGAACTATTAGAAGTTGAACGCTGCGAATCGTGCGAGAGAGTACGTTATATTTTTGTTATTTTGTCTCACTGAATGGGCCGCGGGTGTTGCCGCACGCGCTAGTGCACCGTGATGAGTCTAATTTAAGCTAATAAAATTATTTAAACTATTATAACTATTACATATTATATACTTAAATATAAATAGTTTTAATAGTCTAAATAATTTTATTATCTTAAATGAGTAAAATTCAATAGTAGTAGTAGTATAAGAGTTTTAAAATTATGTAATACGGTGATAAATAAACAACGCGATAAAATGCGTATACAGGGTGGATTAAACAGTGAGGCTTTATTTCTAACTACATATATGTAGTATGTACCACATACAATATCTACACCAAATTTCAGTTCAATAGTAGCAGTAGTTTAGCCACAGGATAGACTTTTAGTTTTTGCTAAATGGCAACGGGTTGTATCTGCCCTAACAGCTGACCGAGAGTCTAAGCATACGTATACGTAAAATGTTGCCGCTCTTGCACTTTTATGAAGAGAGTGAACAAATCATAATAAACGTCCCGCTCTTATTCAATAAGAGTAAAAGAAAAGAAAATAGATCACTATGCACACTTGAAAGCGATTTGGCCTCGATCATTAGCCCGACGGCTGGCGTCCACATTTGGAAAGACCATCGTACCTATTGTTTGGGTCCGGGAATTACCGGATCCTTAGTTAAAATCTCCAAAAATTAAAAGAACTTTTTTAGTTTGCGACAGCGCAGCGCCCGAGCCGCTCGGATCTTTGGATTAAATAGTGTTTGTGTTTGGCTTTTTTAACTTTGTGACACACTGTTTGTTTTTTGTTTTTATTGTGATTACTTGATTAGACACGCTGATTGCAATAAAATGCCTCGCGTCACGTACACGTCGTCCGAATACACTGACATGATATTGATATACGGTGAATGTCACGGAAATGCCGCCCTAGCGCTGCGAACATACAGAGAAAGGTATGGAGACAGCCGTACATGTCCCAGCAATGCCCGCACTATAGTAAAGGCAGTACAAAGGACACGGGAAAATAAACCCATAGTGCCGTATCAAGAGGGAGTAGCTGCACAGCGGATACCCGCTGCACGAGCTGCAAGAACAAATCTTGGAGCATTTCGCCCGTAACCCTACAAGCCTTCATAGAGCCGCGCAACAATTCAGAGTAAGTCGTGGCACCGTGCATACGGTTTTAAAACGTAATAGGCGCAAACCTTACAAATTTAGAAAAGCCTTATTGAGCCGAGACTTGCCGGTTAGGAATAGTTATTGTCAGTGGCTGTTAAATTACCTTAGTATATATGATAACTTCTTATCCAATATTGTGTGGACCGATGAGAGTACATTTACGCGCAACGGCATTTAGAACAGACAGAATCGTAGATATTGGAGTGAAGAAAACCCACACATGTTTCGGGAGTCCGAACATCAATACCGCATTTCACTGAACGTGTGGGCGGGCATGCATAAAAATCATGTCATCGACTCTATTTTTATTGACGGCACCCTTAACGCGACAAAGTTTTTGGACATATTAAATGGTCCCGTTAGTGAGTACGTAGATGAACTGTCCGTAGCCGAATATCGGCGGTTGTGGTACCAGCTAGACGGCGCGCCTCCACATTCAGTGGTGTCTTCCAGGGCGCGACTCACAGAAATGTTTGGGCAGATTCGGCTCCGTACGATGGCTCCCCCGATCTCCGGACCTAACGCCTATCGACTTCTTTTTGTGGGGGTACGTGAAAGGTGACGTGTACGCCACGGATGTAAATACAATAGACGAACTTAGAAATAGAATAATTGTAGCATTCAATAAATTAAAAAGCTTGGTAGCGGACAATAACTTCATTGTAAGACTACAAAATAATATCTTACGTCGATATCAGTTGTGTGTAAATGAGAATGGTGGACATATTGAAAATTTAAAGATTTGAGGTGATTTGTGTAGTTAGTAATAATTATGCAGGTACTAAATATTGTGTTCTCTTTGACTAAAAATTGTGTTCTGCCCGTAAAACTGTATTAGCTACGTACACACTTGAAACATCTGTGGCTCCGCCGCCCGCCATCGGCAAAATGAAAGACAACAGAATGCGACGTTGCCGTTTTGTTATGCAAGTGACCGCAGGTTAGTGTAAATGTTTATAAATGGTGTTTGCGTATTAAATTGTTTTAATTTGTTTGAAAAAAGTGATTTTCTATTTTTATCTTTATCGAGTTTTTAACCGTTTTGAATTAACACTGAGCCCATATGGAATACTGTGTCCATTTTAATGCCCATCGGTCATAGACACCTTGTATAGTAGTTTAATTTCAATGAATAAATTTATTTTTATAGCAAGTACAGGTGCATTATTACACAATTACTTTATTAATATTATATATATTATAATTATTAATTATTTACAAGTTTAACTTATTTACCTAGTTACCTAGTTATTTACTTTGAGCAGTTTGACACTAAAGATCGGCAAATTAAATAGTAGATAAATCGAAACGTATATCAAAATGACTACAGGGATTTTTGATTTAAGAATATCTTTAAATTACTTATAATAATATTTTCCAGTGCATAGTTATGAAAGGAAATATAATGTTATTATTATTGCTTAGGTACTTATTTAACTTAAAGCTTCAACATTTTTATTAATGTCATGAGTAAATGTAAAACTTATTATTTTTACTCATTTAGAGACTCTTTCTATTCTTTAATAACATTGGAACCAGTAATAATAATAATTGATAATAGGTAATGGACGTATTAACGCTCAGACGCTAGCGCAAATCGAAAGCCAAACTTGTAAAATATAATATTCGCGCCGAGCGCGAGCTAAACTTGCTCAGAAAATAATATACATATAGGATAAGATACATGTTTATTTAGGCCGGCCGCGTCCCGTACAGTGTAAATGAGACAAAATAACAAAAATATAACGCACTCTCTCGCACGATTCGCAGCGTTCAATTTCTAATAGTCCAAAGTGTCCAAATAGTCTAGGTTGATGTGTCACTGTGTGTACACGTGCCTTCATCCTTACGTGCTAACTAAGAAAACTTATAACAATGTATTAGAGACTATATTTCTCTATTTATAATTGGCCTTGAAGGTGCCTCAAGTTCGTGAATGAGTCAAATCAATCATACTTTGCTACTGCGTTATTGTGTACAGCACTAAAAGGATTGGGCTAAAAGGATTGACCTTTAATAAAGTTAGGAGTAAGAACTTTTCGCTGATTGTAGCCGTTGAGTGTAATGTATCAAATAAAAACCAAAAATAGAGTATAAAGCCACGTGTGAAATATATCCGGTATAACAGTTTAAGACAGCAACATCTTTTGAAAATAGGTAACAAAATATTACAGGAAATGTCCCGTTTCTTCTTAGAAATCTAGTAATGCATTACAAGCAAAGAACTCCATTAAAACAGGTAAGGCACTGCAGGAACTTCGTATAAACCTAGGGTTTCTTTGAGTAAGGGGCAGCAGGGGGGCTAAGCGAATACCTCCATATTATATAAGTGCGTGGCCAAATAATCTTACGTTGTCGAGTCTCAAGCCCTTTTAAGAAAGTGCTTTTCTGCAAATTACCCGTAACAACAATTGGCTGGTGTGTGATATAAGTAGTCGAATACTGATGCTAGCATTAAAATGCAATGGTCACATGTTCTATTAGGCAAAGTTATAGAATTGTTCACAGATGCGTTGATAGCACAAAAAGAAAAATATTTAAGAGATTATAAAATATTTCATAAAAAAATAAGAACATACCTATTTAATACGAAAATGCTATTACTAATTATTACTGGATGATAGAATTTCTAGATGACAAACTACATATTTATTAGAATCTTCTATATCAATCCATATTATATTATACTATTATCAAATGACATTACTATTTCATTTATTAGTTAATTAAGTCAATCTAAATATAATCTTGTAACTAATTCTCAGCTATTATAATAATAATATGTGCCTTGTCTTAAACTGTTCTACTGTTGGGTACGTGCCCCTTCTGAGAAGGGTTAGGGCCTTAGTTCCCAAAGTGGTCTAGGTGGACCCCATGGGTCCACGGGAGACTCGACGGGATCTATGATGGCGTGACAAAAAAATTGAGGTTCACAATTCGTAAGCGGGGTCCACAAAAATTTGAGAAATATGACTCGCCGAAGAAAGGAGAATTTAAAAAAAAAAGATTTATAGTTTATCCCAATTTAACTTTTTGGTCCTAATATACATTTTTTGGTCTTAATTTAGCAGATTAATGGATTTAGATTTCCACTGGAACCAGCTAAATTTTAAATATGGTCTATTACAGAAAAGTCTGGGTACCTCTGGGTTAGGGCATAGTTTACCACGCTGGCCCAGTGCGGGTTAGCAGACCTCACAAACATACATATCTTCAAAAATATTATGGAGAACTCTCCAGTAGCAGCAGCTTTCCTCACGAAGATTTCCTTTTTCGTTAAATCATCGCTCAATGATAAACTATTTAATGCGCATATTATTTCGAAAAATCAGAGATGTGTGCCTCTTGATCGAACTCTAGACTTCTGCGTAGCAGTCCAGCGGTCTCCTACTAGGCTATGGGTACTTCACCAAGCAATATATTAATTTTTGATTGTAAAATAGTGATTATTACTTATTGTTTGCTCTCTATATTGTAATGCCTGAAATAGGCACTAAGTTATAAGCACCACTCGTATGACTGTAACATCACCTTATCTACTTAGTTGACTAAATGGTTTGATTTGATTTGAATTAAAAGCTTATATTGAATTCAATTACCCTACTAACTATAGAAGTTAGGTAAGTAGGTAATTACTTACCCACTATAAGTTAAATGCAGTAAATGATTTTAATTTAGTTTAAAATAATAATATGGGTACTTAACTAATAGGTATATACTTTACTGTACTAATTTAAATTAAATAAAGGCCACGCGGTGTTGCTTTTCATAGTTTGATTATATTAATCTAACAATGCTAATAAATAAATATAATTAACTATAAATGCTGTTCATTTAACATCTTTTTTTTTGTGTAGTTAATTTTTTATTTTTTATTTTTTTTTTATTTTGCTCGTCAAAATGACCACACTCCGCCTGATGGTAAGCAGTCGTGTGGTCTAAGAGCAGTGGCCTCCACATCGTCCTCATAGCAGCCGAGGCGATGTTGAGGTCTCTACTTTGACGGCCTGAGAAGGTGCTTTTTCACGCCCCGCTTAAAGGACCCAGGATTGAAGGAAGAAGGAAACACGTGCCTTGGCAGAGAATTCCATGCCTTGATCGTTCGGCAGAGGTATGAGGACCCAAACTTGTTGGTACGCACTCTAGTCGACTCCACCGTGTAAGGATGGCATCTGAGCCCAGCACGCGTTGTTCTGGATAGGAAAGGGGAGGGCGGGATAAGGTGGAATAACTCTTCAGAGCACTCCCCGTGGTATATTCTGTAGAAACATGCCAAAGAGGCAATATCCCTACGGAGTTGCAGAGGTTCCAGTGAATTCGTGACCTCTGGATCTCCGATGATAAGGACAGCCCGCCGCTGTAACCTGTCAAGAGCGTCTAGCAAGTACTGCGCGGAGCCATCCCAAAGATGAGAACAGTACTCCACGCAAGGGCGTACTTGTGCCTTATACAATAGGCACAGCTGCCCAGGCGCGAAGAACCGCCTCACCCTGTTCAGAACTCCGAGTTTTCGCGAAGCTTGCCTAATGACGCTCTCGATGTAGGTTTTGGGATTAAGGGAGCGGTAAAGATCCATACCTAAGATGGAGAGGCTGTCACGTATCACCAGTGGAGTGTTCTTCAGAGAAGGGAGGGGAAGGAACGGAGACTTTTTTGTTGAGAACGCGCATGCCTGGGTCTTCTTGGCGTTGAACTGGACCAAGTTCTTGGCACCCCATTCAGAGATGCGGTTCAAGGTCTGGTCAAGTTCAACGACAAGATCCTGCCTTTTCCCCACAACCTCAGCCTGTTTGGCTCCAGGACGTCCGAGATATCGCCTATGCACGGTACTGTCGTCTGCATAACAATGTATGTTGCCGAGATTCAACATATCATTGATATGCAGAAGAAAGAGCGTAGGGGATAAGACGGACTCCTGAGGCACTCCTGCATTGACCTGCATAAATTTGGAAGCGCGACCGTCGCAAAGGACCCGAATACGACGCTTCTGCAGGAAACTTGCAATCCAGGTGCACAGTTGAGGGGGCAAGCCATAGGCCGGAAGCTTGGAAAGAAGAGACCGCTGCCAGACTCTATCAAAAGCTTTGGCTATGTCTAGGCTGACAGCCAAAGACTCGCCGTGCTTGTCCATAGCCTCACCCCAGAGGTGCGTGACGAACGCTAGAAGATCACCCGTTGATCGTTTAGCCCGAAAGCCGTATTGGCGATCATTGATCAACGAGTGATCCTCCAGGTAGCGGACAATTTGGGTGTTAATAATCCTCTCGAACACCTTGGAGAGCACTGAGGTGATAGCTATGGGTCGATAGTTGCCTGGCTCGGAACGGTCCCCCTTTCTGGGAATCGGTTGAACGTTCGCCTCCTTGCAAGCCTCAGGCACAGTGCCTGCAGCGTAAGACGTCCGGTATAGGTGCGTAAGTGTGGGAGACAACTCCGCTGCACATTTTTTGAGGACCACAGCTGGGATGCCGTCAGGTCCACTGGCTTTCCGAACATCGAGAGACTATATCAGGCATGGTGTAGCCGCAGTTGGCAATGTTAGGCGGCTGCGAACCGCAGTCATCGATTCGGGAGTTGGCCGCAAAGAGATTTGCAAGCAGATCTGCTTTCTCTTGCGGCCGATGAGCCAGTGATCCATTCGGATATCTCAGAGGGGGCAGCGAGGTCTGGCAGAAGTTGGACTGCACGGCTTTGGCCAGGCGCCAATAGCTACGACTGCCCGTAGGATGGGCCATGAGCTCCTGGCCGAACCGTGCGACGCGCTGGGCATCCGCTCTTAAGCTCTATATATAATAAGTTTAAGCTTGGGCTTTTAAAAGGTCTATACTAATATGATCACATTGTACGCGAGTGCTTTCCAGGTTATAAACAAAAATAAAAAGATGATTCGATTTTGCAGCTTTTGTTATAAAAATATAAAAGAGATGCAAAATGTTAAGAGATATTACAAGAATATAGCTTCGCCTATATTATAATAGTTACATTACTATTTATTAATTTACTTATGGCCAGTTTCACAATTATCAAGTAAATGTTATCTGAAAGATAAATTGCCTGCTGTCTCTCTCTTGTTAGGTTAAAGCAGACACATGGCTAGACTTTAAACTTATAGATAAATTCTATTTAGAGGTGGTGACACAGGCCCCTAAAGTAGGAAAAGTCTAGAAATGTTGGACACAGCAATGTATATAAATTGCTGTGTCCAATATATCATCATTACCATACATCTATATGTATGGTAATGATGATATAGATATTAGGTATTTTTCGCACAGTTCGCTCTCTCGTCACACTTTTCTTTTCTTTTCTTTCTCGTCACTCAATTTATAAGCTAATGAAATTATTAAAACTATTTGTATTTAGGTTTACACTTTCCCCGACGTTTCGGTTGCTTTTATTTAATATATATTAATTAGTAAAATTCAATAGTAGTAGTAGTACTGTAACAGTTTTCAAAATTATTTAATAGGTACAGTGTTAAATAAACAACGCGATAAAATCCGTATATAGTAGTTTAATTTCAATATCTGTGGCAACTTTAACAGATGGCGTTTTGAATTTTCTTTAGATAATTCAAAGAGTTTGATTTTCGGACGATTACCACTTTACTTAAAGATAATAACCAGTTTTCATTTCAAAGTCATCCATTAAATACAGCGAAGCAAAATTTGCCATTCGTATTCATACAGGATGAATACGAATGGCAAATTTTGCTTCGCTCGTGCAAATGTAGTTTAGGTTAGATTTGTAATAGTACTATTTTCTGGATAAAAGGTGCCCTAGCCACGCCTGAGGTCGCGGGTTCGATTCCCGCACAAGTCAAACATTTGTGTGCATGTACATGAATATTTGTCTTGGTCTGGGTGTTTCTATATATAATATGTAGGTATTTACAAAAAAAAGTATGTAATAATTATGTATATTTATCCATTGTCTAGTACCCATAGCATGATAGAATATTATTATTATGTTTCTCTTATCACAGGTACTTTCTAACATATTATATTAGAAAATACCTGGCCCTTTGGGAGGCTTACACGGAGACATGGGTCCAAGGTGAAAAGGCCCTTCGAGAGTTTTAATCAGATAAGTAATCAAATATAACTACCAATTTTCAAAACTCTCGGACATCTTTCCAAGTAAAACTACATGATAAATGTACTATAAAAAAATACAACTGATTTTATTAATTCTTTCGCCATTAGGAACCTGTTGTATCATAGGCTATATTTTATTTTCAAAAAAGTACTGTAGCTAATATAAAATATATTAACTAAAGTATATTTTTTTTTACCTGGGGATATTTATTGACGCATACCTCTTCGCGGGGCGACGAAGAGGTTATGTCAGACTCTCCGGGGAAAAGTTATCCCGGTAATACTAGTGATAGTAGTGATTCGGTCGGCGGGGCCACGCGAATCGCTTTCACATGCAATCGCGATCCCGCCGAGGTTTCGGCCCGCCATATGAAACGGCAGGCCACTACACTATCAAAAGATACATGACTATAAAAAGTAGGGTGTACATCTAGGAGACTGCCAATAGTGATATCCCTCAAAGGCACAACATCGATCAATTCATACTACAATATTTACCATACCTGTCATAATATAGGTACATGACGCGATTTTACATCAGCACTCATGATAACTTTGAGGCTTGCGAGGAGCCACAAAACGTCACGGGACACTCCTTTCGTGATGTTCTGCAGCTCTTCGCAGGCCTCAAAGTTATCATAAACGCTGATGTAAAATCTAAAATAAAATAGTAAAATAGGTATTGATCGGCTGTGCGTGTTAAAAGTAGCAGCCCACGGCATAAACTTTACTGGACGAAGTAAATAAGTACTTCTGCAACAGTACAGTGTGTCGTCTAAGATGTCTTATGACTATGCCTATAATAGCATAATAATTGTGACCATTTAGCCCAATTGATGAGATGATTGATTTCGGCATGAATGGGCCGGCTCGACCGGAGAAGGACTACCCTCTCACAGAATATCGAGGTGAAATAGCAGTATTCCTACTACAATGTTTCGTTCGGTGAGTGAGAGTACTGGAGGCCCAATCACTCTCTTTCCCCCTTCCCGCTCCTTCTCCGTCCCACTTCTTTTACTAAAGGGTCGGCAACGCGCAAGTGATGCCTCTGGTGTTGCATGTGTCCATAGGCTACGGTGACCACTTACAATCAGGTGGGCCGTATGCTTGATTGCCAACATAGTAGTCAAAAAAAAACATCACCAAATACTACATACATGCATACAAGTAAGAATACTTTTTCTCATTTGTAATCCTAAATAATATTATCAATTTTTTTATCAAGAGATTATCAAAAGATTCATTTTTGTGCGCGACCTGATAGATTCAAAACAACGCTGTGACTAGATAGTTGAATTAATCCTAATTCTTTCAATTGTTTTGCCATTTTAAATTCAAACAAATTTGAAAATTGAGCATTTCAATATTCAAATTTATTAGCGGACAATATTTAAACGACAGAACTTAAAAGGCATGCCTCGGCGCTGCGAAGACGCACGATGTCGCAGCGCAAAAGGGCGACGCACGCACTGACTTCAGTCTTCATTCCACAATGTATCGGAGCACTATCCGTCGTCGCACCGGAGCTCCGACAGCGCAGCGCAGCACCTTGCCACATGTCACAAAAAATATGTATATGGAATATGACGACGCTACGACGACGCAACGCAACGCACTAATGAGGCATCACCCATATTTAACTTGCAGCGCACAAACTTAATGGAGCGTTTAAAGAAATTCGAGACCTTATATGCAGCAGACACAAATCGAAGTGCTAAGCGAGGATATCGATGCTGAATCCACCGAGCGTGAGGAGTTTGACCGGTAATACTTCCACCTGGTCAGTAAGCAGTCACGCGCAGGCTGCTTGGTACTTCAGCCAACGATGAGAACCCACGGTCTGATACGAGCTTCAAAGATGTTGACTCAGGTGCACAAAATGCCAATAAGAATAATTTTGTTCGTTTCCCTAAAATAGATTTGCCTCGTTTTGATGGGGAATTCAAATGCTGTCTAGAATTTCGAGACACATTTACGTCAGTGGATCACGACGATACTAGTATTAGCGACATTAGTAAGTTCCACTACTTGCAATCTTCACTACACTAATAGAAAATACAACGTTTAAGGGTGACTATTACAAAATAGCATCGGGCATGTTGTGTGAGCGATGCAACAACAACTTTAAATACCACATACAAGCTTTCTTTGATATCGAGTCAGTGCACAAGGAATCAAATGCCTAATTAGAAATCTTGTAGACGTAATTAATAATACGGCACTCAAATCATTTAATCATTTATATCATGGCTAAAAAATTAGACATGACAACTAGTCGTGAATGGGAGGAGTACAGCAACACGATGCTTAACAATTTGCAAAATTGTGTGATTCGCAAGTAGTTTTCTCTAGTCGGGGTGTCCTTTGTGTCCATTTATTCAATGTTTGTAAACTTCCCTTCAATACAGGCATTAACCTAGTTCGAGAGTGATAAAATAAAAGACATAAATACAATTTTATAACACAGAGTAATAAGCGGGTGCACTGCACTGGGCGAGGCGTAGGAGGGAAGTGCAAAGCTGGCGATAAAAGCGATCGGTTTATCTGCTATAACACACACACACACACACAATTCTGTCTTTAAAATGATGATGAGTAGGTTTTGATTATACTGTATGCAACATAAGTCAAAGTGACAATACGTTATGATTATTGACCCACATGTATATTTGAAGGATGAATTAAAGTATTTATTACGGAATTTATAGTCACCACGTAACCCGGCCGTTAAAAAGCAGTCGAAACGTCAGGGAAAGTGTAAATAAATATAAGAAGTTTTTTACTCATTTATATAAACCGTGATAAAATCCTTGTACCCTTCCAGCTTCAATCAAAATACATTTTACTATTTTAACCTTACATTTACCTGTGGCTATGTTAAACAATGTGCTAATATTGCACGGTTAGCAATGTGGTCAAAGTGGTCGCATCGCCATAGCCGCCGCGGCGATCTATGGGTTCGATCCCAAAATGGAACAAAAATATTGTGATTCCCAAATAGTTGTCCCGATTCTGCGAGTGCTTTCTGTCCGTTGTTTGAATGTTTGTACCATTGTCTCTAACCGCTTACCATACCTTACCTACCGTTAACCAATTAGTTCTGTCGCCAGTTTTCCTACTGAACTTTTCAAATTGTAAACCAAGCACTTACGGAACGTATTTCTTGAAGAAATACCTGAGATTAGCGGCATTTCCAAGATTTTATTTCTCACCTACTGTCTAAGCTAGAATGTGTTATGCCCGTATCTTTTATCAAGAAATGAATCGTTTTATTTACACACAGTTAAATTTTGGCTACTATGAAATCTATGTCAATATTTACTGTCTCTAGGTAAAACAAGTTATTTCTTGAATATAAGAACCGAGCCTTACTCAGTAAACATTCGACTATCAACCACATAAGCTTTCTCCAGGACATGCAGTCTCTCTAAACTAAATATATTAATATTCTATTGTCATCATAAACTATAAATAATTAATGTAATTATTACCTTTTCTGCCATGAGTTTTCATAGGTCTCGGCGCACCTTAACATATTTACTCGGCAGCATGGTGTTCCATATATATGTATATTATTATAATTATAATCATGGACATGTCCCCTCAATAGGATTTAACTTTTATTCATAATTATATGCAAACTCTTGATTGACCCTATGAATACCGTGATGTCATGACTGGTAACTAGGGATGGTGTAAGATAGGAAAAGCCGTCACTATAGTAACAGTCGTTCTTATTTTAAATATGTCAGTTTAAATAAAACACTTGAACGTCAGTCCCAAATAATAATATATTATTATTTAATGCCTTACGCAATATTATGTCGAATACGCTATGACATTTATTGGAAAAATAAATAATTTTTTTTAGTTTCTGTACGAGTCACAGTTACATCTTCCACCATTTTGTTAAATATTTTGCTTTTGCTGACAATTTGTTTATTTACAAGTTGTGGCCTACGTTCACATTGCAATGAAGAATATTTCACTGTTAACTAACCCTACTTGACAAAATTACAACGATTATAAATTAAAAGCAAAAAACCTTTTTAAAAAACAAGCTTTTATTTAAATGCGCTAAAAAGATAACATTTCATTTGATACCCATATTGTAGGAGTGCATTAAAAATAACTAGTCTGCCATCTTGGGTGTGCCACCATGTTGGATTTAAAATGATGTCACACAGTTAACCATGCACTGTCATCCAAACTGAACGTGTATATAAAATTTCAGCTCAATCGGTTGAATATATCTGCTTCAAAATTGAGTTCCAAGCTTTAAAAGTCCGTCATATTGGATTTAGAGTAACGTTACTTTATTTGGTTGAAGATATCTGTTTCAAAATTGAGTTGCAAGATTCTACCCGAACAAACATACATACATTGCAAGTTAAATAAAAGCTTGTAATAATGACGAAATCAACAACACAGAAATCATCATAATTTAAAATCAAATGGAAGATTAATAATCATGAGCCTCTTTTAAGTATATGCATTATTATTATGTACTATAAGTCACATTATTTAGCGTCGCTTGAATAAACATGTATAGACAAGTACAAATATAAATAATTGTGATTATTTTAGTACATCATACACACAAAAGCATAAGTATGCCTATATATCCCAAATGGTTAGGCAGAGGTATCATCACCTCAGCCCAAAGACGTCCACTGCTGGACAGAGGTATATTACAATCATATTTCTCCAGCTATTTCTCATTAAGTCCCGCTCAATAGAGAGACGACCGGGATTCACCTCTACATTATTCAAATAATAAAAAAGTTAAGACAGCAAGTACACACAGCGACGAATCAACCTAGACTGTTTGGATTTTGAACTATTAGAAGTTGAACGCTACGAATCGTGCGAGAGAGTGCATTATATTTTTGTTACGCTCTATCCATACCATTACATCGACACCACTATGCACTGTCTCTTGCCGACAATTCTCTATTTTGTATGTAGCGTAGTTATGCGTATATAGGGTGTCTAACTTGATGTGTAGCCGTGTGTACGTTGTTTAAATAATATTAAGTTTAAATAATTTAATCATTGTACTATTATATATGTATAATAATTATTGCCCATGTATGTATATAGTAATGTTTTTATAGCCCATTTCGGCTTATAAAACAAACGCGTGGCGTGTAGTATAAAAATTGATAATCGTCTAGTCTCACGTTTTTGTATGGAAGTAAGAATTACATCGGAGAGAAATACAGTATAAAACTTTACATCATCATAAATAAGGATTATGATTTATACAGACACAAAAATTATGATTTCTACAATGCAATGTGAACTCTTTACCTAAAACTATTTACAATTGATAATACAGCGCTATATAATATTATAGGTACGTGTGTATAGCGAATAAATTAGCTAACATTGCTTAAGCAATGGCGGCTATCGGTACCTACTAAATACGACTTGCCCATGTGCTCAAATATCTGTACATTCACCTAACCGATAAAAATAGCTACAAATATTATAGTAACAATCGATTAAGCATATTGATAGTAATACTTAATTTGTAGTTATGCGAATTACAATTCAATGATGGCTACCTTTACTAAAAGACTCTGAAATAAGTTATCAACTGTTTTATATCACAGTGGTTGAGATTCAATGATATTTATGATTATTTATTTAAAGATACCGTTGATATGATAATATTTCCAGAGAATTGAATAAAATTAATATTGGGCTGGCTTATGGTGCAATTTATTGAGCATATATACTATATCCATATGATTATTGAGTAACAAGCTATCAGATTCATTGTTATTAGTTATTATACAATATATTCATTTAATCGATTGACGATTTGAAAGAGTTTGTTTTGAGTTAGAAAATTACAATTATAATACGGATTGATTCAATATGCAATCTGGCTATTTTAAATTCCACATCTGTATTTATTATTAATAAACGAAGTACTCACGGGCTACGAGCCCGTACGCCACTTGACTTTCGCCCCTTTCATAGAAAGACGAGGCCTTATTTTTGGGTGGATTTAAGAAGAAACCTAACAAATACCTATTAGGGGGCGAAACTGGATGGGCGAACGGGCTCGTAACTCACTTACGTTGCACGCATAGTAATTATTAGGGCATATTTTCATGGTATTATTGTTATTATGTCCATGTAGTGATGGGGCGACACCAAAATTTAGATCATATTATCAACGATGGTGATTGGAACCGAGTCAATAACAGCCTGCTGTGATTTTACTGTATGGATGACCTTTTATAAAATGGTGAACTATCTAAGACAATTTCACATAATACACGTTTAGATTTAGGCTCATATTATCAGCCAATTGAATACCATACAGATGACACTTCTAGCTAGTTGTCGTAGAAATAAGTGGAAGAGGTAGTAGAACGTATCTGATCTGAAGTACTACACTTTTTGTATATACGTAAAAGATCAACGTACTCGAAATTTATTAATATCTTTTAAACAATCACATTCGTCTCTACATATTAAAATGAGAGTACCAACTATATCTCACATTTATAACTTCGGCAGAATCAGATATTTGGTGTAGAATCAGTCAGTTAGGACATATTATTATATTTACAAATAACAGAGATTAGACGATGTCATTTTTCTGTGAAAGAAATATGAGTCTTAGGTCTTGAAAGATTAAATCATATAAGGGCGTTGCGACATCACTATTATTACCACGAGTTTTTCCTTATAATATCTATGTTTATTGCATATTTGTTATTTATAAGATATTTTATAGTCTTTATATTCACAGTTACAAGTTCGGTCGACAGGAGCGATCAGTGATCAGATCAGCGTAATTTTACTTATAAATGTTTTTCTGCCTATTCAAACTAATTTTACGGATTATAAAGTAATCTAATAAAAAATATTTTTGGGTGTATTTGCTTATTGTCTTAAAGTTAAATGAGGTTAGCATGCAAATATTAATATATTTTATGCGATTTCTTAGAGGAGTCAATTATTGCAATTACTATGATATTATACTATTATTACTACTGTTATAGCACTTAAGTGTGTCCTGGTTAAACAAAAGTATGAATTTACATAATGCAATCCGTAAGAATAGTTTTGATTCTGTCAATTAAATTCTTGCTTGAGTTATGAAAGCACGTAAAACATTTCTTTCTTGTAAAAAAAGATAAGAGAACATGCGGTACAAGCCTAAAATAAAGTATTAATTTATAAAAACAAAATATTTAAATTTAGAATTTAATATAAAACAATTACTGAGACTTTTTAAATCTTTTTATAAACTATTTAATATTTTGTTTTATATTTAAATATTGAAAATATGGTAAGTATGCGGCATTGTAATGAAGATTTTTGTTCTCAATGAGAGTTGAAGTTTTCAAGGGCCTTATTTTTAATTTCTCGTATTACTTCTTTAATTCACACTTACGTTACACAGGCTCACGAAGCCACATTTTCACACTTGTCTACAAAGTTTCTATACAAAATACATTATAATTATGATAGAAACATAGTATCTGACTTACAAACTGATTTACTTATGATATTTATTGGAAAATATTTTCGTATTATTAAAGTTTTTATAAAACATATACGCGATGACAATGATTAGATTACGAAAGAAATAATGCCAGATTTAGTCATAAGTAAATCTTCTTAAAGTCCGTATCTCGAAATATAAACTATATGTTACGAAGGCGACATGCTAACAGCGACCAACAATGATTTTAAAGAACGAGCATAACAGACATTAAATGCAGAAAATTGCTTTGATTCTATCCTCCCTAGCGCAGCTTAGTATAGAAATAAATAAAAACAAAAAGTCAAAAGTTCTAACTGATTATTATCTAACTAATAGAGTCTTCTAGATGCTGCATTTAATGTCTGTGACCGCAGTTAAGCTATTATTATATTGGTGACATTACATAATATTGCTGGAGTAACTATTCAATGTAAATATCTTCAATTGGGTACGCCGTCTCTATGAATTTCTGATAGAAGCGCTGGAATGCTCTCCTGGAATAAAACAACACGCTCTATAAGTACCTATTTTTTTATAAATAACTGAATTATTCTATCTAAGAGTCAAATTTAATTAATTAGTTTTCAAGAAAAGGTGATAAAGTACATTTTTTTAACGAAAGCTTTTATCGTAATCCTTTTGTGTAATAAAAATAAATGATCCCAGCATTTTAATTATTTTTATTCTATATACTTCGATGGGAATTATTATTTGTTAGCAAATATATCACCTTAATATAGAAAACATACTGTAACTAAATGCATGTAGTTTTAGTGTAATAATATATTTGTTGAATAGTACATAACATGTATACGTACGTAGGCTCATCATAAAACGTGGTTAAAGCACTCACCCTACAGCCTCGGCCACGGGCCTCGTCGATTCCTGTCCTCTGAAAACGTGGCAAGCGAATCTTTGCAACGTCGGATGCTTGGTGATAAAGCCTAAGTACCGGTGATCGCGCGGGTGAAACGCGCAGAACGAAACATTTTTTAACGAGTAAAAGTAGTCGATGCAGGGTCCACTTCGATTTCTCTGAAAATAAGAGATAACAGCTTTGAATTCCTAGTTTTTAACTTAATACATTGTAAAAATTTTACCGGCTTTATATAGTTTAAAATGTAACTTATTAAAGCATATTTTATTATGTGCACGAAAACATTTGTTAGGCCTAAAACATTGAAATGATATTTGATTTATATTATGTTATGATGAAATCTATATAAATAAGTATATTGTGGATCGTCAGGTAAAAATCGAATTTATAAAAAATGATCTGGGAAGCGATGCTTAAAGACTATGTTTAAATTTGAAGATAATGAAAGGTCACTACACGGTAAATCGTCTTCCGTAAAATTATATAATATAAATTAGGACATGCAGTATTTGTAAAAATTAACTTAATATTCTTTTCACAAATGTGAGATTAAGTATTCCGCAATAGACCAGATAATTAACTGTAAATACATACTTCATAAACCACACTAATAGTATAAATAAATAAATAATATTCTACCACATACACACAACACCATCTAGCCCAAACTAAGCAGAGATATATATACTTTTTTTTTTTTTTTTTCTTGTAAATACATACATATTATACATAGAAAAGCGTAAATATAGTATAAAGCGCGTAACAGAAAGATGTGGTTATATTTTAGGGCTATACTGTATAATTATCTGAAAATAATTATTTTAAATTTAATGATAATTTAAAATATTTTATTTATTATTTATATATTAAATCAAACGCATTAAATCACTATCAAAATGGCGTCTGGTAATTATAATGCTAAATGAAGTCACCGATTAAAAAAAAAATCTCTATCTTAGAGAAATAATATAAATATCGGAAAATCTTGACAATCAAATCCGTATGAAATACATATATACGGATTATAACGGTTTTCCATTGTATAATAACGCTTAAATATGATTACATCTTACTGTCACACGCTTAATTTTCTGCATGGTTCCTAAAATCTATAATCAAATTCCTAAGCTCTGGAGATAACTAGTTGATAAAGCATACTTTATCAACTAGGACTCCGGTGATAGATATTTTAAATATGTATTATTATGATATTGGAACTTTCGCATGACAAAATTGATCGTTGATGTTTTGCTTTACTGGTAAATTATCTTTGTAACAAAATGCTGATTTAATAATGTTATATTTAAATCCAAACATACGATACTTCTAATTTATACTAACTTATTATTATAATATATTTTATTAATATATTTATTATAATAATATATATATTGTTATAATGTTGCTATGATAAAAATGTGAGTTTAGACATTAGATGGTTTATTTCTTTAATTTTTTTCTGTATGTTTGCGTAACTTGTATAAGACTAATAGTAAGTAAGACACTTGTTTGAATTTCGGATCACTCAAAATGTTTTGAGTTTTGTCTTTGTTACTTTGTTCTTTTATAAACATAAATAGACTTTTGTCTTGTTCAAGATCAACATCGTTCCAACCTTATTCAGACAAAAACTATTAGACTTCGTATGTGTTCGAATATTTTCAGTAACAGCATGAATTATTAATATGTGCCATGACAGTATATTTGACCACATACGTTAACCTTCACGTACACATAATACACAATACAAAAAACCGTTAGGAAAAGATTGCGGGTAATCCATATTTGTCTACCTCTTTGATTCTTATACAAACCTTATGAAATTACTAAAATAATAAATATATATTTATTATTTTAGTAATTTCATAATGTTTGTATAAGAATATAATATACAGGGTGATTTTGAAATCGTGTAATTCATTTTAACCACGCATTCTACTGGTGATATAGAATAACCCTGACCATATTTTTTCTTAATTAGAATAATGGTTTCGGCAAAATTAGAGTACAGACTTTTTTCATGAAATGATTTCATATAGTCATATTTTAACCACCTGACACAATCTTAATATTTTTTAATTTAAAAATAATAACATAACAATAACTGATGTCGTAAATAATAAGGGGCAATAAAAAGGACCGCCCGTTATTATTTACGACATTAATTATTAATATGATTTTTTATTTTAATTAGTAAAAAATTAAAATTGCCTCGGTTGGTTAACATATGACTATCTGACACCATTTCACGAAAAAAACGGAATAATAATTTTTCAAAAAAAATAAATCTATTTAAATAAAAATATGGTTATTCTATATCACCAGTAGAATGCGTGGTTAAAAGGAATTACACGATTTCAAAATCACCCTGTATATGTAAATAATATAATAATAATAATATAATATATATGTTTGTATATAATGTTTAACCAAAGCTCTATGTGTCTTATGGAAATTATACATCAGCGTATTCTTAATCATATGTTGGTCGCTTTCAATCTTATATTTTTATAAGACAAGTCCAATTAACTTCTATATTTACTTGTCATGCTGTGTTATGAGTAAAATTTAACTAAACTAATTAGTTTATGAATGAATTACATTTTTCTGCATTGCATGGCGTTTATTTGAGTATTCTAAACTTAGACATGGTTAATCAATACAAACCATGCGCCATATTTTATGGTGCAAACAAAAATGATTGATAGGAACAGATACCACAGAGTAAACGAGACTGTATATTTATATTGAGTCTCTCATTGTTGGAGCGTATTGTATGAATATTTTATATAATTATATATCTACGTTAATATAAATATATGTGACGTTATTGACCAAAACAACATCTATGAGCATTTTTCGAAGTCTAAACAATTTTAAAACGAATATATGAAAATAATTTAATTCTCATGATTATGTTTCGATGTAAAATTCTACATAATATTGAGTTTATGTTTGTAACGTAGAGCCAAGTTAATTTAATCAATAATTTAATGCATGCCGTGCCTTCGTGCTTGATTCTGCTTCTATAATTGATAGAGCGTGTACGCATATGTGAATGTGTAGATACATATTTCTTGGAGATCCTCAACAAATAAATATGCATTGTGATCTTATTGTCAAAATTGTACATTTAACATTTTGAATTATTCTCATCCTTTACATAATTGTATTGTTTATAAGATAAGACAGTACTTACATCTGGCTTTGATCGATCAACCATACGAAGGCCCTGGTCTGATACTTCTAAAATGCAGGGATGCATTGTTGGATCTCCACTGCATTCTCCCACAATCTTCTTTACTGCTTGACATACCACTCCCGTTCCTTTGTGGGCCAGGGTTTCTACGGAACCCATGTATCTATGGCAAAAAGGAAATACCGAAAAGAATTAAAGTATTTAAAAAAAAAAACAAGTAAATGTAATCGATGATGCTCACCCTAATAAATATCTTTCTCGTTTAACTTTAGCATTCGCGGGGTCAAAATCATTGTAATCCATGTCCACGGCGTATGCTGATGGAAATATTCCTTGCTGTCCGGTCCTTAGATTAACTCCTGTAAAAAGAATTATATAAGAATATATGTATATTGGGTATATTCAATATTTAGGTATATTGTTTTATACTAAATCATTTGGAAACAAGGATACGGCATATCAAATGTTAAGTGGTAACCGTAGTGTATGGAAGCTCATAACAGCAGGCGGATCACAGGAGCGTTGTCAACTTTTCAAAAGAGCATTATGCTACTACCGCAAGGGCAAAGAAAAGACTGGACCCCGGCAGCTCTACTTTAAATTTTGTGTCTATCAGTCAATTTAAGAAAGTTCAAAAGTATTTTAAATTTTATTTACCTTCGCACCATAAGTCATCAGCTTCTTTTTGTACATAAATAGGGTCTCCGATTTCAACTTCAATTTCATCGTGATGTCTAGGGTTAAACTTATGTAGGCCTCTGTGTGTTGCTTCAAGCATCTCAAGTTGACTGTGGGGAACTGTTGTCATATTACCAGCGAAGTTAAGGCCGCTAATACTGCAACTTGATGATGGGGATACTGAAAGATTAATATTAATTCTAATATGTCTAATAACCATAATTTATTTACAAAAAAATTAGATAACTGACTGATAGATAATCATTTAGTCAAATATAGATCGTAATGAGTTTATTATTTTTACAAATTGTGATTAGTTTTGTATGACCCGAATAAATCTAAATAATCCAATTGAGCGTTTTGCTTACCATTCTGTTGTAAAGGTGTTGGTGATATACTTTTCGGCCCTGTGTCAATAGGCGAATGTGCAGTACTATGCCCGCTGTCCACATCACCAAGGCTCTGCAACCGTTCCGAATCTGGACTGGAGTCTTCGTCCAGCAAATAACCGCACTTGAGAACAAGAAGAGGTCGACCATGGCAGCCAGGTCTAATAAGGAGCCCTGTGAGAGCCCCGAGCTCATCAGCTAAGGATGCTGGCTGTTGACTGCAGGCTAAAATGTTTGCTGGAAATATTAAAACTATATAAACAATTTTGTAACAGACTATTGAACAAATAATATGAATACTATGAGACGTAAAAAGTTACTTTAATATGAAATTGTTTATGATATCATTTAGGATTAGGTTTTATTGGTGACATTCTTTGTGGATTTGGTGAATGGCAAAAATATGTTTGATTTTAAATATCATAAATGTAATTGTATTTAAATGAATTGATAAAGTACAAATTATTTCGGTGAGAGTTAAAAATCAGCTTTCAAAATATTTTATACTCGTTATGTACCTTGTGAAAAAAAAAATGCACTGGCCTATCATAAGCTGCTTATTCTGTTTTTATGTATCCATTTTATCATTGCCGTTTTAATTTGACTGATTATTATGTAATTCTCAATACTCATAGCAGATTAGATAATTACTTGACAATTTTAAGACTGCATACTATTGTTTTAATCTGAACACACCAGATGTATGAAGAAGCTTTAGCTACTATACTGTTGCATACTAAAATGATGAATGAAATGATGTAAAACTTCAGATAAAGCAACAGCAATAATTGAACTGAGCTTGCTTGACTTGAACAGGCTGCAATAACTTTTAGATTTTTTTCCATCTGCAATACTATGTTAAGAATTTTATTTTCTTTATAATGTTATAATGGTATAGACCCAATATGTTTTTATTATCATTATTTGATAGTTTTATTTTAGTTTATTTCTAAAGGGTGATTCTGAATTCGTTAGTTATGTTAAGCATATATTTTTATCTACTAATATTGAAAGTGCGTTAAAATCAAAACTATCGTGATTTCTTGTAATTTTTGTAACATCCCAAACATTTTATATAATTTATAAATGTATTTAGAGAACAATTTTTTATTGAGTATCTACTTATCAAATAAAATATCGACAAGTTAAGGTTATTTTTATAATATTAACAATATTTAAACCGATTAAGACTTGATAGATAGACAATTATAATCTTCTGTAAATAAGAATGCAGAAATCACAAAGCAAAAGGTTAAATATCTGTGATAGTCACAAAAAATCTTTATTATACAATAATTATAAATTTAATAAAATGCGTCGGATATTTATTTTCTTTTAAATAGCGTCATTATGCTTTATTTAATAAACAAGGTTTTATTATATAATAATAATATTATTTGTCTTTCTATATAATATATACTTATTTGTATTTTTATTACCACTATTTTATTATACTTTTAGATTTATATATTAAATTTATTTTTCTTAGTATTATATTACGATTTTTCGGTATGTAGCTAATTTGTTAATATTAATTTATTAAAATTTAAGTTTACATGATATGTAAGCATGAAAATTTAAAATAATATGTTGAAAATAATGACACTGGAAATGTGTCATCATAAAATTGAATTAATTTATTAATACTCGGCATGCTTGGTAGCAAACAGAAAGACCGTAGTATTGGTGAGAGAGTTAATCATTCGATATTTTATGGCAAATAAAAAATTACAATGATGTAGGTACTAACGACGTAATTTAAAAAACAATGTCATATTAATGCTATGTCTTCTCTGAATAACATTAAAATTTAGAAATTATCCATCTAATAATAATATTATAAAATTGGACAATTCTCTTCATTTAAAATTTCTGTTTATAAATTCTAATGAGATCTCAACTAGATTCAAGGAAATGTAAGGTATTTTACTCTTATTAATAATAATAATAAAAATAGTTCTTTATTACATCTTTTAAGACTTTCTTGGACAATGACATTTACATAGAAATGTTAATCCATTTAAGCTTTATAAATATTCTTTAGCACTGCAGTGCTCTACGGACTGAGAGAATGGTTGCAAAGCTTCTTAACAACTAGCAATTGAAAGTATACACAGAAATACAACCGTTTATATATAAGGCAAGTCTGACTGAAGCTACCAAGCTTGCCGAGGATTAAATATAATGCAACGTTTAGGTATTAATGAAAATAATGGAAATTTAACACAGGATTCGTCAACATGTGGTTTGTCCGTACGTCGTCAAAACTAACCATATTTTAAAGGACACTTTGAGGACATAAATATATATTTACATCGGTTAATATTAATACATGATAAAATAATAAACACAGTAATAAATATTCGCATTGCTTTTGAATGTAGGTTAAGAGCCTATAGAAACAGGAATCGCTATAGCACAGTTGCAATAGTTCAACATGTAGAATTGTAGTTTAACGTAGGCGCCAGCATACTTACATATCGACCGCCGAACTTCTACTTTCCTTGTAAATGAAAGTAAACAAGACACTTTTGGAAATATTAATGCCTACATAAAACTTTCTACTCACATTTCTTATTCTTAGGAATCTCTGGCAGCTTTCTTCTTCTGCGTTCTCCGTTTGTGAATGATTGATGATGAGGGCTACGTTGCGTGTCTGTTATGTCTGGCTGCGGAGTAGGAGACACGATGCCCTCGGGTCCCGTTGTGGTCGTCCCATCATTATCTCCAACACATCCTCTGTCATCCTCCGGCGAACCTTCACTCTTTGATGATGGTGACTCATCTTCCAAACCCACATTTGGCACTAATCTGTAACAGTAAATGAATTCCTATAACAAACGTGCTGCGAACTATTTGATTTAATTTATGTATTGACGTGCAGTAGATATGTAACTTTGAATTCTCCGTACTGAGTTCACGTGACAAATTAGCCTCGTTAAAATATTATATATTCTGAAGGCGTTTCGGTACGTATCTAAAGGAAAATTTAATAAACAAGGTACTCACGAATAAAACGGCGTCGGGGCCTTTATGTGTTGTGGTAATCTATCGAATACTCTGCGAAATTCTTCAAATTCGCTATCAGCCATGTCGCTTTACACCTGATTGTTGGTTAGAGAGAGTGTCGCATGCGCGACTGGCCCCCGCAACTATATCGACCGAGTGTAGGGGACGAAGTGTTTAGTGCGCATGTCCAACCCCAGTGCGCGAACAGTGTCACCCTATGGCGCGAGCCTGCATGTGTGTCCCCCACACAAACACACTTTGTGTCTACGCCGACACTACGATGCATCAGCGGGAAATCCATTCAGCAGCTAGGACTCTGTATGCGTTTAATAGAAATGTCAAAGGTTAAAGAGATAAATGTAGAAATTATTCAGATATATCTAGCTAGCTTTAACTGAATGGATATTAATGTATATTAAATAAAATAGCTCATGTTCTCAAGGAGACAGCTAATACTGACGAATGGTATATTGGACTGAGATTACATTATATTAATTCACTAGGCTCGTTTAAGGAATACCGAATAAGGTGTATACAATTATTACCGTAAACGTTAGGCCAAACAATAAAAACGATCGCTTAGTAAAAATATATTAATAGACTTAAAAAAGGTTGGAAGGTATGTAATTTATGTTGTTAATATAGAGCGCCTTTTAAAGGCTATTAATGTAAAACAATGCAATATAAATGTGACTGTTTAAAAGACCTTTGCTAACAGTGACTCGGTGCCTATTCTGAGCACAGAGCCGGCATTTTGAGGTCGGATTATTTACGCAATGTCTTTTCTGTTGATAAAAGTCAGTAAACGTCACAACTCGCATATTCTCCCGATATCTCATGGAAAATTTTATCTGATATGTTATTATTTTGTCCATATTATGTTTGAAATAGAAGTTTGTGCAGCGGTACAAAACCAACATGGTTATATTTTCGTCAGTGAGTGGTACACGTCTTTCAATATATTATGTTGTTATATTGAGAAATATGAACACCTTATGAAAGTGTCAGTACCATCTTAGTCAAACTCCCTTACATATTTAAAAGTTTGATTGGCGTTGTAATATGTTTTCGTGAGAGGGATGGAGTACAACATCTACTAGTGTGAAGGAGATAGGGTGTGGGCATGAACGACTTGCATAGTTGAGTCGACTGCCTTGCAAGCAGACAGGTTATAATTGGCATCGGACTATGAATACGAAACGCTGGTCTATATTGTTATCAACAGGTGCTCTCAGTAGTATAGTTTCATACTCGAGTAGTAAGTGTGAAAACTATATAAATATGAATACTAAATTATAACGCTGACTATGTAACTGTCTAATAGTCTATGACTATTGAAACATTACAGACGTCATGGATACTGTATCTTATTAAGTTTATATTACAATTACAAATATTTTCGAATTACATAACCTAGAAGTCACACACACACACACACACACAGTCAAAATTCGACTGTAAGTCATTATTTTAAACTATATTTTAATATTATTTTTGCTTTACTTCTCCATATAAACATCAACTATGCTAAATGTCACACTCATCTGTGCACGCAATATGCTTGGTAGGTGTAGAATATTTTCTTTTCACGTATTAATACTTAGGTATAAACATATCAATTGCTTCAATTGCTTGTTTGACTTAGCAGTCGCAGTAGTGGAGAAACAACATTCTTGTCGTGAGGTTCTTAATGACGTCTATTGTGGCCAGCCGTAGAGAGGCTTAGTATATTGACACAACTCTTGGGACGTGCCCGCCTCCAGACTGCTAGGATGAGTGATTACCGACCAACGCAAATAGTCACTGACTTTACCAGTATTTTTAGAATCAAGGACTTCGATGTGAAATGCGTAAGTTCTTTTATTGGAAAGCCTTGTAACTTGTTAGAAAAAGAGCGTAATATTAGATGGCTGTAGGAATTTTAATGTGCTACTAGCACTAAGAAAACGTATATTAAAAGAGCTTTTTTTTGAAAACTGCGATCGGGTGAGGATGCATTTTGTATTTGGGAGTGTAATATATACAAATGCATGCATGCCTCGTTGATGCCATGTTATGAGTTTGAAACAGGCATTTCTCTATTACACGTCGCGATGTTCTAATTTCTGGTTCTGGGTTGGACAAATATTTATTGAGTTACTTTAGAAGGATATTCTTAGTACGGAATCTGTAACTGTGTTTGAGACGGCAATAAGCTGGATCCCTATTGCCTTGGGTGTAAAAGAAGCTATGCCAGCTTTCTTTGTGTAATAATGATAATAATAATAATAAACCCCTATGGGACAATTGTTATCTCATCATGAGACTAACGCGACATCGGAGGGCACAGTACACTAGCTTTTAAACTACCACCTTCGCCTTGTGATATAAACAAAAAATGTATCACCAGGTTAAATAAAAGCGCATAAACCGCAGGGCAGCTTGTGGCGAGCTGAATGTGAGTGACGACACTGCAGTCCTGAATGCTTCAGAGAGTCGGTCAGGGCCTCGTTTCCAGCTTGCCGTTACTGGTTGGCTGGGGTGGAACTTCAAGAGCACCCGTAGGACTCTCAACTCTGGCTTGCCTTGGTCTGCCGGTCATAGGGTGGCTGCTTGAGCTACATGCTTGGGGTGGAAGTGTCATTTTCAAAGGCATAACTACTGGAAAACGCGCTCCGGGTCTCCGTTGTCACGAGATGGTGACCCGTGATGGTGAAACCGACGCCGCATGGCTCGACACCCCTAGCCGCTCGCGCCGATGTTGCCTTCTGTTGCTGGCTTGTATGCCTATCGTGGCTATTCAGGCGCTCATCTAGTGAGTTGGCGAGTCACCGTCTGCCCATTCGATTGAAGATATTAGAGTATTCAGGGCAGACGCCGTTTTATCATCCATAATTATCAATATACCAGTCTATCAAACACCCATACCCATAGTCCATATATTAGAATCCATACTTAGCAATAGTCCTACGCCTGCTGTGGCTAGTGCCGCTGTAGGTGTTCCATCCCACCTTTGATTGCAATTCCTAAAGGGCCTCCTCACGTTGGACCCATGTCTCCATATAAGCCTCCCAAAGGGCCGGGTATTTTCCTAACGTATTAGGAAATACCCTTGCAAAAGAAACAAATAATAATAACAATAATATTTAGGATAAAACCAACTAAAAAGGCCAGACCACACAACTATCAAACTAACTTTTAACTATCGTTTAGTTAATGTAGTCATTAACTAAATGTAATCATCTACAACCTAAATCTGCAATAGAAAGACTAACCATCAAAAGGCAAGACAGCGGCGGAGGCTTCATAGATATTCATCACCTTTGGCAAAAAGAAATGCACAATTTACAAACATTCTTTATAAAAAGAATATCTAACACAAGTAAGATACATGCAGCAATTACCCAGAATGACTTTAACTACACTCCCCTTAATCTTAGCAATTAGTTATATATACAAACACACAAATGCATAAATGGGAAAATTGGAAAAAATCTTCATGGATGACACCCCAATGAGTTAGCACAACCTCATACAGATTCAATAGTATCAAATACATGGTTAAAAGTAGGTACCTTATTTCCCGAAACAGAAGGACTTATGATAGCCATTCAGGATATCAAATAATAAAATAATAAATTTCAGAAAATACATAGTTATAGACCTTACTAGAACAAATGATAAATGCCGTAAATGTCACACTCGACTCGAAACTATCCAACATATTTTTTTTTATTTTTTTTTTATTAGGGCAACCAGTAGTTGTTACATTGATACATGCACGTATATAAAAATATTATGTCAAATCAAATTGTAAATGCACAACATTTTTAGGTGTCACAACATGCATAAAGACTTAGTGAGATAACACTGATATTACGGTAACTTTAAAGTTATACAAACATGTTCAAAAATGATGACATATTCAAGTAAAAAAGTATAAAAGTATTGAATTTAGTACATTTAGTATTGTTATTGCATAATTAAAAGTAAGGTATTAAAAGTAAAAGTTTTAAGAGTAAGGTAATTGCAAACAGTATATGCAATAACAATTCAGAAATAAAGTAGGTACATAACATAAGTTTATTGTTTCCTTAACAACCTCAAAACAACTTTTTTAAACGTTGACAATTTGTTGACAAACACGTCCACCTCGCCACAAATAACGTAACAAATAACGTACCACATATAACAAGAGCATGCACAATACTCACACAGACAGACTACACACACCGCCATAATCAAACAGCTAACATCATTCATCAAAGACTAGCATATAAACACATACTCACACAAGAAGATAATACGCCCTATTACAAATACACACCTCAAATTATACTTGAAAACACCACACACAATCTTTATGACCGCGCCATTCTTACCGATAAGACTATCCACTATAACAGACCGGAAGACTTCCTAAAAGAACAGACAGACTAAAACACTTCAAGATAAAATCAATAAAACCACATACCTAATAGATATCGCAGATCCCAATACGCATATCTTACAAAAGACGATTAGGGAGAAAATAGGTAAATATGTAGAACTGAAGGATAAACTTACACGTATATGGAAACAGGACAAAGTTTACATAGTGCCCATAGTTCTCTCTACTACCGGTATCATACCTAAACATCTTCACCATAGCCTAAAATTAATAGACCTTAAATATTAACTTTACATAATGAAAAGCCGCCATTTTGAACACCTGTAGAATAGTAAGAAAGTTCATGTCACTTGATGAAAACGAGGTAGCACAGAACACGTCATCTACATGATAGACCACATGCTACAATTACTTGGTTTCGGCCCGTAAATGTAGTCAAAACCAGCCATGAGCTGCATGAACAAAAATAAAAGTACCTACACTATAATAATAATATTCTATTACATACACACAACGCCGTCTAGTCCAAACTAAGCAGAGCTTGTACATGCTTGTACTATGGGTATAACTAGACAATAACCATACATAGAAATGCACAACGACAGCACGGCAATATTAATTGTGACATGTCTTTTATTTAAAATAATTTATTTTTCTTGATACTGCCTGTTAATTTTATTTTATCTTGTTACTTGTTAGTTGTAGTCCCTTTGTAGAGTGTCTATCGTTTAACTTGACACTTTTTCATGGTAGAGGAGATCAAAACCAAAAGCTGGCCAGCTGAAAATAGTTATTTGCATTATAGGTATCAGCGAATTTTATTCGTGTTCGTTTGTTATTTATGTAATCATTATTATTATACATATTTAAAGTTACTACGGCTTCGGTCTGCTCGCTGTGCACGGAAATGTTGGCCACCGACATTCCAAGCATTTCAGTCTTAAATAACTGCAATCACAGTACCTACTGTCCTGGCCGTTACTCACAGAATTGATTCTGGCTATCTGAAACATAACAGTAAGGTGAACCCATTTTAAGTATTATAATCAAATGAACATAATATATTATTCTCACTATCCTGTGAGACTAATTGGTATGTACTTACTTACTTTAACGTTAAATTGTTGCGTTGCATTAAGCAATATAATCTTGTGGATATCAGTGAATACCTAATTTGATCGTATTTTGATATTTTCTCGTAGAGCGAATATGTTAAATAATATAATCTTTCGACTTGTCTAACAGTAAATTATTAGAACTACGACGGTGCGCGATGCACTGGCGTGGCTTGGCGCTTTCCTAAGGAGCCTGAAACATTATTCAAAATGAAATATACGTTAAGGAACAAGAGACTTGCCTAGGTATGTGAGCTTTCACTGTAACCATTCACAATTTATTCCAATAACATCAACTTATCATTTTAGACAGGGAACATAATGACTTCTCTTGTCACAGTTATCACTAGATCTGGATCTGCAATACAGCTGATATACTTTTTTCCAACCCACACTTACCGGGTGAAATGCCGTAACAATATTTCTAATCTTACTCTGTTTGTCTAAAGGTGGTACTACTCCGAAGGAAGCGGCTCTGTTATACCGCCACCATTAATTAGCAACGGCGCTGCGCTTTAGACAACGATTTAATACACCTAAGCTACGCTACGAGTATCTCTAGCATCGTAAGCTCGTATCGCTCGTAAGCGTCAGAAGTGGGCAAATTCATTTCTGCACGAAATCGAGCATGCAGTACAGCATACATTGAAATAATGTATGATACTTTTAAAACATATGATAAATGTAACGAACTCGCTTTTGACATGATGAAGCCTCAAAATATAGGCGTGATAATAGGTATACCTCGTACTTGTATCAACGATAGGCGGACACATAAGAAATGAAACAATGAAGGCTATCTTTGATTAACACGGATAGGATCGATAACGCAGCGAGTTCGTCACAACGAATGCGACCGCGCTTGTGTTTCCGTCACTTATATAGCGTCAATATGACAGAAATAACTGTCACTCTATTTAACACAATGGATTCTGTTTGACACATTGGCTCTGTGGCAACCTCATTCAAGTTTACGCTTGGCTTTTCTAAAAAAGCCAATAGATGGCGCTTTATTAAATACCAATTACAGAAATAAATTGCATTTATATAATAATTTTGTTAAGATCTTAGTTTCATATATGTGAAATGCGTCTTGTATCGTCTAAAGAATTATCTTCCATTTAAGACAAAAATAATGCTTGTGCAGACCTTGATATTTCTCTTAATTGACTATGTGTGTTATTATGACCTGAATGCAGATCTACTCAATAAATATGACCAACTTCTAAATAACTGCATTCGATTTATTTATGATCTTCGTAAATATGACCATATTGTTACCATTTTAAAGTGGATCTATAAGATGAATCTTATAGATCCACCTTAAAATGGTTACCCATTCGTCAACGCCGTCGTTTGCGTGCCCTTACAGTATTATTTTCTTTTCTAACCTCTCCAAATGCACCGACTTATTTAACCTGCCGTTGCCAATATCTATGTAAAAAGAATGATACAACTCTTCGTTCTTCCTATAACCATCTTTTACTTTGTCCCTACCATACATCTGCTTTTCTACATTATTTTCCTTCTTCGTCCAGTCCGTTTTATTATGGAATGCGCTCCCTCATGAAGTCAGGATGTCCACAACTCGTTACACTTTCAAGGTGAAAGTACGTGCTCTTCTCCTTGACAGTTTATCAGAGTCAACTCATCAGTAATATAATACATATGTATGTATTTATCTAAATATATTTGTATATATGTTATTTAGATAATATAATATGTTTATTGGGATGTACATATTATGTAAAATATCGTTACTATTATGATATTCTTTAGTATATGTAAGTGTAATATTTTATACCAATGTATGCACCTACTATTTTTTATGTCTGCATCACCCAATGCTTAACTGTTAGATGCCGATGTACTATTTTGTGCATAAAGTTTTAAATAAATAATATAACATTTGTATGATATTATTCAAGCGTATTTGTTTCCGCTAGACGGCGCTACTGTCAAGGACATCGCGAATAGACGGAGCCATAGCGTGGCTGCGCATAACAAGCAAAAGTTTTTATAATGTACTGCAATTTGCTATCGTAGAGTACACGATCTCAGATTAGATTGAGACAAATAATAAATGAACTCTATACCCTAAAAATTCTTAAAAACGATCACAGTAATTGCCGCAAAGAAAAACACGAAGAAACCTACGCATGTTATAGTTCTGTGACAGTGACAGCACTTTATTTGGCGAACTTTAAAAAGACGCCAAGCCAATTATCCCTCACACCACGTGAAGCAGAAGATGTGATATAATTATTGACTCACTTTTTTTGCTAAGTTCGTATTTATCCCTCGCACTTACACATTGCTTACTGTATACGTCACAACTATATCGTAGCTATATTTAGAACTACTTTGTCTAAGGTATTGAGTCATTTTTTTTTTTAAGAGCGCCTGTAGCCCAATATTTAAGCAGTGGAATTGGCTTTAAATCCCACCAATTGAGCTACTGACGCTACCCCACTTCTAACCCAAGTATCTGAAGAGGTTACCAATAATACTAGTAATTCGCAACCCGATATGATAGTACCTAATCATTAAAAAAGCACAGGTTTTCTGCCTCCGAGAATGAAAGTTTTAACAAATAAATGCCGCGCATTTTAAAGTTATATTATATAAAAGAGAAATGGGACAGATGCCGTAAAAAATGTTTTAATGATTATGGAGCTAACGCAGTGTCAGTGAGAGTAGCACAGAATTGGTTCCAACGTTTTTAATCAGGAAATAGATGCAGTTAGCTCAGGCCGCCCTGTTACAGATTAACTCGATGCTATCTGGAAAAAACGGATCTAGATACACAGCTATTTTTATTAATAGTGATAACATTACTAAGGAACGGACCATCGAACATTAAACAGTTTTGACTCATTTAAAAAGTCTGAGTATTCAAAGAAATCTTGATTACACGATTTCACTGAAAGAAACATCATCAACCGCATTCCCATTAAATTAAATAATTCTAAAATTCTCTTTTAAAACGTAATAAAACCGAATCGTTTTTAAAATTCTGGTTTTTGCTGATCAAAAAAGCATCATTTACAACAAGAATAAGCGGTGAAGGTAGTGGTCGAAGTACAGAGAAGCTCCACTTCGACCAACTGTGGTGAAACTCGGATTAACGTGCATAAGGTAATGTTATGTGTATGGTGGAGTTGACAAGGTATAGTTTATTATGGGCTTTTACCGTCAGACAAACCCATAGATTTTACCTTTTTTACAACTGAGTCAGCTGTTGGCAATAGCAACACATTTAATAAAACACGCGATCTTCATAAACAAAAAGGGTGTAAATATTCATCATGATAAAACGCACACACATTTTAACCAGTTAGCTAAAATTCAAAGAGCTTGGCTAGGAAGTGTAAATGAATTCACCATATAACTCTGTTTTTGTACTGAGGGTGCTCGTTGTTTCGGTTTTCCAGAACTGAGTCAGTGTAAGGTTAGGACTATCAATCATTTGGTTGTCATTATAAATCAAATTCCAAAATTTCCACAGCAACGGGATAATGTCACTACATCCTACAAGATGACAACAAGTAATAGAACAAAGGACCCATATGTATATTTTTAATTAAAAGTAATTAAGTAAATATTAAAATAAATATTTTGTATTTATCTAGGAAATGCAAAAAAGCTTTATCTTTGTCCGACCTGTCTGATCTCTCTCCGGTAATATTAAGTTACTGTTCTACCTTTGTTAAAGCCTACACTCAAATATAACCACATATTATGTACATCTTTCGGTGTTGTCCTCGATGGCATAGTGGTTACTGTAACCGACTGCCACGCTTGAGGTCACGGGTTCGATTTCCGCACAAGTCAAACATTTGTGTGCATGGACATGTTTGTCTAGGTCTGGATGTTTCTGAAAGAAGAAAGAAAGAAATTTTTATAGCTATACAGCTGGGCACAATGTGTATAAAGATAAAAATAAATAATAAAATCATAATAAAATAGGAAGAAATAAAAACACAGTATACTTAATGAACATCCTGACATGCGTCCCACAGCTGCAGCAAACAGAACTCCAGTTCAGCATTTGCCTGGTCTCAAGAACCAGGCATTGGCCTTCCACTGGAACCTGTTATTGTAATATACGGAAGTCAATAAGTATAACAATATATACATAGATATATATAATTTATAATTATGTACACACTTAAATAATTACACAATTATATATAAAATAAAAGACGACAGTAAGTTAATAAATGTAGTAAGTAATAATTAAAATAATCATGATATTGTTATATTTAATGCGCATGGACGCAGGCCGCGCGCAGCTACGTATTGCACAATAATTATTATGAATTGAGTTATCCCCCACCAGCACTAGCGAGCCAGAATCGTCGATCTGGTGCAGCACACAACACAACTCGCGCGACGAGCGCCCTTACAAAACGTCCCCATGTAATATTGTCGTCGACAGTTACATTATTGTTTATTAACGTTATAGTAATGAGAAGTTTATAAAGCAATACAATAAATCGCACATTCTTCAGGCAAAGAAGTACGTTACCAAGCACGCACCTGCGCATTTACTTAAATCTGAAGACGCCGATCGGCGCGCGGCGTCAGCGGGGTTTGAGAGGTTAAGGTCTTATTTTGTTTTGACTGGTCGGTAATATATAAGTATATTGGCTAAACTGATTCATCAGCACCAGAATACAACAGCGATGATTCGGCTTAATACTCTAAATACTTCAAGACAAGTTTAGTGTATATTTTGTATAACATTAATTAAAACAACTAAATAGGTCCTTCTCTAAGAATTATTAAAATATGTACGACGATAATGCGTCGCTGTATCCTGGCAATGCCATTCCTTAACAGAATATACAATTTAGTAGGACACAAATTAAGACTCAGCTATCGCTTATCAACCGTCGTAGATGATACTCTATCAGTACTAACAAAGGCTTACACAATTATCTATATATTAATACGTGAAGCAAAAACTTTGTACCCCTTTTTACGAAAATTGCGCGGACGGAGGAGTATGAAATTTGGCACAGCTAAAGTTTATATGGAAAAGGAGTGACGAATCCTAATATTTATATAAAATATGCATTAGAAATACATTAAATTAATGAAAAAACACTACACGCACACAACCATGCATTTGACACACGCAGTCGAAGCGCGTAACTATGGTTACATATATCAATTATAATGACATATATCAACAATATCTTACCGGCAAACTTTGGTCGAATTTCGAGCACTAGGCGACCGCTAGTACTTTTTAAATCTTCCTTTTATAAAGCGGCTCTAAACCGCAAGAGGTTACTAATTCTATTACGAGGAGTATTCATGGATTATTCGGTAATTAACCGCAACACATCCCCGTTCGTCTTGCCCCGCAACCGCACTACTGCTATAATACTTTCGTTAACGGACTGTATGGAGTAATACTAATAACACTGTGTTATTAATAACTTTACTATTTTCAGTAACTGCTAGTGAATTTCCTTTATATTAAGATGAGCAAGAAACGGCGCATATATAGTAATTTAGTCGGAAATTACATTTTTGCGCCGTTTGGTGTGGAAACCCTAGGTTCATGAGGTCCGAGCGCTCGTATTTTGTACAGGGAGATCGCAAAACGCCTGATCGACGTTTCGCGTGATCAGAAGGCTGGTCTTTTCTTGGCCCAATGAATCAGCATTGCCATTCAACGTGGCAATGCTGCCAGTCTACTGGGCACGTTACCAGTTGACACCGATGCTGAAGAATTCTACGATGCCTAAACCATTTTTGTAAATATTTAGTATTATAATTATTTGTGTTTTTGCATTTTATGTTATCTTTTTAATACGTTTGTAAATATAAATAGTTGTATATATGTTGTAACAAATAACTTAGTAAGTCGTGAACAATAAAGTATAATTAAGATGAGCAAGATATACTGTATATTTGGGTATTTGTGCTATTGGTATGCACTGCATCTCTTCTTCAAAGTAGTTTAATTAAAATATACGTTATATCATACATTTTTCACCTTTCAAGTCTTTGAATGCCAGGCGTGATTGTGAGACAAGATATGTCTGGCCACTGGTGTGCCGCTGCGACTCAATAGGTTAAACTGTCAACTATTAGAATGCCAAACACAATCAAAAATCTATTGTCAGGCCGTCAGTCGCTGTCACTCAATAAGTTGATCACAATAATGAAGTCCTTATTTGTATTCCTAAAACCAGATGTACGTATATAAATCGTATCGTAGGTATCTCTACATACATTTAAGTACGGCATAGAAGGTCAAACTGCTCTACAGAATTCTATAAAATTAATATGTCAGTTGTTCGTTTCTCTCGGCCTCACCTGACAATCAAGCAAGTTCACCCAGCGTATGAAAACTTTACCTATAAAAATATTTTATAATACTTCCAGGTCAATGTAGACCAAATAAACTATGGCAATATTTATCGTACAGCAATAAACGTCTGAAATGAATAATTGATACGACATTCATGAGGTTATTTCTGTGTGAACGAATCATAAAATATAAGTAACCCGTACCTGTGTGTAGGTAATATCGAGAAAGTAAATAAGTCTATATATTTATAGATCTCGAATTCTACGAGTGTTAATAAAGCGAAGAAAAAGATATACAATCTTTGTATCTACACGTGTGTAGTTGAAACATACTTAATTGATAAACAAGGCACCTTTGTATTTCCCAGGCAATAAGTATCGTAAATACGTTAACTATTCTCTAGGAAATAGAGAAAATAGGATTACAAAATCCTAAGAAATGCAAATGTTAGTTTGTTTGTTAGTTACGCTTCCTCACCTTATTTTCTCGACCGATCATTATGCAATTTCGCATACACGTTGTCAGGAGTACAAAAATGGTCACCACCCAAAAAAGTTCTGTTTCCGAGCGAGCGAAGACGCAGGCAAAAGCTAGTAAGCTAGCTAGCAACACTCATATTTTGCCAGTCATATTGTTAAGATTGGCAAAGAAATAAATTTCATATTTCGAACTAGTCGAAATATAATTACATAGAAAACAGCTGCTCATACCAAAAAAAAAATTAGTTCGGGACTTTCTATCTTGCGGTAAGAATGCAGATAAGCTGAATCCAAATACCTACAAATCATATTAAGTTACAAACTTAATCTTGTTTTCGTATACCAGGCACTGTTTAATAATTAATTATAATTGCTATTATTATTTAAGCCCATTGGTAAAAAAAACAATAATAGTTGGCCTGGCCCAGAAATTAATAAACCAAACGGAAGATACTTCAGCGTGCACTCGTGTTGAAGTTAGGCTACACTTCACTGATTTTATTAAGTTTATTTCAATTACAACTTGGTCTCTGGAGACTAAAGTAACCATGACTGCTGAAAAGCAGTTGAAACATTGGGGTAAGTGTAAATATAAAGAGGTTTAAAATTATATTTAAATAGTAAAAAGCTTTTTGATTATAAAACCCCTCACAATAGTTTAATATCAATGTTTAATTATTGGTAAATATAAAACAATATTATCCACCCACGATGAAACTGTTGACCAGGTTGGTAGAATATGTTAGAAATCCTTTAAATAACGATCTCGGCTGAAAAGGTTAGCTCGGGTGTTTCTACCTCAACATGTGAGACTTACAAAAGGCTTGAGCTCCGTTGGCATTGGGCCAAATAACTTGCGACCATTCAAGACGTCATTACTAACTTGAGGCAGAAGTGAGGCTTCGCATGAGTCTGTTGAAGAAACATCGAGTATACTAATAATATTGTTTGTTATTCGTCTTTTCCTCCTATCTATTAAGGACCGTAGAAACTCATTCGCTGCTCAATTTTATGAACTTGCCTCTATCCGGTAATTCTGGCATCTATCCAATGTAACTAAAAGTAGTAGTAGTATTATAATAGAAGGCCATGATAGTGATAGGTGATATTAAAAATGCAATACATTTTGAGAAGTACCAGATTTACCTTTCTATTGCCACTGTTGTGAAGATACGTGAATAATAAGAGCTGGTACTATACATGTAATAATAAATATGACCAAGTATTCGGATTACTGAATTTGTCTAGCTAGACAAAACATTTTATATGATAATAACAACTTCGACAAATGTTTTTCTCGTACACTATACGTATGTAAGAATCGATCATGTATAGCCTACATGATATAATATATATATATATATATATATATATATATATATATATATATATATCCTGTAACTTATTGTACGTCCACTATGGCCATTTTTGCATCTAATGTGGCGTCCACCTGCTTACGACGTCCATATATGGACGTCAAATAGGAGACTAGGCGCAATCTTCGCGAAATGACACACTGATACTAGAAAAGTCAAAATATGAAAAACAAATTGGACGTCATTTTTCTTCCAATCTTGCTATACTGTATATTTACGTAGTTCCGTTGATTTTCGTTGCAAAACGAATAGCGCTGTTGTCAATTTGTAAATACTTTCATTGATAGGCGTGTTTGACTTCCGCACAAACTTTGGAGATGTGACGTTGCCGTACTGTGCGCATTATTTATGTTTTAGATAAATCATAGTATTTCACTATATCATGTCGTATACGGGTTTCGCGCGAATTCATTTGATAAGATATGTGACCTCCGCCTCTTTTGGCAAAATGACCAGTGAAAATCGTCGAAGTGCAAGGATATTAAAATTGATACGAGGAGATAAAGGTAAGGTTTACAGTATTAAGAATTATAATTGACCGAGCGAGTGAAGCGTCTTTGCATCAACTGGCCAAATTTTCTTTCGTCTGTCAGTTAAGTTGTTTGTTTGTATGATCGTACTCGCGTACAGGTCGTTATTTTGAACCAACCTTGATGAAACTTGGTAGGTATATAGGTTCTATGCATTAGGTATTTGATTTTTTTGTCGTCGGCCATTTTTAGTAGGACGAGTGGTTCCCATAAAAAGCGGAGAAGTTTGTTGCGGCGCTAATTACCAACCGATTTTGATGAAATTCGGTAGGTAGGTATATAAAAAACTATCCTTACAAGTTGTGGTAAAAATTATCAGAATTGGTCAAGTGATTGTTGAGATATGACAACCAACTTGAGATTGCGTGTAAATCTGTGAATGAACTCTCACCAACAGTGAGGGTGCGAGGTCACGTTTGACGGTTTGATGCATTTTTAGCGCTGAATAGTTTCTTTAGGGCTTCGGAGTAATCGAGGAATCCTTATAAATTCACCATGTCTGTCTGTCCATCCTTCCGTCTGTATGTCACAGACGATTTTCTCGGAAACTATCAGTACTATATAAACGTTTAACACACATGTGTCTTCTGTTAACGGCTAGGTAACTAAAGAGTTCTTAAATAAAATTTTGAAAAGAGTAAAAATTACGTGTGACTATACCTACATGTAAAGAGGGGATAAATTTTTCAACCCCTCCCTCTCAAGTAGGGTATCGTTGAATAGGAATTTAAAAATAAATAAATATTTCCTACATCAATTTTTGTCTTAGGCATGTCAACTGCGAGATACAATAACAGTCGGCTATTGTTGTATAAAAAAATTGAGAAAATTGTGAGAAATAAGCTCTCTCGCGAGGTTTACTGTTCGTAGAACTACTAGTATTAGGTACTTTAGTTTGAACTTGCACAGTTATATCTATTTGGCATCAAATCGTAACATATATACGTAATCTTGAGAGCACCTTTATTCTGAGCGGAATAAGGTGGTTTTATATTTGTAATGCATTGAATTTTTTTTAATATGGCTGTTTTTTCGACGTCCTCCCTTTTTAACCGACTTCAAAAAAGGAGAAGGTTCTTCTTCTCATAGACGGAAAATAAATCACTCCTTGCTATTATTTATGTATTTTTCGAGTAAAGTGGGTAGGTATGCACTATCGGAACCAAAAATAGACTAAAATCAAAAAAGATGGGAATCCAGCGTAGAATTTTAGATCGTCAATTAATCAAATTGTTATCAAATAAAGCAGAACATTAAAGTGGAATGAACAATGAAATAAGTTAGGTTCTACAATTTTGCATGAGTTGATAACTATGTGTCCACTTTTGATTCAAATAAGTAGTTCAAATGGCATTTTCAACGTGTGATTTGGCACGGTTACAAAGTTAGAAGAAAATAAAATCAATGCATTAAATAATCTACCTACCTACCTACAATTATCTATAAAACATTAGTTGATTGTTTGTTGACAAGAGTCTTTAATATGAACTTACATTTGGTAGGTATTTTTATTTCGGGAAAATAATTCCATTGTAGGTAAGTCAATTAGTCGGTTCGTATAGGTGATACACCGGCCGCCGACGCCGTCGTGGGGTATCTACCTAGGTAGTACTTATATTTTGACTTTTTGATAATACTTATATCTAATTAAAGTGTAGACGCTATACCGAGACAAAACGGCCGCGCCGAAGCATTCTATAGGATTAAGTACTCTATACATTGTCTTGAAATATAATTATTCTTTTTGTTTTAAATATGGACGCTATATTACTAAAAAATATGTGTGATGTGCGTTATTTGGCGTCCGTATATTAAGAACTTTTCACGCTTCTGTTTGATAATATTTAACTTTTCTAAATTAAATTAACATACGTACTTAAATAAAACTGTTAAAGTTGATTTATGTACATGACAAGGATTTTGAAAGGAGGTATTCTTACGTCTGTTGGGCATTTACGATATACGGACGCCAGATTATCCTAAAATATTAACACTTAGTATTATTTGACGTCCATATCTTCGATACCTATCTGATATCGAAGATATGGACGTCAAATAATAGTTAGTGTGAATATTTCTGGGTAATCTGGCATCCGTATTATGAAAATACAGAGACACCTGTTTTCATAATACGGACGCCAGATTATTGTAATATTTGATTATATTTTATTGTAATTTATGCCATTGTGTGCAACTAGAGTTTAGCTTTAAATTACTACCTATGTCATTTCAAATACCAAATTATGTTAATTATGTTTCTTAAAATCTTATTACATAATTATAAATATCTACCTCACTGAATGAAGGATTGGTAGTTCGATGTTAAACCTTCTGCTGACTTCACATCCGGATGGCTACCGCGTATCTGTTGGCGCCCCACTTGGTTTCTCAGGTCACTGCTTTGTCCGGAGTACAGTGCCTCTCACGTGCCCGCCGCAATCGCGTGTCGCACGCAGCCGCCGTGTTTGGCACTACAAGTCAGCAGATTGGGATGGGATGCGGTCCTTCTTTGCGTCCTACCCTTGGGGACAAGTATGCTTCTCGGCGGATGATCCCAATACCGTTGCTGACTCTATTGCTTATGTGGTGCTACAGGTTATGGAACTTTTTATTCCGCCCTCTGCGGTCCCCATTGGTGGCAAATTTCGGTCTTGGTTTGGTCCATCTTCCAAAAAAGCTTCTCGCAGAAAGCAGGAAGCTTACCAAGTCTAGGCTGATGCGGTGACGGCATGTGATGTACCAACGCATTAAAAAAGGAGTATAACTTTGCTTCCAGGTCCTTCAAACGAGACATTGCAAGGGCAAAGTCGGAGCACATCGGTAGAATTGGCGAGAGGCTTGAGCTTCGGGAACTCGTGCATTCTGGTCTCTTGCCAAAGCTATCGAAGGAAATTTCTGCAAGCCATCCTTTCCACCGCTACACATGGGAAATGACTCGTTGGCCCACGACGCAAAAGAGAAAGCCGATCTTCTAGGCAAACTCTTTGCGTCCAACTCGACTTTGGATAACAGGGGACAAAAACCGCCTACTATACCGCGGTGTGACGGATGTATGCCGGATATCCGTTTCTACCAACGCTCAGTGCGTTTAGCATCCCTATCCCTTGATATCCATAAGTCGAGTGGGCCTGATGGAATCCCTCCTATTGTTTTAAAGATGTGCGCTCCTGAGTTGGCTCCGGTCTTAACGCGACTATTTCGACTCTCTTACTCTTCTGGCGTAGTCCCGACATCATGGAAGTCAGCATTGGTCTACCCGATCCCAAAAAAAGCTCAAATCCGTCCAACTACAGACCGATAGCCATAACCCCCCTTTCCTCTAAGATAATGGAATCCATTTTCAACTACCAGCACTTACGGTACCTAGAGGGTCATAAGCTGCTTAGTGACCAGCAGTACAGCTTCCGTAAGGGTCAGTCGGCTGGTGATCTTCTAGTATACCTAACACATTGTTGGGCACAGGCGAACGAGACAAAGGGGGCCTTGGCGACTAGTTTGGACACAGCGAAGGCCTTCGGTCGTGTCTGGCACAAAGCGCTTCTTTCGAAGCTCCCTTCCTATGGGCTTCCTGAGAGATTATGCGAATGGGTCACTAGCTTTTTAGCAGACAGAAGCATTAAGGTCGCAGTCGACGGTGAATGCTCTAACTTCATGCCTGTAAGTGCTGGTGTCCCGCAAGGCTGTCTGCTATCGCCTACTCGGTTCGTCCTCCATATCAATGACATGTTGCAAATAAGCAACATTCATTGTTATGCGGACGACAGCACGAGCGATGCTCTCTATACCGGCCGCGCTAACATCTCTCGGGAAAATGTCATTGAGAGCCGAAACAAACTTGTTTGTGGAATTGAGACCTCTTTAAAGAAAGTCTCAGATTGGGGCAGACTTAATTTGGTCCGTTTTAACCCCACAAAGACAGAACCCATAACTGCCTCAGCCTATATTGGAATACTTGGTGTCGACATATCGAGTAAAGTCCAGTTCCGCGACTATTTAGAGGGTAAGGCCACCGCCACTACTTTACAAGGCGCTAGTTCGGCCTCACATGGAATACTGTTCTCATCTTTGGGCAGGGGCACCCCAGTACCAGCTTCTCCCTCTGGACCGCATTCAACGGAAAGCGACTCGAATCGTCGACTGCCAGGTTGTTTCAAATCGGCTAGACCCCTTGGCGCTGCGTAGAGATGTGGCCTCGCTATGCAACTTCTATCGCTTTTAATATGGGGAGTGGTCCGAGAAAATGTTCGGTCTGATCCCTGCCGCCTCTTTTCGCCATCGTCCTACGCGATAGAATTTCCATCCTCATCATTTAGACGGTTGGCAGTCCACAACTGTGCGTTTTCCAGAAATTTTCTGCCTCGCACAACTAAACTGTGGAATGAACTGTCGCCTGCGGTATTTCCGGACCAATACGACCTACAAACATTCAAGAAAAGAGCGTACTCTTTTTAAAAGGCCGGCAACGCATTTGTGACTCTTCTGGTGTTGCGGGTGTCCATGGGCGGCGGTAATCGCTTACCATCAGGCGATCAGTCTGTTCGTTTACCTCTGATACAATAAAGAGATAAAAAATTGTGAAGTTTCATTTGTTTTGAACTTTGTTGAAATTATTTTTGTTTTAAATATGGACGCTATATTACTAAAAATATGTATAACGTGCGTTATTTGGCGTCCGTATATTAAGAACTTTTCACGCTTATGTTCGATTGTATTTAAATAAACCTGTTAAAGTAGATTAATGTACATGACAAGGATTTTGAACGGAAGTATTCTTACGTCCGTTGGACATTTACCCTTATACGGACGCCAGATTGCCCTAAAATATTAACACTTAGTATTATTTGACGTCCATATCTTCGATACCTATCTGATATCGGAAATATATGGACGTCAAATAATAGTTAGTGTGAATATTTTTGGGTAATCTGGCGTCCGTATTATGAAAACAATATTTATTAATATTGCTTATTATAAACAGTCTATAGTATAGCACGGCTGGGCAATCCATGACCTCCAAGTGGTCGAGCAGAATGAATTAAAAATCATATATATCATAGGAGTTCTGATGAGTGGTAATATGGATCGGAGTCCTTATTGGTTTCCCTCCGTCTGGCAATATACGAATATTTGTATATCAACATATCGTAAATATTTAAGAAAATAAGATATACATGATTTTTGTATATAAAAATAGTTTATAAAAATGAACTAAAAGTAGTGGACGTTACAATAATGCGAAATGAAAGGACGTAAGATCAGTATTGTGATGTAATATATATATATATATATATATATATATATATATATATATATATATATATATATATATATATATATATATATATATATATATATATATATATATATATATATGTATAGATGTATTCCAACAATATAACCAGTAATAATAAACGATTAATTGTTTGCATGCATTTGTTTTTGAAATATCTCGACATTCAGTGTTTATATGCATATATGTGATATAAATGGCTATCCAGCACTAAACAGATAAACTCACACATGAGACTATTACAGACTGTGGAATAACTTGGTCGAAAATCTAATCTACTAGTCTTGATCAATGGGCTGGCTTCATCTCAAGTAGAAAAGTGTTACAAACACAATTGCGTCAGTGCACGCGTATTACATTAAGAGAGAGACCTGTATCGTTTTAATCTACGGAATCCGTTTTAAAATATTTAAATATTATACAGCGAATACTGTTGAATCGTTTAATATAGGTACTTATAGGTTACTAATAATCACATAACATCGTCGCATCTACTTAAGTAATATTAATATCACAGATTCTTTATCATCATGGTAATAACATAAGTATCATTTCTGCTTCTCGGCAGCTATGTTCAAGTCTTATGTAGTAAACCATCTTTCCAGACTTTGATCTACATAACTGTGATCGTTGATCTGTGTGATAGAAATACTTACATACTTACATAAATCAATAATAATAATAATATATTTATTTACCAAAAACATGTGTTACAAATATCACAAATTATTTCACAAGGCATTTTTTATTATTTCTGCATTATCGATGAAGAACGGCCAAAATGATTCTAAGCCGCTCCTCAGCGAAGATGCAGATTTGCCAAAATGTTAACCCTGATATTAGAAATTATATAATAAATATTAGAAACTCATACTAAAAGCCAAGTATTACAAGATTAGTTAACATAATTAAAGCCACCTCGATTTCAATTACGATCTTGTTTATAAAATATTAAATTACCTCAATAATCTCGAGATAAAATTGTATACAAATAACTATAACAAACGTTAAATCGTCGCAAATCAGAAATATGCTGCGAGACGTCCCTAAGGAAATTGGTTTAAAAGCGCCTCGCTTTGAGTAAAGTCTCACATTTATTTGAGAGCTTTGAATAGTATATTGCTATATCTGTTTGGCATGAAACGTATTTTGTTGGAAAACGTTCCATACTAATTTATAATATTAAAATACACATTAATAATATGAGTGAATTTTCCAGAAACAGATTTCTAAATGAGTTATATATCACAGTCACAGTTTGTAGTAGTCGAATCGTATCTGAAGTTTGGATTCAGTTTGATGTATTCCATTATATATATACATAATTGGGATTTCACTGACTTGTTTATTCAGTTCAGTTTAGTGCAATTATTGATCGTATGTTACAGTATAATTAAAAAACAATAATTATACCATATATGATTAATAGCCAGTGACAATAACTTATCTGTCTTGATATTAAAATTGTTGCTATAAGCAGCTTTCGCTGCGTTTCATGTTGATACATGAAACGCAGCGATTATTGATATCATCAGATATATAATCAGAAAAAGATAAGAATTCTTACTTATACCGTTGATCTATCTTGTGGTAAGGCAACGAAGTATCGTAGAAATTTAAATAGAAGACTAAAACTCACGTGGATCTTTTTAATACTATCAGTGAGTTAATTTATTTAGTACTAGTTCTAGTCCGTGGCTTCGATTGCCTTTTTTCTGGATGGAACGTATCCTATTTCCTTTTCTGTACCCTGTTAACTTTAATGATGATCGGGTGAGTAGTTAAGACGTGAATTCGTAATAAACAAATAAACTCACATCCGCAATGATAATATTACTTAGGATATATGATTATAATAGTGATTATGTGATTATAACTTCCTCGTGGAGTCGTCGCAACCGACGTGATAATCATAAATTGTGCATGCAAACTGCAAAAAAAGCGCTTTTGGGCAGGAGCATTTTCTGCATGGCATCCAAAATATACAATAAAGTACCAAATAAATTTAAGGACCTTCATGTTAGCGTATTTAAAGAAATCTTTTATTGCATAAATGCTACTATAATATTGCATATGTGATAATCTTATATAAGTTGTTTTCTTTGTTTTAATAATCGTTTATCAGGATTTAATTTAATTTGACATGTTCTTAATTATTGAATTCTTATCTATTACTATTCTATTATTGGAAATGACTTATTAATTAATAATTTTTAGATTTATTGTACGGATTTGAACTGACCTTTTTATAATATAATTATCTCACTTCATTGTTAAGAGATGCTTAATTGACATGTTAATTATTATATTAGAAACAGCATAATTTTAAAAATCTTATTAAGCACATACCTACATTTGCATGTCTGACCAGACAGAGCATATTGAGACAAAAAAATATCGGTACACCTGATTGTACACACGTTGAGTCAAATAAATTTATCTTTATCTTTATCTAAACATTAAAAACATTAAAGACATTAAAGACATTAAATAAATCAATTAAATACAGGGCAGTAATTTTTTAGTCAAACATATAGGCGCGTTTAAGAACGGTTAAAAAAGGAAGTGTATTTTATATACAATCGTTAGAATTCCAGTAAAATTAATAAAATACTTAATACATTGATACATTTTATCCCCCAATACAGGAAATCCTAGTGTGGGGTCTAGGGCATCAAATTGGCATACTTGTAACATTTTTTTGAACAATAAATACTTATTATTTTTTGATAAATGTCGGGCAAATTTAATTGATTCATTTCTTGCAAATCTAAGCGTTTTTTGAAATTTTATTTTAAAGCTATCAGTAAGAGATACTTTAAGCCTCATGGTAAAACTCAAACAGGAGACTGAGCTTAAAATTAATGTCAGTTAATTAATCAAGACCGGCTGAAATGGAGCGATAATCAATACATTAAGTTGTGGTTTACTGCCAGATGAACGGACCCATGACTGCATACAATGTAAGGGATTTAATGTCTTTTTAGGAATTTCACGTTTAATATCTTTGTCATAAGAGGATTATCTTAAGGCCGTCCGATGCACTTAATGTGATTCATTAAATGCAGCCGTCTAATCCCTCACCATTCCATCTTTCTATCCCAGTGCTCTTCCACGCTGGATTAGCCTGCGTGCTCCTTTTATATTATCCACAGATTTTTCCGTCTTATATTGCACCATTTATTCCAGAATATTGGCAATGTTTACAACCATTTAGTACGTAACTGAAAATACCTTTTTATGGCGTAAGTATTCATGAGTGCGTTATTGGTGCTGGCTAATATTGTTTGCGATGTTGAGAGTATGATGGCTCTAATCGTACGTTTTACTCCGTCTGGCTCTGAATGCCTAAGCTTTGCTAAGCTTTTCATTATATGATCAGCTTCAAGCGAATAAACCGTCTACAAAAACGACTAAAGAGTAAAAACACATGTGAAATCCGATTCTCTTCAATCCGGTGCCTATTAATGGAAACTTTGCTCTTTACCTTTTCGTGGGGTAAGTGTTCATTAAACGTGCGTTATTAGCGATGGCTAATAATGTTCACGATGGCGAGATTATTATGAGACTGAGACCTGAGACTTTTCGTTTATTCAGGTCTACACTGAATGACTTTGTTTTTCAATACCGTATATTCTACCCAATTGAACGGCTTTGAATGTATAAACCATCTATAGAAACGTCTGGTTAGTAAAAAAAGCGCATTCAAATTCTGTTCAAGCCGGTGCCTATTAACAGACATTTAGTCTATTAAAAGTCCTCTGCCTCTAGGCGGATTAAAGAAAAGCAGCATTCGAAAAATTCTTCTAACAAGAATTCATAAAACGCTGCCTTCGTTTATTGTTAAGCACCATCTAGAGTTTTAGAGACAGTTGTAAAAATAGACACTCGTAATAGACACTAAATACCTACTAGTTTTTATAGCTTGTTTATAAGCGTCGCCAGTAATGATGACTTCTTAAATAACTACACCATCCATGTCTGTAATGTGACGATCATTAATATGTGAATTAAATTTTTTATCCATGAAAGTTTTGTTGTAATGCGCATGTCTTTATCGTTAGAGTGAATAAAAACCTATGTTAATAATATGAAGCGGAAACTGTTTTAGTTATTTTAAACATATTTATTATGTACTTGACTTCCAGATACGTGAAATATACCGATGGACAACTCAATGCTCTCTTGTCAATAACGTGATGCGTACTTTCTTCGATGATTAAGAATGAATTGTCAGTGAAAACGCAGTACTTCGCCCGCTGAAGCACAGCAATAATCTAGCGATATGCACAGTTGTGACGCATACTTTCCTACCATCTTATAATAATAATATTAAATCAGTCTGGGACTGTCCCACTGCTTGGCATGGGCCTCTTTTTAGTTTATGAAGGGTTGGGCCATAGTCACTGGCTTTAATGCGGGTAAGCAGAATTCACTCTTTAAAAACACTCTGGAGACTACACACGATGCTTTAGTTCTCTGTTGAAGGTTATTAAAAGAAGGCGATATTAAACAATTTAATACGCACATTACTTAGAAAAATTAGAGATAATATGTACTTTGGTAACGAGATCTGCGTGGAATATCAGTGGGATACTAGGCTATCGTTGCTATATAATTTGTTTTAATAGATTTCTGGTATCCATTATATTTTTGCGATTGTATGTGCCATGCAGGTGCTAGGATAGATGCAAACAATTTTATTTAAATTACCTGACCTATTAGCGAATCGTCACGACATGGAAAATTATCAACCTTTGATGTAAACCTTAATAAATAATGCTAGAAAATAAACTGTTTTCTTTGAGAGAGATCTGGTTTACGAGTGAAGGAGCTCATCGCTGTAAATTATTTGGTGGCAGTAAGAATAAGACAACTTGACCGGTGAAGTACTTGGTAAGTATTGGAACAGGAAACGGGCGTATAAATCGTAACACTGTTGCGTTGCGCTCCGTGAGTGCTCTTTAATATACCCTTCTACCATCGCACTTTTAAATTCCTTTTTCGTAGACAAAATACCTTTGATACCTCTAGCATTATGTCTGTATATTGGTAAAAGGCTAATCATATATAATAGATTTATTATATAGCGTGACATTTCAAGTAAGTAGGTTGTAATTAAGTAACTACGTCGGCGAGATCCCAGCCGAACGTCTGGACTCTGTGCTCTTAATCAGAATAGACAAACCGAAAAACAAGATTATAAAGCACGTTAAAGTGAGACAGTTGGTGGGTTGTCAACATTAAATGAATTTGACACATGTATTGAAGAAATATAAATATTACTTTTGTGAGGTTAACCTAATTAAGCTTTTATGTATTCATTAACACACCTTCACAAAGCACTCTAAAATACGTTTTACCACAACAGGCAATTAGCTGTATAACAATTATAATGGTATGAAAATAAGAGTGCTACAAATGTAAATTCTAAACGTATAGAAGTTTAGACTGTCTATATTTAATTATAGTATATGGACAGTCTTATATAGAGTGAACTAAGCCCAGGGTTAGATATGCTGTACTGTCATTGTTAAAAATCATTTAACCAATAAATGTTAAAAAGTAGCACTTATTAACGTCAAAGTTTATTAGTTAGTTACTTGACTGAAATTCTAGTTATATTAAATACTAGGTTTTGGCAACAGGTATAAACAGTTAGAGCGGAAATAAACCTGCAATAAACTCACGCTAAGGCTTACATAATAAGAAATAATATCTTACAAGCTCTTTAGCTAACAAGAACGCTTGTGTTAGAAGTGAGTTCAAGCTGGTATTGAAATGAGTAAACATGAGCGTCCATACAGATCGCTACAAAGTTCGGTGCTTGAAAAAAAATAAGCTACAAACATTTTCTCAATCAGTTTAAGTGTAAGTTAGATAGCAATTCTATTATAATTTCAATAACAGGCATATAAGTTAGTAAGAGCAGCGATAGCTCAGTGGGGAGACCAACAGACTGCAATGCAGAGGGTCTCGGATTCGAACCCACGTCGCGCACCTCAGACTTTCGGAAGATATATGACTTTTCGAAATTATGTGCGTATTGATTGACAATTATCGCCTGCTCCGTGCCTCGGAGAGCACGTTCAGCCGTCGATCCCGGCTGCCATGAACATCTATGGCAGTCGTTATTGGAGAAGTCGACACAAAAGATCCCACTGGGTTGAAGTGTCGCCGGACTGTACTGACTGGCCCCCACATAAGATAAGATAGTAAGTACCTACCATAGTACCTTAAATTTGATTACAAAATACGTATGTTGCAACGCCTACTTTTTTGCATATTTAAACAAACTTCTTTTTGTATTTTTCAGTTAAAAATACGTTTCCCGCACTGTGACTAATTTGTGTGTCGCGAGGCACTTAGCAAACATTCAAACAACGGACGCAAAGAACATCCAGACTCGGGACAGCCATTTATGGACCACACAATTTTTTATGCCGTTTAAGATTTGAACCCTCGGCGCGGTGGCAGTGGCGAGCTGACCATTTAAACCACTACGTCATCTGTGCAGTAAGTTACGAGCCCGTTCGCCCCTTAAGGTTCGCCCCATAGGTATGATATACGTCAGATGGATATGGATTTAGGATTGCTCATGCTTGGATGGAACACTTATTGTTGAAATACGCTGTTCAATGGGATATACATATATAGTTCTACTCTTATGTGTATGCATAGGCTTAGTTATAGGCTTTAAGTCTTAGGGTACTGAGGCAAAATGGCGAACTTATGTAAAATCATATAATAATCATGAGGAAAAAAGGCTATATAAATTATGGCGCTGTCGACCATAAAACTATTTAACAAAAAAACAACGTTACAGATTTTCTTTAAACAAAACGACTGTTTTATGGTGCTTTCTTGCTCCAAATATGTGTTAAACATGTATGGAGGTAAGATTATATTATAAACATTTCGCACGCTATCTTTCAATATTGGTAAACATACAGGCATCTCCAGACATACTGCCAATCTCTGCGCTATTAGACCATAAGTATAATAAATAACTATTATAAGTACTTTTGGCTAATCCCAATAACAATTTGCTTGACACGATATGAATAATTAAACACAAAACTTCATGAGTCATGACAGAAAAATAAAATAAAAAGGAGATGTTACATTTTCGGCTACAAAATGTACGGTACGTCAAAAAAGAGGAAATATTACCAGAAATCAGAGAAAAATGCTATTCCAAGAATTTACTTGTAATTGAGATTGTACAAGACGAAAATATTTTTTCTGTTATTGCCATATTCAATATGGCGGTACAATGGATTGTAGCATTAGATAATGCGTTCAGAAATTGTATAAGATGAACTGATAAAGGATAAATATCACAAAGATATAAAATAAAAATACTTAGGTATATATACCTACATTGTAGCATATTGCGACTACAATACAAATAAATACAAGTAATTGTTAGAACCCAAACCTTATGATAAAAGTATATTTATAGAACTGCACCAGTCTTACAGGTCCTGTGCATTTCGGAACGAAATATTCTTGATGACATTTTGACGTTAACACTTGACAATTATGTTTCTGTCAATGATTTCTTAGTCATGTATTGTCGTTTGCGCGTGCGCTTAGATTTCCGTGACTTCTGCTGTTATTTTGTTTTACTCGTTCTGACCGATTCCCTACGACTTTGGCTTTGTTTAACGGTTTGTTCTCTACCATCCAATTGGGCAAACAGTATAGAGGGCTATTATTGCAGTTGCGTATGTGGAATGCGAACTGTTGGATGTTGTGCACATGATGACAGTAGACCTTGGCTGGGCTCAGTACCAAAGTAATATTGAAGCCCCAGCATCATTTCTTGACGATGTGTTAATACTAGAAGGTAGTGATGAGATGGATTGATACATAATAAATATTAAAAAACCAAATTGTTGTTTCATTTAAGTGTACCTATTTCAGTTCCTTGTATTCATACGTTTTTACTTTTTATAAACTAGTCGTGATGTAATGACAATGTGAACTTTCCAATGGTGCCTATTAGAGAGTCGTAAAACGTGGCAACACGCTTTATAGAAGCGATTCAATTCACTGACTAGTTTTTTTGTACTTTATAGGTTTTGTAAATGTCATAGCTTTAAGGTCATAATATTCCGCCATGATTGTTCAGAAAAACGTCAAATATTTTCGATTTTTATTTTGTCCATCTTCAATATTGTTTTAATGTGGATATTTTTAGTTTAAATATGTTTATGGGTTAATTTCCTAGGATTTTTAACCACGTACATGTTGTAGCCGGAGTTCCATACAAAAATGAAACGTCTCCTTTTACTTTTCATTAATTTGGTAGAAACAGACTCTTAATTCAGTCGCTTATAAAATGTATTTTTCATTCTAAGGTTAATAACAAAATTAAACTTTCTTTTTTATGACAACTAAAAATAAACAAAGAAATATAATAAATCAAAATAGCAAAAACAATAAGAAAAGTATTAATCACTAAAAGTTTTATTGTACACCAATAAAACTTTTAGTGATTAATACTTTTCTGTCGTTGCAATTAGAACATACCATATCCGCATGCTTGAGACAAAAGTATTTCTTGCATGTCATGCAGTTGTATCGTGTCTGATGAATTTTTTTTGAAGAGCATATTGAACAACGGCTTTCCTGATGATTACCAGAAGATGAAGGTTTAGGATTATCAATTTTGCATACTTCTAATATCCTCTGTCTTATCGTGATAAAATTGACTGAAAACAAATAAAAACTGATGTAAAATAATGTTATAAAATACTCATTACATAGTATATAGCAGTCAAATTACATTTACATTTTACAGAGTAATATTAAAAAAAAAATATGACTTACCTAAAATAGTAACGCCTATACTCGCGTCGGTCTCACGGACTGATAACAGCAATAAAGTAACACTTGCCCACTTGGCTACTGCGCTTAAGCAGCACTAAACAATGGAGGACGACAAATAATGAAGCTACTAAAAATCAAAAAATCGTAGTGAAGGTAGTTTATGAGAAAACAGTGAATTATTGTTTCATCGGTCTGAGAGACCGACGCGCGAGTATACGAAGGTTAAAGGTTGATGGCCGCATTTGTCAAAACAGGTAAACCTTTGACAATGGACGTGACGCAATTGCAACAGCACTTATGTTAAGTCTCACGGACTCCTTTATTAAATTACCCTTTTTGGGCAAAACTAACATGATATAAAAATATCATCACATCAGGTATACACACATCAATAGAATCTAGGGATACCTTAATCCTAAATTATTTATGACTTTATCATCTAAAATCTTTTTAGTTGCCATAAAATGTTTATATACAGATAGAATTTTCCCTTTTAATCTATTTTCAAAATTTAAATGTGTTCATAAAAAAAACAAAGTAACAAACAAAATACGACGGGAAAATTGTTAGTAATTCGTTACGACAAGAAAAAATAAAATTGTTTTATTGATATTAATAATTAATGAAAAGGGATTAGATTGTTTCTTTTTTAATTTACCGTGCTGTGTGCTTTAAGAGTCATGTCACATCATCATATTATGTCGAGATGATATGTTACGAGCCGTGGACATGTTAGAAAATGGTGCTGTTCAACGCGTCATCGCTGAGGCTCTACACACCAGCCAAAACGTGATATCAAGGTTATGGTCACGTTATCGCAGTATTGGAGATGTGGCTGAACGGCAAACGGGTAGATATGGTGTTACGCAGAGACAGGATCGATTTATCCAAATGACCGCCAGTAGACAACGCAATATCACAGCGATGCAACTAGTACAAAGGCTCCAGAAGGACCACCAGCTGCTGGTAAGCGACCAAACCGTGCGAAGGAGGTTGCATCAAGTTGGTCCTCATGCTCTAAGAACTCTACGTGTTCCAGCATTGCGACGTGGCAATCGCGGTCGGCGGCTTTCATGGGCTCGGGAGCATTTACCATGGAGTGACGAACAATGGTCTTTGGTGCAGTTCACTGATGAGTCCCAGTATGGGTTTCATCTGGATTCACGAAGAACACGCGTTTGGAGAACTCCAAGAAGAGTTAGCCTTCTACGGCACCCTCATAAGATCCACTGTGGACAGGAATTCGTCTTGGCGGACGAACCCAGCTCGTTTGGATCCAAGGCAGCATGACTGCACAAATATAACACGAGCAGGTAAAAGTGCCTATTATTGTCCCACACAGAATCCAAATAGGCCAGGAATTTCTACTCATGCACGATAATACTCCTTCCCATACGGCGCGGCTGGTGTCGGCCGCACTCCGATATTCAAGTTTTTGATTAGCCTGCACAGTCACCCGACTTAAATCCTATCGAGCATGCCTGGGATATGTTACAACGAAAAGCTTTGAAAGATTTCCCGCCTAATTTGACGACGGAATAACAACTTTACGAACACGCAAAGAACACGGGATCTCATACCGCAGCAAGACATTGACAATTTAATTTTAAGTATGAACTATCGATGTCGATGTGTAACTAATGTAAGAGGTGGCAACACTGATTATTAATAATTAGATTTTATACGATTTTTTTATTTTAATTTAATGTAATTGTTTTATAAGATAAAATTAAGTTTTTGTAAAATATTAATTGGTGGTGATTATTTTTTTTCAATATTTATAATGAAATGTTTTACGTGGGGGAATGCTTTGACACATACCTCTCCGCGGGGCGGCGGAGCGGTTATGTCGGGCTCACCGGGGGCAAGATACCCCGGTAATACCGACTAAACCTACCACGATATTCCTCGACATAACCATAGACGGCGGGGCCGCGCGAATCACTTTCACATGCAATCGCAAACCCGCCGAGGTTTCAGCCCGACGCACACCGCCTCGCGTTTGAAACGGCAGGATACTACATAAAACACTTCCTCTACTGTCCCCTTGTGGGGGACAAAAACTCAACTCAGAGGCGCGCGTGGGAACACGCACGCCGCCGCTCGGACCTTTGAGTGGCCAGCACCCAGCCAGCCCACCACCTCCAGGTCAAACCTCAGTGTGGCTGGAGGTCATTTCACGCCCTCCCGCGCCCGGTGCTGCGGTTGTGGAGAGGGTTTAAGCGATCTCTTTTCCGCACCGCCGCCTCTTTGATGGCACATGACTTCTTTACAGAAGGAGGCGACGGCGTTCCACGACCTCTCGCTCCGGACTAGGCGCTGCGATGCCCAGGCCGTCGCCAAAGTGTGCAGCGCCGTATCCACAACATTATTAAAGACCTTAAAATAACCTATCATTCCTCCATTTACTATACCTATATCATAAAATTATTCGTAGATTTTACATATTTGATGAAATATAATGTTTATTTTCAGGGTAATTATTAAATAAAAACATTGAGAAAATATAATCAATTTATAGTCTCACACTGCAAATTCTCAAATCTTATGGTATATACATATATGTATATATATATATACATATATATACATATATGTAAAATTAAAAAATTACATAAACATACTTTTCTTAGTATATACCATATACTATAAGATTTTAGAATTTTTATATATCATATAACAGTTGCATAGGGGGCGAGAACATTGCAGGCACGTGGGCTTGTTGCATGCTGCAAAAGTGGCAGTTTTGGTTGGCATAGTCTGCTTGCTTTGCAACTTCCTGGAGCAGTTTCTGAAACTTGCACATTTTCTGAAAACATTTCTTCAACCAATTGTGCGTCATGATTAATCAATGTGTGTGGTGTTTACTACATATATAACACTTATTGCCTTTGGATGTGAGGCAAGAGTAGAGATCGAGCTATTTTTTTACAGATGATGTAAAGTAAAAGTAAAGATGAAGTTTATTTTAGAAACCAATATTTACAAATTTTGTCATAATTGACATTTACATACATATACAGGGTGATTTTGAAATCGTGTAATTCCTTTTAACCACGCATTCTACTGGTGATATAGAATAACCCTGACCATATTTTTATTTACTTAGAATTATTTTTTTTTAAAAATTATTGTTCCGTTTTTTTCGTGAAATGGTGTCAGATAGTCATATGTTAACCAACCGAGACAATTTTAATTTTCTACTAATTAAAATTAAAAAAACATATTAATAATTAATGTCATAAATAATAACGGGCGGTCCTTTTTATTGCCCCTTATTATTTACGACATCAGTTATTGTTATGTTATTATTTTTAAATTAGTAGAATATTAAAATTGTGTAAGGTGGTTAAAATATGACTATTTGAAATCATTTCATGAAAAAAATCTGTACTCTGATTTTGCCGAAACCATTATTCTAATTAAGAAAAAATATTGTCAGGGTTATTCTATATCACCAGTAGAATGCGTGGTTAAAAGGAATTACACGATTTCAAAATCACCCTGTATACCTATTACATATATACATATTACATATTATATACACATACTGTGTGCCATAACAATGATTTTTATCTCAGAGAAATGCATTGACGACTGAACTATTGTAAATTGTGTCACAATCGACAGCTGGTCTTTCGGCTTTTCTACGATGCAGGTTATATAGTACAAGTCAAATTTAAAACATGAAATAGCAAAACCAAGACCATCCTCTATGTTCGAGGACACGTTATTAACTTCATCTAATTCTCCATATGTCTAATCATTGAATTCCTTTAAGCGATTAGAGATGATGAGCCTACCTGATCTTATTCTCTTATAGAATTGTATTTACAGGAAATATTATCCTATGACCATAGTGGTCAGATGTCAAATCACTCAATATGGGCTCTCACTCAATATTAAGAAACTGACAGGCACAAAATACTTGATCTAAATAAGTATCAAAATATGAGGTGAACGTGGTTGGTTTAAAAAGATTATCACGCTGAGTTATTACTATGAGGAATAACGTGAAAAAAGTTAATAAGCTTAAACTTATTATTTTATTTTATCAATACAGTCTAAGGTTATTTACGTTATTACAATGCATTTTTAAGTTACAGAATAGCATCAACCTACATTTATTATTGTTTTATAATTTTTGCTAAGTTTTTAATAATTTTGTAAAATACCATACAAAATCAACATATATACATATATACATACTTTTCTTAGTATATTTTAAGAATGTGAGTTTGTAGTTCATTTCAAATGCAAGCCTTTATTTCAAGTGCTCTAGCTATGCGAGCGTCTCAACGCTCGCATAGCTAGAGCACTTGAAATAAATGTTTTGTTTATTTTCCATGTCCAATATTGTTTTGTTATTGTTTACAGCACCAGATTTTATTTTTATTGGTTTTTTATTATCATTTCAACTTATTTCAGATTCCATTTGATGGTTCAAGATCAAATTGCCATGCATGTTGAGTGAGATTGGATCGTGCTGTGTATAATGAGGCACCTCAACCAGCTCAAAACCAGCCTCAACAAGTTCAAGACTAGCCACCCCAACAAATAGAAAATGATGAGCAGGAAATACATGAAATTGAGGGCCAACACCTAAGACCTGGTTTCATTTCTTTACAAGGACATTCACGCGCCTCCAATACAGCAAGACGATGTATTTTTCAAAGCTATAGTGCTCATATCGTCGATATAATCGATTTATATAAGTGGGGTTATGTTCGGGTACTTTGAAATAACTACACTGGAACATTGAGACAACTACCATCTTAGTCTCTCCGTGACCATGGCTGCTGAAAAGCAACCGAAACGTCGGAAAAGTGTAAAATTAAATCTAAATAGTTGTATAATTTAAATAGCTTAAATTGCAGTAATTTAAACAGTAAGTACACAGTAACTAGTAAAAGTGTTTAACAATAGTAGTATAAAATTTCAAAATTATATAATAATATTGTTTTATAAAAAATAAACAACGCGATAAAATTCGTATAAAGTTTGTTTAATTTCAACAAAGTGTCTAGTCGTCCACTAAACGGACAAATAACATACATTAGTCGTCCACTATACGGATGAATGAAATATATTAATCGTCCGTTAAGCGGACGTATACAGCCTAATTTCAATGCAACTGATGCTTCTTTCGAGGATTTCCCTAGACTAACTTATGAGGATTTGATTTTATTTACGTTGGGGACATTTCAATTAAGAAAAGCTCGGTCTTACTGCCATGAGCACATGCGACCGAAAGGTCTGTACAGACTAGAAATCTATCGACACCGAGAGTTGGTAAATAACAAACTTTTGATAAGAGGGAGAATACAATCTCGACATGTTAGGAGCAAACAATACTACACATATATTTTAGTGAACCCAACAGCACGTGGTAGAGATAGCATCGCAGAATACAACTGCTTCTGTATTCATGGCTGTCGCACCATTGGAAGTTGTGCACATATTGCTAGCATAGTTTACTTTATATCTTGGGCGAGACATCAAGACGGTATAAGTGCACCTGCAGCGTTTTTGGACACTAACGATACCATTAGATATTTATCAAGCCGAATAAAACGTAAGACAAACCTTGGTTTCATTTTCTTCTGTCCTAATTCCTTAGGTGTCGAAATCATTATCTAGGTGATCGTTTAAAAAGCACTAACATAATAATTTGTTTTTGTAGTTAATTATGATAAGTATCCACTATAAATCTTATCTATTCTATTTCATCTAGTTCGGACACAGATGTCTCAGTCAATCTGGATTAAGCCAAATAATGTTAACAAAATCTAATTGTTGTACATGTTTCTTGGAAATAAACAATAATTATTATTAAAAATAAATAAATATGATTTTCATACTTTGGTGGGACAAAATAGACAAATATTTTGCACTAACAAATAAAATAAATATTTATTTTTTATTTCATAATTCCTTGTATCCACAGTAATGAGACATTTCATAGTAAAGTATTAATATTTCCATGTAAATCCGGCCATATCTCATTTCTGTACACCATGGGTATAGTTTTCATACTTGGTGGGCCATAATCTTTATGCGATATTTGGACTTCAAAGCGAAACAATATTTGGTGGACTACGATCACCATTTTTTGCCTTTGAAAGTAAGGCGCAATATCAATGACATATGTCTTTTGACTAATATTAGCAATATACCGGTTTATCATATATTTAAGGCGCCTACTTAGAACATATGCATATACTTATCTAGTACATATTAAACTAAATAACACTAAAAATAATATCCAATAAAATATCCCAATATCAATTTGTCTGACTTAGGAATCGAATCCAACCTATACCATTGCCCCGCCAACTGGCTGGGGAATCGGCAAACATCTTTAAACTAGGGACGTGTTTATATTTCCTCCATAAGTACACACGTTTACATAAATTGCTTGCCTTGCTGTTATTCTTCGGATTTCGGCGATACAATTTGTTTTCTTTTCATTCATCAGAGCGGTACAGAATAATTAAATACCTACTCTAACTGAACGTAAAATGTGTTTATTTTAACGTGTAGATTGTTAATTGGATTGCGTGTAGTGAAACTAACGGTTTCAAATAAATAGAAACTAAAATGTTATATGGAACAGGATTTAACCACACGGTAAAAGTAGCTTAGGTAAGGTTATGATAGCTACAGTACTTTAAAAAATATAATAATATAATAAACGATGATGGTGATGGTAAAACCGGCGCCGCACCGCTCGACACCCCTAGCCACTCGCACCGGTGTTGCCCTCTGCTGCTGGCTTGTATGCCTATAGTGGCTTTTCAGGGGGCCCATCTAGTGAGTTGGCGAGTCACCGTCTGCCCATTGCATTGATGCTATTAAAGTATTCAGGGCAGAAGCCGTTTTTCATCCATAGTTAGCAATATACCGGTCCACCAAACACCCATACCTATAACCCATATAATATATAAAAATTCATACGTAGCAATAGTCCTACGCCTGCTGCAGCTAGTGCCGCTATAGGTGTTCCATCCCACCTTTGATTAAAACTCTCGAAGGGCCTCTTCACGTTGGACCCATGTCTCCTTGTAAGCCTCCCAAAGGGCCAGGTATTTTCTAATATAATATGTTAGAAAGTATCTGTGATAAGAGAAACATAATAAATAATAATATACGGTTCGATTGATTGTTCTGAACTGCTTAGTAAATTACTTATTCCAACGGATCAATATAGATACAGGAAACGTCCACTTTTACATGCACCCTTAGTCACGACAAACTACAGGCGGAACGCATTCAGCATACGCAGTGTAATAGCTTTTAATAATCTACCTTCACACTAAGAGATCAATCCATTCAATAAAAGCACACGACTTATCGATACCTCTGGGCTCGAAGGGCGTAAGAGACATTTGGGTGAAAATACGGTAGGTATATACATATTTTTATTCAGAATTTAATTCTTTATCAATCTATATATACCATTCAACAAAATTCTTAAAAATATGTTTCTCTATCTATCAAATTTGATATACTAAGCTAAATTGAATCTGAAGATTTGGATGTAAATAAGATTTTAGTTTTGAAGTTCAGGTACTATGATAGTAAAATACTAAAAACTATATTTTTGGGCGTAAAATTGTCATATAACACCTTACGTTTTTATGCTAATCATTACAAGAAGTCAGTTGTAAAGGTCGTCGACTGTAAGAATATTGTCCTATACATCCTTATAATATCTTAAGAATAGATTAGAAAATGATAAAAACTAAATAAGCTATGAGGAGAAAGAACTACTAAAAGCGCATCACAGAGAGAAGAAAGCTACAAACAAGAGATTTTAGACTAAGACTATAAAGTCTTCTATCAATTAAATTTATTAAAATTAATTAAAATATAATTATTACTTGCAGTTTTGGCTTACAAAAAGTGGTACCACACGGGCAAAGTATGTTATTGTACTATTCTCGAAAATATTCAGTGTTTCACTTTACTATATATGAAAATGACACACGGAAAGTTTATTGTTTCACGCGGCGGGAATGCGATGGGAAAAGACGGAGTAATGAATTTGCTACCTGTTTACTACAATATCTGGAAGAAAAAGACAAAAAGGTGTAAAACAGTTGAGAATGAAAATAAAATCGTTTTAGCGGCCTTAATCTATTTCCTGAAGTTTGCAAATAATTAGGAGGTCGTACAAATTAATTACCTGGTACCAGGCCATAAACCTTATAAAGTCAATGTCTCAGACTATTCTGATTTTTTTAACTTTATTTACAAATGTAATCATCCCGATGACATAAAAATCATCAAATTTCGAGATATTCGAGAAAACCAAGTATACTCATACTCTAATTGTAAGGGAGAAAGCCTCAGTGAAAAGAAAAGGAACACAAAAAAGGGAAAGGGGCGGTCAATAAAAAATAAAGAACAGACTAACAACGAAACCTTGATAGATATGAATAAGGTAAAGCAGTTGTACAATTGTAGAATACTAATTTCAACTGCTTAATATAAATATCTTATAAATCTTTGTGAAAATGGAACTACATCTAAAAGTTTTCATGAGGAATATTGGGAACTTCCATGCAACTCAGACTGAGTGACTTTAAATGATACCGACGAAGAGTAGGAGAAAACAAGCGACAGTGACGATTATTAATAATCGAAATATTCTAAAGTTTATAAAATAAACATGACGAAAAGAACTGAAAGATGTTTTAGAAGTTAAAAAAGGATAGAAGGCAAACTGATAAAGATAGTAGGTAAAGAGTGTTAAAACAATTCTGATAATTAAGTTCTTAAAAGTGATGAGACTTTGTATGGTGTATGACTATTGGAGAAAATAAGAATAATTACATGTTATTAGCTTATTGTTTAAAATTGAGTTCTTAATAAACCATTTAAAGTTGATGACAAAAAATTGTTCTTTTATTTAATATCGTTATATTCATAACAAGCAGTATTATCGTATATTGCTTACAAAATACCTTGTTTTGATACTCCTTTACAACCTAAATAAAAATGTGACTTGTCAATTACTGCCTTGTTCTTATACAGTTTTGTGCAGCAACATAGATATACGCCCTAAGTAACTAACAGTGGTTGAAAATTTCAGGGGTATAAACGTCATTTAATTGTAATTTTGTGGATGTAAAGAAAATCTATCTCAGTAAATACAGTTCTAAATTAGTTCTGCAATATTTCTTCAGAATATTTTTTTGTAAAAGCTAAGTACTTTATTCCTAAGAATCATCTAAACAAAAAAGTTATTTTCAAAAGAAATAAAAACATACCGTATTTTGCTTCTCCTGAACCTTGAGAGCCCAGAGGTATCGATATTTGAAAAATGTTGACTAACGAACATTTTGCTTATACAGTTAATTAATTAAATAAAACAGTTAACCACTGAGATTACATTGCACGACTTAGCACACAACTTTTTACTTTTGTTTTTTTTTGTATCATTTTACTACGTTGTTATCATATTATTAGACGACAACACTAATCTGTATTTCTAGAATATATTTTTGCTTATATATAAGTGAAAGCTTGTAAGGCAATGGAGATTATTTTGAATGAACTTCATATATTTTAATGTTATTATATTAATGTATTAACTAACACACATTACAGTAATAAATATTTTGTGCAATAGAATAATAAAGATTTTTCCTCGTATTATTACTATTATTATTAATGGCAACACTAGTTATAAATGCAAAAATATAGCAAGCTGCTTTTTATAAAAGTATTGTACATACATTTAATCTTTAGTCAAAGAACCTATTGATAAACTTATTAGAGTCAAAGAATTAACTATAATTGTCATAATATATTAACATCTACTGCTATAAAAACGTTACAATTTGATTCAATCATCATACTGCATAATATTTGTGGAGGACAGTTCAAATAGACATTAGAATGGTTGCTTAGTGCAACAATTACACGATTAATTGTATTCTGCTATTTTCATAACAGAATTAAGAAACATGATGTCTTAATTTTTATATGACTGTTATGGACTCGTAAACTCCAACATAATTTACTATTTTTATATCGCACCAACAGAAAGCTATAGAAACAAAAACTACTATAACTTTTTTGAGCAATAATGATATACCGTAAGAACAAAGATCATTGATCGATGCCGTAAGAAGGTTTAATTTTAAATTCTCAATATAACTGACTCTACAAAACAAACTTGAAAGTAACTTCAGCCCTTCAATCACAAATTTCTTAGAACTGAAAAGTAAGTATACATCAACTAGGTAAATAATGTAGTTTTGTTAATACTCTTAGTACAAATGAAAGAAGCAAGAGCGATATGCTAAGATCGGAGTATATAGATATGTATGTATGTATATATCGGCAGTCTCTGACTACCCCAGTAAATATACGTGAGTCTATAGTACATATGTTTTATATTTTTTACAATGGGGCATACTTACGTGAAACGAAACAATAGCAGTGGAGCACTAGGTTGTCAAGTCTTATGACTGCAATCAGCTGGCATCAAACAATCCTCCTCAATCCACAAGACAATTGTGAGCCAAAAATGAGTGGCAAAACGAAAATTTTCATCGACGTTTGTAAACATTTCTAGATGGATTCGGGACTTAAGTTTACTTCTATGCTGATCGTGAGATCTCCAACTGAATGCATGAGTCAGAAAAAACATTTGTTAAAATATCTTTGTAACAACACGGAGTTCGATACGGCGGATGGGTATAGATTTGTAGACCCTGACGTATGTTTTAACATTGTGTGCCGTCGCTGAGTAAATTTGGGTCACATTTAAATATGGATATCTACGTAGCGTTTTTAAGTATAGGTATACGTTATGTCGTTATATTATATAAGTATATGACAGCATATTATCCAGTGAAAATGGTTGTATATCATGTGAAAACATTGGCATTATTTGAAAGTTCTTATATTGTTGAAAAATGCGAATATAAACAGCTAATCTAATAAATGTATATCTATATATTTAATTTGATTGTAAGTCTATTCAAGATACATAGTTATTTAAAACTACCTTATATCTAAGATATTATAAAACAGAAATAAAAAGAAAACTAAAACCCTCTAATAGGTATCATATAATTCCTCCGCATCACATTCGACTGACAGTGTCCCCAGAAGACTGGCAGTATTGCCACGTTGAATGGAAATGTTTATTCTTTCTGCGAAAGGACCCTAACATTTCGATCCCAAATGACTCAAAAACATAATCTTCTACCAGGTTTTAGTATTTGAGAGTCTCCGCGAATGCAGAATCGTGCTGGTAAGATCTGATGGCGCAAGGGTGTCGACACATGTTGCGTCTCACACCAAAGGCCTACCTATCTTCCAAGGCATCAATGACATACCATCCGGTCTCTTCGCATCGTCACGTACTAAACTATTAGGTTCAAGATGAGCTGGCACGCCGGCAGTGACAAGAGCACGACAACGACGATATCGATGCGAAGAAATACATGAAGCACCTAAACGAAGAGATAAATAGATAGGATGGCAAATCAGAGCTTGGGCAGGTCATTTTCCAAGCGTTCACTGCGTCTGTCTTGCACGATATTTCAGAATTAACCAGTATGGGACCTTAAACTTCCCTGGTAGTTCTAATTAGGTTTTAATGCCTCATTAATAAACTGGACCTAGCGTTATCCTAGTAAACCTGTTCAACGGCAGCTCATATTCTAGATAATTTATGTGCAAATATTTTCAGTATTACCCTATAGTTTGACATTTTGGACTATATAAATAATATTAGCCGTTTTCATAAACTCTCCCACTGCTGGGCACCGGCCTCTTACCAGTATGTTAAGAATTAGCACATAGTTCACTATGGTCCATTCGGAATCGGCAGTTATGACTTCACATATTACCTTGGAGTGTGTTCTGGAGAATATGAATAGGTATGTATAAGAAAAATAAGCTAATAATTAACTATTTAATACGCACTTAACTTCGGAAAGTCGGAAGTTTTAAATCTAATTAGAAACCCGTGTACGTGATTCCCACGATCCCCCACTAGGCTTATATTGCATAGTATGTGACATTCATATACCTTTACCTTACTATTAGACCTGTAGGTATGATCTGATGTTAGGTTTCTTGCAGGTTTCTTCTCATAGGCTCAAACCTTTGCCTAAACCTAGCAACTAACCTAAATGTAGCTTCAGTAACTTAGTAAACTCACTAACCTATATATTTTGACGTTCATAAGTGTAACACTTTTGTGACCTAAATGAATAAATGATTTTGACTTTGACTTTGACTTAGGTAACTACTTATTTGAGACATATCCAAACAAACTAACAATTTGATAACGGCCTTAGAATAATTTTCATATAACTACGGCGAATATATATTATAAACATATGTAATAATTGTAAGTGGATAATATGTTAATTTTCCTAGCTAACGAGCCATGAATAGTTAAGATAGAACGTCACCAAGGAATGAGCTTTTGTGACAGTCATGCAAAGCCGACATCAGTATGAGGGTCGTATCTGATTTCACGTTGACTGAAGGAGTAATATAATTTTATATAGTTATGCGGTAGTTTAAAAATGTTCACTATTTAATTGAGCTTGACCATGTTTAGTATATCCCTAGTGTTCATTAGGTATTATAACCAAATAAAAAACAAGATATGTTAGTAAAATAATTTTACAAAGACGTTAATAATAGTTACTAATTTAAAATAATATCTTTGCTTCCTACATTTCCTACGAAGGCTTACGTAAACGTCTCTTTACGTCTTGACAGATTTTTGACCAGATTTCAAGGATTAATCTAACAAAATACTTATAAATTATCATGTTCAATTATACATAAACATATAATTCTTGGCTTCAGAAAGGATATAAATCAATACCAAAAGTACTTATTAAAGAGTGTTGATTATTGTTACCTGTGTTTTAAACTCTATTCCTGAAATATTAAATGATATTATTGTGATACCGATTTTACGGTGAAGCCTTAAAATATCGGTATCACAGTAATATCAAATTAAATTTATTATTAACGAATTAAATGTAACACTTATTTAATATATTTCAGAAATATATACCTATGTAATAGTGCTATACGTACTATGAATCGTTTAGAATAAATCAAATAAATCTGTCCAAGACTTAATTTGAAATAATGTCAAGATGCTACGTTTAAAAAGGGTAGAAGACGTTGCGGTGGCTCATCTCAAGAGCTTAGTACTAAGACGATTCGATTCCTGCTAGAAACAGTTATTTGTATAGCCTATACTTGGTTTCATGTATATTTAGGACTAGGTGTTGACCATTGCAAAATGAACGATTTATTTCTTATATCTATATCAGTATTATTCGTAAGCGATGACGAGGCATATAATTTTTTTCCAGCTTCGTTCATGTTACTTCATTTATTCGGGAATATATTTCATAGCGGCCGATTTATAAGGGTTATACTTTATCTAAAAAAATATATGTTTACTGTACATATATTAATTAAAACCACGGTACTGAAATCGAAGTGCATTATAATATTTATGTAAACCCTCTTTCTCATTAAATCTCTTCATGCTACTGATATTATTGAATATCTGTATTGAATACTTAAAACTCAAGTTCAACTTGTCGATTGATACCAAGGTTAAGGTCAAACTTTGACGAAATCTATTCAAAGTTCTCCGAGTTCGGCAACTCATCTCCTAGAACAGGTGATTGAAATAGTCTATGAATGGACCTTGTTCTAGATTCGGTGTATATTCCAGTAGAATTTAGTTCAGGTTCAATGTGAACAGTGTTTTGGTTACCTATTTCCATTACGTGTTCATCAAAGCGAAAGTATTTAACTGACGTGTATTGAAACTGAAATTTACCACGTGTTTACCAGTTTACAGGTAGTTTGATAACATACCTAAAATTATACTACATGTGTACAGCAACAAATTTGTAATAGAGTATTTTAGTTATTTTGTAAACGCCTCACGACTCTATTCCCGATAGGTTAGGCAGAGGTGTTTTATACCCACGATCCAGCCAGCTATCCGTTTAGGTCTCATATAATTGGGAGCCAGCCTATTGCTTTTTTTACTGGACACAGTTGCTGGCCCTGACATGACTATTGACCAGAATAGCTAAGCAATAAGCAAAACTTTGATTTTCACTGCTCATTATATAGTTTACATCAACAGGTCTTATATCTTTCATAATAATAATAATAATATAATTCATGGAATCCTATTTGGTTAGGCTAGTCTTTATCTTGAGATCCGTGTCATTTGTGAAAACTCTATTGTGTTTGTCACTCAGTTAATACACAATCCCTTCAAACCCCCTGAATGCAGTGCTGCAATGCTAAGAAAGAAGTAATAAATGTTTCATTGTGTCTAATGCACCAGACAACTTTGTAATGTTAAATCAACCTTTAGATAAAACGAATATTTAAGGAACATTTTCTACATCAATATTATAAAATGCATAGATTTGCTCCCATATCCAACGTACGCTAACAATCATATCAATGTAGTTTTCTTTTTCTATATTTAAATGCGTTTCAAATGTGACAGTTTTATATCAACCACGACAAAGTGCCTAAAATTTAGTTTTGCAATAATAATCACTAATGTATCTATCCATAGCGCTTTTGAATCGAAGAAATAGGTCAAATAAATGGCGGCCCCCCTTCTTCATAATGAATGATAGGGGATGCTCTTTTCGCTAAACAATGGTAATAAATACAGTGACTGGACCGCTTAACACCCGACAGCTCACGGTCGCGAGGTAGCAGAATCGTGTTCAGATCCACGCTTACATAGGGCACTATTGCTGTGTGGGTAGTTACCATATAAACGCCAGGACACGTTTGCGGTAAAAATCACAGTTTTTGATTAAGATAAGAAGACTTGATCCGTTATCCATCAGTGATTTGAGATCATACATTACCAGAAATCGCTAATCAAATTTCAAAATCACTACAAGTTTATAATAAAAGTTTTCTTACTTATACGTGCATAAATGTGCGTCTTTCTTTCAATTTACAATTATGCGAATCGACGTAATCGTTAAAATTGTTTTATGGATCTTAGAGTGACATAAGTTACTGCAATTTATCTCGAAAGAAATCACGGTTCCTAATAAGTAGGTCTTTGGTATCAAGGGACTATGGCCCCAATTAAAAGTTGGTGTTGCATTATAAAACGAACACTTAATAAAGCTATTAGGGCTTATAATATTTTCTTATATATCAGAACTGATCCATTCTTTCTTATACATGAATACAAAATAACTCGGGATATTTATATAGTAGATGTTAAAACGTTGAAGCGTAATATGTATCTCTTTTAATTTAAACAAGTATCAAAGGAAGAATCCCTCTCCGACGTACAGTTTGGAAAAATTAAAAACAAATAAAACGTAGCCAAAGTGTGTCCGTGACTTTACGTTTTCAAAGTTACTCCGAACACTTGATTCAGCCAATCAAATATACCCACCCTCCGACGATCTCCCGCGCCTCTTCTCTTTATAAAGGAACAGAGCCCGAAGAAAGGCGCAGTATGTCCCAGCCATTGCAGCGACACATTCACTAATTACCTAGTCTAGTTCTCTAAAATCCAGTATACATATAACTTTAATGAACCTCCCATCGAAGTTGTTTAATACGAGCATTTGCCCAGATTTTTGGCATAATAATTATATAGTTTGATCTTATTTTAAAGTGATTATATTGGAAGTGTTTTAAATTAATATTGTAAGTATGATAAATATGTTATATTTTGACATAGTAATTATCTTTATGTTGCGTATTTGACGTGTGTATCTTTTTTATTATATTTTCTTTGGGTTATGACTTAGGAATTACGAGTATTTTTATGTATTATATTTAAGAGAGTGTCACACCGGTAGTACAGTGGGTAGGGATTCGGACCTGCGACGTATTAATCTCAAGTCCGACGCTTTAACCTTTGGGCTACCGTCGCTTGTTTTTACTCTTGTATCTTTTAGAGTAAGATTCTGCTAAGAGTCATGATCGCTCTACCATAATAACCGTGCTCCTAGTTATTGCACAGCTGCTGTATAATCATCTTACTAACATATACTAGGACCAAACTAAAAAATAAATTTATTGTTTTCAATAACATGTTTTACGCATAATGAATCGTACTTTTGAATGTTTGTGCCAGAATAAATTTGAATACGTTTTCTTTTTCCTTACAAAACTGCTGAAATAATAATTATCACGCTATTATAAACTTACCATATATTAACAGTAAGCAATTTACTTTTAGGAAACAATATGAGCGGTTCTGGAAAAGGCCTCTTAGGGCTTTGGTTGTACAGGAATGGCTCAGATTGGGAAGTTAAGAACGAAGCCCATCATCATCCAAAGCTTGGTGAACTTCAGAACACTGTTATACAACAGCTGCCCCAACATTCCGACGGCGAGAGAACCTCAGTGATATTTACATTGAGAAATCAAGTGGGAGGACTTGTTAAAGTGTTAACCGTTTTTCAAGATCTCGGTATCAATGTTCTCCATATTGAATCAAGAAAGTCCGTTACCGAAGTTTCTTCAGTAAGTTTTTGTAGATTTTTTAGCTGACGTAATCTTATTAAAATAGTCCCACCTTATCAAATGGAATTTTAAAGCTATATATGTATCTACTTTACTTTTTATTATAAAAAATAGCTGCTCTAACCACATTTCAATAATTTTAATGACTTCTATTAAATTATATTCTCAGTAAGATTCCCCTTTAAAATGGCATCTTAATAAACAAGAGCGGTTTCATATCATCTAATTAATGGCAACCACGCTCTCGATGAATGATATAAATAACAATTGTTCTATAAAGAACGAATTATTTCATTTTCATTCAGAGTTTATATATTTTACCACTTTGCTATATAATGTTCTCTTTGGTTTAGTCCGATATTCTGGTGGATGTCGAGTGCGATCCCAATCGGTTAGAACAGTTGAAAAGGATGCTCAGGCGAGAAGTTCAGGACTTTGAAGTCGTTTCCTCTCAAGTCGGCGAAGAATTTCCACCACCAACACCGCTGTCTGCCGCTGCTAGCTTTGGTAATTACATATGATTTGTTTTTGCTTCTTTTAAAGGTTATATATTTGTATTTTGGATATTTGTAGAAATGTCTTACGACTAAACATTCGTTCGTAAACTACAAATATTCAACCAAAAACAGTGATAAAAAGCCATTGCTCGCAGCAAAACATTGCATTTTTAAACTGTTTATCTTTGCCAGCCAATCACGTAGAATCAACACAATTCTGCTTATTAAAAACGTTGCCGCGTTTCTAGCTCATAGTAGTATCAGCTAGAATAACTCATGTAATATAAAAAACATTATACAAGCAATATTTTTAGGCAACAGTGGATATTTATATTATATTTATTTAGTGATTGTAAATATCTCTGTACATTATGACATAAGTCATTACATTGGTTCCGACAACTCTTAAAACCGAACATATCTTGATTAATGTTTAATTAATGAATATCTAAATTAAACTAGCCATTTTATGTTGTTACAGTCACGGTCGTAAATCATACAAATATTATTAATGTAAGGTAGATGTTGGTATTTTAATGTTCGTTACTTAATCACAAATAAACAGATGAACGAATTTAGATGAAACTTAGCACAGAGATAGACCTAGAGAAACACATGGGATACTTTTATCCGGCATGTGTTCCTGTGTGATTCCCGCGGGCCAAGCCACAGAAACAAGTGTATATTAAATTGTGTGCAGAACTAATGAGAAATATGTGCAACAATGTCGTATATAGTATATCTAAACAGTGTTATCTAAATAACAAAAAGATTATTACTCTGACCGATACTAAAACATAAAGCAATACACCTTCTTTTATTTTTATTTCAAATAATTTAACTTAAGTCCACTGTTAAATTGTGTTTACACAAAAGATACACTTCAATTGGAAATAAAAATGAAAGCTCTTTGATTGAATAATTTACTTGGGATATTTTTAGATACAAGGCAAATAACTGCCATAAATTGATATGCGAATAAATTTGTAGATTTTGGTGAGATGCACTGGTTCCCTCGTAAGATTTCGGACTTGGATCGTGCTCAGAACGTTTTGATGTATGGCTCGGAGCTGGATGCCGACCACCCTGGCTTCAAGGATCCCATTTACCGCAAGCGCAGAGAACAATTTGCTGCCATCGCCAACAATTATAAATAGTAAGTTGTCTTATTTAATAATAATAATAGTGCCGCTGTAGGTGTCCTGTCCCACTTAAAATAAAAACGGTGGAAAAGCCATTTCACGTTGGACTCGTCTTCGTGTAAAATTCCCGAAGAGCTGGGTAACATAAATAACTGTAATAAGAGAAACAGAATAATAATGTTTTTAATTCATAGTTACCATTATACCGGTCCATAAAACAACCATACCCCAGATATTAGAGTCCATACGTAGTCTTAGGTGTTCTCAAAATCTCTCAAAATGCTTCTTCACGTTGGATCCAAGTCACCGTGTAAGCCAGAAGGCTTAGGACCAAAGGACTTAGCCCTTTAGAAAAAGGGCCGAGTATGTTAGAAAAATACCTGTAATAAGTATTCTCCTATCACAGTTAATTTCTTAATAATGTTTATTCCAGTTAAGTTGCTCATATTAAATTTGCTTGATACCCACCCTAGGCACAGCCTGTGTCGTAGGTATAAAAAACATGGTTATTATTATATCTAGGACTTAACTTTATCATATTAACAATAATATGTACCTTAAAGTTTCAGTGCAACTTAAGTGTTTCTATGTTATAAATCGTCGTAGTGAATGGTCATATATCTGTGTGCATACGTGAGTTTGTGTATGTGTATGTGTTTGTGTGTGTGTGTCTGTGTTCCTAAAGAAGGATGTAATGTTATAGTATCAAGTGATTTAGTAAATAATAATTTTAATTTAATTACAACTGACTCGTTGGTACAATGGATACACTTAATTTTCAATGCTGTATGTCTTTTGACTTGCTATCTACTGATTTATTAATTTCGAGACCTAATAAGTATGTCACAATAAATGAGTTTGTACCTATAACTCTAAGATTGAGTTCAAAATTTGTATTCAAAGCTGATGGAACGTTGTCTTGATAGAGATTTATTAATATCTAATAATTGCCGTCTAGTCTAGTTCCCATGCAGATGCCATACTAATTGGCAGAAGATATTGCTTGCATTTTAACGATAATACATTAAAGGAATATTTCTCGAATGAGAAAAAGTCGAATCAATATTCGATTATTTTACTCAATATAGTAATAATGATTATTACGATCTACTACAGTCTGTTTCAAATACGAAGTCCCTTTTCACACTTCATAGCACGTAACTCTGCACATTTCATATAAATTGCTAAAATAAACAATGATCACCTATGATATACTAAAGACTATTTAAAAATAATTAAACTAAAAAAAACATGATATAATTGTTTCACAAATATTATCAACTAATGATTTCTATTGATATTAGTCTTAAATAATTTAAAATCAAAATTAAATAACATTTTGCTACAATACCAGGGTGACGCACTAGGGTATTTTTTTAACTTTCTGTCATAGTGACGCGACGTTATGAATCGGATAAAATTAAACTAATTCGAGGTAAAAACAATTGTCCAAGCAATACATTTGTAAATTTGTATTTGGTATTAATTATTATTACGTTACAGCGTATCTTAAATCCCATTCTGCAAACACTTAATACATTTTCTTTATCAGTAAATGGATTTGAAGATGCGATATTGAACGTATGGTTTAAACATCCCAGTGTTTAAAGAGTAGTCGTCTTGTAAATCAAAATCTGTTATACCACATTTATTTCACCCTTATACTAAGTATGGAATAAGTATATGATATTAGGAATTAATCAAGGATGAGTCCAGATGTTTTGTACAATTAAACACGTTATATATAACTGTGACTTTTCTATTCTTTCAATATGTAAAACTTAGATGGACTCCTTTTTTGTTTTCCTGTTTCTATCATTTTTGTTTTGATTATAAACCTATGATTACAGTTTGTTTGGAAAGTTAATCGGTAATCGATTTCATGATGTTTCGATTGAAACGGTCTCTTCACTATCACTGTTCAACGATCATCTGTCAAATGGGACTTCGTATTTGAAACGCACTATAGCTTATCGAGTTTATAAAGGCCCGGTGCCGATGTTTAATAAAACGAGTCATTCTATTTACAGATAATAGATTCTTACAGACTAAGTGTCTGCATGTATTCTATGAAATATATCTCAAAATTTAACTAAACTACTATATACGGATTTTATCGCGTTGTTTATTTAGCACTGTATTACAAAATTTTGAAAATATTACACTACTACTGATTTTATTTTACTAATTTATAAGCTAATAAAATTATTTAAACTATTAAATCTATTTATTTTTGGTTTACACTTTCCCCGACGTTTCGGTTGCTTTTCAGTAGCCATGGTCACGGGGAGACTAAGATGGTAGTTGTCTCAATGTTCCAGTGCAGTTATTTCAAAGTACCCGAACATAATTTAATTATTGGTGTTTCTATTTACACAGAATGAGCTCAAAGTATTATGAAGTCTAGCTGTGGTTTGTTTCTTCTTGGGTTTGACTATTTGAAGTACTGGATCCCAAGCTGGTGGTACATTCCAACCATCTTCTCTATTGAAATTGGGATGTTTTTTGATGTCAATAGCCTCGCGAAGCATCCTTGGTAGGAATCGGTGTTCTTTAGCGAGAATCTGTGGTTTGTCGAATCTCAGGTAGTGGTTGATCCCCTGTTGTACATGTTCACACACAGCAGACTTCAACGAGCGTTTGTGTTTTACGTCAGCTATGTGTTCTTTTATGCGGGTGCCTATGCTTCTCTTGGTTTGACCAATGTATGAGAGTCCGCAATCACAATCTATTTTATAGACCCCTGCATCTTGTAAAGGTAATTGGCACTTGACGGATGGAAAAAATTTACTTATCTTCGTTGGCGGCTTGAAGTATGTGTTGATTGAAGCTCGCTTCAAGATGTAGCCAATCTTGTCAGTGACACCCCTTACATAAGGCAGTATGGCAGGCTGGCGCTCGACTGTGGCTGGCTTTTCTCAGGATCTGTGACAGCGGCGCGGCTGTTGGAGCTTGTTGTCTTGCAGTACTTGCTTGACATCTTGAAGCTCGGCGTCCAGGTGTTTCTTGTCACAGATCCCGTGGGCTCTCTGAAACAAAGACATTCCCACGGTAGCTAACTGTTTAGGATGGTGGTGAGAGAAACCTGGTATATGAGTATTCATATAGCCGGTTTCTCTTATCATCTTACAACACATAAATAACATTTATATCAGAATATAAGGAGTATCATTATAATAATATGTTATGTTGGACTGCTACGCAAAGCTCTTTAGAGCTATCCCACGTCATACCCAATCTCACAATCTCTTTGCTTTTGGCTGTGATGTGCGTATTAAATAGTTAATTGTAGCTAGCGATGCGCTATTATTAAATAAAAAATACGTTTGCATTTTAAAATCTTTCGGATATTTGGAACATGATATTATAATTATACATTATTGAAATGCAATAGTCGCTAATGTTGATTGATTATTTAGTCGGATCAAGTCGTAGTTAAAATAAATAAAATATAAAATATAATAAAATCAACTCCGACAACGACGACTTCACAATCACCGCAAAAATATTATTTCTACAAAGTGTCATTCTGCACAATTCGCGCTAACAGATTTGTACGATACAACCAATATGCTTCTCATCAACGAACCATCGTCAAACCGCGTTTTGAATATTCAATTATCAGTCGAGTCATAATCAATAAGTTTAAAAATTCACATACAGTATCATACAACTGCCGAATAATCGATACTGTTTCGTATCTGTTGGTCATCGTTAATTGTGAGGCAAGCTGCGATTCTGAGAGTTCTTCATAATGTTTTCGAAGAAATGTGATCATCCCGGATTAGGCTCGTGTGATGTCTAATACTGGTAAGATGATCGTACCCATCAGTGTGATATTTCTATGATATGTTTTTGCCTTCAGTATAGATACTGCTTATACAACATAGCAGGCCAATATAAAATATTATAGAAATTAAGTTATAGCAAACTTTGTCTATAACCACTTTATATCATTATAGTCGCGTTGTCAAACAGTGTATGACATAATTTACAAGAAAGTTACCCTGCTATCGCTCACCCCACATTTTATTAATAATGGAATTAAGCTCGAGTATGGTATCAAACATAATAAATACGAGTATGTTAGTACATATGTATAATACATGTTTGCTACGATATTGAAACTAGAGCTTACTAATTCCATTACGTACGGACGTAGTTCTAGTTTAGCAAGTGTATTCGATACATTATTTAATTTCCTACTTGCATTGCATGAGGACGATGTGATTCGGCTATTTTGCTACGTTGGTATTCAATTTCGCGATTGACATTCATGTTTTCTTAGGCCAACATATTATTACTTGAATAATTTGAACATGTTGAGGTGTACACGAATGGAAAGATGTATCGGTGGTAGTAAATGTTTTACCATAATTAGTTCCTAGGCTACCTAATTTGCACGTGAATGAATGGACGAGGGCCTGGCAGCCGACAAACGTAACGTGATGTAATTAACAACCAGTGTAGCTGAGTTTCACTAACCGGTGATAGCCTGTACCCGTAAAGTTTAACAAGATTACAAAAAGTACAAAACAGTGATTATATCGGCATATTGGGATCAGCATACCTTATGTACAGTATTCTCTAACATTAACTCCAGCGCTACACATTAAAATTAAACTTCTTAAGAATTTTACTACCTTATTTTCAGATTCGAGGCAACGCCAGTCTTGATAAAGATGTTTTCTCGGTATTAATTCTTGGCTGTGGAAAGGATAGCGCGTACTGAAATTAAATTAAGGAAACTCTGTATTGGGTCTCAGTGATATAAATGTACAAAAATACTTCGAAAACTTGTACATAAAGTCTCCGTCGTTTCAAGAAAAGGCTTGTAAGTTAAGTAACAGCTTTTTGAAAACGCGTACAAAGACGTTTATGTTATTTCAAGACTTTACGTAAAGTACGCATTTCCTTAGGCTCACGTCTTTATATGCAATGTCACTCTTAAATGTACTGCAAGTTAAGAAAGGGGGCTAGGGAGAATGTGATTCGTCGGACATGGCCAAATCTCTGACATACACTTCAGCCAGCGAGCACAAAGGGACATCAAAAGTCTTCACACTACAGCTGAATAAAAACCATATTATTACAAGCTCGTTATTTCCTACGCAATATTTCTATAGCTACCTGCTTATTATAATTATATTGGTCTCCTAAAAGTTATTTTGAGTCTAGATTTTTGATACACCCCAGAACTATGTTATTACTAGCAAAAGATTTTCTTTTAGATAGCTAAAAATCAAAATCTTTGAGGATGCAGAAGTTGTCACGATGATTAAAACATTAAGCTATATGAATTACATTGCGTGAACAATTTGGGTGTGCTTTCATTCTGCTCTCTAAGAAATATGGAGTATGAGTTTCATCATTATTTTTCTGAATTATGATGATAATAATCCTTCTGAAGATCTATTGAAGTATTTCCTCCTAAATAAGCTATTTTTGAGAGTAATTGCTAGTATCAATTGTCTAAATGATCACCCAATCATTTAGACAATTGATACTGTCCACCAAGGGAGTGTATATCGTAAATAACATTCCCACTATAAGCGAAACTGTAATAATGGCTTGTACATCTTTTTAAAAAAATAAATCTCTTCTGGAAATGCTCAATCAATCAATTGGCTTTTATCCAAATACTAGGACATATGTCTCCTACCACAATAACTTTCCAACAAGAGAACCAATAGACTTTTGTTCGTATGCTTGCACAGTGAGCGCATGTCATACATGATAGTCGAGAATAATCTCAGATCTGACTGTGCCGTTCTTTAAAAGTAATTTATGTACTTTAGACTGATTGTGATTGGATGTGATCAAGAATCGTTTATTTATTTATACGATAACATTTTATTTTATTTAACTTTCTATGGGAAACAAACAGAGACTATCATAATTTTAGATAAATAAAAGAGAGATCTGTAACATTTTCATGTTAGTAAAAACATACACACAATCAAAGCTTAACTTTACAGATAGCAAATAGAATCATGTTAGTTGCTTGTGGTAGTAAAATATATTTTATTATTTCGTAGAACAGAATATAAATCATGAACAACCTAAAAATACTGCCCACAGTGATATTGACCGCACTTGTCACCTTACCACGTGATTTGGTCACATTTAGCTGCATGCCCTTGGTTTTTATTACTCAATGAGATCAAACGACTGGACTTCTGTTTAATCTCAACAGTATATCTACCGTTACCATATATCTATTTGCAAAAACCTAACGATATTAAAGAAGCATAATATAGATAATGCCAAACCATTTCATTTGCCGTATAGAGTAACAACACGGGTAAATAAATGGTCTAGTTGAAACCAATTAAATAAATTACTTTCCTAACAGGTAACATGAATAAGAAGTGCTGCCCTATTTACGACAAATGTCCAGGCCACAAAGTATTTTATTTGGTACTTTTATGGATTTTGTCGTTGATGACGACGCAGTTAAAGGAGAAAAGTGTTATAATATTATTGCATTACCAGTAAATGCGACTACAGACAGAAATGCTTAGGATGGGCCGCTCTAAGCAATATGCAAGCGTCCTCCAACCCGAAAGTGACTGGATTCAAATTCAGAACATGCAGCTCGACATTGATCAATACGTACGAAGGATAAAAGCTGCGGATGTTTATTGGGAAAGTCTAATCTCAATATGGTTCGATAAATCAAAGATAATAATCTCATAACTAATTAATCCATTCACTCATATACACATACATACACACACTCACACACACATAAACACACACTCACACACACATAAACACACACTCACACACATACACACCGTACACGCATCTGGTACAGTGTACCATTGATTCATACTTCTGTATTTGTTTCTAAATTGTTTATTATATTTCCCTTTTTATTTTAATTTATTTGATTTTATAAATGTTAAAGCTCTGATTTGTTAATTATATAAGTACCCGTCGTCGGTTCTTCTGAGGAGCATATTGTTTGCTTAAAAAGTGACTCCAAGTACCTAAATTGTAAAAATTTACTTTTTTGTTATTGAAAATATTTTTTATTTATAATTACTTGCCTTTACTTTCAACCTCGGTCTCATAATTTGTAATTAAATGCTTCTTAAAAACAGTAATACAGGAAATGTTATAAAAAAATCGGGATTGTTGTTTTAATTTTACCTTCAAACTTACTTAGCACCAAATAACGTATTTTATACATAATTGTTAATATGATGCACAATTCTTTCTCATAGGGTACGGTAGGTAGGTGTTACAATATGCTTGAAAAGTATCCGTGGATGTGTGATAACTGATAACTTTTATTTACGCTGTAAGAAACGGATACCGAATTTTATTTGTAGGTAATATGCTGTTGTTTATAAATCATTTGATATATTTTCGCTATAACGTCTATACACGACATTAATATACATACGTCATAATTTGTAACTTTACGTAACTATTTTCTCGTATTCACCTGTAAGGAGAAATATAAGGTTTCATTAAATATATTATTTCTTGTTACAGCGGCCAACCAATCCCCAAAGTACAATACACGGATATTGAAATTAAGACATGGTGAGTAATTTACTCGCCGTGTTAGCGCTTTGTTCTAAATATTGAATTGTTATGTATTTGCTTCTACGTATTATTTTCTAAGTTTCTAATTGCGTAATAACAACATTGCGAGAGCCAATAACAATACGCCTAAGCGAATTTATAAATATATTCAAAAGAACTAGATTGAAAATGCAATATGTCAAAGAAAAATATGTGAAGATACTCAAGGTATGTCGAATTTTTTTGTTACTGCGATCTTTTTATATTAAATCAGGGCTTTGCGGTGTGTCTTTAATTCTTTGTGATGTTATAATGGCATCGAATATGAAAATCATAGAATAATTGTAAGATACATTATTCGCTAATAATATTTATTGACTTAATCTACTGAAAGAATGAAACTGCTAGCTCTATTTTTGACACATCCTACATGATACAGATATTCTGTACGTTAATTTGTGAGACACATTTCCCCGATTTAATTGCTTAGTGTCGCACTTGTTGCGTCAATATCTTTGGAATTTATTCAAGTATTGAATTTAATAACGCGTGTCCGCCATCTTGTAGCAAGGCCACTTTAGGAAGTTCATCTCGCTCAGTTCCCACATTCATTATTACTTTAAACGATGTTACTAAACTAATTCTCCTTCCAGGAGCATTGTGTTCCGTGAACTTCACAAACTGTATCAGAAGCATGCATGCGATGAATATCTAGAGAACTGGCCACAACTAGTCAAGTATTGTGGCTACAGGGAGGATAATTTGCCTCAGGTAAACTGTATATTGTCAGTATGTAAATAACTCGTGTAACTTCGAAGCATATTCTCATGAAGATGTTTAGAATATGTCGATATTTAACTATTTGATATACCGACCTTGTTGGTTCGACATCAAAGGATTTTCGTAATAATTGCTACGAGAATTAATAAAGCCAGGGGAAAGCTACTTATAAATAGTTAGAACCAGTTAGGCATAAATCATTTTGGTATACTTTTACCAAGCTTCACATAGTTATAATAGGATTATATTACGATACTTAGTTTCAACGAAAATATAAACCTATTGTTTTGCTTTTCTTTAAAAATACAATACTCGATCAACGGGTATCTCTCTGTCGTGGGATCTTTATAAACATCTAAGACTTTAATATAATAATATTCTATCATATACACACAACATCATTTAGCCCAAACTAAGCAGAGCTTGTACTATGGGTACTAGACGATGGATAAACATACATATACACTTTTTTTGTAAATACATACATATTACACATAGAATACCCAGACAAAGACAAACGTCCATGTCCATGCACACAAATGTTTGACTTGTGCGGGAATCGAACTCGCGACCTCAGGCGTGGCAGCCGGTCACACTAACCACTACGCCATCGAGGCCGGCTTTATAAATATCATGCTATATTATAACGATTTTATAGTTACATGGCCGTTACATTTTTGTTTTGTGTGGACATCAAACCCACTCCTAATAGCCTCCAGTCTTAGCCCGATGTTGACAAAATTCGTAGTAAATACAATAAATAACTATTATTAATGTACCGAAGTGTCTAATAAAATAACCTTTAGGCACGAAGCCAACCATTTGTGGATACGACGACTAGTTGTGTACAGGACATACATATATCATTTACAGTTGGAGGATGTGAGTGCTTTTCTTAAGCGTAAAACTGGCTTCCAATTACGCCCTGTCGCCGGGTACCTTTCTCCTAGAGACTTTCTGTCTGGTCTGGCTTTTAGAGTTTTCCACTGCACTCAATACATTCGTCACTCCTCGGATCCGTTCTACACTCCAGAACCGTAAGCATTATTTTAATATTAGATTTTATTTAAGACAAAATAATATATATATAATTTTTTAATTTAGTTTTATCTGGATATTATTGTGATATATATTTTTATAATACATTAAGTATGAATAAAATTGGTTTAAATAAATTTAATTATAAAATGTTACTCTAATATGATGTAAATTATCTCCACAGTGATTGCTGTCACGAATTGCTGGGACATATGCCTTTGCTTGCCAACCCTAGCTTCGCACAATTCTCACAAGAACTTGGACTAGCATCTCTCGGCGCCTCCGACGAAGACATCGATAAATTGGCAACGGTAACTAGACCGGACTTTAGATATATGATGTTTAGTAAGGTAAACGCTTTCTGACATAACAAATGGTCAGAAGTTGATATCAAAATACTGAACAGCGAATGAAAAGTAACGTACATATAAATTGAAGTACACGTTAGACGTTTATTTTAGTAATGCTAAACAATTTTAACTGTTGTGTTGAATGATTGTGTTACTCTGAATCAGGAAGTATAAATCTTTGAATCTGTTCCATTAATATCCATGTAAACATAGTCAGTATAATATAAAGCTAATGATAATATTTCAGCTTTACTTCTTCACCGTTGAATTCGGTTTATGCCGTCAAACTGATGGAAGTTTCCGTGTGTACGGAGCTGGTCTTTTGTCTTCTGTGGCTGAACTACAACATGCACTCACCACGCCTGATAAGATTAAACGCTTTGACCCAGAAGTTACTGTAAATGAAGAATGTATCATTACTTCATACCAAAATGCTTATTACTATACTGACTCCTTTGAGGAGGCAAAGGAGAAAATGAGGTACGTAAATTCATATCATATCATCGTAATTTTGAAGTTAATTTGTTAATAAAATGGGAGTTTCCTAATATTGGAATAAGAATTCGGTTTCGATGTGGCATGGGCGAAGGAAGATGGGTCGAACTATGAAATTTAAACAATGTTGATAGAGTTATATACAAGACTAGACAGTAAAATTAAAGTTTACTATTGTAACACGGTTTACTATGTTTTCGGGAAAAGCAAAACGAATGACCGATGTAAATATTTAACGTTTTGGATTTCGTAACTATAAAATGGTACTAATGACTGAACTAAAAGTAACAAAGAGTCTTATAAAAGAGTATTATTGCTGAGACGCCGCGAGTGGCCTCGCAATTTTTCTAACAACAACTTTGTTATTACCGTCATTAAGCTCCTTGTTACCTATAACTATGTATAATTAAACTATCTACATTCCTTTTTTAAAGTTTCAACATTCTACTTAATTACTCTTTACTTTTAATTACATAGGGCTTTTGCTGAAAGCATACAGCGACCTTTCGGCGTTCGATACAACCCATACACCCAAAGCGTAGAAGTACTCAGCAACGCCCAGAAGATTACGGCCTTGGTTCGCGAACTGAGGGGAGACATCTGCATAGTGTCTTCTGCCATTAAGAAAATCTCTGCTCAAGATTCCACCTTGGATGTGGAGACTATTGCTAATATGCTCCACACGGGATTGCAGGTACCTATAGTAAATTTCTTTATTTAGGAAAACACGTTTATGTAATGCGTATAAAATGAAATGTCTTTAGTTACTTTTGGGTTAGGTTAGAACAGAATTGGCTCAAATTTAAGAAACAATAATACATTACAGTAATGCAATTATACCATTCCACAGCATAGACAGATGGACAACAAGTTTTCATTTAACAGATTATATAATTTCTAGAGAACTATTCCACAAGGCACTATGTTTAATACAATTTGTATTATATATTTGTTTAAACAAAATGCAAACAAAAATAAATGCTCAATATTGATAAATAAAGTATCAGTAACGATTTTATATCGAAGCTTTTATAGACACTAGCAGTCGCCTAGCGGTCGAAATTCGACCATAATTGATTTAAATTTTAAGTTGATAGTTATTAAGGTTTTATTGTCTAGAACTATATACTTATAATCACATTTCATTTAGATTACGCCATGGCTAGGTATATAGGTTAATTTATCTATCTCTTTCAAACAAATTATTATTTACTTACTTAACTAAAAAATCTCTTTAATTGACGATATTCCTAAGCTTGCTACTTTGTTTTCTTTTTTTATTACATATAAATACGTAAATATATTATAATATAAATAGAATATTATCATTTCAATCCATCTAATTGTAAGATATTGCTGATATATGTAATTATATATTGATATATGCAAACATAGTCACGAAGAATAGTACTAAATCAGCCGAACAATGTCGAAATACTACGAACGCGATTCGACTGCGTGTGTCAAATGCATGGTTGTGTGCGTGTAGAGTTATTTCATTAATTTAATGTATTTCTAATGCATATTTAATATAAATATTAGGATTCATCACTCCTTCTCCTTATAAACACAATTTTCGTATCAAAGGGTACAAAGATTTTGCTTCACGTTTTAATAGATTAGATTTGATGGCTCACCAAGGATTTTGTATTCATAATTTTAGTTTGCTAAATTCCATTCGTTCTAAAGTCAAATTAAATAGACAGACAGCATTAATACCACTGCTTTATTTATTAAGTGTTCCGACAGAATCTTTAAGTATATGTGTTTTGTTTATGCTGATAAAAATAACCACGACTATACGTTGGAAAAATATTTGGGTAGTCTATAAACAATAAAGAATCCATACATAACGTCATTTATCAGATCAAAAACAGTTATACAATGTTTAGATGCAAAAAAGTCAAACGGGTGACTGACACGTGTATTGAATCTCATAACAATCAGAGTACTCGTTGTTACCATTTAGATTGAAACAATATTTTTGGTACTTTAAAAGCTTTTCTCTTAAGCGTGCTCTAGAAATCTAATCGCTTTGCGACGGATAAAGACGTCTGACGTATAAGTAAAATCAATTCTGATTGGATCATCAACGTTGAACCCCAATATATGTCTGTATAAACAAGATGCTCGGGGAATTCATTTCCGTTACTACGTAAGCATGTACTCACCGTTCTCAACTCTCAGATTATAGGGAACATTTCACAAACAATTATATAAGACTTTGAAACAGTAATATTAATATATACATTTGGTATGAGAATGTCATAGAAAATTTATAAATTTGTTTATAACTACATTATATATTAAACTATGAAAATATTACATTTCAAAAATATTATAAAGTAATACTTTTTGGGATATATCTTTACTGAAGGCAAAACCTAAATGTACTTGGTAATATTGGTTTGGTAAAATTAGTATGAAACGTTCATTACATTAGGTAGCATTTACACGCAATGTTTATTTAACGTTTTTCAAGTTACCTTTGATCATCGCATCAAAGGTTTCACAAGTATTTTTAGATGTAAAACAAAGTATTGCGATTTAATCTAGTTCGCTACATGAACAGATTTTGCTTGCTGGTATATTGCCGTACGATTAATTAGAACGTGGCTAGTTTGTGTAAATTGATAGTGCGGGATATTTTTGTAGATTTTGCAACCTAATTGTTTAGCAGGCTAAACTAAATCTGTTAAGTCCTTTGGTAAATATATACAGGGTGTCCGGTAATTAATGGATAACCTGGAAATGTCTTATAGTGGAACAGCAGTGGTTCAGAAAAAAATATGAAAAAATCTATCCTAACTACTACCTGAGATATGTGTTTTTTTTTTAATTACCATGTATAACTTTCTTGTATACTACGACCATAAATGAATGAAATCCATCGGTTTTTGTTGTTTTATTATTAAACACTAATTATACTAATAGATAAACAGTCAAAAGTATGCTATGCTATATAACTAGCACTTTTTAATATATATACATTTTTTTTTTTTTATTTTACTACTGTAAGACATTTCAAGGTTATCCATTAATTACCGGATACCCTGTATAGCTGTCGACGGAAGATGGGTACAATTTCTTTTTGTTATTATCAAAAAATTTATTTCATATATTACGTTATTTATAGCATCCTACATATAACAATTGTTCACTTGAAAGCTTTTCACATTAACCAATAGGTAATGCAGTTAAGACTTTATTTGTTATTTTCTTTTTGAACGGTGCTATCGTACATTGCACTGATTTTGGTCCTATCAGAATTGTTAAGTAATGCTCAAATCATTTCTATTCTAATTCACTTTAGTTCATAATCAACCCGCGTCATAACAATACTTATCATAATCATTATTTTATTTGTGGACTCATTACAAGTGTCAATTCTATTTCATAGTTTAATTTTATATTAATTAGTAAAAAGGGTAGAGTTAACCGATATTATTATACTTAATTGAATTATGATTTATTACTATATATACTTTACGTCGATGATAGATTCCACAGCTTCAGTAACTGTATTGGTATTATACCTTCTTTGTATAAAACTAACCCTCATCCGATTTCTTTAATACAACAAACATTAATAATACACAATCGAGGGAACACCCATTTCCACGTTTTTTATGCCTAAGTTAAACTGAAACCATTATTTGGGTTCAAGGGCTAATCTAAGCGAATTCAGCTCACGTCTCAGTTGTGAACATGGTTCTAATAGCTTTTATTTATACAAACAAAATGGTCCACGGTTTGGTTGTTACAGAGGCTGGTCTGTATCTTATCTTATCTTGATCCGGGGGCCAGTCATTGTAGACCGGCGACACTTCGACCCAGTGGGATCTTTTGTGTCGGCCCCGAGGTTTATCCTTGAGCTATCTCCCTATGAATGTACTGCATCAGTCGCAGCGTACACCTCAGAGGGAGAAGCCTGAAGTCTTCTGGGTTCGGATATGCCAATCCCATCAGACCCATCCTTAGTCCGGCCAACGCGTCACATTCACACAGTAGGTGTGATATGGACTCGTCCTGTTCACCACAGGCTCTGCAGATCGAATTGTTTGACAATCTCAATCTGCACAGGAAGTCATTGGTGCCAAAATGACCAGTAAACGCTCCTGTGAGTAGGCGTATTTGGCCCTTGTTGTACCCGCAGAACTTCCGGGTAAAGCCCGTGGCTCTGTTTGCAATGAATTTCTTGGAGTGTTCCAGACCCCTAAGGGCCATCCACTCCAGCCTGTGTTTATCATTGCCATGTGCATTCAAAGCTGCCTTGACGGTACTCTCAGAGAGACCTACGAATGGCTCGGGGCCCACAAATTGTTGCTCCGAGCCCTTTTTGGCTAATACATCAGCCTCCTCATTACCCTGCACCCCTGCATGCTGCTGGCTGGTCTGTAACTATTAGTAGTTAGTTATCCATTATTGTACGCTGCCTTGTAACGTCTTTCCGTATGTGATAGAATGATAGTGTGATCACTAATCAATATGTGTATCGTCGTTTGAATATAGTTATCTATATTTCGTGGTATTTGTATTTTACAGATATTCTCTGTTGTCTTTTGACGTTGTACGAAGCGTACTAATATATGTACGCTATTTAAAACACGAAAAAAATAGAGCCAAAACACTGAATGGCATTTATATCCGAATCAACTACTGGGAACACTATTGTACCACTCAAATCATCATTATCTACTAAACCTTAATAACAATTTAAGTGATATATTCCATTTATGACAATGTAATGTTGAAATCGGTGTCTGCATTTTTATTGCTTATAAATTGTGGGTGATTGATAACCTTAGTTTGGGTGTCTTCTATGTAAACTAGAATGTGTATATTAATAACTACTACTAAAACTACGCGGGTTAAAATTGCTCTAATAACAACTTAATATTATAAATTCATTTATGATTTTCTTTGTTTTGCTTTCACGCCTTAACAACTCGACCAATCATCATGAAATTTCGGATACACGTTATCCGGGGTATACTCGTATAATCTACTATAGAAAAGGACGTTGAGATATTCATCCAGGAAAAATTTCTGCTTCCGTGTGATAGAAATTGAGAAAATCTATATTAACAAGAGCGAAGCTACGGGGAAAATCTAGCACCTACCAATATAAACTACAGTGAGTTTATATTGGTAGGTACTCAATGCTGATATTTACAACAAGAAACATTTGCGAAGTATAGTTGTTCTGCCGAAGTTCAAATTAGCTACCCGGTACTCCGGATAAGCCAGAAAGCAATACCTCGAATATACTTCAAAGCACTTCCTTAATATGCTGCATATCTGGCTTTCGCGTATTGATTAAATTCGGTGGGTGCTTATCCGGATGCAATATAGGAGATTCGAGTACGTGACTTCAGCTCAGCGATTGATTTTCGAGCTATGGATGCTGCACTCCCTGACCTAACCAACGCATTGTTGTGGCTAATCCTATTCACCTCTATGTCCCGTATTAACGCTGACTAGGGGCCGTCGAACCGTACTGTTTATTTTAGTTGCCAAGTGGGAATTTTGTTTCCACTGAGGGGCAAAATAACTGTTCCTATCTATCTCCCTTTCTTTACGGTAAGTAGCAGCTGCAATTCCTGGGTATTCCACTGCCTAAAGAACCATGCTAATTATTAATATGGTTCACTTAATAACATGGCAGTGGAATCCCTAGGTTATATATGTAATGGCTCTAGATGAAATATCTGCTGCATATTGGCATGGCATGCTGCCACCACAAACAATAACAAACCGCTCTCACCTGAAATATTAATAAAATTATATTAACAATTAAATTAAATGAAAATTGGTTGATATACTGCCTTGGTGGTAAATGCAACTGCTATGCATATATGAGATCTTGGGTTCGATTCTCTAGTCAATCAAAATGATAAAGGTGATATTGGGGTTTTTCTGTCAAGAATTTCTCAGTGACAGCACTTTAGAATTTTTTTTAATTGTGACCCTTTGCTGGCTCTTGACTTGCTCCTTATTACGTAGAACCTAAAACGATCGCTAACGAGATCTGGGTGTAATAAACTCTGCCTACCTATTCAAGGATATAGACGTAAAACTATATGTACCTACCCATTGCATATTACAAGATTAGAAACTTATATCAATACGGACTTAAATAATGCTAGAACCAACGCGTCTACAATTAATTTCAAAATTAATTTCCGCTTAATGAGGTTGGATGCGAAAGGGAATAAATAGTTTTTGTGTAGTCAGCAGTTCCTACGTAAGCGATGAGCGGTGAGGATTCGAAAACTTGATTCAGCAAATCGTCTATTGCAATTTCTTTTGGGACATACACATAGACATCGTTTGAAGAAATAGGTAACATATTAATATTTCGTATTAGAATTGAAGAACATCGAAATTATATAACGTTTTAAATAGAAATAATAACATAGTACGATTCTCGAAGCATTCGGTTAAAAGTATTGTGGGTAGATATTATTGATCTTATAATAACCAAGACTCGGGAGACATTTATTTGCAGACGTTTGTAAACATCTAAGAGACTTTAATAAGAATAAAAATGGTCGGTTTAAATGCGAGAACTGATATAAATAAAGGTTATAATTGTACAGTAATGAGGTTTTATTTTATATTAAGAACCCAAATCTTGAATGAAGTCTTATCTTTTCTTCTATTATATAATGAAATTGCCAATTCAGTTGCTCCTATTTTGATAAGAGATACTAATAATATTCTGCAAAAGGTAAAGCCTTGAATAGGCAGAAAACACTGGCGTCTATACTGGTATAAGTAAAATATCTTAGTAATTGGAATTGTCCGAATAGGAATAGCCAAATCTTAGTTACAAGTAAACAGAATCTGTTGAAACTGGTATGGCAAACACATTTGTTATACTCGTATTGCTATCATTAACCCATCTCGCTCTCTGTTGCTAGCTCTTTCTTACGTGAAATCGTGGTTTTCCAATATCCATTATAAATCAAATTTTCCAACCAACTGCCAAATTAACCTAGATATTACTGGCGGTCGTTTATCAGTAGCTAATTTATCATTTGTTACGTTATATGTTACTGTAATAGATTAGAGAATATACTATTTTGATATAACTGTTTCTTAAAGTATATCGTAGCCTTTCTTACATTGAGTAAAGGCACAGGCCTCGTATTAAAGTTTTCCCACTGCTGGGTCTGTACACAGGACACTTTGATACAGGGCTGATATTATTATTATTATAGTTTCTATAGACCCTTGAGCTAAAACTAGAAATATAAATTGATATCTACTGACTCAATATAAAAATCAACACTCTCCCTGCAAAACATGACTCGCGTTTTTATTTTTAGCTCAGTGACTAACATGTTGTTTTTGTTTAGGTCCAAGACAGAAGTCCGCAGTCAACGTCTGGCGGAAGCTCCCCCAATTCCGATCAAGGTGTCTCACCGCGACGAGATGCTCCTAAGAAATTTGATCAATAAGCATGTGACATCCTTAGGAAGACAGACATATTGATGTATTATACTTTAAAGTAATCAGATACCACGCAATACTGCTTTTCATTCTAGCTATTCATATAATCATGTAGCTAACAGTTACATTATAACGTTACTAAATATCGTATCTAGATGTAAAGTAGCAATCAATCGATATAATAGTAACATTTTAAACGCTATTCTTGATATACGCTTTTAAAATCGAATACTTACGTTATATTAAGTAATATTGTAATAATATTGTGTACGACAATCTTATCCAATAGTTTACTTAAAATGTAGCTACTATGTATACGTTTAGACATATAGAGTTCAAGTATATGCCTATTTTGTGAATTTCTTAATATTCCGTGTATCCTTGTTGCTAAGATTATAGTTTACGCTATATTTGTGATAATGTAACTTTACATACATATATACTAGTGCATGTTGAACGAAATTAAATGTAACGAATCAAATATAACATCTGTAGCAAGTTATTTGTTGTTTTAATTATTACAAGAGATCTTAGCTTGCTGAATAATTATTTTTTATATAACATAAAAAATAATTATACATAGGCAACTATTATAGTACTGAAAATATCATGCCCTAAATAATAATTGAGCAATGTCTTAAAGTAATTAATAACATACCAAATACAGTAACAAAATGCCTTATATCATATTGGTCATATAGTAAGTTTTACTTGAAACGACGATGTTTTGGTTAACCAAGAAACTATAAGAGATGATAATAATAATAACGATGCTGGGATGATTTATCGTAGCTCCTTGTGCATACTACGTAGTATCTATTCAAAAACTGCAAAATATACCTCGATTTAAAAGTAAAGATGCCTATCATATACTAACAAAGAAATACTGTAGAATTATAAATGCAAATGAAAAAGTTCAACCGTAAGTTTACATTAATATTATCTGTAGAACAGAAAAATAAAGACAAAGTACCTTTTTAGGATCATCTATGAACAAAATTAACGCTGAATCCAAAAATATGCTATCAATGGAATTTAATCTTCACAACTCGCAGTATTTAAGATTATCATAAAGCAAAAAATAATTCCCGGTACAGTACTCTGTTCCAGGGATTGTCCATGCTAAGTTTAGCATCAAGTAAAGAGATACGGCCCATAAAAATGAATCCATTTTCTATGTACCAACGTCCTATTTATATTTATCTTGAATTGCGGTATAAACTCGCTAAGTACAATATTCAAATCTGCGCTATAATGATGTTACTCACTCATTTACCCCGATATTATGAACAATATGCATATTTCCGCGACCAAAACATAGAACGCCAATGTCTTTTTTATATATTACACAATTTTGTTTATTAATCATTGGACGTAAGGGCATTATATCGTTAAGAGATGGTTTACGAGTACAACTCCAAGATTGTTTTATAAAAACAAAGAACGTTACATACAGATAATAGGCACTCGCCGTGATACAAATGAAAGGATAAAGTTATTTACCTTGGCAAATATTTTGTTCCCCAATTCGGCAAAGACGTTATTTTACTATGGCGGACTTCCTTCTTTTGATTTACCGGAAACTACGTTAATACAGGATCCCGGTTAAATATACCTCTAACCGCAAAACTTACTGTTTAATATCTTTTTACAAATGTAACATTGACATACCTCAATGTAAATGTAATGTTATAAATCTCTGAACTGACTGTGGTAAACATTATTTTACAGTTTCAGCCAAAATAGAAATGATTTAATGATGCCAATAGTTGTAACGTGATGATAAAATCAAAATCAATCCCATTAAAATATTATATTCAAATTGGCACATGGCCAAAAGCAAAAAATGTAAAATTATCAATCAGGCCGTATATGCATGCCATTACTGCTATCTAAATGAAACGATCAGAAGCTATCTGTCGACACTTATACATAACTGACCGGTTCGGACCAGCATCGGTTGGGCACGATGCCAAAATATAAAACTATTAATTTTTAAAATAAAGTGATGCAACGGTGTAAATTGGGGTCGTGTATAAAGCTGGAATGATTTAGGTTGTTCTTCAAATCAATATATAAATTTAAATTATTGTTATATGGAATATATTTTAAAGATAGTATCGAACTTGATGTGAACAGTCCATGAGTGTACTATATACATATAACAGACGTCTACGCAATCAAACGTAAACGCATCGTGTTGATTATTCAGAACGCGGAACAGTAGCCAGAGTATCATTTAGTAATACACTATTAAACATTAGTCCTTGGCAATGCTTCTTGAATTTAATTATAACTACTTACGTATCTGTCAAAATCGTATGAAAGTTGGCAAGTGAGCGACATGAGTAGTGCTGAAATTAGCTTTAACATTGAAATTTTGGATGTCAAATGTTTGGATATTTCTTCTTTCATCAGTTTTAACTCTTTTCGATTTATGAAGTCAATCAGCATAACATATTGTTATGCACTTTGTTAGACCAAAGATAATTCGTAACAACTTTTAACATTTCTAAAAGAATATTGTAGCCACGTCATCGGAAGCTTTTGGGAATATCGGTCTCATATTAATCAGCTGAAATAAAAAGGAAAATATTTCTAATAATTCCATCGCGTGCGCTATGAATACAAAAAGCGTTGAGGGTTAAAGGAAAACTTGCGTCGAAATCTCGCCTAGGGAGTCACGAAGTATTTTTGTATTCAGGCTTTATAAAATGTTGCTAAAATGAAACTACTTGAAATTTGTACCCAGACGTTGGATGTAATTTTTGTTGCTGTTATGAATAAATAATTAAATTAAATATATTTTAGGCAATCTGGTATGTTTCGATGAGAATAGGCCAAATAAATAACACTGGGGAACAGTGATTTTGCGGCATGGTAAGTTAAAGTCAATTTTGTGTACGTTCAGTATGCTGAATACGAGAAAAATACCAGATTTGTTAAATTGACTCTAGTTTATGAGATACAACTTTATAACTATATGATTGAAAGAACTATAAAAATACAATTACATATTAAATATATATTTTAGAAGCGGCTATAATTACAATAACGACAAGAAAATATACAAACAAACAAAAAATAAAAAAAAATATTAGAAAATCTTTATGTTCAGGACAATCCCTTATTAAACTCTAGCAATAGTCTGCCATCATAATACCATCGGCCTTGGTATCTTTCTTTCATTGTTCTAATATCCTGATGGAACCGTTCTTTATGTTGAATATCTCAAGAACCAGAGTCAATCCATACAAAGTAAATACATTTCGGGTATGACTGATGAAAGTGATGAAGGTGTTTATTAAAACCAGTAACAAAATTAATGCCGCTGAAAATGTATATTTTTTTGTTTTCCTGTGTAATCATTCCACAGTAGTAGTTTGTTTACCTCTTAGGGGAAACGTTTTTGTACGGTCGTAACATACGAGTATGTAAGGGGATAACTATACCGTCAACGGTATATTTACGAGTTCTCTCACCGCAGATAAATCGAAACGTCAGACTGATTGGAGTTCATTGCACTATTTCAAAGGGATTTTTAATAACATTCACATTTTTCCATCAATTCACTTGTTGTAAAAGTTCAATTTTGTCTTAAAATATTTTAGAGACTCATAATAAAGCGTATATTATGAGTCTCTAAAGTATTTTATGACAATTTAATATTATTTTAGACGAAATAATTGTTTCATATTATTATTTTATTAATAATAGACCTGTATTAAAATGTATGTTTAATTAATTATGACGACAAAGGAATAATGTGATGCTGTGTATCTGTAAATAATATTAGATAATCTATCTAAACCATGATAAATGAAAATAGGTCAGTAGAACAGCGTAGTAGCCGCAGGGGCGGGCGAGATCTTTGTCACTTGACTGTGAATCTAAAGCTAACTCGTAATCAATAGGACAATGTTTAACAATATGTTATGTAGTACGAGAGTACGTAAAAGTTTTTGTAAGCAATTAAGCAGTCGTTGACAGTGGTAGTGCGGAGTCGGAGCAGGTTGCCGTGCCAGCTTCCAGCGTGTAGACCAACCGGCCGCAGTCGCGTTGAGATTTCGTCGCGTCACCACGCCGCCGCCGTCGCTTCCCTGCTTCCTCGCAAATCGATATTACTGTATTTACCGTACCGTGGCACATGCACGCTTTTATTGCTACATGTAAATATTTTACGGCTGTTTAAAAAGTTTTAAAACACAGTTCTTTAGTTGAAAGTTGTTCTTCGTTACGTCCTTTTGTCATTTAATAATTTTTCAGCCTGTGACAGGCTACCGCCGTAATGTAAACAATAGACGCCAAAAACAAACGGGCGCACGTAACAGCTGATATTTGTGAGAACAGCTGATCGTTTTATGAATAACGCGCGAAGCTTTGAGTTTGGTATTTTTGTTTTAAATTGCGTTTACGTCTTGGAAACTATTTAAGATGATATATTTGGCTAGCAGAGAGGTAGACAACATATTTATAGAGCGTCACCAATCCGCGGGAGTTATCCAGTGTGGCGGACGATGTGTTTTATGGTGAGACGAATGATACTGTAAATATATCGCGAAGGCGACTAAATGGCGTGTGCGCATGGTCTTCGCGTCGTTAATAGATCTTGTGATATATGCTCACGGTTTGAGTGTATAAACGTGCGAGTGAACGAAGGCCGCGACTTACGTCGACGTAGCATCGTCGTTCCGGGGAAGTTGGCAAGGTGCGCGGGCGCGGCGCGTCGTTCGGCGTGACGCGACGCCACGGGCCCTGACTCGGCCGTGTCTCCCGCGTCTGCCCCGTCAGTACAACCTTGCTCGCGCTGAGGACATGTCCGTGTTATGGATTACCAATGCATCGTCGTGTATACCGTCATCAACATCGCGCCTCCGCGGCTTACCTCGCAGGCGACAGAACTCTCCGACGGCTGTATCACATGGTTCAAAAATAAGATCAAAAGGTTAGTTAATATATGAAAATTGAATACATGCGAAATAATAAATTTTGAATGTTAGATGTTAAACTATTTAAAATATTTTATGAACTCATAAACGCAACCAAGTACAATAAAATTGCAATATTAAACACAACAGGAATAGGAAGTGGTAACGACTTGGTTTCCTGCCGACATCTCTAAAATACTTTTATAAACTTTAGTTGCCGCCACTTCCTAATCATTATAACTTTTCGATAGACTTTTTGTAACTAATACAAAGTTTATAATATTCTGTGAATTAATGTTATTCATCAAAATGTCATTTCAGGCTTTTCAAACAGTAGCAGTACTTCTTTTCGAAACAAGTAATGAAGGCCATCACATTAAATGCTACATTAAATTAATAGACATGGGTTGGGTATTAGTTGTCTCTTGGGATGTTATTAGCAAATTATTTCATAAATTCGAGGTTCATAAAACAATAACAAACTTTAATTAAATATTAGTTTAAAGGAACTCTCTTATTTACCTGCCTTTTAATACATGATAGCTCACACTAATTAGAAGATCAAATATTTTAAATATTTTCAGACAGTAATAAACCTACAAACGTCATACATTTATTCCAGAGCGGTAGCAGTGTATCTTCAATCATTACGATTGACTCCAAACAACGGCATCATTCATGGCAATCTGGCATGTCTGTACTACAAACAAGGCTTTATAGACCTCGCAATAGATACCTACCGACGAGCTATAGAACTCCAGCCTAATTTTCCTGATGCCTACTGCAATCTAGCTAATGCACTGAAAGAAAAGGGTCTCGTCTCCGAAGCGGAAGATTGTTATAACAAAGCTTTACGTTTATGTCCTTCTCATGTTGATACACTCAACAATCTTGGAAATGTTAAAAGAGAACAAGGGAAAATCGATGAGGCTACAAAACTGTACATCAAAGCTTTAGAAGTTTTTCCTAATTTTGCAGCCACTCATAGTAATTTGGCGTCGCTTTTACAACATCAAGGTTTGTATGAATGTAGCGTATTCCTATCATATCGTTAGCAAATTCCGCGTGAAATATATTTGAAATAATGTTTATTTATATTACATGAAAAATGTTCATTCGCACACGAAAAATGTTCATTCGCTTAATCCGAGAGATGTTGGAATGACAGGGGATATTTGTTGCGCCAATGAGCGTTTAATATGCGAGAGAGAAACACGCCGCAGTACTTAGCGCTTATTTAATATCATGTGCTGATTTGCGTTTATTAGTTTTGCCGTGATACAAAGTAGGGCAAGAGCACTTCATATCTATTAAGTAATTATGACTTATTGTCCAATTAACATTCATTTATACAAGGCGAGTATCGAGCATAGAGTATTTTCTTGGAAACTGCTAGATTGTGCTAGATATTATAGTTAATGATGATATTTACAACAGAACTAGCTCTAAATTCTTTGACTGTTTGTTAGAATTGAGAACCGTGAATTATACATAGACAACAATGCTGGCAAACAGACTGTCGACACTTTTGTATAAAAATAATCTGGCAAATTAGTCATAAATTTGACTTTCTAATGATGTTACCTCCAGCACCATAGACACTTATGACAATTAGTTACTAAAATATGATGATAACAAATGAAAATGTTTAAGGATGAGACAGGTTCACCGAACATTGGAGTAAAATTATAATTTGACAGTATAATCTTGATTCAATGAATCTGTCATGCGTATTGATGATTAGGTCTGGGTTCGATTCCAAAGTGGTTTCCAAGTGCTATTGAGTTTTACCGCAAGCAAATGTTTAACAGTAGAACAGTGTTAATCAGGATCTATCAATAAAAAGTTTAGCATTAAAACATATCTAAAATAGATTTACCTCTTTGATATAGGGACGTAAATCGATGTATGTATGCGTGAACTAGTCATAGATTAACAACAGTGACATTTACGACGCTATTAGCAATTACATGAACATGAGCTTTGTGGTAATGTGTAACTTAATTTCAATTTTACAATCATTATCATCATAATTACAGGCAAACTTCACGAAGCGTTGATGCATTACCGACAGGCTATAAATATTCAGCCAAAGTTCGCCGACGCTTACAGCAATATGGGCAATACTTTAAGAGAATTGCAGGATATAACAGGCGCACTTGTCTGCTTCAAGAAAGCCATAGAGATAAACCCAATGTTTGCCGACGCTCATTGCAATTTAGCAAGTATTTATAAAGATATGGGAAGCATTACTGAAGCAATTGAATCTTATAAAAATGCTTTAAAAATCAAACCGAATTTCCCCGATGCTTATTGCAATCTGACACATTGTTTACAAATAATATGCAACTGGGATGATTATGAGGAACGTATGAACAATATAGTTTCGATAGTTGAGGAACAATTAAACACGGATAAATTGTCCTCAGTACATCCGCACCATTCCATTTTGTATCCATTAACGAATGAAGCAAGGAAAGAGATAGCCACGCGACACGCCAACTTATACACCGAAAAAGTGAATATGTTGAATAAAATAACATTTTTACATAACAATGATCCAAAAGGACGACTGAGGATTGGATATGTAAGCAGTGATTTTGGTAATCATCCAACTTCTCACTTAATGCAATCTATACCAGGTCTACATGATCGTTCTAAAGTGGAAATCTTTTCCTATGCTTTGAATGTCGACGATGGAACCACATTCCGTAGTAAAATAATGCAAGACTCCGAACATTTCGTTGACCTATCTTCTATGTCTTGTTACGTGGAAGCTGCTAAAAGAATATACAATGACGGTATACATATTTTAGTAAATATGAATGGTTATACAAAAGGAGCACGTAACGAAATTTTTGCGCTAAAACCGGCACCCATTCAAGTAATGTGGTTAGGATATCCGGGTACGAGCGGCGCACAGTACATGGATTACGTAATAACCGACGAAATATCTTCGCCCATGTCAACAAATTTAGATTTTACTGAAAAGTTTGCTTTTATGCCGTATACGTATTTTATTGGGGATCACAAACAGATGTTTCCTCATTTGAAAAAAGTATATAAAATTAAAATTGAAAACCAAAGCAGTACGGACAAAAATATGGCTGTAATAAATTGTGCCGAAAATATAATTATTGAGAACATATTTAATGTGACTGAAACCGTCGAGATTATTGAATACAAAGATTTAGAGCCGATAACAGTAAACATGAGAGAAATAAACATTCCAAGTTACTTAATCGAAACCTCGATAGACCCTCAAAAAACCCAGGTACGTTTTGTCGTGACAGGTCTTTTGAAATACCACATTAATATAATTATATTTACTAACATCTTTTAATCTTGTTAAAGGTAATGGTTGACGGAGTATCTATACAAAATGGTTTGTCGGTAAATTATTGTAATAAAAAAGTAGCAGCCGCAGAAGAAACTTTTCACAATATAATATTGACAACTAGAAGGCAATACGGTTTACCAGACGACGCCATCGTGTACTGTAATTTCAATCAGTTGTACAAAACGGACCCCAGATTATTGGAAATGTGGGTGAATATATTGAAAAAGGTACCGAATAGCGTTCTGTGGCTGTTAAGTTTTCCCGCTGCTGGCGAACCGAATGTTCATAAATATGCCCAGAGTTTAGGTACTGACTTCATTTGCTTACTCATTTTAGACAAGATTGATAGTTGTGTATAACTTTATTATATTTTGCAGGTTTACCACCTGGCCGTATATTGTTCTCAAACATTGCTTGCAAGGAGGAACACGTGAGGCGCGGACAGTTAGCAGATATCTGTTTAGATACACCGCTGTGTAACGGGCATACTACTGCGATGGATGTTTTATGGGCTGGCACGCCCGTTGTTACACTACCGGGTGAAACTCTAGCATCAAGGTATTACTTATGTTTAAATATTACGACATTCTTTAATTGGCAATCACGACAGCTATATATAGCGTTTTATAAACTGTTGATTTGCGTCTATGAGGTTTATGCGACTATTTCTGTATGTACTGATATTTATTAACATGAAACTTACACAGTGTGTTGTGTACTATAGTAAATTACTAGACTTGGCTAGTGATATATTTGTGCTGTATTTACCTGAGTATTAATAACATTGGACTTAGATTATTAATCTGCTTGACTAACGCAGTGCCTTTAAGATCAAATATAATTTTGAGGATACCAGTGGACATTTGACAAATGGAATAATCATGATAAATTTACTCTTCAGAGTTGCTGCGTCACAGCTAAACACTTTAGGCTGTCCAGAATTGATTGCCAAAAATAGAAGACAATATGAGAATATCGCTGTAAAGTTGGGAACAAGTAGTAAATAGTAAGTATCCCTACTATGTTTAATTTAAACACATAAGACTAAGTTGACTTTATAATGATTTCTAAATAGAACATTTTACATACAATCCATACTTAGACTCACACTTGTTTCTTAAAGAGATAAACGGAGATTACCAGTTTTCATTTGCTACGATGCTGACATGTATTTTACTCATTTAATCCTTTGACATTTTTACGTACGCTCGACATCTTAGTCTTTACCTGGGTTTTCTACAGAGTGCTTCTGGCCAGAAAACGTTTGGTTAAGAATCGTATTTGAATCAATTGGTTCGCACATTCGCTCTATTTATATATTATATTGATTGTTTGATTTGACACTGCACACTGTCTAGTTTAAATATAGCTTGTCGAATTTCTAAATAAATATTTATTTAACAAAATATCCATTATTAAAAATTAAAGACAACAATCAAATTGGGCGCTGTATTAGAACATACATTTGTTTTTAATTTAAATAAGTAGCCTCATTAGTCACCATCTGGATCTATAAAAAGCTATTGGATTAGTGTTTAAAAGATTTATGTTTTAATGGATCATCAAATTCAAATCGTGAACAAGACGATTAATATAAACTGTCTTGTAACAATTTTATTTGGCAATGAAGGGAGCACGTTTCTCAGATATTCATTAATTGAAACAAAAATTGATTTAACTGATATTGATAAGATTAAAATATTTCAGAGTCATTCTAAAAAGCTGGGTACAGAGTAAGTGGTCCTCTGCGGACTCTTAAGTATTTTCCATTGTGAGGTTGAACTCAGGTCATATGAACTAGGCTTTACAAAAGAGTTTTACCAAGCCCCAGAAGGCTTACTAAAGTTGTACATATTGTCCAAACAGTTGGAACATTTATGACGTAATGAATATTGTAAGACCGAGTAAATAAGTCTCAGATGGTTTCAGTTACAATGAACGCGGTGTGTCAAAATAAAATAGTTTCTATATTGCAATAGTTTATTATGTTGCGTAATACGCAAAACTTAGAATAACGCTTATTTTGTTACGTATTGAACAGAGTAATTTTAATATTTCGAGACATTTTGTGGCTCGTAGCTATGAAAAAAGTGAAATTTCGTACGAAGATTCAGAAATTGTTTACAAAAGAAATACATTTAAATTAAGAGCATGGTTCTTGTAACTTGAGCAGCTGACATAAATAACTATTAGTAACAAGCGTCGAGCGTACTGATGGAATGTTCACATGTATCCGGAGATTTGTGTTAACCGAAGAGATATTGAATCCGTAATGCACAATAAACGTACTAGATACATACTGTCAATAAAATAAGAAGAAAATTAAGACTTAGAATATGACTATATTTTAAAAATGGATAGCGCATCCTATCAAAGGCCTATATAACAACACATCTAACAAAAGTATGTGAAGTTAAGTATTTATTCATTGTTTCTTTTTACAGTCGAAGATATATTCGGAGTAAGGTTTTTAAGGCGCGTTTAGATAGTACATTGTTTGATTGCGAACATTACGCACGTGGATTGGAAAAGCTGTATGAGAAAATGTGGGAACGTTATTCAAATGGAGATCCACCCAATCATATGTATGCGTTTGGATGAAGAGACGTAGACGTAGTACAGTCCAAGGTAATGTGCATTATATTTTAGAATTTTAAAATTGAAGCGATATTTTTCGCGGCGAATCGTAAATTTTGAAGTGAGTAGGTTCAGTTTAAAATTTGTGACTCTGCTGAATTAATGATAGTACTAGTAATATTGTATGTATATAGATACACTTAGAATTCTACTATAGCTTCTGTAGTAAAATATTTTAATAATATTTAAATCTTCTTATATGAATGTTCGGCATAGAATTTCAATCTAGTCTAAGTGTAATAAATATTAGTAATGCTAGCACCCTTAATTAAAATAAAAGTTAGATGGGAACGTAAATTGCATTGTAGTTCACATTTGACTTTTATTAGACTAGATTGAAACATTATTTTCAAAATATTCTATTCCGATAATTGACTATCTCTGGTATTTAATTACTAGAATGGATAATTGCTATGACACGTTAATAATACTGCTATTGATTGTGCATCCCTTAAATCTGTAAATTGTTAGGAAGCCAGCTATAATTGAAAACCTTTTGTTTCTGGCCGCTAGTTTGCCGCTGCCGCTATATAGATTATTCTAATAATCTATACATTTAACTGAGGGATTATGCGGAATTCTTTATATACGGTAATTTAAAAGCAATCTAGTTGGAATCTACTAGACTTTTAAATACAAGTGAATAATTATTGAGCAAATTAATACTTGCTCGATAATTATTCTCATGTAATTAGGTAGCTGAATTATGGAGCAAAATCCGTCATGTACCAGAGTTAAAGCTACTTTAAAAAAGAAATTGCGGTTAGCAGCTAGCTAACAAATGCTTTGTTACTATTTTTAATTGCAATGGCGAATTATATTTACAACTCACAGCGAATAATTTACAGTCTCGTATAAACTCTATCTACTAAATTTCCAGCTGGCGTAAACTTTATTACCATGATCAGTTTTACGACTTTACCATAAACATTCACAATGATATTGTAAATTTCAGATTCGCAATCTACAAATGCTAAAGTAAAAGGAAAAAGGAAAATACACACACCACGTGTCCGTCCAGATGCTGTCCATAAGGAAATCCCAGATCTATCATAAATTTTTTATTAATTTATTTATTACGTCAATTTAGTTGTAAATGTATTTATGATATGTACAATTGTGCTATTAATTAAAATCTTATACATTACTAGCCTTTGTTTTATTCGTAAGTAGGTGATCCGGAAGACGTCGTTTTATTTGGTAGGTGGCGTGAATCGACTGACAGCTGCTTGCGGTAATAATAGCAATAATAAGGTGACAGATAAATCTGTCTCTTATTTACTTTATTTGTATTATAATAATGTTAATTTTATCGCCAGTAGTTTTCTAATATATTGAGTTAGAAGATACTCACCTCGCTAGAATACTTAAATGCAGATATGGGTCTAACGTGAAGGGGCTTTTCGAGAGATTTAATCTAAAGTGGGGTGGCAGATGTATGACTATTTCTACCTATGGTTCTAAAAAATCTGGGCTATCGGATAGGTGTTAAATGAAACGGAATAATCGTAGTCTACCATGCATATCGTTATAGTATCAAATGTAATAATAATAACTAACAAAATATGATTAGTTATTTTTATGATTTATGCAATGATGTTGTGCTCGTGATTCTTTACAACGATATTAACCTGTTAACTGTTGGAATACCGGCCATAATTGCAATCCTATTGTGACTGGTCGCCGATGTGTCGCAGCCACACAATAAGTTATTGCGCCAACATATAAGCATAATGTACAATATTAAACTTGGGTTGAATGAAATACCTCATGCTAAAAGCTGTCAAGGTATATTACAAAATCTACCTAACTAGTATTGATGAAAGTAAGATATTATAATGCCATGAGATGTAATTATTAGAAACTGATCCTAAATAGTTAAATCTTTTTGACATAATTTGCTAATATCTTAACAGAAAAACAAACTGATTTTACTAAAACTGAGGTATGTTTTATTTATCAGCTGTCCTAAGCGCTTTCACCCAAGTTTATGAAACTGTTATATATTTAACGCTCAGACCATATTTACATTTACCTGCTGCTAGTATATTGATTGTTGCAATATGTTATATAGTATAGATTTGATAGCAGCGATAGACTAGTGGGAGATCGTTGCACTGCCACCCAAAGGTTCCAAGGCACGCATCTCTGACCTTTCGAAATGGTTAATTACCGCTCGCTTTAACGGTAAAGGCGATCATTATTGTGGGCAAAACAGTATGTCTAAGAGTTCTCCATAATGTTCTCGAAGATATATATGTGAAGTCTGCCATGCCGCAGTAGGCCAGCGAGGTAGACTATGACCTAACCCTTGCCACACTGAGTAGAGGCCCGTGCCCAGAAGTGGAACAGTTTAATACAGCGCTGATATTATATTATTATATTCCGACAAAAATGTATTCAGCTTATATTAAGAATAAGGTAAATATGAGTATCCAAGTAATGCATTAAAATAAAGTTTTGCAAAATATAAAAAGTCATAAGAAGTAAATTAACTTTAACGAGCAACAATTTGCTTGGGAGTCTGCAAAATGCATAGCTATGAAGAACAAGTTTAATTAGATTTCTTTAAGTATTCTTTGTTTTCTTGCAATCTATACTAATAAAGCTGAGGAGTTTGTTTGTTTGTTTGGTTGCGCTAATCTCAGGAACTACAGGTCCGAATTGAAAAAATTTTAGTGTTGGATAGCTCATTTATCGAGGAAGGCTACAGGCTATATTAAATCACGCTGCGACTCACGGGGATTGCGCAGTAATCATAAACGCGGGTGAAACCGCGGGCAAATCTAGTGTTCTTATAAAACAATATGTTTAAAGTACATTTTTATCATTCTGTTTTGGTATTGTATCAACTGACTGACTGACGTTATACAAAAATATAGTAAAATTCTAAAAATGCTGCCTCTCTTTTATTAACCGTCATATTCCCCAGCGCCATATTTGCACGAGTACAATCGTAAAAAGCTGAGCTCCTTCAGCGCTTGAACCTTTTATAGTTATAAATATATGTACATACTTAGGTTACGCTCATGCGATCTAAAGCGCTTAGTGAGGGGCTCTTGGGTGACATGGTAACTATTCTGAACTCTGAAGGACAATTCTCGTGATAAATACATATATTTTTATTGGTGCCGATTTAGTCATTTTATTCATTATAGTTCATGTTTAATAAGAATTAAACATGAACTGAAATGTATGTAGTTGAAGCTCACATTTATCATTTATTTTAAATTAGGAGTTTTCTATTTGTGATATTTTTTATATAGACATCTAGTCTTGCGTCAAAATATTATTACACGGACTTTGTTCTGAACAGTTTTAATTTAATGACAGTTCAAATTTGGTCCTCAGATTCCGGCAGTAGCTGTCTCACAAATTAAAATGTTTATTGATAAATGTATATACCTACTCTTTATGTAATAGGTACTTTAAATGATATGTTATTATGTATAAGCATTACATTATTTGATTACTACCTATGTTGCCTATAAAGGATATTAATATACCTACTATACTAGATTTTGCTCGCGGTTTCCTTCATATAAATTTAGTAACGTTAGTAACAGTTCTTTTCTCTGGATGAAAGGCATGTCCTTATCTGTTCTCCTGATAACGTGTATACTGAATTGCATAATGATCGGTCGAGTAGTTAAGGGGTAAAAGCGTAACAAAAAACAAACTCACATTTAATTTTGCATTTATAATATTACTTAGATGTTCTATTTTCTGAATGATTCATCATCCCAATCCTAAATCACTGAAGTAAATAACATCTTCATCTTCTTGGTCTTCTTCAAGTTTAAAAATACATGAATGAAAAATAGGATGTGGCTTTGCAGACAGAAAAAAGGATACTTATTTCAATGTTTTAGAAATATAATCTTTAATAAAGGAGTGAATGACGTAAGTCCATATGAGACTTCTATCAATTGTGACGTTACATATTTCCTAGCTATATTAGGAAAAAAACCTATGTCAAGTCAAGGATTTTGAAAAATTAGACATTGATGTATTTAAATGGAGGAAAAAATATATAAAATTATTTACTTATTTTTTAAATTAAAATCTACAATTAAACATTCGATTATAAATAAATACTGCGTAAGAATGGCATTTTGGAATTTTCAAATTTATTATTGCAAATTATTATTACTAGAGTTTTAAGATATAAAATAAGAAACAAAATTTTAGTATGGGAAGCCTGTTAATTTTGAACTGGCATTCATGAAACGGGCTGTAAGGTAGGTTCTTGACAGAAACACCTTTATTCACTATATTATGCTTGACAGTAGCGCCGCCTGGTGGTAACAACTACTCTGGAGATATTTATATATTTTTTATTAAATATACATAAAAGTAAAATGTTAATTCGTATTCAAGTGTATATTTAAGCAATGTGTCTTAAATAAGTTAATGAAACCGGCCTGAAAGCGTAAACCATGGCATAAATTTTAACAATTCTTAAAGTAGTTCCTATTTCCACATAGATATGCACCTCGATGATTACTGTAGATAAATTTACTACATATTAATGTTGTTAACCTTAATTAAAACATAGATAACACATTGACATAGTATCATTGTTCACTTTGGGAGGCAGGTTATGATTTAACACATTTCGACTTTTAATTTCTATCGGATTCGATGTAGCACTTGAGAGTATTGTGTTACTTTTTTATATAGTTATTTTTATTATAAATAATTAGTAAATATATATCTTGATAGGACCTGGAAATTGCTAACATTCTTAGTTCGATATATTGTAGATAATACCGTAAAAATGTAACTTAGACTTGCGTGGGCGACTGACTTTTACCCTATAATAAAATGCTTACTACAAATTACGTCATAACTTTTAAAGACCACTGTGGCTAATCAACACTGACGTAATATAAATTATCATTAAAGAAAAATTAATGCAATGGGTTAGATCGGGACATATTTTTTTTAAATACACCAATCATTTCTATGTCGCGGGGGACTTTACAAACATTCAAACAACGGGCACAAAGAACACCCAGACTCGGGATAACCATTTACGGAAAACACAAATTTTGTCCCGTGTTGGAATCGAACTCACAACACTTGGCACGGCGGCGCGGTGGTAGCGAGGCGAGCACATAAACCACAACGCCATCCGTTCAGTCTAAAATTTAATATAATCTAATTTACTTATTCCTTTTACAGCAGCGATCTATTTATTTCTTTGTTTTAATTTCCAGGACGCTTTACGAAAGCTGTAGAATAAACACCGATTGTTCTTGTTGTTGTTTGCAGTTCACAAAACAACAATATCGACGATCCATTTAAAAAAATAGACTAAATAATTTCTATAGACGAGAAACTTATACCTTCGACAAACTAACCAGAAATTCACTTAATTTGTCATTTTCTGTTTACAAGTATGTAATTGACTCATATAAAACATATGACCCATTATACTGGGCTATTAAAGTTTGCTACAATAGTATGCATATATAAAATATAACATGAAAGTTGGATAGATGGCGATGTACCTGATTTAGTTTCAAGACATGAACAAAGCTAAGACTTCTTGACTTAATTATTTACAACATAAAAAAAAAAACATTGAAAAAACAATGGGTGGCCGTTTAGGGATAATAACTATAGCTAGACCATCGATAGTGACAGAAGCTATGCATAAAATACCCTTCCATTCAATCCACATAGGCCTTTTTTATTGTTAAGTAAATGCTGGTCCTTTGCTACTAGCTTTTTGATGATTATTGAATAGAAAACCTTTTGGGAATCAGTATTTGTATTGTGATTATAAAACTGTGACGATCCTGTGTTTGTAAACTATAATATTTTGATAGCTTTTACCTCCGGCTTCGCTCGCGTAAAAATAGGTTAGGTTAGGTTTATACCTAACGTTAAAAAAATATATATTTAAAATATTATCAACGTATAACATAGGTCATATTATATTTGAAAAGAAAGTACTGTTATCAGTAGTTGTTTTAAAGAGAACTGTCACTGTCAATATCGGACTACGTATTTATTTCAAATATAAAATACATACATACATACATAAATTCACGCCTGTAAATATAAAAATAAATAATATAATAAATAATAAATAAATCATATATGAAAAGTAGTATACCGTATATTAGCGATTGTATATGGCAAAAACCACAATGAGATTTCATTGAAAGCGGAAATACATATACTGTGTAAAGGATTCCAGCATCCCAGCTAAACAAGTTGTATATTGGTTTGCCCTTGTCTTTGGTGGAGCCTGGACGGGACGCAACGCCGGCACCAAGGCGATGCGGCGACGCCCCCACCCCGTCACCATGCAGAAATATATACTTTTATTTTCAAATTTGACAAATGTTACACAGTTTTCTACATCATTTTTAGTTTTGTTCACTTTTTCATATTGTTAATATTTTATAGTGTAAGTTAAGTATAATAATATTTTTTAATGTTACAAGGTTCGAGCGCTACATGTGATGTTGAAGTAAGTGCCAGATAATCTTCTACATCACTAACTAACTTCATACTTTGCCCATCTTGTCCCCAGGCTCGTTTCTTTAAAGGTATACAGGACTTGAAAGTACATATTGGTAAAGTACACAAAAACCAAAATGTACTTCCTTGCCCTGGTACATCTACAGTGACAAATGCAGTTGCATCCCTAATTCCCTACTGGCAGTATCTAGGACATTAAAAAAATTGTATTCTGGTTTTGAAACGAGTTCCTCGCGGCGCTAGACCCTCGGTGGCCCAAAGCTTGGCTCACTGCATTGGTCTTGTCATCCGGGAGAACTCAACAACAGCTTGGGAACAACTACTCACCTTCCCGTATAGAATACGTATCCCGTATTGGTAGAATCAAAATTAAGAGAAGGTGATATAAAGGGCGCGTACCTGCTATTATTTAGTAGTGATGTGCCTTGCTCTCGAGACACACTCTCTAGTCTGCAGAGCAAGCATCTAACGCTATCTGATAACCTCACTTATCCTGACCCTCCTAGTTCAGATACTGAATATCTCAGTATTACAGCCAAGGATGTTCTTTCAGCCGTTTGCTCTTCGCAGTGGGTCTGCTGGCAGCCTCGACGGTTTGACACCACAACATCTAAAAGATCTTGTGTGTTCAGGTGCAGGGGTGGCTGGCGACGCACTGTTGAGGGAGCTGACGGCTTTAATGAATGTTATGCTCTCCGGCACTGTGGACGATGCCATCATCGATGTTTTATAGATCATCATCGATGTTGAAGAACAATAAAAAATACCTATGTCGTAACGAGAAGCTAGCATTTATTGCAAATAAAGAAAAATATTTTTATCTGATAAGTGTCATCATAGTAGAAATTAATTTTAGGGTATAAGATATTATCGTCACCTATACCATAACACCTGTATTCAATTTGATTTAGCTTCACTTAGGATTTAAAAAATAAAACAAACATCTATTTATTTTTTATTTTCATTTTATCCATTATATTCGATGAAGAACATTAACTGGTACAATACTTAATAATTAAACTAATATTTACCCGCAATTATATGTTTTCTTTTAGGTTGAACGGCCTGAGGACCATTTTTAGCGTTTATTGGACGATTTACCAAATTAAGACAAACTGCGAACATGTGATTTTGGTGTTAATCTTTTCCTGATATTTTTTGGCTATGGTTTTAGCAACTCGTACAAATGAAACTATTACTTGTACATACTATTAACAATTAGAAAGCAACTTCTTTATACAATAACCACAAGAAATGAGGCAACATAGAAATAGATTGTGGAGTGCTAGACTTCTTTTTTTAGTGAAAGGTATATTAAATATTGTGATACAGAAAGGACTATCGTCTTACATCTGAAGAAACTGTTCTATAGTTCTTACATCTAAAGAAATTGTATTACATTCAGATGATGAATAAAATGTTTAAACAAGCAATCGCGAGGACCCCTTTTGTAAATTTAATAATTATCTATTTGTAGATATTACATACTCTTATATCCTTACCTAATTCATAATATTAATAACCAAAATACATATTTGAGACCGAGTAAAGCGTTTACCATTTAAATTAAAAACAATATAGCAATGTCAATTATTATTTCATTATCCATTAGTTTTTTACGTGCTTAATGTAAGTAATCACATTGTCAATATAAAAAAAACAGGAAAACAATCTAGCTTCAAGTAAATTAAAATAGTTGACAACCCTATTTCCTTAAAAGTATAAGAAATCTTTAGAACTGGAATATCTTCGGAGTCCTAGTCAGTATATCAGTTTTTTTCTGTTATTTATAAATAACTATATTATGCATATTTAGAACGCAAAATAAACCTCAATAACTCTTTCTATATCGCATATAAAGCACTTTAATTTTGTATATAGTTAGATGTCGCTGTATTACAATAATAAAATAAATTATTGCAAACAAACATCATTATTTACAGATGTACAAATAAAATCAGTTTTTTGCTGACCTCAGCCAAAGTATAAATTTCTCCAAAACTAATCAAAAAAGAGACGTGGTTGCTTACCCGAAATTTTACTACTTAGCAAGGCCTATCTACTGAAAACATAAAATATACATGACCGCTTTTCGGGTAAAATTCTACACTTAATATCTAAATTCAATTCTTTAGCACCTAATATTAAACTTTTAGATAAAACCTCTCTTCGCCTCCCTGGGTCCCCAATTTTAGTTGAAGGTTTGATAGTTTTATAGACGAGAAATTTCAAAATTTTTGTGAAACCTCAGACAGGTTATTCAAAATTAATATACATTCGGCTTTTACAAATATACGATACTATCTTTTCGTCCCTAAATTTACGCATGCCCTTCGATGACACTTTTGGAAACATTTGACATGTTTAGCAAAAAATTATACAGAGCACTCTTATTAAAGATTTAAATATGGCCATTAACGACCGGGTGGCGTCGCTACAAGCGAGCTTGCCAGTTAGCTTGGACAGCTTCGGCATTCGAAAAATTATTATAAGTTTACCAGCGTTCCTATCTTCAGTCCATAGCACGGAGGAATTATTGACCAGGAAAATCTTGGCACCTACATTGGTTAATTCTAAAGTGCTGTGCATGACCGACGCCGTGAACGCTTGGTGACTTGCTTGACCAAGCACTGATTTACCCGAAAACCGACTCTCTCAGAGACAGTGGGATGGACCGTTATACAGCATAGTTCGAGAAAATCTCATAAATACATCGTCCTGTGCTGCTGAATGTTCCCGCTTGCTGGCTGTGGGAGAGTGGGAGTCGGGCCTTTGGCTTCAGGCGTTCCCATCGTCCAACATAGGTACCATGTTAGACGATACGACCTTCCTCATTGCTTCTTGTTTGCGCTTAGGTACTCCCCTGATGTTTCTCCGCATCGGTGTCTTTGTGGAGAAGCCGTTGACAGTCTTGGTCACCATGGCCTGTCATGCAGCAGGATTGCTGGTCGGATATCACGACATGCCAAACTGAATAACATACTCCGTCGGGCTCTTGTCACCCCTGGCGTTCCGGCTCAGCTTAAACCTCACTTGGCTTGGTTCGCGACGATGACAAGAGACCAGATGGTATGTCATTACTGCCATGGAAGATGGGTAGGCCAGGTTTGGTGTGGGACGCAACTTGTGTCGACAACCTTGCGCCCTCACATCTTTCTAGCACAGCGAGTTGCGCTGATGCTGGTGCTGCATCAGCGGAGACTCTCAAACGTCGTAAATATCAAACTCTTATTGGTGAGTACATATTTGAGACGTTTGGTGTCGAAACGCACGGGCCATGGGTTCCAAGTGCTAGGTCTGTTTATAGAGGCCCAGCTAAGCGGCTCATCGACGCTTCGTGTGACCAGAGGGCTGGTATTTTCTTTGCACAAAGAATAAGTATTGCTATTCAACGTGGCAATGCTGCCAGTCTTCTGGGCACGTTGCCAATCGACGACGATACGGAGGAATATTATGACGCTTTTTAATTTTGAAGTTTTATTTTTCTCTTTAGTTTATATTTCTTGTAAATAATTTGTGTATATATTATGTATTTAATTATGTCACTATAATAGAAGTTTTGACAATTTAAAAATAAATCCATAGTATTAATCTTATTATGACGCGGCAAATGATTTATTTGGTATCTACATATATTCATTTAATGTCAAATTAGTTCTCTAGAAAAATTTTATTTATTTATTTATTTATTTATATCCAATTTACAACACTACCATTACAAGAAAAAACTTAATGCGATAGCGTGGTTTACTTTAACGTAATTAATTAATTATAACTAATAATATTCTATCTATCCTCCTGTAACAACTCGCAATCGCTTTGATTTCTTATAGGCATATATAATTTTAAATCATCTGCGAATAACAAGCATTTAGCGTTTTCAATCACATCGGGTAAATCATTAATCATGATTAAAATAGTTTTATAAATAAATTTTTCTGTCAGTTTGTTTCGGTATCACGTAAAAACAACTGTTTTCGTAGTTTATAGGTCTGTTGGTCTAAGGATTAGTAGATTGAGGTTCAAATTTAAATATAAGCTACTATGATACATCGATTAATTCACGTAAATGGCGTCACAGACAAAAGCATTTTTATTTATTTTTTTATTTTGACTACTTTCACATTAGGTTTAATTCCAGTGTCGTCTTTCAAACATTGAAATAACGGACACAAAGAACATCCAGACTGTTGCAAGCCATCGTCAACGGCAACCTCTTATTATAAGCTCAACTAATGTCTGGTTTTAATTAGAATACAATAAGAGAAAATTTATAACACAATTTGAAAAAAATATATATTAATATTATTATAATCTTTATTTCAATCTTTACAATACATTCTTTATTTTTAAATATATAATATATAAAAATACATTTAAAAATATAAAATGTACCCTTACCCCATAATGGTATCCCACCGGCATCGGGAACAGGGTACAAGCTGCCGGTGGTTAGGATTTCAGTGTCAGGAACCTCCTCTCAATGCGTGCCATGTCTAATACTGCTCTGCCTTCTGCATCAGACCCTTAATACAAACACCTAACGCGAGCCTCTTTAAATGGTGATCGAGGCTCTTGGCTATTAGACCGTTCACCGTAACAACTATCGGTACAATGATTGCCGTGTCCACATCCCACATATCGACGACCTCGTGTGCTAAGTCTAAGTATTTATTTTATTTTATTTAACTAATATTATTATTACTGTTCTCACCTTTGGGATGGTGCCGCGCAGTACCTGCCGGATGCTCTCGACATGTTACAGCTGTCTGTATCATCAGAGATCCAGAGGTCACAATTTCACAAGAACTTCTGCAGCTCCGTAGGGACATTGCCTCATTGGCATGTTTCTAAGGAATATACCACGGAAAGTGTTCTAAATAGTTATTCCATCTTATCCCGTCCTCCCCTTTCCTATCCAGAACAACGTGTGCTGGGCTCATCCTTAAACGGTAGAATCGATTAGAGCGCGCATTAACAAGTTTGGGTCCTCATACCTCTGCCAAACGATCAAGGCATGGAATTCTCTGCCAAGGCACGTGTTTCCTTCTTCCTTCAATCCTGGGTCCTTTACGCAGGGCGTGAAAAAGCAACTTCACAGGCCATCAATGTAGGGATCTCAATATCACCTCAGCTGCTATGAGGATGGTGTGGAGGCCATTGCTCTTGGACCACATGATCGCTTTCCATCAGCCGGAGCGCGGTCATTGTGGCGCAAGCAAAATAAAAAAAGAAGTTCATATCTATTGAGACGAAGTACAGAAAAAGTAAATTATTAATTAAGTGTTTGACCATTTCCATCAAACCTTAAAGGTCACTTTTTTGAGCTATAAGCTAGTAATTTTATTAAACGATACTATCAAGTTATTTGAAAGCACGAAAATAACTCCATAACAATTACATTATACAGCCTAGCATATTAAGCAGCTGGAGTTTTACTGACTGCCTCTATGAAGCAGAGGTCTCGGGTTCTGGTTTCGGTTCAAAGTGTTATTGAGTTTTTCTGTCAGAAAATTCTTAGTAGAATCGAGGATTCTGGATTCTATATAGTCGCTCATCATTTATCACTTAAAATAGTTGTAGTTTTATACTCATTAAACTACTCCTTCGGAGATTTAAAGGCGCTTACAATGCATTTTTCATTATATATGAACTATGAAATATATGAATACTGAAGTATAGTTTTTGCAAGGCTCGCACAAATGTTTAAAGCATTTATCGAGTACGTCGTCCTAGCTGCTAATGACTGCGGTATTGCACACGTCGAGTATGCGCGAACGGGAGGCAAGATGCGGCTTTGTGAGTGAGTGAGCTATCCAAACGTGGTTAGATAATTGAAGGCAGACATACGAATATAATTATGTAAATAAACAAATCCAATCTAACATTCAAATAATGTGAAAATTACAACGTTCAGAATGATTTGAGTGGAACACACAATAATAGCTCGTTGAACGATTTTAAGTATAGACTGTGTTTTATACTAGCAATTAGTATCTCATATTGATTTGTATACGTTCAAAACAAATCTCCATAGTAAAATATGTTCGAAATAGCAGTAAAGTAATAATAGAGTACTGATCTAGTCTAATAAACGCCAACGTGAACAGAAATGAAATTAATGTTCACATTTTGCATTTATTTTATTTAAGAGGAATATCATTTGTAATATGTATGGCACTGAAATTAGATTAGTACTTTATTTTGTATATATGTTATTACGAAAATTGGCTTTCAAATTGCACTTGAGTATAAAATTGTATGATTAATACATATTCAATAGCTAGAATTAATTTCACTGCTGCTTCATAATATTATGCAGTTACACATAGAACAATAATTTATTACGTAAATTTATATAATGTAAATATCTAAATTAGTGTAATTGGTTGTAATTGTAACCGAGAGATCTCTGTTTTGTAACCTTTTTACTATCAAGTCTTATGGTAGGTATTACTGATTTTAGTCTTGACAGATAGATGGCACTTTCCTGACTTTAGAATACGAAATTGACTAGGCCACTACTCATTACTTTTGAAATACCTCCTCTCTAATAGTGATTTCTATGAGACGGTGGGCCTTATAAACATTCTAACAATGGACATAAAAATCACCCGGATAAGGAACAACTATTTATGAACCACATCATTTATTGTCGCGTGTGGGGATCGATCCACATCTCTTGGTACGGCGGTAGAGGCGAAGCGACCATATAAACCGTGCATTATTATACTTGAATTAGTTCACTAGTATAATTACTAGATACATTTTTAATCATCTCATGGCGATCAAAAAATTATCAGCGTAATTTCAGTTAGATATTTTATGGACAATACCACATAGGTGTCTGTGTAAAGTGAATTGTTTGAAAGTCGCTAATAGTCTTGCTCATAATATTCTACTAGCGACTAATCACAAAAATAAACATCCATAAACATCACTTAACGTTAATACATACATACATAAATTCACGCCTGTTTCCCAGAGGGGTAGGCAGAGACTACGGATTTCCATTTGCTACGATCCTGACACACTTCTCTGGCTTCATTCACTTTCATAACATTCCTCATTCACGTTCGCCGGTTTAAGGTGCTCTTAACCTGGCCTTTATCCAGAACGTCTCCGATCTGATCAAGAAACGTTCGCCTAGGTCTTCTCCTTACGACTGTTCCATTCACACTAGCCTTATAAACTTTCTTAGTCAGTCTGTTCTCGTCCATTCTTTCTACATGCCCAAACCAACTTAAACCTTTTTCTATTCTCGTCACTATATCCACTTTTATGCCGCATCTCTCTCTAATCACACTATTCCTTATTCTACCTTTCAGAGTCACACCACATATATTTCTCAGCGCTCTCATTTATACAGCATTTATTCTGCTCTCGTGCTTCTTTTGCCATAGCCAACTTTCACTACCATGCATAAGTGTAGGTACTAATAGTCCTCTATGAACAGCCAAACGTGCCTTTTCGGATACATTTCGACTGTTCATAAAAGCGCGTAGAGCGCCATTCACTTTATTGCCAGCAATCGTTCTTCTTTCAATATCTCCCTCATGTGTACCATCCCTTGTAAACAAAGTACCTAGATATACAAACTCTTTCACTTGCTCCACTTGTTCTCCATCAATCATAATATTGCACATCGTCATGCACTCCTCCCTTTCAAATACCATTACTTTCGTCTTGATTACATTTATTTTCATTCCTTTACTCTCACAAGCATCATGCATAATAGTTACCATCGCCTGCAACTGTTCTGCCGATGACGCAAGTATTACTTGGTCGTCGGCATAAAGTAGACACTTGACAAGTAACTCATTAATTCTTAATCCCCATTCACAATCTTTTAAATCTTTCAAACAATTGTCCATGTATAGGTTAAACAGCCAGGGAGACGCTACACATCCTTGTCTAACACCTTTTTCGATGTTTAACGTTAAGTGCAAGTTTAAAAATAATAAAGTGATTGTAGCAGGCCGGTGACCACAGATTAATCATTGATCAACGACTAGAGAGCTATTTAGCTGAGTATTAGTTAGCATGAGGTTAACAATGTAGATGTCTTAGATATCAAAATATTTAAAACTTTAAATTCAGAATGATTTCTTTTTATATATGAGCTAGTGGCAATTGTGTATTACTTTCTATTCTTATAATAATCATTATATCAGCCCCATAAAAACTGACCCTCTGCTGGGCACGAGCCTCTTCTGAGTGTTAGAATGGTTTGACCATAGTCCACCCCGCTGGCAATGCGGATTGGCAGAATTTACATATCTTCCAGAATATTATGGAGAACTCTAAAACATGCAATTATTGTAAGGAAACCTGCAGGTTTCCTTACAATAATTGCCGTCGCCGTTTAAGCTAGCGATTATTCACTATGTATTAACGTCGAAAAGTCAGAGATGTGGGCCTTGGGATCGAACTTGGACCCTTTGCGTGGTAGTTAAGCAGTCTCCCACAAGGATATCGCTACCCGCTGTTCTTATTTATTACATTTCTCTATCACTTACAAAGCACTTAATGGGAATATTTAGAAATAAGAGGCGTCTTATTTGAAAATCTTTTTATTTATCTTTATCATTTTCACATATTAATATTCGTTCACAAGTACACAAATAACTATAATGTAGCTAATAATAAAAATACAAAATTGATCTTGCGTTATGTAATTAAAAAATCAGTGTCAGTAATGTAATTTATTGAAACAACGGTACAAAATAAGTGAAACAAATAACATCGATTCGTGTAGCTAACCAATATTTAATTGCGTTGAAAATAATCATTTTGCACTATATTCAATATGTGCCTTGTTATTTCAAACAATCTTTATATCTTCATGTTTACATGGTTTCTGCCAATAAACAGAAAATATTATATCCCGTAGTATTTTCAGAACCAAATTATTACATTTAATTTTTTATTTTGTGAGCTTTGTTTTCACTATTCTGCGGCTTGTTCATTATTACACTAATTTTGTTCTATCAATTTAATTCTACGATTACATATTGATCATTCTTCTATTTGTGTAAAATCATCTATCTGTACTAAGTTTTCTTTTCTATATAATATTCTTAGCAATTTACCAAAATTGGTGGTAAAATACCATTTGAGGTAACAAATCGACCGTTTGACGTAAGTGGCATTTTCTCTTTAGTTAAGGTTGCAATTCTGTTTGATGTAGAAGACTTACTATCTATTTTAATAGAAAGTAGGTAATGTGCATGTAGATAATTCCAAGACTAAATGTATTTCCAATACATGCTTATGTTAAGTGTGAGCAATATAATGAACGTAGCTAAATTCTAATTTATTATAATCATTGTTTTCAAAATGGAGTCGATAAGTGCGAGAGTTTCTTATTGAAGGTGATTAAGTTTCGTGAGGAACATTTAATAAAGTTAGAATAAATGGGATATAGTTATGAATATTATTAACTAAAAGATTATTTTGTTAATTTATTCAGACAATTCTGGGTCTTTGTATAATAATTAAAAATGTGGAAAATCTTTTGACTATTAAATTAAATCTTAGTATCGAAATGCGGAACATGTATTTTTAAATAATAATAACTTTAAGTTAAAGGAAGATAGTGGCCAATAACGGTTGGTTATGTTTATAAATACAATGTATAAACATGTTGGTAATTTTTATATCGTCTACGTTATTATAACTTATTTTTATGTTATAATTTAAATGGTGTCTATGTTCACAAAGAGGTAATTTCATCATAATTATTGTGTTGCAACTTGATAAAAAGTATTTTTATGTTTTACAGAAAACAATATGAAATGCTTCAAATTATCATAAAAAAGGAAAATGAAAAATAATTATATCAAATTAACATAGATTTTAAATTTAAATGATTGTATGTATAAAACGGCATCAAAATTTAAAAATAACTTTGATGTAAATTAAGCTCCAAAAAGATAACAGTCATACAGGTTTGCAGGTTTTGGATGAATATTACTATCTTTCAACGATGAAAATACTATAAAGGTTAGAAACATCTAGTAATTAGATAATAAAACAACAAGGATGTAAAATAGAAAAAGCGAGAGGTATTATCTAGAAGAGGCTTATAATTTCTTCATCAAAAGGTTGTAATTTTCACCCATGTATTATATAACTATGTATTGTAAATCTAATTCATATAATACTATAATATCTAAGACACGTGCGTTAAAATTTATATTTTTATTCAATTCTGTAACATTCAAAGTTTATCTAGCGTCTCTTCCGAGGATCTATTATACGATGTTAGGTATCTATATTTTAATAGTACTAACACACGGGCTTGATTATAGAACGTTATGCTATCTCTTTACATTTACCTTATGTAAAAGTTTAACGTTAAAATCTTAACTTATTAAACAATGTTTTTGTTGTTGCTATCAATTTCTCTGATCAGCTTTAGTAGATAAAACGCATTTTAAAAAGCATTTAAATAATATAAAATAGTCAACATTTTTTATATATATACTTTGACACAAATCCTAACATTAAGCTAATATAAACGTATTAAAATTCATTAACTTCTTGTTGCTTGCTATATTTATTGTGTTAATATGGTGACTTGCGGTAGGCATTTTCGGTGTTCCTTAGAGTTCTGTGCACCAGTGCACATTTTCACAAGACAAAATTTCACTGTAATAATATATTTTAAATCTAAATTGCTTGTCACTGAGTTATTTTGCATCAACCTCTATAAATAGCACATAGTCGTGAAAAATATTTTTATGTATCTATATTTTAATATTACACGTTTATTATATCTATTGAAACTACTGAAAAATTATATATTTCATTGAGACTGAATTTGATATCCATAGATATAATAGTTTGGGACACCATTAGCCGTTTCTATGTGCCAAATGGCGAACCAATACTGTCGCTATATCCTCCTAATTCCTTCCACCTCAAAAGTCACATACACGATGATTGTACTGATTATAACAAAGTATACAAGCAATCTAGGTGAAACTGTTCCTAGTCAAAGACAATTTGTTGATCGCTAGACATGACCGATAGTATATTATGTATTATTTTTATGCTGTTATGTCCATAGACAATATTCGTAATTAGCCATGTACAGCTACTATAGAACAGTGGGAATATAATGCCTTTATATAGAGTACTAATGTCTCGAAGACAACTGAAATAAGACCTAGATTAGTATAAATTGACTTATAATATAAACTTGTGAATTTAAATGGTACGATAAAATTATATATATATATATATAGTTATAAAGCTTTCAAGTGTTATCGTAATATAATATTCTGAAATCGCGTTTCGTTATAACAGTTCTATAATAATGCCTATATCAGTAACATTTATAAACAACAGAATGCCGTTGGTTTTCATAACATTATAACGAAACATTTACGATTATTTATTTATTTTTTATAATTATTTGTTATATAATTTATGCCATGAGACAATTTTTACTAGTCTTTGGCACATTTATAAAACCTGTGCGACTAGTTTTCCTAAGCCAAATAACAAATCAATAGTTTAGTTTAGTTTTTTTACAATGCCAATAAATTAATGTTATCTAAAAATAAACTTGGAGTTTCACCTTGTACATTGCAATTACCTAAAATCTATCCAATCGATGATCTCTTTAGTCGCTTCTATTTAGTTATATTGATAAGTAACTAATTTGGCTTAGGTAAACTAATTACCAATTTATTTTCATCCATAAAATTCACAAGCTTATTATCTACACTTAAATCATTAACACTTCTTCGTACTGAATAATATTTCTCAAAATCTTATACGATGTAATATATTGGATTCGTCATCTTTCACGTATTGTTCTATGCTTATACAGTATTCACTGTCCATGGTTTAGTTTATTTACAAATTATAATATTGAAAGCAAATTAAACCATTGAGGTAAAATGTGGTTACTGCAGATGTCATATTATTTTATGACTGTAGTATTACCTACATATATTAGTTACTTATTAGTGAACGTGCACAACTACATACTATTAGACAGTATATCTAAGATACATTTCCTTATAGCTAAGACCTACTTGTCTCAAACTTAATGGCTAGTCACTAGACAAATATTTTAGAATTTCGTTTCGGAGAGACTAGGCCGAAGCCACGCCGTACTACCTACTTTAAATTTTTCTACCAGCAACCTATTTCTTATTCTATAATTTTTGTTTTGTATTACAATATACTTCAGAAAGTAGTAACAATTGCGATGAAATAAAAAAGTGAATACACAGATTACACAGTGCCATTATATTTGAGTGCGGTATAATGTAATAAATAATATCATGTATATACAATATCATCTAAAATGTACGTATATGGTACAATATTTTATGCCTAGAATGAGACATCTAAAATATACAGTGTCTACTTTTTTTTAGTCAAGCATTGATCAGAATATATTTCTATACTTCAAAAGTGAAGTCACTTTTGGTATTACATCTAAAATGGGAATGGAATTGATTCAATATGATAACACATAATTTCTTAATTTATTATTAACTATTAATGTATTTGCGCGTTCGAATCTCTTCATATTGTTGTTGATAGGCTAATTCTGACTGACCGAATCAGACGCAAGTGTTTCTGGGTTCCGTAAGGGGTTGTAGATTAAACGTCCTGCTCAAATCAGATTATTTTACGACACTATTAGATTCTTATTCATGTTATTCGTTACGTTGACTGAGCATTATAATATATCTAGCATGACTGATCTCAGCAGTACGTCTGTAATAACTATCATTCCCACACTCAGCTCCCATTGCGTATTATGAATTATGTTATTCCCACTTGTAAAAACTGCACTTACATGTATATTCATTGATTATTTATTATTGCCCTTTTTGGTGTTCGGCACTGTAAATTTTAATTATTATGTTCTATATAGCTTACCTCTAGTTTTATCCAGCGTGTATCTATTGCTTTTATTATAAGTCGTATTCTGAACCTTATGGAACCCCGCAATGAAACATAGTGGAAAGTCGTAGCTGAAGACAGGAGCCCTGCTTGTCAGATATTTGAGGGTGAATGGTTTAAATATAGTTGTGAAGATAGGAACATTTCTTCGGCTCTCATCATATTTACTGAGGAACTCAGAAATATGAATAGTCTTCGAATAATATTCCCAAATTAACAACGCACTTCTAATGCTCAATTATACTTCAACTACTGGAGCCTTGGTAGAATACTAGCGAGCAAAAAAGCTAATTCATCTAAATCGAACTAATTTAGGAAAGCATTGCATGGACTATTGTGCGACTAGTAAAGAAATAGCAAATATGCTCAGAGGTAAAATACTGTATCAATCCAGGGCTAAACTAAAGTCTCTGTAACTTATATAATATGATTTCATATGAAATACGAATTCATTTTTACACATAACAATAATAGACAAAAATAGTTAAATTTTAGCAAATCTATTTCCTTTATATATTAACTATTGGAAAATTTTAGATGTGTTGGGAGGTCTAGTTATTTGAGATAGAATTTTAATATCAGGTTTGCATCGGTTGGTTGGCATGCGGCCAAGGAAACATTCAAAATATTAAGAGTTCACAGAAATGTATGAAGTCAATGATGTGACATTCGCTCGAAGCTACCTTTCCAAATCCAGAGCGTCTGGTGACGCATATAAATATCTTGACTTTAAAATGGTTCTACATAAATATTCCATCTTATATTATGACACCTTAATGATAATTTATCTCGACAAGTGTATTTTAGTTTTGAGACATTCAGTTTTTGTTTATATCCTGATGGTAATTTTATTTTCTGTACGTTTTATTTTTTAGATCTGCTTTCAAAGGACTTTTGTCCTACTGATGTTACATTGAAGTGATATTGTATTTTATCACGTACTTCAAAATAAAGTGATCTCCATATGCAAATGTACACTTAGTTCTGTATGTGGGTATCCAAAACAACTGTAAATAAAATAATATTAGCCAGTTATAGAACTAAATTGACATTTACATTCGTGGTCTAATCAATCAATATATGTATATATATTACATTTTTTTTTATACACTGGAAACACTTTTGCTGGTATTTAATAAAGATAAAAATAATAAATCAGAAGCTTTACCTGACATAAATTAATGTATTGAAAAAGTACAATATGATAAAAGTGGGTACATTCATGCTGGGTTTATAGAATCGTTAACATTTGGCGATTGCATGCCTCTAGACTGATCTGCTTCGCTATAATGATGAAAATAAGAATATTTATGGTAACTGGTGAATATTTACCTTTTCCGATTCGTGTAGGAGATATGTACTTAGAATAATTGAATGCAGTTGATTTCTGACATTAAATTGTTACTATTTATTTCTAATAATTATATAAGAAAAAAAGATGATCCAATATCAAAAACTCAACATGCATTCGCTGGTGGAAAGCAAAGTCAATTGCCCAAAACATTCATTAATCATTTACAAGTTAGAAAATAAAACTACGATATCAAATAAAAATAGTTTAGGATTGTTGGAATGGTTTGCAACTACAATTAAAAATAAAATTCCTAATGGTATTATCACAACAATATCAGCAAAGAATAAACAAATCACTAATTTTTATGATTTAATTACAAAATTTTACTAAAACTAATTAAATAATTCAAGCAGAGAAATTTGAGCATCAGATTAGTATTACTATAAATATGTGTTTATTCCACTCATTTTACCACTTGAATAATAATAATTTGAAACTTGATTAAGTATACGTACGCATTGTTCTTTACCATAAACTTAGAATTTAGGAACGTTTAAGGAATAATCATAAGATGGTAGTCACAATTTCTAAAAACGATTAGGGTTTTAAGACGACACATACAATTACATTTTAAAGTGTTTTGACAACAACAATAAATTCATACAATTTTCCTTTTGCAGCTTAACTGTCGTTTTTACCACATCTATCTGCAACGTATGCTTATTATGTACACACTCAAATGAATGAATGTGCTATTTCACATAGAAATAGTGAAGAATAATAAAACTACCAAACTTACTCTCTAAACCTGTTACCAGCGCAATAAATAGAAAGATTACGTCTTGTTTCGTGACACCTATATGACAATAATGTTCAGTCGTTTGGATTCTACTTTAGACTCCAAGAAAAAGATCTAGATCTTAAGCTAAATCGCCCATAATTATTCGTATTTTTCAAGTCATTAATTATTTACAATTTCGTTACGTTTAGTAATTTTAACTATAGCTTCAGTTGAGTATTGAGCCTCCTCTACTCGTAAAATCTTACGAGGTGTGCGCAACTATTTACTAACTAGGGCAGAATAGTTATCCCCCATTGTGAAATATACGTGTTTGTTTCAAATTATTATTTAACTAGCAAATGTGGAAAAATAAGTGGATTATGTACAGCGCCCTCTATTTATCCTCTTCCAGTAAAACCAGATCGTCAGCCACGACGTCGGATACGTGAAGGTAAATAATCCAGTACATGAGGTTAAAACATACGAAGCAGACGGGGAATACTATTCGCGAGTACTTGTCGATATCCGATGGTGTCATGCCGAGCAACTTGCTTATGTCCTGAAAATTAAAGAAATTTTCTGAGTATGTCGATAGATATCGCATATTCATCATCATCAAAATCAAGATTTACGTTACATACTTAAATATAGAGTACATAGTAATGAAATATAATATGTTCGCAAGCACATATAATTACAAAAGAATACATATAGAACACATAGCTTATTATATCGCCAGCATTATCAGAAACACTCAGCAGTATAGAATGAGGAAATTTATAGAACATTTACCTTGCCGGGATGCAAAATATGCGGAGGTGGGCCGGGGTTTTCTTCTTCTGCTCCACCGCGACCCCCATTTATAGTATTCTCCAAGGTACCACCCTTTGAATGGGCTTTTGGATCATGGACTTTGAATCGCACCTCCTGAAACGCATAGGTAAAAATGTTTGGAATCTAAGAAAAGAAAATTACACATACGTTTGATTATTAAAACAAATTATTTACCGAAGGCCGTCCGGGTGGGCATCTACTGAGGGTGCCCATTTTAGACAAGGTATGTGGATCCCCTACTGGAGGACAGTCAACGGGAATCTTTTTCTCGGACGCAATTTTCTGTATGGCCACAAATCGCTGCTTCCTCATTTGTATCCTCTTTGCCATATAACCCACCGTCGCATATTCTATAAAGATAGGAGAATTGTGTCCATAACGGTGTTTTATTGTAACACACTTGTGCAATGCAGACACTGTCGCTTGGGCATATTAAAGTATAGTTCGCAAATATTATAGAATATCGCTTTGCAAAAATTTTATAAAAGTAATAAGTATATATATAATAGAATATTATTACCTAATAAACTAGCGAAGACCATCACGAAGCAGGTACCCAAGTACACATCGATTGACTTGACGTACGATATCTTTGGCAGGGCGGCGTTCGTTGATGACATGAGCGTGGTCATAGTCAATACAGTGGTCACGCCTAGAGCCACTCTGGCCGGTGTAGCATTCCGGTTCAACCAAAATGATACCCATGATATGATGACAATCAAACCAGACGGAATGTAAATTTGAATTAGGTAATAACCCATAGAACGAACAAATTGTATTTCACATGCCAATCTTGAATAGTTTCCTGTAAGAAGTTTTATAATTAGAATATTTTACACAATGTTTAAATTGCAATCCTTTAAAATCTGGACTGTACCAGTTCATCAGTGTGAAAGTGAATAATATTGAATAACTAAATTTTTGGATAATTATTTGATATAATTTTACCGAAAATTGACTTTGGAATATAAAATATTTTAAAACAACAGTCACAATGAAGTTTTCAAATTACACAAAAATTAATTTTATTATTTTAACAAATATTACATGACATAAAGAACTATTCCACACCACTCATAGTGTTTTGTGCAATAATACAAAAGCAGGACGTGAAAAGAATCGTGGCTATTTCTGTCCAGTGTTCCACGTAGTGGTGTCTAATTTAATTTCCGTAAATTTTCTACTCTTAGATTCCCCCGCGAACCCAAGTACCTGTGGTAAGAGAGATCTCCATAGCTCGCTGGCGATGGCCCAGCACCTTGAACTGCGGCAGCGACACCTCGCTGGAAACACCCACAGAGTTGGGCCCCTCGTTCCATTTGTATCGGATGTCCCGCATGGTGTAGCCGACTGTGCGCAGCGGACATTATAAATGAAACAACCCCAGGCCCATCGCAATGGGTTTTACAACACGAATCGTCTTTCGGTTGGGGTAAGAGCAGGGGAGTCGCGAGCTCGGTGTCGCGCGTCTCGTCGTGCGATTTTCGTGTCGTGTTTAGCGTGTGTGCTAGTGTCGCGGTATCGATCATCTGCACACGGGCTGAGGGAGACGGGGTCGGTGGCGGAGCGATGGATGGACAGTGCAGGGAGGGCAGCTATTGCGATCGGTTACCTGTCGTCAATGTAACAACAGTGGCGCGCTGCCGGTGGCCGAGCACCCGGAACTGTGGCAGCTGCACTTCGTTGCTCATACCGACGCTGGTCAGCCCATCTTTCCAATGGTACCGAATGTCTCTCATTGTGTACCCGACTCCGGAGACATGCCAAACACACAAAACGCTATCACTTACGCTGCGAAGCATCGCGTATCCCTCACGCGGCCGCGGCTGTGTCGAAGATGGGACTCGCAAACCCAAGTGGCGAGACAACTGAGCCGAATCGAGCAACAGTCCGAAAATTATTACTCAGTTTGGCTCGACATGGATGATAGAAAAATATAAATCTACTTACAGGGTGAAGAAGGCAATAGACAAAAAAATATCGGTGTAAGTAAATTAAAAGCTACGTAATGGCAAAATGTATATAGAGCATAAAACATAACACAGTACAAGGACAGCATAGTGGACAACAGGGCAAGCGTCGAAATGGCAAGACATGCGTGTGCGGTCAGTTGGTGCGTGTGATGAGCGCAAGCGGCGGTGGTGCGAGGTTGTGTGGGTATGTGTGCGTCAGAGAGCGCTTGCGGTGCGCTCCGTCTGCGGCACTGCCCTCGGTGGTTGTGCAGACCCCACCGTCCCCCGCCTCCTTTGGCCCGCTCAGCATATCGCAGCATCGATGTCCTAGTATCATTTCAGTCGCTTGATGCTCGTGAAAACAGAGGCCTACTATTTTACGGTCTGCCTTCTGCGGGTGCTGTATGCGAGAAGGAGACAGTCCAACTTATGAAAACACGAGGAAAATCACAGCACGTGTCGACGGTTAATTGTACGCTTGTGCTCACAGGATATTCCTGAGTAGCATCTGTGATACAATAAAGTGACCACAACACAATATCTGTAAGCCTAGTGATAGTTTGCATCGTGGTAAAGAATCAAATCAATGATTGCTTTAAGTGAGCACAGTATACACACACACGTATATTTTTCGATTTATTTTTCTATCATCTGTAACATAATGTGCCTCGCACTTCATTAATAATTTAATTTGAATATAAAAGACAGAAATCACAATCGTCATCGTTGATTGTTACAAATTGTTAAAAAAATATGGCATCTGATTACAACAAACACACAAAGCGTGCGGTTATCCAGCAACACTCTGACATAGTAGCTAAAACATTATAACATTGTATTATCAAACTTGTTAGCAATTCGTGATAATTGTACAAATAAACGTAATTGACGCACAATTTATTGCAAAGCTGATTAAGGTACTTACAACTTTCGATTTCTATGTGGCACAGTTGGCGGTCCATCGGGAAATATTGAAGATTCATAGGACATGATGCCGTAATAGTTAATCTGAAAAATTGGGGAAGAACTCTATTTAGTGGTACAAAAATAAATTTGGATGTTAGTAGATGACCAAATGTACGTAAAGTCCTTACGTACATCATCATATTCATCATATTTATTATAATTTTTCCTATTACCTGATACTTCTTGTGATTGACCCAGAATAGTGTATACGTATGAATTCGTTGCTGGTTGTGGCTATATGGAAATAAGATTGCTTTTCGTTAACAAAGAACGTATCAGGCACCCATATATTCTTTATGAATTCAGAGCCAACAGATAACGTCTCCACTCCAGTTCGTTTTTTGTATGCTAATCTGGGATCGGTCCAAAATTGTCTGAAGTAAAAATCCAACGTGAAGTCCTGAGAAAATAAAAATCGGTGCGATTAAAATTTATCCATATTCTGTAAGGGTCTAAACATTTTATAACAAAAACTTAAATGGAAGTGTGTCCTACGACAGTGTACTTTTACTGTAGAGCAGTTTACTTGTAGAGTTGTAGTTCCAACTAAACACTTACTTGATGCTAATGAGAAATTGATAGTATATTATTCATTTTTTTGACATAAGTGTGTGTAGTAGGAACTTTTTAGTATAATAGATACTTTTGTATTGTTTACAGTATCAATGTTTCTGTGTACTACATAAGTACATTTCGAACAGAATATAATCAGGGAACTATACATAAACATCTAACATCTGCATGCTATTTTGGGAATTCCATCCTACACAAAATGTCAGTCTGTTAACACTGCAATAAATGTGGTCAAGAGACTAAGTAAATACAATCTTAGTAATTAACATAGTAAACTCGAAGCTTGGTTCTCGTGACTTCGGACAGAAATAACACTTCAGAATATAATATATAGACACTGCACTACATTGAATAGACAAATTGAGCAGTAAGCTTAAAACAATTATGAAAAGAAACAAAATGTGCAGAGAGTGTGATTGTGACATGAAGCCTACAGAACACAGGTGAGGTCTAAGAATGAACTGGGAGGTGGGTGCTCTAAGTGACAGGACAGGGCGAGGTGAGTGGGTGGCGGCGCAGGCGGACACCCGCGGCTCGATAGAGGCAATCCTCTCTTAATTGAAGCTAACAAGCCGGCACGTATACAAGTTGCCACCAGTAAAGTTTGGACCAGGTTTATGGAACAAATTAACGTTCATTAATGAGGTCGAATCGAGAGTTTGCGAATTGTAAATAAGGCAACCTCCCCACCCTGGGCCATGGGTCACGTCTCATTGTGACCTTCCCAACCTTGATTTGGTTTCCACTTCAGGGTCCTTCACCCAAACATACGCCTAGCAAGCTCACTCAGTTTGACACATTGGAAAACCGAATGCGGTTTTGTATTCTGACCGACAAACTTTGCATATATTTACGGCTCATATAATATCAAAATAGCAAACTCACGAAAGCATAATTTGAACAAAACAAGGTCAGATAGTATCGATGTTCCAAGTCACTGGAGAGAATAGAAAGTTACAATTAAATTGGCAATATTTCAGTAAATACACATAATACGTACATACACAACAAACTACAAAATGAGTCACGATAAGAGATATACAGTCGTCGCAAATCCATAGAGCCTGAACGAATATCATGTACGTTTTAATTAAATGTATTTCAAGATCATTCCTTTGTTATAGGTTGCCTTCATTGCCACTTCAAACGAATACAAATTTTCTTTAACGAAATAGTCGATTCCACGTCAAACCAAGCAGTAAAAGTGATGACGTTCTGAGAGTTTTATAAAAAAATATTTGTCTTAAATGATCATAAAATACAAAAGATATAAGATAATAGAAATATATGCGTAGCCCGGATAATACTTTCGTTTTGTATGCCTCACATATATAATTCTTATTAAAAAAAGAAAATCTAATAAAACTATAAATAAAATAATTCAAGCAATCATTTAAAACAACTTAAGTATAAATCTATTTTTTTTGTTAAAATTTGCGAACCGACGTCATCACTTTATATGGCAGCAACTTTGGAATTACGAGTACTGCAGGACACACAACTGGGTAATTTCAAGGTTTAACGGGTTGCTTTTCTTATTATGATCTCATTATTAAATTTTGTTTCTCCAATATCAACGACTTAACAGGAAACATAATAAGAAAGCAAGTGGGCGGACAAAGGGCGATCTGCTCCACCAAACGCGGACATGCTCGCAGCCTCGTATCTGGGGCTGCTCGGTCGCAGCGGCGCAGCGCGCGGCCGGAGCGACCGAGACAAGCGTGAGCTGACAGTGGCGAGTACCATGAGCACTTCGGAGACGGAGCTGATAGAGAGCACATACATGGTGACGCCCACCTCCACTGGCGGACCTGCAATCAAGCCCAATCGTGAGTCGCGCGCTCGCCTCGCGCTGTGAAAACCAAACCAGAGGACGGTGACGTGCCCCATCGCCGGGCGAGCGGAGCGGAGGGGACGCGAAAGGCGCGGGGTGCGTGCGGGTGACGGACAGAACGAGCTCGGCTGGTGCACGTAGCATGCAGAGCGGCCACGGCTCCGCTCGCGGGCACGCCCCACACCCGCGCGAGCCACGCGACTCGCGCGTCGCGACGGCGCGCGGTCCGCGCGGCTCGTAAGTCGCGGTGTCGCGCCTACACCGATCAAATGCAATCGAACCGTGGACACGGGTGCTACGATGAACGGTTTAATGCTGGTGATAATGCTAAGGGACAAAATCTTGCTATGTATGCGCTGTGTCTTTAATATTGTTTTGAAAATAAGATACCATTTTCACTTCAGACAGAGAGCTGATGGAGAGCACGTACATGGTAACCCCCACTTCCACGGGTGGTCCTGAAAACGACACAATACACAACACATAACAAGTGTTAGTTTTCGTCGAAGCTCAGTTACCGTATTGAGCTCTCCAGTTGGATCATGTCAACATACATAATATTATTATTCAACTGCAACTTTAATAGCAAATGCATTCATCCAAGCGAAGAACGCGCTTTAACATGCGCCTAGTTACTAGTTAGGGTGGGGCGTCGATGTATGCCTTCTAGCTAAAACTTAAGACACTATTCTTATTCACTATACACTTATTATCACTAAGTTTCTGCCTTTGTTATGTCACCATAATTAATCAATCGTTTACACATAAAGGAGACCCAAGTACATTCAGTGTGTACAACAGATGTAATTATAAATAATCATCATCATTTTTGTTAATGGTAATGAGTCCCGAAATTCGGGTGTACTATGCCAAATCGAAAGCCAAATAATCGAATATCAAATGATCGACCACCATAAGTCGAACGTCTAAATACTCGAACGTTCGTAATATCGAATCGATAATAAATCGAATATTTAATATATCGTACACTCAATACATCGAGTGTTCAAACTATCGGGTGTAATATGGTACTAAAAGAAAAACCACCAATGTTGGTTTTGGGAATAAAACAACTAACCTAACCTAAGCGGAGACGGTAGAGGGGGATGGAACAGTACAGAACAGAACGGAAGCGGAGCTCCCGCCTTACCTTCTACCGTCTCCGCTTAGGTTAGGTTAGCATTCGATATTTTGAACACTCGATGTATTGAGTGTGCGATGTAATGAATGTTCGATTTAATAACCTTTCGATATTATGAACGTTCGAGAATTTAGACGTTCGATTTATAGTGGTCGATCAATTGATATTCGATTATTTGTCATTCGATTTGGCATAGTACACCCCGAAATTCTTGTTTGCTAAACGTAATGTCATTAGTTTAGCTCAGAATTAATAAATTAAGGAAGAAAATTAGCATTTAATATAAATATTGAATTTATAACTACAGAAATAGACAAACATCTAATAATTGAATTTGTATTAAAATGAATAAAATATGTTGATGGTCTAAGTTCAGAAGTATCAGCGCATATTTTCTACAAATAACAACATAAGTTAGGCTTACACAAATAATATTAGTTTGATGTTTAATCAACAAAATAATTACTGATTTTCATGTTAAAATCAATTATAAAAATTCTGCATATACTCAAAATGATCTAATATATAACAATCTACTCACCTCCATAGTTTGGCCTTACTCTTTTGTCATAACTTATACTAAATGAATCCAAAATAGCTGATATATTGACATCGCCGAACATGCCTCCCCCACCGGCACCCCTGTAAACAAAAAATAAATGTGCTTTAAAATATAATTTAGGACTGACAAGGTACAAGTCAGGCTTCGAAATGAATTAATTTATGAATTGTATCGACGCGGCGGCGGAAAATTAAGAATTGGTGTGGGGGTAACGGTGATTGGAATCGGTACGTGGATTTATTTACATTGTAATATCATTTTGCTGTGTATTTGAATAAATAATATTTGAATGTATAGTTCTATCGCCTTTAGCGATAGCATAGGCGATAATTTTAACTCCTGTAAATGTCTGTGTTCTCTCGACATGTCGAGAGCAATGCCAAAGAAGAAAACCATACCGCTGGCTAACGTAAGGATGCAAAACTTATTTGTGATTGTAATAGACGAAATAGGTAGTAAGTAATAGAAAGGTGGTAACGAATCCAATTGCGCTACTACCTCTAAACTACTAAAGATATCTCTTTTTGGATCTGATATTCCATCATTTAGCATAAAAAATGTATATCTTCGCCTACCTACACTTCTACAAAATAGTTTTATAAATATAATGTACCGCTTAACAGTTTTGTAACTGAATATGTTTGGTAAACTTCAAATTTCGGAGAAGTGAAGCTTAACATGGAATATGAAAGGATTAAATTTCATTCTAACGTGAGTGCAAATCACAGTATTCTGCTACTGTAGGTGGTTCTAGGATTAGTTTCTAAGCATTTATTCAGCTTTCATATTAGATGAGATTAATAAAGAACATCTCTAATATTTAAAGTATTCATTTTAAAACGAATTAATCTAATATAATTATTTACAAACATAAAAATACTATTATTATACTAAATACTAAATATTTACAAAAATGGTGTAGGCGTCCTAGAATTTGTTAGCACCGCTGTCAACTGGTAACTTGCCCAGAAGACTGGCAGCATTGCCACGTTGAATGATAATGCTAATTCTTTGGGCTAAGAAAAGACCAGCCTCCTGATCATGCGAAACGTCGATCAGGCGTTTTGCGACCTCTCTGTACAAAATACGAGCGCTCGGACCCCACGAACCTAAGGTTTCGACCCCAAACGGTTAAAAATGTAATTTCCGACTAAATTAATATATTTGCGCCGTTTGAGGGTTGCCGGTTTTCAGCAGCTATGCCGGCACATCCCACGGTGCTTGGAATATTTCATGGTGCAAGGGTGTCAACGCACGTTGCGTCCCCATACCAAAGGCCTGCCCATCTTGCAAGCCAACAATGACATTCCATCTCTTCCCATCGTCACGTACTAAGCCGTGCAGCAGTGACAAGAGCACGACGTATTATGACATCAAGATTAGCGTGGCTACAAATTCAACCAGCGTTTCTGCTACAAGAGAGTCCATGGCGTTCGACGCTATCGACAGCTTTTCAATATTGACTACGATGCGGCTAAACAAACGAAACACCTAAACGGAGGCAAATGGCGAGGTGGAAAGTAGTATCTACCAACATGGTACCTATATTGGACGATAGAAGCGTCTGAAGCCAAAGACTGATTCCAATTCTCCCATAGCCAGCAATTCGCAGAAACATTGGAAGATGTAGAAAGAAGCTTTTCTCTTACAGAGTTGCTAAGCGGCCCGTCCCACTGGGAGAATAGGTTGGTTGGCAAAACAGAATTCAGACAAGCCATTTCCCAGACTATCACAGCGTCAAACTTGCACTGCACTTCCGAATTAACCAGTGTGCGTGCTAAAATTTTCCTGGTTAATTCTTCCGTGCTGTGAACCGAGGACAGGAATACCGGTAAACTAACATCAGAAATTTTGAAAAAGTCGAGCCCACCAAGACGAACGGGTAGAGCCCACACCGAGACCGAGCTTGGCTACAGAAGCCTGTAGCCAAGCTACAGGTCGTTCAAATCTACATTCAAAATTTTTTTTTAAGTATTTTGTATAATGTTTTCTCTTTTTTCTTTTTCCAAAACTGTGATGTTCTTAGTGCATGTGTTAATTTGGGAACAAAAAGACAATATCATATAATTGTAAAAGCCGAATGAAAATTATTAATAATAAGCATTAGCGCTCATTATCATCACCACAAAGATCCTGCTATAAAGTAACACAATCGTCGCAAATGTTACGTTACGATAATCTGGTACATATATTAAAAATTCAGCCACCGTTTGTTTGTGTGAAGTTTTTAAATTTTTATTTATATTATTATTCTTTGGATTGATTTTAAATTTTCACGCAAAATGGCGTCTATACAAGAGTGCTTTTATATACTTTTTACCCCGAAGTTCCCACGGGACTACTTTTATTTACGTTCCTTATAATTAATATCAGACCGAGCCCCAGTGAAGCATTGCCGGGTTTAACTAGATGCATATGAACTACATTTAAAGGCTCGTAGATATTTGATCATATGACGTTATAACTATTAAACTTGATTAAAAAATGATGATATTGTCGAACAACAATAAGAAATTCTTCAATTAGTTATCACAAACTGTTCTAACATACTTCATACATACATTTTGTGAGGTGTGATGCTGGGCAGAATTAATATAGATATTAAGACAGTAGGTGCATATATTTATTATGTGCATTGATGCATCAGCAAGTTACAAGTATATTACATAATATGCAATCATTGAAAATGTTACGTTTAAGTATCTTGTTGATATTGTTAATATGAAGGTTTGTGAAGGCGTTTGGATGTATGATTATTTGTTGTAATATTTTTATCCATCAATTAATCATCGTAATTCCGGTTTTAATATCAAGATGCCCCGTGTATCGAAGATACGGGCACTTTTCTAAATTTTATTGTTACCGATCGCGGGAATTTAGGTTCTAGACTCGAGACACGCTTTTCGAATTCGTATTGTATTAATTTTAAACGTACGTGTTAAACATACTGTGCACATTATGATAAAAAAAAATTCTATGTAAAGGGTCAAATACTACAAGCCTTGATAGGCATATCTAAAGAAGAGTCCACAATATTTTAGTTAGCCATCCGCGAAATCAAACTATATAACCTGAAACATCTTGCAAAGGCAGCCGAAAAAATAAAGTATTTTCCAAACAAAGAATCTGTGATTATATAAATTAAACAATAGACTTAAATGACCGATTTAAATGTCAAGGGTTTCCTTTTATGTTCAATAAATATTGATTTTCACTAAAATTGTTTTTTTATTGACACATCTTGCAATCATTGTCTTGAAAATTTAATTCGATACTAATTTTATTATAATAAGTCTTGAAATCTTGGGATATTGTGAATCTTAGATCGTGAGTTGTCTCATGTCCCCAGACATTAAGTGTGGCAAGATTTTCCAAACAGTAATTTAGATGCAACACATATATAGGATACATTTTATTCGTAAGAAGCTATGTACAAAATAGATATGTACAAAAAAGTTGTGTATTTTAACTAAAGCACCCCGCATTTCTACGATTGAAACCTCATTAAGATTGATGTTGAAATTAATGACCTGTTTATCCTAGACACTTAAAGATACATATATTATCCATATCTACTACTAGTAATAAGTATCAAAGCGAAACAAGAATAAATTAAATATCAGTTATAATAACATATTTATCTATTGAACTATCGAAACTAAACTACTTTATACGACTTTTGTCACGATGTTTATTTATAAACCACTTTTATCACATTATTTCAAACTTTGAACTACTATTGTTGAACAGTTACTTGTTACTGCTTACTTCTATTTAAGATATTTCCACGATTATCCAGAAAATTTGCACAGCCGCCAATCGAAACATAAAATGTTCGAACGATCAATAAATAGCAAACAATTTGGCATCGGAATTTTTTATGAAATGGTTTTGTGATAGCGTGTACTCATCCCCACAATTAACTTGTCATAACTCGGTTATCTATGTCACCTTCAGTGAACCACTATTAATAAACAATGACCGTATTACAATAGAGCCAGTTAACTCTGTTGACGTTCCATCACTATTTTTATACCTACTGCAACTTCTTTTTTTATGATATAAGAAGCAAACGAGCAGACGGATTGCCTGATGATAAGCGATTACTGCCGCCCATGGACACCCGCAACACCAGAGGAATCACAAGTGCGTTGCCAGCCTTTTAAATTTGCCAAGGAGGGGAGAGGGTGGACTGGTTGGGCCTCCGGTACCCTCACTTACGACGAAACACAACGCAAGCGCTATTTCACGCCGGTTTTCTATGAGGCCGTGGTATCACTTCGGTCGAGCCGGCCCATAATTCGTGCCGAAGCGTGGCTCTCCCACGGTAAATATTACTATTATATCCTAGTGCCCATAAATATACACTATTATGCATAATATATAATGCTTTTTAGCTAATTTGTTCCTAAATATTTTTTAACAGCCACATATAAAAAACAACTAAGCCTTGTGCTAACAAAAGTTCGGTTAAAAAGAAAATAAATTCTTACTAATATTATAAATGCCATTATGAGTTTGTTTGTATGTTACGCTTTCACGCCTTAACTACTCGACCGATCATCATGAAATTTTGCATACACGTTGTCAGGGGAACATAAAAATATATAAGGTAACTTTCATAATATTGTCTTCTGTTTACGCGAATGTTATTCATTGAAATTAAACTACTATATACGGATTTTATCGCGTTGTTTATTTATCACTGTATTACAAAATTTTGAAAATATTACACTACTACTACTATTGATTTTATTTGACTAATTTATAAGCAGTTGCTTTTCCCCGTGACCATGGCTGCTGAAAAGCAACCGAAACGTCGGGGAAAGTGTAAACCAAAAATAAATAGATTTAATAGTTTAAATAATTTTATTAGCTTATAAATTAGTCAAATAAAATCAATAGTTGTAGTAGTGTAATATTTTCAAAATTTTGTAATACAGTGATAAATAAACAACGCGATAAAATCCGTATATAGTAGTTTAATTTCAAGGTAACTTTCATACTGAAAAAGTACCATTACTAATATAATGTAACCTAACCTATATTTACGCGAGCGAAGCCATGCGAAAAAAGTAGTATGAAATAAAAGGCAAATAACTCAACGTGGCAATGCTGCCAGTCTACTAGGCAGTTTACGAGTTGACAGTGGTGGGAAGGTATTCTATAACGTTTATCAGAGAATTTATAAAGTTTATTGTATTTATTTATTTTGATTCATTTAATGTTCTATTAAAAATATTTTATTCAAATAGTTTTGGTTCTGTACGTTGTTGTATACATATATAATACGACCATAGTATATTGCTAGGACTTGGATCAACTATTTGGGGATTACACCAGTTTTTGTAAAAGAACACCCATGTGTTCTTTGTGTTTATTACTCTAAATCTTCTCCCTAGCCTTTATTATTCCCAAGTCACTTGGGGTCGGCTTTTCTGGTCTAACCGGATTTGACTGGATATCAGTTTTTACACGGAGCGGCTGCCACCTGACCTACGCAACCCGAAGCGTCAGGATATTATAGGGCACTGACTTCCCAATAACGACTGCCATAGATGTTCATGGTAGCCGGGACCGACGGCTTAACGTGCTCTTTAAAGTTCCCGCAATACAGGAATTGTTCCTAGTTCTTATAAAGAAACTTTCAGTCAAATGAACTAATAGCAAACGATAGTCACATTAGAATTGCATTCTAATTGATTTGATTCAAGTGGATACATTATTGGAACTATTATCACATCTGACATCATACTCCAGCGCGGTATTATTTGATTTTTACTACATTCTTATATGATTCGGTAGTATAACGTAAATATTTTATATTCTACTAATTTATTATACAAAATTATAGGATCGCTCTCCGTCAGTCTGTGTGTTAAATTGCTTTAGTGGTACAGCCGTATTGAATATGATTGTTGTGTATGAGGGCTTTATTGATCCTATCACGAAATTCTTAGTATCAGCATAGAGTCAGGAACAATGGCGGTATACGGCGATTGACTGACCCGTTACTACATGTAATCTTAAACCATAACCTATGCATAGCCTCTCGGTGAAATACTCCTTAAATAATCAATAACACATTTTGTGTTTTGAATGTTCAACAAAGAATTATATTTATTTTTGTGCGTTGTATGTCTATATTATTGTTATATTATTGGCTGTTATTTATTCATTAATTTTTAACTATAAAGTATGTGCACCCGTGCAGGCACCAAAGAGATCTAGTTTAAAACTAGCACGAGTCTTTCTGAGCCTGGCATTTGCTGAAATAGTACCATTTGGAAAATAGATATATTTTATATTATATTTTCTATCTTAATGTCGCTTTTGTCGAAATAATAAATTTTCTATCTTCTTGCTTTGTATCATAATATTTATAACCGACACACACAGATAATAAAAGTGGGTAAAAGGTATAAGACAATGCTCTATTATATCCCAATAAGTCTGAAAACTTCTGTGTTCCAAATTAAGGTGAATATTAATTATTCATTGTTCAAGGAAAATGAACAATTAATTAGATATTGAATTTCACAAGTTCGGCCTAGATACTAAATGCCATCCAAATGCAGTTGCATGTATGCGTGTTAAGCTGGTCATTTCTTATTTACTGCATTCAAGTAGAAACCTATAATTGGTTCATTTACTTGTAAAGTTCAAGTCTATTTTCAAATTTTCATTTCATTAACGTCTTGCCATAAACTCAAAATTGAAATAACTTTTATTTTAGAATTGAAAATAATGAATATATATGAATCATAGGTTTCCGTAAGCAACATTTTTCGATATTTAATTATGAATTAATTGCATTGTTGAAGAGGTGGGATATTAATGATCAAAATATTAAATTTGAAATAGAGTTCAGAGATCTTAGGTTGGATCTTCAAAGATTTCTCGACGAAAACAAAGCTTGTAGTTGGAAGCGTCACTAGTAATACGGCACTTAAAATTTAATGTTTGAGGATTCTATATCTTAGATATAAATCTGCTAAATTATAAGGCTGTTTGGTTCTTTTCTAAATATTTATAACTCATGCCGTCAAAAGAACAAATACGATCAATATACAAAGATATTTTAAAAGACGCCTTCTATAAATCTGAACAACCTTGTAGATGCATTGTAAAAGGCCTTTTAATATTTAAATCACCACTTCTAAAACTGGAAAAGTCAATATGACATTCTATTTCACATCACGTGAAGCAATGTCACAAATCACAAGAAATACATTTTATTGCCACATAAATGGTCTGTAAGATTTGGTGTTAAATTTAATTGCTTAAACTTTAACTTATATTAGAAACCAGCTGTCCCCCTAGTTGTCTTCCACGTGTATGATTACTGTTTCTCTCCCGTGGCTGGTAGCGTGATGATATATGCCTATAACATTCCTCAAGAACTAGGCTAAGAAACGCAGAAATGGTGCTTGTTTCAGACTTTAGCGCGTTCAACAAACTCTTCAGGTTTATTGTCTTATTAAGGATTGGAAGATTAATCGATAATATTAAGTGATATAAAAGCATGGCTGTAGATTTTACAACAAAATAATAAAGATAAATCTCAGTGAACTGGTGCGGCATCTGCAATTCCAATTGCTTAACTGGACTTTGCCGTTTATAAATAAAATTAATTAGCGGTGAAAATCAGCTTTAGCAACCGAATGTTAAAATAAATTCACTATATTTAATTTTTATGGCAATGTAAATTTTTGTCTTGATTTTTTTACGTTTGATGTTTCGTTGATGGCAATTAAAATGATTAGCATTCACTTTATTAATCTAAATATAACATTTTACTACAAATTAATATCTTTAGTTACTTCTAAGACTTGGACTTGTCACTTGTGAAAGTAAAGCAAATTATGCTGTTTAAATTATGTGTGAATCCCAAAAACCAATAGACTGTACGAATAGTGTTGCAGTGTATGCGGTCGCCTTGCCACGCTGCGCCGATTATATGCGCCTGGAACTATGTGTTAAGTATATGTAGCAAAGATCTCAGAAGCAGAAGCTCATTTTAGAATGTCGTATATTATAATGGCTACATTTTATAAGTTCGACTCCAGCATTACAAATATTATAATGCTTTCGTAATGTTTTTCACGATATTTGCATTCAAATAATTTCAATCAGACACATCTTGTTTTATAATATAATATATGTAAGTTTACGTCGGAGTGATTCGACATTTTGGCGTGCTTTATTATGTTTTCCTTAATTTTGTTCGTAACTGATATTTTAAAGTAGATTTTACATAAGCATGTTACTACTACTCTACTGTTTTCAATGTTTTGATTTAATTCAATTGAACACTTTGATATACAGGGTGATTTTGAAATCGTGTAATTCCTTTTAACCACGCATTCTACTGGTGATATAGAATAACCCTGACCATATTTTTATTTAATTAGATTTATTTTTTTTGAAAAATTATTATTCCGTTTTTTTTCGTGAAATGGTGTCAGATAGTCATATATTAACCAACCGAGGCAATTTTAATTATTTACTAATTAAAAAAAAAATCTTATTAATAATTAATGTCGTAACTAATAACGGGCGGTCCTTTTTATTGCCCCTTATTATTTACGACATCAGTTATTGTTATGTTATTATTTTTAAATTAAAAAAATATTAAGATTGTGTCAGGTGGTTAAAATATGACTATATGAAATCATTTCATGAAAAAAATCTGTACTCTAATTTTGCCGAAACCATTATTCTAATTAAGAAAAAATATGGTCAGGGTTATGCTATATCACCAGTAGAATGCGTGGTTAAAAGGAATTACACGATTTCAAAATCACCCTGTATATGTAGAGTAGTTTTATGTTTTTATTCTAAACTCATTATTTGTGTGCCTCTGGTCAATTATGAACCTAAAGGCCTACCGGATTATTACCAATAACTGCTGCGTGTGGACATGACTACGCTCCCTTTGAATAATAGAGCAATGGTGAGGCGGTACAAATCATAAAATAAACCAGGGCCCTTTTCTTTTTCAGTCACAACACAAATTAGCTCGTCAACTAAAGTAGACCATTTCGCAAGGTTTTTAGTTTATTAATATCAAATTATGTCTACATAGTTGATGAGTAGTGAATGCGGCTGACGTGCACGAGGTCTCGATCCCAGGCAAAACAAACAAAATGTTTGCTTCGCCTAGTTTGCTGAGAAATTCTCAATACCAGTCTGGACTTAAAAAGTCTGCAGAACTCCACAACTCTGTACCTTCGCAATTAAGTAAAGGACTAACAAAACGTGCACTGATTTGATAGTATCTATTTACTCATGATTATAGTCCGATATAGTCATGAGTAAGTAGAGCGTGTATTTATGTTCGGTCGTGCACTTGTGCACTGTAAAATAGCTAGTTGCCGATGGCTGCCGTTTCCAAAATATTAGTCTAGAGGACACCAATATCAAGAATAGCATAAGGACATGTGCCGTCTTGAGGGCACGATAAGCTGAGATCGAATACACGAGACACTAATATTGCAACTGTTGTGTAATGCCTATATCCCTAAAACAGTAGGCAAAGCTATAAATCATATCAAATCAAATAATTTATTAATTTGCGGAAAACATTTTTACAGTGATGTTATAAATTGTCCAACAGGTACAAGAATTAAATGTTCCTACCTTTAAGTGGCATGTAAATAATTATAATTAATTAAAATTTCATATGTATATTGTATTGATATAGTGGAATAAAACAAAATTAGAATAGATTAAGATAAAAATTAATATATAAACAATTAAAATTAAAATAAAATTTAAATTACATAATGGTAAAGTAAAGTAAGGTAAAGTAAAGGTCAATTGAATAATAATAAAATCGAAATCATTATAAAAAATTAGATTATTGAATTTTATCTTCATTTTTTAACATAATTTGTCATGTAAATATTCATTTAAGCTGGAATAACATTTAACTACAAGCACGTCTTTAAATTTATTTTTAAATTGTTGTAAGTTTATTGTTTTCAGTTGTATTGGGATTTTATTGTATATTACTGGGCCCAAACAAAATATACTTTTATGTAATAAGGCATTATTGGCTCTACGTATGCAAATTCTATAAATATCACCCTGAGACCTGGTGTTACATGTTGACGCTATATTAAATAGGTTAAGGTTAAGCTTAACAAATATCGCAACTTCATAGATGTAGAGACAAGGAAGAGTAAGAATTTTATAATTTATAATTAATGGCTTACAAGTATCAGTAGATTATAACACAAACTTAGCCCTAATGCATCGTTCCTGTGGCTTATACAGGGTGATTTTGAAATCGTGTAATTCCTTTTAACCACGCATTCTACTGGTGATATAGAATAACCCTGACCATATTTTTTCTTAATTAGAATAATGGTTTCGGCAAAATTAGAGTACAGATTTTTTTCATGAAATGATTTCAAATAGTCATATTTTAACCACCTGACACAATCTTAATATTTTACTAATTTAAAAATAATAACATAACAATAACTGATGTCATAAATAATAAGGGGCAATAAAAAGGACCACCCGTTATTATTTACGACATTAATTATTAATATGTTTTTTATTTTAATTAGTAAAAAATTAAAATTGCCTCGGTTGGTTAACATAGCTACTAACTAGCATACTATCTGACACCATTTCACGAAAAAAACGGAATAATAATTTAAAAAAAAAATAAATCTAATTAAATAAAAATATGGTCAGGGTTATTCTATATCACCAGTAGAATGCGTGGTTAAAAGGAATTACACGATTTCAAAATCACCCTGTATATATGAGATCTTTATCAGATGAATTGCCCCAGAAAACCAAACCATACCTCAGGATAGAAACCACCAGTCCATATGCAGTCATTACAGTGCTATTGTTTGCCACTTGCGCTAACTCATGAAGTGCGAATACTGTTTTTTTATTTTTTTTATATGGCTTCAGTAAGTGACTTCCATGTCAGCCTACCGGTACTCCCTTTCTTCTCCTAAAATTGTTTGTTCAAAAATCATTATCCATAACACATTTGCTATAAACTTCAGTAACCATAATGGTTAAAATTCCGAAATTTTGTTTTACGTAATTATTTTTACTTCTAAAACTATTCTGTCATAATATTGGGTACTATAATAATTGAATCTCTTAGTTCTAAAGTTATGGGCAAAGTTATCTATACGGCTTTTATTTATTAGTCTAGTAGGTCTCTCTAATATGTAATTTCATACTATGATTAAATAAGAGGCATTCAAATTCTGTGGTAATGTTGCTATTTTTAAGAATATTAAATTTCTATAGTAATTTTATACTTATAATAGTATTTAGGTACATTAGAGTAAAATTTAACTTTTCAAAGAAAATATTTAAATGATTGAATATATTCCATAAATACATGCCCTACCCCTTTTGGTACTAGTTCTGCAGTAGCTTGATGCCAGATTGTAATTAGGAATTGAACGGAGGTCATCCTCTCCAGACATTCAGTAAGACAAACTATGTCTACATCAGATTTTTTGTCCATCAGCTCTTGTAAACAGATAGTCTATTTGATTTAGATCTATATTTTGGTGAAGAATGTACATATATATATTACAAATATACACCTATGTAACTCAAAGGATCCATTTAATAGGGTGAGGCTGTTACAGTCTGTTGGACGCAAATTCCAGACTCAGTGCTGCTATCGAAAATTTCTAACAGACATGCTTAATTACACTTTGACCGCCCCGGTTCTTCAAATGGTGATAAAGCTTTTGGTAAGAAAATGAAAAATGAATAAATCTGATCCTAAAAGTATTGTGACTGGGCCTTGGGGTCTGAGCGTTGGATTTTAATATGAATTTTAATACACGTCTAACCAAATTTACACATAAACAACAATAATAATAACGGGACCGAATAATAAAAATTCATAAAAGAAATATAACAAAATCTAGCTAAATAAGAGTCGACACTAAGCTGTGGCTCAGAGTGACATTTTTATTTTCCCTTTTCCGTGGCAAATTAGGAATAAAAATGCAACGCCATGTAAAAAAATCAAGTTCATCCATCGAATACTTTGTCAGTTATGTGGACACAAGAATACGGAATTTAAAAACGAATCAAATAATAGTGTATGTAAATGAAGAGTTCATTTTAGTATATATTGGATTCAATTTACATTTTGAACAACACATTTAAGAATAATTTTAAGAATTGTGAAATATCCTTGTACATTCCTAATTTACTCTGATATTGATAAAGGTCTGTCTAATGCAGATTCGCTCTGGTGGAATATTGATTAAGAAATTTGGCTTTGATTTGCTTAACTCTGAAGAACATATCCATGTAAATCGACATTCTAAAGCCTGGATATATTGAAGCGAGTGCCCCTGCTATACATAATGACCTTAATTCCTGTTTCTGTTGGGTGAATGGTCAGTATAAATGGCTGGATTTCTCTCAATGTCGGGCTTACAATGTTGCAAATATTTGGTTTCAACTAAATGTTAACTATTCGGGACTAACTGTTTGCCAAGTTGTCCGCATTAACGATGGAAAGGAAGTGCGCAATAAAATAGATGGTATAAAGTAAAATTCCTTAATTTTTGTTTTTCGTACAACTTCTATATAAAGTTCTGTTAAGATATGGACATTAATCAGCTCGGTGCAAGGTATAATTACAAATTTTCTTCTCATAATGGCTCTATTTCAAGAACTAAATTGTTTGTAACACGCGTTCTTATGCATACTTGCTTATGCTATTAACTCTAGTTAAAATCAATAATCTTTATTTCCTTAATAACGTGTAAACACTTCGTCGACGTGTCAATTAAATTATATTTTAATAACATATTAATAAAAAATATATATATCTTTGAGATTATAGGTTAATCTCAAAGATATATTTATTTTATTAAGGAAATAAAGATTATTGATTTTGACTAGAGTTAATAGCATAAGCAAGTATGCATAAGAACGCGTGTTACAAACAATTTAGTTAATTAAAACCGTTAATTTCACGAATCGAAGGTTTTGTTTCGTTGTAACACTTCGTACTTATAAACTGTTTTACTCCTTCGCACGAATCTCTTGTCACCATGACAAGGGTAAGGCTATATTTCACCACCGTGACTCAATATCGTTTGGCAGACTTCACACAAGTAGGTAAGTTATCATAACAGAGAACCCTCAGACCTACAGATATTCTGAAAATGCTAGACCAACAGATTGCAATGCAGAGGGTCCCGGGTTCGAACCCATGTCACGCACCTCTGACTTTCGGAAATTATATGACTTTTCGAAATTATGTGCGTATTGATTGACAATTATCGTCTGCTCCGTGCCTCGGAGAGCACGTTAAGCCGTTGGTCCCGGCTGCCATCTATGAACATCTAAGGCAATCGTCATTGGGAAGTCAGTGCCCCATAATATCCTGACACTGGTCTAGCCTTAGGGAATCGTTAGCCTTCGGATTGCGGAGGTCAGGTGGGCTGCCGCTCCGTGTAAAAACTGATATCCAGTCAAATCCGGTTAGACCAGAAAAGCCGACCTCAGGTGACTTGGGAATTATAAAGGCTAGGTTATTTTCACCATTAAAGCGCCAAATATTTATGCCTTACACATACTTTACTAAGATTATATCTATAGTCAACAATAAAATTGCTTTACCACCCTGAGAGTAAACGTCGTTTGCATACCACAAAACAATAATGTCTATTTTTGTTTGCAAGTGACATCAGGTCAGTAACAGTTATCATCAATGTACGACGTTAGAGACTTAGAACTATTTATCAATTAAAATAAAGTCCATCAAAGTCATAAAACAAAGTCCTGCGCCGCGTCTCTTTGTCTGTCTTTTTTCACGATAAACTCCAAAACTACGAATTGATTTTAATGCGATTTTCATCAATAAACAGAGTTATTCACGATTAAAATACGGGGATAATTAGTGGAAATGTCGGAAATAGACTAACTGTCTAGAAGCTTTATACCTAATAAGCTCTACTACCTTTTTTGACAGTCCATTTATCTAGGATAACACCACGCTATATTCCATGAGAGCGAAGTAGGGACAGCTAGTTATAAATAGGTGGTGTGCAAAAAAAGGACGATGAATAAGAATTTAATAACAATTTATGAACAAACTATATTTATGAAATTAAAATAAATAAATTAAAAAATCCCCGTAGCATATATTTACATAAAACGTGATCAAAAATAAAGTTATCGTTTAATAATACGTCAATTAGTAACTTGTACTTCCGCCATTTGATTCAATTACTGCCAACAATCGGCTTCTCATTGACCCCACAAGTCACTCACAGGTACCCGCATAGCTTCCCAAATCTCTCTGCAATAACTCGCAATTGCTTCTTTAGTTTTCTCATTGCGATGTATCCATTTTTGCACCATAAGTCTTCAAACATTTTCGATCGGGTTTAAATCTGTAGATTTTGAAGAACATGGTACCAGTCGAAAGCATTGTTGTTGACGGAACCACTCGCGAGAAACAGCAGCAGTGTGTAACCGACAGTTACCTTATAAGAAGTGAAGTTTGACAATATCATCTTCTGGATATACGTCGCGAACAGTTGGTAACGTGACGTTTTCTACAATGTCTAAAAAATGTGTTCTAAAAACTCCCTGGCAAAACGCAATCGAGCTGCTTTATGGGCATCAGTTAAATGAACTTTTTTAGCGTATCGTCTATAGTGCAACCCCATGCAGATGACGTCTAACAGTCTCAGTGCTCACGTCGAATTCTTCGGCGAAATAAGAAGTTGATGTAAAAGCATTTTCTTCAAATGCACGTCTCATTTCTTCCCTTTGCGCTGTCGTTACTGTAGGCCATCGACCACAATGCCTGTGACTTTGGAGACTGTCCTATTCAAAGTTAGTAAATAATGAAGGACAAGTTAGTAATATTACAAGTAATAAATTGAGTTTAGATTTCTAATATATTTGTGGTTTTTCCATTTTGTGTAAGTGTTATAACAAACATATATTCGACTATACGTAATATCTGCTAATATAATATCAAAAAGCAAATCGTTTCTAGCGTAGCCTAATACACCTGTGTACTATGTATATTGTTTCGCATATCTTTCTAACAAATGCTTACTTGGCACAAGCTTAATAATAATTATTCTGAAAATAAAAATCCATTTAACCAGATTCCGATTCAAATTTGCTTTCAAGTAAAATAAACTTGAATGAAAATGTTGCGTAGAGATGGTTTAAAATTGAAGCAATCCCTTATCAAACATCGTTTCATATTTATTTTAAATAGAAGATAATTTAAAACTGGGTACTAATGAACTTTATAATATATAGTTTTATTATGTTCTCAAAATTTTATTTTATAATGACAGACTAATTTTGCCCGTTGACCTAACAAACGCGACAAGCCCATAGCTCGAGGTAAATGATCATTTGGGTAATTTGGAGCACACCCATGTTGACTGAAATGGTCCATTAGTATTTTAACATTTTCTTTAACATTTGACATCAAATATTCTTTCGGTAACTTTATAATGGCAAATTGTATTGAATAATGTATCGATGTTGGTACTTTTTTCTATACAAATGTACATTCAGATTTTAAGATATTCTTAACGATGACAATATTCTCATTTTATTACCTATTAATGCATATTTTATGAATGAAAACAAATGAAACTCAGCTTTAACGATGTATAATATCAATAAGTTCTTGTCACAATAGAACTTCTCCTTCGATGTTTTTTGGTACCAGCTTAATTGAAATATAAAAGCATCGATCCGAGCTTATTTTGGAGTGCAATTGAAATCCTTGCTCTATTCTCATCTGTTTTAAAATTAACGATGCTGTTGGGCTGCATAGTATGTATAGTAACTGAGCATAAATTTATTACGATTTATAGCTACAGAAATAATCTTCATATTTTCTATTTGGATAAACCGAGATACTTAATAGGTAACAGACCAAAGCAGCGACATATGTATGTAAAACATCCCGACTGATATCTGTATAATATTTTTCTATCAGTGAGTTGCATATAAAACTTTGACGTAGCAATGAGTCCGATACATGGTGTGTGCCGGTAACTTTTACGTCCGCCGCGGCAGTGTTAACATTTATCGCATAAAACGTTTGCCAGGAATGCGGATGTCTGTTGAAAAATATTACATATTTCTGCATAACGAATGTTTATTTTTTTATCTGATGTCGTAAAAAACATGAGTCTACTGCTGCGGCTGTTACTGTGACCTGTGACTTCCTCCGCGTGTTTTTTTACGCAGTTCCCTTTATATTCTAAAATAGAAGTAACCTAAGTTACTCCTTATAACATTAGCTATCTGCCAGTGAAAGACCCGTCAAAAATGGGCCAGCCGTTTCAGAAATTAACCGGCAGAAACAGACAGAGAGACAGACAAAAGTATTAAAATTGATTTTTCGATATAATCACCGTTTATACTTTCGTATCGTATGCATTTAGTAAAAAGCTGTTATTTTGATATTACAAACAAATACTTACTTCAATTTTATTTATATGTACAGTAATAGTTCTTTGTTAAGGAAATACAAGAGTAGGTAATACCATATCAAGAATAGGTAAAGAATTAATAATAAACATACTTGGCCCGTATTGAACAGTGTTAAATTTACGCTAGAGTTATTAAAAAGCTAATGATACTTCAGTTGTTTTCAATATAGTACTTATAGACAAGTGTGCGTCACCGTTTTCAAATTAACTTTTGGCGCTTTTCTTTGACGCGACGCTAACAGGTCTCAGTACGAATAACGACAAATAACTAAAAGGCGGATCAGTTTATATATTGACAAGTGAAAAGGGGTATGTGGATGAAATTAGAAATTACAGTCTCGAAACATTGGCAACAAATACTTGACGTGACATCGATGAAATTTGAATCGGCGTTTGATGTACATGCGCAATTTTGATGTATGTAAAACCATTTTTTGTTTTCTATAATAATTAATCAATACTTAAGGATTAAAAGATAAATCTTTAGATATTTATAGAATATTCATATTAGTACCTTACTGCACTCATACTTGCAGATAAACTGTACATTTCAGATAAACTTCATATTTTCTATTAAATTTTCTTTTCAAGTAAAGTCTACACAGCTCTCTGTTTTCACTACTGAACCAATAAATAAAGAACGTTCACGAGTCGCCCGCACACGCAGCGAACTCAAATTTTTAAGGGAGTTGACGCCTTTTTCAGCTGTTCTAAAAATAGACGCTGTATCTTGGAGTGAGGGCGCAGCCAACCTGCCCTGCGCGGTATTCGGGGCTCCCGCGAACGGGACATCCCTTCTCTCTCCCTTTTTCGAGAACAGGGCTCGTTTTGTCCACCCCCCTGCCAATTTGCCGCGCTCCTTTAACATTCAGTACGACGCACTCGCACCTATCAGACGTTCAATGCATATTGAATGGTTTAATTTCAAATATATTCTCATATTTATAAAATAAGCCTCCAGTATTCATAGCTGTTCGTGTACAAATATGAACATAATAGTTATAATCATGGTTATAAAATTGTATCTATTACTTATTGATCGATGTGAAGAGCCCCAAGGGTACACATTGATGATAACAGGACCGTATGAACCATTTTGGGACTATAAAACGTGGAGATAAGTAATTGGCGATTTTTGGTTCGAGTTTTTTAGTTCGTAAATATGTATATGACGCTGCTGGAATACATGTAAATGTATATACATATATCTATAGCTAGAAATAGTAATTCGGTACATAATATGTTGGAAATGAAAGCAATGTTTTGTAAATTAACTTTACTGTGTAAGGGCAATGAAAGGAGGTAAATGTTCAAATGTAATAGCGAATCTAAGGTGCATAAACTTAAGAGATATTATGGTATTTAGCGAACCTTTGATGACTGAACTTTGATCAATTCGTGGAACGTATCATTTTGAGATGGGTCAAAGAAAGAAATAGATGTATAGGTGTATATGCTTGGTAAGATTAATATGGCTATTAATATATTAATCGTTATAGTATTTTATCCTAAATTTGATTTTTATTTTATTAAAAATAATATATGTTTTGTGATTGCCTCATTGGTGGCATAAACCTGAGCTTTTATATTTGTCTACAATTGCAAAGTGCCGGTTTTAATATCTGGACCATCTAGTGATCTTAGTTCTGAGATTTTTGTTGAGAAATTTTTGGTAGCAGGTTAGACACTGCTTATTTTACCGGCCGTCTACAATAGGCTCGCTATCTATTAAATGTACCCCGAAAATGTAGCTAGAGAAATGTGGGTGTAATAGGCGTGGGGCTACGTAATTTTATCGTGTCATGCTCGGTTTGTATGACTCATTAGAAACAAAGAGTTGTCCTGCGAACATGCTATAGTCTGTTTCAAATACGAAGTCCCTTTTGACAGTTCATAGCACGTAACTCTGTACATTTCATATAAAATAAACAATGATTACTTATGGTACTAAAGACTATTTAAAAATAATTATAATCTGTACAAAACATTATATAAATGTTTCACAAACATAATCAACTAATAATTTTTATTGATATTACACCTAAATAATTTAAACATCAAAATAAAATAAGATTTTATAACAATACCATGGTTACGCAAGGTATTTTTTTTTACTTTCTGTCATAGTGACGCGACAATATAAATCGGGTAAAATCGTATTAATTTGAGGTAAAAACAATTGTCCGAGAAATACTTTTGTAAATTTGTATTTGGTATTAATTCTTATTACGTTGCAACGTACCTTAAATCCCATTCTGCAAAACCCTAATTTATTTATTTGGATTACCAACAAATGATACACATTTCTTACATCTAAATAGTAATTAACAAGATACAGATAACAAACAACAGATATGCCTGATGTGCTCATTTACTTACATCAAACAAAAATTAAACTATCGCCACAAAAATTAAACAAAAACTCTAAATACATTAAAATAAAATTAAAAACAAATAAAACATTAACCTAAAAATATAAATTCAAACCTAGTCTAGTATGGTATCATAATTACCGAATCCTGGAACCCAGGTACTTATTATTTTTTTTAATGAATGCCTGGGTTCCAGGCTTCGGTAATTATGATACCATACTTGACTAGGTTTGAATTTATATTTTCTTTATCAAAAATGGATTTGAAGATGCGATATGGAACGTATGGTTTAAATATCCCATAGATATTAAAGAGTAGTCGTCTTGAAAATCAAAATCTTTTATACCACATTTATTTCACCCTTATACTAAGTATCTAGTATGTGATACTAGGAATTAATCAAGGATAAGTCCAGATTATTATTTAAAATTAAACACGTTTTAGATAACTTTCATGTAACTATTCTTTCGATATGTCAAACTTAGATGGGCTCGTTTTTGTTTTTCTGTTTCTATCATTTTTGTTTCGATTCTATACCCACGATTACAGTTTGTTTGGAAAGTTAATCGGTAATCGATTTCGTGATGTGTCGATTAAAACGGTCTCTTCACTATCGCTGTTCAACGATCATCTGTCAAATGGGACTTCGTATTTGAAGCGCACTATAGGTATTTGCATACCTTTTTTTTAAACATTAATCAATTAGGAAAGTGAACCAATTCTCTTAAAACAAATGTTTAAAAAAGAGTGCCTCTCTAGTCTCATAGTCATATACATCTCAGTAAATGGTATCCTCAAAAATTAATGTAAAATCTGAACATAAATAACATTCTAGTTCACATTATAATGATATTATAATATTATAATTAGACTAAATCGCGAATTTTATTTCGAGAATTGGCTCGCAATGGCAAATGACCATCGCAACCTAGTCAAACCGTCAAAACCGATCAAAAAGTTATGTAAATACTTCAGTACAGACACATTTGGTATACCGACTATTTTATACTTCGCGGTGCAAGATTCATCTAATAGAAACACGGGAACAAACGGGTTTAACTGCGATTGTGCTATCATATATTTTAAAGAAAAGTCTTTAAAATGATAATACTAAAATTGATTATAATAAAAAATGCATTTTATATAGTTAATGTACCAAATGTGTCAAGTGTTCGAGTCTAGTACGCCAACAATGACCCATTTCCCTAAATTGCTTTTCGTAATTTACTCGCGGCCTCATGCAACGGCATTTCAATTAAGTGTTATGTCGCCCTCTAACTAGTTGTAGGCCTAATATCAATCAAAGCAGACCGTTTATACGAGCACAATGAATATGAGTGACTTGATTACTGCACTATGTTACTGCAGCGTGTTGTAACACGCAACATTGTCATGATATATGGCCGTGTTCTGCAGTATAGTAAAATATATCGCGTATCGTCGCTTAGTTAACAATGCCGCGTAAATCGAAAATTGCGCCTGTGGTTTTTTACATTATTGGAAGCGCGCTGAAAAAGCTATTCAGTGATGTACAAAACGTCACATGGCCAATTTTCAACAAACGCGGCATGATGATATTTGAAAATGGATTTTTATTTTTAAGTGCTTACATATGTTCTATACGATATTCAGTTGTGGTTTTATTATTTATCTAAACAAGGGTCCTGATTATGTTAGAAGTCGCTGCCTGAGGTAAGCTTATGCGTGTTGAAGGTGTTTACACTTATACTCCATTTGGTTTTTATCACTTAGGTATCTAACTAGAGGTAAACAATCTTGATGTGACTTTTTACACAAACACATATTAAACAAATGAACTACTACTTAAACTAACGGTTCAATTAATTTAGTAATCGTTATTGTTGTATTTACATTGATATTTAGCAGCATTTTATTTTTAAACTGAATTTTTAGGTAAAAGATAAAAAGTCTCATCAAGATTGTTCCCCTTTAATTAAATACCCAAAAATATGGAGTATAGTTTACTAACTAAAGATCGCTGACAAAGAATATATCTACACATCATAGCACAAACAAACGAATATTAGTCTATCCCTTACTATGCAGTTCTCAGACATGTAGCTGTCCTCATGATGTTTTTCTTCCTCGCTTTATAGCATTAGATAAATTAACTATTTAATACACACATAACTTTGAAGAGTCTGTGTACTTTTGGGAGCAAACTCGAGGCACGAGGCAGTCCAACAGATACGGTCGTATTCTATCTTTGTCAAAATTATTCGTTATGACGTCTTAACACGTTAACTATCCAGTGTACAGCAAACGGTATAAGCCGCGTAGTTCTGCCACGTCCGTGTACCGTTAACAGTGCACGGCTCCTTTTCATTTCAATGTAGTTTAACTTTTTGTCCTAAAAATATTGCAGAAGCAGTGTTGGACATATCAAATATTTTGTATGGGGACAGGCAACGTGTTAAAAGACTATTTCAAGTAGGCACACATTTAAAAAATATTTATGTCTGCATAGCCATACTTACAGTTATTGTTATAAATAATTCAAAGGCTATAAATAGCAATAATTAAATATCATATAGAATACGCTATTATTATAATTAGTAATGTAGAGAGCTAATGGTGGCATGCGTGCGCTTAATCATAGGTAAATTACTATTAATCAATTGAGTTAGTTAGTTCGGCAATCAATTTATTATTATTTACTACCAAGCTTGGTTAAATCCGTTAAAATACAAATTTACGAAGGCACATGTTAAACAAACAGGTTTGATTATATTTATTAATATGGTCGAACTAACATAACTTAATAAATTGCTGGCTGTATATTAATAGTGTAAAACTAAATGTGCAACACTATATTAATTAAACCAATCATAAACCGAACCGATATTAATTTTATTCTATAAACGGTTATTTTAAACAAACAACTTTTATGTATAAAGTAAATAAAGTAATTATGGGAATTGAATTGGGTAATAAATTTAACGAACTGATGTAAAACTCGATACAGTTCATGTTATTTACTGAATAAACGATTTCACTTTTATGGTTGACTGATTGTGCCTAGTGGTTTCATCCGCCTAAATATGGAGACCAAGCTTGATTTCAAGAACTATTCAACTGATTAGTATGAAACAAACCTAAGCTTCTAAGATAAATCAGCAGTTGTACTATAATCTGTCGGGGCATTACCGAGCTTGTAAAACTTTTGTGTACTTATAAAATCTGCTAAAACGTACTGCTTGTCTGTTTTTAGTTGTTAAATGTTAGTTTAGGATTATCTACCAATATTATAAAACTGTTAAAATATAAATTAATTGTATAGGTAATAAAAATCAAATTGTTTGCTGCACCTTTCATGGGGATTTCATGTTGATAAACCTTTAATTTTGTAACAACTATATAGACAAGAACTCTGACTTGCAAAGTTATCTGGTTATTTAATAAGTGATTATCGCTCCCGAAGGCGAAGAAAACATAAGAAAACCTAGATGTCTGGGAGAATATTTGTAAAGTCTGCCGAATCGCACTAGTCCAGTGTGGTGGACTATATAGTCTATACCTTCTTACAGTGAGATGATGCCTATGCCCAGCAGTAAGACATACACATTAATGCAATGTCTATTTAAATTTGAATTCGGTGAAGCTGATTTTTATAAAAATCTTTGTACTCTGTAGGCTTTTTAGACTCTTCTTACTCTGACTCTTCTAGTTTTATTAAAGCACTAGACTTTTTCCTGGTTCAATGGTACCCTATATCCTTTTCTGTACCCTTGACAACGTGTATGCGACATTTCATGATGACTAGGTGAGTAGTTAAGGTGTGAAAGCGTAACAAACAAACAAACGCACATTCACTTATTTTATAATATTAGTTAGGTTTATGGTAGATAATTATATTCACGGTCATGATTTATAAATGCTACACTTAATGGTTAATAAAGTTTCAAAGATATAATGAAGGCCATTAATTAATTATTGACTTCGATATTCAGTACCTATTCAATTATAAGGATTCGTTTTTGTCGGTTTAAAATGTTCTGAGAGTCTTGCCATGTTCATATATATTATATTTGTAATAAAATTAATCCTTTTTGCTGCATAATAAATAACGAGTACTTAACTTTAATGCATTATGGTAATTATGACGTCATGTAAAAATAATATAACAGCTTGTTTCCAATAAATTGTTTTTATAATCTTGTAAATACATCGAACCTTTATTAAAGTTACGTCTTTGGTCGTTTTTATTTTCCCTTTGCTTCTTGCTCAAGCTTATTATATTATCACAATAATTGACAAAGGCTAAAACAACGTCATCATCATCTAAAACGCATTACACTGGAGGTTATAATGATAAATTAAAACCTTCAGTGTACATAATTATATTAAAAATAAAGATTAAGTTACAAATAACATTTCATTTCATTTCATTTATTTATTCAATAACAATTTCCATTGTGTCTGAATTACATAATACATGCTTATTTAAATAAAATAAGAAATACACAAAATTATCATTAATACAATTATCAAAATATGTCAATATAAATATGATTATGTCAACAACACGTTTCATAGTGCCATTATTTTTTCAGACCTTTTATGCGTAGTTATCACTGTTATAAACATAATTATAACACTTGGCTGTTAAAAGCTACGACATTTAAAGAATTCTAACAATAGCTTTGAAAATTTCCCTATATTCCTTTTTTTAAGCTTGATCTTAAACTTGCGCCATTTTTTACGCGCAAGCTTCTTGCGCGGTCTACACGCGTGTGTAAACGATATGGATTACAGGCGCGGGTGGATTGCACTGGTCGTTCACACGATACATAAAACCCACGCAAGTCTGTTAAGTTGCGGTGTACGTTACTCGTGGCCTGAACACGAGCCATATACACATTATGACAGCCATCTTACATAGTATGTAAAATATAAAGAACTGGATTTCAATGTCTTATTTTTCTTGAAAAAAACTACTCCTGCACTAGGAATGATTCCTGTGTCACGGGGGACATAACAAACATTTAAATAATGGACACAAAGAACACTCAGACTCGGAACAACGATATATGGACCACACACATTTTGTACCCAGCGTGTTCTTTTAAAAAAAATGTATACATAAACTGTCTTCTATTTACGCGAATGTTATTCATTGAAATTAAACTACTATATACGGATTTTATCGCGTTGTTTATTTAGCACTGTATTACAACATTTTGAAAATATTACGCTACTACTACTATTGATTTTATTTTACTAATTTATAAGCTAATAAAATTATTTAAACTATTAAATCTATTTATTTTTGGTTTACACTTTCCCCGACGTTTCGGTTGCTTTCCAGCAGCCATGGTCACGGGGAGACTAAGATGGTAGTTGTCTCAATGTTCCAGTCTAGTTATTTCAAAGTACCCAAACATAATTTAATTATTGGTGTTTCTATTTACGCAGAATGAGCTCAAAGTATCATGAAGTCTAGCTGTGGTTTGTTTCTTCTTGGATTTAACTATTTGAAGTACTGGATCCCAAGCTGGTGGTACATTCCAACCATCTTCTCTATTGAAATTGGGATGTTTTTTGATTTCAATAACCTCGCGAAGCATCCTTGGAAGGAATCGGTGTTCTTTAGCGAGAATCTGTGGTTTGTCAAATGTCAGGTAGTGGTTGGTCCCCTGTTGTATATGTTCACACACAGCAGACTTCAACGAGCTTTTGTGTTTTACGTCAGCTATGTGTTCTTTTATTCGGGTGCCTATGCTTCTCTTGGTTTGACCAATGTATGAGAGTCCGCAGTCACAATCTATTTTATAGACCCCTGCATCTTGTAAAGGTAATTGGCACTTGACGGATGGTAAAAATAAATAAACAACACGATAAAATCCGTATATATTAGTTTAATTTCAATAAACTGCAAACTCAAAATCAGGCAATATAAAATCGACATTTAAACAATTATTGGTTTTCTATTTCTTATTAATCATTCATACGTTAGACCAACGTATCGCAATGTCGATCATTAATATTTTTTATTGAATCACTCCACCAGTTAAAACGCTATAGTAATATTAATGCTTCAACAATTAAATTGAGCATCTTATTTGGTTCACCTCGAATTGAATTACAGTTTCAGACTCAACCTTGTTTCTAAGAACCGTTAGCAAAGCCTAATAATACATACTTCGTCTACCCCAAAAATTTAACCTTAACCTTAAAACTGACGTCTTATTTGTGAGAAGTCTGGATATAAGATAGGTAAACGAACTCATTGAAGGCTATTAATTTATACACCGAGCTCATTAGGAGTTGAAGTCATTTTCCTTTTATTGTTCATTCCTATAACACGAAGTAATTTTGATAATCTTTCCGTATATGCATATATGGACAGCCGTAACATGACAGACATAAACTTATTGTATTAGAAATATTTATATTACTAGCTTTCCGTCAGTAACAGTACTATATTTCTGATCGAGGCTATGTTCTTTTCTGTATCCCTGTCAACGTGTATGCGAAATTTCAAGATGATCGGTCAACCATATAAACTTACATTCGTATTTATAATATTAGCTAGTTGTCATTTTTACTCCTACGAGTCGGACTTCTAATATTCTTCGAATATTTGTAGATTATTTTATTATTAATGAGAATATTTACACCAGTGCGTCTTCTACTTGAAAGCTCTCAGAAAGTTTTGGTATGTAACATACCTCGTACATCTACGTATTATATGTTTTCAGGTATAATATTTCAGTATGCGTAAGTAAGGCAAACTTTGCCAATGATACAGTCCCGTTCGCAATTAATTTTGTATCTCGTGTCACAAAGAGTATAATAACAATTTTAGGAGACACGGGTCTCGTATCCACTTAATTTAGGCAACGTTAACCATTGAGCGTTCGATCGGGTCGGTAATGCGGTGAATGTTCGTAAAATACATTTACCTGTATTTAGAAGTACCAATTTATTCATGAAATAATTACTGACAATGCAGTACGCTTTTAAGTGCTTTGGCGGTCACGTAGTGACAAACGTGATTTAATCATGTAACCCTAGGTTAGTGACAGCTGCACTGCATTAAAACACGTATAATAGTTATTATCATTGATAATAAATTTATACGACTAAATAAAGTGAATTTTTAATACATGCTGTATTTTATAAGAGTGCTTATCTTATTATACTAAGCTTGTATCGGGTCATTAGAACACACATAAAATCAATTATTCTATGAATAGTTGCAAATGCACTTATTAATCATAGTTCATTGCTTCTTTAAGTTATGTTTGAAATACCATCCCTTTCATAAAATCGTTGCTAACTTTTTTCTGTTTCCACGACTTGTCTGGTCAAGTCGAGACGAAGCTTAAGCAAGGATAGTTGAGCTGCTTTACAAATACCGATTCAATAGAGATGGTTTGAAAGTACTATCAGCTTGTAAACCGATATTTCATTTAATTATATCCATAAAGAAGTAAAACTTAATTATACTTTGAGTTGATTCTCAGTAACTAGTAACTCTTAGCTAGGTACTTCTCAATATAATGAGACGACCACATCGTATTATGCCCGTGATCAATACTTCTAAAAAGCAACCGAAAATTTACGAAATGTATAAATATAAAGCTTTGCATGTTTAAAAATCGATCAGTGTATTTAAAATTAGCCACGATAAAATCTTCATATAATAGTTTAATTGCAATCAATTCAATAAAGCAATATTGACACCGAGATACAGTTTCACCCACTTTATTTATTTTACCTCTGAACGCAGCAACGTAATTTCTGAACATGAGGCGTGGGAGGTGACAATTTTACTATATTTATTTAACGTGCAATTTGCCTGAATAAGTTACTTAACTTTTATGGCGCATGTACATGACACAATTAGTAGTAGCTGGCAAGAGCTAATTGTATTATGCATGCTACTCGCACTGAATATATGCGTAAGTCCATGATACGGGGTTGCACGGGTTTTTCGTGTCGGTTCTTTACTCGATGCGTGCAACCCACGCAGTGTTTTTGTGGTCAGCGCGATATCGGATTGTCCTAAAAGAATTATCTGATATTAATGAAATTTATGCTAAGTAATCTGTTGCCGTGAAAACTCGATCAAAATGCTTTTGGTTTTGCTACGTTTAGCATTACTGCGGCTAGTAAGAACTGCGTACGTCTTTCTTTTTGGTAGCAGGGTTTTGTCCTATAAAATTATTAACCACGCTATTGCATAAATCTTTGTCTTTAAAGACGTACAGCAAGTTCACAGGTCAATTTATTGCTTTAATTATTATGAACACGATTGTATTGATTTTTGTTCAAGAATCGAAACGATTGAATTGTCCGCAGCGTGATGATAAGACCTCTGGAAATATCTTACCTGTATCTTTGTTATCTTCTTATCTTAAAGTATGTTTTATATTGGAAGTCTCAAAATCCTGCTCTAATATGCAAAAAAATCGTTTGAACTTGCTCTTCAATTTAGTTTTATTTATACTATTTTTTAATCCTGTAGTTAATGGCTTGTTAAACTCTACCTGGATATAATAGAGTGATGAGCTGCTGTTGAGTTTATTCGATATCCAAAAACGGTGATTAGTATATATTTCAAAAATAATTATATGCTTTCGAGAAACAAACTAAAAAAAAGTGTGATGTCGGGTTTTTTAAGTGTAAGCAACGTTTTAATGTCGTAGATCAATCTGCGTTGGAGCCATTTAGTCACGAGCCTTGAACTCGAACTTGTAGTGTTCAAACATTTTATATTATATAGCCTTGTGTTATCACCCGGGTACTTTAGTTACAATATTGACCTTTACGTTAACACACGTTCCGCTTACATGGTATGGATGGTTGCTTGACACTAACTTATTTCCAGACACCTTTTTGGCGCAATGTTTAACATTAACAGCTTTTTCTCAGGATTAGAATAATTATAGACTTACATACATATAAGTATTTTCATTTTTATATGATTGGCAATAATAGTATGGAACCAATCTTTCAAAGACGCATTAGTGTGGACAAAAAATATTTATTTGCCCAAAGTCAGCAAATATTGCCGTAATGGTAGGCAGATGTTGAAATACACAAGCAAATATGATTACGTATACAAATTTTAGTCCTATCTATTAGAGGGAAAACCTATATGTCGGACACAGTTTTAGTAGCCGTGCCGCTACTGAAAATGTAAGTAAAGGAAAATTTCTTATCTTTGCCATACCGAAAACAAAACTGAGTCGTTATACACAATAATAGTCAGATTTACTACTGCTACGCCACCGCTTGCAAATTCGGCTTATTCGATAATTTACCGATTACCGTAAATCGATAGGTAAAAGAAACATAAATCAATATAATTGCTACGACGAACAACAGACACACACTAATCGGAAAGATTATATAATTGTAGGTCAATATCCAGCTGCTATTTTCACTCTAGTTGGATGCTTCAAAGTGTAATTTACTAAATTATAACTTTCTACCGCTAACCTGTATTTTATGGTTAACGACTGCAATTGCATCTAGCAAATAGTACCGTATTTATAATAACATATTGTGTTCAGCAAGAATGAAACGTTTTACACGAAATAAGTGATTTGGTATAAATAAGTAAATACTCGATTGTTTTGCATAGTTTTACTTTTATTTAATATGTTGTATGTATGAATTATGTTGCACGGCTATATCCGCAAAAGGAAATGCAATGTAATTTCCAGTAAGTTCCTACGTAAAACGGGCCAAAGCTTTTACCGAGCTTTTCCAAATTCCATGTCACTACTAAGATTTTCTAAAGAGTAAACAAAATAACAGTTTTACCGACTCGGAATTCAAATCCGTATTGCGCTATGCCACCGAGCACCGTGAAATTTATAATTCGATTTTCAAATTGCAACGTCACTTTCTAATAATATTTGCGACTCGTACGCTTGCAAATTTTAGTTTACATTTACATAGTCTATAGGATATTGTTAGGTTGCAAGTAGTTTTTAATCATTAGAAATCATACTCTCAATAAATGTATATTACATTTATTTAGTGTACATCATATAAATACGTGTTTAACAGTGTTGTTAGATATTGGACTGACAAAACTAAATGTATTTTGACCCAGATGCTAGAATCTGTTGACGTCTATAGAACAATTATAGTTTCTTATTAAAAGCTTAGCTAAGTTATATTATTTCTTGTAAATATGTAAGTATGATTCAAGAAAATTATCTTATTTTATATTTACTTTCAATATTTTAAAATGTTGTTTATAATTTAAACGGTAAAATATTATATTACATGAAATTGTACTTAATGTTTTCATTTACGAATTGTTTTTATTAAGGCTCCCTGGTAATAATAGTTTTTTGCGGGCATAGGGCACTAACGATATTATGTTAATTTTTTTTATAGATTATATTTTTATTTTGAAGATATAGGTAATACTCATTAGTTTTAATAATACCTATTTCCTTTATAATATTTTATGTTAAAGTATTACAAAGGAATTGTAATTAATTGAGACTTTTTATTTGACAGGTAATTAATCTTGAGTTATGTTTACGATAAAGGTATAATTAATTATGAAGTAGACAATGTACTACCTGTATTTTATTCATGAAATTGGCTTGACAGTATATATTTTGCTTTACTTTGTATCAACTATCACGAAACCCTTACAGATATCAACTCTTTACAGATAGATTAGATTGTGGAACATTATGATTATTAAAACAACAATACTAAAATTAAAATTTGAATTTTTCCGGTGAAGCAGTTCAACTAGGTTTGTGACAGAAATTAGACAAACATTTTTGAGAGAGTTTATCGTCAGTGATATTTGCCAGGCGGTTAGCATAATATGCTAGCTATGTAGGGAATCCTCTTGCAGTAAACACGGTTGGCAAGAAGCCGAAAGTTTCAGTACCCGAACATATGACGAAAACAAGTAACTGAGCTTGAGCAATTGCTAAATGAATGACCGTAAATGCATGAAAGCGTTAATTCATAAATGCTTATCAATTATTATGTAGACTTAAATCTAGATTTAATTCGTATATAGTTATGGAAAATTATATTTTCTGTCGTTACAATTTCTATTTTGGAGTAGTTTCCCCCAGTAGGTATAATGAATCACAAATAATTATATTTCGTGTGGAGATCATATCTACTACACTCGGCGCAGTGGCAAAGGCAAGCTGACAATTTATAAATAACAGCACTCTAATTTAAATTCTATTTCTAAGAACATTACACCTTTCTATTGATATAAACACATCTGCGTATACATATTTGTATATATAATTCTTATCTTTTATATTATATATATTAAAACATTTTTAAAAGGTTAGTAGTCTAGTGTTTCTATGTATAATATGTATGTATTTACAAAAAAATATATATATGTATGTATGTATATCCATTGTCTAGTACCCATAGTACAAGCTCTGCTTAGTTTGTGCTAGATGGAGTTGTGTGTATGTGATAGAATATTATTATTATTATCTTTTAGTTAAAATTGTTTAAAGGTCTGTAAGTTGCTATTTAATGACAGTAACTAGCACCAATCATTATACTACCTTTCAAAAGATTGCTAGAGTTAGTTCTATAAAAGGATTCATGTTTCATTGAATAAAAAAGCCACTGATTTAATTTCCTAACTGACTTTGTGAGGCTGCATGTTTAGAAAATGAGTTACGTCGATTTACCGAACCATGTCAGTTCTAAAATGTAGATATGTTCCACAGATATTTGTTCAGTGACTGGATGAAAGTTCGTAGCGATACCATCAACGTTCGCAAAGATTTGGCAAATCAACTAGCTCTATATGGCGGCACAGTGTATTATCGTTCAATCTAATTTATAAATTAAATCGGTTTATACATTTTAGATGAATAGATTCTAATGATTTGCGATAGCTGTTGCAGATTTTATGTGACCGGAAATAGTCATTGATACTCTTTATTGTGTTGTAACACTATAAGTGCTAAAAAGATTATTGTAATGAAATCATACCTTATATATGTATGATTGCATTATAATAATCTTGTTGGTAAAACAAATACCTCTCTACACTTTGTTTTGAAATTCAATGTGGTATTATAAAAGTCCATTGAAGTCAAGTAAATCACTCATAAATTAAATGATACAAACTTAATGCAATTTTTCTAAATTAGTCTACAGGGAAGATGCTGTTAATGTAGAGCCAGGAAGAAAAGTTATATTAACTTGTATTCGATTTTACCTCGGATACGGACGTAATATCTTTGGGTAGACTACGTCTTCTTTAACATATATACTGTTATGAGGTTATATTCCTGTTTTAAAAAGATTGTATTTAGGAATTATGTAAAGTTTGGTTTACGAAGGTGTTAAAAAATATTATGTACATTAGTAGAGTCTGAGTCGTTCTCATGTAGAGAACGACTCAGACTTTACTTAAATTTTTAGTTTTAGTTTAATACCATTTTTTGTTTATAATATATCAAGTTTTCTTGAAACTGTAATAATATCTGAGTTGGTATTTGAACATTACTTAGCTAAATGCTTAGTAGCAATAGTATGATGAAATTGACGATTCCGTAAAAAAATGGATATAATCAGTTGGAATTTGCTACTTTTCTCAATTCAGCTCAGTAAGAAGTGTGGGTAAATAAATACTCGTGTTATCGTTATCGACATAGTTTGAAACGATTAATCTATATATTAATACGTGAAGCAAAAGTTTTGTAAACCGTTTTACGAAAATTGCGCGGACGGAGGAGTATGAAATTTGGCATAGTTAAAGTTTATATGGAGAAGGAGGGGCGAATTCTAATATTTATATAAAATATGCATTAGAAATACATTAAATTAATGGAAAATACTACACGCACACAACTATGCATTTGATACAAGCAGTCAAAGCGCGTAATGGTTATATATATATCAATATATAATGATATATATCAGTAATATCTTACAGGAAAACTTTGGTCGAATTTCGAGCACTAGGCGACCGCTAGTATCTATAAATAGCTATGCTAGAACAAAAAGCCTTATCCTTTATGCCACGAAACAACAAACAACCTATCTCAATTTCGGTAACGACTTCATAATAAATATAATGACTGCGGCATAAAACATAACCATATATTACCCCCACTTTTTCTTAACAAGATTTTTATTTGATTTCTTTTGGGCCATTAATAAAATTCCTTACTCTCAAATCCTAATCGCCAAGGATGATCTGGAGGCCTTCGCTCAAGGATTTACTTTTTCCTACAATTTATTGAATAAATCCTCGGTTTTCGAGCAGCTGTATCATCCACGGCTTAAAATTATGTGTCTGTATGTAGTACCATAATTTTAAAAATATTCGATGTTTGTGATAGCATAGCGTTATGATTAGGTTATAATGCTTCTATTGACTGCGTGTATTAATCAATTGATTTGGAGAAGCGAACGCAATTAGATACTAGACTTAAATTCATTCAGAATCTATGATGACATGGACATGGTAAAACTACAAATGTTACTTTCTTCCGTTAACAATTTTTGTTTGCGATCATGATATTTTAGGATGAATGTGTTAAAGTTTTTGAACACTATAAACAATCTCCCAGAAACTCTGCATAGTTAAGCCAATGGTCATGTCGCTCCTAGCCATTGTATACCTTTCACCAACGATTTAATACGATTTTATAGTCTCGCTCAAACCAAAAAGATTAGAAAAGACAGAAATATGTGAGATTCGAAAATTATTTGTTAGCAAGAATTTGATGGTATACGTATTTCTGCGGTATTACACGATTAGAGAATTATCGTCTGAGATTATAAAGACACGTTATAAAATATTACCTATCAACATATTAAATATTCAGGTAATGCAGGCATGATCTTTCTGAATCTGCAATATAAATACAGAGCGTATGCTTCACGGATTTTAAAATTCAACGCGTTTATCGTGGAGTACGTCAGTAAGCGGAGCTGCTACATACATACATATATTATGTCGCTATCATTTAGTTTCCTGTTCACGAAGGAAAAAGGTTACGTTCCACCAACATTCGGTTCTCCAAATTATTTTGTTACTGTACCTAATTGTACTCAATGTTGTACACAAAGATGTGGCATTCTGGAGGAAGTTATAACGACCGTCTGCTACCCGAGGTTGTTCCCGAATTTCCCGCTATAAAGTTATTAACGTTATATAACTTAGTCATAAGCATGCCGTTACTAACCGAAATCACTACCCTAACAGGTCAAGGACCCAAATATCCTTTTATTCCTTAAGTGACCGCTTGCGTTTCGTCACGAAGGCACGTGAACCGTGTTTTTGTTGTAATACCTACATATCATGTTCGTTACTACAAAAATTAGCTCAATACCTAAGGCTAGTAAAGCTGATAGTTAAATGCTGTTTCGCGTGTGAGTCGTCGCGTGAGCACTCGAACGTGTATGCAAATACAAGTTATGCGCGGTACAGTAACTCGTGGAAGCTAAAAAATCGGCGTCGAATACTTTTTCACTATTAAACTTTAATTACATAAATATTGCACATTATTTTTTATTAGTGATATAGCACGATAACCTACTTTGTGAACAATGTAATAACACTATGTTAAATAGCATAGCAGAGGTAAATTATAAAGAATTTGTTTGAAATTTCTTCTTCGTGCTTATTTACACGTAAATTGTTAATAATAATTAATTCATAGTACGGTTCTAGAGATGGCCCTAATCGTAATTATTGTGAAACAATACTGACTCTTTAATGCTCAAAGGCTTGTATTGTTTCCACAGGGAGAGAAACTCAACCTCTCTTTAGAACGAACGCGTGACACCACTTCCGGAAAATTCTAATTAAAAATATGAGGGTATGATACGGCTTTGTCCCGTTCCATTCACACCTAAACTGTTTTCATAATTACATACAAAAAGGTGAAATTAATGTTCAAAGGTTTTGTGTAAGATGAAAAATATAAGTGATAGGTGTTATCTTTATTTGGTGCTTAAATATGCAAAGATAGGTTAAATAGTATAACAATGAATATACGTTTGTTTTATGCAAAATATGGACGCGTGGTGTTTGTTAAAAGCCTGGTTTATCAAGTCGGATCGGTATCTCAAGAGGGAACGAGAAGCTTGTATAGAGTGGATGGTTGGAAGTACCTGTATGTTTATTAATTAAGATTCTACCACGATCACTAATGAAATGTCTGGCGACCTTTCGTGGAACTATGTTCTTCTGTGTATAGTTACAGTCTCGTACGTTTTCATAGATTTATAAATGAAAACGGAATTCTATTCAAAAGTTATATGTATGTAAACAATAAGTTTATTATATTATAAGAATGATGTTACCTAATTATGAATAATTAAACTTCAATTATAATTATTTTATCATAATAAATTGAGCTCGTTTTTGTACTGTAATATTCGAATGAAATTTCCAATAATTACCACCATGCACACGGCTAGTATTATAATATTAATATTTATATTGTGATAATATGTTTACTAAATGATATTTTGGTTAATATTCAATTAATAATTACGATTAAAGCCAACGATGTCTGATATTAACCGCCGTAATTTAATAAAATAGTTTTCATCGAAAGCATTATTTGATAGGCTCTGTAAAATGTGATACCAATTTTATGTGTATGGCTACGTAGATATTTACAATAATGATAGTCAGTTTTACCTGAATGACTAGACAATTAATAGATCTATAGACATCTACTCACTATTAGTAGGTATGGGAAAACAAACAATAAGCTTTCGCGATTCCCTTAATATAAATATTGGCTCAACACGAACGGACCATGTTATGCAATTCCTCATACATACCACAAATGGATTAAGCGATGTTGGAATTATAATGAAATGGGATCTCTGTATGAAATTGCACAAGAAGTATTAAAAGTTGGCAAATAAGCCCCCGTGGATTTTAATTACTTAGGCGAAAGGCGCTTCAAGTAAAACGTGTAATAAGATTTGCTGTGTACCTACCCAAAGTAAATTGTTTGCTGGTTCACTAAGTTCAATATTATAATGTAATGTAAAATAAACTGGGAAATAATAGGTACGCACAAGCACAAGTGTATTTAGGAGGTACCAAAAATCTTAATTATTATTATAGTAAAGTTTCTTAGAATTATCATTAGACTAGACAGCAATCAGAGAGATGGAATAATTGCATTGGGATTAATCACCAAAGGCTATATACATTTTTATTTTAGGTGATATTCCACTCAGAGCTAATTTCGCAGAGTTAATTGTGAGTGTTGAAGCGCTTTATGCGCAAACATAAAGGGAATTACACTGAACGGGACGCTAATGACGTCATACGGCTTATTAAAATAATAGTAAAAGCTTGAATAGTTGCCCTTCGTATTCCATCTTTCATGTAAAACGTCTTTAGAAGATTTGGCGCATGATGTGCGGTTCTCTCTTCTTACATTTACATATTCCGTCGACGCATTGAACGAAAATAGGGGTTCACACGTATGCAACGTAAAATATATGTATGTCTGAATAAATTAAGTAAAATCTTACTTTGCTTCCAGTACCTGATGTGTATGTATTATTGTTATTGTTTTATTATGCCTCAGCAGATTTGTAAGATAAAATACACTGCGTAAAATAACTGCGGGTTCAGAAAATGTTCTCGTATTCTTACGAAATTCTTAGGTTGAAAAGCCTTCTTTGTTATATAATATATAAGTTTTGATTTGTTTCTTTTATATTTACAGTAAGGAGTATATTATAAATTATAATCCAAGTGGCTATATATTGTACACCATAAACACTTTATTTATTGGGATAAATAATTAATTGGATTAAGTATTTAAATAAAATTGTTTAAAACATCACAGTATAAAATGAACTTACACTTATAAATAATACAAATGATATATAAAATTGCTCGAATTAAATTATACTTATTGTAGTAATAGCTGAAGTAAGTTTCAAGTATAGGAATTGTCGGCGCTTGATAGGTTATAACGTATTCATGGTCACTTAAATTTTAACAGTAGAACTCACTAAATATATTTATTTTACATAACTATGATAATTATGTGATTATGTTTTGACAAATATCAGATATGGTTAATGAGTAAATATTAAATTATTATGAGTTTAATTTATTATTTTGTTAAAACAGCATTAACTAAAGACGTTATCAGTGAAGTAATATAATAACGTTGTCATACATCGTAAACCTAATGCATTCCATTTTACTGCCCGCCGAGATTTACGATCTCAGCTTATCGACGAACTATAGTAAACTTTTACGTTAACTCATTTAGTTAAAATACGCAAAACTAAAAAAAAAGTATATGAAAGTACTCACGCGACATGGTTGGCTTGCGGTAGAAAGGCGGCCGCTAGCGCCAGCAGCAGCGGCGCGCTGCGGGGGCGGGCGCCGGTCATGTCGCGTGCGGGAGTCGCATGAGAGCTCGGCACGTGTGTAAACCGGCCGCGCTCGCTCGCTCGCCGCTTGCCGCCGGTGTCGCGCGGCGGACTGGCAGATATCGTGTCCGGTGGCGGGCTGCCGTCGCGTCGTGCTCGCAGCCGAATGCTCCCGCCGCCGCGCTGCTATCGATCGCAGCAGGCGTGACCCGGGCCGGCACCGCCTGTCGCTCCAGCTATCGACCGTCGCGCCGCCGCAGCCCATGCGACGCGTACTCACCTCCTAATTACTACACAACCGGACTCCTTCGCATTAAAACTTCAAATCTGCGCGCGACACCGCGGAAAATAAATCTCACTTCATTTTAAATTTAGAACTTTAATTTAAAAAAAAAACGGCTTAGAAGTTGCATTTAATGAAATACCTAGACGGAGCCTTACACACAAATAACTTTATCTCATTATAACAAATAAATAAAAAAATTCTACTCATTAGGTATCTTGAAAATATTCAAGAAATTATTTTTTGTATTTACTTATTACTTCATAATGCTAGTAATTACATAAAGTGATAAATATCGTTTATTAAATTATAACTATCAATTTTAGTGGCCTTGATTTGCGTAATGTAAAATATGCAAAAAATTTAGCAACTCTTTAAACATTCTATGCGAATGTTACGAGAAAGTACTATATCGAATGATTTATTGATATATAATAACATGATACCAAAGCATCATTTAGCTACGAACAAATGTGGTCCGTTCATATTATAAATTAATTTATTTTAGTTATATCACCGAAAGTAATAAAATTATATATATACTATATTTTTACAACCACCTCCATTGATAGAACTGCATAATCCGAGCTCTGATGTAGAAAAGCGTATCGTACTTGTTCGATCGGTTCTTTCAACATCCCGTGATTTTATTCGGCGCACACCGCGTCCCCACTTTTCGTTCTATGTGACGTCAGTTGCAAAAATCTCTACATGCCGGCGTTTGTCAGTTGTTCTTTACCTTGCGTCAAAACTTATAACGATATATACATATAATATAATACTTTACGAAGCGTTTGCCAAACCTTAAACGATACGTAACAGTAAAAGTTTAGGTGTACTTTGGGGACAAAACATAATCGATGAGATTCCACTACAGACGTAAGAAAAGGTTTACACATGCTCGCCTGTATTTGTTTAATCTCTGCACTTACGCTGTGGTGTGTCGCAGAGGTGCCTGCCCTATATTTTGCGTACTACCCACATCTCCGCGACACAATATGAGCTTATTTGTATAGGATGTCAAAAGCTCATGAAAACGCTTCCCTTCATCTGTGCCCATCATATTTTATGTCCTATATATTAGATTCCGTTTCTAGGAGCATTGTTTTGTTGAACAAAAAGGTATATTGTAATCTGGGCAAGATTAGAGACTAAAAATGTGTTATAATATGTATTAACGGGACATGTCGCGGTCCCAATATCTTTTTGTGAACACTGACCGATCATGTAGAAAAGAGGTCACACGTTTTGTCAGCGATTCAGTACATTTTTTGTGTAGAATCGTTTAATACGGATTCCTGGTACATAGTCAATTTTGACGATATTTAAAATATATAAAATATCAAGATATTTTATTAAAGATGTCTTAAATTAAACTCACTTTCAACTGAAAGAACTTTTAAGGTTTGAAATATCAATAGAAGAGGTCATTTTTTATGATTTAAAAATGAGTTGCTTTGTTCTATTGTCCGCGATGGGCAGGTCAGTAAAGTAAGGTGCCTGAAGTTGTAAACACTTTCAACAGTTAAGAGCCAATCTCGTTGACCCACCCCCGCCGCAAACTCGACGCATCCATTACATTTTTAAAATATTTTGTGTAGTGGCTAGCATTCATAGACTGTATAACTCTTAAGTTTATTGCCGTGCTAGGCGTTTAACGTGAGTAGGATTTTAAAGTTTTATGTATGTATTATACAACCTGTATTGGTGTTGGACAAAAGTTAGCTATTTTAATTACAGTTGGATATAAAAGCAGGTATTACTTAATTAAACTTATTAAGTGGTTGTAACCAGCTGTTTGATATAAATTATCAGAATATAATAATTAATAAATTAAGTATAGCACTGTATTTTTGGCAGTAGCATCGTAATTAATGCACGGCCTGAATAAAATAAAAACCATTCGTAATGTGTTAGCGGAAATTCAATATAATAGTTATACAATTTTATACGAATAATAGCTGTGCCCGCAGTTTCACCCGCGTTTATAATTACTGCGTCACCCCCGTAGGTCGTAGCGTGATGTTGTATAGCCTATAACCTTCCTCTATAAATAGGCTATTTATCACTAAAATATTATTTTCAATTCGAAACAGTAGATCCTGGTATTAGCGCGTTCAGCCAAACAAACAAACTCTTCAGCTTTATATTATTAGTAGGTATAGATTATAAACACGGAAATAGCTGTTTGGCTGTTATATTAGGTAAAACCGCTGAAACCATATTAATGCAATTTACTAAGGAGGTAACTGGAGACTTAACATAGTTATCAATACCATGGGTAATAGCTAGTATATTTAATGTGAAAATTATGCTATCTACGACTAAAATGCCAAACCGAATTTATTAAATAAATGGCCAGGATACTGTTAAAACTCTATACAATAGCTACTTTTTAAACGCATGTAAAGTGTAAATATTTGCTTTGATCATTTCTGCAAAGAATTTATTCTGTTGAGCTCAAGCTTACGTTTCTATTCTAGACATTCATTCATAGCACTACTACCTTCATAGCCACAGGCATTACTATTAGTTTTTATTTCTTATACCGATTCAATCCTCACAAATAAAAGAATCACTTCGGTTCTCTCAAAGGATTTATTTGTTAGCACACATCAACTATGCGGCTTTACGCTTATTGTTAGAATTTAATTTGATTGCTAGCTGTCGTAGTTATGACAAATACTAATCATTTTAAACGTACGTATATCGCGCTGTTTATAACTGAAGGGATTGACAGTATTGGATTACAGATCTTGCCAGCTACAGTTTTAAGTCGCAGGTTGGAACTGGGATTGCCGTACAGAAAATCCCCATAACACTTTGCCTAATGCGGGCATCAAACCTACAATGAAGACGATCGCATGCAAATATATCAGCAAACCATCGAGACAGTTTAAAGACAAAAAACAGTCATTAAACATAAATGAGTTTATAGTCCAAAAGCAGCATTAGCAGTGAATAGCGTTGCAATTATATTAGTAGCATTTATCCGCAAATCCGTTCACGGGAACTACGGATTGCCTGCGATTCAATTTGCGTTTATCTATATATCAGAATTGGTCGATTTTACTAAACGGGATCAGTTGCAAGGTGACATAGTTGTTAGATTGAAGGCTATTAAACTCTATGTCATCTAATGCGTATAAATGAGTTGATATTTCAGAATTAGAATTTATCTGTATGATGACTTAAATCAAAATTAACGTACAAAATTCTAAACACCGTTAAGTGGATACAGACAAGTCCAAATCTAAATAGCTAACACCAAAAAGTTTTAGAAAACTCTTTGTTTTGCAGACACAGTATGAATGAAAACTTAATCTAGATAAACTGGCAAGAAAGTATTAACAATTACATCAGTGCATGTGTACTGGTCCAGAAACTGTTTGTAGCATTAAGTTGTCATAAGAGAAAATGGCCGCATACAACGTGTTAGAGTAATCAATCACCTGTAAACCACGCTGCGCAGGGTTGAGCTTCCCTTTCTACAGTTTTCTACAAACAATTTTTACAAACTGGATCAAATCAATAATATGTTCTGACTGTATCTAATTTTTTTTACCATCGTAGTAGACTAGACAAGGGTAAACAAAAAACTGCCACGATGTGGGCAATGGTGGAGATCATCATAGATCACACCCCTATTTTTGGTATTGCAATGAAAAAGGACGAATTTATATTACTATTGATTTGAACACCAATTCAGTGATAGCTGATGATTTAAACCCGATTTTGAAGAGATTGATCAAAACGATTAGTAAAAGGACGATCAAACGCATCTCTATTACTGGGGTTAGGCGGAAATTGGCAACAGCTAATCAAATTACTTGATATAAGTTGGATATTGATACGTCGCTGCGACATTGATTAGCCTTTCCGAAACCGGGTGTAAGTAATTAAATTGAATTCATATATTGGTCTTTGAAAGAGCTTATGAAGATGATGTTCTTCTTTCCAAGTAGAGAAACTCATGGACGTGTACATTAATTGTATCCTTACATATGGTTGTCAAACAAGGTCTTTGACTAAACAGCAGCAGTTCACGCTCGTGGTTCGCCTACGAGCTATGGAATGTTAGTGGTCTGGGTATCCAACTTATAAACCTGGTTAGGAATGTAACAATTCGTCCCATCACAAATATCTATGATATCTAAACTCTCGAAAAAATTTATCACTAATAATATGCTTACAACCCAATGGATTCGCGGTATAGCCCAGAAGCTCAACCGGTTGAGTTTCTGAGCTATACCGCGGGCAAACCAAGTGGTTGGCTGCTTTATCAAGCCGTGTATAATTTTTTAGTGGCTTATAGTGCTTGATGGTGTCCGGATGGTATGTCCCGGCGCACACTATTAGAAAAGAACAGGGATTCTACTGTCAGTCGGATCGGTTACCGCCATACCCTACAGTACCATGACCAAACCATGCCCAGTGGATTTGCTGAAAGAGTAATCACCTCATATACACAAGGTCCACTTTCAAATTTAAAAAAAGCGTTGTTATTGTACAACAGAAGGTACTTCCCACAAAAAAATTGCGGTGGAATTCTCTAACATCCTTAAACTCGCCGCTTTTTATCAACTACCTTGAGACGCCACGATCGGCAGAGCTTTTTCTTACTGAGACGCAGCTCAGCCTGTTTTTGGCCTTCCTCTTTAACTGTGCACCTAAATAGCTAGTTCCCTGCAAAAGCGCTGTTTATAAATCTTCTGTGCTGGTCTGGCTTTTAATTATATGAAGCTCTATGCAGACATGTTTTATCGGCCATTTTATCGCCTTTCTTCTATGTGTTAATGATATATAACCCTCGGAAATTTCATTTTTTTTTGCGACTGTACCGTTCTCTGTCTGTAGTTCGGACATCCTACGAACTAACTAGCTCAGATTGAGGAAAAAAGGCGGGTTAATATCGTCAAACTTGACCAAACCTTGAACCGTATTTTTGAATGGGGTACCCGAAACTTGGTCTAGTTTCTGGCGAAAAAAAACGCAAGCGTCCGCATTTACGCAAACATTCTCCTTTCCTTTACTTTTCTTTTCTAAAGGATACCACTGGTGAAACAGAGTAGTCAAGAAATTCTTAATCCAATAATCTATATCAAGAGCGTCATCAAGCAAGCATCGCGCAAATGCTTGTGTCCTAAACTGAGTAAGATGGCTCTCCCCCCCCCTCTACTAGGCGCAAGTGCATTGCTTGCTCAGTACTTGCTGGACGCTCTCGAAAGGTTGCAGCAAGGAGCTGTTCGTATTATTGGAGGTTCAGTGGTCACTAATACACTCGAAGCTCTCCAGCTACATCGAGATATTGCCTAAATCACATGTTTCTATTCCACGGCATATTACATATTCTGAAGAGCTCGTCCAATTTATTTTATTCTTTCGTTTCCTGTCCAGAACAACATGTGCTCGGCTGATTCATCCTTACATGGCAGAATCGATTAAAACACGTACCAAAAATGTTGGCTTCTCTTACCTCTGCTGAACTGTTAAGAGTGGTATGCCGAAGCACGTGCTTTCGTCTTTCTTCAATCCTGGTTTCCTTCAAGCGGGGCTTGAAAAAGCACCAGTAAACTTTAGCACCAATACACGTGAAGACGTGGTGAATGACTGCATAACACCAGGTTAAGTGCTGTTATTTTGACAGGCAGTAATAATAAATCTATTTAGGCAATAGTAATAGACTTTAGATAGAGAGTGAGACAAAAGTAGACAAGGGAACCGCCTTTAGCCATTTTATAAAAAAGGGATTGATTAGAATAGATTAAACAAAGGAATATATGATATGAATATTAGCGGGACAGCCGAAACCAAGCGAATGTACTCTGCTCTAGCAAGGCAAACTGCAGAAAGCCAGAAAAAGAATACTAAAAGGACGAGTGTACTTAAAGAATGTAGTAAAAGTAAATGAAGCAACATGCCTGATGATGATCTTTCTTTCAAATGCTAAATTCATGGCAAGAAAATTCTTAGTCTATGTCTACGCCTCTGGTAAATAGACCTGTGTGTATTATATGAATATATCATAGCAAATATGGCCTGTCACTAAGCCTGTTTCTTATCACTCGCGCGTTGCAATCATCATAAAACAAGTGCAATAATAAATGCGGTAACACAGCATATCCTACGGCTAACGCAGTGCTTTAATAAAATCTGGAAATTCTATTCATCGCACGGTAGTTTCAAGTAACTTGCCAAACCGAGCTTCTGCAGCCACATAGCTGCTTGACCAGAAAATCTGTTATACTTTAAGTTTCACGACTTCCCAGTGAGCTGCAATGTGTATAAAATGAAATCAAATTTCATATACATGAATGCAAAGAAAATTTGATTTCATTTTATAAACATAGCCAGAAAACAAACCTCTCTACTGCCTGAATAAATTAATTAACTTTGATGCAAACCATATCAATATTGACTATCGAGTAGCTTTTGGGTGAGTTAAATCTAAGCCACGTTTCATAATACGCCGCTTTGTAGTATTGTATTTTCATCATTTTATTAAAGTAAATGATGCCGCGAGCAGACTATAGTCCAAGCAAACTTAGTTATGCTCAAAGGCTAGTTATTTTGTAACAATATACATCCGCTTGAACTTTCGGTTTAGTGGGCAGTGGGCTACAAATCCGTTAAAATGATTCGGTGCCGCAGTATTTGTAGTTTTCTTTTTTATTTCAATAAAATAATCACGAGAGGTGGCATTGTCAAATAATACACACTGAATATAGCGTTAATATTGATTAATAATATAAATCACCCTTGCTGTTATTCCATGATTATATGTTATATAAAAGAAAATATGTGCGTGCGTATGTTTCAATCATTTCATAACAACATTTTAAATCTACACGTCACTTTAATTCTTCGTTTATTTATGAACGTTAGAATTCATTTCATTAATTACTGAACATATCTGTTTATGCCACAAACATCTGCAGCTTTTATTATTTACCTTGAATTCGTGTCAGTTGTTTTGATTTTGTAGGAAGTCGGCAAATAATAAATTGCCGTTCCTATGAAATTATTCAAAATTCAGTTTTAAGTTAGCAGTTAAGACATTAATATATAAAAGCGCACATTGCCATTTCTATACACATAGCAATGTAATTTATGCTGAATGTAAAAAACATAACATAGGATGGACTGAACTACACTACACATAAAGGATTTGTGTTGGAAGGGATAATTAATAAAAATTCAAAACAATTTTCCGTTTAGAATTACGCTAACTTAATCAATTACTTCACAGAATGTATTCTTGCTTGCTAGTACAATTATAGTAAGAAGAAAACATGCCTGCTACATAAATCTATTTTGTTACCTTATATAATTTAGGAAGTTCTAATTTACTTTTCGTCTCAGTGTCAAAGTTCTATTTGTGTATGAAAAAGCAGTTGTTTAGGTTGTTGTTTAGGTCTAAGAAACTGATAAAGACAAATACACATGAGCATGATGAAACAACTAGGACTAAATACAAGATAGTTGTAGGCAACATACGCCCAAACCTTGTTAGTTCCGAGTGCCACATAGCGTACGTTCACTAAGTAATGCTATTACGAGTTTGGCACTGAACAGCTTCGCAATACACTATGTAGAAGATGGTCTATTAGCGTTAGATTGTAAATACATAATGTAGTTAACTTGTAGTGGCTGATTATATAATTTTGATAATGTCTATAATATTATAATGACGGGTTTTCTTTAGTTATTATTGTGCCTTTAAAATCCTGCATTACTTTTGTTATGTCTTAAATTTTTTAATATAATGTAGATATTTAAAGTTGCGATGGCATTAAGTTATAAAGCCGAATTTTGTGCCTTATCTATGTATTGACATTACAAAGACAAAACATTTCAGTACCTTTTTCTCTTCTGATTCCCTAACAACTATTTATGAACATAATAAATTTTTTATACAACCATTCACGAAATATAAAAGAGAAGAAAATGTCATTCTATTCAAATTTTAAATGTCAGTTCATATTTGTATTTCTCAAATTTTAATCTAAGACGTATCGTTTCTTCAATAAAACATTTCTTTTCAGGAGTTGGTGATGCTGATTGTGGCGGTGCTCTGGGTGAATAAGACACAAACGTTTGTCGCAAATTTTCGACAGTTCATTGGTCATCCATATCACGTGATTTTCGCCTTGGGAATAGATGATATCGGCGTTAACTGTGTGGCGAATCTACCATAACCATATACAGTTTGTTGCCAACAATAAGTTCTTTGAGTGCATTATGTTGATGGATTTATTATTATAGACGCCTTTATTGTGGCATCAAAAGAAACAAGCTTACAAAAGTATAAATAAAAACATATCTCAGTAGCAATATATTTAAACATATTTTCTTAAACTACCAACCCATTCTCTAATCATCCTAAGGTATAAAAGCGAATTATAAAACTATATATGAATTATAAAATTATGTATAATTACTAAGGTGAATCGTTATGTAGACAATACAAAAGAAAGTGATTGCTGCGAATGTCAATTCTGTTACCTCACACTAATACATGTACAAGTTCAACACAACACAACACATCTGACTAGTATAGTACACTAAGTAACTACATCGTTTTAATTACAAGTCATGGACAGCCTCGCACTTGTAGTGGAGTTAACGTTAGCATAAGAGCGAATTTTGCGGTTTAATTTCTGGGTTCGCTGAATGGAAATACTATTGCCCAAAACAAATATCTACCAGTACAAGTTTGATACTTTTTGTTAATACATATGACGGATATTTTGTGTGCATGCGTCGTGTTCGAGGAGAAATAGAGGTAATTTTATTTATATTTAGACCATTGGCGATTCAAAGGAGTAGCCGTGAATTTCGTGCCAGTTCTTCTCATTGGTTCTACGCCTTTGCTTGGCTTAACATAAGAACAGGTAAATGTAATATCCGGGCACGCCACGATCGTGGCGGTAAGTCCTGTTTTTGAGGAGTGGCTGGAGAGGCGGCATGGCGCCCTCACCTTCCGGCTGACACAGGTTCTAACTGGCCACGGTTGTTTTGGCCAGTTCCTGTGTCGTATACGCCGGCAAGAGACGCCCGGTTGTCACCACTGCGGCGACTGCCGCGACGTTGTTGAGGACACGGCGCTGCACACTTTGGCGGTTTGCCCCGCCTGGGCATCGCAGCGCCGTGATATGATCGCGGCAGTCGGATCGGTTGCCCTCTCGCTCCCGGCCGTAGTTCAGTCTATGGTCCGGAGTGAGAGGTCGTGGAACGCCGTCGCCTCCTTCTGTGAGGAAGTAATTTCCATCAAGGAGGCGGCGGAGCGGGAAAGGGAGCGTTTAAACCCTCTCCCCAACCGCAGAGCCGGGCGCCGGAGGGCGCGAGACGACCTCCAGCCACCCTGAGGTTTGACCTGGGGGTGGCGGGCTTTGTGGGCCTGCCCGCCATCCGTTCAGCACCAGGTCCGAGAGGCGGCGTGCGTGTTCCCACGCGCGCCTCTGTGTCGAGTCCGTCTCCCCTCTAGGGGAGACAGTAGGGTTTTATGCGACGTAGTGCCTATTTTGGGTAGGTCTTTCGTGTAGTGGCCTGCCGTTTCATACGGCGGGCCGTAACCGCGGCGGGGTCGCGACCGCACGCGAAAGCGATTCGCGCGGCCCCGTCGATAGTGGTTTTGTCGAGGAACACCGTGGTAGGTTTAGTCGGTATGCCGGGAGGTACATTATCTTTTTAACATCTTTATTTTACCCCGGCGAGTCCGACATAATCCCTCCTCCTAGGGATATGCGTCATAGCATTCCCCCACGTACAAAAAAAAAAAAAAAAAAAAAATGTAATATCACATTAATAAGTGTAACTTTGACATTCACAAGTGTTACTTTGTAACCTATATGTATAAACATACGTTTGATTTTGATTAAATTCGAATTTTTTAAAGATTTGATTTGAATAAAGTATGAGTATAAGGTTAAATCTTATACATACAAATTCAGCTTTCATATTATGTTTGTGTCCACAAGCCTCGAACATTATAATAAAAATATCAACCCTGTAATAAACTGTCCCACTACTAGGCTCGGGCCTCTTCTCAGTGTGAGAAGGGTTAGGCCGTAGTCCACCACGCTGGCCTAGTGCGGGTTGACAAACTTGACAAATCTTCGAGAACATTATGGAGAACTCTCAGACATGCAAGTTTCCCCACGATGTTTTCCTTCACCATTACAGGAAGCGATAATTAACTATTTAATACGCATATAATTTCGAAAAGTCAGAGATGCGCGCCTTGTGTTCGAACTCGAGGCCTCTTCATGGCAGTCCAACGGTTTCCAACTAGGCTATCGCTGCTGTTATATGTGTAGATTTTGTTCAAATTGTATAAAAGTGTTTAAATATGATTTTATCTCGAAGTTCTTTTTATCTGGAAGTTAAAAATATCAGATTAAGGCGTAGCGAAGCGAGGCTGGTTTAAGCTAGTTTTATATACTAATAAGGCGCCTAACAAGTATATGGCCGTCGCGATAGTAAGTGATTGCCGTGGCTTATGACTATTTTACAATGTAAGTATTTATTAGATTAGACTAGAGGAAATGTAGTGGTTGGTCAAAGTATATAGAGTGTTTTATAGTTTGAATGACATGTCCAAATTTCTGCACTTTAAATAAAACATATGTATAATTGAGGATTATAAATTGTTGTTGTAAGAGGTACGTTACCCAGGCAATATTTATTGCCTGGGTAACGTACTTTATCTAGACGAAAGGATATCTGCACACACGCACGTGTTTCCTGCGCTTATATAACGTCAAGCTATATCGTGTCTGTTGCTTATCTTTTTTGAGGGAATGGAAACGCTTGTTTCAAATTATACCTGCGGTAATATAAAGGTTGAACTTCGCTAAGGTTATACTACTGGCTACCTGGTTTCCAGTTCAGGTACCAATAGTCCCAGTAGTTTATATTTATAACGACGGATTGGAGACCAAATTGCTTTTGACATGATGAAGCAATGAAATATAGGCGTGGTATTATACGTTTTACTTGTATTAATGATAGGCAAACACAAAAGAAATGAAACAATAAAGGTTGTTTTTGATTAACAATGATTCGATTTGTAACGCAGCGAGTTCGTCACATTGAATGCACCCGCGCACGTGTTTCCGGTGCTTATATAATGTCAATATGACACTAACAGCCATAACTGACACACCGGCTCTGTGGCGACCTCACTGAAATAAACCATTAGAAATAAATTGCATTTAGGTAATTATTTTCTTGAGGTGACATACATATAAATGATAGTTTTTGTAAAAGACCTGTTGAGGTAAAATCATTTTGCTGCCTGCAACAGCTACTTTATGTAAACTAAAAGTCATATAATCACGACAATGATGTTACTGGCGATGGATAGTATTGGCAGTGTACAATAGTAGAGATGATGGCAGCGAAATATACTAGTATGCTATGAGACTATCTCCAAACAATAATAAACTACCTATTAAAAGTTATTAGTACCAAATTCAAGGAAAAGGTGAAGCTAATTATTTTTCAAATACAAAAGAAACTTTAAGAAAGTTAGTTATTAATTATGCTGGGGAACAGGAGAGAGATCACTGCTATGAATTAAGTTATATATATATATATATAATTATTCATAAAGCGTATTCAATTTAGGACTTTAAAGCTTAATAAGAGCTGAAGTAGAAAACATAAATAGAACGTTTAAAGGTAGCGTTTTAAAGTGAAAATATGAAGTGGTCAGTCAGAAAGTTGGCCCGCTAGATATTCTAGTTTGTGGAAAAGGTGTTTAATTTAGGCGCTTCACTGGAAAATTGCACTTTGTAAGTTCATAAGTGCTTACCATCGTAGAAACTACGTTTATTTATTGTTGCACTATTTCTATTACAACTCTTTCCGGGTATGGAAAGGTAAAGTAAATTTCAAGTCTTAAATTACAATGCAAAAATGTAACATCTGAGGTTCATATGTTTTTATGCAGAAAATCGAAATTAGGGATTAAAATCGTAAATAGTAACATGTTTTGGAAACGTTTTGTTGCCTGAAATATTAAAAAGTGCAAATAGTATTGCATAACATGTTTTTACCCCATCTACAATTAGTGTGCTTTGAAGACGTTTTTGTTAGAACTGGCTATTAAATGTTGGTAGCGCATAAACAAAAAAGTTTACTAGTTACTTATACTAATTAAGCCGAGTAGAGAGGTTAGAGGTTACGGCTGCTTCTATAGTGCAAAGTTAAATATTTTATTTTAAATAAAGCGACACAAATACTGACTTACAAAATATCCAAAATATTTTTATACGTAATACTTTCTTGAATCAACAATGCTGGGTAAGATTTAAGCGTCCTAATGACATAAAACGTCATAATAATATTAATAATGAACAAATCTGCGGTCTGCGGGTAATGATCTGAAAACGCATCCATAGCAACTTTCCGAAAGCTTTTAGCTCCTTCATTCTTTCGCTGAATTAAGTAATTTACTATGCAATTTTGGTATTTCCCTTTTATTATGTTGGTGAGTATACATGATAATCTAAATGTATTTCTCATTACATTGTTGCATAAATTCTTCAATGAACAATATATTTCCGAAATTTAAATACTTATTAAGCGTAATTATACAGAGGTTAGGCAGAGGTGAGAATTACTGCACTAATATTATTCTAAACTACCTCAAAGCTACCATGTATAAGCAATCTACTAAACGCGGTTTCAGACTCCACGTTGCTATAAGAATATATCTAACACGTCGTCTTGATCCGAGATTAAACGTGGCATTACACAATCGATATTAAACATAAGTACAAACTCTGGCCCGCGACCGATAAAACCTACGTGGCCAGCGAGCTGGTAAATAAATTCAAGCATTATTGTATATTGTCTGCAAAAACAGAATTTGCAGTGAAAATATAAGCTACGATAAACTATATATATATATATATATATATATATATATATATATATATATATATATAATATATATATATATAATTATTCCTTTTACGTTCCCGACTAGTTTTAAATCCTAACTTAAACAGTGTAATTGTCGCAATTACACTGACCTAACTTCTAACGCGAGCGTCCGTAAATTGAACTTAGTTCTCAGTAATACTTGTATCGGTATTCAGCACGTTGTAAGGGATTGAAATTGTTTGATAATAGTTCAACTGTCCTAACTGGAACATCTAAACCAGGACACACCTTATTTTTAATGACTTTGTAGCTATTTAAATATTTACGAGGCGCGTACTTCATTCTCTCCTGCTTTTGGTGCAGAGCGTATATAAAATATATTCACGTACATTTCAGCAGGTAAATCACTAGAGTACTAGAGAGAATATAGCCATTGAATACCTGTATACGTCAAATTGCCAACACCGATACCGATAGTGTTGGTATCTGTTAAACGCTCACCCTCAGCGCTAACATCGGATGAGATACGGCGCATGTTCAGCTATGAATGTCCCCACGGACTACTTGCGCAGTCCGTAGCCGGTATCGGCGCGCAACCTGTTTTCCACATCTACATAGAACGTTCCATAGAACTAAATGTGATTATGAATTTTAATATTTGATGTTGTTAATATATGAAATATATTTTAGATGAGTTTTATTCACAGAATTGGATTTTACGGTCATCGTTTCGCTTAACGAGTTTTGGTGGTATAATTAAACCTTTGCCGTAAGTCCACGTCATACATTCCAAGGCAATGCAGTTAGATAATGCTTAACCTAGTTGTAGTGAAATACTAAATCCGTGTCCAGCAGGCTATGTCTTTATAATGAAACTTTAAGAAGGTAATTATAATAATAATAAGTTTATTTTTATCAAAATTAGCAAGAACGTCGACTATTTTACATGTACTGAACGTCTATTACGTTCAAGCCATTTTATAAAAAGCTTTTATGTTTTACTAAATATATGAACTAAAATTGAATATCAAAAATGTTGTATGCGCTTTTTATTCCGGTGTGAAAATCCATATACCGTGATTTTTATTTGCCGAATTCAAAATGTATTTAAAAATTCCAAGAAGATACCTATATTTGGTGATGATATTTGGTGCTAATTATATTTTGATGATATTTGGTGATAATATTTTCGTTCATGATTACCTATATAAGTGACTAGATCATGTAAATACACACTATATTTTCTCGATCTGGTCGCATAAAGGTATTTATTATAGTATGAACGAAAAATATGTGAACGTAAAAATATATTGTAGTATTAATACACTCATGTGTAGACTAACTAGCTTTATTCATATAAAGCTAGTTTTAAAGTAAAATATCAATATAATATTTGCCATTTGCCGCAAAACGATATTATGCCTTATATAATATCGTTTTGCAGCAAATGCTTGATAAAATATTAATTATATAATCAAGCAAATATAAAAAATATAGTTTTAAATATGAAGCAGATGAGGAAAGTGTCATAAGCTATAAAACATTGAAATGTCTTTGAAGATAAAATTCTACCGCAATTTACCATTGATAGACTTAGTAATAGGGGTTAAAGTATGAAGTTGCCATTGTATAGTAATAGATACTTTGAATTGACATAAAACCTTCATGGTGTGAGATTTTCGAGTGAAACTTTTTCCACATGTACCTACAAGATTCTTCTTTGAAAAAATGTGCAACATTCGATTTTCAACTTGCAATTGTTTTTTATATTCAGCTTAGACGGGAAAGATAAACTTCAAAAACCCGAGTCATTTTAGAATACGAGTTACGGAATGCGGAACTAACGTAGCAGAAACGGCAATATCAACGATGCGTTTGGAGAGGAGACTGCTAATGAACGCACCGTGCGTTTTTGTTTCAAACGCTTTCGTAATGGAAACTTTGACTTGAAGAACGAACCCCGTGGAAGTTCGACCACACAGGTGAATAACGCTGAATTGAAGGAGATTGTGGCAGCCGATCCGAGTCAAACTTCCCAAGAGTTAGCGGCACGGTTTAACGTTACCCTACCTACCATATTGGCTCATTTGCATCAAATCAATAAGATAAAAAATATGAAAATGGGTGCCTCATGATTTGACTGATCTGCAGAAAGAAATGCGTGTTGAAACTTGTTGAATTGGTACAGAAAAGAAAGGAATATTGGATCAAATTGTGACATGTGAAGAAAAGTAGATTCTTTACGATAAACGTAAGTGAAAAATGCAGTGGCTGACCACTGGTCACACGCCGCAACAGTGCCCTAAAGCAAAGTTTACCAATAAAAAGGTAATGGTAACTGTTTGGTGGTATTCACTATAGCTTTCTCAGGTTTGGTCAAGCAATATCAGCAGATGTTTACTGTACCGAACTTCTAACAATAATAAGCTGTGAAACACAGCCTTGACTCGTGAATCGATCTTCACCATTATTGCTCCATGATAACGCAAGACCCCACACTAAACGAGAAACCACTGTCACTCTACAGGAGCTGCAGTTAGAAACTCCGTACTCGCCAGACCTTGCTACAATGGACTACCATTTTATTCGTGACTACGTGATAAAAAATTCTTCCCAGAAGGCAGTACAAAATGCTTTCACACAGTTTGTCGAGTTCCAGGAGTTCTATCGTAAAGGCATAAATTAACTTCCGTTTAGATGGCAGCAATGTATAGATAATGAGGGTATATATTTCGATTAAATAAATATGGTGCATCTTAGAAAAAATCGAGTTTCAATATTTTTGTATTAATCGGCAATTTTAACTTTAACAATTTTTCCTTTTTTTTTATCTGGCGTAATGCATTATCGCCTCTCCTCCGCGCGGGTGGGCGGAGGGGTTATGTCGGACTCACCGGGGTAAAAGAGAAAGATGGAATAAGAATGATAGTAATGTACCTCCCGGAATACCGACTAAACCTACCACGGTGTTCCTCGACTAAACCGCTATCGACGGGGCCACGCGAATCACTTGCACATGCTATATCGCAACCGCGCCGAGGTTTCGGCCCGCCGTATGAAACGGCAGGCGACTACACCTACCCTATGGTCACTTCTCACTTAAGCCTTACTATCCCCCCTCCCCCTAGAAGGGAGACAAACTCGACACAGAGGCGCGCGTGATAACACGCACGCCGCCTCTGAGACCTGGTGCTGAACGGATGGCGGGCAGGCCCACAAAGCCTACCAACCCCAGATCAAAACTCAGGGTGGCCCGTCTCACGCCCTCCGACGTCCGGCTCTGTAGTTGGAGAGAGGATTTCAGCGCTCGCTTTCCAGCTCCGCCACCTCCTTGGTGGAAATCACTTCCGCACAGAAGGAGGCGAAGGCGTTCCACAACCTCTCACTGCGGACCATAGACTAAACTACGACCGGGAGCGAGAGGGTAACCAATCCGACTGCCGCGATCAACTCACGGCATTGCAATGTCCAGGCGGGGCAAACAGACAAAGTGTGCAGCGCCGTGTCCACAACAACGTCACGGCAGTCGCCACAGTGGTGACAACCGGGTATCTCTTACCGGCGTATACGACACAGGAACTGGCCAAAACAATCATCTGAGACGTCTCAGACGAATTATAATTAAAATTTAAATCTTACAATGTTATGTAATGTGGTATAATGTTGTGTAATGTGGTATACCACAGGTAGATATTTATTTTTTGCATTCTAATTTTTCCAATCTAATGCCGCGGTATAAAAGTTACATGATTTTAAAGACAATTATAAATGAATAGCTGACTCTGCCAACGTTGTTCTGCCATATAAATTATTTCTTAACGGTATTAAATATACTTTATGACCTATCCTCATAAAAAATTCATAAAATCGGTCGTGCCGTTTCGGAGGAATGCGACCACAAACACCGTTGTACGAGATTTTTTATATATAGATAATCCTTACAAATGTTTAATCCAAAGAATTACACACGCAGTAAAAAATAGCGATAATACCTTGACACCATACTACTATTTTAAAACATAATAAACATCAAGCTATCCTATGATTATATTATAACCAAGTACATACATACATATTATGTAAGTACTATTCATAGATGCGAGACATTTCAGAAAAAAGAGCTAGTAAATAGCTCGTAAATGCTCTAGTTTATCTAAATACGTCCGAATAAAGTGTCTATTGCAGAACTCCTCGGAATACCTTTACCTTAATATTCAAAGCAATGGCTTGCAATATTTACTCGTTCCGAATCAGGGTGTAAGTATTTCTGTTCTTGATTTTAATTAAATTTATTCCATATATCGAAAATAGAACAGCATTAGGTTCTATATATTTTATGCTTTATATTTTATTCATAGTATTTTTCTATATTTCTATGCGGGTGACCCTAGACCGGTCTGTGTGGAAAACCTTGGAGGAGGCCTATGTCCAGCAGTGGACGTCCTTGGGCTGAGATGATGATGATGAGTATTTTTCTAGGGGCAAGAATTAGTAGGTTATTAGAATCATTCATTAAACAACATAAGTCAGTCATTAAATGTATTATGGATGTACATTTTACCTAAAAATAGCATGTGTCATTGTTACCGAAGAAATTAACTAAAGTTATCTAATTAATTTAATTTGCATTAGTGATAGTGACTTGCAAGTTTTGTACAAACTTCACCTTTATTTTATGGAGCGGTAGCAAATAAATTGACTCTGCAAACATGACTATTTTAAATCGTTAGTAACGTGAATATTTTTTTTACTACAAGCTGTACCTTAAACCTGACGGCTGATACCGTAGTCCGTCAGGTATAAGTTACTTTGCGGTTCCGCCTACTTACGCGCTAAGAGCTTGTTCCACCATCACCAAATAGCATTTATCTATAAGATAAAAGTCTTGCCGTCTCACTTCTATACAGACGGGGACGCAGACGGCGCGGCGGTAAAGTGGTTTGCATCTGTGTACTTAAAATAGAAGTTTGGTTTGTTGACTGTACGGACGTAGCGGTAGTTTAACCGAAGCGCCTCATTATTGCGTTGCGTTGCGTCGTCGCAACGAATCAACACATTGTATGCCACATCTGCGCTGTGACGATGCACGACGTCGCAGCGCAAAATGGCGACGCACGCACTGATATCAGTTTTCATTCCACAATAGATTGGAATACTGTCCGTCGTCGCACCGGAGCTCCGACAGCGCAGTGCAGCACCCTACCCTCGCTCCGTTTCTCGTCCGTCGATTCGTTAAAACGTCGCGTACGGCGACGCATTGCATTAATGTGGCATGTCACAAAAAATATATGAAAACGACGCAGCGTCGGCGCTGCGACGACGCAACGCAACGCACTTATGAGACATCACCCTAAGTGGTCGCTTTACTAGAAACATGGGGGCAAGTAATTGTTCCGAACATAGCTATTGAATGTGACCGTTATTAAAACAGAAAATGTATGTCCCCAATATCTAACTATACACCCAAGAGATAGAGGTATACCTCTTACTAAAACCAGCTGGCGAAATGAGGGTTGAGGAATACCTCAATCTCATTTTGCCAGCTGGTTTTATGTCCCACGTATTAAGACGCTCGCTTTAATAAGAACTAACACGCACAGTTCCAGATTCCGTTTTAAATATAACTCTTTCTTCACTGAATACCACTATAACTCTGTGAGACCTATGAAACAAACACTATGCCTAATGCACAGCAGTCTTATTCACTATAGCTACGCCATCAAAGCAGACGCAAGCAATTTTATTATTTAATAAGGTACTAACAATACGTTATTTTTGTTATCAGGTTAGTAAAATAATTAGAATTCCATATTAATAGAATCCGTAATTGCAAACCTTAATTTTAGTCAATAATACCACACATAAATTGTCGGCTGACATTGCTGAGGTCAAGAAACAAAATGTAAACATACAAAAAACTAATACAGAAATAGAAAAGGCGATTGAATATATGAATAATGGCTATGAAACCACGAGAATAACTAAAGAAAAATTAGAAAAAGAAAGACTAGAACAACGCAGCTATATTTTGGAACTTAAAAGAAAAATCACTGATCTACAACGTAGCCAGCGATCTTCCACAATAGAAATTAGGAATGTTTCGCACACTGAAAAGGAAACTGCTACTGACTTAACCTGTACTGTAATTAAAACCTGCAATGCTATACAAGTTCCAGTACAATCTTCCGAGCTGCGTGACTTATACCGTTTACCTGGGAAGAAAGGTTCCAATAGGACAATAGTGGCCGAATTTATAAATGTTCCACTCAAAAACCAGGTACTCAATGCCACCTGCACTTTTAATAAAGGCCTTCTCCCACCAGAAAAACTAAACACGGGGCATATTGGTATCAGTGGTCAATTTTTCCTGTCTATATTTCCGAACATCTACCTGGGAGTGTACGTCAGTTATTTTACGAAGCTCGTAACTTCTGTAAGTCGAATAATTATAAATACTGCTGGTCCCATAATGGAAACATTTTTGTTAGAGAACGTGAAGGTATGGAAGCTATCACTATACGCTCTAGTCAGTGTCTTAAATTGTTACTTAAGAAATAATAGATCCTTTCATATACTCACTTCTTTGGTAACTTAACATTATTTCTTTCGTAAAGTTTGTTTAATTAAACTAGTTTTTTTCTATATTCCATACTTTGTTACCGTGATTTGTATGAACGTGAGAGTATGCCAATGTGTTCGCTTACTGCTTACCCTTCCCGATGCCTCACAAAACTATAACTACCTAAAAAATAACGGCCTCACTTACGTATCTACGTTCATGGGAATACATTATTTCATATGCTCAGTATTTGTAACTTTTCTTCGTTATGCTAATCACTACCTAAGCAATATTGTTTATATATACACAAATAACCTAATGATAATATTGTATTTTAAGATATGTATACATGCTTCAACTTTACAGCATCAATATTATAAACTGCTTTCTATTGGAACTAAAAATAGATACTACTTGCCATGTTATATGCACTATAGATTAACTAATGATTTAATAGACATTTTATACACTTTTGCTTATTTAAAATATTTTACTCATTACCACAACCACCTCTGCATATTACTAAACACCACCCATGTTTTACTACACAGTACATTAGTATGTAGTGTGTAGTAAAACATGGGTGGTGTTTACTAGGTTATCATATACTATAAATTCAAGAACTGCGTATTTTTATATCCAATTACAAAATGATTGATCCGGTAATAATAAATGAAATAGATTCTTTCGGTGTCCCTAACTCACACATTAGTATACCAAATTCTTATAAAGACAAATTGCTAATAACACCGAAGTCTGTAAATATGCTCCACATTAATATTCGCAGTGTTAATTGTAATTTTGACTCCTTTACAGTGTTTCTTCACAGCGCTAACATTAGGTGTGAGTTAATAATTTTAACAGAATGCTGGTTGGGTGCATCACCAAAAATTCCACAGTTAGAAGGCTATGTTTCCTATCACACGAGCAACCCTAAAAATCAAAATAATGGAGTAATAATTTATGTAAAATTGGAATTGCTACATACAATAACAGAACCCTCAATTACTGGCTCTAGTTGTCTAGTATGTCACCTTACAAATTCAGATATATCTGTAGTAGCGCTATATCGTTCTCCTTCGGTAAGAAATTGCGATAAGTTTACCAATGAGTTAAATAACATTCTTACATCTATATCACAACATAAAAATATAGTGGTCATGGGTGATATAAACATAGAAATAACGCCATACAATCTAACTCAACAATCAAACGAATACCTAAACATGATCGCATCGCACGGTTTCTTATTTTCTCATCTATATCCTACTCGTGGCAAGTCTTGTTTAGATCATGTTATGGTCAAATCCGGCCTAAAAACAATGACCCTGGTATTTGACACATATATAACTGTATTGACTGTGAACAGATGCCCGCAACTCCTAAAGTTAACAAAATTGTTGTCAACTACTCTGCCATAATCTCAGATCTTTATTCTACGACTTTCAGTGATATAATGAACATACAGGACGCTAATACCACTACAGAACTTCTGATTTCCACCGTTAGTTCATGCATTACTATTAGGCCACTTGGAAAGTTATAAAGAATATCACAAACACTATCCGTAATATCACACCCCCCAACGAACTTTTGTCTATGTGTAATAATAATGTATCATCTGCCAATACTGTCAATAACTTTTTTGCAAATATCGGCAGTAAATTAGCTTCTAAGTTTAGTCCCAGTCAATCTACTGATGAGCGTCCAGTGAAAGCACCTCTAATCAATTCACTTGTGCTTTTACCCACAGATGAACAAGAGGTACAACGACATATTCTTGGTCTCCGCACAGATGCCGCGCCTGGATGGGATGGTAACTCACCAAGAATTTTAAAATCCTGTCTGCCTGTACTTATACCCGTTATAACCCACATTTGCAACATATGTCTATCTTTTGGTTGTTTCCCTACATCATTTAAAAAGGCTATTGTCCTTCCAATCCTCAAGGGTGGAGACAGACACAGTGTTGATAATTATAGGCCAATATCAGTCCTGCCTGCCATCTCCAAAATTCTAGAAAAAGTTATTAACAAACGTTTGATAATTTCTTAGAATACAATAGACTCTTGGCACCTAATCAATACGGATTTAGAAGGGAAAAATCGACTGAAGATGCCGTTGCCTCACTAATAGACCATGTAGTCTCGAAACTAGACCATAACTCAAAATGTCTGGGTATCTTTTTGGATCTCTCGAAGGCGTTTGACACTGTGTCTATTCCTCATCTCTTGAACAAGTTGGAATCAATTGGGATTCGTGGTCATACACACAGACTGTTCAAAGATTATCTCAGTAATCGCACTCAGTGTGTCAAAATAGATAATGTCATCTTTATCTTTATCTAACACTGAATCACTAAATTTTGGAGTGCCCCAAGGCTCAATTCTTGGCGCGACTTTGTTCTTAATTTATATTAACAACCTCTGCAACTTATCCCTCAAAAACACCTCTATTTACTCCTATGCAGATGACACGGCACTAGTGGTACACGGTAAGAACTGTTCTGAGACCTTTGAAAGCGCGGAAGGGAGTCTTAGAACAGTGATGGGTTGGTTTTCTAATAATGTCCATACATTGAATCTTAAAAAAAGTGTTTTAATGCCTTTTTATTTGAAAGCTCCCTCTTCGCATATCTTTGACTCTCTCGTTCTTAAGGCTCGTACCTGCAGTGGCAACCACTCCTATTCATTGTGTGCCTGTCCCTAAATTTTGAGAACGGAAACAGTAAAATACCTTGGAGTTTTAATTGATAACTCACTAAAGTGGAAGCCTCAACTGGAAAATCTGACAGCCAGAGCTCGTAAGCTAAAATTTATTTAAAAAAAAATTCGATATTCGGCGGATACAGACACTCTTAGGACTCTGTATTTTGCGCTGTGTCAGTCCTTACTCACATACTGTATTACAGTCTAGGGTGGGGCTCATAAGACGCATCTACTACAAGTCGAGCGTGCGCAAAGAGCAGTCCTAAAAGTCATGATGTTCAAACCTTTCAGATATCTCACACAAATCCTTTACGCAGAGTGTAAGTTTCTTACAGTTAGACAGCTCCTTGTACTTCATACCATATTACGCAAGCACTGTTCTATAGTATATGACGTAAATGCCCTTCAAACCCGTAGACAATATAAAGTATGTGACACTCATAACTCAAGAATATCCCTTGCTCAACACCATTATCACGTCATCATTAGTCACTTGTATAATCAAATTAATAAACTTTGCAATATTTACCCCCTCTGTAGGCAAGAGTGTAAAAGGAAGGTGTATAATTTGTTACAAGTGTTAAATAATGATGACACTGAAAAATTATTAAATATGTCTATTTTATAATAATATTGCTCATAATTATCCTAACACTATTTTACACTTAAACACACAAACACTCCACACTTACATACATACACATACACACACACACGTACACACGCACACACGCACACGCACACGCACATGCACACAATATAACATATTATATATTTATTCATATGCGGCTGATCGAGTATTGCCAGAAGATCAAATACTACATAAATATTAATATTGTGCACATCATGTATAGTTGCTCCTTAATTTAAATTAATTTAGTAATTACTTGGAAGGGCACTGGTACCCATAACACAAGTTAAATCTTATTATGGGTACCAGAGTTCAACATAACACTTTTTAGTTCATGTAATTCTCTTTATTATTTAAGGATACAGTGTACATAATCAAAGTGTAAATATTGTATAACTTTTTGCAAATAAACATTATTATTATTAAACACAATACCGCGAATAATTACTGTAAACGGTCGAAACTTAGAAATGGATGTCTTTTGCATTTGACAATACATAGGTTATGCTTGAATGCAGTAATTACCTTCATATTTATTGTCTTGAAAGACACGAATATACCACATTCTATTTAAAGCATAATTAAGGATAAAACTAATAACTATTAAATGACCTCAACATTACGTACTTAATTCACTAGCATCTTGTATATTGACGGTGTATTATCAATTTATAGTTCTATACTAATATTCTAAAGAGGCGAGATTTGATTTTAGTTTGTTTGTAAAGGTGTAATTCAAAAACTAAACAACTGATTTCGAAAATTATGTCACGTTTTGAAAGGTATATTTTCACCAAGTAACATAGCCTATATTTTATTTAAAGAAACAAGTATTGTTACTAACATAACTTAACCTACTTTTACGCGGGCGAAGCCGCGAGAAAAAGCTAGTATATACTGACGGACTCATAAACTGCATCAAAGTTCAGGATTACTCTCGAATTAATATATTTGATGTATGCAAACTTTTTAGATTAAACTAAATGAAAATGTCAAGACTGTCCATTAACCATAAAAAATAAAATTAATAAATAGAACTGCAGTAAAAGATAAAATTATAGCCGGGAAAATAAAATGTATGCATAGTCTCAAATTCGTGTTATTAGAGTAAAGTTTGAAATTAATTCATTTTGAATTTTTTTCATTTGCGATTTAAGTTATTGTTACCAATAGTATTGATTATTAGTCTTTGAAACTCAATAAAAGTTTCGTTACCATAAATATGGATACTTCGTCTGAACAAGCCGCTCAAATTGTGGCATTGGTGCGGAAAGGCTTGGATCAACGAACGATTGCTATAAATTTAAATTTAAACCAGTCTACGGTTTTTAGAGTATACCGAAGGGTTATAGAGACAAGTTCTTACATAAGGAGACCCGGTACCGGCAGAACTCGATCAACCACCCGCCATGACGACCGATTTATTGTTTCATCTGCCATACGAAATCATTTCCTCACGTCAGTAAACATTAAAACAGAGCTAAATGAAGTGCATGGAGTAAACGTGAGTGCACGAATAATAAGAAGAAAGCTTAAGGAAGCGGCAATCACCCCTTTTAGACCAGCAAATGGTCTCAAGCTGTCTGCATCTCACAGACAAGCTCGTTTAAGATTTGCGCGTGAACATCTTAATTGGACTGAAGAGCAATGGGCCTCCATATTGTTCACCGATGAGTGTAGGACATGTTTAAATGGTGCAGACGGTCGCAGAATAGTTTATCATCGACGTGGGGAGAGATATGCTCAAAGTTGCATTGAGGAGCGAGTTCCTTTTGGAGGAAGTTCGTGTATGGTGTGGGGTGGCATTTCGATGATCGGGCGAACGGAACTTGCGTTCATCGACATGGTTCGTCAAAACGGTAGAAGAGGTGGTTTGACTTCATAACGCTATATAATAGAGGTTTTAGTAGCTCACGTCGCACTTTACATGGGATTAATAGGCAAAAATTTTACTCTAATGCAAGATAATGTCCAACCCTACGCCGCTGCACAAGTTCGACAATGTTTATTTCAAAGGCGTCTTGAACTTTGATGCAGTTCATGAATCCGTCAGTGTATTAACTAAAAATCCATGCTTTTCCAGAAAGCGAAAATAAAGGTTCATTTCTATTGTTTTTAACGTATGAATCAAAAAGTTTATAATAATGATATAAATATATGATAATATTAATATTATATTATACTACCCACAGTTCTGTCATAACTATTATTAAATACTACGCACGACACTGTAGGGATATAACATTTTGTTAAGCAAAATTTACTACAGGGTTCCGCGCCGGTACAGTTACCGTAATAATATGCACCGCATTGCGACTTTTACGCAAGAGGTATCATCTTTTATTTGTCCGATAAAATCCAAAAATATCTGTAATCGAGAATATATTCTTTTATCTGGTTTTGTAGTGGATGGTAGGAATATCTGGATCGTGTCTGGATTGCTAAAAAGATTAGACAAAAACATATTTATTTAAATTAAGTATAGAGTAAATATGAAAAGAAAAGGTATCTTTTGTATAGTTATTACATTTTTAGTAAGAGAGAACTTATTTCTGTATGATTATACTAATCTCAAATAGGCTTTCATTCATTTTTTCGGTATTTGTGAAAGGATACCGAGGAAATCAGGTTTTGCTAATCGTGATACGCACAACTTTTTACTGTAAGCCCATATTTAACCAATATATTATTGTTGTGCGGTCGATTTTCCGATATACCAGTACATTATCTCCATACGCGACACAGGTCGTTATTTATGTATGCCACGGGTGTAGGTATATAAAACCCTTTTATAATAGTCGCGATTAAAATAATATTTAAGAGCATGAGGATGAATTATATAAATTTTATCAAGTCTAGGGCCAAATAAATGTGTCTAGATCTGTTTTGGACCTGAATTTTGTATTGTGGCACCTTAGAAGTTTAATTTAGATAATTTAAAGGTACTACACAATTATACAATCGTCTCATAAAATTTCAAAGTTTATAATAATGATAAATTGTCAATAAACTTATTACTAGAACTAAATAAAGCCAGCGAAATATTAATATTAAACACCATATGGAAATATTTAGAACAGAATAAAATAGTATGGTAGAATAAAATTAACAAATAGATTGAAATCTTTCTTTAGCATGTACATTAAAAATAGTTTTTGCCCAAGTTTGCAGTTTTGCATTGCAAGAATGCCGTTCTATAGCTTTGAATAAAATCCGTGTTAATTGGCATTGTAGTGGAAAAGGAAATCGTTGTATTAACTGCAACTTAAGCAAACAACGCTACTTTAATACTTTCAAGCTTATTCCAATGTTCATTGCAAACCAAAGAAATTGGCATTAATGATAATTTTATTTGCTGACAAACAGAACATAATATCAGTATCTCATAAGTCTGAAAGCAAACGGTTCGAAACGATACGCAGAACGCAAATTAATTATAAAAGGCAAACCGCAGACAAAACAAGGCGAAATGTTAATCGGTATCATGTCGAATTGTTATTGGATACATTTCAAAGGGAAACCAGATAAATAAAACCTACTAATTAAAAACGTACTGGCAAAATTATGTATAGGTATCAATTAATATTCATGTAGATATACTTTTAAAAAATATCTATTCTGTCTTGCGGCGTAAATAAGAATTTACGCCTTAGAAATATAAGAATATTTTTGCCTCAAATGTTTAGTCATACCTACGTATTCGCATGACTACTGGTTACTGGACATGATAATAAAGAAGCAGCCGTTGGATGCAATCCGCACATTATTCTGTGTGAAAATTAACGGTAATTTTTTCACAGAATAATGTGCGACGCGATAGCTTACCTCCGTAGGTAATCATTCAGCAGTGAAGTTCATACGGCTAAAATAGAAAGACAGTCGATTGAAGCTTTGTACTTATTATGTATAAATATGCGTGTGTATTTTATGTATCGCTTATAATTACTTTTATACTGCTAAGGTGGCCAGTGTACCACAAGCAGCAGGCCCGACAGATGGTAAGTAGTCACCTTAGCCAATGATTACTTGTCCTAGGATTCCCATTCCCTTATATATATAAGTATATGACGTGAATAGAAGTGAATTTTACATGGGGTGAATAGAAAGGAATGGTATTCCATAGATAAAAGAAATCCAATATGTGCTATATACACTGACATGACAAAAGCTTTTGATTTTGTTGATCATAAAATCCTACTTCAAAAATTGTACGGCTATGGTATAAGAGGAAATATCCTTAAACTCTTACAATCATACCTTAGTGATAGATCACAGTATACAGAAATCTCTAGAATATGCCCAATTAGTAAGATAGAATCAGTATATACATCTGAATCTAGACATGTAAATTATGGTGTGCCTCAAGGCAGTGTATTGGGACCGTTATTGTTCCTCATATACATTAACGATCTCCCAAAAGCGATAACGCACAAAATGGTACTCTTTGCTGATGACAGCACAGCAATTATTGAGTGTACTAATCCTTATGAGTACCAAAATGAAATCAATAGCGCTGTAGGTGCAATTATAAAGTGGCTTGATAAGAATAATTTAAGAATAAATTTAAGCAAGACTAAAATAATGCATTTCCATCAACGTCGTGCAAACCCAACAATTTCTGTTACATATAAAAACTGTTTGATAGAAGAGGTCACTAGTAGTAAGTTTCTGGGAATAACTATTGATAATAAACTCACTTGGAAACTCCATGTAGAAGATATATGTAAGCGCATAAGTAAATCCGCATATGTACTTTTCCAACTTTCCAAAAGAGTAAATATTGAAACCTTGCTTACAGCATATCATGGCTTAGTAGGTTCAATTCTTAGATATGGTATTATTTTTTGGGGGCAATCAACTGATAGAGAGACGGTATTCAGGATGCAAAAGCGTTGCATTAGGTCAATGTGCGGTCTACAAATCACAGACAGTTGTAGGCCTTACTTCAAATCATTAAAACTGTTTACTTTTCCGGCACTATATATATTAGAAACTGCACTTTTTGTAAAAAGAAACCCGCATTTATTTATTAAGCTATCAGCAGTCAAGAAAACTCAATTACGTGCTCAGTACAAAAATCAATTATGTTACACAAAATGTAAGACTGCCCTGATGTACAAAAGCTTTTTCGGAATCGCTCCTAGAATATATAATAAAATTCCTAATTTCATAAAAATAATGCCATTGTCAAAATTAAAAAAATCACTAGAGACAATTCTTCTTGACAAATGTTATTATTCAGTTGACGAGTTTCTAAACGATAAAGAGTTATAATTTTAATTATGTTGCATTTAAAATTTTGTCATCAGATCTGTAATTTATTTTAATCTTATTATTATTATTATTGTTATGTTTTATGAATATTATAATTTTTTTTTTTTTATAATAACATTTATTCATGTAAAAATTTTTAGCAATTCCATTCTGCATTTAATAATATTTGTATGTCTTAAGACAAAACATAGCGCCCTATTTTATATGTAAGACCTGTTGTATACACCTATGTTTCACAAATAAATTATTTGAATTTGAATTTGAATTTGAATGGTATGTGAGTCTCCAGTAGTCTTAATTAGTAGTTAAAAAGTATTGCATTGTTACTACTTCGCACAATTCCCGTAAGAGGCCGGCTCTTCGCTGGCAAGAAAGCTTATTCAAATCGTTGTAGCAAATTATTGGCTCCATGAATGTTATATGTGCGTGTTAGATGGCCATTCAACATAATATACTGGTTATAATTAGAACTCTTTATGTATGATCTTATAAGTGCCATTATCATCTTTTATTTTAATCCTTCCTGAGTCTGGAATGTTGTTTAGTTTAGCAGATCTACTAGATTAAGCTGCTATAACTGCCACCCAATTGACGGCATGCTATTACTTACTTATACTGTAATTCCAACTCTCTTTTTGATAAGTTAATTAAAATGTTTTTATTTAGCAACGTCCAACGTATTAGTGCACCCTTTTGGTTTTGCCGTAAAAATTGAGTGATGTTATAAAAATGACGACAAAATGTAGGTTAATGAAAATGAACAGATTTAAATAACCAAGCATCACGTCATTATATAATATCCGAACGGCATACCCGTCGAGAATATATCACAGCTTTACACGATACGTTCCATCGCTTTGAGTATTTTTGTGCCATATTGGTGAAAAGTGAAACCTCTGCCAAAGGCAAAATTATAGTATATTTATATGTTAACATGTGTATATAGGATGAACGTGAGACAACATCAAGGTACACAAGCGTACGGCTTAACTGATTGTAATCGCTTAGCTACGATAAGCGCTTAAGCCTATGGGCATTTGTATACCATAGGTATCACCAGTATATTGTAGAGCTAGGATAATATACAACAGATATTTGATATAGCTTTAGATAACGGGTCTTAATCGTATCGATCGATGGTCACAGACTGTCTACTCGTGACCATGATTAATAAAACTCGGTCAAAACGTCGTTCAATAAATAGGTATTTATTACCTCTTTCAAGTCTTAGAATACCAGCGCTGATAAAAACCTATTGTATCTGGCCACCGGTGTACCCCTGCGACCCAATAGGTTAAATAATGAAGCGCGATTAAGACCCATTGTTTCAAATTAAGTACGTGTACAAAGTCTGAAAACGTTTATTGTAAGAGATATATAAAGGTAACTAATCAAGTGGAGGTCTACACGCCTTTATGAACAGGTGAAATATGTCCGAAAAAGGCACGCTTGGTTTGGCTTGTGAAGAAGCTCTGAAAACCCTTTTCGCCGCAGGAACATATCATAATGCCAGATTATTTGGTTGCGGTTTGTTTTAGGATGCAAAGATTTAAAAGATTAAGAGAGATTAATTATTTAAGTAAGTAAATAAGTGAATGACTAATTAACTAACTTCCAAGTGCAGTATTTATATGATCAAAAATAGAAAATTGTCACTTTAGTCTGGAAATCCCAAATGGGAGCACATTTGGGATTTCCAGACTAAAGTGGCAATTTTGTATTTTCGATCATATAAATACTGCACTTGGAAGTTAATTAGTTAGTCATTCACACATTTACTTACTTTATTCATGTCCACCATAAGTTGATATGCTTTTTCTGAAGTATTATCTATGTATAGTTACAGGTAATAGTTGTTATTTATTTATAAATAGCATAATGTGTGGAATAAACACATTAGATTGAATTTTTTCATTTATTCATAAAGGGCTCACAAAACATAACATAGTACAATCACAATACTAAGTATTAAGTTATTCAATAATTATGTCTTTTCTATGTTCCTATATGGCAAAGTTTTAAACAAATACAATTGATAAGAATTTAGTTCGTTTTATATACTAAAAGTTTTATGGAATAGGCTCACCCACATTTCCATGGACCTAAATATATTTGGTGAAATCTCGATGTTCCACACTTCTGTCAACTCCTTTGGAAATACAGAAGACAATGTAGAACAAAACATAATACAATTTAAGAAACTATTTTAATAAAACGGTTGTTGCCTTTGTCTGATATCGTAAAATCAGAAGAAATATTTTTGTGCAAGCAGTGTAAAAATTGGTTGTAAGATAAGGGAGTAATTAATATAATACATTTATATATAAGAAAAAGGGAGCGGTGGTTGGGGGATATCACGCTATCTCCCTCGGACAGAAGCTGTTTAAATAGAGGTTACGTGACAGTTCGTATCGGGCATCCTTTTTCCAGATATGAAACGCTTGTATCTCATTCATTATTGGGTGAATTTCAAAAACTATATTTTCTTTAGAGTTTAAGTAATGTTATTATTTTATATAAATAATAAAAAAATGTATCAGCTACTCTATTGTTAGATTTACTTGTCAAAATATGGCTATTAAATTCTATATCTATTAAATGAGTATAGTTTAGGCGGATGCTATTTTAGATTCTATCGCTTAGTTACCTCTCTGGATATCCGTACCGTACTGCGGTTTTCTCGCAACCGAGACCGCACGCCTGAATTATTATCATTAGCTGGGCTTGAACGTCGTATATTAAACTTCATTAGGTATTCATTTTGTTTTGTTTACAATCTCACAATCATTTGACTATCGCTTTAACATGTCAGTTTATCAAGACATAATGATAAAAACATTATGTCTGGATGCTGGCGTCCGTAGACTGATAGATGAATTAAGTAGATATTTTATTTGTTATTAATAAAAGGCAATAACAGGTACTAAACATAATTCCTGTATCGCGGTGGATTTTACAAACATTCAAAGAAAATTTGTGGATCACAAACATTTTAGTCCCGTGTGGGATTCTAACATGTAACACGCGTCGTAGTTAGGGATTGCAATCCCGCAAAACGGGATCACGCATTCCCGAGGGATATCGCTGCTTTTATTAATCTGCTGGATCCTGCATCTTCAAAGGACGGATCCGCAGATCCCGCAAATTAAAAATTTGGCGCTAATACTTTTGCGTACACCGCGAGTAGCACGAGTGCGACGTTGCCGTTCCGCATATCACAAAATAATCATCGATACTTAAATATCAACTTCCACCAGAAAGAAAACTATTTTAATCTGGGTTTGGTCCGTAAACATCCGAAGGAACAAGAAGGCCCTAAAAAAGAATTGGCTTTCTACAATTTGAAGAATTGTATTGATAAAGTATTAATCGATATTGAGTCTGAGATTAAATTCAGCGATAATTAATGATCATAACTACACTGGAACATTGAGACAACTACCATCTTAGTCTCCCCGTGACCATGGCTGCTGAAAAGCAACCGAAACGTCGGGGAAAGTGTAAACCAAAAATAAATAGATTTAATAGTTTAAATAATTTTATTAGCTTATAAATTAGTAAAATAAAATCAATAGTAGTAGTAGCGTAATATTTTCAAAATTTTGTAATACAGTGATAAATAAACAACGCGATAAAATCCGTATATAGTAGTTTAATTTCAATGATAATTAATGGTTCATAATTAAAGATCTCATTGCTAACTGGCAGCCTTTTAAAGGTTGTTTAAGGTGTTGAGGCACTTTGTAGGCGAGAGTCAACGCTTATAACTGCGGACACAACAGTTCGATTTATTTTGGATAAATTGCAACAACAAAACACGGGGTTGAGTAACCAGTTGTCACAGACTCTACATGAACGCATTCAAGAACGCCGCACTGATTTAACAGGAGTTTTGATTTATTTGCAAAATCCGAAAAAGTACGACGAATGAGCCAATAATACAGATCATAGTTATACATTATTCATGCCAAGAGAAGTTGCAATACTTCAAGAAATAAAGAAAATAATAGAAAGAGTCGTAGTTCACGACGATGAAACATATGCAGATGACGTTTTCGAAAATACACCTAGAGTTGAAACATTTGCTACTGATACAGGTCCTACTCTAACGCTAAAAGAAGAATTAGAAAAACAGCTTCAACAAGAAAAATAAATATTTAAGGAAAAGCTAGACAACAAGTAAAAGGACATTGAGAAAATTTTCAAGAAAGAAATAACGTTCTTTGAGTCCGATGGTATCAAAGGAGAGTACCTGACGCTCGCCTATGAATATATCCTGACGGTTCAGCCTACTAGCGTAGAAGCCGAGAGAGCTTTTGCAGCATCAGGATATATTTGCAGTTTACTGAGAAGCAGGCTCGGAGATGATACAATAAATGCCATTTGCTTCTTAAGAGCATATTTTCAAAAGTTATCACCAAAGGTTGATATCATAGTAATATCGCCTAATAAGAGAAAGTTGTGATTTGATTACTAGTTATTATATGAATAAGATTAAATTAAAATATAAAACTGTTGTTAGGAGTAAGGGTAAAATTAAACAAAACTAGTAAACTATGCCAAACATTTAAAGATGAATCTAAGAAAACAGATTACTAATTACTAATACTTAATTAATAGAAAAGAAATAATATCTGTTGCTATATGTAAGAAATGTTTAATAAAAGTTGATTTTACACAAAATTCTGTAGTTTAAATTTGATTTTATAACATAATTTCAAAGATGTGGGATCCCGCGTGATCCCTCGCGGGATTGAGTAATCCCGCATATCAATTATTCCCGCGGGATTGAACGAGCTGCGGGATTGCAATCCCTAGTCGTAGTGGCAGTGGGGAGGCGATCACTTAAACCACCTTCGCCATCCGAGCAGTCAATTATTGCTATAGCCAAAGCGCTCAGTTTCGAGTTTGATTAAGATATAAACTTGAAATTTGTGAGATCCTCAAATTTACATTCCAGGCTGTATATAGTAGTTATGTCCATCCTTAACACATTCAGGGACAGACCGTCTTTCGACGTTATCTCGGTATATCGTTTCGTGACAGTACGGCTACAGGCGGCGAAAATTATTTCATGTAATTTGGCAAACCGTTGATCACCGTAGCTTTTCCATAACATTTCTAGGAAGCACGTGATCTCTTGTTGCATCACGCGGTTTCATTCGTTCGTAGGTGACATAGTAAACTCTTTTCTTTCAACACACACGTACGCAGTGCTTATGCACCAAAACAAAACATTCACACCGCCGTAAGGCGTAGACTGAGCCATACATGTACAATCAAGTTGATATTTAGTGTCGTATCAAACAATTAAACATATATGTAATATGGTAGTACAGTTATAGATGGTATTATTAAATGTACGGGATTTTGTAGTGTCATATCATGACATTTGCAAAAAGTCGTGTGTCCCGGAACATGTTAAAATATATGTTAAGTGCCTCACAACGCAGGTATAAGCCCTAGTTTAGAAGTTTAAAATAATAATCTAGCTGTGTAAGATCGCTGTAGAACATACATTTTCATAGTTTGTTGATGTATGGCTTGCTTTCAACGATTCCGCGCTACTTTAACAAGTTTTACCCACACTTCTCAACTGTAACACTTGTAGCCGATTCTAGCAGTAATGACAATTATACATATATTCCCACCTGTTTCCCAGAGGGATAGGCAGAGACTACGGATTTCCATTTGCTACGATCCTGACACACTTCTCTGGCTTCATTCACTTTCATATCTTTCCTCATACACGCTCGCCGGTTTGAAATGCTCTTAACTTGGCATTTATCCAAAACCTCTCCGATCTGATCAACAAACGTTCGCCTCTTCCCCTTGCGACTATTTCATTCACACTAGCCTTATAAACTTTCTTAGTTATTCTTTTCCCTTTCATTCTTTTTACATACCCAAACCAGCTTAACATACCCTTTTCTATTCTCGTTACTATATCCACTTTCAGGGGCCGCATCTCTCTCTAATCACGCTATTCCTTATTCTATCTTTCAGAGTCGCACCACATATGTATGTTTCTTAGCACTCTTATTTCTACAGCATTTATTCTGCTCTCATGCTTCTTTTGCCATACCCAACTTTCACTTCCATGCATAAGTGTAAGCTCTAATAGTCCTCTATGAACAACCAAACCTGCCTTTTCGGATAAACTTTGACTGTTCATAAAAGCGCGTAGAGCGCCATTCACTTTATTGCCAGCAATCGTTCTCCTTTCAATATATCCCTGATGTGTACCATCCCTTGTAAATAAAGTAACCAAATATACAAACTCTTTCACTTGCTCTACTTGCTCTCCATCAATCATAATATTACCTATCGTCATGCACTCCTCCTTTTCAAATACCATTACTTTCATCTTGCTTACATTTATTTTCATTCCTTTACTCTCAAAAGCACCATGCATAATTGTTACCATCGCCTGCAACTCTTCCGTCGATGACGCAAGTATTACTTGGTCGTCGGCATAAAGAAGACATTTGAAGTAACTCATTCATTATTAATCCCCATTTACAATCTTTTAAATCTTCATCCATGTATAGGTTAAAAAGCCAGGGTGACGCTACACATCCTTGTCTTACACCTTTTTCTATACTAAACCATTCTGTGTAGGTCCCATTTATCCTAGCACAAGCTCTGGCGATCGTCATAAATAGATTTCAGAGCTCGTGTGAGGTTGCTATTTACTCCATACATGGACAATACGGACCAAAGTTCATTCCTCACCACTTTATCATAAGCCTTTTCCAGATCCACGAATGCGCAATAGACCTTTTGACCTTTGGCCAAAACTTTTTTGGTTATGCTCCGTAAGGAAAATACCGAAATACCGTTTGTGAATCCCATATTTTCTATTTGTTTATTTTGTATTTGTCGGTTACTTTCACAATCCTTTCAATTAGCATTTTCGCGTACAATTTACCGACGAGCGACACTGAGTAAGCTAATGCTTCTGTAGCTTTTGCAATATTGTTGTGAGCCTTTTCCCTTGTATAAAGGTACTATGACGGCCTTGCACCAATAATTTGGTACACGGCCGGTATTCCAACACAAGTTAAAAAGGCGGCACAACGATTACATTGATATGTCAATTGCTCAAATACTTGTCATTATTGGAGACCGTTAATTGTGTCTGGTAGATGCGGGCCGCTACCTTTACCTAACTCGAGCAAAATATGTCAAAAAGGTCTAATAACACAGAAATACGTTGTACTTGACAAGATCCTTGATATATAAAACTGCGAAAATGATTTTAAACTGTTTGTTTGACTACCTCTAAATAGAATGATCTAAACTTCGAGTACCTATAACTATGTGTAGTCTACATCGTGGCAGACTGGAAACAGGCATCGGCCTGTTTCACTGCTGGGTATTGGCTCAATCGGAAATGGTTTATATTATATAAAGTCATGCTATTGTTAATTATAGTTACCAGTGAAGCCAGTCAATAAAAGCCATTTAAGAGTATTTTATTTCCTTAGCTACCAGTTTTATTTGAAATTAAGTATTAAATATTTATATTGTAATTATCATATTTAAAATGGCTGATATGCGGTAGCTTGGAGGTATCATGACCACGTTGTTGACCCTAGAGGTGAGGAATCAAAGATAATTTAAAAGTTCTTTGTAAGTGAAAGTCGAATACAAAACAATTAGAATGATTATCATAAACATAACGGTTATATTACAATAGTAACCATAATAATAATAATAATAGTAAGCTCTAATAGTCCTCTATGAACAACCAAACCTGCCTTTTCGGATAAATTTCGACTGTTCATAAAAGCGCGTATAATAATCTGGCAACATCAGACAAGTTACATGTCATTTCGTGTACAAAAATTAATAAAGCTAATCAATAAAGCTGCAAATTTACATTATCTACCTATATAATAGTATCAATAAAAAACATACCCATATCCATAAAGAAATAAAATAAGAAAACACATCAAGATGACAATAAACGTCAAAAAGAAAAATGCATAATAAAACAAATAATACAGCAATCAAATCAAATCGAAATAAAATGACATGATTACAAGAGCCAGGAGAGCCGCAGCACTAAAACCATCACCGGACCCGTCGCTCAGCTCCACCTCGCAGCCGTCGGCACCTGCACCTGCGACCCCGACGTGCAATGAGGTGTCGAGCCCTTCGAGCGACGAGTATTTTTCCCCGCCGACGTCGCCACCACCTGTAAGTCGGCGGGGGAGACGCCGGCCACCGTCCTGCTTGGGATTCCGAGACCTACCGGCATATTTTGTGGCAACAGAGGGGGGAATCAACCTCAGTGCGTACCGTGATCGAATGCTGCCTCTGTTTCAGGACTTGGAACCGGCCGTCAACGTCTCGGCTCAAAGACTGTCGGACCAAGTGCGTGCCATCCAGCGATGTAGGTTGCTGGACGATGCCGCACTTGAGAGGCTACGCTCCGACGTACGAAGTAGCCCTCCTGTCACTTCTTCTATCCAGATAATGCCTCAAAGACTTCATGAGGCATCGAGGCCAAATGATAATAATATTAGTGAAGAGGTGGATAGCAGGGCTACACACGTAAGTACCCAGTACAATGAACAATTAAGGAGTACTTTGGAATGCACATTGCGGGAATATCGGGTCGTCTATTCAGAAAATAGACCACGTCTACCAAGGTTGCCTATGCACAAAAAGAATTTAGCGCTGGTGTGTGCCTTGGACTCATTACTGCCTGCTTATTTGGTGGACAGTGAAAGTCTTAGCGATTTACACTCAATCTTGTACTGTGCGGCTGCTGCGGTATGTCGAGTGGCTGGTATTAAAAATCCAGACATAAAGCCAGCTGCTCGACCCAGAAATACTATGCCAGCGTGGCAGTGCAGGATTGAGCGTCGTATCGCTGAGTCCAGGGCACTCATCGGCAAGCTTATCTGTTTCAGGGAGGGTAATACACGACCGAGAGTGATGCGTTATGTAACTCGGGCGTTCGCAGGGACTGACGTATGTCCCCAAGATTATGTCACCCGGGTTACAGAACGCATCGACTTCCTGAAACAGAGAATTTGTGCGTGGGCAAGCCGAGTGAGACGCTACAAAAAAAGAGCTGACCGATATTTCCAAAATCGTGAATTCCAGAGAGATGAAAGGTGGGTGTACAGAAGGTGGGAGCAACCTGATTCTAGTGGGATGGTTGTCTACCAGATACAGAAGCCACGACTGCTTTTTGGCGTAGTATCTGGTCGACACCCGTCGATCACGAAGAGGGGGATTGGTTTGGGGATGTTTGGCGGACATGTGACACTATACCACAAATGGAGCCAATTAACATACAACCAGAAGATGTTTCTTGTGCGGTTCGTTCGTTGCCAAATTGGAAAGCAGTGGGACCGGACGGACTGCACAACTTCTGGTTGAAATGGTTTCCGCAGTGCACATGCATGCTTGGCGTCCCTATTCCAGTCATCTTTGGAATCAGGATCGCTGCCTGACTTTTTGACCACTGGCACCACCCATCTGCTCTACAAATCAGGTAGTGTCACGGACCCAAAAAATTATAGACCGATAACATGCCTACCGACGGTCTATAAACTTCTTACATCCATTTTGAGATCTAAACTTTCATTACATATTACAGCAAACAACATCATGTCTGTATCTCAAAATAGATGTAGAAGTGGGGCCCGTGGTACTAAAGAGCTACTCCTGATTGACATGACCATCAGTCAACAAGTACACCGCCTTAGGAAAGATCTTGCGACATGCTGGATAGATTATAAGAAGGCCTATGACTCTGTACCACATACATGGCTCTTGAGGGTGCTGGAGTTGTATAAAGTTGATGCAACTCTTTGCACTTTCTTGAAGTCATGTATGAGGCAGTGGAGAACGGTTTTACGCTATCCAGGATGTCGCCAGATCGGGGAAAGCGGTGTATCTCTCAAGATCAAGCGAGGTATATTCCAGGGCGACAGTTTGAGTCCCTTATGGTTCTGTCTAGCACTGAACCCTCTTAGTACTTTACTTGAGAGTTCAGGGCTAGGCTATCGATTGCGGAGAGATGGTCAAGTTATATCTCACCTTCTTTACATGGATGACTTACAACTATTTGCCTCCACCAGACCCCAACTGACAGCGTTACTTAAGGTAACTGAAAACTTCAATAACTCCATCAGGATGGAGTTTGGTGTTGACAAATGTGCAGTTATGTATGTAAAGCGAGGCAGGGTTTTGGAATCTGATGGCATTGAACTTTCAGATTTCACTAGACTTAGATCTCTCTCTGCAAATGAAACCTATAAATATCTGGGTATGTTACAGGCATTAAGTATCACTGAGGACGGTATGAAACGGGCGTTGCAGGAGCGCTTCTTTAGCCGCTTGAAAAAAATACTGAAAAGTCTTTTGTCAGGCGGCAACAGGGTGCGCGCCTGTAACGGTTGGGCCATGCCGATCCTTTTGTACTCCTTTGGCATACTCAGATGGACACAAACGGAATTAGATGCCCTGGATAGAAAGGTCCGTACAATGTTGACTGCATACCGAATGCACCACCCGCGCTCCTCGGTGATGAGATTGTACATCCCGCGGAAGTGTGGGGGTCGCGGTTTTTTAAATGCCAAGACCCTCCACAACCGTGAGGTGTGCAATCTCAGAGAATATTTTTTTCGAACCGATGTGGGCGTGCATCGCGATGTAGTAGCAGTGGATACGGGCTTTACCCCGCTTGCTCTGGCTAAAGAGAACTGGCGCAAACCTGTTATATTTGGAACTGACGAGCGCAGGGATGTATGGAAAGGAAAAGAATTGCATGGACGCTTTTTCCGGGCCCTAAATGGGCCCGACATAGATTTTCAGTCATCGGTGTCCTGGCTACGATTTGGTGATCTCTTCGCTGAGACCGAAGGTTTTGTCTGTGCAATTATGGACGAAGTTGTTATGACGAACAACTACCGGAGATATATCTTGAAGGATGGGACGGTTGACATATGTCGGGCATGTCACCAGCCCGGAGAATCTCTCAGACATATTATCTCCGGTTGTTCTCGTCTTGCCAATGGAGAGTATTTGCATAGACACAACCAAGTAGCCAGGATTGTCCATCAGCAACTTGCCTTGAAGTATGACCTTGTGGAATCTGAAGTGCCGTATTACAGGTATGTGCCCGATCCAGTTCTCGAAAATGGTCGTGCTACTTTGTACTGGGATCGGTCTATCATCACTGATAGGACAATTGTGGCGAACAAGCCAGATATTGTGCTGATAGACCGATTGGAACGCCGAGCAATGATCATCGATGTCACCATTCCACATGACGGGAATCTTGTGAAAGCTGAAAAAGAAAAAGAGTTGAAATACTTGAACCTAGCTCACGAGATTGTCGACATGTGGCGTGTGGACTCGGCGATCATTGTGCCGATAGTCATTACAGTCAATGGTTTAATACCTAAGAGCCTCGACCACCACCTGCAGAGGCTCGCGTTAGATGGCTGGATCAAGTCCTTGATCCAAAAGGCAGTACTACTCGACACGGCGCGTATTGTGAGGAGATTCCTCTCTTTGGGGCCCTAACCACCGGCAGCTTGGACCTTGTTCCCGATGTCGGTGGGTCATTTCAGTTTTTATATTTTTAAATATGTATAGTTTTTATATTTATATTTAAAAATGTAATTATTAGAAAAAAATAGAAATAAAGAGAATAATAATAAACCCCTCTGGCACAGTCGTTATCTCATCATGAGACTAACGCGATATCGGAGTGCACAGTACACCAGCTTTAAAACTATCACCTTCGCCTTGTGATATAAACAAAAAATGTATCACCAGGTTAAATTAAAGCGCACAAACCGCAGGGCAGCTTGTGGCGGGCTGAATGTGAGTGGCGACACTGCGGTTCTGAATGCCTCAGAGAGGTGGTTAGGGCCTCGTCCCCGGCTTGCCGTTACTGGTTGGCTGGGGTGGAACTTCAAGAGCGCCCGTAGGACTCTCAACTCTGGCTTGCCTTGGTCGGCCGGTCAGAGAGGGGCCGCTAGAGCTATATGCTTGGGGGTGGAAGTGTCATTTTTAAGGGCATAACTACGGGGAAACGCGCTCCGGGTCTCCGTTGTCACGAGACCCGTGATGGTGAAACCGGCGCCGCACCGCTCGACACCCCTAGCCACTCGCACCGGTGTTGCCCGCTGCTGCTGGCTTGTATGCCTATAGTGGCTTATCAGGGGGCCTATCTAGTGAGTTGGCAAGTCACCGTCTGCCCATTGCATTGATGCTATTAGAGTATTCAGGGCAGACGCCGTTTTTCATCCATAGTTAGCAAACACCTATACCTATAGCCCATATATTAGAATCTATACGTAGCAATAGTCCTACGCCTGCTGCGGCTAGTGCCGCTGTAGGTGTTCCATCACACCATTGATTAAAAGTCTCGAAGGGCCTCTTCACGTTGGACCCATGTCTCCGTGTAAGCCTCCCAAAGGGCCAGGTATTTTCTAATATAATATGTTAGAAAGTACCTGTGATAAGAGAAACATAATAATAATAATAATAATATTCTATATACTTATATATTTATATACTATACAAGTAGTATAGTAAATAAAGAGCACACAATATGTTTTGGATCAATAGGGTGCAAGTCGATTTCGTACACCGGATGACGTAGAAGACTCGCGGCATATAAATACGGATGGCACAGGTTTCAACAGTGGCGAATAGGAATCGACGCAGGGATGTTATCGCTCTTCGATACATACGGCCTGCGCAGGCGCAGGACGCCACAGGTGCGCTCCATAAATACTGCAGGCTCCGTTTGCATGCCTCCACAGAGTACTTTTGTATTACTATAATAAAGACCTATCTTAAATGTCAAACCGAGGAATAGCTAATAAGCGCCATCTATACGTTGAAGTCATGGAGTTTATAACGATATCCTATAGATACTTATGTAGTTATTGATGTTGTATATATATATATATATATAGGTATTGTGTACGTACTGTATACTGATAGCCATTCATAAAGGTAGTTATTTTAGTATTACAAATTCGATAAAAGATGGTTGTCACTACAAAACTAGACAACCCTCAAATGTAAAAATGTACTTCGAATTTGTAATACTGCATATATATTTTCAGAAAAACGAGTAAAGAAAACTACAATCATGTTATTTTCACTCCTTTTATTAAATTTTGTAAATTGCTGTTTCGCATTTAATTAGAATATGTCCTCATCATCTTCACAATCTTTTCTACCGTTTAATATTCGATTTAAATTTTTGCAGTGGTTGTGAATAAAAAATGGCAAGCTAAATTAATTAAATCTTCTTTATGTTCTTCACAATTAATAAAATTAAAATCAAGCATCGTTAATATTTTTGTGAAGTATTTAATATGATTTAAACATGATTTACACCCAGGAACACAACACTTTTTATCAGACATGATAATAAGTATACAAACAAAATAGTCAAAATTAAACAATGTTCTTTTTGCATGTAATTCACAATCACTTAAACGAGTAAACCGGAGGAACCGTAGCTCAACTCAACGGATTAGATTCGAAAAAACACTTGATACAGAAAACAGCTGATTAGAACAAAATAATGCCCACACGCTTCAAAGACACGGCACGGCAGCCATTATTTTTTCAAAATACGCCGTCTACAGATAACAAAAATAATCTCTGATATATGCAAATTTTTATTTAAACGCCATCTATGAATTGAAGTAGAATAGTTTCTACAAGTTATAATACTACTAAGTTCAGAAGTCTTAGAAGTTAATAGGTTTGTATGACTTATTTTACTCTATTCTAATTGGCCTCCTTATATCTCATGTTCTTCCATCGTTAATGTACTAAGATTGTAGACCCTGCATGCCTCAGTGCGCGGCGGGCTCTGACGGTGGCCGGATGTGCGATAAATACTGTTTGTGTAGGTCACTACAATAATATGAATGGTAAGGAATGGCAGGGGTAAGCATTTAAGCCTCTAGTATTTTACCCACTGGGTGATTTCGATTTCAATGCAATAACAGATGCCTGTAAGATTAGACCAGCATACATAATATATGAGTGAATGTTCGTTTAAGAAAAGTGGTATTTCATCTTGCAACTTGTGTCATTCTTATATTCACCATATAATTGACATGATAAAAATCTTACACTCAATTGTTCCTCGCCCTAGATCTAACACGTGCCATCAGATAAAGAAAAATGTTATAATCACACTTGCCTATATCACAATATAAACAAGAAACGTGCCTGAGAGTTGACAAGAGCCTACATTCATACGGGACCTTAACCCTTTCGCGCCGTGATATACAATAGAAAATCTATTGTTATGTTTATATGTGATACGTCAGATAGCGAACCTGTTAACATAACATCTGACGGTATGCTGACGTCTGAAATGCCTATGCTTTACCTTTTCAAGTTAATCGGATTAGTATAACGAGTACGTTGCTATGCCATAATTGCAGGAATAATAAAACCCATGAAATAAATTATTTATGAAACATAAATCAGGCTCGGGCACGCCACGATCGTGGCGGTAAGTCCCGTGTTTGAGGAGTGGCTGGAGAGGCGGCATGGCGCCCTCACCTTCCGGCTGACACAGGTTCTGACTGGCCATGGTTGTTTTGGCCGGTTCCTGTGTCGTATACGCCGGCAAGAGACGCCCGGTTGTCACCACTGCGGCGACTGCCGCGACGTTGTTGAGGACACGGCGCTGCACACTTTGGCGGTTTGCCCCGCCTGGGCATCGCAGCGCCGTGAGTTGATCGCGGCAGTCGGATCGGTTGCCCTCTCGCTCCCGGCCGTAGTTCAGTCTATGGTCCGGAGTGAGAGGTCGTGGAACGCCGTCGCCTCCTTCTGCGAGGAAGTAATTTCCATCAAGGAGGCGGCGGAGCGGGAGAGGGAGCGTTTAAACCCTCTCCCCAACCGCAGAGCCGGGCGCCGGAGGGCGCGAGATGACCTCCAGCCACCCTGAGGTTTGACCTGGGGGTGGTGGGCTTTGAGGGCCTGCCCACCATCCGTTCAGCACCAGGTCCAAGAGGCGGCGTGCGTGTTCCCACGCGCGCCTCTGTGTCGAGTCCGTCTCCCCTCTAGGGGGGGACAGTAGGGTATATTATAGAAGTGAGTCCTTTGGGTAGGTCTCTTCGCGTAGTGGCCTGCCGTTTTACACGGCGGGCCGTAACCTCGGCGGGGTCGCGACCGCATGCGAAAGCGATTCGCGCGGCCCCGTCGATAGTGGTTTTGTCGAGGAACACCGTGGTAGGTTTAGTCGGTATTCCGGGAGGTACATTATCTTTTCAACATCTTTCTTTTACCCCGGCGAGTCCGACATAATCCCTCCGCCCGCCCCCGCGGAGGGATATGCGTCACTGCATTCCCCCACGTAAAAAAAAAAAAAAAAAAAGGCTGTTAATTAAATCGGATTAATAATTATTTAATACGCTAAGAATATTCATGTGAAACTGTAAAAACATTGTGCATTAAATATGAATCTATAAATGAATAACGTCGATCTGCAGTTTATTAAGTATTTTCGGTATTTCATTTCGGTATTTAGAGGATCTGTCTATGTGACACATACTATCACTGCTGTATAATTCCAATATAATAGTTTAAAACTATTCAAACTACGACAACTACCGTACATGATCCAATAAGTAACTGGTTGTTACACATTACATCACTAAATCCGAAAGATAAATTTACTCTTTTCAAATTTTCAACATCGTAGTTTGAATTATCGATCTACTAATAGCATATTCACACTCAATAGAAGTAAAAATGCATACTATTAAAGAAAGTGTTTGTGTTTTAACCGAATCAGATGTGTTAGCAAGTTTTAATGGCATCTCATCACGAGTCAGAAACAGCCTTTACAGTCTATTTACACACGATTGCATTTAAATAATGTTGCGCTATACTACTGCGGATTCAGAATACTTTAGAAACACGTTGTTCTATAATAAAGGGAATCAATGATCTTAATCCTTGCGTCGGTAACATAGTAACCTCTTTTTTACAGGGCATACATTCTACGACTACTTACTCTAATTGTGTACGATTCCATGCACGAGTCCAAAAAGATAGTGCCAGAATACTCATATTCTACTAATCTCATAAATATAAAATGTTGTGAAGATATTCCAATGATTGTTACTCTATAAGGCTATTGAACTAATTTGTATAAATCTTGGCACCTTTCCTTTCCTAGATTAACACGTAACATACTTTTTATATCCGTATGCGTTCGGTACCTAATTTTAATCTCTCTGTGAGGAAAGCTGCTGGCTGAAACTAGTAACAGATTATTATAAACGTCTCATTAATTATTATTCAAAATTTAAGAAATATTCATTAATGAAAATGCGTGCTTTTGCAATCAAAAGCATGTATAACCACCTATGAAAACATCAATGATATCTTTAGTCAATATTACAATAGAGAAGGCAATATAAACACAACGGTTAGTACTTTAACTAAAGAAATGAACAGGAAAGCACTATTCTAAAGTTGTAAGGACCGACCAAGTGGAAAAGAATTACTACAGCACTCGCAGGCGACTTGTCTAGCGTAGCCATTTTGATTGCGCAATGGAAATAAATGCGAATTTGTGCTTTTCAAACTGCAATTTGTTTCGTTTACCTGATTCGTCTTAAATCTTATTGTTTTCAATTGAAACAATAAACTATTCTATATTTTCTTCAATAATGGTACTATTGCATGGCAAACATTTTCTAGTACAAATGATGGATAATTTGTATTTCAGTACCGTGACTATCGTCACTAATCCTTTAACTAAAGGAACTTGATGTTGCATTACAAAGCCTTTTTAACATAACATAACAATTTTTAAATTCAAGAGCGGGTTATTGGAATTTTGTGATTATGATAAAAGTTAAGGAACACTAGTAATCCACCAAATCCTGGTTTTATGTAACTTATTAATAATCATAATATTGTCTAATGCTTACGCGAACGCTACACATAAAAATATAAAATAAACTATTTAATACGATTTTTAACATGTTGTATTTTTAAAACGTTCTTTTTAAGTATATTTTTTACACTTTTGCCGATTTTAAACTTAGCTAATGTCAAACACCAACGCTCGATGACTTCTTCTGTCTCTTGGCAACAGGAGACCAACTATTACTTGAGATTTAATGAACCACCATTTAAAATTAAAATATACTTATTTCAATAGAGAAGATGGTTGGAACCACTAACTTGGGATCCATTAATCATTTACTCTTACCGAAGAAAAAGTAAACAATGCAAGAATTTATTATACTTTGAACTTATTCTGCTTAATAGAAATATCACCACTTCAAGATTGAGATGAACCTCACCTTGGTTCTAATTGTGGCTGCTGGAAAGCAGTATAAATAATTTAAAAGTAGCATTTCAATAATGAGTCGCGATAAAATCCGTACAAAGAAGTTTACTACTATTGTCGTCCAGTGATGGAAATACAACCTTAATGCGTTTATACTCTTTGATATTTTTATAACTTAACTAATAAAACTGCCTGCTTTTTTCCACAGGAACTATAACTATGACAAGTCACATTTTCATCATATTTTATAGTGAATGCAACTATTAACTCTATAACCGTATTTGCTATCGGCTATATTAATAACGCCAAGGAACGTGTTAAAAAAGATAACAGGCCAGTTCCATATTATATATTAATACGGAACTGGCCTATTATCTACCGCCGACGGCCTATCTAACGTCGCGTTGGTGAAGAAAATGACCTTTCAGACCCCCTTGACATACCGTACCCCTGGTGGTACGGTGGGTCTCTTAAAGTTAAATGATACCACAGACTAATAGTGATGTAATGTAATAATAAAAACGGATAGAAACATAATATGTTACTCATTCAAACGCTTAAGCACAGGCAAATCTAACGGCTTCCTAGAACATATCCCGTACAAAATTAATGTTGTTAGATATTAACACAATACAATTTAAGTATAAGTTATTCAGCAGCTAAACAGTAATATATAAGATATCCTGGTATAGTATGAAATAAGGCGTTATAAATTTCGTGTTTTCTAGAAAAAGGGTGAAGCGATGTTTTCTTTTTGATAAGATACGTTTATTTGTTAAAACATATGGACAGTTAATGTTACATAATATAAATTAGATTCTTGGTCCATTATTTAAAACATACAATTTACTATCATTATAAAAATATTACAGGAATTCAGTATACATGCAAATTCAAAAATATTATGATATCTACCTTGATAATTATTTTAGCTTTTAGTCTCTATACAATTTGTAATTAGATCAATGCCTAGTAAACATTTCCGTACGTTTTAGATTTATTAGGTGGATGGTTACGCTAACATTATGATTACATAGACATTCTGATGATATACGTTACAAACGATATCTGTTTTAAAAAGTATTCTGTAGTGAAATAAAAATATACTATGTTTTTTTTATTTCACACACTGTTATAGTGCTTCTATAACAGTAGTAGATGCATGTATTGAAAAGTTGATAACTTAAAATATAAAACATAAGTATCTATCAACGCTATTAGGCTTGGACTAAAATATCTATGATAAAAGTCGTAGAACATTTCTAATTAAGCCTTAATAAACATTGCTGTAGATCGAATTTGGGAGTTTAAACAATAGTTTAGTTTTAACTTATTGAGTCGCAGTGGCACACCGGCAGCCAAACATAATAGGTTTTTAATTATGTTAGGCATTCCAAGATTTGATAGGTTTAGCAGTTAGCCTGACAATTATAAGAATACCACACATATTGAAAATTGGTCCTGGCCGCCAGCGGGCTAGTGCTGTTCAATATGTTGAAAATTATTACCTTAGGAGGTCAGAATATTTAGCAATAACTTTTAAACTTACGCTTTGAATGATGATTGTATATTATTACTATCACTGGCTGGTTCAGCTAGATCATGGTTTAGTTAGTGAGGCAGAAGAATAAAAACAATATTATAAAAAGGTAACCATTATTTATGATTGCGTTAATACCCTTTACATCTTATATGTATATGTATATATAAACCAATCAGTGTTACTAAATCTATTGTACATATTTAGCATAATGTAACATTAATGGAGTAAAATCATTGTCTATTTTTAGCTTAGACCTCACGGTATTCAAGGGACAAAAACTTCATTATTATACAGCACCGGAACAAAATGGCGTGCTTAAAGCCTGGCATAACAGCAAACAGATTGAAGTCGGCTCATGCAATCGCGACCTAGAAATTTATCAGCTATTTTATGCACAATTGTTTCTAAATCACGCAAACAAGGATTTCGTAATGGTAATATGATTACATTATTGTGCTCAGATTTTCATATATTTCATTTATTATTGTGATACTCGTTCCATATATTATTTTGGTTAGTATAGTACTAGCTATAAAGGTATATGATTGACAATAATTAACTCTATATAAGACATAATATAACTCAATTGATTGATTTAATTGAAATATATGTACATAAAATAAAAAAGGAAGGGAAAAAGAGGTGCAAAATCTCTCTGACGAAGTTATGTGCATAATAAATCGTTAATCATCGCTTATCTTGACGGTAAAGGAAAACATTGTGAGGAAAGCTGCATGTCTAAGAGTTCTCCATAATGTTTTCGAAGATATTTAAAGTCTGCCAACCCGCACTGGGCTGACGTGGTGGACTATGGCCTTACTCTTCTCACACTGAGAAGTGGTCCGTGCCCAGCAGTGAGACAGTTTAATACAAGGCTGATATCATAACATTTACATTCACACATATAAAGTCTCATAAGGACAGTTGTATTACACCCATGTTTTGGCAACTATAGATATAGGTTGTACGAAATAAAGAGTGAGCTTTCGTCTACCGAGACAATGTTTGCCTCCGAATTGTTACTGAGAATTTTTTGGCAGAAAATCCTGATTATTGCCTGACACGGATATCGAACCTGAGATCAGACACAGTAGTCGCATTCACTACCGTTACGCCGCTGATAACATTTTAAATAGCTTCTCGTAATTTATAGATTCTCATCACGACTTCAAACTTTTACCCCTTTAGTTCCGCTAAGAAGTCTTAGTTTTAAGTGCCTGCTTCTCAAACTACCTCAGCAATAAAAAAGCTATGCTATAAAATGTTTTTGATAAAATGATACAGTGTAGCTCGTGCTAGATTTTATATGCCTGAAATGATGACTTTTGATGTAAAGAAAAGTGATAAAGCAGTCATATTATTATATCAGCTTAATTATCTTAATTTTTCTTAAAGACACCTATTGGGTCATAACTTTAGTAAGTTATTTTTTTCTCATCAACGATTTCAATCCTAATACTAGTGTATTAGAATTCAAGTCGCTGATGAGAAGAGTAGGATTTGAACCCACATTAGACTACCGTCGTTTCAATATATAACAAGTAAGGCTACAAATAAAGCTGACGTCATGAGTAAAGCGATGTATATGGATGTAAAACATATGTCAAAATCGAAGTAACCGAAATACGGTAGTCTTTACTCAGCCGGTTAACATCACAGTGTCCATGACAGTCTTTCTAGCTTCTTCTTCTTTTAAAAATACTCTCGCATTAGGAATAACTCCCGTATCACGAGGGTCTATCAAATATTCAAACTACGGACACAAGGAACATCCAGGCTTGGATCAATCATTTGTGGGTCACACAATTTTTTGTCCCGTGTGGGATGAAACGTACTACACTTGGCGCAGTAGCAGTGGCAAGGCGATCAGTTAAACCACTATGACATCAGTGCAGTCATAGTCTGAGCGGTCGATGTAGACTGGAAGTTAGTGTTCGTTAATATTGAATAAATTATTATTACTTTGCGTATATGTAAAACATTAAAGTGATTATACACTGAACAAACTATATTATAATATACCTCTCATACGGTGCCCAGAAATTCTAACTAACTATGTTGTTATTAAGCAAAGAGTTTACAGGTTTACTACGAACCAACACTGATTATTATTTTTTAACCGTACAACGCTCGCGCGAATTTTTCTTCTTACCAACATGATTCTTTCTACAAATTTGTTACTTTTATCACGCACTTTTTCTATTTAGTTTTGGGTTCAGTTGTACATAATAGTTTATCCAACGTCATTTAACAGGATAATTATAATAATATTATTATTTTGGTTAGATAGGTATAATTTCTCCAAATGCACATCAAGGACGTTATAAACCAATGATACTTTAGAGCGTTTACGCCTTATGGCCTGTTCTGAGTGGCAATGTCACATAAAAGTGTTATATTTAAAGGTTTTTAAATGTAATTCATTATACACTCTACAGTATAAGGTAAAATAGTATCATTGGTGGAATATACTTATATTTGTAGCCCTTTTTCTATGCATATTATGCATCGAAAATGGTTTATGTAATATTTTTTAGTTAAAGATCATTCAAGTATATTTTATCTATGATACACTATTACTTTAGTCTATAAAATGTATTTGAGCATGTTTTTATTACATTTAGACACGACTAGTATGCCATATAAGACTTAGTAATCAAAACCGGGACATCACGATCGCATGCAAACATAACCATATTTATGTTTGCCACAGGATTAAAAAGGCAGTATATTTTGTGTTAGTTTATGCGATTGTACCAACCACATATACGCGCAAAAGACCAAGGATGCTCTGCAGGAATATTTGAATTAAGAAACATTCAAATATCAATAGTGAAGATGATTGGGCTTGCTAGCTTGAGATCCAAAGATTCTGTTAGTCAAACTTACGAAGAAGGAAATACAGCAAGACTTAATCTACTCTGCCTCACTCATGTGAAGCAGTGTGGCGGGCGTGCAGTTTGGTACGTTGACGCAACAATGTCACGAAGGAAGCATGTGGGAGAATAGATAAAGATCGCTGAAAATGTTATCTTATGTGTCGTCAATGTTTTTGTTAAGTTTTCATTTATCGGGTATACCTACGGTAGGTAGTAAATCCACTATCTAAAAACGAAGAATTACTGCATTCTTGCTGGATGACCTTAGCTATTCAAATGTTAATCAGATTGTGATTGAATTTATTTATTTATTTTTTGGACAACCAACAAGAACATACACCTTAAAAGCTAAGTTACAAAGTCAGTGGTATACAAGTATTAGTGCTGCCTTTATTACAGGTTGCCACGGAAAGCAAAATACAAACGATAGTTGGAGCATAAGGCTTCCCAGAACTTAAAATACAAATTAACAATTCCTTACATAATAAGTATATACTAAAAGAACAAAACTTTATACTACTGTATCTCAGCTTAGTGATAATATTTTCTTTTTAAATGTTGGTAAACTTAGATTAAATATATCAATATCCTTATTTTTACTAACAGAATTATATTCCGCTTGGAGCCTATTTATAGGAGAGAAAAAGTTAGGTTAGTTTTGGATCGTTTAAGTGTAAACAAGGAGTATCTACACAGCCGTGGAAGTTTATGAGTGATTGTAATATTAAGTTTCTGTACCAGATGAGGACAATTTATATTTCCATTGACAAATTTATGTAAAAATGATAAGTTTAAATATTTACGGCGTTTTTTAAGTGATGTTATATTGAAATGAGTTAATCGGTTAGTGTTACTAGTTAGCTTCTTTGACAAGTTAAATTTATATGCCAAGTGGTACATAAATCTTTTTTGGACGCCTTAAATTTTATTAGAATAAACTTCATAATGCGGATGCCAAACCACACAACAGTATTCAAGAAAAGACCTGACTAGACTCTCGTATAATCTTATAATAGTTATATTGTTTTTAAACTTCTTGGTGTTTCTTATTATAAAACCGAGAGTTTTTAGTGACTATATAATATATACTATATAATGAGAATGTTCCTTAAAATTTTGTTGTTTATCAAGAATAACACCAATGTTCCGAACACATTCAACCTCTTGAATACGTTGGTCAGATATTGTATAACCACCCGACAATTCAGTATTACGGTTACGGGTAAAACGAATATAACAGCATTTGTCTACATTCAATACCATTTTGTTGTCAATGCACCAGCAAACTAATCTGTATAGATCGTCTTGAAGTAGCGTTATGTCATGAAGTTCCCTAATTTGTCTCATTAACTTAAGATCATCCGCGTAAATGTATAATTTGTTGCTTCTAAGGCATGAGGAGACGTCGTTCATAAATATGTTAAAAAATATAGGTCCTAGATGGGAACCTTGGGGAACATCAGACAAATTAGGAAAAGGATCCGATTGGCTACTACTTTTGATGTGCGGTCAGGTAAATTTGACGAGCACCATTTGTGGAAGGCGCCAGCAAATCCGATCTGCGATAGTTTTCGAAGTAAGACTTGAGGAATTATATCGAAAGCTTTCGATAAGTCCGTATAAACGACGTCTACTGGAATGTGACTATCCATAAAACGGGATACATCATCATAGAATTCGACAAGATTGGTGCAAGTGGAACGAGTACTGACGAATCCATGTTGCGCGTCTGCGAGTATACTCTTAATATGCCATGATACATAGGGACATAACAAGGATTCCAGTAACTTGGCGAAAACTGACAATATAGTAATAGGTCTGTAATTTTTGATGTCACCAGATTTGTGGATTGGTGCAATGAGGCCCAATTTCCAAAATGAAGGAAAGGTACCCGAAGCAAGCGAAACATTAAAAAAATGTGTGAGCGGCAGTGACAATTGCTTACCACAGTTGACAGCACAAACAGAAGGTATTCCTGATGGAATGTGCTGATGCACCAGCTCCTTCATGTCTGTCAAGGGATTTAAGACGTTGCAAAACTTGGTCTTCAGAGAAACTTACAGCACACAAGGAATGGGGGACATCACATTTATTACTATTGTGGTTGTCAACCGAACTATGTCGCTCGCACTGTAAGAAGCCGCAAAGAATGCTGCCAATGTGTTGCATATTTCAGGACCTGTTGAAACTGTTGTGGTATGATATTTAATTGAAGACGGGAACGCGGTGCTATTAGCATTTTTTAGCTTTGTATTTCTTAGCATTGTAAATTATCAACAAATTCATCAAAAACAGCATAAAATTCCAACGGCGGGTGATGAAGGTCTATTTTACTAAGGGATACTGGTGGGGATATAAGGTCGCATATTGGTATATTGGTAAGAATTAAGTCCAAAACTTTATTATTTTGGTTGGCTATGAAATTAAGGTGATATAAGTTTTATATGACATAAAGTCTAAAAGATCCCGCGATGTTGCACAACTAGAATTTATATTAGGCATCAGTGGAGATCCAGGTGTGCCAATCCAGTTAATACTATTATGATTAAAGTCTTCACAAATCAGGATCGGTTATATTTACTAAGAAATATATTTGCATTATTACAAAAGGGTTCAAAATTTTGTTTTGAGACGGGTGGAGGGCGATAAGCAGTGCAAAGTAATAATTATTCAATATTTTTATCTACTAAGACTTCGATTTCGACCCATAAGTCGTCACAACCGATTTCAATTTTTTTCAAAATGCGTGATCTAATTATTTTCGATACGGCTATCAAAACACCGATGCCACCTTTTTTACGTTGTAAAGAGCTGGTTTCGCGGTCACGTCTATAAACATTGTAATGACTTGTAAACAACTCAGAATTGGTAATACTACTATTAAGCCACGTGTTATTGAGAATGATAATGTCATACTCACAGCTAGCTGTGTTGATATATATCTCTTTGTACGTAGACCTCTCACATTTTGGAAGTAGAAATTTAATTTAGAGGAGACCATTAGTAACTAATATATTAAAATACACATTTTTGTAGAAAACAATTGTTTGAAATAATAATATAAATTAATCATTAAAGTTTTTCTAGCACATTCCGGTTACGTACAAAAATAGCTTCCGACGTTTCCGTTTTGCAAAGGTAAACTCTGCCACTACGGATCCACACGAACTTGTAGCATTTTTCTTTAGCCAATTTGCGTGCTGCAGCGTGAAGTTGTTTGTTTTCTGGAGACAAATTCTACGTAACATAGACAGGGCTCATTTTAGTAGAAGATATTCCGAGATGTCCGGTATTAAGTTTGTTACCAGATTTTTTCTTGCAGCAGCGAGAAAAGCAATCAATACCAGCAGCGAGAAAACAGTCTCGAGTTCGAGGTGAGTTTAACTTGATTAATATTGAACGAGGCCTAGGGCTGTCAGATTGTAGCTTGGCAGTGCGAGAACAGTACATAATGTCCTTCTTATTCAAAATTAATCGTTTTGCCAAGTTCCTGTACTATGTCTATTAAGTTTTCGGCCTTGCATTCGGGAACACATTGCAGTTCCAAATTGGACGAGCGGGACAGCTGGACTAAAGTGTTGAAGCGTAATTTTAATGCTTGTAACTCAGATTTTAGGGTCTCATTTTCCTTTTTTAATATCGTAATATCGGCATTTGCAGCTGTTAGGTCTTTCTTGAAGCTGAAAACCCTCACTAATAAATTCTAAAGAATTTTTGAATTCGTTGAAATCACTCAATATTTCAGAGAATTGCACTTTTATGGTATTCTTAAAATCAATTATGCATTCGGCCATAAGATCTTTAATTACCCCGTGCTCATTGCGAATCATTTCTCGTATATTTTGCACACCCCTATCGGTGGTCGATTATAAATATAGATCGATGTAAATCGGATCGCTGTCGGTCCGGCTATGCAACTTACGGCGCGTACTTTAAAAGTCATATCTGCCATTACCGTAGGCGTAGATGGCCGTACTGGTTTACTCGAGTTATCATTTTTTGGCTGTTTTGTTTGACAAATGGGACATAGCCAATTCAGTTTAAAATCTCGAGGGGCATTTTCCGAATCACATTTCTTAAGTTAATGCACAAAAGATTAAATTTATTGGAGCAACGGTGACATTCCATAAAACAATCGTCGTTGATCGCATCAGGACAAACCGCGAAATAACTCATTATGGTTATAATTTATAATTATGTTGTGCACTCGCTTTACAAACTCAGTGTTTTAGAAAGAGCGAGCAATTATTGTTACTGTTTGTTACCGCAGCGGTGAGGTGCTCCTCCCGCTAGCATCTATCGTCCTTGACCGTCAGTGCAAACACTTATACTAATATTTTACTCAAATCACTGCACCCAGTATTCACTAATTGATGTATGGTAAGTACAGTCAATAGGAACAACTTTCGTATGTGTGGATATTTAACTGATTTATATAATTATTATCGCAGTACGATGTTGGTGACATATGTCTATAAGGCTGTTTAGAGTTAAGAATACAAGTCGTCACAGTGACGTCCTGCAATGAACTTAAAGAGTACCTTAAATTTACAAACAATCGCAGCCAAAATATGTATATTGTGTTAAAATCCTGCAGTGAGTTTCCTTAAGAAATTTAAAATTTGTTTCTTATACCTCTTGTGGTGTTGATATGACACGATTAAAATTGACATACAACCAGCTAATATTAAGAGATCACATGGAAATAATATTAAAATATAAATCTATAAAATGTTATGCGCTATGTAGGTCAGTATCATTTTAATACACCTGCACATAATAAAAATTACAATAGAAAGGTCATTAGATATTATGAAGCTAAACACTATGCAAACCTGACTTATTATGAAAATCTCTATGTATAGCATGACCAAGTAGTGGTAATTGTGGATAACCTTTCTTCGGCACGTGTCTGATAAGTTCAGAACATTGGATTTCGGTTTTCCCTTCTGAAAGTCGCATTTATTATTGTTATCTAGGTCAATATTCTATGGTATGCTATTCTTTCAACGTATCCAAATCATTAACACAGAATGAAACATATCCTATTATTTAAAGCTAAATGATATCTTTATATAAAATAATTGAGCACTTATACATTTCTCGCCGCCAACTCAAAACGTAGTCGATGGAATAACTTGAAATCTTTAAACATCGTTGCATTTCTATAGAAGACTATTTTTATATACTTTATATCCCAAAGTTTCCACGGGGATGAGTATTACTTCGCGCTAATAATTAATATCAGACTGAGCTACAGCGAAGCGTGGCCGGATTTAGCTAGTATTTCATAAAATGAAATGTTTAGCTGCGGACTTAAAAATGAAATGCTTTTTCTTCGTGTTTGTAGTATGTCCAATATTTCATACCGTTGCAATGGAGGACACGCTACATCAAAGCGTTGATGTGCTGTATCCCTTGTCTATTTTTACTGAACTTCGCACTCTGCGACCTAGCTAACTTTACACTTGAGAGCACTGTAGGCAAACGCGGCACATTGTACTGAGATACTCGTCAGAACGCTTAATTTCAGAACCTTGTACTTACAATGGCCTCATTTCTGCGCTATGAATGGAGTATTAATTAAATTCTGACACATTGCGTGGGAAAATATCTAGGATCGTGCACTCTTTTTCATTCGGAGATAAATTATAAAACGCTTGATATGTATTTGATTTTGTTTGTCATTCTACATAGTAAATTTTACCTGTATTATATAAATCTCTCACTAACATATTTTACGTGGTATAGAAAGTTAGTTATTTATAGTACTTTCTTCTACCCTGGCTTTGCATGTTATAACTTTATTAATGGAAAACCGGGTCGGCATTATTATGGGCACTCACGCATGAAGGATTACACTTGCATCATATTAATTAAAAATATTACCTTCGTATTTACTAGGCTAAACGTGAATAGTTATTTATGTTAATAATGCTATAACATATTCATTCTGGTATCAAATAAGTAAGTTAACTAAAGTTTAAATTAATCAATAATTAAAATACATCCGTTATTGTAGTTAAGTATCTATAACAAATAATTATTCTTTGAACTCAGTTACTGGCAAAGTTGAACCCATCGATTTTGAAGTAACTAAGTAAAATGGATGCATGGAAATAGAATAGACAGATATCTAAAGTTTTTGATGCATAGACAATTTTGATATATCACATCGGTCAGTGAACCAAGATCTGACTGGCTGTGACATTATATCGACCCACGTATGAGACCTTTCTAAATTATAACTAAGTAGGTATACACTCTTAAGTATTTCATCGAAGTAATAATGAACATAGCTCTCTTAACTTACCAACTGCTGTTTTTCAAGAATAATTTAAAATTAGAACTAGCTTCATTTGGTTGCTGAGTAAATTTTTTATTGTTAGAAGTTCATAGCCCATAGAATATACAAACCCGAGTGAAGCAGGACAAAAGCTTTGTCAGTCTTCTGCCTATGTATAGGAATGAATAGCTCTTTTATAATTACTTGTCACAAAAAATCGCTTAAGCATAGCTGCATTTTTATTTTAAGGTTCGTGGATGTCCATAACGGTTGAACTTTATAACTGTAACTTGTAAAGTCTTTGTAAAGGGCGTTCGGGGCTTTTGAGTTAGCGCTAATATTTTCCTCCTCCCACGCTTACCCTGCTATTCAGCACGTGAGTGGCTAATATTAACCAGTTTCGAAATAAAGGGTTACTTCATAATAATTGTAATGGCTATTATTATAATAGCCACTGATATTTTTTATTTAACCACTGCTTGATTTTACGTAATTTATAGAATATTATGTAGAAACAAAAGAGGTTATTTGAAATGACCACTTCGCTATGGTGCATTACTGTAAAGGCTATATTAATATAATAAATAACGTCATATACAGTACCTAATAGGTATAATTGTCCCTTAATTAGATTTACGTTGTAAATTTTTCTTGTATAATGTTTCGTAAAGACGTAATTGAGTCTTATGAATCCTTTGCACGTACCTCTTAAGCACATTGTTTGTATGTTTATTTTTTGACATTTAGTGTGGTGTTGTAAGTTGTTTATGCTTATAAAAGAATTTCAATTAATCATTGAATTACTAATCCTGCATAATAGCTCTCACTGAAAACTTTATGCCACTCATTTGGATAGCTCATATTATTTTTAAATTACAGGTAATATTTGTTTATTAATATAATTATATGACTCGTGGATAACTTTGTAACTAATCATTTACATATAATACATATAATGATCATAATTATAATATTGTAATATATAACGCGATACTGTTAGCTATTCCAAATAAACAAGTAAAATATTGAAACTAGAATACTTCTACGTAACGATTCACATCAAGCTAGCAATAATGACTAAAACAGTTGTTATAACAACCTTCATATACTAACCCTAAGTGCCTTCTACGTTGTGTATATTCATGAAATATTATGTGGTAGTAATTACCTAATGAGAAACCCGGCAATCGGCGGCTAGTTCATTGTTATGCAAGTCATGTTGATACGTCAGTACAAAATAATTTAACGCAAAAACTGACGAGAAGGAGGACCCGCATAATTGTTCTTGTACACTATATCCATGTCGAGGCCTTTAGCAGTTTATTTGAATATAATACAAGTTTGTGATCTGCTACGGGTCTGTCGTCATATAAATTTTCTGTGTATCCTATTTAAAACGAACAATGGAACAAATTTTCAAACTTTTAACAGATATGACTCACAGATATAAATAAAACCGTACGTAACCGTATGGGAACAAAGTGTTGTAAAGTATGCCTTTGTCTGGCCTCCCGAGGAACTTAATCCCCGCTTCATCTCTCCGGTTTAGCAGAACTTGAAACTTTACTGCACCGCGTATCATAAGTTCTGTACGATTTTTAAATATGAATATTTTGTTTTGTGTATCCCTATTTGTATTAGTTTCTTTTTTCAAATACCATAGGTTTTAAATGATGTCTGGCTTTCCAACATTTGACAGGTCTACGTAAATAGAAGACGCATCAACGCACTTTTGGTATAATTATTTCTACCATATGTAATAACTTATACAATGAAGCCAGCCTATTTTAATAGAAACAGAACGTGTCTTGCAATAGTGTACCTATTTAAAATTTAACTTGTTTTTATTTAATACTAGCTTTTGCTCGCGGCTTCTCTCGCGTAAAAGTGGGTTAGGTTATGTTAGTAGCAGAACTTTGCTTTTAAATAAAATATAGCCTATGTCAGTGATAATATAGTTTTCTAATAGTGAAAGAATTTTTAAATCGTTTTTGTAGTAATTGAGTTAAATCCTTACAAACAAACAAAAATTAAATCCTTTTATTAATTTCTCCATTTCCTTTGTACAATATTAGTATAGATTGACTATTTTATATCGCTTTGTTTTGTAAAATAACAAGACTAGTCCGAAAAAGTGGTATTTGTACCTACACATTTAAATATGCATTAAAATTTATAAAGTTACAATCTCAGCAGCTTAGATCGAGTGGTTTTCTAGTGAATATCTGCACAGGTGCGACGTGGTGCAATACCACCGGGTAGATATGTGGAAGTCTGATATGCTGAAATATATCCTGTTATTCAAAATAATTTTAAGCAAATTACTTTAGGAGCCATTGTATGTCAAAAATAAAGACTATCTAAATGCACATTATTATTTCTATGGTGTTTATTGTCTTTATCATTAAAATAGCTGTCACGTAATATGCATTCCCTAATTATTATTATAAATGTGAGTTTCTTTGTTTATTATGCTTTTATGTATTATTTATTTACCGATAATTGTGCAATTTTGCATATAAGTTGAGAGCGCATATAGTACATTTCAACCGAAGAAGTACTGTTTCCGAGCGAAGCCATAGGCAACAGATAGTAATATTATAAATAAGTGCTGTACGGTTTTGTTTATAATATCGAAAAGAAAAGTTGCAGGCATAACCATCGTATTACACGAACCGCTGTAGAGTGAAAACGATCTTCTTTAGCGCAATGCGCTTTCAGCGAACATTTCACTTACGTACGTGCAGGTTTTGCAGCGAAATAATTGACGCAGTAACCCAAACGACAAATTGTCTATCTTTTATATGTTCCCCGTATTGAAGATTTTGAACGTCTAGCTATCGCTAATGGAATCCAGAACATTAATTATTAGACGGGACGCAAAATCTTATGCAATTATGTTATAAATACCGTAGAAATTGTCAGGGTTGTATATTTGAATTACATCAATCTGTAACGTCTTCAATCTGGAAATCCAAATCTTAACTGCGTATCATGTGTAAATTTTATTCACATGATATGCGGTTAAGATTTCGATTTCATGGAAAGATTGTTGGTTCAAAACATATATGGTGAACCCCTTGCTTGCTTGATGAAGACCAACGGCCTTCAACTATGCGAGTAACCACAGTATTGTAAACAGAGAGCTGATTGGCAGAAAATCCAGAGCTTTACTCATCTCACTTTAATAAAAACCGATCCCTACTGCCAGCCGCTTACGATCGTCCATCATCTGTTGTCTATAGCGTATTGCAGATTTTATAGCCGGTATTTGTTTATTTTTCAGCTCTCATTCTCTATACTGCGAGATACTTTGTGTGACAAAGTATTGCTCGGTGCAGCGGTATGATAGATTTTATATGCGCATAAAATCTGTTACGTTTAAATATGGTATGCCTACTAGCTATGATTACCAACTTAAAATATTATGTACGTGTTATTGTAACTTTGAAACAGGTTATTAATAAATATTTTTGCTTGAAGATAATTTAAATCATTAACATGATTTAAATACAAAAAAGTTATAATGAATCTTTGTTAAAGATACTAAAAGTAAAGTACGCACGCATCTTTTTAAAGTACGTATATTTTCCGCGTTGTATTTTGTTGATTAGTCTTTTTTATTTCTCTTACTGGCAAACAAGTCAGCGGCTAACTTGGTAGTAAATAGTAATCGCGAGGCATGTCCTTTTGAGAGAACTGCTCTTCCTCTACAGCTGTTAAGCTTCGAACGTATACAAGTACACTCTGACAAAGAACAACTATTTGTAAATGGCGCAAATTTTTGTTGCGAGTAGGATTTGTAGCCACAGCATAGCGCAGCGGCTACGTCCAGGCGCCCGTTTACTTGCTACACCATTTGTCCCATAAAGTGAACACTTTCGCTTACTTTGCTACAATACAATGCAATACCAAACAACTGCTTCTAACTAATTTAAGTGAAACAACGAACAACTTCAGTCCTTTTATAAAAACGAAAATTTTCTTAGTGACAGACACACGAAGAAAAATTTCAAGACAAAATATAGATACCAACCCACTAGCATTACACTTAATTTTAGGCTTTAGGGTGCCAGATTTCACTTGATCTATCGTTGAAGATCTTGAAGATTTGCCGCTGATAGCAGAAATGGTAAAAGAGTAAGATACCTAGTTTTACCGCGGCATGCAGCATCGATGGCTCGAGAAACTGTCATCCCATACTTGTAAAAGATGCGTCAATGCTAAATTTTAAATTTATATTATTAAATAGTGAACAAATAGTATAATTAGCGCAAGTCGTTCTATTTGATGTAAAATAAATAAATCTGACCAAATAAAAATTAAATAACTATCTTTTTTGTGCGCAAACTGTAAACGATACTCTTGATCTTCTTGATATAGAAATGTATCATAGAACCTAATTCAAATGATAAATCAGGCACGATTTAATATCGACCAATATCGTGCTATACCGATAATATTCACGATATTCACAACCCTAATAATTAATTGAACACCGTGAGTAAATTAATCTGAAAATGCAGCGTTGCTACATTATAAGTGGGGCGTGTATGCACGGTGACGCCTTGAATAAATAGAGGCATTAGTAGCGACGCGACGGTACTGCATGCGGTAACTGTCAATTTTAAACCATTTAATGAGTACGTACGTTCGCAGGCTATCGAATTTATGCGCTAACCAGTGATATAATGCACACATATCGATTCCCAGATTCAATTACTGTTCGATTTTTGAAAAGTGTTCATTTCGCGGAAACGGTTTTTCTATATAATATTATCGATTATAATCGATCAATCTAGATATAAAACTCACGTCGCATCTATGAGACTTATAGTACACACTCCCTAAATGTAGTATTAACCTTTCCTATCCACTAAAAAAGACAACATCTGTGCTACAAATAATTCTTATAGCGCGGAGGAGTTTATACACATTTAAATAACGGACACAAGGCTTGGGAGCAACTATTTGTGGATTGCACAATATTTTGTCTCATATGGAGATCGAGCTCACATTACTTGGCTCAGTGGCACTGGCGAGCCGACCACTTGAATCACCACTGTATTAAATAATGAGAAAATATAAATTATATAAAATCGAGAATAAAGCCGACTTCAGATATCCGACTAGAGAAACGGAAGCTTGAAGGATCTCCATCCTAGATCGCAGCCAAGCAATAATGCGGCGTGTTACTATGGTAAATAGGGCTGCTGGCTTCTTCAAGAGACGAACGTTAACGTGTCGTCAACTTCATAATATAGGAGTAATTTTGTTCCAGTTTTCGGTATAAAAGTCACACTGATACCCCGTGCAGGTATGTGAAAGCATAGCTGAAGTGTTGCACTGTTGAAACCTTGGAAATACGCTAATGATAACTACGGTATGTAATGCAATTGCCCTGACGCCACTGTAATTGCGTGTTTATCATGTTTGTTAGTATAAATACATATATATACGATATACATATTTAACAGTTTGAGTGCATCTGGGTATTCTATTGAATCAAGCGTTAGGTTAGGGAAGAGCAACGATAGCTTAATGGGAGACTGTTGGACTGCAAAACAGTCTCCGTTCCTTCCCCTCCCTTCTCTGAAGAACACTCCACTGGTGATACGTGACAGCCTCTCCATCTTAGGTATGGATCTTTGCCGCTCCCTTAATCCCAAAATCTACATCGAGAACGTCACTAAGCAAGCTTCACGAAAACTTGGAGTTCTGAACAGTGTGAGGCTCGTTCTTCGTGCTAGGGCAGCTGCGCCTATTGTATAAGGCACAAGTGCGCCATTGCGTGGAGTACTGTTCTCATCTTTGGGATGGCTCCACGCAGTACTTACTAGACGCTCTCGACAAGTTACTGCGGCGGGCTGTCCATATCATCGGAGATCCAGAGGTCACGAGTACACTGGAACCTCTGCAACTGCGTAGGGACATTGCCTCATTGGAATATTTCTACAGAATATACCACGGAGAGTGCTCTTAAGAGTTATTCCTCCCCTTTCCTGTCCAGAACAACGCGTGCTGGGCTCAGATGCCATCCTTATACGGTAGAGTCGACTAGAGTGCGTACCAACAAGTTTGGGTCCTCATACCTCTGCCGAACGATCAAGGCATGGAATTCTTTGCCAAGGCAGGTGTTTCCTTCTTTCTTCAGTCCTGGGTCCTTTAAGCGGGGCGTGAAAAAGCACCTTCTTAGGCCGTCAAAGCAGAGAGCTCAACATCGCCTCGGCTGCTATGAGGACGGTATGGAGGCCGCTGCTCTTAAACCACATGACTGCCTACCATCAGGAGAAGTGTGGTGATTTTGAAGTGCAAACAAAAAAAAGCCGTCTCTAGTTCGATCCTATGACTTTTCGAATTTTGGTGCGTGTTAAATAGTTAATTATAGCGTGCTTTAATGGTAAAGGATAACAATTGCAAGCAAACCTGCTTATCTGAAAGTTCTCTATAATATTCTGAACCTATGTGATGGACTATTGCCAAACTCTTCTCAAAGAGGCCCTTGCCTAGAGGTTTATACATAAGGCTGATGTTATAAGGCAAAAATGATAACAATAGAAAACCGCATTACAGCTGTATAAGACAGTAAATTAGAGGTGTGAGCCCATTGCTATTAATCACGTACGCTGCTAACCAATGTGTAAATATTGTATATCATTAGGCATTTGGTCAAATGCTTATTCTGCTGCAATGTCTAAAAGCATTTTTTGTTATATTTAAGCGATTGATGACTAAAGTATACTTATATCAATTAAATATTGCAATATTTTTTAATAGGTATATGTTTCATAATCAATATTTTTTCGCATTTATTATATAATATTTAATCAATGACATAATTAAATAATTAACATAATATATACACAAATTATTTACAAGAAATATAAACTAAAGAGAAAAATAAAACTGCAAATTCAAAAAGTGTCATAATATTCCTCCGCATCGTCGTCAATTGACAACGTTCCCAGAATACTGGCAGCATTGCCACGTTGAATGGCAATACTTATTCTTTGTGCAAAGAAAATACCAGTCCTCTGGTCACGCGAAGCGTCAATGAGCCGCTTAGCTAGGTCTCTATTAACACACCGCGCACTTGGACCCATGGACCCAGCGTTTCAACACCAAACGGCTCAAATATGTACTCACTAATAAGGTTTTGATATTTACGCCGTTTGAGCATCTCCGCTGATGCAGCACCAGCATCAGCACAACCCGCTGTGCTAGAAAGATGAGTTGGCGCAAGGGTGTCGACACAAGTTGCATCCCACACCAAAGGCCTACCCATTTTCCATTACATACCATCTGCTCTCTTGCCATCGTCGCGTACCAAGCCGTGAGGTTCAAGCTGAGCCGGAACGCCAGCGGTGACAAGAGCCCGACGGAGTATGTTATTCACGCTGGCCAGCACTCCTGGTGCATGACAGGCCATGATGACCAAGACTGTCGACGGCTTTTCCACAAAGACACCGATGCGGCGAAACACCAGGAGTACCTAAGCGCAAACAAAAAACAATGCGGAAGGTCGTATCGTCCAACATGGTACCTATGTTGGCCCATCCCACTGGCTCTGAGAGAGGTGGTTTTCGGGTAAATTAGTGCTTGGGCAAGCAAGTCTCCAAGCGTTTACGGCGTCGGCCATGCATACATAGCACTTCAGAATTAACCAGTGTAGGTGCCAAGATTTTCCTGATCAATTCCTCCGTGCTACCGACCGAAGATAGGAACGCTAGTAAACATAAATCAGTAATTTTTCGATTGCCGCGGCCGCCCAAGCGTATTGGTTGGCCGCTAAGGACGACATGTTCGTTTGCTCGGCAGGCACGTTGCGTTCGAGCGTCGGACTCAGACGCGGCCAGTGCGAACCAGTCGGTCGCATGAGGCACGGAGTTGCCTTTAGCGAAGTGGCAGTGTGGTTTCACTGCCGCAACGCATCTCGGGAGCTTGCCTGCTCAGCAAGTAAGAGTCATAGCTGGAGTGACTCGGGCCACACCCGGCTTGTAGGCCTATTTGGGTAGGCATACGGATGTATGTCGGGAAGTGAGCGTGCCTTACACAGCTCCGGTACCATACTGGAGATATGCGAGGCGGCTTCTCCGTCGGCTTCAGCGAGGTTATCGTTAGCAACTCCTTGAGTTGCGAGTAGTGAGCGGCTTTATTGCTCCGGTACCTATCTGGAGAAAAGGTAGTGTCACTTGGGCACCAGGTAGCTCGCTTACGAGAACCGAATCTCTGAGGATAGGGTGGAGAGTCGGGATTTGGGGACAAGACCTGTCTATAACTGGTCCCGGAAGGTGCTCTCGGGTACTGGAAGGTACAGCGGCTCCTCTATTATAACCTAACGGTTGGTGTGGGGGAACGCTATATCATAAACTGGGATAGTCGTAGAGGAAGGGGATATCCTAAGCAAATTAAATCAATAAGACTGATAAAATATATTCCAAACAAAAGCCGGCCTTTAAAAGTCTATTTTAACAATACTGAGACACCGTGATATTTGTTATAGAACAAAACCAAGGTACCTAAAAATATAAAAATATATGACGATCTAACACCAACTCAGAACTTATATCTACAATCGCTAAAAGATGAATTACATAGGCGTATCGCAAACGGTGAAATGAATATTATTATTAAATATATTAAAGGAATACCCACCATTGTCACAAGCAAAATTAACCAAAAGAACTAAATCAAGTAGAATATGCCATCATACAGTGAAAAAGTACGAAGATATACCATGTTGCACCCATCGTCATTAAGGTTTTTATACGGCAATTTGCGTAGCATTCGTACAGCGTGGGAAGTTTAACGAGATACAATGCATATTACAAGCTATACGTTCGACTACTCACCTATTATTTTTTATTGAGACGTGGATTACATCAGACAGTTACGCCAAATTATATCAATTACCTAACTATAACCTCATATACAATTATAGACAAAAAAAATTAGGGGGCGGTGTATCCATTTTTGTACATAAAAGTATGAAAATATAAAAAAAAGGCAAATTTAAAAAAGCATAAGTTTTAGCCTTTACTGTTTTGCCTATAATTATAGTTTTTATCTTTAATTTTTGTTTTATAGTTGTTATCATTTATTTTCGGTATACCCACATTAACTATATTTATGTATGATTCCGTAATATTACTGTCCACTGTCATAGAAGTTTGATATTGTCAATTTTAACAAGATATATTTAAAAATGAAACCGTCTTCTAATCTATATACCTACGTGATACGTGAAGCAAAACCTTTGTACTTCTTTTTACGAAAATTGCGCGGACGGAGGAGTATGAAATTTGACACAGTTAAAGTTTATATGGAGAAGGAGGGACGAATCCTAATATTTATATAAAATATGCATTAGAAATACATTAAATTAATGGGAAAACACTACGCGCACACTACCATGCATTTGACATACGCAGTCGAAGCGCGTTACTATGGTTACATACATCAATATATTATAACGACATATATCAGCAATCTTACAGGCAAACTTTGGTCGAATTTTGAGCACTCGGCGACCGCTAGTCATAGGCAAATAATTTCATCATCTATATATTAATACGTGAAGCAAAAACTTTGTACCTCTTTTTATGAAAATTGCGTGGACGGAGGAGTATGAAATTTGGCACAGTTAAAGTTTATACCGAGAAGGAGGGGCGAATCCTAATATTTATATAAAATATTTATTAGAAAAACATTAAATTAATTAAAAACACTTTACGCATACAACCATGCATTTGACACACGCAGTCGAATCACGTTCGTAGTATTTCGACATTGTTCGTCTGACGTCGTATAATACTTTTTAACTATGGTTACCTATATCTTATTTATATGTAATAGAGAAAAACAGAAAACAAAGTAGCAAGCTTAGGAATTTTGGTTGAATTTTGACCACTAGACGATCGCTAGTTTTAATAATAATGTCAGCCCAGTGTAAAAGCAACCTAATGCTTGGCACTGGTCTTTTCTCAGTGTGAGCTGGGTTACGACATGGTCCATCGCACCGTGTTAAAAACGCGCAGTTTAATTGAAAACCTTTTTCTATGGCAATACTAGTTATAAATTTCGTATACAAAAGTTCAATAATAAATTCAAATAATACACATTATCTATTTAAGTTTCCATATTTTACCAATTCTATTTAGTCTCTTGATTTCCTTTGATCGTTTCCATAGCAAAAGCCGAAAATGAAATGAAAAATGATTTCCAATATCCTGCGGAGCTTAACTGGATATAACACCTACAGCAATAAAATCACTTTGCGCAATGAATGCAGAATATAGTCAAACGATATCGGCTACCTTCGCTTTATCCGGCGTTCGTTTAAATCATTTCGCTGCAAATAAACATTCGCAAAATACCCGTTCTCGTATAAATGGTTTTAGGTAATAGATGTACTTTACGTGTAGGTACATCTATATTTCTTCGGAGGCACAGATAGGGGTCACCTAATTTTGCTAACTGTATTTAGTGTCCACGTAATAAAGCCTTCTGCTAGTTAGTGGGCTCTTTGATGCTACCAAGGGTCTTTGTACGAAATGATCATAGTTTTGCCTAAATGGACAATGGTTTCAAGATCAATACTATTAATGCACTGTACTAATTTAGATTTGCTCTAATCATCGATTGATCTAAATATTAAATTCACCGTCGCGTCGGTGAGACCTAAAGAACATACCTTACCTTAAATGTACTATGTTTTTATATATTTTTGAATCTTTCCTATCCCCTTAAAATACAAATCGTGAGCAAATCTAAACAGAATTAAAAGTTTGAAATTGTGAACGGTTTATTAGAATCTCACTAAACACGCAAGATAAACTTCTTTACTTGATGTTTTTGGATTAAAACTACAATTTAAAAAGGATTAATCGCCCACCTCGGCATCGATTTTTAAAACCTGTGACAGCTTGCGACTTGCTAGCCGATAGGTAAATTTATCTTAATCCACGTCAAGGGAAAATTCTTTGTTTGAAAATCTTCGACATAATAGCACTTTAGAATATAAGTAAATCGTTCACGATGTCGTAACTTTTTATAAAATATATGTTTCAATAAATAGTAATCAGTACATAAATCTTAGTCTATCACTGCAGTTGGAACACAAAAGAAAGAAAATAAATGGTTAAACTTTTCCGTTTATTCCTAAGAAAACCTTAGTGTTTTCATTACATCGTTTCGACTCAACGTCATTGAGTTAAAACTTATGTATGAAAATAAAAAGCTGAAAGATAGCCTGAAAAGGACGCAAAATAGTACAATTTCTCTTAGATTCGCCTAGTTTGACCAAAAAGAAGAAATTTATCTTGTGGAAGATACTTTAAACAAGTTGCATTACACAAGCTTATGACTATTTTCTAGCATTTGCCGTTAGCAATTGCAGTGATGGTTTACAGAACGCCCGCTTCGCTTAAAAGGAATTTAATCCCAGTCTTCTATTATGTGCCGTATCCGAGTCGTGCCGTTGTACACTGCTGAATAGACTAATTTATGTTTTTTACTTGCGCAAGGGACCAAGCTGAAAATAAAATTGTTCAGAATTCGTGTATCAAAAACGTTGAACCAAATACTTTTCCAATTTAGAATTTATTTTTCAAATGCCCATTTTATACATGACAAGTTTTAAAATCTTCGTGGAATAAAAATTTTGATACGAACAACTGCAACTATGTTGTGAATAAATAAAGGGCGTTTGTATTTATCGATATAAATATGTAACATTACGGAACGTTAACAAATGAGCCTTTTTGTGTATAGCTTTTGCACATGAGAGAGTTTTGTGGGCCTATTGCCAACTATGCGATAGCCGCTACTTGTGTGTTGGGTAGCGGGGACTGTGCCAACTGAATTTACCCTCCAGATTGGATATTTGGCGAAACTCAGCGGAAGGTAAATAATACAGATGTCAGGAAATAAAAGTAATTTAAGGGTACGTACCTGTGAAATACCTTTTTGTAATTTTATAACGATGGCTAAGTGCAAGGAACCTCTGGCTGCAAACGTACCTACTTTAAAACTTTACAAAACTACCGTCTTTTTAATCTCTAGTCTAGAGTCTAAGTCCTTTCACCGTATTATGAAGTCTTAATATAATATAACATGTACTAATAAAATATTATATTGAGGTACAGAGACTACCACTATATACGAAGCGCACTAAAATATTCAGCAAAGCGCCGTAGGTACAGTGTTTCAAAATTTATAAAACAAGCTATAGGATTCTGTCGGATTCGATAGCAGAGCGGCAGTTCCTTTAGTAAAATAAAAATAAAAGACGAGTTACAAAACTTGTAGCGTTCAAATCCACCGCTGTTGTTGATATACTTCTAACAATATTTTTAGTTTGAATAGTTTTGATAGTGTTTCTAACTTGCAATAGGTTTTATATAATCTTAAAGAAACTATATTGCAAAGTACAGTAACGTTGCAATATAGAATTGTAATTTTAAAAATTATTTTTATAAAACATAAAAGCCACTTTTACTATAAAAATAGTGATATGCAGATTTAATTCAAACACTAGAAACAAGCATAAGTAGGCCACAAATCATCATTAAGTTAAAGTTCACAGTTATATATTATAAATTAGTCATATATTTACCGCCAATTAAATTTAACTCATTTAACATAATTTTTACAAGAGTGAACGTGATTCGTGATTTTTCTGTGATTTTGACCGTGTTAACTTGAACCAATCTTGCATTGGTTGAACCTTTTCAAACCAATGATATCAACTAACATAGACGTCAATTCGGTAACTTTAGTAAATTCTCTAACTGATAGCCTTTGTGGTTAATAAGCGTTATATTGTGACTTTTAAGCTGTGAAAGCGTAACAAAAAACTCACATTCACATTTATAATATTAAAACATAGGATATTTACAAATATAATAAATGTGACTTCAGACAACAATAATAAATAACACATAAAATAATAATATCAACCCTGATCATACATTTTCCTACCAGAAAACGAAGCTGAAAAGCCTAACTGCCCGAAACTTAGGCACGGGTTTCTTTTAAGCATGACAAGACTTTGTAGTTAGATAAAAAAAATCCAACGTTAAGTTCTGATTTCAAACAAAGTTGCAAATAACGGTGCTTTAATAATTGAATACTTGCTTTGACACCGTAGGTATCGTCATTCTATGTAGTCGAAATAAAACAGTACTTTAGGTAAAAACAGGTGGTGTCGGTACGGGTCAGAATCTCCTGATTTTTAGCCTTTCGTAAAAGTTACGAAATGAATATTTCAGCAGTTGAACGTATTCACAGAATACATAAGCAAGAGGGTATGGAACTGGGTAAACTAAAAGGCAGTTATATTGGAGCTATTGAATCTGTGTATACACGCGTAATTTTGTTAAGTAACGAGTTGCACTTAAGATCAACCTTTATGTTAATATATAATTCGTTTAAGAGGTATGTTACTAAAGCGCAAATACTATCAATACGTCCAATACATCCAATCAATTATTATTGTCACTGATATGATTAAAAAGGTATATATAGAGATTAAATATAGTAGATTTCACGCTTATCCAGGCGTGAGACTATGTATTCGTCAAGAATAACTCCAAAGGGCCTCTGCTTAGTCTTTTGGAGTTTATTTCGTCAGTGATGGATTCAGGTTCCGTATAATAGCGTGCTAGCTACTAAGATTTTCTCGACAGAAAATCATATTCACACTGCCCGACCCAGTAATCGAACCCAACTTTTCAAGATTCTTCGAGGCATTCAATAAAAATTATATGTAACGTTGGCATGGTATCTGTACTAATGTACAAAATTGTATAACAGGTACCAAAAAGTTATATTAGTTACAGTTGGAAGAGCCACGTCTTTCTGCTCGTGTTTAGTTCACGAAATTTGCATTAGCCTCATGAGATCTACGATATGGCGTATCTCAGGCAGACTACTTGGTAGCCAGCTCAAAAACCACGTTACTTACTTGTATTTCAATATAACATTGAGAGAGATTTTCAATGTAGGTATACACATTTACTAAAATTTTGCTACGTCTACCTAATCATCTTTTCAAAACAGTATTTGGATTGAATTAGTTTTACTCTGTACCTCAGTATTATGATTATATAAATGAAATAAAGGCATTTTGCGCATTGTGTACCATAATATTAATCACACATATATAATTATTGAGCTAATATTAATAGATGCCAACTGAATTCTTGTTAAAATTAACCACAACATTGTTATTCTGGCTGTATACTGTTCACCTGCTGAAAGAAATGTGTCAAAGTTTTTAAGATCTGTGAACGAATTACTGCTAACTCTCACTTATTATAAAAACATAATCCTAACTGGGGTCATTAACATATATATTGTAGCATCTACCACGGACACTAGAGTTGATGATTATCTTAATTTATTAGCCTCCCATAGTATGTTGCCCGCACAATACATTCCCACTCATACCTGAACTTGCCTGGATCATGTAATCATGAAAACCAAGCTGCCAGCAAAATGTCTTGTCGCACATACTACAATAACTGACCACTACACAGTTATCCTTAGCATTAATTCTACACATTCCTCGCACCAACCTTCTAAGACAAAGAAGCTAATTGATTATATGTCCCTTGTCACAAAAACAAATGAATTAGAAATGACAGATATTTATTAATTAGAAGATATTCCTTCAACGAACGGTTTTCAGACTGAAGATTATACTTTCTATTTCCTGTATATCAGTAGGTAGTAATACAAAGGAGTGGAGATAATATGTTGCAGCTGGTGGAATATGTTCGGTAGATGGATCTGGTAACATAATGGATTGCGCTAAAGTTCTACCAATGAATAATTGACCCCATTTATTTCTAATTTAGGGTTAACGGTTTCAATTAAATCTTTACTAGAAGTATTTTTTGTTTAGGTGTAAGTAATTTTTTTAATTGTTTCCCAGTATTTCTATGTGTGTTGTGTTGATTTTCTGCTATTGCCGCTCTATCATACTCGGATTTAGCCTCTTTTAATATATTGTGGCAAAATTTACGATAGCGAGTATAAGTAACTTTGATAGTTGTGCTGTTAGGCTGTTTTTTTATATGAGGTGTAGCTTGTCCCTGTTACGCATACAATGTAAGTCCTGGTGTTATCCAGGGTTTTTTTATTATTTTTCGCCTCGGCATCCTAATTATTTTGGTACAGTTAGATATAACCGTGATGAGAGTATTGATGAAAAAAGCAGTAGCATCATCAGTAGATTTTCTGCTTTCTCAATAGCTATTTATAAAATAAAATTAACAGCCTTATTCCAATATATTCTCTCCCCAAAAGCAAAATATGTAAGGAGGTAGTCACAGTTTGGCTCCTAAAACAGCCTTACATTAGTACAGAACAGCTCTTAATCGTTCCACAATAAAACCGACATGTTTTACACACGACAAACAGGCAAACACACGTCACTCTCACACACACATACACACGCACAATATACACACAACTCATTTGCATATCCAATTTTAATTGATTTATTACTATTGATTTATTTTAATTGGTATATTTTTATGTTGTTTATTAGTTTGAAACTACCATGAAGTCATTATCACATAGCACTCTAACATACGGCAGACACAACCAAAATCTGTTGTATTTCTACAAGAAAATAATATAAGCGTATTAAACTCTGATAGTTATTTATGAAGCAGTAAAGACAACAAAATCGCTTCAAAGAATCCAAAAGAAAACTATCGTACATTTTATGTATAAAAGCGTCATCATTTTCCGTTTTTAACCAATCATTTCCACTTATTTCCTCCCAATGATTACGAAACACAATGACAAGCTAACGAGGCCTCGAACAAATCACGCCGATGTCAACAAGCAAGTTCTCTGATACAAAATTCAATCACATCTCCTATTCTGGGCGACCCAATTAATGTATGTAGGCATTATTCACGATTGTATCATGGGATTTCTGCGATGCAATGGAGTGCAAAATGAGTGGTTTAAAGAGTAGGTAGGAACAATAACACCTTTGTTATCATTCTGAGGGGACTGTTCTGTAAATTAAAGGTAGTTTCGAAGTCAATGTGAGTTTTCTTCTTCTTAAAAATATGTATATAAGTTGAAAACATGTAATAAAATGGAAAGAGTACTCGTGTTTGTTAAAACAACCACTAGTAATAAAAATATACACATTAGTTCGGCTCGTAGCGGGGTGGCTACGAAGAGCCGTAGCCACTTCGCTACGAGCGCTCATACTAATCAGTGGGTCAGGTTAAGTAGGTATATTTTGATGTGGTATCACTAAACTTCTATAAATTGTAATATAAAATTTTATGTAGGTACATATATAATTGTAAAAGCATTTTAAAAGCAATTTTTTGAGAATGTATTTAGAGGTAACTTATCCCAGTAGTGTAAATATAATGTGTATAATATAATGTCTCCCTAGCTTCTAGTTCTGTTGCAATATTTAGCAGTAGGAAGCCCAGAATCGGGCTCTGTGCTCTGGCTAATGGGTACACAACCCATTGGTGCTACGTACTTGAGGTTCACTAATACCGCTAGTTGCATTGAACATTTGTTTTATGATACCAATGTAATCGTGTATATACGCAGACATGATCCAATGTGTGTATGTGTGCGTAGGGGCCCAATTCTTTTAATAAGAATTGTTTAAAATAGAGGCTTGTACAGTTCACACTAACTGTTTATAAGACTAAATCGGGACTCTATTCTAACCTTTTTCTAGTACTAGAATTGGTATTCAGGTCTTTGATTTGTACAAATTTGTTTCATTAAATAATTTTTCTAATATTGTCTTATAGTACAAAAGTGAAGATGATGTAGTATATCACGCTTATAGTATGTCCAGTTTCAGTCAGCCATGCATACTACTGTCAGTAAACTTCAAACAGTATATAGCTGACTATCTATCACAGTTTAGTATATGTAAAAGATGAACGGCCTGATACCTTCAATCCTTTCCGTCCGTTTTGTTTGAGAGGAAATATGGCAAAGTGCCCTTTTCATGTTTCCATCTCTCAACGCCCCAAATAAATAAACATTCAAAAAGAACGACTCGATCTCCATTCCCTTCGATATTCTCGTTGCGAGTAAAATGAAATGTCAAGTATTATAAAAATGTTGATTCTGAATTTAAGGCAATATATCTATACTAATAATATAAAGCTGAAGAGTTTGTTTGTTTGGTTGAACACGTTAATCTCAAGAAGTACAGGTTTGAATCGAAAAATTATTTCAGTGTTGCATAGACAATTTATCGGGGAAGGCTATAAGCTATATAACATCACGCTACGACTAATAGAAGCGGAACACCAATGAAAAATATTTGCAAAAACGGAGATTTTCTTTTATGTGATGCAGACAAAGTTGCGCGGGTCAGCTAGTCCAAAATAAAATCCTATATAAATTTTATTTAGATATACTACATAGTGGGAAACCATTGGACTGACACGCAGCCATCTAGGGTTCGATCCAAAGGCACACACCTCTGAATTATTCGAAGGACAGATACAAGCTCCGACTCTGTTCGAAGGTTTGTACGAAATAAATAGTTAAATATCACTCGCTTTAACGTTGAAGGCAAACATCGTAAGGAAACCTGCATATCTGAGGGTTCTACATAATGTTCCCGGAGATATGTAAAGTCTGCCAACCCGAACTGGGGTAGCGTGGTGGACTATGCCGTTATACGTTTCATACTAAAAAGACGCCCGTGCCTAACAGTGGAACAGTTCATAAACAGAGCTCATATAATTATACCCTTATTAATAGCCTTATCGTAGCCTAGATATTACATGAAATTAAAGTAGTACCTAAATACCAATTGTTAGGAGCTACGAAAAGGAGATTCGAAAGGGTCTGTCGAACCAACTAAGACAAAAAATGATATAAAAACAAAAAAAAAAAAATTACATTTAATTTCAGACAAAACAGTCCATAGCCAAGCACAATAATTTTATATGAAAATAAAAATAAACACAATAAGTAGGTACAGAACAGTCACTACCTCCTCCCCAGACCCCTCTGCGCACCCCTTACGTGGAGCTCAGTAAACCTACCGAGGAGAACAGAGTCAAATCTGTCACCCACCATCCTCAAGACACTGTTCCGACTCACCCGTACGCGTTGTACTAAGGAAGCTACTTTTTTCCTCATCAGTGCATAAAAGTCATCTACGCCGGCGTCGGCAAACATACCGGTTGCACTGCAGTATCTAGGTAGGCGAAACAGTGACCTGAAGATGTTATTGTAGAGGACGCGCAAGGCGCTGTAGGTCCTCTGCGTAAAACGGGCTCACAGGCTACAGGTGTAAAACGCCTGACAAAACGCTTTGAAGAGCGTAACCTTGACAGGCGCTGTACACCTAGCAAACCTATGCGCTAACATGTTACCCCGAATCGACAGCGCCCTACGCTCCCTCTCAACATCACAATCATCTTTAAGACTCTCTGTCAACATATGACCCAAGTATTTGAACTTTGAAACCCGGGTCAGAGGTACCCCATTGAGCAAGAGTGGTGTTGAAGAGAACCTATCAAATACATTACTTTTGCATTTAAATATCATGTACTCACTCTTACCCACATTGTACTCCAAGCCGTGTTCCAAAGCATAATTCTCACATATTTTCACCAGCTGTCTTAAACCGTTCATTGTGGGGCTCAGCAGCACCATGTCGTCCGCATAACTTAAATTGTTTACACAAACCTCATCTATATGGCAGCCGACATGTATACTGCTGAGCTCCTCAATGAGCTGGTTAACATATACATTGAATAACCTAGGAGAAGTAAGACCACCTTGTCTTACTCCACATTCCAAAGTGTATTCTTCAGAATATGTATTGCCCCACTTTACTGAGTTTACTTGGTTGTTATACCAGTAAGTAAAAATACCTATAAGGACAGCTGGTACTCTTTCATTTCTTAGCTTTGACCAAAGCTTGCCATATGACACTCGGTCAAAAGCTTTGGACAAATCCAAGAAACAGGCATGCACTGGCGTCTTACGTTTCCCATAGTAATTCACCGTTTCCTTTAAACATAATATTGCATTTTCAGTTGACAGTCCTGCCCTAAAACCAAACTGTGTATCTTTAAGTGTGACATAATTACAAAGTTTTTTGTCTAACAAGCCATCTAAAACTTTTGATATTATAGTTGCTAGTGAGATTGGTCTATAATTACTTCTTAGTGAAACATCCGCAGTAGTGTTTTTCAGTATAGGGACCACAATTGTTCTCATTAGATCAGCTGGCAGATAAGAGTGTCTAATACAGAAGGTAAAGAACATAGCTAGTACTCTACAGAGATGAGGACCCGCATACTGCAGGTGCTCGATACTGAGCCCATCATGCCCAGGCGATTTTCCTCGCTTCATATTTCTAATAATGCTCGAAACATCTTTACTAGAGAAACCAATAGGGTTTTCCACGCAGTGGAACCCAGTATCAAGCACCCTCGGCAGCCGGGAGCTTACCTGGAAATGCGCCTTGAAAGAATTAGCAATTCCCTCAGGATCGTCCGTTCCCTCTATACTAACAGGTAACTTGACCTTACCATTTAACTGCTTGGTACCCTTCCAGAACTTATTAAAATTCTTATTCGAATGCTGTGTGGCAAGTATATCCATCTTTATTTGTTCCTGATTATTCAGGCAATATTTCAGGTGAGACTTAAAAATTCTACGACTCTCACACATTTTATCGAAAAAAGGCCCATTTCCAGGTTTACCTGCATATAGATACATTTGGTAATCCAGCCTCGCCTGCCTGTGAACCTCCTTGACATGCTTGTTCCAGCCATACACACATTTAATATTACCTGTTTTCTTAACTTGTTTATAACTTATCATTGACGCCTGACACAATGACTCAATAATGTCCCTATATAAATTATCAATTATAGCTCTATGTAGTATATTTTGACATATTCCATCAGCACATTTTTGCAACTGCTGTGGAAAATCAATGCCTCTTAATTTACTGTTACACAACTGTTTATATTTATTTATTTCGTCTAATTCCCTTACTCCCCATTTTATCTTATTATTTGTGCATTTATTTATTTCAATTTTTGAATTAATCAATTTTAAATTACATTTTAATTCTATTGGTAAATGATCAGACCAATATGCATCGTGCATAACTCTAAGCCTGCTAATTGTTTTCCATGCTGACATAGAAACAACACAGTGGTCAAGCCATCGTTTACAACCGTGTGCCTCACTTTGAAATGTGTGTATGTTAGACGATATACCTGACAATTCCATGTCAGCACATATATAAGCTACACTGATTCAAAAAGGACTGTCAAACCAACTAAGACAAAATGAATATTAAAATACAATTCAAGTTGTTTACTTATATTTTATACATACTGCCCGCCGGCTGGTTGAAGGCGTGCTTTTGCATTTTATGAAACGCCGTAGGTCTTACAATTATTTGTTATCTATTTCAACGGTATCGAGAAGGATTGATACCCTATATATTTCTAGATCAAGATTACAACTTTCAATTTATATGCTAAATCAGACAAATACTCAACACTACATGAAAAATCTAGAAAATAACAATGAGACTTTCTTTCAGGCACGTTTGCTGATACTACAGACTGCGCTAACGTCACGTCCTGTCAATACAACGTTTATTTTCTTCGTTATTTGTCCGCAGATGGAAGGAATAAATAATAATTATCTAGAATAAACACTCGCTAGCGGCTGTGAGTAAGTGGAGGTCAAGGGTAAAGAAAAGCAATAATTCAGTCAACACAATCTTTTAAGCTTATCTTGTATAAAGGCAGTGCATCTTTGTATTAATCGGCAGCTTTATAAAATTTTCTAGCAAACTATACTTGTGCAGTTTGCTAGGCAATCTTATAAACGTATAAAGGTCTGTGACGGCCAATGAGAATAAAAGTCAGGCAATACTCTAGTAATTGTTTAGAAAAATATTGATTAATTTACAGATATATTATCAAATGGGCAAAATACTAAATAAACTATAATGGTGTAATAAAAAGTCATGAGACTGTTACAGATTTTTGTTTAACGTGGCTGGAGAAAAGCACTCCACCCATTTACTTGGAGATTTAGTAGTACAAACTGAATTTATAACACTAACAAATAATGCATGTACTGCAATCAGCTTTTTTTGTAAACAACTATTATTACATATACTGCACGGGTGGCGTAACTGTTTCAGTGATCGCTACGCCACTGCCACTAATCCGAGTGTTATGCGTTCGATCCCTAAACTGGAAAAATATTGTGCCGTCCACAATTAGTTGTTACATGTCTGGGTGTTATTTTGTATCCGTTGTTTGAACGTTTGTTAAGTAAAGAAGACTGCACTACTAACTAAAGAAGGGTAATCTTGATTCAGTCCTAGAACGCCTTGCCTTTATTCCCAAAGAGGTAGGCAGAAGCAGAATTAGAGCCACATCTTTTCAAGCGTGGTTTTGAGTCTTGCCTAATAAGATGCGAGTATATTGCTACCTACTGAGCACAATACTAAACTCCGAGCAGTAGCCCAAGAATATCATGACAGTAAACCTCAACAAAATCTACAACGAATGTTTTAACGTAATATTAATACAGAAAGAAGAATATCTTAACTTATTCTTAAGGAAGCCAAGATTCCAAAATGTCACGGTCACGTTCGATGACTCGTGTCACCGTAATTGACGGTTACATTTGCTTCATGACTGTTATCCGTCTCGGAATGCAATTGACTAGGCTATGATGCTTACATATTAAATAACGCCATACATGGCCTTTCAGTATATTAATTACGTTTGAAATTATGTCTATTTTAAGTCTATACGTCTAAGACTTACTAATTAACACGATCTTCTAAGTTGTTCGCCCAGCTTTGTCTTAAACTTTTGTATTGTACACGATGTGCAGTGGCGCTGCGTAAGAGAAAATGGTAATGAGAACAAATCTACCGCTTAGAACGTGTGTTCTGTACGAGGTATTACTTAATTCAATTTGCAGTACTTGCGTTGTAGTTTAACATTATGCAGTCTATTTTTAGTTGTCTAACTAGCAGTATATTAGAGTACATCAGAATAAACTATACTATAGATGACATAATAAGTCTAGATTATGATATTTTTGGTATACTCGTTGCCTGTAGATTTCCTCGCTCGGAAATAGTATTTTTTCTTGATGAAAGGTACTGTATGTCCTTTCACAAATACAAAATGATGACGATAGTGATAAAAATAGTGTTAACTTTTGAACACAGACGTCGGTAATTGCTTACGCTTATTAAAGTATACCATTTCTTTCTAAGTGTAAATAAATAGTTTGCGTCATGATATTGGAATTATTTTCTGAGACATATTATTTCTTTATTTATTTATACACCACTATCTAACAGTATGTATATTAGTTCACCTTCTATGTCGTGACTTCATAATACTAAATGAGGTCTTTTGATGGTTTTACTTGGTATTATAATATACTATGAAGTGTCAAAAGCTCAAGCGAGTGTTTAATATTTTGGGTGATTCAAATTCACATTACAAAGCGTAACCAAATCCCATTGTTTTATAATTCAAGTACGTAACTAACTGATTGATTGTAGCTCCCGTTCATTAATCGGCTGAAATGGACGTGTAATAAATGAGTTCGTTGAACTGGCCTGGAATCTAGAATTTCATACAACCCTTTCATGGTATTGCTGTGTAGTTAAGTTCCACTAAATAATATTCAATTATTTGGCCCATGTATAGCCGACTATTTTTATGATATTATAAATGTGGCGATTTGCTAAGATGTTTATGACTTACTCAATCATGTGCAAATTTTTGAACATTGAGTTACACACACACGTATTTAATTTCATAATTTTTTTGTTGAACAGACTATTCTAGCACTAGTAATAGTACCTTTGTCGCGGGAAACTTTACAAACTTTCAAACAACAACTATTTGTAGATCACACAAATGATTGTCCCGAGTGGGGATCGAGCCCACAACATTCGATGCAGTGGCAATAGTGAGGCAGCCACTTAATCACTACGCCATCTAGGCAATGGAAAGTTAAAAGTTAAACTTCATGATTACGATACAGGTAGAAGCTAAACTAATATATGTAACTATATCGCTTCTGTCTGTGACTTTTTTCGTATGTATTCTACTGGAAAGCATATTATGATAAAAAGTATCGTGATCATGAAGTTTAACATGTTTTAAAACTTTGATGAACTACGCGCGTTAAAAAATTATAAAAGTTTAAATCAATGTGCCAAAAAGCAGCAAACTGGATTCACGTTTCTTATTGATTCATTGATTTATTTCAATAAAATTGTAATAAGAATAAATGGTATCAAATAAGATGTATCTAAGTTTCACAGCGAGTAGTAATCCGTAGCTACTGCATGGCTCTCCAGGAACCCGTCTTGGGTCAATGCATTACATATCTATGATTTATTTTGTGGCTATATTAATATAATTACTTTATAAATGAATATATACGTGTATGAGGAATGTTATGAAAGTGAATGAAGCCAGAGAAGTGTGTCAGGATCGTAGCAAATGGAAATCCGTAGTCTCTGCCTACCCCTCTGGGAAACAGGCGTGAATTTATGTATGTATGTATAAATGAATATCTATTAAGATAGTGATTCACAATTAAACTTGACTTTATAGCTTCTAAGTCACCAATAATGACATAAAATACTGAATAAGATTTTCTAAACCTATTGGAATGACACTAGGATCGAGAAATCGTACTTGATTCGATTTAAGTTCGTCCTGTAGTCTACAAGCTCTAGGCGTCGGTCATAGCATATATGCATATAAAAATGATGGCCAGTCCCACAACTAACAAGTAAAAGTTATCCGATAGATAAATCGCATGCTATCTCACTCTTGTTAGGTTAAAGAAGAGAGATGGCGAGACTTTTATCTTATAGATAAATGCTATGCGGAGGTGGTGGGACAAGCCCTTAAGCTCCCAATTTATGAAATGCTATGCCTTATAATAGAGCTTATAATGTTATTAGTTGACAAATTCTGTGCTGCGCATAATCACATTATCGCACATTGTAAATATGAGCAGTGCAGAATTTGTCTACAAAAAGAACCAGACGTTATTAAACATTTATTGTATCTTGCCACCAGTGTGCCGCTGCGACTTAATAGGTTAAACCATAGCATTTAAGCGTCACAAACATTGTAATAATAGATAATAGAAAAAGCCCACTTAGACTGAAAGTAACAATATAGTGATCGGGAATTAAACCATACCTATAGTATGAGATCAGAAAGCATAAAAATAAAATACGTTGACAAAAATGCATCTAAGTTCCTAAATGAAATGAATCTATATCACGACGTTGAAGCTGTTAATTAATCAAGATGGCGTCGATGTTGACATAAAATCGCCTTTAAATCGATGAACACTTTGATAGAAACTAAGTACTAAGTGCAACATTGCAATTTTACTAATATTTCTTAGCGAGCAAACTTTAAAGTTTCATATCCTTGGCTCACTTCCGTGACTGACACAACAGTGTGCGCTATTGATGCTTAAGGTTGTTCGTTGTTTAAAACATCGGGCAAATTTTGTCGTTCATGCTAATGACAGGTACTGCGGTACATTACTTAGTTTATTTTGTATTTTTAAGTAAAAGCTATAGATAGACAAGGAAATATTGACGCGGTGTTGCAGTTTGCTTTTATAGGCGAGGAACACTTAGGCGCCGCACATGTTGTCTATCTTTACCGCTTTCCGAATTTAACATCGCCTGCAGTTGTTTGGAGACGATGGCCCTCAGCTGACATTAACACCGATTAATGACGCTGGTATCTGTAATATATTATATTAATATAATATATAATATAATATATAACTCTAATGCTGCATACACACGACGCAAGTAGCTGGTGCGGGCTATGTGTGCATGCTACTTGCTTATTTTGCATGCACGACCTAATTATGTATGTTACTTGCGTGGGTAGTGCACGCCTGCCGTTTAAACTCTGCAGTCAACCCACGCAAGTGGTTAAATTTGCACATTTTAACCATGTCTTGTATCAGAACCCTCACCTTAATTGTCGATTGCTTTACGTAATTTACACTTATGTCATACTCGCAACCCGCCCCGGCTACGCATGGGTATGTTTTGTTATTATCTTGCAGGGATTAGGCAGGGTATTTGATGAAAGCTCCCAGGTGGCTTGTTTTTTTTTCGATATGTTCAACAATTATCGTCATACTTAAACCAATTTCCACAATCCTTAATAAATTATACACCTTAACCTTCCACATGAATCGCTCTGTCTATTGGTAAAAACCTCATGAAAATCCGTTCAGTGCTACTTGAGTTTATTGTAAATAGACATACAGACGCGGCGAGAGACTTTGTTTTATAATATGAAGTGATGTAGATATTCGTGCTAATAACACGTCACTAGCGATTTACAGCGTTGGAAAGTACACCTTCATATTTATTCTAGTTTGAATATAATATATTTTTAATATTCAGTGTGCCACTCTGTCATATTTATTGTTCCATTCACCAAATCCATAACATGATTATGCAAGGTTTAGAGCACACAGGATAATGCTTTTCCAATTCAATTAAGTGATATTGACAATACTGCAGAATAATTGATACTCTTAATGGTATATTTTAAATAATTTTCTACAAACGTTGGTTACACTGAATTACGATTAGATCGAAATCGTCAAATTTGTGCATGTTTAAATAAGATTATTGCATTCAGAATAAGAATTAAAGGCAAAAGAATATAGAGCATTTTTCTTTTTAAAAATAATTGCCCCATGATACATATTTTGTCGAATAATATCACAAATTTGGTCCTTTATTCAGTGATGATGATTAGATGACCCATGATTAGATTCTTCTCTTGTTGTCTCTCAGAATTTCTTACCTCTATTTGTTTGTTGAAGGAACACATTGGCTTTCCTGCCCCATGATATATTATTACCTTCTTACAGGCAACCGGCGGAGAATAAATAACACTGTTACTGCATTTTAACCGGTAGATATGGATTCCTATTCGATTCCTTTTATCCTAACTTTATAATATTCAATACGTGACTGAAACCCCAAGTGATTATAATTTGCGGTAACCGTTCACTATCAGGCAAGCCGTACAACTGTTCGCCACATCGTTTCTACCAGATAATATTACCTTTACCCATATCTTTAAGTTTTAATTATGTATATCAACGTCATAATACTGACTCACGTTTACGCAAATTTTTGAAATTAAATTACTTTCGTAAGGATTTTATCACGTTGTTTATTTGTTATATATATATTTTGTTTGTGTATATATATATATATATATATATATATAGGTACCTATCAATGTCACTATCGAGTTTGAGAGTAGCAGTTCTTAACTTATAGAGTGACAGAGAGCGTACACTTAATGCATTTTGCAAAATGGTCATACATACACGACATGTAATATTTTAACCTGCGAGTGTTGACTTCTACATATCACAATTTATTTATCCTAAATAAATGATGACGTATCACACCTATTTAAACTACTGAAATTAACAGTATGATCGGAAGATGGGTTCGGTAAGTGAAACGCCAACAGTCCAACACATCAAAAAATCATGGAGCTTATTTTCAATAGATAATTCTAAAGATACTTTGTATTGTATGATTCAAAATATATGCAACTATTTTGAGTTCAGGGTAGTTTACACAGTACATTTCTTATTATATAAGAAGATAATGCATAACAACAATTAAACAGCTGTTATATAACAATATATTTGATCCTTTATTTCACCTATAACTTTACAATAACTGAATAATTGTTGATAAATTTTAATGTGAGTGCAAATTACTGATTGATTTTGTATTTAGTGCATCATTAACAGAAGAGCTCAAAATGTTCTTAAAGTTATTAATAATTTATAATGTTATTCTATTGAAGTACAGACTCCTTAACAAGCGTATAATATCGTGAGAAAACGGCGACCGCGTTGTGGTGTCGCATTGAGCTCGCTACGAGACCGCTCTGAACACATTGACTGATTGTCTCGCTAGGAACACGTTCGCAAACCGACAGTGTGATAAGGCCTTAACGTTACGGATTTAACGAGCATGAAAATGTAAAAATAGCAATGTCGTTAGCTCATCCTCGATCGATCTATTTCCTTAGCGCTACAATTTGCGAGGGTCGTCTGTTGACTTCTACTTATATATGCATAGACTCAATCGTGTTTTCACTTGCTGTGATCTTGGTATATATACATCTCCTGTATCATCCATTATCAATTTTCATGCACGCCTGACGTTTTATGTGGCTTTTCTCTAAAGTCTAATATGATTAAACATTTGAAACATTATGGTAAAAGGAACCTTTTCTTTATTGTAATGGTAATATTGAGCTCCCCGTTAAAACTAAAGACTGCTCAACTGAGGCAATGTTAGTTAATTTGCCTGCGATCCTTTGAAAAGTTTCTTGAAGACAAGAATACGGCTTGCGTGTTAGTGATTAATTATCGTATGCTATGATTGTTTGTCAAGCCAGGTATTATGTCACTTATGCTTTACTGACTCTATTGAAATGAAAAATAAAGTTAATATGGAAGGATAGGATCGGGGGAGGTATGTACATACATTTATGAGCTCCGAGACCTAGTAAGATCGCAGCTAAATAACTTAGTAATGTGGTACCGTACTGCTTGTCCTTTTAATCATCTTAAAAAAGGTATTGAAAGAACAACAATAAGAAGCAACTTCTTCAGTAGATATATCCTTAGAAGAGGGCAATATTAGTCTTATTCTGTTGCTAATCCATAATGCAAGGATAATCAGAAATAACATTCTGAGTATTGTACAAGTTGCGGTTATTAATCTCTCGTGTGTCGTGTGAACACTAGGTGTTCATGACCGCCAAGGCCTTCCTTTCACTTTTTTAATCAGACGCTCAACGGGTTAACCTTAAGTTGAGAGAGGTGTCTGCATTTTATAAAGGACACACGCGTGACACGACTGACACATACCATCCGTAACATCAACCATATAACCATCATCCGTATAATCAACTCGTATCCAGCTCGAACAGCCTGCGCATATGGCCTAAGCTAAGTAATTATATCCAGTACAAAATGCATTACTGTTAGGCGAGCTGCTTATTTGTTTACAGTAATATTGAATTAATAACATGTAAATATACCTATTCATCTCATTATAAATTTTGAATGCCTTGGTAGGGCAATTAAGTTCGCTTCCAGGAGTAAGCGAAGTATTATCAGCTTTTCTATTAAGCTATTCTTAATATTAGCACGGAGGAGGGTTATGTGTTATGTAATCATGGAAGTAATATAAGCAATCTGTTTAAAATAGTCTGAAATGAAAATAACTCAGTGATGCGATCGATAGATATGCAACGTTCGTGGTTTATTGATTTCAGTCAAGTCTAGCAGTCTAGTGGTTTTATTATTTAGCAGACAAAGATGCGGGTTATCATTAAGATTATAGATATCATAGATAGAATCTCCCAAACTAATTATGGACTAAATAATGTGGCGACATAATCAGATATGATTACGCAGCCACACAACAAAAAATTCCTTGATTGTTGTGAATATTTATTTTATCAACGTTTGTTAAAATATTAGTACTTAATATATTGTAAAATGTTAATATGCCCAAGCGTAGCAAAAGCTTAAAACACATTTTATTGGTGACGTATAAAAAAAAACATTCTGATAATTGCGCGACAAGATCCATATAATATTTTTTACAATTATGTCTACACGTCAACTTTTCTCGTCCATTTTTTATACAATTAGATCAATGGTGTGAATGTCTTTACTAGAATCTATAACCGCCGCATGAAACTCTCACGTGGAACTGCAAAAAATAAGAAATACACCGAATATTGTAAATGGATAGATTTATTTCTACAAGATATCCCCAAAGGCACAGCATCGATCGCTACTGATAGAACGATATATGCCATACCATAGCTATGAAGCATTCATATCAGGACCAATAACAGCTTTGGGACCCGCTAGAGACCGTAAAATGTAGAGAAGGTGGTATAAATGACAAGCGACTGGTTGTGAATATTGAAAGTAGCAGCTTATGACGGCATTTGTGCAGACGAGGTAGATACCTTTGCAACGGTACCGTGTGACGTCATAACATTACTTGATGACGTCTAGTGTGAACTCGCGAAGTGCAAGGCAATTTGCATATTGCCTTCCAGTCGTTTTACTCTTGCAAAGTTATGCACTTCAGTGTGTGTTGTTGTGCAAAAATTATGTTTACTTCTAGAACGCAAGCCCATTTTATCCGAAGTTCAATCACGTGCTCGGATTTAGAGGAAATATTAATGCTTGGCCGTCTCGGTGACGTAGATGTAGTGAATGCGTCTACTGTACTCAGGTTTTATTAACGAGCCATTAAGGACAGATAGAAAAGGTAAATGGCAAATGTGTGTTTAAAAATAAAATAATGCAAAATTATATTAATCAATTTTTGACTTTACTTAAGATTAAGCTCGTATATAAGAAAAATAAATAGAATGTCAATGCAAATATTAGGCTAGTAATCATATTTGCTACATACATCATACAATACAATTGCTAGTTTAGAAATCTATGTTGCTTTATATATTACACAATGTTGGGATTATTATAACTACTCATATTATAAATGCGAATATCAGATTCTTTGTTGCGCTTGCATGCCTTAACTCCTGGTCCGATCATCATGAAATTTCGCATACATTTTGTCAGGAGTACAGAAAAGGACATAGGAAAGGCATTTAAAATATGCAATAAGTACTTTTCTACAGATATTTAACTAGTCATTAGAACGAGTATGACTTCTGCTTACTATTTTCATCATCCGAGGTAGAGCTAGCAACTGCAAGGTTTTTCTTTACGATAATAAGTGTACTGATTAACTTAAAGGCAAAATATAATTATAAGAAATCTCGTCACACAATGCCCAGTTAGATTATATGATCTCATGTCTGTGTCCCTACTTTAGTACGAGTACAAGAAAGTACGTTTAATGTAAAAGGTTATAATAATAATCTAATGTCAATTATTATTATTGTGAGATTTATAAATAAAATGTTGTCAACGCTAATTTTGCTTTTGGCCAACGATCGGACTTCAAGGGCGAAAATCAATGGTGTTTCATTTTTTTTTGATAGGGTAACCAATGAGCCCTCGTAAAACTATCAAAAATAAATATCTATAAGTATATTATATCAAAAATATTGTAATTAATTACTAAGGTAGAATTTAGGAGAATTTTGGTAGAAACAGCGTTTTGAATTTACCCTATTTACCAGTCCATACTTTTCTAGTTATAAGTTAAACTAGAAGCAGGAAAGATAGGAAAAATAATTGGCGATGCCTAGTCATATTGAGTCTTTGTTCTACAATAAGCAGGGCACGCGTTCCTTTGTGTTAAATGACGTCTCTGACGTCGTTACCCTTTCTTTGTAAGCATTTGTTTTGTTCAACAGTAACATTATTTGAATCTTTGTTTAACAAACGCTGTGATTTTATAGAAAACGTGTGACAACCAATAGGTAGATAGATTTCGAAGATGAATATTGTACTGCATGAATACTGTCTGTACATTAATGTCTAAGCGTATACGCTTAGGTAAATGTTCAGTTTGCTATAGCAAATGAGATAACATATAGTTCGATTTATTAATATTAATGTTATTAATGTTTACATACTCAATATAATGTTAGACAACGGGTCTTACACGCGATAAAGTATTTAAAATGTAATAAATACCTATTGATTGCCCGACGTTTCAACCGACTTGCATCGATCGTGGTCATAGGTTGACTGATGTGAGCTCAGCGGCGCCTTCGTGAAGTGCGGGTTTCGGCAACTACCCTCACTTGGTCACTATTATTTATATTCGCACTGTCGGTATTTCGACACACAACACTAACGACATCTACACACTGGCTACCTAAGTCACTACGGTGACGTTTACATTTGCTGATGACTGGATTCCAAGATGAAGACAAACGGTATCCATCCTCCTGGTTGAAATTGCTATAGGTATTTCTTAATTTCAACCGCTTCACGTACTATCCTGGAGTAATGGTGACAATCGGTGGATAAAACCTGTGGTTTATGTAACTCAATCCAGTGGTTTGGTCCAGTCTCCAGCAAATGCTCGGCTATAGCAGACTTGTTTACTAACCGGTTCTTGACAGCTGTGATATGTTCCTTTTCAGCGATTGTACGTTTGGTCTATCCGATATAAGAACTACCACAACTGCAATTCACCTTGTAAACGCCAGGTGTTTGAAAAGGGATAACATCTTTTGGAGTGCGTAGATAGCTGACTACTTTGGAAAACGGACTATATACAGTCTTTATGGAGTATTTCTTCAGTGCTGTTCCAACTTTGTCCGTTACTCCGCAAGTCGATCGAACCGTCGGACAATCAATAGGTATTTATTACCTTTTAAATACTTTATCGCGAGTAAGACCCGTTGTCTAACATTATATTGAGTATGTGTACAAATCGCTATAGTCTAAAAACTTTTATGGCAAATGTTTAGACAGTATTTTCAGTTTTAAAATTTGACAAAATACATCTTATTTATAAGTATGTATTTTGTCTAATAACAGCATTTCACTTCTGTGTAAGAAGACGTGTGGTCCAACTAATCCTTCCCCAGTCATTTATACATAGATACCTAAGTCAATGGTCTTGTCAATGGGTCGTTTGACAGTTTGACGGACAGAACCATTGATCTAGAGATTAAGGGAAAGACTAGACTATCTATGACGCAAAGTATCTCTATATTATAATAAATATGTACTTTTGTTGTTGCGAAACACGCATTTGCTAGGAGTTCATCCCCCAAAGGAGTAAAAAGGGTGCCCCCAACAAAGAATATTTCGTTCTAAAGTTAAATTAATGATAATTAGGATATGGCTTTCTGTTTAGATATAAAATTTATGTAAAGGGTGAAATAGGAACAGATGTACAAGATAATTCTGACTATAATTACGTTTCATATATAAAAGTTGTTAGTATAACTATTGAGTACCTTTCAGTAAGAAATGAAAATTAATTATAAATGGGTTTTATATTTGAAAAATATTGCCTTTGACAGCTTACATAGATATTGAAAGTTAATATAGCAATTTTGTAAATTTTTGAGTCACAGATAAAGAGTTACCTGTAAACAGTCTCACCATAATTTAAACTTTAAGAATGTGAAATAAAAGATGAAAGTTTGTATGTATATTCTGCAATTTTAAAGTTATGTTCACGAAAGTGGATAAGCATAAGACTTTTTAAATGGAAGACAAATTACTTGTTTTAGGGACATCGATAATTTAACTATTCTTATTTAACCCCTGGAGGGTGGCACAGGCCATTAAACCTTGCAAGGTAAATATAAAATCATCAACGTTTGACAGATAATGTTATACCGGATTTAGTTAGAGAATGTTGTGTTCTTTGAGTCAGTATTTTTGACCAAATGAAGCTAACAAATTTAATTCACCTATTCATTTACAATAATTGACAAGAAAAATGGTTAATGGGTGACCGCGTTTTAACGTGATTAGAACTATATCGTTGTGATGACAGAGAGAAGACAGGTAAAATATGCATGCATGCAATTTTCAATTCAATCTATTTAGGTCATTGTTATTACTAATTTAAAGTTTTGTTGTAACCAAAAAGCCTATAATTATTTAATCGATACGCACGCGAGTAAAGTCCCGGGGAACAGCTAGTATAAATTTATAAAACTGTGAGAAAGCCACGCATCGGCACGAATGGGCTAGCTCGACCGGAATGATACCACGACCTCACAAAACACCAGCGTCAAATAGCGCTTGCGTTGTGTTTCGTCAAGTCAGTACAGGAGGCCCAATCCCCTTTCACTATGATAGCGCAGTTGAATTACCGAACGCTACACCAGGAGGGTACCAACTGTTCTAGCTTTGGCGAATCCCTCTCTGGGCGTTCACGCTCAGGGCACAACGTACATGAGCGTGAACGCCCATGTCACTCCTCGTATTCTGGGAGGGGTACAAATGCGCTCATTAATGCCCGAGGCAAGAGTCAGCCTTGGCCTTTTTTCTTGACCGAGGCGCAAATATCATCTCCAACAAACACATCCTGCCTCACTTACCCTGGGTACGAACTAGAACACTCCTGACTAGGGCCGGAGTGTGCGTGTATGTCAGAGACGATATCAGCTCTCGTCGCCTCAGCAATCTTGAAGCGGCCTATTCAACTTATGGCTCCGTGTAGTCAGCGATGACCATCCTCGCGTCTATGCGAGCCTCTATAGGTCCCATAGTGGTCATACCGAAACTGACCGACTCATCGAGTTTCAGACTTTGTGCAGCAGCAGATCCCGTCCGCGGAGATCGTTTTACTTGGCGATTATAACGCCCACCACGCCGACTAGCTCAGTTCCAGTAAGACCGATCATGCGGGGAAATCTGTTCATGACTTCGCCCTGGCATGTGGCCTGACACAACTGGTTACCACGCCCACGCGAATCCCAGATGTGGAGAGCCAAAATCTTAAACTGTTGGACCTTCTGCTGACTTCACATCCGGATGGATACCACGTATCTACTGGCGCCCCACTTGGTTCCTCAGATCTCTGCCTTATCTGGAGTACAGTGCCTCTCACGTGCTCGTCGCAATTGCGTGTCGCACGCGGCCGCCGTGTGTGGCACTACAAGTTAGCAGATTGGGATGAGGATGCGGTCCTTCTTTGCGTCCTACCTTTGGGGACAAGTATGATTCTCGCCGGATGATCCCAATGCCGTTGCTGATTGTGTTGCTGATGTGGTGCTACAGGATATGGAGCTTTTTATTCCGACCTCTGTGGTCCCCATTGGTGGCAAAAAACGCAAAAGCAGGAAACTTACCAAGCCTGGGCTGAAACGGTGACGGCATGTGATGTAAATACCAGCGCATTAAAAAGGGAGTATAACTTTGCCTCCAGAACCTTCAAAAGAGACATTGCAAGGGCGAAGTTGAAGCACATCGGTAGAATTGGTGAAAGACTTGAACATCTTCCTTCGGGAACTCGTGCATTCTGGTCTCTTGCCAAAGCTATCGAAAGAAATTTCGTTAAGCTATCCTTTTCACCTCTTCACATGGGAAATGATTCGTTGGCCCACGACGCAAAACAGAAAGCCGATCTTCTGGGCAAACTCTTTGCATCCAACTCGACTTTGGATGACAGGAGACAAGAATCGCCTACCATACCACGGTGTGTGGGTTGTATGCCGGATATTGGACTCTACCAACGCACCTCTATCCCTTGATATCCATGTCCAAGTCGAGTGGGCCAGATGGAATCCCCACTATTGTATTGAAGATGTGCGCTCCAGATTTGGCGCCGGCCTTAACGCGACTATTTCGGCTCTTTTACTCTTCTAGCGTAGTCCCGAGATCATGGAAGACAGCATTGGTCCACCCGATCCCAAAAAAAGGCAACCGCTCAAACTCGTCCAACAACAAACCGATAGCCATAACCCCCTTTTCTTAAAAATAATGGAATCCACCATCAACCATCAGCTCTAACGGTACCTAGAGGGCTATCAGCTGGTTAGTGAACAGCAGTATGGCTTCCATAAGGGTCGGTCGGCTGATGATCTTCTAATATACCTGACACATCGTTGGGCTCAGGCCATCGAGACAAAGGGCCTTGGCAGTTAGTTTAGACATAGCGAAGGCTTTCGATCATATTTGGCACAAAGCGCTTCTTTCGAAAATACCTTTTTATGGGCTTCCCAAGAGATTATATTAATGGGTCACTAGCTTTTTAGCAGACAGTAGTATTAAGGTCGTAGTTGACGGTGAATGCTCTAACATCGAGTTAGAGCAATCACCGTCAACTACGACTGTAAATGCTGGTGTCCTTCAAGGCTGTGTGCTATCACCTACTCTGTTCCACCTCCATATCAATGACATGTTGCGAATGAGCAGCATTCATCGTTATGCTGACGACAGCACGAGTCATGGTCTCTATACCGGCCGCGCTAACATCTCTCAAGAAACTATAATTGAGCACCGAAACAAATTTGTGTATGGAATTTAGACCTCTTTGAAGAAAGTCTCGGATTGCGGCAGTCTTAATTTGGTCCGATGTAACCCCACAAAGATACAAGTCTGCGTGTTCACCGCAAAAAAGCTGCCGTTGGTCGTATCTCCTCGTTTTGAGCACATCCCCATAACTGCTTCAGCCAATATTGGAATACTTGGTGTCGACATATCGAGCGAAGTCTAGTTTCGCGGCCATTTAGAGAGTAAGGCTACAACAGCTTCAAAAAAGCTTGGCATGCTCAACAAATCGATACAGTATTTCACGCCTGTTACTTTATAAGGCGCAGGTTCGGCCTCACATAGAAAACTGTTCACATCTTTGGGCAGGGGCACTCCAGTACCAGCTTCTCCCTCTGGACCGCATTCATCGGAGAGCGACTCTAATCATCGACTGCCAGGATGTTTCAAATCGGCTAGATCCCTTAGCGCTGCGTAGAGATGTGGCCTCGCTATGCATCTTCTATCGCTTTTACTACGGGGAGTGCCCCGAGGAATTGTTCGGACTGATTACTGCCGCCTCTTTTCGCCATCGTCCTACGCGACAGCATTTTCATCCCCATCATTTAGATGGTTAGCAGTCCAGAACCGTGCGGTTTTCCAGAAATTGTCTGCCTCGCATAACAAAACTGTGGAATGAGCTGTTGCCTGCGGTATTTCCGGACCAATACGACCTTCAAACCTTCAAGAAAAGAGCGTACTTTTTTTAAAAGGCCGGCTACGCACTTGTAACTTCTCTGATGGTGCGGGTGCCCATAATGCGACGGCGGCGGTAATCACTTACCATCAGGCGATCCGTCTACTCGTTTGCCTACTATACCATAAAAAAATTGAGACAATTACCAATGAAATGTTTGCTAGATGTTTTATTAACAGTTATTTTAATGAAAAAGAACTTTATAGACATTTTCTATGAAATTGATTGAGTTATAATATAAAACATTGTTAATTTTTCATTTATGTAAATAGACCTATCCATTTCACCATTACTATTAAATTAACCAAGTACAGAAGTAATTAATGCACGACGAATTTGACTTAATACAAAGAATATAATAATATGTAATGAGTTTAAGATTCTTTTTCCTTAAGAAATTCTCGCACTAAACATGATTCCTGTCTTGCGGGCTACTTTAAAAACATTTAAACAATGGACATAGATGAAACCCAGACACAGAACAGTCATCTGAGGCACACACAAATTTTCAACTTGTGTGGAATTCGAACCCAGAAAATTCGGTATAGTGTCCACGTCATTCTGCCAGTCAATTTATAAAAAATATAAAATATATAATAATTGTAAAAAAAGTATTTTAATTAGTCATGTTATATCCGCAATAAGTAAATTGATTACAGGATCACACATAACTTTAAAGCTTAAGCGCATAGTAACGCCATAGGCTTTTATTATAATCATATAGCTTAGTTGCTAGTTAAAACTATAGAACTAGTAAGGGTATGTTAAGCTGGTTTCGGCATGTAGAAAGAATGGACGAGAAAAGGCTGACTAAGAAAGTTTATAAGGCTAGTGTGAATGGAACAGTCGCAAGGGGAAGACCTAGGCGAACGTTTATCGATCTTATCGGAGACGTTCTGGACAAAGGCCAGGTTAGGAGTACCTTAAACCGGCGACCGTGTATGAGAAATATAATGAAAGTGAATGAAGCCAGAGAAGTGTGTCAGGAACGTAGCAAATGAAAATCCGTAGTCTCTGCATACCCCTATGAGAAACAGGCGTAAATCTATGTATGTATTTATGTATTTTCCTACTACTCTATCATAATAAACCATTAATATAGTAGGCAAATTGAATACTATTCCAAATAACAAGAATGCCTGGTATTCACGATGGCTATTTCATTCACACCATCCAATTTGCGATGCGATGTGTCTGCATTACTTATTCGATCGGCAAAGATTACTCGACAAAATTTACGCGAAGATCTCATTACCATAGCATTCATCTTATTCCGGCTCTTTACTGGCATTCCACTTGATTTTGAAGGCTCTACTGCCAATTTTGATACTGGTTACGGATTATCGAATAGTTTTGGTTAATATCGTTTGTGTTTATTTGTGTTACCACCTTGAAATTATATGCTTATTCATGTAAGTTCTTAAAATAATCACCATTGAATTACTAATTTATTTTATATAGGCAATATATACGTATTTATTTCCTATAAATATTTAATTGCGACTAACATCGTTGTCTAGTATTAAATTAACTATATACAGGAGTTTTCAGCAAGAACTTTGTTTAGTAAATAAAAATAAAACATTAAATTTAGATGACAATGATTCAAATTTTTATTGTACGAGTATTAACCCGTCGAGCGTCTGATTAAAAAAGTAAAAGCAAGGCCTTGGCGGTTATGAATACCTAGTGTTCACACGACACACGAGAGATTAAAAAAGGTAAGGTTTGGCAATTATGAATGAAAAATAATATCTGATTAATATCCACCATGACCACGGTTCCAGATGTCGATTCTTTCATCAAAGTTTTTAATCACTTATTGCCAAAGTGGTGAGTCTATTTCGTTAATCACTTCACAAATGTTGGGTTTAAAGGCTTCAATCGTTTCAATTGCCTCCGTATAGGCTCTGTCTTTAATATAACCCCACAAAAAATAATCCAGCGGTGTTAAATCACATGATCGAGCTAGCCACTTAACAGTTGAATTTCGCAAAATTATGCGATCGGGAATTTTGGTTTACAATAAATTCATTGTTTCGGTGGATGTGTGACTTGTGACACCGTCTTGTTGGAACCACATATTAGTGATATCCATATCATCAATAATAAGCCAAAATTAAATTGTTAACATCTCTCGATAGCGTAATCCATTGACCGTAACCGCATTTCCAGAAAAATTTTTGAAGAAAACGGCTAATCATGCCTCCAGACCACATTGCGCATCATATAGTGGCATGTTCAGCATATAAAGGCTTCTCAATAATCTGTCTTGGATTTTCAGAAACCCAAATGCGACAAGTTTGCTTCTTGACGTAGCCTGACAAATAACAATGGACTTCGTCTGAACAAAAGATATTTTCCGAAATACCAACGGGTTGTTCTTGAATGAATTGAGCGAATCTATGGCGATGTGAATGATCGACCGGCTTCAATTGTTGCACCAATTGCACCTTGTAAGGCTTTAAAGCCAAATCCTTACGTAGAATACACCATGTGGTTGTTGTGGATCACCTGATTTGTTGAAAACGTTGAGGATTTGACAAATTTGGATCTTCTTCAACACTGTGGCTCACTCACGGCTGAGATGTTCTCACTTGAACGACCCGGTCGAAAACGCGTTGGTGTTGGCACATTATTTACCGAGTCTGTCGATTCAAATTTATTGACCAAATTCTTAATAGCGGTCTCAGAAGGACGATTATGTTGATCGAAAATATCCCGAATTTTACGAAATGTAACTTTTACAGATCCACCATTTTCATAGTGAATTTTTATTATTTTAATGCGATTTTTGAGAGAAATTGAATTCATTTTAACAATTGCCGAAGCTTCTTCTACGTATATGTCAGAAAACGAAATGTCAAATCTGTCATATTGTGTAAACATAATATTGGAAAACAAAGTTCTTATTGAAAAACCCTTAATTATGGTAGTTTTTAAATTATGGTAACTCAGATAGAATCTACGAAAGAATCATATTTCTACACATTCATTATTACGATCAAAACTATAGGAATTTTAAAGTTGCATATTCCAACACTACCAGATAAATTCTAGTCTACAAGACATAAGAAAGAAACACTTAATAATTCCAGTAACACAAAACCGTTTCACCCTGGAGAAAAGCGATTCTAAGCCGGCTTTCTTCCTTCATAATGGACCACGATCACGTGATAAGTAAGATCAACGTACTTATAGATTTAAGATACAAGTAAAATATTAGAATAATTCTTCAAGATTTTTCAAATACTGATTTACTAAGTTACTAGGTTTTGCCTACTAATTTGCTTGCATTAATCTAGATTTTGTCAATATAATTCTACCCCTCGGTAAAATACTTTTTTGTATGAAAGATACTCCATGCCCTTTTCTGTATCCCTGATAAAGTGTATGCCAAATTTCATTATGATCGAGTTATTAAGGCGTGCAAGCGTAACAAACAAACTCACACTCGCATTTATAATATTCGTTAGCATTATGTTCGCTATACATTCAAACAATAGTTAATCAACATAACATTCACGACATTGTTGAGCATAAAAAACAAATTCCATTTCTACCTGTTAGAACGCAAACTGAAGCACACTATCGTTTCAAGTTTCCACTGAATGTTCACGATAACCGAATTAATTATTAACAGTAGTTTTTGTTCCATTGTTATAACAATGGTGCAAAAACTACAGGTGAGGCTTAACCTAAATGGATAGGCAAATACGCTGTAAAACCTTTGTCCAGGCACGTACCACAAAGCCACAGAATTCCCTGCGCTCCGCTCCGTTTTATATAGGTCTAACCTTACCGTGTTAGTATCGTGTGGTGGCAATTTGTACGTTAGTATAAATATGATTTTTTAGTTGTGTTAGTATAAATCGTTTTGTGTTAACCTGTCAGGTTTTTGAATATCACACATAATAAAAATCCTACTGTATCTGTTCGCCGGTGTGCCGCTGCGAATCAATGTTATTTCACATTCTATTATTCACGCAGTTGTATGTTAATATCTCTGTATTACTAGTAATTATAGTCCAATTTCAATGACGGTTCTTTACTGAGATATTATTGAGGATAAGAACCTTAACACTCTAGTTTATACACTTAGCAGCACAAAATACGGCCCAAATATAAATAACTCCGAAACTAGTCTTTCGGGGCCATAAATAAAATATTTGTGTTATAATTTAATAGAACCTATATTATTCTTGATTCAAGCCAAAAGAAAACTAAAAATAATCCATTATTTTACTTTTATGACACTTTAACCGCATAACATTATTGGGACACTTGGAATATAAGTGACTTGAAATTTGATTTTAAAATGATTGCACTTTAAGCATAATTTCTTTTCGTTAATTATATTTATAATTATAATATAAATTATATAATTAATATATATAATTATTAATTATATTTATAATTTTAATTTTATATTAATTATATTTATATATTAATGTGTAGCTTATCGTAGTTCTTCCAGATAGCACACAATGTCGGGCACGCCACGATCGTGGCGGTAAGTCCCGTTTTTGAGGAGTGGCTGGAGAGGCGGCATGGCGCCCTCACCTTCCGGCTGACACAGGTACTGACTGGCCACGGTTGTTTTGGCCAGTTCCTGTGTCGTATACGCCGGCAAGAGACGCCCGGTTGTCACCACTGCGGCGACTGCCGCGACGTTATAGAGGACACGGCGCTGCACACTTTGGCGGTTTGCCCCGCCTGGGCATCGCAGCGCTGTGAGTTGATCGCTGCAGTCGGATCGGTTGCCCTCTCGCTCTCGGCCGTAGTTCAGTCTATGGTCCGGAGTGAGAGGTCATGGAACGCCGTTGCCTCCTTCCGTGAGGAAGTAATTTCCATCAAGGAGGCGTTTAAACCCTCTCCCCAACCGCAGAGCTGGGCGCCGGAGGGCGCGAGATGACCTCCAGCCACCCTGAGGTTTGACCTGGGGGTGGCGGGCTTTGTGGGCCTGCCCGCCATCCGTTCAGCACCAGGTCCGAGAGGCGGCGTGCGTGTTCCCACGCGCGCCTCTGTGTCGAGTCCGTCTCCAGACAGTAGGGTTTTATGTGAAGTAGTGCCTATTTTGGGTAGGTCTTTCGTGTAGTGGCCAGCCGTTTCATACGGCGGGCCGTAACCTCGGCGGGGTCGCGACCGCATGCGAAAGCGATTCGCGCGGCCCCGTCTATAGTGGTTTTGTCGAGGAACACCGTGGTAGGTTTAGTTGGTATTCCGGGAGGTACTTTACTATTATTCCATCTTTCTTTTACCCCGGCGATTCCGACATAATCCCTCCGCCCGCCCCCGCGGAGGGATAAGAGTCATGGCATTACCACACGTAAAAAAAAAAAATATAGCACGCAATGTCGATAAATCCCGCACAGACTGCTAAAACTGTACTTCTTAGGAGTCAAGGGCTTACTCAATGGAAGGTCGCTAAAATTTTAAATGTACCTCATACAATTTAAAGACACACTCATTTAAAAGATAGAACAAGACTGATTTTTACACGAAAATATCAGGAAGCGGCGGATTTAGATATTCTTCAGTGCGCAATCAATGATTTACTGGTTCGGCAATTTTGACAAATCGTTATTTCACTGCCGTGAAGATACGGCAGCATAAACAAACAGCAAAATGAGTCGCCGAAAATGAGCGTACAGTTGGAAAAAAAATAAAGCAAGTCGACCTGCATGCTGAAAGACCAGCTCAAGGTTCAGAACACTCCGGGCAACATCGCGTAGCTCAAATTTTATTTGCCTAAAAATCGTCAATTTCAACACATGAGCAATGGTGTAAATTTCTTTGTACGGTTTAATGCAGAATAGCCTTTACAACTTTAAACAACAGTGAGTGTATGCATAAAAAGCATGGTCAGCCGTTTCTGCCAACAAAACCCGGCAACCCGTTGATTTCCATAGAGGGATTTTCATGGTTTGGGCAGGATAAGTTCAGATGCTCGTACAGAGTTAGTAAGGGCTGAGGGTTAAATAATGTCAGTTCGATATACTGAAGAGATCCTCCAAAAACATGTCTAGCATATCAGGTGTTCATCGAAAGTGAGAAATCACTTTTATTACAAGACAATACCCGACGGCACACAGCTCGTTCTGTAGATAAGTACATTTCGGAGGTCAAAATGCGGTAATTTTAGTAGCCAGCAAGAAGTACTGGAATAAATGCCACTAAGTGTGTCTGGAATATGCTTAACAGGAATGTTAGACTAACTGCCAGCTCACCGCAAGACCTCCATGAGCTAAAAACCGTATTGGAAGCTTTTAACATCTACCTAGGAAAAATTTCTAAAGTAGAGATTTAAAAATATGGTCCAGGTAATGTCTAATCGCATGCGGGGGATTATCAGGCTCAGAGGTAAAAGTACTGCTAATTAATTTTAGACATTTCTTATTATTCTTTAAAAACAATCCGATAAATGTGTAAGCTTATTCTTTACCTTGAATTACTGCTTTTGTAATTTGTATAAAATTACCAAATTCAGAAATCTTCTATTAATCATAGTCCCTATGAAAATGAAAAAATTGATAAATGTGATTAAAAAAATAGTATAGTTTTAATTAAGATTATAATTCAAATAATATGCTTGGGCCACTTTTCGTACTGCTGAGTGTACATTAAATATAACATTGTCAAAGCTTTCGCATTAACGATGGTATATAAAACTTTGTGTAGATATTTACAACAAATAAATTAAAAAATAATTATTTAAAAAAAAATATTAGAACGCTAACAAATGTATACCATGAAACCATAAAAAACACTCAAAACAATCGACGTCGGTCTCTATTATGCGGAAGCGGTGTGGCGACTAGAGTTGAGTTCCATTCAATTATAGAAAAAAATTTAACATGCAATGTGAATGAGTTAGGAATGAAACCATATAAAACTTCAAATAACTTTGGTCACGCAACTCTTTTGTAATTCAATAAATAATTAATGTAAAACAATGCTTAACCCCGAATTTTTATGCGTACAAATTTTTGTTGGCAGCTAGGCAATATAACGTGATTGATTACATAGTTGATACATATCTTGTTTATAACATTCTCCGTGTTTTCTCGTTATGGTATTATTTCATTAAAGTACCGGTAGCCCAATGAATATGATATTGGACTTCTGACCGAGTGGCCGTATGTGCGATACCGTACCAATGGACCACCGACATGATGTTATATATTTTAGAACAATCCGTACTGTAAATATATTATTCACTTTAATCGTAATAATAATGTTATAATGTTATTTTATACATAGTTACCTTATATTATATTTTTATTGCTTTTTTGTTTAAGTTATAAAACATAACTATGTTATGTAGTAGAAATAAGAACGAGTTTCACAATTAAACAATTACGTTTGCCAAATTAATGTAAAGTGTAATAGATCTAAATTACCATTGTAAAGAAATAATTTTTTTGTCATCTCGTTTTTTTAGTTAATAATTTATAATAAACAAATATACACTTCTTCCTATAAATAATATACAGACGTCACTTTATAAACATGTCTGTGTATAAACAAGTTTAAATCAAAATGATAATTATAAAAACTAAATCCTATCTTCAACACCTATTAGCATAGGTGTTGAAGATAGGATTTCTTCTGTGGTTATTGAAGGAAAATACTGCTTGCTTCACGATTATAAGATATATTATCATAACATATTTAAATTTGCAAAACTGTAACATTTGGACGTGCGTTCACAATGGCGTCGGTTATTCTCGAATGTTCGATGAGCGCTCGCGCCGTACGGTCTGTGATGTCCTCCCCGCGCGCGCGTCCATACCCCTCATAATGTAGTGATGTATCACTCGCAGCAACGTTATATTGTGAACATAGGTATATTGCAAATCAATTCCTATTACTAATCTACCTAAGCAGAAATAATGTGAGCTTATTGGCAATGTTGGCACATTAATATAGTTTCCTTTTTAGACGACCTACATTTATTATTAATTTAAAGCGATAGGCCGCTAGAGCGCTGATACATATTTTATAGCCTCGCAAAGCAATAAAGCTAAAATTTGGGCCGACAGTAACATGTCGAATGTCAGCCCAGATAAGACATGCACGGTATGATAACAACGCATATTGCATGTAGAAAGGCGGAGTATATTGCCACACGGAGCTACATATCTTACGCATATTACAGAATGTAATATTAAATTGGGTAAATCAAAAAGCTTCAAAGGCTCGCTTCGGGGGCGTCGCTAAAATAATGTCTCGACTGTAAGATTCTTTTCGAATTTATATGAGCTGACTTTTATGCTGATGTTACACAATCAATGTATTAGGTGTGCCTGTTTTATGTTGCAGCCTATAATATGACCGCTGTTTGTATACCTACTGATATGTTGCTGGGCACCGTGATTTTCTAGTATGAGAAGGATTTGCTAAAGTTGACCACATATACTAAGCTGCTAATGCGATTGGCCATTAACACATTCCCGTATATTGTTATGAACAGAACGCCCAAATATTTTCTCATAATTTTGAACCTTGCTTTAATGCGCCTGGTTATTTTATGCATAAGACGCTAGCAATAAACGAACTCTTTGAGCCGTGTCTGTGTCGCTCATGATGACAGGCATCTCACGCTGCTGCTGACGCTGCGTTTAACCGATAATACTAGATTATGCCCACGGTTTTGCTCGCATAAATATAGGTTAGTAACAATACTTTTGACTGGATGAAATACCTTTCATCTATCCATCAGAGGAATAGAAAAGAAAGTAGGTAACCTCTGTGTCATTTCTTGTTCCCCTGACAACGTGCGAAATTTCATAATGTTTGGTCGAGTAAAAAGTGTAACAAATAAACAAACCATCCCACATTCGTATTTATATATGCGGAATGCGTCTATGCGGAAATCACAATGACACAACACACCGTATGACGGATAGAGAAATCGAGGCAATATAAGTGATATTTACCTAGTTTCTATAATATAAATTCATAGTGTTGAAGCGACGACGACTAAGAACGTCTTGAGTCGACCAGATTACGTCTATTGTTTAACAAATCCAGCTCTGAGCAGGAACGGCAGCAGGAAATTCGGTGCATAGATAGAATTGTGAGCACTTAAACCTCTTAGCCATTCACTTTAGGCTAAAGAAGACTCTGTGTGCTAGTTTGAGTAACAATAGCTATTTTATCAGATGAAATAAGTAGTTTGAGCAAAGCTGTGCTTGTGCGAGCTATAGATCCATACATATAATATATAAATGTAAAATATAAGCAAATTACAGTTACACTTATGTATAAATAAGATGTAATAAACAATCCTCCGCAATAATAATACTGTGGTATTATTCAGTTTTACAACGACAGTACAAAAATTGCTAAACTAAGAAATTGTGTTTCAAGCGTTCATAAGCTACGATACCCTCTTACCAGCTGGAGAGGTAAGGTCGGTACAAAGATGTTTTGAAAATGTTTTATTACGTCATGATATACCTATATACAATTTTTCAAATGTATAAATTTTATACGCAACATGAATTCTGAGCAAGTTTTCAATTTGTTTGTTCAGACACACTTTACAATTTGCCAGACACGTCAATGCACCGTTTTGACGCAGTTATTTTTAGTGATTTGTTTTTAAATTGACAATTTTTTTAATATCTGGCTTTGATTACAAAATTTTAGAAAACTAATCATGTCTACACTGGACTCACGTTACATTATAATAGCCCACGAATAAAATAATTCAAGAGAAAATAAAAAAACAAATCTATAAAGCGCCTTCACAAAGTCATTGGTTTTAAATGTAATTTTAGAAAATAAAAAGGATCTGCCCGCCTGCGTAAATAAAGTGTTTTCATATATTTGTTTTATAATAAAAGTGGTTAGTGGGAAGCTTGTGTGAGCGTGAACACTCGTGCACAAGAGGTATAATATCGCCTGCGGAGATAGCGAGTCGCCGTCAAGATTGGCCACCGTGACCGAATTTCGGTCTAAAGAGAATTATTCTTGCATATACGGAAATAATATTTTCATGAGATTTACAGCGCCTAGCATCAGACTATACAACTTTGTGATTGCCGTATTATCCTAGATACCCTGGCTACTGGAACTAGCAAAAGTAAAGAATAACTCAATAAGGGAGAGATAGGTTTGCTTGTATAATAGCGCTTTCTTCAGCTGACTGCGAACACCGTTTAACTTTGTTAGTGCGCCAACCTTCTTTTTGCAACTACTAAGTTTGCTGTCATGAACTTGTCTGTTATTTACGAATGTTTTCGTGCACTTTTATGAGTGTTATATTTTTTTATGTGATTTGAGGGTGTTAATTTACAACAGTACGCACTTTTTAAAGGTTATTGCCCGCTCTAAGAGCCTGCTCACATACTTAATCATAAGCCAATATACCCGAAGGCGTGAGCAGAGGAGTATTACATCCACACTTCACCAAATATGGTTTTAGATGCCAGAGAGACATCCAGTTACTATTCAACCAGGCACTGTGCTGATACTGAGGATTTCTTGACAGAATAATAACACTTCGTCGAACCGTGAATGTAATGGGAAACCCCATGGTATCGGTGCCGGTCAGTAGTATTGAAATAGCTCCTGCGGGCTACACGCGTAAGCTACAACATGCTGGTTTCAAGCATGAATTAATTATTGGCTTACGTGATCGGATGGCTTGCGTTGATTTTCTATAAGGTCACAATCTGTTCGAGTATCTTATCTTACGCGTATTACCTACGCGTTGATACCACATAAAGAACATTTGTTTTTAATTTATTTCTTCTATTTGCAAGTCTTTTCAAAGCTAATATTAATCGTTCCTTTTAATCGTCGAATTTGTGCTGCATTTTTACAATACTCGGCGCCACGGCCGGCATTCGATCTGAGGATGCAGTAATGCTTTTATTAGATAGTTCGCACCGCACAGCGGCACTGCACGAAACAAATCTCTTTACTACGTGTACAATTGCATTTTTATCGCGTTTCACCGGATTGTGCGCGTTTTATAATACATACACACAAATACAAATATATCTCTGTCGCATCTAATTTTCTTTTTCTTTAAATCATACCGTTCACACTTAATCATTAATGTGATTATTGGATGATATAAGATATTGATAATTTTCAGTATGTTATAGACTTATGACATAAAAGGTTTCTTAATTTTTATTTTATTATAATTCATTTAAGTTCCCTTTCTAAAATATTTATTCTTTATAAATTATGTTATCTTGATAATTTATTGACTTAATGATGGATTGAGAAAATTTTATTTGGCTTCGTCTATTACATAACAGAAAACTGACATCGGTTTAGTTTTGGAGGACGTGAAACAGTACGTATAATATATTCTATGGTGTAAGTGGTCGTCTTGCCAATACGGCTAAGTTTGCGGATTAGATCTCCATAAAACCCTAAAAAACATATTATGTTATCCAGAAGTTCTTGTATTAGTTCTAGGTGCTTTTTGTATCCGTCATTGTTCAATATTTGTAAAAATGGTCAATGTTCATGAATGCTCTCGTGGTGCAGAGTTATTAAATGCGACTGAATGACAGCACGGAGTCTTTGAAATAGGCCCGTTGGCAGCAATTGACTGTCCTCCTTTTAGATTAGACCTAAACATATACGTGGCACTCTTTATGCCGTATATTTTAGACTTCAGGTAACAAGGGTGAGACTGTCGCCATCGAACGGACATGTTTTTAGAATCTATATGAAATCCGCAAACTTACACAACCAGTATTCAGCTAGTAAATATTTTGAGGAAATAAGAACTATTAAAATTGACCTCCATATTTATCGTCATTATCGATTGGTGGTGTGAGCACACAACTGTTAGTTTGTCTATTGTATAAGGCACAAGTGCGTCCTTGCGTGGAGTACTGTTCTCATCTTTGGGATGGCTCCGCGCAGTACTTGCTAGACGCTCTTGACGGGTTACAGCGGCGGGCTGTCCGTATCATCGGAGATCCAGAGGTCACGAGTTTACTGGAACCTCTGCAACTCCGTAGGGATATTGCCTCTTTGGCATTTTTCTTTAGAATATACCACGGGGAGTGCTCTGAAGAGTTAATCCACCTTCCACCCGCCCTCCCCTTTCCTATCCAGAACAACGCGTGCTGGGCTCAGATGCCATCCTTACACGGTGGAGTCGACTAGAGTGCGTACCAACAAGTTTGGGTCCTCATACCTCTGCCGAACGATCAAGGCATGGAATTCTCTGCCAAGGCACGTTTTTCCTTCTTCCTTCATTGCTGGGTCCTGTAAGCGGGGCGTGAAAAAGCACTTCTCAGGCCGTCAAAGTAGAGACCTCAACATCGCCTCGGCTGCTATGAAGACGATTTGGAGGCCACTGTTCTTAGACTACACGACTGCTTACCATCAGGCGGAGTGTGGTTATTTTGAAGAGAAAAAAAAAAGTATACAAACAATCGTTTGTGTGCTCATCTCACACGTCAAGATCAATCCGTAGACAAATACTGGTACGTGTTATTAGATGCCAAAGTTATGAGTGTAATAGTGTTCTGATAAACGAATAGTAGGTAATTATTATCATAGTTTTTATAAAAACATATTCGTTACATAATTATCTATTGTTTCGAAGCGGCACACCAGTGGCCAGGCTCAATAGGTTTTCAATTATGTTTGGCCTTTCAATAACTAACAAGTTAAATTAAGAATTTGTACAAAATTATACACTATATAAAAATTAAATAACGCATTTTTGTAATGCTTACTAAACTGAATTGGGTGTTATTGGAACTATTATCTTAGACATGATACAATATACATGTTTTACGTCAAAATGTAACCCAAAATTGTGTCCAAAGTACTATCTATAAGGCATCCGAACTTCCGCGTGGAGAAGGAATTACAATAGTTTCCCTAGCAAAGACATTAAAGTATTTCTTTGGTCTTCAGTCACTATTTCTCCTAATAAAATATCGTTCATCTATATTTGTGTATATAGTTAGGCATTACACAATAATTATAAGTTCCAGGAGGGGAAGTCATAAATGAAACAAATATCTATTATTATTTTTGTTAGCTTACCGACCGTTCGTTATCTAAGACTTCGTACTCCAGTATATCTAACGTTATCGTAATATTTGTATATTATAATGAGGCTAAGAGTAGCAATATCATTCTTCATTTCTTTATGAAAAGACAATTTCTGCACTAGGAATAATTTATGTGTTGCAAGGGACTTCACAAATATTCAAACACAGGACACAAAGATCACGGAACAACAATTTTGTGGATCATACAGCTTTTTGTCCCAAATGGGATTCGAACCTACAACACTTGACGCAGTGGTAATGGTGAGGCTTATACTGCTACGCCATTCATATCAGGACCATTAAACTCATAAGGACTCTAAGATACCAGCGCCTATATAATAGAATACGCAACAATTCAAATTTATTTTACTACACATATTTATAATTTAGATATGTCTACTTCAATGCCACATAACAACTACTAGTAGTATTTGTCATAATATTATAATATAATATAAATTGTATATTCAAATAGCCTTGACTATGAATAGAAGCGGACTCACAACCCACGAGTATTGCGAGAAGCAATTAGCAGAAAAAATACTGGGTTATTTCATTGCGTACATAACATCAAACAATCTACTTATACTAATTTTAGTTTTATTCTTATTTCAAGGAAAGAATAAGCTTTGTTATTCAACATAGCAATGCTGCCACTCTTCTGCATGTGATCAGTCGATTGTGATGCGGACGAATTCTATAATGGCTATTAGAGTTAGTTAGACTGTACTATAAATACATTAAGTGTAAATTTTGTATATTGTTATTAGTATTAGTTAAGTTGGATGTATACAAGTATGGTAATTGTTTTGTGGATAATAAATACATAAAGTTTCCTACATACGCAAAAAAAAAAGGAGCGGGAGAATGCACTGATATTTTTATTTATTTATAAATTAGTGACCTTGTTTGCTGTTATCACTTCCAAAGTCGGTGCTTGCCATCGAACATCTGTTCACAGCCGACAACATATCGCAGGCTATACCATGGCTAATCCATATAAAATGTTTACAACTATTAACATTTGTTCAATATTAGATAGGTTGTGGTTCAATGCTGATAGTGTTTATAAATGATCAGCCACATATTGACCAATTGCTGAAGTTCTTTAAAATGCATCTACGATTGCACCTCAAATTTTGCCGCAGATATCTATATAGCTGCAGCGTGCAGCTAGTTTTAATATAAAAACTATTGTAATAGGTAGTTCATATAATTACTATACCTTAAACTCCACTCGTAGATGCATCAACCATCCAGGCTTATTAAATTCTCTTTGTAAATGTTATGACTCCACACGAAGTATGTTCAGATTAAAAACAAATTCACGAATCATGAAAAAAAAAATGTACGCAATGTATTTTTAAAGACTGCGTACATTTTGTTTTTTAAGATTCGTACCTTTTCTATTTATTTAGACTGTTATCTGTGTGCTGTCACGTGTTGTTGTACGGTAGACGGAATGCACACTTGCTGGTAAAGGAATATATCAAAGAAACATCTATAAACGCAATAAAAAACGATCAGGAATAAAATACCTGATAGTACTAGTCTTAGACTTAATTCTTTCTCTTTAACAACGTCATCTCATTCCTAAAATGTGGAGAGAGAAAATATAGCTATAATATTTTCTCTAACCCATAATAGTATCGCGGGTAGTAATAAAGGTGCTAAATAAAATATTCCTATTAACCGCCATTCGTCTTGTTACCTACTTATAAACATTTGCTCACGCGAATGCCCAAGAATAATATTTAATACAAAACTAATTACAAGAATAGGTTCACGTTATAAGAGTTATTTGCTCTTAACACGTTGACTTATTTATACTCGAGTTACTTTTTTTTAAATTACGTAATAATTTGTACAAAGACTTTTATGATCATAATCTTAGTCGATTGCTAATGGCATAAATAAAGAAAATGTTAGCTTCGGTCTTCAATTTGACCATGAAGGATGCAAGTTGTATTATATTTTAGATAACGAGCTGATAGTTACAAAAGATCCACTGACAAGCAAGCAAATAAGCAGTTATTATTATTATAATAATACCTGCTTTGAAAATTCTAGTTAGATTTCAGAATCTGGCAAATTGTTTGCGGAAGATTCAGTGGGTATTTTGTCACTATCAGCTCGTTGTCTAAAACGGCAACAGGCTTGTATTGTACCCTTTATGGACAATTTGATGGCCGAAGCCAACCATCGGCTTTAAAAATAGCTGACAACATTAGTGTCTTCAACATCGATTCGATTTAGCGACCTATAGCCATATTTAAAAACCGTACATTTCACAAATTTTAAGAGGCTTTTGTCTCTCATGCGAATATTGTCTTATGTTTACGCGAATGTTATACATTGAAATTAAACACTTTATTATGCGGTTTTTGTCGCGTTGTTTATTTTACTTTAAAACACTTTTATTACATAATTTTAAAACTCTAATACTACTATTATTGAACTTTACTACTATTGAAGCTATTTAAACTAACACTCTGCCCCTACGTTTCGGTGGCTTTACAGCAGTCATGTTCACGGGGAGACTAAGATGGTAGTTATTTCAATGTTCTGAAGTGTACCTAGTTATTTCAAAGTACCCGAATATAATTTAATCTTTGGTGTTTCTATTTACGCAGAATAATAAAATCCGTATATAGTAGTTTAATTTCAATGAATAACATTCGCGTAAACAGAAGAAAATATTACGCAGAATAAGCTCAAAGTATCATAAAGTCTAGCTGTGTTTTGCTTCTTCTTGGGTTTGATTATTTGAATTACTGGATCCCTAGCTGGTGGTACATTCTAACCATCTTCTCTATTGAAATTAGAATGTTTTGTAATTTCAATAGCCTTGCAAAGCATCCTTGGTAGGAATCGGTGTTCTTTTGTGAGAATCTGTGGTTTGTCAAATCTTAGGTAGTGATTGGTTGCTGGCGCTCGACTGTGGCTGGATTTTCTCGGGATCTGTGACGGCGGTGCGGCTGTTGGAGCATGTCGTCTTGCAGTACTTGCTTGATATATTGAAGCGCAGCGTCCAGGTGTTTCTTGTCACAGATTTCGTGGGCTCTCTGAAACAAAGACATTCCCACGGTAGCTAACGGTGTAGGATGGTGGTGAGATTCACCGTTTAAGTACTTATTAGTATGGGTCTTTTTTCGATACACAGTGTGGCTCAAGGTTCGGTTAGGGTTCCTGGTGATTGACCCTGCTGTGACATCCGCAGTGGGTCGTCGCGACGAGGGCCATACGCGGTTACCGGACGGTGTTCTGGACAGCTGCGTGCTGGCCGTGACCCCTCCTGGGAGTTACAAACGGAGAACCTCACCGAAGTTTACCACTTCGTGGCGGCAAGAAGGTCCCGCAGGGAGGAGGTCGCATGCATGCGGCGACAGGCGCGGGCCGCCCTGCTGAGACGGTGGACGGAGGACCTGGCTCCACCGGTCCCGGGCCAGTGGACGGTGGAGGCCATTCGCCCGGTCCTCCGAGGGTGGATAGGGCGGCGATTCGGGTCGCTGACCTTCCGATTGGTGCAGGTGCTTTTCGGGCACGGATGCTTTGGAAAGTATTTGCTCTTATTATACTATACACACTATACACACACTTATATATTCGCACTAGAGGTGGCAGCGCCACACGCTTTCGGCCATAACAGGCGGGGATCTCTCCCTGCCGAGCGTGATCAACGCCATGCTAGGCAGCGAGAGGTCGTGGCAGGCAGTGGTCGCCTTCTGCGAGGCTGTTATGGCACAGAAGGAGACCGTGGAGAGGGCCAGGGAGAACAATCTCCTCGCTGACCCTCTCCGGCGCAGACGGACGGGAGCGAGGAGGAGGCGATTTGCCCGCCTTCTCGCTCCCGTATTTTATCTTGATTTAGGGGCCAGTCAGTGTAGACCAGCGACACTTAGACCCAGTGGGATCTTTTGTGTCGGCCCCGAGGTTTATCCCTGAGATTTATCCCCTATGAATGTACTGCATCAGTCGCAGCGTACACTTCAGAGGGAGAAGCTTGAAGTCTTTAAAGTTTGGATATGCAGATCCCATCAGACCCATCCTTAGTCCGGCCAACGCGTCACATTCACACAGTAGGTGTGATATGTACTCGTCCTGTTCACCACAGGCTCTGCAGATCGAATTGTTTGACAATCTCAATCTGCACAGGAAGTCGTTGGTGCCAAAATGACCAGTAAATGCTCCTGTGAGCAGGCGTTGTGGCCCTTGTTGTACCCACAGAACTTCCGGGTAATGCCCGTGGCTCGGTTTGCAATGAATTTCTTGGAGTATTCCAGACCCCTAAGGCCATCCACTCTAGCCTGTGTTTATCATTGCCATGTGCATTCAAAGCTGCCTTTACGGTACTCTCAGAGAGACCTACGAATGGCTTGGGGCCCACAAATAGTTGCGCCGAGCCCTTCTTGGTTAATACATCAGTCTTCTCACTACCCTGCACCCCTGCATGCCCTGGAACCCACACCAGCCTGACTGTGTTTTTCGTGCCAAGTTTGTTAAGGGCTTTAACACAGTTCGCTCCTGTATAGTGGGGTCACTGGTACAGAGTCGGGGGACTCTACCACCTTGCACGGCCCCACACGTCTGAGGGGTGGCCTTGGTGAGCAAGGCCACCCCTCCACAGGTGCTGAGGTCCGGTAACCATCAGCCGGACCAACCGCTGGGGCGGGATGGTTATTGCTAACGCGACCACATCTCGCCCCACCCCGTCGGCAGAGGGACTGCTCACCCCAGGTTTTTAGTGTATATACTTACCCTCTTTAGGGGCGGAGAGTCTCACATAACTTCCCTCCTCCCGGGGGAAGGGGGAATATAGGTTGCCTGATAACAAGTACATCCAAGAAAGCTAGTGAATTATTTGCCTCTAATTCCATAGTAAACTGGATGTTGTTATTAATTGAATTAAGATGGTTTAGGAATGCATTTACACTATCTGTTGGTAATATTGTGAAAGTGTAGTCTACATACCTCTTATAAATCCTGGTTGTGATGAAGTCCTCCATATATATGTCGGCAACAACAGGCAATACTGGGGCGCCCATTGCCACATCATCCACTTGTATGTAGAATTTATTGTCCCACAATAGATAGCCAGTTGTTAAGCAATGGTTTAGTATTTGTGCATATTCCTCAGGCATATTGTTCTCTATTAGCTTTCTTTTAGTTATATCAATACAGTCACGAACAGTTATGCATGTACAGCTTCAAGAAAAGAGCGTACTCCTTTTTAAAAGACCGGCAACGCATTTGTAACTCCTCTGGTGTTGCGGGTGTCTATGGGCGGCGGTAATCGCTTACCATCAGGCGATCTTCCTGCTCATTTGCTTCCTAAAGCATGAAAAAATAAAAATATGACTGCACATTAAAACTAACCATTTTTTCTTTGTCAGTGAGATGTACATATGTAGATACATCTCACTCACAAATTGGTATAAATCCTTCACATGTGCTCTCGAGTTGCTTCTGAGTGGTGAGAGTATCTTTGCTACGTGCTGAGCCAGTCTGCAAGTTGGTGTGTCGATCTGACTCACAATAGGACGTAGGGGAGCGTTTTCCTTGTATATTTTTGGTAACCCATACAGCTTTAGAGCTTTGTCGCTCAAATTATGAGTTACTTTGGTGACAGCATTCTCATTATGAGGCCCTTTTTTTCCATCCTGTCATCCAATAAAGTTTATCTATTCAAGGCCGAGTTGGCTTATATCCGTGAATTGTATACAAACACCTACATACCTACAACTAACATCGTAAGCCGACCACCCATATTTTTCACGGTGGATTAAAAACGCTGTCCTGCCAGCATAACTTACTGGTATTATACTAGAGCTATTCTTAGAATATACTATTCTATTCTATCTTGTGTGGGGGCCAGTCAGTACAGACCGGCGACGCTTCGACCCAGTGGGATCTTTTGTGTCGACTTCCCCAATGACGACTGCCATAGATGTTCATGGCAGTCGGGACCGACGGCTTAACGTGCTCTCCGAGGCACGGAGCAGGCGATAATTGTCTATCAATACGCACATAATTTCGAAAAGTCATATAACTTCCGAAAGTCATAGGTGCGCGACGTGGGTTCGAACCCGAGACCCTCTGCATTACAGTATGTTGGTCTCCCCACTGAGCTATCGCTGCTATATAAGAATATACTGACTCGTATAAAAATAAAGGTGGTAATTCAGATCGAAAATAATTGATGATAAAAAGCATCGTGGTTTCCTATGTCATTCGATCCTTCGAAAAAATGCATTCCTATGGTGCCTAAATCTTTGTGACTCTATAAGAAAATATTAATCATTGCCGTGGCACATAAGTATACAAATGTCCGTCCTCTTATCAAGCTGTTACTAGCGGGCTTAAAAAGAATATCTTTTAGCGAAGTAATGCTGTCGTGCCTCCTTCATAAGAGTTATTCGAAAGGTGCAATTTACTGTGGGACTAATCACATATATATACATCATACCTGTATGGTGTATTTTTCGCCCAATAATTAGGATTGTATAACAGCGGTAGGGAGCTTTTAAATACACGCTGACTGTTTTAACTTGTATTTATTTTTATAGAAGTATTTGATGTAGAATCTTATACACGAATTCTGCATCCGTGTGCGATCTAAATTCTATTGTTGAGTTCATCGTACATAACCATTCGGTTTGAATAAAGACCTTGAAACAGCTCATCTGCTTGCACTAAATCTTACTGACGTTTCGTTAGCGGATAGGTAATAACAACAAGGCCAAGGCTTCGGTATAATATCTCAATAATATTTTATTATAAGTGCAGCTAGTAACGGATTGTTGATATTATATTAGCAGTGAATCACATCTAAGGGTCAAGACCCGAACGATTGCGTGGCTTAGTATGAGATGGTATGGGTTTAATCTAAAGTGCCTTGGGAGTCTTACTACAGCCGAAAATTGCTAGCGATAAGCGTATACTTTTACGCCAAATTGATGTCTGTTTTATACGATGTTACTTAAAGTAGGTTAATATGAAAAATAACTACATTATCTTACTTATGATGCTTAGAAATATAATAGACGGCCTCGGTGGCGTAACGGTAATTAATGCAACTGCTGTACATGCAATCTCCGGTTTGATTCGCGGATCGTGTAAAGTGTTATATTTATACTAATATTATAAAGAAAAAGATTTGATATTTTTTGTATGTATTACAACATTACATGTCTTTTTTTTTTTTTTTTTCGTGGGGTAATGCTATGACGCATATCCCTCCGCGGGGGCGGGCGGAGGGATTATGTCGGACTCGCCGGGATAAACGAAAGATGTTGAAAATATAATGTACCTCCCGGGATACCGACTAAACCTAACACGGTGTTCCTCGACACAACCACTATCGACGGGGCCGCGCGAATCGCTTTCGCATGCGGTCGCGACCCCGCCAAGGTTACGGCCCGCCGTATGAAACGGCAGGCCACTACACGAAAGACCTACCCAAAATAGGCACTACGTCATATAAAACCCTACTGTCTCCCCTAGAGGGGAGACGGACTCGACACAGAGGCGCGCGTGGGAACACGCACGCCACCTGTCGGACCTGGTGCTGAACGGATGGCGGGCAGGCCCACAAAGCCCGCCACCCCCAGGTCAAACCTCAGGGTGGCTGGAGGTCATCGCGCGCCCTCCGGCGCCCGGCTCTGCGGTTGGGGAGAGGGTTTAAACGCTCCCTCTCCCGCTCCGCCGCCTCCTTGATGTAAATTACTTCCTCACAAAAGGAGGCGACGGCGTTCCACGACCTCTCACTCCGGACCATAGACTGAACTACGGCCGGGAGCGAGAGGGCAACCGATCCGACTGCCGCGATCAAATCACGGCGCTGCGATGACCAGGCGGGGCAAACTGCCAAAGTGTGCAGCGCCGTGTCCTCAACAACGTGGCGGCAGTCGCCGCAGTGGTGACAACCGGGCGTCTCTTGCCAGCGTATACGACACAGGAACAGGCCAAAACAACCATGGCCAGTCATTACCTGTGTCAGCCGGAACGTGAGGGCGCAATGGCGCATCTCTAGCCACTCCTAAAAAACGGGACTTACCGTCACGATCGTGGCGTGCCCGGCACTGAGGTGCACAAGTCATTCCTTCCATTCATCCACCAGGACCTTGTGGAGCTTGGACCATGCCACCTCTAGAGCGGGAACAGCGGGTCCTTCGCTACGAGCTAACGCTTACTGGCACCACCGGTAGAGCGATGCCAAAGGCGCCGCTTCCAGGTCCCATGGCATCGATCCGAGATCGTGCGGTATCCTCTAATCAACCTGACGGCCATGGTGCGTTGTCGCGCACGAAGCGCTGAAATGTTACGGGCCGTCAGATGGTCCGCCCAAACTGGGGCCCCGTAGATAACCATGGACCGCACGACCCTCTCGTATAGTCTCCGGCAGGAGGTATTTGGCTCCCCAAGGTGGGGCAGCAGGCGCGCGACCGCACCTGCAGCGTCCCAAAGACGGGGTGTCAAGCGACGGAACTGAACTCAGAAAAGTCTCATCGGTTGTTGAGCAAGAGACCTAAATACTTTAGGGTTGACTCGACGCCGATGCAGACGCCTCCTACTATGATATGGGGCCCTGGAGGTGGCCGATTCTGAGGGCCGTGGAAACGAACGACCTTGGACTTAGACAGGGCCACTTCAAGGCCTAACCGCTGGATACGACCAACGACTTGTTTAACCACAGCGGTCGCCGGTATGGCCGGCGCCCGGTGCGATTTCCCCTCGCCATGACAAATATGTCGTCGGCGTAACAAATGACTGCGACTCCACGGAGGTGTGCACCTAGCAACAAACAGTCGTAACCAATGTTCCATAGGAGCGGACCCAGAACCGATCCATGTGGAACATCGCACGACATCTCTCACCGACTCCAACCGTCGTGATCCGGGAAGACTCTACCCTCTCGGACAAATATGCCTCGACAATGCGGCGGAGGTAGTTCGGCACTCGATGGAAATGAGTGCCTCCCTTATACAACTCCAGGGTAAGATGTTAAAAGCATTCGCGATGTCCAAAGACACCGCGAAGATAACCTAACTCTGGGACACCGCATCCTCCGTCAGGCTCCTCACACGCAGAACAGCGTCGATAGTAGAGCGCTTGATCGCGATTTTAATGCCTTTTTGGTCGCTCTATAGGCCTCATATAGTTCCTTCTCCATGAAGACAATGAGGGAGAGCGGCATCGCCTCGTACGGAGCCAGGTGTACTGGCCGACGCCAGCCAGCCGCCAGCCGGTCAGCTGCACCATATTGCGTGGTAGCCCGACGGCTACCACGCGAAAATGACGCAGCTGACCGATGTAATCCGATCACTAGAACACCCGGCGCGGCGCCTAGCTGGGTAATTATATTTACGTACTTGTTAAGAGAATTAATAATTTGGGTTTTATTTTTGGAAGAGGTAGGTGTAAATCTATCATTATGTTAGAAAGTTCAATTAGTTATCTTTAAATAAATGAATATTAGGTTCTAGCAAACTCTTTAATTCATCCTTGAGATCTCATTATATTAACTTACATAGTCTTTTTAGTAAAAGTGTATTACATATCATAAAAAATAATTATTTGACACTAATAAAATTGTAATCTATTTTTGCATGTATTAATTGTTATTTTTTATTACGAGAATAAACGTGTAAATGTATATTACGCGATCGTGACAGTTTATAATTTCCTTTAACAATAACCTAACACTGTCTTATTTTCATGAAAGATTTACATTTCAACAAGAATAAAAAAATAAAATTGTTTTTATGATTTGTCTGAAAACTACAAACATCTTTAGTTCAAATTATTATACAAGTCAGAAGTTAACTTTTTAATTTTTAATTTCTCTCTTCATTATATTTACCTTTTCTCAACCATAATCGCTTAAATTACTTTCCAACGTTTTTATTTTTTCCTGTAAAATTGACTTTTTCACTTACACGTTTATTCGATGAGGCCATCGAATTGTGCTGGGGAAATAGCTACAGCTTTTTTATACCTTTAATTTCAGTACTGTGGTACTGCTACATAATAATAATAAATTTAACTGAATTTCTTCACAAACATTTTCTTAATAATTATTTCATAATTTTTAGAAGAACATGATATGTATTTTGTGTCGTTGACACCTGTACTAATGCGAGCATTGTATCATAGGTGCCAACGCCTTCTATGGATTTAAGATCACTTTAATTTTATTACAATGACAGTGATATAATCTTGATATAGCAATTTAAAGTTAACATATTTTACAAAACGATTTTACCATTAATGAATTAATAATACACTAATTAGGATAAATTAAAACATTTTAATTTGATTAACATAATAACACTTTTATTCAATTATCATTTCATCACGGATCAGATTATGTGTATTTATTTGTAAGATTGTGTGTGTGTGTGTGTGTGGGTGTGTGTGTGTGTGTGTGTGTGTGTGTGTGTGTAATACACCTCGGAGATATCCTCGACGCGTAGGTATATAAATAGGTCTGAGACTTTATATGTATGTAGTAAACTAACATCCTTTCTTTCGAGGTACCGTACCGTAGTACTTTTGACGAATTGCTGTGAATACAAATGACCGCATAGTAACTCCAATCTATGCTCTTTTAGATTAACTGCAACCAGTAAACCATTTTCCAAGCCACACAAGCCGCCAATCAAACAAGCTTCACATTCTTAAACCTTTTGCTCGCAATTCTTTTTCTAGAATAAAGTTTCGGTAACCATAAACATTAAAGTAATTTATGCTTATTATCATATTATTACACTCGCAATGAATCTTATTGCTGTGTCGCCGAGGACTTTACAAACATTAAAATAACCGAAACAGAACACCCCGTAGCTAAAATATTCTAAGTATATGGAACACCCAGACTCGGAATACCTATTTATGGTTCATAATTTTTTTTGACCAGTGTGGTAATTTACAAGGCTGGAAGCAGCGTTGGTAAGGTGACCCACTTAAACTAGTACTTCATCCGTGCCACAAGACACAATTTCTGACAAACACTCTGGAATGCCAATATAATGTACATTATGTTGTCGTGATATTATTTTCTTGCTTGTGCCATAGCTTATGTCAGTTCACCTGGCGTTCTAACAATTTCTATTTGTTATGGCTTCCAGGCGTCTTATCGAATATTTTCTAATTATTCTTACTTAACCTTAAGGCGGCGTATAAAGATGAAATTTGCACAAGATTTTAAGTTCAACCTCATGCAATACAACTGTGAATATGGTACCTATCCAATTTTGTGCAGTTATTTTTAATGACTGCACGGGTGGAGTAGTGGTTTAAGAGGTCACCTCGCCCTTGCCGCTTGTTGTGGGTATGATCCCTACATTGGACAAATTTTATGTGATCTACAAATTTTTCTGAGTGTGTGTTTCATGGGGTTAGGCCATTGTATACTACGCTCAGACCTGAGGTGTAGGCATATTTTATAACTTTAAAAAATTATAGGAAATTCTTAGACATGCGGGTTTTCTCAACATGTTTCCTTTACCGTAATAGCTAATTAAGATCAAACATGCGTCCCGGAGAATCGAACTTTAGACCTGTGCATAGCAGTCTGAAAATTCAGGCACTAAGCTATCGCTGCCCAAGTTATATTCATCTTATTTATTGATGCGGTCTATTGTTAGGTTTCAGGTTCAATTCCCGAGCAAGGTATTTTGGTCTAAAGAGAGTGGCAGTACGCCCGGTAATTGGCAGATTCAAAGATAAATAAATAATAGATTCACCCATATTACGCGTTATATAAAACACTAGTCGCCCCCGCTTATCATAAAATTACACCCGTTTGATTAATTATTTACATTATATTTAAATTATTATATAATTAAAGTTTCAAATTAAAAAACTATTTTTCAATTGCTTTTTTTTCTTCACAAAAACGTAAATGTAAACTTTACTTATAGATTACGTCGCGTCGGAAAATTCACTCAATCCGCGATATTATTCTTACTTGGTATTTGTCACTTTGTAGAGGTTAGTGTAACCGACTGCCACGCCTGAGATCTCGTGGGTGCGATTCCCGCACAAGTCAAACATTTGTGTGCATGAATATGGATGTTTGTCTTGGTCTGGGTGTTTCTATATATAATATGTATGTAATTACAAAAACAAAGTATATATGTATGTACCTATGTTTATCCATTGTCTAGTACCCATAGTACAAGCTCTGCTTAGTTTGGGCTAGATGGTGTGTATGTGATAGACTATTATTATTACATTATATTATATTTTTATACTTGTCACAACTTATAAACGAAAGGTCCGATTCAAATAATTTAAAATGGAATTTACATGTACATAATCAAGTTTAATTTTCAAACTATTTAAATGGGTACGATATATGGAACCACCGTTCTATTCCACTCGTGTTTGAATTTCTTAATTTGAATAAAAAGGGTTATTGTGGCGTTAAGCCTTATATAATAAGTTATAATAGTTAGGCATATACCATCTCGGACATTATTGTTAATAATGATAAACACTATAAACTTATAGCGCACTATTTTATATATCATCAATGGTTTTCGCAGCGCAAGCAAAGTAATGACTTTTGATACCTTGGGTTGCATTGTTGTTATTTAGGTAGAAATCTTTAACATTTTTGACAATATTATATAGCCTATGTTACACTGTGATAATATATAGCTTTCGAATAGTGAAATAATTTTATAAATCGGTTGAGCTGTTTTTGAGTTACATCCTTACAAATAAATAAAAAATGAAATCATTCGTTTTTATAATATCAGTATAGATATCAGTAGTGCTACCCACTCTTACCCCTTTGTAGTAACAAAGTTATTATGTTAAAAATAATTATTATATGGGTTACAGTATACCGTGTTTTATGATGGCGTGTATGTTACAAGCAACTGAAATAACGGGCTTAAAACCTGTTGTTACTGTATTATTAATGTAACATAATAGGTATGTAGTCTATCGACGGTAACCGCCGGTCGTGTGCTTTTAACGTGGAATAGTAACGTGCAATTTACGTACCTATGTATATGCAATGTCTGCACTCGCCCGCGTAAAAGTACGTTAGGATAACTGTTACTAATATAAATGAGTAACAGTTCTTTTTTTAAATAATATAGTCTATGTTACTCGGTGATAAAGTAGCTTTCTATTGTTTTGGCAGATTGCCTCGCCTAGGCTTCGCAACGCCGCGCCTCTCCAGGCACCTGGTGCGGGTGGGCCCCGACTTGTCCGAACATCAGTTCGGATTCCGAGAGGGCCGATCGACGATTGACGCGATCAGTCGCGTCAAGGCCCTCTCGGAAGAGGCGGTCGCCTCGCGCGGGGTGGTGTTGGCGGTGTCCTTGGACATCGCCAACGCGTTCAACACCCTGCCGTGGGCGACTATTAGGGAGGCGCTCCGATTTCATGGGGTGCCTCCCTATCTGCGCCGAATAGTCGGGGACTACCTGCACCAGAGGAGTGTATTCTGTGTGGGGCGGAACGGAGAGACGTTCCGGAGGGAGGTGTCGTGCGGTGTTCCGCAGGGTTCCGTTCTTGGACCGACCCTGTGGAACATCGGCTACGACTGGGTGCTGCGGGGCGCCCCGGGCGTCGGCGTAACTTGTTACGCCGACGACACGCTGGTCACGGCCCGGGGAGAGGATTACGGGGCAGCTGCCCGTCTTGCCACGGCAGGGGTGGCCCTGGTTGTCGGTAGAATTAGGATGTTGGGACTGGAGGTGGCGCTGGAAAAGTCCGAGGCCCTGTTATTTCATGGGCCTCGGCGGGCGCCGCCACCAGATGCCCACATCATAGTTGGAGGGGTCCGCATCGGGGTGGAGCCGAGTATGAAATACTTGGGGCTCCACCTCGACGGCCGCTGGAACTTTCGCGTCCATTTTAGCCGCCTGGCCCCCCCGGCTGATGTCGGCGGCGGGAGCGCTTAGCTCTCTGCTGCCGAATATCGGGGGGCCGAGTGTCGTCTGCCGCCGCCTCTATTTGGGGGTGGTGCGGTCGATGACCCTCTACGGGTCGCCCATTTGGGCCGGCGCCTTTGATCGCCGAAACATCGCCCTCCTGAGGAAACCTCAGAGGGCGATGGCGATCAGGGTGTCGCGGGCGTACCGCACCGTCTCCTTTGAGGCGGCGTGCATCCTGGCGGCATCGCCGCCCTGGGATTTGGAGGCGGAGGTCCAAGCGTCGGTGTATCACTGGCGCGTGGACCTCCGGCTCCATGGTGAGGAACCCACTCACGGGGCGGTGGAGACGCGAAGTTCCCAGGCTCGACTGGTCCTCGAGGCCAAGTGGCAGGAGCGACTGGCCCAGCCCCGCTATGGGGTGAGGACAGTCGAGGCTGTCCGTCCGGTGCTAAGGCAATGGACGGACAGACGGCGCGGACCGCTCACCTACCGGCTTACTCAGGTGCTCTCCGCACACGCCCCGCCGGTGCCGTCCCCTAGCCGGCGGGTAGTGCATCAAGCATTTTTTCCAATCAAAAAATCAAAAAAAAAAAAAAAAAGGCTTCGCAACGCCGTGTGTTGAGTGCGGCAGTCGGACTGGTTGCCCTCTCACTCCCGGTCGTAGTTCAGTCTATGGTCCGGAGTGAAAGATCCTGGAACGCCTCCTTCTGCGAGGGAGTAATTTCCATCAAGGAGGCGGCGGAGCGGGAGAGAGCACTGAAAACCTCTCTCTAATCGCAGAACCGGGCGGTGCCGCAGGGCGCATGATGACCTTCAGCCACACTGAGGTTTGATCTGGGGGTGGTAGGCTGCGTAGGCCTGCTCGCCACCCGATGAGCACCAGGTCCGAGAGGCGGCGTGCGTGTTGCCACGTGCGCCTCTGTGTCGTGTCTTTGTCCCCCCTCCACAGGGGGACGGTGGACAAAGTATTTTTGTGTAGTGGCCTGCCGTTTCACACGGCAAGCCGTAACCACGGTGGAAACGCGATTGCATGTGAAAGCGATTCGCGCGGCCTCGCCGTCTATGGTTATGTCGAGGAACACCGAGGTAGGTTTAGTCGGTATTACCAGCGGGGTATCTTTTCCCCGGTGAGCCCGACATAACCTCTCCGTTGCCCCGCGGAGAGGTATACGTTAAAGCATTTACGCAAGTAAAAAGAAATGGAAAACAACTTTATTATGTTGAAAGAATTTTTGAAATCGATTGTGTTCTTTTTGAGTTAAACCCATACAAAGAAACAAACAAAAATTTTCTCTTTATAATATTAGTATAGATATACAATATATACAAACAAGTCAGTGAGTCGGTAGATTAATGTATACTTCACGGACACGGATGCCGTAGTGGTTTAAGTAGTCGTCTCGCCACAGCCAGACCGCCGAGTGTTATGGGTTTGATCCCCACGCGAGGCAAACATTTGTGGATCCAATAATTGTTGTTCCGAATCTGGGCGTTCTTTGTGTCCGTTGTTTGAATATTTGTAAACGAACTGTTAGGAGGCCGTCCCAGTTTGTCTTTTTAAAAAAAAACTACTTTTTACACTGCACTGTACTTTAATATAAAACACTTATTTTTAAAGATACAGTTCTACTGGTACCGATTTCCGAACTTCCCGGAGCGAACCGCGTTTCGCGATGGACAGAATCTAACTAACTTTTGTATGAAATAAATTATTGAAGTAAATGAAAATGCTGACCAAGTAGTCACAACACAATGGAAATGTACTAGAATAAGTAAAATGCTTATTTAGCGTTAATAAGGAACTATCTCGGGTTATAACATCTCCCCCCTTAAGATGAAGCTTTATCAATTTTAAGATGAAGCGTAATTAAAGAAAATAGAAAATATAGAAAACGATTAGAAGCTTGGAAATCAGTTTACATTAAAATTAAAATAAAATATAGTTTAAAAAATATAGAAAATAAAGAGCACAATATGTAGAATATTGAATTCATACCCAAAAATAATATAAGACAAATTTAATTTATCATGAGTACAAAATTGTTAAAATATTATTATCTTAAGTTAAAACAAGGTAATATAAAAATGACTTGTGCACCCCAGTGCCGGGCACGCCACGATCGTGGCGGTAAGTCCCGTGTTTGAGGAGTGGCTGGAGAGGCGGCATGGCGCCCTCACCTTCCGGCTGACACAGGTACTGACTGGCCACGGTTGTTTTGGCCAGTTCCTGTGTCGTATACGCCGGCAAGAGACGCCCGGTTGTCACCACTGCGGCGACTGCCGTGACGTTGTAGAGGACACGGCGCTGCACACTTTGGCGGTTTGCCCCGCCTGGGCATCGCAGCGCCGTGATTTGATCGCGGCAGTCGAATCGGTTGCCCTCTCGCTCCCGGCCGTAGTTCAGTCTATGGTCCGGAGTGAGAGGTCGTGGAACGCCGTCGCCTCCTTTTGCGAGGAAGTGATTTCCATCAAGGAGGCGGCGGAGCGGGAGAGAGAGCGTTTAAACCCTCTCCCCAACCGCAGAGCCGGGCGCCGGAGGGCGCGCGATGACCTCCAGCCACCCTGAGGTTTGACCTGGGGGTGGCGGGCTTTGTGGGCCTGCCCGCCATCCGTTCAGCACCAGGTCCGAGAGGCGGCGTGCGTGTTCCCACGCGCGCCTCTGTGTCGAGTCCGTCTCGTCCCTCTAGGGGGGACACAGTAGGGAATTTTTGAGGGAGCCTGCCGTTTCATACGGCGGGCAGAAACCTCGGCGGGGTCGCGACCGCATGCGAAAGCGATTCGCGCGGCCCCGCCGATAGTGGTTTTGTTGAGGAACACCGTGGTAGGTTTAGTCGGTATTCCGGGAGGTACATTATTTCTTTTCCATCTTTCTTTTACCCCGGCGAGTCCGACATAATCCCTCCGCCCGCCCCCGCGGAGGGATATGCGTCATTGCATTCCCCCACGTAAAAAAAAAAAAAAAAAAAAAGGTAATATAAAAATAACATTTAAGTAAGCTACTAAAGATTAACAGTGTACTCGCAGTAACATAATAGTTAACATTTGGCAATCAGCTAACTGTTTATACCTTATTTTATTAATATACCTATGAGATAAACAACATAGTAAATAATATAATATTAACTATTTATAGTATAGCATAGTAAAATAGAAGGCAGTTTAACGTAACTTAAAAGTTCAGGTTTCTTTTACTTGAATTGAAAAAATCGACTTTACGAATAGCGTCATAAGAGTTATGATGCTGTAAAGCGGGCAAAGATTTAACAGATTTCTTATCATCATCTGACGTAGAGATATCAGACATCTCTATGGAATTAGAAACTTTGGATTTATGTTTAACTGACTTCTGATTATGACATTGATTGAAAATTTGTATACAGCATCCGGGACCGTGATTACGATTCTTATAACAATTGTATAACTTATAAAATAAAAATAGAAATAAACATACAATTAAAATATATGTAAAGGTAGAATAATAGGTTCCGTATTTAATAAAATGAGATTGCTTTTCCAAATTATTGATCTCATTTTCTAAATCATTCATCTGATGAGATGCGTATTTCAATGAGTCTAGGTTAATTTTACTCAAAGATATGGGAGACAAATACGGTAAGGATTTATTGATTTTTTCTGTGTCGCAACAATCATCTAATGTAATATTAAAAGTTATATCTAAAGGTGACTTTATTTGAAAAGATTTTACACTAGTTGGAGTTAACTGAATAGTTTTAGAGTAACCAACACAATTTTCGGTTAGTTTTACAGAACCTGTACCGACAATAGAATAATCAACAATATCTTCATCACATTTTACAGTTAGTTTATTAATATTGGACTGGACAAAAATCCATTCATTATTTTTCAACTTTTGCCAAATATCAATATCTCCAAATAATAATTTAGAGTTACACTCAGTGGGTAGTGACAAGGTCACTTCCGTTAGTAATCTAGATTCACAATTAGGATTAAGTATACAAGAGTATATTGTTTGCGTTTCACAAATAGAATATTGGTAGTTAATTGTTTTACACTTATCTAAATTATCAAACATAGTATAATGCATTCTATCGTCACTTAAAGCAGTGTAGGCATTAGAAGGTTGAATGAATGCAAATGTTTTGATATTGGATCCGTTATGTGGAGTTGGTAATGGTATGTTCTTATAGATAACGAACTTGTCGTCACTTATTAGTGGGATTCGCAACACAAAAACGATTTTATTATTATGGTAATAAGAGTTTAATTGCGAAACATCGATAATAGAATGAATATTATTAATATTTAATTGCACTGGGAAGTCTAGCCTTTTATTGATGTGACCGCTCTGTCTATGTAGTTCATCGTATAGACTGATAGGGCTTATAACACTAGGATGTAGAACATTTACCTTAGAAAATAAAATAGCATTTAAAGTAGTATCTAATAGGTTAGAAATAGTAAGTAAAGAGCTTTCTATTATACCTATTTAACAAGCTATTTATACGCGAAATATTGTATAACAAATTATCTGTCTTAGTAACTTGAGATAAGATCTCATTCATAACGTTTATTTGAGAGTTTAACTTAATCTCGTTTTCGTTTAATTTATATATGGTAGAGTTAAAATTATTTATTGTCGACTTAACAATATGTATATTATCTTTCATGAGCCGGTATAGTTCAGACTCGCTCTTTTGGCAAGATTCTATGGCGGCGTCGTATTTTCTGGCGTCGTCGGCATCCAAAGTTCCGAAAAAGAATTTTAAAATTTCACCACCGAATTCTAAGGACCTTTTGACCTTGGTTGGTGTTTGATTTATAGTTAAATGAGATAACGATTGTATCTTAAGAAGGTTAGACTGAATTAGTATTTTAATAGGGCTAGAATAATCTTTACATTGCATGATATCTTGTGTTTGTATTTTACTACAAATATTTTGAGTTTTACGTAATAAAGATTCTATATTAGTTAAATAGGGTTCTAATGATATAATATCAATATGAGTTACGACATTCCAGTAGTCATTATAAAAACGAATATTAGTAATAGGCTCGAAGTAGATGCCGGGACTATGAGTTATCGGAGTTATCTTCGATTCGGCGTGGCAGCCGTGGCACAAGGCTCTGAAAATAATACATATCAAGATACAGCGGGCTTGATTTCATTTGTGTGATATTTAACATGTTTACGGCCCACTTGTAACGTGACGTTATGTTTATTATGTACTTTAATTATTTTGTAAGGGCCTTTCCAAATAGGGGACAGAGCTTTTCTTAGCCTGTGGTGATGTTTAAGGTATACCATATCGCCTGATTTATAAGTAACATCGCGGGATTTAGAATCATAATATTGTTTTGAACGTTCTTTGCTGTTCATAATATTTTGTATAGCTTTTTCTCGGCTAAGCCGCATTCGATATTGCAAAGCGCGAATATATTCATTGTAGGTAGCGCTGTTAGAAGTATCATACAACGAATTAGGAATAGTGGGTTTGTAACCGTATAAAAGTTCGTAAGGGGTGAATTCAGTTGTACAATGAGGGGTAGTATTATAGGCTAATATAGCAGTAAATAAGTAGCAATGCCAATCATTTTGGTTTTCATTCACGAAAGATTTTAGGTATTCTTTAAGGGTGGCATGTGATCTTTCTAATGCACCATTCGTTTGCGGATGGTAAGGAGTAGTAAAAAGAGACTTTATCTTAAGAATTTCGGTAAGCTGTTTAAATAAATCTGAGGTAAAGCATGTACCAAGATCTGTTAAATAGTTTTAGGGAAACCAAATAACGACATGAAATGTACAAGATTTCGAGCTATCTCTTCACTTGTAGCAGTGACCATGGGATAAGCACTTGAAAATTTTGTTAAATCATCTTGGAGAGTTAATATGAATTTAAAATTTTGGAAACCAGCATCGGGTAATGGACCAACGATGTCAAGAGCTAAACGTTCAAATGGTTTAGTGGAAGTGGAAGTGATCTCCATAGGAGCTTTGTTTGACTGCCTTAATATCTTATTTATTTGGCATAACTTACACTGTTTAACATACCGTTCAATATCAGAACGCATGTCTTTCCAGTAATATGCGGCCTTGATACGATTATACATGCGGCGCGCACCTGGATGACCAGCAATGATAGAGTCATGATTTTCTTTCAATATCGTAGGGACCTCGGCAGGTGTCGGGTAAATCAATTGGTTTTTATAAACATGTACTTTAATATCCGTGTTATGAAAAATATAGGAAATCATGTTGTATAATTTAGTATATAAGATTTTAGAAAAAGGGTCTGTAAAATCAGATATCGCAAGATCAGTTATATTATCTAGTAAGAGCATATCTCTTAATTTAATTAGTAAATTGTAAATATCTTTGTATTTTGTTTCTTCATAGTGATGTATTTTAGAATAAAGGAAATAATATGTTTTGTTATCATTAATAACCTTATGGACTGTAAACGGCTCGCGTTCGGAACTAAGCAATTCAGCGGAATTCTCGAGCTGCGATAGTATTTCTTCGCAGTGAGGCATAGAATAATCAAAGTCTAAAGAGACTGGACATGCGATTGATTTTATTTTCGATAGATGTAGACCTTGACTACATTCTTCGATAATAGTGTTTGATGTAGGTAACTTATTTGTAAACTGATCTTTGAAGTATCTTTCATAGGTTGAATTATTAAGACGATTTGAGTCAATGATATTTACCGGATGACGAGATAACGCATCTGCGTTAGAATTGAGTCGACCTTGTTTATAGACAATTTCGTAGTCGTACTCCTCAAGCTTTAAGCGCCATCGGATGAGTCTACTTCCTGGGTCTTTATTACTAAAAAGCCAAACTAAAGGACGATGATCTATGACAATCTTGAATTTGCGCCCAAATATATAGGGGCGGAAGGTTTTCACAGCAAAAATAATAGCGAGGAGTTCTTTCTCCGTAGTTGAATAATTACCTTCGGCTTTGTTAAGTGTTCTAGAGGCGTAGGCTATAGGTTTATCTTTGCCTATATCGCCTTGAGATAATACAGCGCCTACGGCGTAGTTTGAGGCGTCTGTTGTGATTATAAACGGAGCATTGAAATCAGGGTATTGCAATAAAGGAGCTGTGGTAAGTTTATTTTTAAGGATTTGGAAAGCTGTTTCTTGTTCAATGGTCCAATTAAAAGTGACGTCCTTTTTTAATAAGGATGTAAGAGATTTAGTTAACTTTGAAAAGTTTTCAATAAATCGCCTATAAATGCCAACAAGGCCAAGAAAAGATTTTATTTGTTTGACATTAGTAGGAGTTGGAAATTCGGTAACGGCCTTGACCTTATCAGGGTTTGGAGATACACCTTTATCGGCCTAGATAAGCAACTTCGCGGCGTAAAAACTCGCACTTATCTGGCTGCAATTTCAGATTGAATTTTCGCATTCTATCAAAAACTAATTTAAGCTTTGTAATATGATCTATTAGCGTGTGGGAGTAAATAATACAATCGTCTAAGTAAACGTAGGCGTGGAGACCTTGAAGTCCTGAAAGAGCCGTATTCATGAGCCTTTGAAAGGTTGTGGGAGCGTTTTTTAAACCAAATGGCATCCTAGTAAATTCGTAGTGTCCGGAGGTACTAGAATTAGTGTTAACAGTGAATCCGGTTTTCGGCGCGTCCTTGGAACTCATCCTAATTTGGTGAAATCCGCTAGATAGATCTAGCGGGCTGAAATATTTGGAATGACCTAACTGGTCTAAAATATCAGTGATGAGAGGCAATGGATAACTTTCAGAGACCGTCGCGTCGTTAAGGCGGCGATAATCAATAACTATTCTCCATTTCTTTTTACCAGACGCGTCCATTTTTTTGGGAACTACCCATACAGGGGCACTCCAGGGTGAAATAGAAGGGCGAATGATGTTTTGGTCCAACATCTTTCTGATTTGGGAGTCAACTTCCTCCTTATGACATTCGGGGAAGCGATAAGATTTAACATGGATAGGCGGCGTATCGCCAGAGTTAATTGAATGTTCAACGGCATTAGTAAAAGATAAGGGTTCACCTTCCATATGAAAAATATCAGTGTATTCAGAACAACACTCTAATAGTACTTTTTGCTCCTCCGAGTTTAAATGAGAACAACGAATAAGGTCTAAAACCCTTTGAACACGATCAGATTTGGAAATAGAAATAGAATACGTATTTAGGCATGATTCAGAGTTCAGATCGTTTTGTTCGAGAGGTGTCAACTCTGCGTAATAATCTTTGATTTCAACGTCAGAGTCAGTCGTGTTTAACACCGTAATATTAATTCTTTTATTTGACTTGATTGAGACAATACAATTTGCGACATAAACATCACTACATATGGTATGATCTAGAACAAGAGCTTCATTATTAGAATAAAGTTCAGGAATGTAATTAGATATCGCGCATTCAATTACTGCTTCAGATCGCGCGGGAATAATGTAAGTTGGTTGAATATAATTTATAGGTAAAATATGACCACAAATATTCAATGATTTAGAATCGTAATTGATATTAGTTTTGAAATAACCAAGAAAATCGCTACCGAGTAGGCCATCATACTCAAGACTGACGTCATTGTTAACCATATGAAATTTATAATTAAATTCATCATTAGATATAGTAAAATCCATTTGAAATGTGCCTAAAGTTTGAGAACAACTTTCTAAGCTATTAATTCCTTTTAATTTAACGACTTCGCGAGACAAGTCGGGTGATTTGCTTAGTACCGACTGTTTCACGAGGCTAATGGCGGCACCCGTATCGATAAGTAACTTTAAGGGCTCTTTAGAATAACTAGAATTTAAATAAATATATGGCAAAGATATTTTCTTGATTTTTATATCAGTTTCATAAATTGGAGTAGGTTTTATAATATCACAAGATTTAGTAGGTATAGAATTATATTTAGGGATTGGCATGTCCAATTTAATTTTTAAATTAGCATCATTTTGGCAAGTATTAGTAGAACTAAGCTTTATTGAATTAGAATAGGGCTTTGTATGCTGATGACTCGAGATCACGTCTCGAGGTGTAATTATAGAGTTAGTATAGTTATAAGATTTGGAATGACTCAGATAAGGTTTAAAGATCTTTATTTCTCATAAGAACATTACAGTCCACTTATAATGAGATTAACATAATTAAATTAAATAAATAAACAATAGCCTCCAGAGTGTTAGAAATGGTTACAAAGTACATATTCCTTAAGTTTACGTTTAAACAGATTTATGTTAGCACATTCTTTAATGTCGGCAGGTAGATTATTAAACAGCTGTGCTCCACCAAACAATATCGATTTCTTACCGTAATTCGTTCGTATTTTACAAAGTTGTAGTTTATGTTGATTTCTTAAGTTATGTGACATTGCTTTTCTAGGTATCTGTATATTAGTTTGTATTGAGTTTGATGTAATGTTTTTTATAAGAATGCATGTATTGTATATATAAAGCTGTCGAGTTGTTAGCAGATTAGTTCTTTTATATATATATTTTGTAGGTGTAAGGTAAGGGTAGTGAAATAGCGTTTTTATTATTTTGTTTTGAAGTCTCTGCAGTGAGTTAAGGTTTGATACGGCGGCTGATCCCCATATTTCGATTAAGTATTCTAGATGCGATTTAATTAACGAGTTGTATATAATATTACGTACTTGGTAAGGAATGCAGTTTGACACCTTCCGTAAGGCTCCTAAAGTTGATGTAAGTTTCTTTTTGACGTGCTCAATGTGGGATTTCCATGTAAGTTTATCATCAAGCCATAGACCGAGATATTTTTCGAGATTGGATTGTTTTATAATAGTCTCGTTTATTTTGAGCGGTGTGAAGTCGGGTACTCGCTTATTTTTAGCAGTTATAATCATAAATGATGTTTTAGATGTGTTAATTGTGAGGAGATTATACTTCAACCACTCATTGAGAATATCTAAGTCCTTCTGAGCATTTGCTATAATGTTATTGATGGACTTATCAAAGTAAAACAAACAAGTGTCATCAGCATACAAAGTAAGGTTGCCTGTCAGTCCAATTTTGGTGATATTATTAATGTAAATTAAAAATAATAACGGACTAATTATTGAGCCTTGTGGACAGCCGTATGTTACTGTTTTGGTCGAGCTAGTGTGGGTATCTATTTTAACAACTTGACGTCTATTTTCCAGATAAGATTTGAACATTGTGAAAGCCTTGTCTATAACCCCTATGTTGTCCAATTTTTCTAATAACTTATGATGACTCACGGTGTCAAAAGCTTTTTTTAAATCGATAAAGATCCCTAAGGCAAAACTTCCTTGGTCTACGGAAGTATACATTTTTGTTATCAAATCTGTTGCGGCAGAGAGTGTACTTGACTTAGCGCGAAATCCGTATTGTTCGGTAATTAGAAAGTTCTTTTCAGATAAATAATTATTTAAACGACTGTATATAACACGTTCAAAGATCTTTGATATAACTGGTAGAACCGACACGGGTCTGTAGTTATTTGGATCCGTTCTACTGCCTGATTTGTAAATAGGACTGATCTTTGCAACCTTTAGTGTATCTGGGTAAATACCAGACGCCAAACACTCATTTATACAACACGTTAATCTGTCCACAATAATATTTTTTAAACATTTAATCGCTTTGGTGCTAACGCCGTCTAAACCGGTACTAGTGTTGCTATCAAGTTCGTCAATAATCTTTGATATTTCTGACGCGGAACATGGCGGTAATACGCTTAACTTTTGTTCGTGATTGTAGTTATGTTCGTACATGAGCGTGTTGCCTGTGTTTATGTGATATGTGTTAGGTATTTTGTTCGCTAGATCGACGCCTATATATGAGAAAAAATCGTTAAAGAAGTTACATATTGCGTTACCTTCTGTGATTAATCCGGAGCTCGACATTAGTTTGGGTGGAGCAGCGCTGACTTTCGTTTTATTTAAGCCTAAATTATTTATGATTTCCCACATTTTCTTGGGTTCATTGTAGTTTTTCTGAAATAAGTTATAGTAGTAAGTTTTCTTATGACTTCTGATCAAATACTTGACATTCTGCCGTTGTTTTACGAAGGTTTTTCTTAAGTTGTCATCTTCTGGGTGTAATTTTATTTGTTGCCATAGAATGTTCCTTTCTTCAATAGCGTTAATTATATTTTTGTTTATCCAGTCTTTCTGGGGCGGATTTAGAATTTTTGTTTTGTTCATCTTGTTATTTTCTATTTGCTTTAAGATAAAGGTCTCCAAGTGGTAGTAGCTGTTGTCATCATTACTGTAATTAGCTTTAAGTGAGCTATTATACAAATTTTCATAATGTAAGGCTTTATACGAAATTTTTTTATTCGTATGTGTGGGTAATCTGCCTATTTCGAGGAATATCTGCTTGTGGTCTGAGAGATCTGACTCAATTATTGAGATGCTGAATGAATGATTATTGATATTTGTACATATGTGGTCCAGAATTGTGTTTGTTGAGCTCGTATCTCGGGTACTAAATGATTTGGTAATGCAATTAAGTATTTCATAGCCAGATTGTTTTATTTCGTTCAAGTATTTTGTTACATTATTATTCTTACTTAATAAGTCAATATTGAAATCGCCCAATACTATTGATCTCCTTCGGGTTTCAAGTTGCGTTATAAATGTGTCTAAGAAGTTGTTCACATTGGTTTCTCCTGGTTTGTAAACCACGCCGACGTTTAGTGATAGTTTGTTTATATATATCCACAGGTAATGGTTCTCGTCATCACATGAGTCTTCCGTTATTTCGTATTTGATACTAGTATGTACGTAAATTGAGACGCCACCTCCCTTGCGATTCTGCCTATAATTGTAAACATGTGCATAGTTCGGTATTTGGTATAATTTAGCATCGCTTTCCGAGTTAATCCACGTCTCGGTAAATATTAATAAGTGGGTAGTCGCAGGTATGGCTTTTATAATACATTTTATTTCATCCAATTTGCCTGCTGTGCGAATGCTACGTAAATTAGTATAGAAGATTCTTAATGACGATGGGTAAATTGGAATATTTTCGTATTTATCTACTATTTGATGTGATAATCTAGCAATTCTGTCGGTAACTTTTATCTTAGGTATTGAGTCAGGTCTTAGTTTTTTTGGTCGACAACTATTTTCCGTACGCCTTTTATATATTTTATAGCAAGGTTTTTTTCACCGCATTTAGTGCGTTTGTTTAGTTCATCCTTCAACGAAAGTAGATATTGTCTTTGTATTGGAGTTTGGTCTGAGTAAATATGAATGTTCTCGGGTAGCTTCGACTTATTTCGCAAAAGACATTTAGGCGCATAAGTATTATCAAAGCAAACTTTGATTGATCGATGTTTATTCTGCATATATTTACCTAGTCTCATTGTTTTGATTGGGTTCGGACAGTTTTCATGAAGCAGAGTTATGAGTTTTAAGACCTGCTCATTATCGTATTTCTGTCGCGACTTCAGATTTGTGTCAATTAATTCTGAAATACCCACAAGTACAACATTTTTTTCACGGTCGCATCGTTCTTTTAGTTCTAGGATGAGGTTTTCGTGGCATAGGTTTGGTGATTTTGATGTCGAGCTTGTGATCCGTTGCTGACTTTTTATTTCTGATATTTCAGTTTCTATGGACTTAAGTTTGTCTTCGGTTGTTGTAGTTTTGGATTTGATATTTTCGATTTCAGTATTAAGGTGTTCAAAGCGTAATGTGAAACTTTCTGTAGTTGATTTTATTGTTTTAATTTCGTTTTTTATCTCCGATATTTCTTCTCTAATTTGGGTCAAATTATCATTTTGGGTCTTTCTGAATTCTTCGAGAAACTGCATCATGTCCATGCGAAATTGTGTGAAGTCTTTTTTAAGATCATTTTCTTCTGTTCGTTCCTTACGTTTTCTTGTATTGATGTTATAAAAGTCTTCGTTGGCACTATAGGTTGATAAGTTGGGAACTGATCCGCCGTTATTCCCGCTTCCGCTTGTTAATGTGTCTTGAGGCGGTGTTCTCTGTACGCTCATTGTGACGCGCTGATGGCTGGAGCGTATGCAAGCGGGATAAAAAATATCGGTAGCTCTCTTTCTGCCGAGGGGGTGAGCGGTGCTGCGCAGACGCTGCCGCTGTTAACTACGCGACGATATGAGTGCTGCCCACTAATTGTATAGAGGACTTTAAGCCGCACAAGATAAGTTTTACTTTCAATTGTAACACTTTAATTGTAATTTAAATATTTTTGCGAGGTTGGGTATACGTCCGCTTCCAACAAGTACCGAGGCGTATCTAGTCTCTAGATTTGACTGAGATGTAGATTTAGTAAGACTCAGTTGTTTTGACTGAGATGTAGATTTAGTAGGACTCAGTTGCTTTGACTGAGGTGTAGATTTAGTAAGACTCAGTTGTTTTGACTGAGATGTAGATTTAGTAGGACTCAGTTGTTTTGACTGAGATGTAGATTTAGTAAGACTCAGTTGTTTTGACTGAGATGTAGATTTAGTAAGACTCAGTTGCTTTGACTGAGATGTAGATTTAGTAAAAGATTTAGTAATAGAATTAGTAGGACTCAGTTGCTTTGACTGAGATGAGGATGTAGTAAAAGATTTAGTAAAGGGTTTCGTGTCCTTTATGCTAGTCGATTTCGGCAGACACGACACCGAAATCTTATTTAGTTTAAATTATTGTCTCGGGAATCGAACCCGGACTCTTCGGCTTCGCAGAATTTAACTACGCGGCCGTCGCTATCGCGCGGCGATTGATCACGTTGCACTTGGTTCGCGTTCTCACGGCGTTTCATATTATACAGACGTTTGCGACACTGATCAATCGTATGACCTATATTTTTACAATAATTACACCGTATATTATTAGCATTAGAATAGTTATTTGAAGGAATATGGAAAGATTTTTGATAATTATTGTTACTTGTACTTGAAGGTTTTTTATTTTTGTAGCACTCTGAAGAATTATGCCCAGGCTTTTTGCACGTGCTACACATACGTTGGAATTTAGAATTAGAATTAGATAAATTATATAACTTTTCCTCTTCGATTGCGTGCTGAACTGCCTCGTTCAGTGTCGAGGGGTTTCTAAACCTGACAACATTACTAATTGAGTGATTTAACCCTAACATAAAAGTATTCAGGGCTAAATCTACCATAGCGGCTATCCTACCTGGTAGTTGGGTTTCATCCTTACAACTGTTGTGGATATCAGATAATATTCGGGTTAAAATTTGCTCGATTCGTAAAGAATACTTTGTGACGTCTTCGCTACTAATTTGTTTACAATTTTGCAAATCCACTAATAAATGAGTCGCATGCTTTTTCTCGCCAAATGTAGATTTTAAGAATGATTTTATTTCGTCCCACTTGGAAAATGATTTTAAGCTACAAGCTACTTGGGCTTTACCTTCAAGTTGGGATATAATATATTTACAGAGCACATTCTGTTGGTCTGTTGTAGCTAAGGACATAGCATTATCACCATTTGTGAGGAACGCGGGGAGGGAATCCCGGTCCCCATTATAAGGTTTGATGAATTTGGTAAGGACTGAGAGTGTAATTTTTTCAGCCATTTCAGGTTTTGCCTTTGGTTCTGATTTAAGTGACATTTAAGTATACAATTGTAATTTTATATATAGAAAATATTACCGTAAAATCGACACACAAAAATACGATATGGAATAGAAAATTAGTGTTCACGAAAAAAAATGTAGAAACAGTGGATATGGAAAAATACTTTAAAAACTCACATAAACACGATCACTGCACACACTTTCATCATTCGTGGGAACGGAATCTGACACGCTCGGATAGCGCGGCAGGGCGACCGCGTGCTCGGCGATAGATGAGTGCGGCGCTGGCGTCCACGTGCTGGTGACACTGGATGAGGTGGAAGTGTCGGCTTCGGAGATGACGAGTAGTGTACTCGTTATGATGATGTTGATGAGTTAGATCTGCTGCTACCGGGATGGTGCAGGCTCACACGTTGCGGTGGAGGCTGACTGTCGACCAATCTAGGTTTCGCGGTGACCAGTGTGGTGCGGGCTCTCGCTGCTGCACAGAGACTTATCGTCGACCTTGGAAGAGTGATGCGGGCACAACCTTGGGTTCTGTCTTACCGTCGATCACACAAACTAGGGTCTCTGGGATTCGGATCTCTAGGCATCAACAGACACCATTTACGAGATCCCACTTCTGACACCAATTTACGAGATCCCACTTCTGACACCAATTTGTTAGGAGGCCGTCCCAGATTGTCTTTTTAAAAAAAACTACTTTTTACACTGCACTGTACTTTAATATAAAACACTTATTTTTAAAGATACAGTTCTACTGGTACCGATTTCCGAACTTCCCGGAGCGAACCGCGTTTCGCGATGGACAGAATCTAACTAACTTTTGTATGAAATAAATTATTGAAGTAAATGAAAATGCTGACCAAGTAGTCACAACACAATGGAAATGTACTAGAATAAGTAAAATGCTTATTTTGCGTTAATAAGGAACTATCTCGGGTTATAACAGAACGAACTTACATTGTGAAAAAGTCTACTTTCTTATAATCTTAATATAGTTATAGAATAACCATTAGGAGACAAGAGTTATTTATACGAGAGTTGTGGGGCTAGGATGCAGAGTTCTAGGTTAAGCAATAAACTGCAAGGCTGATCGATTGATAGTGTGCTATTAATAGCAAGCACTTGGCAATATTTGCACCTTATACGTATGGCGAATTTAAACAAAATTGTGTGAACCACAAATAGTTGTTCCAAGTCTAGGTGTTTTAAAGTCCCTTGCGACAAATAAATATAAGCAATTTTAGGTTATTATATTAGTTCGTAAAATATTGGTAAAAAGAAGTTTTGTATTTGACGTACATATATCCGAGAACGACCAATAATAACATTTCACCGGGTCTGGGCAACGAGCCACTACAACGTTATATTTAATTACTTATTTATTATTATAAACAAATGGACAACATAAAAGTATTCACCAAATCGTTGTACAAGTTAAAACGTATATCTAATAAGATGTTTTTTCGTCAGCTTTTTGGTATGTCCCTCTGCTGGGCAAAAGCCTTTCTCTTTAACTTCCAAATTACCCTGTTGGTGAATATCCCCTGCCAGTCCCTTTCAAAAGCGTCTCGATCGTCCCGCCATCTTTTGGCACCCAATTGACGATTGGTGCCCTCCTCTCTGGGTGCATGCGGTAAACGTGTCCAGCCAAGTCCCACTTTAAAGTTTAATGCTGTGCGTGTTTTGGAGCGCAGAATATTGTTTCGGACGTGATCCGTCCTTTACACTCCAATTATGTTACGCTCCATATCTAACATTATATTACATTAATATTACCAGACATAATATACAAGGTATATATAAATTATTATTACATCTGCTTACATGAGTACAATAAAAGATTCGTAACATAGTAATTAACTAGAACACTATATAATGTCATGATATCGGTGAGGCAGCTATATTGAGAAGATACATGCAAAGAATTAATTAGATTAGCATTCTTAAATTGCTGCATACTTCACGTAGGCACCGGCCCGCCATATGCACTGGTCTGCCAGAGATTGAGTTAATTGGGCTCAAAAAGATAATTAGAGAATTGCGCGGACGATATAATAGCTAGAAATCACAAATCGCCTTCCTATTATGCGGGCAATTATGCCTACGCCTAAATCATGATGCCTAGAGCTGGGCTCGGCTAGTAACCTGATGGAGGTTTGCATCCATCACCCATGCCACCATTGAAGTATTTGAGGTGAATTTTATAGTAATTTTCTTCTACGCAGTCCGGGCACGTATTCTCGAGCTCCAACAAAATCAAAGACATGATTTTGACATAAAATCGACATTGACAGGCGAAGAAACTGTCATTCTTCTGCTTAAGGCAGGGAAAGTGTCCGTCAAGACCTAATGTCCAACGCTGTGTACTTTGTTGGAAACAGAAGGACACGCGTTGGTTTATATCATCCATGGACGTCTCTGTGAGCCCATTCAATAGAATATTAGCATGGAGTCGACGAAACTCATGAGACATTGCCCACTCTCCGGGGTACACTACCGCGAATTGATATTTTCCTTTAACTTCTTTATTTTCCTTTCGTCGTATCCACGAGTGAACTCCGATCTACAGGCACATGAAAATAATTTCTGTCTGAAAACTTATACCTATGATATGATCCACGATTCCAAGTTAAAATTTTAAAGATGTAACCGATCAATAAACGACCTATGTAGATACATTATAACTCAACTTGAACTTTCTATTTAGATATATTATTGATATTAAACTACTATATAGGGATTTTATCGCGTTGTTTATTTGACACTCTATTACATAATTTAGAAATTGTTACACTACATATTACTACTATTAAACTGTACTAATTTTTAAGCTAATTAAATTATTAAAACTATTTAGATTTAATTTTACACTTTCCCTGACGTTTCAGTTGCTTTTCAGCAGCCATGGTCACGGGGAGACTAAGATGGTAGTTGTCTCAATGTTCCAGGGTAGTTATTTCAATTTACCCGAACATAATTTAATCATTGGTGTTTCTATTTACGCAGAATGAGCCCGAAGTATCATGAAGTCTAGCCGTGGTTCAGCAAACCAAGGCTAGACTTCATGATACTTTGAGCTAAGTAGATACTTTATGCTTAAACCTAATCCATACAGTCTGATAACAAACTTTAAAATTATATACCTACCAGCTAACCAGGTAGTGAATTTTTACTTTCCTTGGTCGTCTTGCATTTAATTTGGGTGGTCAAGGGCCAGCCAAATTGAAAGCTAACGATCGCTCTTATCATAGTTAGCAAGCTTTAATTATATTTCTTTTAGCTAGAGTATAATTGTATATTTTACTAAACAATGCCTTATGTAGAAGCCCCTAAATATGTTTAAAAAAAAAATCTTGATATAATTATGTGAAGATTCTAAATACGCCTGAGGTTGTACCACTATCTCATAAAGAATAGTGAATCTAGAACGAGACAGCGCTTTACTGAGTGTATAGCTGAGTCGTTTTTGCTAATGTAACACACACTATCGAGATGATAACTTATCTCCTTTATAAGATTTATATTTTCCTTTGCATTATAGCACCTGCTGCACATTAAGCTTCTTATACGGTGGTGGCAAAGGCGTTAGCACTTTTAGGCATTGGTCGGTAACCCATTAGGTATACCACCAACTTTCGAAATCTTTCTTTTTCCCAACTAGTTTCCACTGATAACTTGTTTGTATCATGTCTATTTTACTCAGGAATAGCAAACTAATACTAATATTTTTATAATTGGTTACGTAATTATAGTTTTAAATAAACAGAAATATTTATATGATTAAAAGAAACAATCAACTTGCATTAAAATAGTTGTTCTAATTCCTGAGTTGTTTAAGCAGAATAGACGTTTCAGTCATGTATCCTTTCAATCCATTGAATTATATATACTTTATTACAGTACTGAAATCTTATTATGAATTTAATAGAATAACTATATTATTTAACAAGAGCTTACCGTGTGGTCACTGATTTGATTTCTGGATTGGGACAGTTGGTACCAGCTGGGTATGTTTTATTAGTAATTTACTCTATTATATTTATATTGAACTAGCTACGTTGAACTGCTCGAACGTCAAATTGCTAGCGGTATCTACCGGGTCCAATTGGGAACCCAAACCATCAAACGCAACAATACACAAAAAATGCCATTTAAATCGGTCCAGCCGTTTAGGAGTAGTTTAATGACATACAAACACTCGCAGAGCTATTATACATAACTATGTATATATTAAAATGAGCCTAGTGTTGTCAATTATTTGGTTAGTTGTCACAAGTGGGTGCGACAACTCATTCATGCCGACTAATAAGCTGACACACCCGAAGAAGTATCATCCTCTTACAGTCATCCGCCCTATATATACTTAGTATTATTATTAAATTACTACGCCCGGTGAGTAAGTAATGTTTCAGACATCTACATACCTATCTCTCTCATTCCAGAACTTTAGTTTCATCTGAAAGTAGCGACCCGCCCGATTATACCGATAGTAAAAGACCGTAAATAATGATACACTTAAACTTTCCTCATGAATCACTCTGTCTATTGGTGAAAACCACACGAAAATCCGTTCAGTAGTTTTCAGTTTATCGCCAACTACAGACAGTCAGACAGACGTGGTGGAGAATTCTGTTTTATAATATGTAGTGATGAAAGATCATAAACAAGACTAACAGCACAACAATAATAATTCAGCACCAAACGTTGAATAAAATATCGAAAACTGTGTTTGCCAGATACTACCGAAACGTGATATACCTTGCCAAGTATAGGATTCTACTTACAGAACATTGCGAACTGTTTCCTACTGCGAACGTGATTTGGTTTACATTTCTGTAAAATAGGTATATTAAAGAATAAAACAATTTTCCATTTAGTCAAGTGTCCACTGTTTGACATGCAAGTAATAATTTCAGACTTTTTAACGTGCTTTATACCCTTTTAAGATCCCTTTAGATTTAGATTTTGGATATTGTCATTTTATACACGAAATAAATTAAGGATGGGTTTCTATATATAAAATCAAGGCGTTTTACAGACAGTCAATAATTACATTAATATATTTTCATAAAATTTGTGTCAAGAATTAACAGTCCGTAAAAAAAGCGTTTCCTTTTTTGAATATTGAACCTGGCTTTAAATTAAAACAGGTACTTACTAGAACAAAAAAAATAAATACTTCGATTAACCATAAGCATTTTGTTTTTCATATTAATAAATACATATATTGCACGTATTGTTGTTGTATCGAACAGGCATCTTGTAAACCTATGTGACCTATGAATAAATATCCTATCATATATGGGTAAATTAGGCCCTTCTGTCTCCCTTGCCATGTTGTACATGATCAGGCCCAAAATAATGAGATAATTTTAAGAAAACCCTCGTGACACGTTTTGATTACCATAGAAAATGTTAAACCCTTGTAAAACCCACGAGAGCCAATTCTCGTAATAAACTATTTTCAGAATAGATTACTAATCTAATAATAGTATCATAAATATTCTTTTATTTATATTTGGAAAACGTACAAAACAATGTTACATATTTTAATGATAAATTTATTATACACTATCCAGTTAACTTTTCACTGATAAACAATACATTTAGAAATGAAGCAAAACGGTTTTATCCTAAATAAAATTATCGTCAGTTTTGAACATACACTGCATTTCAATTCTCATTTAACTTTTATTAGTACAGATCGGCACTCTCTTTTGAACACATTTTATTCTATTTAATTAATATGTACCAACTCATGACTTATTTGATGCTACTAAATGTAAAGGGTTACTAAAAATGAATAAATTTACAGCACATTGCATTTATTATTAGAAATATATTAAAACTATGTGAATTGTCACGCCATTTGGATGTCAAAACAAACAGAAATAAAGCAGTGGTTGAAGCGGTGGACCCAGGACCTGTCAATCACAAACAGAACTATTAATGTGAACCATCTTCTAGCGAGGTTGGAATGGTTGTCAAGAATAAAAATAATGTATAAACCAAATTTTTACCAATCCATTTGGTTTACACTTGTTTCTAAAGATAAACCATTCTAAAGATATTTGGTCCAATATGAAAGATGTACATGATTTGAATTTTCTCATTGTCATTATCCAAGGACATCGTTATTTATTCACGCTTTTAGAGCATTCAGATGACACCTAGTGTAAATATTTGAAAACTTAGTTATGGAGCACAGGCGCTCTCTATACCAAACTTAGTTTCAGTAAGCACCTCCAAAGGGTGCTGTAAGGCAAACAAAACACAATTGCCAACGTTTCTCTGTAGATGGCACTATTAAGTAAGACTCGTCATAGCTGGTATTCCCTACTATTTAAAATATATATTTATGAAACAATCTAGATTTAGGTTTATCTTTTCCCCGACGTTGCCTTTCAGCAGCCATGGTCACAGGAAACAATCTCCCATGGCCAGTAATAGATTATTAGTTTTAAAATGATGTAATAAATGGTGTTCTAAACGCCATGATATCCGTTTAACGTAGTTTAATTTCAACATTTATATATATACATTTATATTGTTTCAAATTCAGTTTTATAGAACTGGTAGGTAAGTATTTAACAATAGTTTGAATATGAGTACCTACTAAGTATATTATATTATATTTAATTAAATTACCTAAAACTTGCTATAAGAATATTACGTTCTTGGATCAGCTATTTGTGGGTTAAACAATTTTTGTCCCATTTGGTTATCGAACCCACAACACTCTTCGCTTTGGCAGTGGCAGGGCTACCACTTTAACCACTACGCTCTCTGTGCATCCGTTTAATATTTATTCAAAGACTCACGCTTGCTGCTGTTTTTTTTTATACTACTAAAGAGGCAAATTACCATACGGCCCTCCTGATGGTAAGTGGTCACCGTAGCCTATGGACGCCTGCAACACCAGAGGCATCACTTGCGCGTTGCCGACTCTTTAGGATAGGAAAGGAACTGGGCAGGAGAAGGAGCGGAAAGGGGGAAAGAGGGTGATTGTGCCTCCGGCTCTCTCACTCACTTAACCAAACACAACACTAGGAATACTGATATTTCACGTCGATATTCTGTGAGAGGGTAGTCCTTCCCCGGTCGAGCCGGCCCATTCACGCTGAAATCAGCGAGAAACAAAATTCGTCTGCTTTGTTTAAAGTTCTACATAATAGGTAACGAGTCTATTGTTGTCACTGCCAGACCTTCCTACTATGTTCAATTTCTTAACAGAAAAACATTATAACAAAATACTAGACTGGAGAATTGAACTCGAGGCCTCATGCACAGCAATTCTATTCATTACCGCTACACTATTTCTTCTTTCATGATATAACTGTGAGAATACTTATCTTCGAAATCAATAGTCAAAGAGTGTGTGAACAGTCGTTGTTCTGTTACTGTAACTAAGGAAAGGATTCTACTGTAAAATACTCACATATCCACTCCGTTATAGTTTATTGGTACGTATGTAAAGTTAATTTTACATACGTACCAATAAACTGGAACGGAGTGGATATTGTAAAGGTTTATTTTTAATAGAAATGTCTTTGATATGGATACCGAATTCTAATCAGCACATATTTGGAATTATGTCGGTCTGAACGGGCACCAATTCAAAACTATTGCACAAACATATTTGAATGCAACTTGGTATAGTGTCAGCTTATTTGCCGGCTAAAGTTAATTCTCAGATAAAGCTTGACCTCTATAAAGTATCATGCCCCATGCATAGAGGCGTTCATGATAAACCATATCAATAATATTGTTGTTTACTCATGTATGTACAAGTACTACTTCTTAAATCGTCAATTAACTCAATGTTTCAGCTGGTTCATCGTAATCTGGATAAGGATAGGAAGATTTTAGTTCCAACATATGAAATAATCATTTATCAGATTATACTGTGAATATGCTTAGGAAGTCTGCACTTGGCTGCAGGGATAGCGTAATTATTTAAGTAGTCGTCTCACCACTGCGCTGAGTATTGTGGATTCGAATCCACCAGGAAACAAGTCTTTGTGTCTGCAATCACATATTATTCAATATATTATTCAAAAAAGTACTCTACGTACCCGGGTGTGATCACTGCACTACATTACATGAGAACAAAACCACAAGGAAAAGCTAGTAAACATTACAAAGTAATGTGAAAGCCATGTAACACGCTTTACATTTATAACACACGGGAAATAATTACAAAGGCGTTGTGCGAAGGCCTCTTTCATATAATTAAATAATATATGTGTCAAATGTGTTTAATACTTCTAATTCTAAACGTTTTCTATTCTACGGTTGCAATTCATCAATTGCTCCTAGTGCTCTGGATGGAGCGAAGATATATGTCTGGCTTGTACTGACTTAAACCACACCCGTGAATCTTCCCTTGCTCTTTGATTTTCTGAAATACAGGGCTGCGGAATTCTTCTTAGATCGCTGCATACTTCACGTAGGCACCGGCCCGCCATATGCACTGGTCTCCCAGAGATTGAGTTAATTGGGCTCAAAAAGAAAATTAGAGAGTCGCGCGGACGATATGATAGCTAGAAATCACAAATCGCCTTCCTATTATGCGGGCAATCTTGCATACGCCTAAGTCATGATGCCTAGGGCTGGGCACGGCTAGTAACCTGATGGAGGTTTGCATCCATCACCCATGCCACCACTGAATTATTTGAGGTGAATTTTATAGCAAATATTTGGTTAGCTGTCACAAGTGGGTGCGACAACTCATTCATGCCGACTAATAAGCTGACACACCCGAAGAAGTATCATCCTCTTACAGGCAACCGCCCTATATATACTTAGTATCATTATTAAATTACTATACCCGGTGAGTAAGTAATGTTTTAGAGATCTACATACCTATCTCTCCCATTCCAGTACTTTAGTTTCATCTTAAAGTAGCGACCCGCTCCAGCATTACACCTAAACTTTCCTCATGAATCACTCTATCTATTGGTGAAAACCGCACGAAAATCCGTTCAGTAGTTTTTTAGTTTATCGCCAACAGACAGTCAGACAGACGTGGTGGAGAATTCTGTTTTATAATATGTAGTGATGAAAGATCATAAACAAGACTAACAGCACAATAATAATAATTCAGCACCAAACGTTGAATAAAATATCGAAAACTGTGTTTGCCAGATACTACCGAAACGTGATATACCTTGCCAAGTATAGGATTCTACTTACAAAACATTACGAACTGCTTCCTACTGCGAACGTGATTTGGTTTACATTTCTGTAGAATAGGTATATTAAAAAATAAAACAATTTTCCATTTAGTCAAGTGTCCACTGTTTGACATGCAAGTTTAGATTTAGATTTTGGATATTGTTATTTTATACACGAAATACATTAAGGATGGGTTTCTATATATAAAATCAAGGCGTTTTACAGACAGTCAGTACAGTAATTACATTAACATATTTTCATAAAATTTGTGTCAAGAATTAACTGTCCGTAAAAAAAGCGTTTGTTTTTTGAATATGAAACTGGCTATAAATTGAAATAGGTACTTACGAGAACAAAAAAATAAAATACTTCGATTAACCATAAGCATTTTGTTTTCCATATTAATAAATACATATATTGCACGTATTGTTGTCGATAGCTCAGTGGGAGACCAACAGACTGCAATGCAGAGGGTCTTGAGTTCGAACCCACCTCTGACTTTCGGAAGTTATATGACTTTTCGAAATTATGTGCGTATTGATTGATAATTATCGCCTGCTCCGTGCCTCGGAGAGCACGTTAAGCCGTCGGCCCCAACTGCCATGAACATCTATGGCAGTCGTTATTGGGAAGTCAGTGCCCTATAATATCTTGACACTGGTCTAGCCTTAGAGTATCGTTAGCCTTCGGGTTGCGGGGGTCAGGTGGCAGCCGCTTCGTGTAAAAACTGATATCCAGTCAAATCCGGTTAGACCAGAAAAGCCGCCCCAAAGTGACTTGGGAATAATAAAGACTAAAGAGAGGGAGAAGATATTGTACGTATTGTCGTTGTATCAGGCAGAACAGGCATCTTTTAAACCTATGTGACCTATGAATAAATGTGCTATCATATATGGGTAAATTAGGACGTTCTGTCTCCCTTGCCATGTTGTACATGATCGGGCCCAAAATAATGAGATAATTTTAAGAAAACCCTTGTGACAAGTTTTGATTACTATAGAAAATGTTAAACCCTTGTAAAACCCATGAGAGCCAATTCTCGTAAAAAAAATTATCGTCAGTTTTGAACATACACTGCATTTCAATTCTCATTTAACTTTTATTAGTATAGATTGGCACTCTCTTTTGAACACATTTCATTCTATTTAATTAATATGTACCTACTCATGATTTATTTGATGCTACTGAATGTAAAGGGTTACTAAAAATGAATAAATTTACAACACATTGCATTTATTATTAGAAATATATTAAAACTATGTGAACAATTCACATAGTTTTAATATATTTCTTTCGTAAAAAAAGCGTTTCCTTTTATGAATATTGAAACTGGCTTTAAATTAAAACAGGTACTTACTAGAACAAAAAATAAAATACTTCGTTTAACCATAAGTATTTGTTTTTCATATTAATAAATACATATATTGCACGTATTGTTGTTATATCGAACAGGCATCTTGTAAACCTATGTGACCTATGAATAAATATCCTATCATATATGGGTAAATTAGGCCCTTCTGTCTCCCTTGCCATGTTGTACATGATCGGGCCCAAAATAATGAGATAATTTTAGAAAACCCTCGTGACACGTTTTGATTACTATAGAAAATGTTAAACCCTTGTAAAACCCATGAGAGCCAATTCTCGTAATAAAATATTTTCAGAATAGATTACTTATCTAATAATAGTATCATAAATATTCTTTTATTTATATTTGGAAAACGTACAAAACAATGTTACATATGTATTTTAATGATAAATTTATTATACACTATCCAGTTAACTTTTCACTGATAAACAATACATTTAGAAACGAAGCAAAACGGTTTTCTCCTAAATAAAATAATCGTCAGTTTTGAACATACACTGCATTTCAATTCTCATTTAACTTTTATTAGTATAGATCGGCACTGTCTTTTGAACACATTTCATTCTATTTAATTAATATGTACCTACTCATGATTTATTTCATGCTACTAAATGTAAAGGGTTACTAAAAATGAATAAATTTACAACACATTGCATTTATTATTAGAAATATATTAAAACTATGTGAATTGTCACGCCGTTTGGATGTCAGAACAAACAGAAATAAAGCAGTGGTTGAAGCGGCGGACCCAGGACCTGTCAATCACAAACAGAACTATTAATGTGAACCCTCTTCTAGCGAGGTTGGAATGGTTGTCAAGAATAAAAATAATTTATAAACCAAATTTTTACCAATCCATTTGGTTTAGACTTGTTTCTAAAGATAAACTATTCTAAAGATATTTGGTCCAATATGAAAGATGTACATGATTTGAATTTTCTCATTGTCATTATCCAAGGACATCGTTATTTATTCACGCTTTTAGAGCATTCAGATGACACCTAGTGTAAATATTTGAAAACTTAGTTATGGAGCACAGGCGCTCTCTATACCAAACTTAGTTTCAGTAAGCACCTCCAAAGGGTGCTGTAAGGCAAACAAAACACAATTGCCAACGTTTCTCTGTAGATGGCACTATTAAGTAAGACTCGTCATAGCTGGTATTCCCTACTATTTAAAATATATATTTATGAAACAATCTAGATTTAGGTTTATCTTTTCCCCGACGTTGCCTTTCAGCAGCCATGGTCACAGGAAACAATCTCCCATGGCCAGTAATAGATTATTAGTTTTAAAATGATGTAATAAATGGTGTTCTAAACGCCATGATATCCTTTTAACGTAGTTTAATTTCAACATTTATATATATACATTTATATTGTTTGAAATTCAGTTTTATAGAACTGGTAGGTAAGTATTTAACAATAGTTTGAAGTACCTACTAAGAAATTATATTTAATTAAATTACCTGAAACTTGCTATAAGAATATTACGTTCTTGGATCAACTATTTGTGGGTTAAACAATTTTTGTCCCATTTGGTTATCGAACCCACAACACTCTTCGCTTCGGCAGTGGCAGGGCAGTGGCACTTTAACCACTACGCTCTCTGTGCATCCGTTTAATATTTATTCAAAGACTCACGCTTGCTGCTGTTTTTTTTATACTACTAAAGAGGCAAATTACCATACGGCCCTCCTGATGGTAAGTGGTCACCGTAGCCTATGGACGCCTGCAACACCAGAGGCATCACTTGCGCGTTGCCGACTCTTTAGGATAGGAAAGGAACTGGGCAGGAGAAGGAGCGGAAAGGGGGAAAGAGGGTGATTGTGCCTCCGGCTCTCTCACTCACTTAACCAAACACAACACTAGGAATACTGATATTTCACGTTGATATTCTGTGAGAGGGTAGTCCTTCCCCGGTCGAGCCGGCCCATTCACGCTGAAATCAGCGAGAAACAAAATTCGTCTGCTTTGTTTAAAGTTCTACATAATAGGTAACGAGTCTATTGCTGTCACTGCTAGACCTTCCTACTATGTTCAATTTCTTAACAGAAAAACATTATAACAAAATACTAGACTGGAGAATTGAACTCGAGACCTCATGCACAGCAATTCTATTCATTATCGCTACACTATTTCTTCTTTCATGATATAACTGTGAGAATACTTATCTTCGAAATCAATAGTCAAAGAGTGTGTGAACAGTAGTTGTTCTGTTACTGTAACTAAGGAAAGGATTCTACTGTAAAATAAAACCATATTGTAACCGCACGATATATAATAAATTCAATACATTTTAATCAAAGTAGAGCTAGAATTATGAAAAAGTTAAAACAGCAAATATTTCAACCACAAGATATGACACTGGTCATAAGAAATAACAATTATTAATTAATTAATATACTTAAAAAGCTTACTTTATAATACTGGTCTTCAATATTGCTTTTAATACAGACATTGCTTACTATACTTTTCGGAAGGATTATAGTTCAGATGGTAAAAACGCGCAATTTCAAAATGTTTGTTATATCTTTAGCACTATACTGTAATACTATCTATTCGAAAAACAAATTCCGAATTAGTTCGAAACATATTTAAACAAAATTCTGTGCAATAACAGAAGGTAACAATACAAATCGAAATGTTGTTTATTCTATTCGATATTTGAAAACATTTTACGATTTGAAATCATCATATTATTCTTTATACAAATCAAAGAGCTTTAGCACAGAAAAATATAACAATAAAAGGCACTAAAATACAGATATCATACCCCAGTGGTTGGAATATTTACTGTTTACACAGATATGTGACTACCACTGACATATAGGTAACTAAGTACATCATCATCTAATTACACGTTATCTAGTAATATTAATATTAGATTAGAAAAGACGAGACAGTAATAACACAATCTAACTAATCTAATTCATACGGTCTGCTAACAATTGTTGACTTACATAGATAAATTCTAATTAATTAGGTAGCCTGTTGATGATAGTATATATAGAAGAGAAACAAATATGCAGCACAACAATAGAAGACTCAGAAATGTCTCATTTTGACCGTTTTTCTATTGTTCTCAAAACCACATCGGTTTAACTAAATTATATTTTAAACGTTTAAAGCGATGATAGCCTTTCATGTAAGCTTCTTGCGTAATTCTATAGCGCTAAGTTTAAGTTAAAATTTTCAAGACAAGTGCAGTTCTCAATAAAACATTGTCTGTATTAGATATTTGTTGTGGAAGAGACGTAATATCTGATGTATGTAAGATATCATCATAGCTAGTACGTTCCTACTTTGCCTATCATGCTATGCAACAATGATGTGCATTGCTTCTCTAGTGTAGTCTCTATTAGACTGTATGTATTAGATTTAGCTTAACTATGGTATTATTACTGTCAGCTACTCAAATATGTAAACACTTAGCAAATTTAAATATGAATGACATCTACGTTTCAGACAGTGATTTTGACATTAAATGTATAAATATTACACATGAACGTAAGGTATGTGTACTTTTAAAAACATGTGATTTGTGTAATTAATTGGCACCAATCAATATTTATACTAAAAGTCATATTTGAACCTTGCAATGCGATTAAAGAAGTGTGTGTCTGACTGTACAATATATGTATATCTAAATATCGCCCGTAGCTTCGCACCAATATTATATTATTCAAAACCATGAAGTATCATGCCACATCATCCTTGGTGTAGGTTCTATTTTACTCTAAGTTCCTTCAGCAATCTTTGTTAGATAATCGCACATTATGTAATTGATTCATATGATTGCAGTAAATACAAAGGATCGAACTCGCTGTCACCTTACATACTATTATTTTATAATATTATTTAAAATGTGTAAAATATTTGATCTAAGTATATATAATTTAGAATATGTAAATAAAAGTGATTATATGTTTATCAATAGATTAGGTACATGTTATTGCTTGGCAGTGCTCTGGTGTACTATTTCTTTATAATAAGTTTTAACTATATTTAAAGTTAATACTGGTATTATATGATTATTTAAGTACGTTCAACTACTTACTATATTGCCGTGACATTTTATCACCAAATAATGATAATATATTTGTTTCAGAGTCATAAACTTGTCACAATATTATCATTGTACCATAAAATCATGTCCCTTGTATGGATGAACCCCGTAACGCCTTATGTGTAGGGCGGTGACTCAAGATCGTTGTGCCATTCATGCGGTTAAATATACATACAATAATTAATATAACTTTTAGCAAGCATTTTAATTATGTATTGTAAGTACTCATCTTTGGCCAATTGCCTAAGCATCAAACAGGCGATTTCAAGAATAAAATTATTCGGCAATAAATTCCATCTTTTTAATATTGATTATATATTTTTTATATTTCTATTTAAATTTAAGGAACTAGATTATTAAATTGTATGCGCATTTGTATTTCACTAAATGTTTCTCTCATATATGTATTAATGTAAATAAATAGTTATACCTATCTATGCTTTCAACACATTGATATCACAATGTAACTGATGTTACAGTATGGTGGGCACTTTGTATGCAAATTCTTATAATTCTAAACACATAAATGTCAACAAAAGCAAAAAAGATTTTAAATATTATTCATACATTTTATCCAAATGAAAAAAAAAAACGAGAATAACCCTATATATTTATTTTGTATTTTCCTTTCATTGTAATGCAGTTAGAGTGATAAACTTGAGTAAAATATCTACCCGCTCAAGTTGCCCAAATTATTCTATGCTCAAGTTTACTCTAATGTGTACTGATATATTATTATATGTGGTAAAGATACTACTTAAATTTACCACGATGTATAATGATGAAATAATATTAAACTTTATCAAATATCTTTTGAACACTGATGTTTTCTTGTCAATTTAAAATTTCTGATAATTGCACATAAACGTACTATAAACACTCAATTTAATAACAACCTTAGCGGCAGCTGTTTCTAATATAAACATTTGTCTAATTTTTAAACATATATAACTAATATTATAAATGTAATAAATATATTATAAATTATAAATGTAACATTTACTGGAACACAATCTAAAATCAAGAAATCGCATAAACTTATCAATTGCTTATATTGCTAATGTAGTGTGTGATATAATTCCACAATAATATGATTAAACCACGATATTGATTGATGTAAATAATGTTCTTTATAATATGCAAAAATATATTTATCAAATCCATAGTATTGATTTGATATTTGCAATATTAATCTATTATAATCTAGCGTTATATGTTTTTAAGTCAGCGGAAGACTATGTTTTAAGGTAGATATATATTCAGGTAGCCAGCAACGTACTTATTTGTTGTGCATAATACATTCCATACAAATTTTCAGCAATGTCTGTTATATGCTAAGATTAATTAGTAGTCACTTTTAATATACAAACTACTAACAGTGATACAATATTTTTTTGGTTTCAGTAACAAGTAGAGTTCAACTGATCGTTAGTAGGTTCTGCTTGTTTTTTGTCCTTATCCTTCAAGTTGGATATAATCATCAAGGTACTTTAGCACGACTGATATGAACTGCCGTGTTGGTACTGTAAAATAGACTAAAACTTGCTTGCATTTACAGAAAGATCATAAAATATCCACTGACTAATACATAACTTTAATGTGAACAACAGTGCACTTAACCAATACTGATGAGTAGAATGTGCAAAAAATAAGTTTAATTATTTTATTGTATTTTATTTATATCGAAACATATTAAGAGAAAATATTAAGCCTGAGATTTTTTTAATGTTTTCGTTTAAGTGATAAAATGGTTTGTGACGCATACTTTCTACATAACTTAAATCATCTAATAATTTGACTATAAAATATATAAGTGCCTAGAGAGTATCAATAATTTGAATTCAGTTGAGTAATGACAAATGACGGCTCTTAAACTAATGTACAGGTACCTAAACTTTTATTTTTACAATCAATAAAAGAGAGAAACTAGTTGATTAATAATATATAACTGTGAAAGCGATGAATGAAGTAAGTAAGAAGTTTTCATTAAACGTATAATTTTATATATTAATATTATGTTTTTTTATTTATTATATTTATTTTTAATATACTACTTTCTAGACTAGTGTGGCACGCGAATTAAATGGAAGAGACTCATGCAATTTTTATCACTGAATTGACATAATTTATTTTATACAGTGCAGTAAATGCAGCTGCCTGTGCATGTCTGCCTGAAATTTATGTATGATTTAATAACAATATGTAAATATTTATTATGGTTATTGCTTGTGAATGCGTTTGAGTGCGTCATATATGTATATAAAATATTTATAGTAAAATTTGCTTTTACTAGTTCGTTCTATACTAATTTCATTCTAAATATTTTTATCTATATTCGAAGCGATATAAAATTATTACGGATCTCTATTCATTAAGGTATTTAGAAATACTGTGACGAGTAGTATACGATGGAGTACAAGGCGCGTATATAGGATTACATGTGCTCAAATGTGTAATATAATATACCGAAAAGCTTTGATATATTCAATTTATTAAGTGAATGATAGAATTCTTAAACTGCTATCAACTTGTGATGTAGGTATGAAAGCAAAATTTAAAATACAGTTGCAGAAATGTATCTTATTTTTAATTATATGGGGTAAAGTTGACGACTTGACCAATTTTAGGTATTTCCTGTACATTCTAATTATTCTTAATTTTAGGACCAATTCTCCTTATGTAAATTTTCCAAAATAGAATTGACCCTTAAATAAATATTACTAATATGAATTTTTCGTTACGTGTCAGGCCAAACGCTTAGGTATAATAAATGTAGTTATAAATGAATGCCGTATTATTTATTACCCTCGTAGTTCTTTCGTATCTATATGCTTGCCCCACTGCCTACAATTTAATCAACGACTTCGCCATTATGTGCATAAAAACATCTATTTATGATTAAGACATCTTAATAATTAATTTAAAGTGCACTAATTTAAATTATACGCAATGACTTTTAATTTTGCGTCTAAATGACAGTTTAAAATATTCGATTGTAATCTATTTTAGTTCTCTGACTAGGAATTTTAATTGAAAATTAAATGAAAATATGTACTGGTAATTTTTTTTAAATATTTTCTAGATTTTTTACTGGGACTAATTCCATCCGCACTCATTACAATTGTACTTGTAACGTACCTGTGTATCCAAGTTCATCACTGGTGACCTATCCCCTTATCATTTACTTTATAATAAGTGAGTAATATAAAAATTTAATTTTTAAACGCGCTTATCTTAGTTAATAAATAGTGCCTTGAATAACACCGGTTTTATTAATAAAATAGAATAGCCTTTAAGTCTACGTCCTGTGACAATAATTTTGTATACTTAACACATGCAATATTCGATCATTAACTAAGCACGAATGTAATCTTGTTTAAATAGATACATATAATGTTAGGTATAATGTATTCTTATATAGTTTTTGTAAACTATAGATCTGATACTAGTACTGATACATACAAATACTGATGTAATTTAAAACATTCAAAACTATTGGTAAGTAAACTGTTTTGATGCATAAACTGTGTTGTAAAATTCTAATGTTCTATTTAACATCTAATATTAACAATAATACCACAACATTTAAATAATAATATCCTACCCTACTTTAAAGAAATAGTTTTATAAATCAGTAACACAAAAGTGAAATTCGTTTGTATATACTTATATATGTTAACATACTTTAACTTCAACTTAAATGTAACGTTTGTTACTTTGTGCGAAAGTTTATGTTGAACTCGAATTTCACTTAACAATAAATAGTAACATTTCATTTAACATAAGTTAAATATAAACCTCTCAACCAACGCTAGGACGCTGGCATTTGACCATAACCAGACTATTTAAAACGTAAATTTTGTTATGACAGTCTACTTTTGTCTGAATAACATTTTTTGTATTTTCGTATTTATGACCACTGGATTAGTTGAGAGGTTAATACATCATTGCATGAAGTTATAAAAGCCATTTTTAAAGTTGATACAAATCCACGGCGTTGTTGGGTATCTTTGTAGTTGTAGAAGACTGGCGTACGCTTACACCGGTCTTCTCCGCGGATCAGACGTGCGTAAAACTTGCGTGAACAGCATCTTCTTGAGAGACTTGGGTTCCAGATGTAAAGTACTGAAATGCAGGATAATATAATATTAGAAACACATAAAAATATACATTTATATTACGAACGCTGCTATATAATTATTCGTAAATATTTAAAACATAGATTATTAGGACTTGGTACGTTACAAAGTGCAATTATTATATTGATAATAATGTACTCGTTTTAAAATTATAATAGAAGCAACCAAATATAAAATGAGAATCCATTTTGTGTTTAGTAGTTTAATCAAATTTTAATGAGAACAAATTGTAATCATATTGGACACGTATTGTATTTCATTTTTATGTGAATATTGTTATTTTAGAGCGAGTACATCAATGTACATTTGGGTGGGTTACTCAATTATAATTATGTATTACAGAAAATTCTTAACACATTTTTACATAATGCTTAATCTGCGCCTTGGATACGGCGTTTTTATTTTAGTATGTTGTATCGACACATTACTAATATAATTATCTCCAACGTTTTTAAAAGGGATTTATTATACTTAATGAACAAATAATTATATACCAAAGTTTTAGTTAAATAGCTAACAAAGTTAGTGGTTACGATACGAGTAATAAATAAGTACTAGAAAATGTGAATGATTTCATTCACAACACTTTTTTTAAGTTTGCTATATATTACTTAGGACAATTTTATGGCGTGTGTAGCTCAAAAAATTGATAGGAAAGCATGCTACAATTTAAGTTGCCGTCAAAATCTGCTCTCCGATACAGGCAGAATTTTCTAAAAACCCACCCTTCTGTACATATTACGTTAGTAATTGGAAGACGTTTATATTATTAGATTCATAGGTGTAGGGACGTATAACTATGTGAAGAAAGCAAATTGCAACCCACGCCTACATTTCAAATAGCGCATAGCGACAATGCTGGCAATTTACATTTTAAGCAATCCACCCTTATATTATAATCTGGACCGTCTTGGTGCTCAGATATTTGAATTGTATTCAAGTATTCAAACTACTCTCATAACTCATAGCTAATATAGGTGCCAACAATATGCTTTCCACGTGTTTCTATACAAAGAAAATAAATATCGGTGAATATAACTAAAAATAATAATATTGGTTAACCACACAGGAACATCAATAATATTCGGCTATCTTTGGTAACTGCAAATTTGGATATTACTTTGGTAATAAAAACTGGATATGTGATGATACTATACCAAGGGTCACAACAAACCGTAGCAAATACCCACTGTTGCATAACTTACGTTCAATAATTACTGTTTAATATATCTTGCGATGGACATGTCCCATAACTTCCCTTCCTAAGAGGAAGTCATTGTACTAAACATAAAATTTTAAAAAATTAATAATTATTATCAGAAAATAATAATCAAAACAATTCATCCATACTTTTTTATAGCAGCCCGTTAAACTCACATTGCCTATATCATAATTATATAGATCCAAATTATACGATTTTATTTAATATAGCAATAATCCTACACTTGCCACGGCATATAGGACTTTTAAAGTCCGACTTTAAATGAAAAATTTCAAAAGGCAAAGTTTACAACCTTACCGGTGGAAACCTTTCAAAGGCACAGATATTTTTCTAAAGTGCAATGTTATAAAAATATCTGTAAGACGACAAACATAGTAAGACTGACTCGTTGGTTTAGTGACACAGTTGTGACTGCATGGACAAGTGCCGATCGTGAAATGCAGAAGTGAATTTCTGACTTAAATATTATAATTGAATTTTCTGTGAGAAAATTATCGAATGTATAATAGACAGCTGTAGCTAAAATTTAGAAAACGCCTTACACTCGTCAATAGCCTACTGACTGTATAAAATCGATTCGAAACATAGCTAACAAAATGTACATAATCATTATTTTATGAAAATCATCAATACGCGTTTGAAGATAATATAGGTAAATATTAAAACATTTAGCAAAATTTATTGAATTGTTTGCAAAATATTATTGCCAATATTTATTTATTTACTTTAACGTATAAAATAATTAAAAATTATTAATACAAGTAGTAAAGATGTTAAAAACAAACAGGCGTGAATCTATATATGTATGTATGTATGAATAATCAAAATATATATATTTGTTTCCTTACTCTACTTAAATCAAAATGTTACGTATTTTCGTTTTAATTAAATCAGTTAATGGTATAAACATTCAATAACAGAAGAGCCACAGTGGCGTGTTCTCTCTTATATTGACGTCATAATGTTTGTTAAATTAATTACATTTTTGTAAATATGATCGTGCATGACCGCTTAATTATATTGTCATTTAATGGAATTTTATGCACAGTAATTATGCACAGAATGCTCGCTGTTGTCCCAACAAAAATGTTTGTTGTGTGATACCGCGTAATTAAGAAATTAATATAACTAACGCATTTTAAAAGTATATTTTTATACGAATATTTTTTTTTGTATGTCTTTAAGTCTTCTATGTCTAAATTCTGGATGCAAAATATCTACGGAACAAAATACAAAGCTTCTTTCATATTTCTAACGACCATGTAAAATTGAGCTTAATAATTTTACAAACTGCGGTATTCCGAAAATATATTTTCGTGATATTTACATTTTTATATTTTCTAAAGGATAAAAGGTATACTGTTTGCCTTCTAGTACCTTTTTTAAATCTGTGTGGTGTATTGAGGGCAAGATTTGATTAGTTTACAATAGGTACTAAATAAAATGCTTCGAATAGATCCAATTAGGTGCGCATATTAAATATAGAACTATATGCATTTAGTTTTGTAGTCTATAATATGTGGTGGAATGTCGAATTAATGTAAATAAAAATACATTCTAAATCACAGGATAAAATATTGTTTAAAAGTTTTAGGACATTGATTTGTTATGTTTGCCCGCCCGAATGACGGTAAGCGGTAACCTTAGCATATAGGCGCTTGCACCAACATATTATCACTCGCGCATTGGTGACTAAAAAACGTTATTACACTGCCAGCGTAAAGCACGGCCCGGTCTTTTGCTTACAGCATACGTGACCTCAAATACCCTGGAAACCATACTCAGTACAGGTACAACGCAATGTGCAAGATTATCCTACAGCAACCTTTTCTAAAGTAGGACTATTTCCTTAAATCGGAATCCGTCCTCCACGTATTGTTTTAAATAGTTTATTTCCCGGCAGCACTTTTCATAACAAAATGCATCACACCACAGTGTATAATCGTCTGCCATAATATAATTTACATGAACACGTCGAATAACCAACGAACTACTTGGCAAGTTAATATCCTTGATATATCCCATTAAATGCAAGATAGGTGATCTATATTCAGAGTAAATCGCATGATAGTAAGTAGTTCTATATTTCAAGTACTAACCCCGGCAAAAGCGGCTCCGTTCCATCCGAGGCGGTCGTGATCGCTTTGCGTACGTTGGGGAGGCGTCTTGCGATCGGTACGGGAAGCGAGCCTAGCTTTTGCCCGTAGCGCAGCCCGGAGCGGTACGTTCGCCCGCGCTGCCTCCGCGCGCCCGTGCTGACAGAACTCAATCAACGCAACGCCCAGAGCGAGAGCCAACCCTCCTACTAATACGTAGAATATACCCGCTACTTGGCTCAGTGTCATTTCTGTGATTGTCGTCTCCTTTAACATAAAAAAGTATTTTAAATTAAACAAAGTTTACAATTCTTTTTAGGTAAATAAAAATCTGTTAAGTAGTCACAAAGAATTACGATAATTTGATTTGATCATGTTTCACTATAAGTAGATGCTTTATTTTTCAAAGAGACACGTTATCGTGTTTCGCTCTGCTAATGGAAATTATTTAACTAAAACAATAGTACAGTATCTAATTAGAATCCAAAAGCTCACCTCATCTTTCATCACGTCACAATCAGGTTTCTTATTGTAGGTGATCCATTTGCGCCAAAGCTTGGTGATTACGCCGTCCTTTTTCAAACTCACAATCGCCAGGTTTATCGCTTCCCTGTAAAGAAGTTTAAACTTAAGCTTGAAATATTCTAGTAGGAACATACGCTCCATGCACTTATTTCTAAATCTGAATTCGATTTAACGATATTGACTAGCGATTCAATCAAATAAGAAAATAAACCAAACAATAAAAGAAAATCGTTTTCTTCGACATTATGTTAATTTAATTGAAGTAAAATTTATTATGATTTCGCGGAATTTGATCACTGAAACCATTTGTGATCTAAAATACCAAATGTAGGTACATCAAGTATAGACATACACTATCTAATGAAACCAAATAAATAATATTGTTGCTTTTGTGAGAGACGATGTTTTAATCAAGAACGTTATACCATGTTGTTTAGAAGCATTTATATTGAGGGAACAACTTGAAGCCTGTTCTGCAAACAAACCTCCCTTAGTTCAATAAACTGGGCGGTATCTCTCAATCGCGGCGCGCCATAAAACCAACGTATCATATAAAATGTAAATTTTAACTTGTTGTCAAAAATCACGTCCGCCAAATCGTGTACCATAAAAATGGGTAGTATAAATTCGAAACGTGGAGTGCACCGCCTTCCCTACTGACGGGGCACCATGTAAATTTACGACTTTTGAGTATTCCACCGGGAATTACCGTATAGAGCTCAGATTTCAAGTAGATAGTACGAGTCCTTGTCTGTAAAGTAAATTTACAGAGTTTGCGTACTTTCCCTAACGTACCTACTTCATATCATAGTGAAGTTTACACATATTACGTGTAACTTCAAAAATCAAGATAACATTTTGAGAATTATGTAAAGTTTACACCAATAAATACATTGGTGTCAATATGCTAAATTGTTAAATTAATAAAATATCGGCAACTTAACGATACTCGGTATTTTTTTTAACTACAGGTTCTATATTGTGTTTAATTTTGCGCTACATTTTAATCTAAGTCTTTATTGTCATAAAGTTAGGGTAAGTATTTGTACAATCTGCTGTACAAAAAGGGTCCGTAGGTGATCCGGCGTTTTGAATAGGACCAAGCTCACAATTTTCAAGATAATGGTAGGTATTCCAGTTGGTACGGACTGATATTTCAATAAATCTAAAAATATAATTAATAATATTGTCTTCTGTTTACGCGAATTTTATTGATTGATATTAAACTACTATAGACGGATTTTATCGCGTTGTTTATTAATCACTGTATTACATAATTTTTAAACTGTTACACTACTATTACTATTGAATTTTACTAATATAAAAGCTGATAAAATTATTTAAACTATTAAAACCTAAATATAAATAGTTTTAATAGATTAAATAATTTCCATCCATCGATAGCTTCATTTATTTTATCTGCTACGATCTTTAATGAAGTCAACATTTTGTTAGATTCTATATAGTTATTTTAAAGTTTCCAAATTAATATATTCTTGCTTCTGGCGTTTAATCTTTTAAATACTTTATTTATTTAATATATATATACATTATAAATGATTTATTAACTACACTAATATTAAGCTTAAATATGTACACATCCAATAAAAAGAGGTATAAAATAATTAATAACAATAATGTCACCTAATTATTGTAGACTCTTGTTCATTTTATATATATAGTTCTGATAAAATTTTTAACACATTAGTGTATTTTTGTATCTTCCACGCCTTATTGGCTAAAATGCAGATGCACCTTTTTGAGATTTAATTGTATAGGTAAATATTATTTGATTTAAACATTATTTTAAGCTGGAGTTCATTCTTAAGTTCACTGGACTTTTATATGTCAGTTCAGTGTCAGTTCGTTTACATGTTGACATAAATAGTTCATTTAGTTGTCCTCAAACGTTGTTTTAGTGTATTTATTTTGGAAGATGTCTCGCACTATTAATGAACTCGACTGTACTTACACCAAAACCCAGCGTAATTATTTTCGTATTTCATAAAGTTTTGCCTATCTATTTAAATAGTAACTAAATAAATTATATAGCAGCGATAGCTCAGTGGGGAGACCATCAGACTGCAATGCAGAGAGTCTCGGGTTCGAACCCACGTCGCGCACCTCTGACTTTCGGAAGTTATATGACTTTTCGAAATTATGTGCGTATTGATTGACAATTATCGCCTGCCTCGGAGAGCACGTTAAGCTGTCGGTCTCGGCTGCCATGGACATTTATGGCAGTCGATATTGGGAAGTCAGTGTCCTATAATATCCTGACGCTGGTCTAGCCTTACGGTATCGTTAGCCTTCGGGATGCGGAGGTCAGGTGGCAGCCGCTCCGTGTAAAAACTGATATCCAGTCAACGCCGGTTAGACCAGAAAAGCCGATCCCAAGTGACTTGGGAATAATAAAGGCTAGAAAGAAGAAGAGTATGTAAATAAAAATTAGGAGATGGCGGAAATAAGATACTATTTAATTTATTACCCAATACCTACTTTTAATTTATTATCTAATTATAGCATATAAAACTACAACTAAAGAAAATCGAATATTTATCTATGGCTAATAAAACTTCAACTAAAGAAAATAAGTCTAATTACACCTATATAGGTATAGTTAGCTATATATATAGCTAATACTTCAAAACATCCTACTAATATTCATTAGGAACTACCTACTATATCTAAAGAATAAAAGTCGCGCTGATAAGCACGGTTTGTTTACGATTGCTAAATGTCAATAAGAACCAACGCTCTTATACAAAAATCAACGGTATAGCATACGTCTTGCATGTTGATACATTCGCAAGTCGCAATTCACCTACCACACCGTAATTACTTGAAATTTTATATTATGAAAAGCTTGTGTATTTATAAACCGATTTCAATAATTCTATTTTTATTAGTTAGAGATTAAAGTCTACTTTTTGTTCGTGAAAATGATGTGAAGATACAACTATGTATAAAACGCTTTTTATAATATTAGGACATTTTGAACGAATACCTCGATTCCCAATTATATTTTTGGTATAAAAATATCCTATAACCTGCCCAGAATTAAGAACTATAACTGTCCCAAGTTTGATTACGATCCCTTAAGTAGTTTTTGATCCATGCGTGCACATACAGACAGATAGACAGAAAGACAGACAGACAAAAATTTATTGATTGCATTTTTTTGTTTACTTTACTTTTATAACACTGTTATTACATAATTTTGAAAACTCTAAATCTACAAAATTATGCAATAACAGTGTTATAAAGTAAAATAAACAACGCGACAAAATCCGTATAAAGTGTTTAATTTCAATGTATAACATTCGCGTAAACATAAGACAGTATTATTTCATTTTTTTACACAGTGTTATTGTAAACACATTCATTGTTATGGTAAATGTATATTTTATATTTGTATTAAACAAAAAGTGTTGATTTTATCAACTTAACTGTGACCGCCTATTTTGGCACATTTCGCTCGGCGCAGTCTTAAATAATACGACAACACTTACGCTTGTTTGGCGAACTTAAAAAATACGTCTGATGGAATATATCGTGCCAGATGATGCATTGGTTTATCTCAGTTCGTGAGTATTCTTCTCACCTACACGTTACCTACGGTAATCATAATTCCTTAATCTAATTTTTACCCGATATTTGTCAGGTAATATGCGTGTATATTAATATAAATAGAGAATCTGATCGAAATTGACTAGATTAATTACATTAAAGTAAAATAATAGCTGTATCTTTATACAACAAATATAATTTACTTTATATTACTACACGTTTAAAAAAATAACACTTAACAAAAAACACTGCAACTTTGTATCAGTGAAAAACGTCTAGAAACCGGCTTAAATCCTAGATACAAGCAAAAAACCATTTAACTTACGATTTACGAACTTACTTCCTATATAGATTAAAGCCTTCTTAAAATCGGATGATGATAGCATTTAGTAAAATTACCGACTTAACGTAGTTGCACTTAATGATGTACTTCTTCGAATAAGTGGATCATATTTACTGTCAGTCATTAACATGGATAAAACAAAACCATATTAAAATTCTGTGTGTACTACTACTTCCTTTACAATTAATTTAACTAATAAATGACTAGTAATGTCTCAAAGTCAGCACCGGTACAAATAAACTAATTCACATTAATAAACTGCTAATCAAATTGCAAAAGCAACAAGTTTTAGGTGCTACCACAGAATGAAAAATAAATCATTGATTGTATAAACTAGGCATCATAAACGTAAAATCGTTTTCTATTTTCTCTTATTTTATATGCTCTTTGGAAAATCCTTTTTATATACATATTTTATATTTGAGATAAATTAAATGATCTGTATTCATTTATTTATCAAAGCCTACTGTTTGTTGTGCCAATGTTTGCTGTAATGGCTAATATAAGCCGGCTGGCTGGTCAAAGCATATGTTGTCACCAGTACGTGGTAGCGGCATATTTATGCTGTTAAATATTTGAACACGTATTTTGTAAGCTACGCTATTACTGGTTTATAGCTGTCCTTTTGTTGATTAAAAACAAAACAGTAGTTCGCGCGTAAATATTACTTCCATTTATTTATTTAATAGAACACAGTTCTCCAAAAAAAATTGCCTATTCAATTTGGAATATTTTATTTTATTTGACTATCTTTGATTGATTACTCAGTTTAATCAATTTTCGGACAATATAAATATGTGACGGCTCAGCGACTTTAAATTAGTGAGTTTTATCGTTTTATATCGTCATAGTTTTAACTAGTAGCATTCCATGGGCTTTAAAATAAATCAAATCCAATATGTTTCCTCCTGTAGTTTCTTCCTTATTTATCATTTCACTTTGATCCACGGCTTCTCCCCGTTTCTAAATAGTAACCACGAATTTACTCGGATAAAATGTAAACTATGATTCTTTCCAGTTTATAAAATAGCACTTAGCAAAAATCATCCCGTCAATTTGTCGTAGCTATCGTTGCATAAGAGAAATACAAACCGACAAACACGTTTCCGTCCTTTTATTATATGCAAGCTTAAGAGCTAAATTGTATAAAAATGTATGGCTTCTGGCTTTCTGGCAGTAACTTTATTATATTTAAGAATAAAACTGGGGATGTATCTGACGAGGCGAATTACAGACCGATATCCTTGGCCACTGTAGTTGCTAAGGTGTTGGACGGTTTGTTGGACAAGGAACTTGATAAATGGATAACTGTACATGACGCACAGTTTGGGTTTCGGCCTGGACTTTCCACTGAGAGTGCGATCCTTTGTCTAAAGCAGACCGTCCCATACTATAAGGATAGGAATACTCCGGTGTATGCCTGCTTCCTTGATCTCTCAAGGGCATTTGACCTTGTGTCATATGATGTCCTTTGGGATAAGCTCAGGGGAGCGGGTGTACCACCTGAGTTGACGGGTTTGTTCCAGTACTGGTACTCTAATCAGTTAAACCAAGTTCGTTGGGGAGACGTTCTATCTGAAGCGTACAGGTTGGAGTGTGGGGTGAGGCAGGGGGGGTTAACTTCACCTAAGCTCTTCAACCTGTACGTAAATGAGTTGATCGTTGAACTCAGCAACAGACCAGTTGGGTGCAAAATAGGTGGTGTTAGCGTCAATAATTTGAGCTACGCTGATGACATGGTGCTGCTGGATCCAACGGCTGGCTCAATCAGGGACATGCTGAGCGTCTGTGAAAGGTATGCAGCAGCCCACGGCCTGGTATACAATGTGACTAAGAGTGAGTACCTGATCTTTGCTGCTTCCGGGAAACATTTAAATTATGAGCCCATAATATCCCTCAATGGACGAACCCTTAAAAGGGTCGCCCAATTTAAATACTTAGGACATTATATTATTAGGACCGCAAAGATCAGGTAGATATGGATCGCGAGCGCAGGGCACTAGCAGCCAGATGCAACATGCTGGCTCACAGATTCGCTCGTTGTAGCAACGAAGTCAAAATAACTCTGTTTAAAGCTTATTGCCAAGGGTTCTACACGAGCAGTTTGTGGGTCAGCTATACGCGGAGGGCTCTAGATGCTCTGCGTGTGCAATATAATAATGGCTTCAGGGTACTGTTGCGGTTGCCTAGGTTCTGCAGCGCGTCAAGCATGTTTGCTGCAGCACGAACAGACGACTTTTCTGCTATAATGAGGAAAAAGACCGCATCCTTAATAGGCAGAATGAGGGCTAGCCGCAACAGTATTTTGAAAACCCTAGCTGAACAACACGATGCACCGATAGTGAAACACTTTGTCCGGTTGCTCGTGCGGCAGGGATGAAAAATAATTTATTTGTATTTTATTTATAGATTTTAATAATAACACTTAGTTGATAAGTTTGTTTGTATACTAACCAGTGGACCAATGTTGTCAAATTAAATAAATGTTTATTATTATTATTCTTCTTTATGTTTATTATTATTATTAAATATAGAAAACAAGTGAAGTGATAGATAACACACAAAATGTCAGTCTGTTGAGGCGATTTGATTTATTCTGCTCTCGGTATTTACCTACTAGATTTGTATCATAGCAAATGTGAATTTTCACAGGATAAAAAAACATGACTAGAATTTTATCTATGCAAAAAAGCATTATTATTATTCATTTTTATTTATAGTATAAATTTTTATATTATATGGCAGGGATGTCTGTATGTTGTCAGAACTACTTACACATTATTTAATGCCAATATCAACGTTACTATTGAATTGAATAAAGTTATAGATTTCATCGTCGTGCATTTAATTTTCCTTTTATATGTTTACGGTCTTCACACACTGATGAACGACGATAACCAATTGTGGGTCAAAATCATAGAACACGGCACACGGTAGCATGTTACTAGGGAAGTGCCGCTTGTCATTTTCTATACAATTCAAGCATGTCAGTCACAATAATCAGGTGATAAAAATATCACATAACTGCCGAACTGCCGTCGATGTCGATCGCCTGTAGGCCAGGCCTACCATGAAAATGTCTATACGAAACTACAAGCTGAAAACTACTTAAAAAGAAGATTCTTCGAATTTCTTTTCTTAAAAAACATTACTACGTTGTACGAACTACTGCATGAAAGGATTAAGGATAATCAAGGTTACGTACTGAAATTAAGGATATATTCCGAAATAAATATGTTTCACAGTCCGAACAGTCGGCCTGAAACTTTGGCATTTACGTTCCATGTTAGTCCTATGTCATTCGGCGCTGTCCGATTAATCAGTACGAATATTATTATTACTTTACTTTTTTACTTTCGTCACTGGTAGAATCACGGCACGCAGTGATCCGTGCTCTGTAGCAGGATTGCAGTTAATCGAATATTGCAGGTTACAAACTGAATGCTTTTATAGGAAATCAGGAATTTTGTAAATTAAATCTTTTGTTGTTACGGGAGCTGTTGTGTTGCACATCGTTTTAGGGGTTCCTGCTACAGTGACTTTGTTGGTTAATTAACTGTATGGAAGGCGTAATTGTTTAAAGGATCGCTTTATCAATGCCACTGCGCTGCGTGTTGTGGGTTTGATCCCTACATGGAACAATAATTTGTGTGAATTAGAAATAGTTGTTCTTAATCCAGATTTAGAACAATAATAATTATTTTTAATTATTTGGTAATTATTTAAAAAAATAAATTTTAAGTCTACAATATTCTACCGAAATACATTGATCGTGGTCACGGATTATCAGCGATGCGCCTTCGTGAAGGACGGGTTTCAGCAACTACCGTCACTTAATAATTTTATTTATATTTGTTCTGTCAGTACTTCGACACATAACGCTAACGTCATCTACACACTGACGAACTGGAGTTTTAGTCAGTCTTCAATGCGTCCGATATTCTGTTAAGGTCACACCATTTGAGGAGGAGGGATAAACAACAGCAGCAGCAGCAGTCGGCAGATTACGTGCCGTATACAAAAGGAGTAAGGACAAAGATGGAACAGCTTTGAATCAAGTCTGTAAATAGACCGTTCTCCGAAGTTATGAGCTTCCTGCGTATTGCATACGATGTCTTAATTATCAAACACCTGGCGTCTAAGGTGGTTTGCAGATGTGGTAGTTCTTATATCAGGTATAATTTACTCTATACTACATCCAGTATCCTACAATCCTTAAAAGGGTCTAGGAAAATATCGCAGCTGTCAAGAACCGGTTAATCAACAAATCGGCTGTAGCCGAGCATTTGCTGTTGTCTGGACTAAACCACTGGATGAAAGAGGCGGTAGTGCAATGGATAAGGCATTGTACTTGTGATCGAGAGGTCGCGGGCTCGAATGCCACCAGGGAGTGGGTTTACGTCACCCACTACACAATCCTAACACAAACATTCTAGCTTAGCTGGAGGGGTTAACAATAATATGTACAAGTAATTTGAAAGTCAAATTGCTAGTAATGTTTTTTAAAAAGAGAAAGAAAGAGGGAGAGACTCTACATTAACCATACGTCTTATCCATCGATCGTCACTATAACTCCAGGATAGGTGTATACCTATGTAAACAAACCAATCCATCTCTACGTATGTAAAGTAGATAAAATAAAGGAATATCGTAATTTCGATGGATGGTTTGTTTACATATTGGAATCTATTCATGAGCAAATTTAATGTAAAAGTCACCGAAGTGACTCAGTTCCTCAGTGTGTAGACGTTGCTAATGTAGTGCGTTGAAGTACTGAAAGTCCATAGTTTAATATAATGTTAGACAACGGGTCTTACTCGCGATAAAATATTTAAAAGGTAATAAATACTTATTAATTGCCCGACGTTTCGACCGACTTGCATCGATCGTGTTCACGGGTTGACTGATGTGAGCTCAGCGGCGCCTTCGTATAGTGCGGGTTTCGGCAACTACCCTCACTTGGTCACTATTATTTATATTCACACTGTCGGTATTTCGACACACAACACTAACGACGTCTATACACTGGCTACCTTAGTCACTACGGCGACGTTTACACTTGCTGATGGCTGGATTCCAAGATGTAGACAAAAGGTATCCATCCTCCCGGTTGAAGTTGCTATATTTCTTCATTTCAACCGCTTAACGTACTATCCTGGAGTAATAGTTACGATCTGTGGATAAAACCTGTGGTTTATGTAACTCAATCCAGTGGTTTGGTCCAGACTCCAGCAAATGCTCGGCTATAGCAGACTTGTTTACTAACCGGTTCTTGACAGCTGTGATATGCTCCTTGACCCTTTCAGCGATTGTACGTTTGGTCTGTCCGATATACGAACTACCACAACTGCAATCCACCTTGTAGACGTCAGGTGTTTGAAAAGGGATAAAAGGATAAGCAAGGTACTGCAACCATTAGTAGGTAAGACTACATCTTTCGTGAAGGACTCGCGCCATTTTGTTGACATCCTCAATTGCGTGATAGTGGAACCAGACGAAGTGATGGTGAGTTTTGATGTGGAATCACTATTCACTAACGTTCCCATTGAAGAACGCATCAACAGTCAACTCGTGAGCACAATCGAAGTAACTCGGTTGAAACGTCAGTAATAAATAGGTGTTTATTAACTTTAAATAATTACCAACGTGGTATAGACTCGTTGCCTAATATTATATAAAGTGTACAAATCGCCTAAGTCTAAATCGTTTAATCTGGATGTTCTTTGTGTCTGTTGTTTGAATGTTTGTAACTACACAGGAATTAATCTTAGTGCGGGAGTTGGCTTTTTAAAATCAATCATCAAAAACGACGACGACGCAACTACACGCCGGCCATACAGCAGGTATGTTATTTTGAAATTTAACGTCCTTCATTTTATTTCTCCTAGGGTAGACAAAGCGCGTACGATATTGCTAGTTTTGAAAGCGACCCTAAAGTAAACGTCTCGACCGTATTCAGCGGGACGTTTACTTCTACCATAATTATTGTATGAATTTCATTGAACGGCAATAGCTAGCCTTAAAATATATTTCCTTGATTTACTTGTATTTATTGGCCACAAAGAATCAATAAAGCACCAAACAATTATTACGTTCAACGAGAAATTTACTTACAATGAAACATTTACAGGTTTCATTTTAACTAGTCGAATCACCAAAATTTTACAAAAGCAAATGAGCTAATTATTGTTTACCAAATAACTCAAATGTAAAAGTACATAAATGTGAGTAAATAATGTTTCATGTTTTATTCATGCTGCATACATTTTCTATTGTAATCTGTCAATTGATGAATGCCACTCATAATTGAAAAACAATTGTCCGATAGGCCGCTGACTGCAGCGTTTTGAACTGTCAAAACGTTAAGGCAATTATTATCTGAACGAGAACCGAGCTGTTGGTCTGACATACGTGTCGTGACAATTGTGACCGTGTTATCTTGAGTTCCATTTTCCGCTCGACTATTGACAGTTATTGGCTTGTCGTATCCCATGGAAGGCAATAATTATACACATACTATTAATGTAACATAAATATAACACCTATAATATTTTTTTATATAGTTATGTGATTGTTATATGAACAATAATCCTAGCTTTCCTAACTAATATTATAAATCCGATTGTGAGTTTACTTGTCACGCTATCGCGACTAAAATACTCAACCGATCACTATGAAATTACGCATACACGTCAGGGATATAGAAAAGGACTTAGGGTAATTTTATCAAAAATAAGTGCTGTTTCTAACCTAACTGATATGCTTGTTTTACGACGCATAATGAAACTATCGCGATCGCTCCTTGTGTTATGTTGATTGTTTCGATGTAATTATTTTAAGTATACCATTAGCATTATTAATATATTGCAAATATTATAATTCAAAAATAAATTGTACTATGTTCAATTTGCTCACAGTGTATTATGTATATAATATCAAATAACGTCGCCCCGGCATTTTTCCTAGCTGTAAACTTTTCAATTATTTACTTATGTCAATCTTGTGTTTCTCTAACAAACGAACGTATATTTTTATGAGAAATAAATGTCTTAAACCAGTTAAGAGTACCTAGATCGCTGGAAGACATATAAAGTAAGCGTTATATAATATATGTATATAATTTTCGAACAAACTATCTAGTCATTTTAAAAGACGGTGTAAAATTACTTTACCTAAGAGGAGATCCTTTGGCCGTGGCGATAGCAAAATTAACATGCTTATATCGACAAACACGCGACGTGCCACAATCGTCGCCATTGGCTTCAGCGTACTGAGCTAATATAGTCTCTTCGTTAACAACATGGTCCTTCACGAAATTGTTTCGAGATCCCGAGGTAATTCCCTGAAAATAAGATTATATTAAATGTAATAAGAAGTACCACATTGTTTTCTTTTGTGAAGTATTAAATTACACGTTCTGCTTAAAGTAAGATTGCTTACGCGCGGAGCGAATAACTCGTTATATAAAACCAATTGTTATAAAATAATTTAAAGTTAATTATAGGTTCAGATTACAATAGATGCAATATTTTTTTGCAAAACTTTGTTTGTATCCGTTACTAGTGTCTATGCAAATAGTAAACAAGGGATAGAAATAATAAGTTTTGTTTGAAGCACTGGTAAATATTACTAACAAAATATGAAGATATAATTTATGTTCTGTCTATCCATAAATGAGTAGGACAAACGAGCTCTATGAAAAGGCCTTGTTTTTATAACTCTGACACTATTAGATTTGGCGTCAGCTGTTGAACAACGTAGTTTATAGATAAAAATTTTGCCGCTAGCAAATAACACTATTTAATTTTAATGTTTATTATGAAGCCACTATGTTCACATTTTAAGCCCTGCGGCTTAGGTCTACTGGCGACTAGATTATTATTTTTAATTGTGCCTGTCTTTTCCGCAATTAACAAATGCATACTATAAACGCAAAATGTTTATTATTTTCTTCTATTTATATGTATGATGATATTATAATCAAGATTTATTTAAATTTTCTGTTCCATGTACCCATTGAATATACTAGTGATCTCTTTGTGAGCTGATGCAATAATCGATTATGCAGATAATGGCACGCGGTGAGATCACGGCGATTTTTCTCACGTACCGGTGTCCGTGTAGCTAGCGTAGGGAGTACAAAATCTCTATATTGTGCTCATACTATGCTATCGGTTATCCAGCTTTGCCTGTCGCATATATAGTGTATGAAAAGAGATTTCGTTAAAACGTGTATTTTCAGTAAACTACTTGAATAAATAACATTTCGTAGTCCTGGAAGTCGGGTAACAATATATTCACAGAAACGATCAAAATGCAACAGAAAATGTTATATAAGGGAATTACAGATCACAGTGCTTTTCATATTAAAGTATAAAATGTTGTTCAATTCGCTGCAGCAAATCGCCTTAACATGTTCTGCTTGTTACCTGTATCTTGTAATAGTGCATGTGTTTCTTACTTCGGTATATGCAATGTTTGGTGCATAGTTGACGGATTGTGTCGGCTCCGCTATGCGCTCCACTATGAGATAAGCGGCCAGATTAGCGGTATATGAGCACACTAAGATGAGAGCAAAGAACCACCAGACTGTGCCAACAATCCTGCCCGATAGAGACCTGTACAAAATAGCTCAATTAGTTTTGTATTATAGTGACATATTATTACTATTTCTTTAAGGATTTATTAATCAAGAGTTAAAAATAAAAGCAGATGCAACGGATTGTTTTAAAAATTAGAGTAATTGGTTTCTGGACAGATCCAATTTAAATAGCTAAGCAGCGTGGTGCGACCGAAAAAAGCGATGAGCGATTGAGTTTCTGCTGACCACAAGGCTCGAACCGAATGGAATCAAAGAGGGTACTCCTGTAGCTGCCTTCGAGCCCCAGCATCGAATTGTTGGGTATGTAATTTGATCGTAGATACCTCACCCCAATGTATCAAATAACTTTTCCCAATCTGGTATAATTAAATTTAAATTAAGGTAAACATAACAATTATGTAGCTGTATATAGATAACATAATATAGAATAGTTAATTTAAACATTTTGGTCGGATTTACCTTCACTAAAAACTATGTCTTTATTTAATTTTAAATTAAAATTTGGAAATAGTATTTTTTAGTTACTGGAAAATTATATGATTGATCCATCTTAAATAATTACAATATTAAAGTGAGTTTCAAAACGCCACTTAGTGAATTTTTTCAGCATAATTTTATAATAATATTTTTTATTAAAATAAGTGGATTACTCAGTAGCATAACTAGATCTAATTCTGAGGTAGGTACAAAATCAGAATGCTCGTAAACTTAGGTGTATGACAGGCGTTTTATGTTTTTGTCTAGTACGTTAACGACATTTCTGGTTTTATATTCAAGAGGACAAATAGATAACTGTTGATGGTCGCTGATCCGAGGGAACGTAACATAAAACTGTTAACTGGGCGCCTTTAAATGCTTTCATCGACTACATTCTATACTGAACTTCTCATACGCGAACAACGAACACGTTTCCAATGCTTTGAACGTTCTAGATCAATCGTTTACGTCTAGTTTTGTTTGGTTTGGTTAAGCGGTTTGTTGGCCATGTTTTTATACACTATAAAAAGTATACGTGGAAAATATTTTATTATTCTCATATAATTAAATCTACACAAATATTATTTTCTTTTTGTTTGTAATGAATAAATCATAAACTGCTAAACTGATTTCAATAATTCCTACACTATTAGAAAGATACTTTATTCAGGAGTAGCATAGGCATATAACATCAGGCTATGAGCCATTAGAGTGATACAGTAATCATAAACGCCAGTAAAACCGAAGGTCATATTTAATATCTAATATTTGGTATCCACTCACGAATATTAACGCCATGAAAACGTCTAATTTCGCAAATCGTCAAAGGCTCAATATATATCGTATTATATGACGTGGTAATGCACTAGCAATTCACCTAGCAGTTTTCATTTTATGTTCGCAGTTTATAGCTTTTCTCAGTTAGTTCTTGAATTGACATTTTCAAAGCTGAAAATCGGATCTGCCTTTCACAGACGTAAGATCAAAGATACGTAGACAGGATCTCACTGTAGAATAAGTCACAGCGTATGCAGTAATGTATAATATGTTATATTTTCTTTTCCGACATATTTGAGGACGTACATTTGTGGTTGAGTCTTTGGCTTTTAGCTTCAGATGCAACTTTCGATGCAAATTCGTATCTTGGTAAAAGCTTAAAACATTTTCAATGTAATCTTATAAAATAGCAACCAAAAGTGTATATTAAGTTCCCACAGAGATCAATATTGTTTCCAAGTAAATATACTTTGTCAGTTTTAATACTTTTGCTTTTATTAATAGATAAATTGCGTCAATTTAAATACGACTAGTATTACAATGTCATTAATGCTGAATCTATGAGAACGTTATCGATGCTTCACGGCAGGCTTATTTCACGCTAAATAATATTATTTGAAGCCAATCAAAACATTTCTCAGATATGAAGAAACTTTTAGTGCCTTTTAGTCTCGTTAAAAACGAAGGGTGTAATTTTCATGCAATATACACTGAATCCATTTTCACTATAACAAATTAAAATCGAATTAGATAAATGTTTAATATTTGGTAGAAATCCATTGCAAATCCTATTTACATTAGTTATATATAGTATATACTCGTAATATATGTAAAAGGATTTACTAAAAAAAAAACCAATGCATATATGCTTTAGTATTTTTAAAAATATGGTGAAGAAGCAAAGCCATGTAATAACCAAAGATCACTCAGAAAGATTACTACACTTGCAACATGGAATGTCCGTGGCATGATCCAGGAAATGAAGAAAGAAATTATTGATAAAGAACAACAAGCCTATAAACTGGACATATTAGGACACAGTGAGACGCATATGAGAGGCACAGTGTTTTACAAAACGAGCAGAGGACACACAGTATACTTTTCTGGCCCTGACAACGAGAGCTATAAGGGTGTGGCAATTTCTGTATCACCTGAGATCGAGAAATGTGTTCTTGGATATAACCCGGTAAGCGATCGTATAATATTATAGATCAATTCCAAGCCTTGTCGTTTGAATATCATTCAAGTGTATGCACCTACAAAAAGCGCCAGTGAAGCTGACATTAAAGCATTTTACAACCAACTTGATGACAATTTGTGATGATGATCAATCAATGATCTACAATTCGTTGCCCAAAAGGGAAATGAATGTGTTGATAGGAGACATGAATGCCAAAGTAGGACGCACGGATAATGATTCACATCTGAGGAATGTTGTTGAACGTTATGGACTTGGCATACGAAATGACAGATGTGACCGTTGGTTGCAGTTTTGTGCGGCAAACTCCCTGTCTATAATGAATACCTGGTTTTAATAGCATCCTCGACGACTTTATACGTGGATTTTGCCCGGAGACAAAACCAGAAACCAGATCGACTATATTGCCGTGCCTCAAAGATGGAATTCGTGCATTTTAAATACCAAAACCTACCCAGGTGCCGGCATCGGGAGTGACCACACTCTTTTGGTTGCGAAAATGATATTTTAGCTGAAAAAATGTCGTCGGCTTGTCTACAAGCATAAGCGCAGACTAACACCTGGTTCACGGATGACTTTCAAGATATGATTTCAGGAAAAGGCAGATGTGGGAGCATTGATAGAAGGCAACCTAAACGTGAATGAGAATTAGATGAAATTTAAGGAGCTATTGCTATCTAACCACAATGAAAGTCTGGAAAACACGCGTGATACACCCCGAAGTTCTTGGTTATCAGATGAGACATGGGACCTTATTAACAAAAGGAAATACTTACTTAAACACCTCTCAAGTGATGGTAGCCATGAAAGATACAAAGGTCTCTCAATGTAAATACAAAGACGATGCAGGGAAGATAAAAACCAGTACTATAACAACTTGTGTATTGAAATTGAAAATCATGCCCAAAAATGCTCACCCGAGACTTTTCCTTGAAAATAAAAAGTATAACGCGGGACTTTAAGGGAAAAACGTGGGCGGTGGAGGACACAAACGAGAATTTGCTTAGAAAAATTGACAAAGTGGTGAAGAGGCTATTGTGAAGAATTAGAATGAGAATATGCTCTTGACGATTGGGAAGGTGGAATCTCAATTGGAGGTAAAAAGGTCAGCAATTTGCGATATGCAGACGAGACTACTCTCGTCGTCAGAGCAGGAATTGACTGAAGTACTATCCAGAATGGAGAGCGCAAGTGAATCAGTTGGCCTCAAAATTAACAAGGCGAAGACCAAGGTGTTGGTAGTAGACCGACCATGCACACTGATTTGCTCCTATGAGCTCAAGGATTTAGAATTTGTGAATCAGTTTGTATATCTCGGCTCTCTTCTGAGCAGTGAGGGTGGCAGCGAAAAGGAGATCGCTTGGAGAATCGAAATGTCGAAAACAGCAATGACTAAACTCAAAGATATGGCAAGATCGTAACTTATCTCACAAAACTAAAGTGAGGCTGGTACGGACACTGGTGTACTCAATTTTCTTTTATGGCGTCGAATCCTGGACTATAAGGAAAACAGAGAGAGAGCGCGGACTGATGCCTTCGAGATGTGGTGTTCGAAACGAATGTTGCGCATTCCTTAGACCGCATATACATTCTTAAGGAATTCAGAATAACTATGAGGCTATCCACTATCAGTTGCCAATAAATACTTATTTATTTATTAGGGGTCTGGAACACTCCAAGAAATTCATTGCAAACAAAACCACAGGCTTCACCCGGAAGTTCTGCGGGTATAACAAGAGCCAAATACGTCTGCTCACAGGAGCGTTCACTGGCCATTTTGGCACCAACGACTTCGTGTGCAGATTGAGATTGTCAAACAATTCGATCTGCAGAGCCTGTGGTGAACAGGACGAGTCCATATCACACCTACTGTGTGAATGTGACGCGTTGGCCGGACTAAGGATGGGTCTGATGGGATCTGCATATCCAAACCTTAAAGACTTCAGGCTTCTCCCTCTGAAGTGTACGCTGCGACTGATGCAGTACATTCATAGGGGATAAATCTCAGGGATAAACCTCGGAGCCGACACAAAAGATCCCAATGAGTCGAAGTGTCGCCGGTCTGTACTGACTGGCCCCCACACATAAGATAAGATAAGTATTTTGGACACATAGCTCGCAGGTATCCTGACAACCTGGAAAAGCTGATGGTAGATGGACAGGTCGACGGAAAAAGACCACGCAGCCGCTCCCCTACCCGTTGGTTAGACTCAGTCAAAAATATAACCGGTCTCCCAATACCTGAAGCTTTTAAGACCGCCGAGCATAGGAACAAGTGGAAAATTGTAATGCAAGAAGTGATCAAGGATCTTCTACTGGACACGACCTTCAGCAATGAAGACAGCGCGAAAAATCTTTAAAATACTCAAATATGAAGTAATAACTTGTAACTGCATACAACCAAAAAAGTAATTACGCGTTTATATTTACGTTATTGTTAAAACAATTCTACTATATACTAAGCTAAATTTAAGAGTGAATGTAATTCAAATATTAAATACGGACTTTATCGTGGTTCAATCCGTCAAAATAAGTTCAATTTCAATGTATTTGTTAATTACAAATTAACAAATGAATGTATATTGTTATATGGATTACGTACCGTCATGATCTATTTGCTAGCGACTTAAGAGTGTTAAATAAAGTACTTTAGTATTAGGCGCATCACTCCTAAAACATCGAATTTGATATTGATTATTTCACAAATATATCTATTTATAGTCAATGAATCCAATCACATTTATTAATTTAAAATATTGTAATGACATTGAGTTCTATTGACATTGAAGAAAAGATATAATAAAATCATTGTCAGATTGAAGCGTGAGTGTGCTAGTCTAATTATATCGCATAAGTATTGTATTTGATAAAACCTTTTTGATACACATGCAGGACAACTAAAACTTTTTACCTCTTTAAAAATCAGTTCTTTTAATCATAGCAGTGATTATATTTGCAGAAGAAGTGCACAGAAATTATTTATAACTATGTATCACGTATAATAAAATACAAATTTATACCTGTAAATGTTACAAGTTGCTGTTTGGTCTTCCTTCCTCTCCTACATGAAGTTTAACGAGTGCTCGCAATTCATTTTAAAATTATCTAACTTTAAATTAAATATAGTCAAATTAAAGACTAAGTAAAGTTTCTTAGTTTTACTACACTTAACTTAGACTACACTTAACTTAGCTGAATCACATTGACCTGGGGGTGGCGGGCTTTGTGGGCCTGCCCGCCATCCGTTCAGCACCAGGTCCGAGAGGCGGCGTGCGAGTTCCCACGCGCGCCTCTGTGTCGTGTCCGTCTCCCCCTTCAGGGGGAGACAGTAGGGCTTTTATTTTGAGAAGCGCCTATCTTGGGTAGGTCTTATTGCGTAGGGGCCTGCCGTTTCATACGGCGGGCCGTAACCTCGGCGGGGTCGCGACCGCATGCGAAAGCGATTCGCGCGGCCTCGTCGATAGTGGTTTTATCGAGGAACACCGTGGTAGGTTTAGTCGGTATTCCGGGAGGTACTTTACTACTATTCTTTCTTTTACCCCGGCGAGTCCGACATAATCCCTCCGCCCGCCCCCGCGGAGGGATATGCGTCATTGCATTCCCCAAGTAAAAAAAAAAAAAAGAAGCTTAATCACATTGATCTTTAAAATAAAATACGTACGTTAATTTATTTTTATTTTCACATTGTGTTCGTTCTCACGTCGTTTCACCTACATTAATTTAGAAATAAAATTTGTTAAACTGTATTAAACTGTCACACTGCTGAGCATGGGCCTCTTCTCAATATGAGCACGGAGAATTTAGAAAAATTATTGTTAGAATTTTATAAATTTGCGGACGGTGCATTGTGTTATTTATTTTATCAAAATAGCTACAAGTATTAAAATTATTAATAAATATTAATTATGACATTCAAAACGAATATTTTTAATGTGATTTAAAGGACATGTTTCATTTTCGGCTATGAAATGTACTATCAACCAAAAAATAGCGAAAAATACCCGGAATCAGGGACAAATATTATTTCCTGAATTTAAGTCGAATAACGTTTGCGCTTAAAAATAATAATAATAATAAATAATTTTATTAGCTTATAAATTAGTAAAATAAAATCAATAGTAGTAGTAGGGTAATATTTTCAAAATTTTGTAATACAGTAATAAATAAACTACGCGATAAAATCCGTATATAGTAGTTTAATTTCAATGAATAACATTCGCGTAAACAGAAGACAATATAATACAGTCAAATTTATAACTGTATATGATCGCATTTATTCACATTGATTAAGTTCTTATTAAGGTTTGTGTGTTTTAATATAAAAGGCAAAATGAAAAGTAATTAATATGGAAATCATTAATGAAATCAATTGAGAATATTGAATCTAATGTCGATGACACAAAGCAATGTATGCATTACGGTAACCATCGTCTTAGGTCGTGGAACGCCGTCGCCTCCTTTTGCGAGGAAGTGATTTCCATCAAGGAGGCGGCGGAGCGGGAGAGGGAGCGTTTAAACCCTCTCCCCAACCGCAGAGCCGGGCGCCGGAGGGCGCGAGATGACCTCCAGCCACCCTGAGGTTTGACCTGGGGGTGGCGGGCTTTGTGGGCCTGCCCGCCATTCGTTCAGCACCAGGTCCGAGAGGCGGCGTGCGTGTTCCCACGCGCGCCTCTGTGTCGAGTCCGTCTCCCCTCTATGGGGGAGACAGTAGGGTTTTATGTGCAGTAGTGCCTATTTTGGGTAGGTCTTTCGTGTAGTGGCCTGCCATTTCATACGGCGGGCCGTAACCTCGGCGGGGTCGCGACCGCATGCGAAAGCGATTCGCGCGGCCCCGTCAATAGTGGTTGTGTCGAGGAACACCGTGGTAGGTTTAGTCGGTATTCCGGGAGGTACATTATCTTTTTTTAACATCTTTATTTTACCCCGGCGAGTCCGACATAATCCCTCCGCCCGCCCCCGCGGAGGGATATGCGTCATTGCATTCCCCCAAGTAAAAAAAAAAAAAAAAAAACATCGTCTTACTATAGTAGGGATCATGGTAAATAAATTAAGATTTTTCCTAAGCTCTTATTAGCGTATGCTCAATTTTGGTAACTATCAATGATAATTCATTGATATTTACCAAAATTAGATAGATATGTTATAATTTCATTCCCTTATGGGTCATATAACCTTGTGTGTTTCCATATTGAACAGAGCGAAGTGGGGACCTAACCTAAATAAAGAAGGCTGACCCCACCACAATATATGATACCTAGCCAGAAAGAGAAAGAGATGAATCGTGTAAGAGATTGGCATGTGCCACTAAAGTAATCCCTAATTCGTGCATGGAGATTACGCGAATTTACGAAAGTACCTATCTCATGTCAGTTATTGCCATTGTACTGCTTGCCTGGTTAATCAAAAACTTGGTATAAGCAATCTCGCATAATAATAATATAATAATTAAGATGCATTTCCTTGTTTATTTACGTCAGCCGCTAAGGATGCACCCGCTATTAATTGCGGTAGTAATAAAACCGATATTCCAATCTCATCGCTGACAGGAAACAAGAAGGCGCTATTCCTTGCAAGCTTCCAAGCAATTTTCTTGTCTGCCTTAACATTTGTTTTAGATATCTATATTTATACTAACATTATAAAGAGGATAGATTTGATTTTTGTTTGTTTGTAAGGATTTAAATGAAAAGCTGGACAACTGATTTTCAAAATTCTATCACTTTTAGAATTTTATTACCAATATATATTAGGTATTACTGAGTAACATAGGCAATATTTGATGAAAGCGAGCGAGGCCGCAGGCGAATGAAAGTCTTTTAAATAAAATACATCAAGTTTTTTAAAGATTTACGTAGAAATTATCAGATAAAGCCTAACTATACTACAAAGCAGAATTTCGCATCGGTAGACTAAATAATATGGTTATTGTGCCCTCTTTTTACTCAAGTATTCACTACACACAATATACTATAATCCGTTCAGAGCTAGCGTAATTTAACACATAACATGGAATTTAATCTAGAATTCCATAGCTAGCCCGCCTCGTAATATTGACCGCATTACTAAAAATTCTCGAGCATTGGCAAGCACAGCTGTTTACCATTTTTTTTGCATATACCTATATTGTAAAGTGTAGTGAGACTTTATTTACCTCGGCACAACATCGCTGCCTTGTTGCATAAAAGATCCGAGCGAAAACCAGAAAGAATTCCAAATGCTGAACTCGTTGTGCAAAATTATCTAAAAGAATGCAAAAATATTTTAGAGGAATTCCAACATGATACGCAGTTTGCATATTAACTTTATGTTAGGCTTACCTCGCTGGTACTGCTTATGGCGTGATCCAAATGCGCGTCAGATATTGACACTGATTTCCATTCGTGTGGTGAGAATCTTGAGACTAAGAAAAGCACGATACTGACAGCAAAAAAACTGAACAGGACACACAGCTGTGAACAAAAATAATAATTAACGGGGTACACACTATCGTTGGACACGGAATTGAAAATAATAGTTATAACGTGCAGCCACATTTAGTGTTGGTCTCATAATGTTTACTAATGGTCGTTGTTTGCGAGGTCTCATGTATTCGTACGAAGTTCTAAGCTTGCCATTATGTTCGTATCACAACAGGACTTGCATATACAATGGTATACATATGTAGTCTGTATGTTTTCATTAAAACTGAGGTTTTTTTTAATAAAGCATATATATGCAACGATTGTAGCAAATGTAAATCCATAGTCACAACACCCAAAAGGTTGTATGTTATGCATGGACCGTATGCTGTTGCAATTTAATTAAGTTTCCAAATTGATGTGGTTACCAAATGCTAGCAAATATAACATCGCTTTTAAATCTACTTGTATGCGGCATAGTGAAATAGTGTATCTCGCACAAGAATAGTCACAAACATTCAAATACAAAATGAACATGGTTTTATCGCCGAATGTTTGGTTTCGATCGAGGTGGCGTCTTACGTCAGATGTTATGGAGATGTGGACTGTGAATATATATGTGTATATGTTTATATTAAAATTGCTGATTTTGACTGCCTCGGTGGCTTAGCGGTAGCGAATGCATTGCATTAAATCTTGGATTTGATGCCGAGGTCATATAATATTATATCTAAGGTATTTATTATTGAAGTATTATGTCAAGAATTCAGAAGCAGTATGGAGTCTAGAATAATACCTGGTAGACGTCAATTAATCTCACTCCCTACGCCAAACTACGTGAAACTTAAAACTCATAGCTGTCAAAATGTATATGTAATAAATATCTGCTTACCTTTCCGAGATATTGGTGTGAGGCTATGTATATGTATACTATTAGTGCGATTCGGTAACGGTAATTATTCTTTTATATACATATGTGAAACATATACAACACACATTAACAACGTAAGCATTATTTATTAGAATGATCTAAATTACTTGAGTTTTAAAGACACTTTCTAGTAGTACCTAAATCCTGTGCCTCGCAAAACTTTACAAGAATTTAAACTAAAAACACAAACAACACCCGAAACAACCATTTGTATACACAAATGGTTGTTTCGGGTGTTGTTTAAGATACCTCACAAATTTGTAGTGATCGATCCTACAACCCTCCACGAAGTAGCAATGGCGGCGAGGCGACCACAACGGCACCCGTGAACTCAAAGTCAAAATTAAAACCAGCATCACTTATGATAAATCACAATTCATTGTAATGTAAAAAACAACAAAGGATATAAAAGAAGGCTAAACTATTTCGCTTGACAATATACTCCAATATGAAACTGGCCACAATGATGTCCAAAAAAACATATTTCGCGTTTCATCGCACACAAATATGGCGTGTACTCACCCATATTTCTTTTGATAACGGCCTAAGGAAACTGAATGTGTCGGATAACTGCTTTGGGGTCCTTGTGTAGGTGATAGGCGTGTCCACACTAAGGTACGGTTCAGTGAAGTCTACTAATCGCTCGTGTTCAGGTGTTACTGCTAGTGACGTCACCGCGATATCAGCTTCCTAAAATAGAATATTCAATATTTAAAAAAGTTCTCGAGCGGTTACTGCAAACAAAACACAAGTAAATAAATAAATAGCGTGTTTATCTACCCACAATACTTATTACTTATAAAATATTATAATTTCGAAATATATCACCTGTTAGATTGCTATTTGCATGACTGGGAAGCCAACGTCTGCTTAGAAGCGACACGTGTAAAATTAATATTAAACATGGGACGATAGATGATGCAGTCCCATGGTCTTGGATCGTGTTAGGCAAATTGCTAAACTACGAGGCAGGATGACCTATATATTATAATCGAACAACTGATTAAAATAAGCAGTTTATTGCTTTGAAAACAGCCTGGCCTATAAACATAATAAAACACATTAGAAAGTTGGATCAAACATATCTTTGGATACTAAACATTTTTATCATGTTTGATGTTACTGTATAATTGTATGTACATTTATTTATGTAGTTGTGTTTACGTTTTCGTCAAACCACATAAAGCTTCACCCGAGATAAGGGAAACTAACCCCCGCAAATATTTCATTAGACATTGAGACGAGCTATGAAATAACATGAAGCGCACACACGGGTAAGTCATATAGAGACAAAGAGATTAAGGGCGAACCTTCACTTGATATTAGATTTCGTGAAGTTAAACAAACCAGTTCGCGACAAAAGAGGATGAGAGAAACCTTTATAACTACAATAATACCTACGTCTAAAACTCAGTAAAACAAAGATATTTAAGAACAAGTCAGGGACCTTTTCGTGATTGAACCGAAACGAGCCAATAGTATTGATTCTTAATTTGAAATATTGCTTATGTTGGATTTAGAACCAATATTTATCGGCTGAAAGATGTTAAGAAAATTGAAATATTAGTAAGGATTAAATTAAACAAACGAGGGATTACGATTATGACTCTAATATACACACATTACACTTTGTCAAGAGTATCTAGTATTTTCCAAACACATATTCATAGTGTTTTATTAAACTTACATCGATATAAGAAAACTGTAGAATCTATTAAAGTTAGTTATGAACAAATAATAAGGTATAACCGCAGGAAACTAGCAAATAAACAAAGTTAGATAGAATCTGGCGTTGCAAAGTGTGATCCGGACACGGCGGGCATAAGTTATTCGCCAGCTTTTCCTATGCGTTCGTACTGTTATCCGTTACAGAAAGTAAAAAACGTCACAAAGCAGAGCATTCCAAAATTGTGGATTTGGATAAATGTGCAACAACGGCGCGGAACATTTTTTTCCTCGGCGTACGTCCATTTCCTCCGAACCGCGCGCCGCGACAGCAAAAAAGGAACGAATAAAATTTTACTAGTCTACTGTGGGATAATGTTGCGACTCGACTTCATGCGTCCCGTTCACAGTATATTCATACTTCACCGAGATTAGTTCCGAACAAAAAATCTCGAGCATCCGCCAGCGTACGACGTCGTTTCATAAAATATCGAAGTTTCAATAAAGTACATTTTTTTATCACGATGGGTAAATGTCATATAAACAAACTTAAGTCTTCGTGTTGCAATGCTTAATGTAACAGGGATTTAATATTTTGCTACGTGTTTCCATTTTGAAATTCTAATAGCCTGCGATAATACCTACGTCTAAAGCGTGTGCTATGTTATTTTTCTTGTTTACCGCTGAAACATTGGTCATAACGTAATATATCCCAGCGTCAGTCGTAAAGTTTGTGACTTCCACTGCATTATTATATTACCGCGGTATATGTGTCATAATATTTCTATTAGCTAGACATCAACCGCCTCCTTTGTTTACCGTGTTAGTTAATATGATTTCGTCTTAAAGCTCTCTCACGCGAGTGTGCGAATGACAATGCCAAGGCTGTTATTATGTTATTTTTTGTGTTATTTTGATCCTACCAGTTTTTTTGTAACATTAAGCACTTTTTGGTGTAACTTATATCTGGCAATATATCAGTTTTACGCCAAAGACTGTGTATATCTCAAAAAAGTTTATCATATTATGACATTACTTACAGATGTTGCAGTATTAAAATGCAGTAATAAAATGATACTGTAGGTACTTACTTATAAAAGCTTTAGCAAAAGGAAGCTTCAAATGAACCTATTATAAATCTAATTTACAAAAGAAAGTGATAAGTTTTGTTATGTCATGTATTTAAGGTTTCGTGCTGACTTCATTTTGATAGCATATGTATATATTACCAAAATTAAGTCAACACGAAGCTTTAACATAATGAAACTAATCACTTTCTTTTGTAAATTAGATTTTACAATAGGTTCATTCGAAGCTTCCTTTTGCTAAAGCTTGCGTATATTTTAGTCGTGCAATCTACATAGGTTGCACGACTAAAATATACTCAAGCGACTAAGTAAACCAAGTAGTCTGCTGCGCAATGAAAACTGTCTCGTCTGCTCTGTACGTAATGTTAGTCATTTGTTTAACAGTTTTAGTTATTTGCTTGAGATCTGTACTAGATTACCACGTATTTATTGAACTGATGCCACTCGCATGTTAATAAAGAGCAAGCTACGATCGAGTTTCATTAACAATAGACGGTAAATTCGAACAGATTTGTCAGATACATTGCTGTATTTTGCATGCTAAACCAAAAATTTTAATCAGCACTTTTGAAGGAAGAAAGCATGTTAGTAGTCTTTAGACTAGTGGAATTGTATCTACTCGTAACAACACAAAAGTATAATTCATTCAATATTGATTTTTTAGAAAATAGCACGGATTTTGGCACGCTGATTTTTTAACATACATTATATTAAAAAGTTACAGATTGATAACGTAACGTATTTTTGTTCATGTATATCTCGATAAGGCCCAAAAAATGTTTATTATTTATTAAAGAGATATTATTTTGATAGTTAATAGATAGTTGACAGAAAAATGAGAAAGTAAGCACCAAGTTCGAGTTTTTTTTTTTTTTACTGCTATTGTGGCAAACAAGCTTACGGCCCACCTGATGGTAAATGGTTACCGTAGCCTATCGACGCCTGCAATACCAGAGGCATCACTTGCGCATTGCCGACCTTGTAAAAACCTTTTAACGCCCTTTTTGAAGAACCCCATACTGTAGTCTTGTGGGAAAATCTGGGCATGGACGCATACCCCTCCGCGGGGCGACGGAGAGGTTATGTCGGGCTCACCAGGGGAAAGATACGACGGTAATACTGATCATACCTACCACGGTGTTCCTCGACATAACCATAACCCTAACTACTACTAACTCTTCAATATATTTTTGCACAGAACGGTTCGTTTATAATAATTATTTTACACAGTTAAACTTAAGATTGCATTAATTTATTCATTGATGACAAAGCAAAGGGACACCGCTTGAGCCGTTTTGAATCGTCTGTGATAATCCTTGTCTCTTACTTACGGTCTATTAAATGTGCTCGTCTAAGGCAACCCAAGCCTTAGAAGCCGTTTGTTATATGAAAATGCATTTTGGTGACTCAATAAAATTATACGAGGTCTCTGAATTTGAACATAATAACGTGATAACGTTGACGTGTCAATAACACCGCATACAGTTAAACAATATTCGATTCACATGTCAATAACATGTTATATTATATAAACTGTTATCGCAATATTTTTATGACTAGTATAGTAGCTTCCAATTTATGTAAAATATTTACAAAACTTTTAATAACTTTTATTTATTCTGAAATGGGTATTAAATATAAAATAAGTAAGTGTCCACTTATTTATTAATGAATACTGAATTACCGTGCAGGTATTCACAAAATGAAGAAGGTAAAGCATTGTTTTCAATTCTTTATTTTGCTTATATAAGCAACGATAGCCTAATATAACACGATGGGTCTACTACACATCGGTCGCGTGTTCAAACCCATGGTACACATCCATGACTTTACGAATTTATATGCGTATTAAATAGTTAATTATCACTTGTTATAACGAAGGAAAACACTATAAGAAAACCTGTATGTTTTTAAAGTTCTACATAATATTCACGAAGATGTGAAAAGTCTGTCAAACCACTTTGGGCCAGCGTGGTGGACTATAGCAGATCCTTCTCATACCGGATAGGCCCGTGTCCAGCAGTAAAACAGAACATAAGCAGGGATGATATTAATACTTTTAAGTAAAAAATATCGTCCAATAATAACATTATCAATCATACTTTTTGATACTCTAAGATGGCAGCAGAGAGTACGATGCACGGTAAGCGTTTTTTTTTTGTTGCAATAAATAAAATTGCATCCGTTATATAACATTTTAACCGCAAAGAGAACTGACAGTTAAGTTTATTATATGATTTTTACTTCTAGTTTGTTTAAGGTTTAAATTATTGATAATTATTATGGGTGGCTGGACTCACCTCCATTTACCGCACTGGTGCCAACTATCACTAAACCAAAAAAGAGGTGTTTCACAAAATAAGGTCTTGAACTTTAAAAATAACGATTACGGCTGCCGGTGCTACTTACTGCTAAACATTATTAACTTTAAACTTGGTTGTAATCGAAGCTGACGTTATTGTTATCTTGCTTGTCAGATATCACTCCTTCAATCAAAATCAAGGTCTGCCCAATTTTATATTAATTTTGACTATTCTTACATGTTACGAGTACGTTAAACATCTAAATCAAAATTATCTGACGACCGTACGTATTCATTAACTAACTGTGCAATAGAATTAATCTACCAATTGCTGGAATGCCAGATATAATTGTGGAACAATTGCGCCTGGCCATAGGCGGGCTGTACCTCAAAAAGGTAATCGTATTACAATACCTAATACCTATTGATGCTTAAGTTGGCGGGCTTGTTCGTCGCAACAACTAGACGCAATTTAATAATGGTGGAAATGATTATTCAAGGTAATTAAAAATCGATTGTGATAAAAAGTGTCGTGGGAAATTTAATTTTAAAACACATTTAAATTTCAATATTGGTTAATAATTCATCACATTAAAATACCTATTCTATTTCAACTTATGAGCAAAATTATAATTGTGATTGAATTCTATTAAATATGTTATAGTTTTTAATAAACTCTGAAATGCATGCTGTATTCACCTATTATTAGTTATGCAATTATTTTTTAACCTATAAATTGTATTATGTGTAAACGATTTTTTGTATTATTGACAGTTGGTGTATCAAATAAATAAATCACTCAAAGTTTGACAAGTTAGGGTGCGTTTCCACTGACGTAGAGCTAGGCAGAGTGGAGCGGAGAAAAGCAGTGAAAAGTGGCAAGTGTTTCCATTAAAGCGGAGCAGAGCAAAGCGAAGCGGGGCGGAGTGGAGCTGAGCAGACCAGAGCTGCAATGAGCTGTGTTCGAAAGTCATCAGTCAAAATCAATCACCTAATCTTGGACACGCCTAACTCTGGCTCTAAGTATTTTATAACATGTTAAAATTAAACGTTTCACAGCTAAGCGCATTGTTGTATGAATATAAGAACCGGGCATTACTGGAATAGAGGTGTTACTAGCTGACGAATGATCAAGTTGTCAGTTTTAATAAATTTGTATCTTTTAGAAAGTATATTCTTAGGTTTTAGAGTTCAAGCTTCACACCACATCATTTTTACAATACGGGTCTACCTGTAAAAACGTAATGGTCTTCGAATCGGTTTATTGCTTATCTTTAGTTATCTATAATATATATTTAACTTTAATTTTGAAATCAACTTCACAATGCCAAATATTTAGTCTTTGTTGAAATTTATAAAATACATCACAAAGATTCAAAGAACAATAAATATATACTTAATTAATATTATAGTACTTAGTTATATAAGTAAATCAAAATCACATTATTATTCATTATTTGTTGCTAAATGTTTAATTGGTACCCCATGACTGAACTAAAATACAGCGCCCGAGTCCTTTCCTGACAATTCTACCTTAACCGCCGCGCCGCACCGTTCCGCTACCCTCCACTTCGTGCGCTCCGCCACAGGCTGCTCGACCCCGTTCTATTCGGCTCAGGGCCGCATGTTCATATATTTCATTTGAAAGTCCGCTCAGCTCCGCTCTGCTCTGTTTGCACTATTTCCAGTGATGCGGAGTGGGGATATCGAGCACTGTAATTGGCCAGTTCACGGTCCGTTCCGCTCCACTCCGCCCAGCTCCGCGTCAGTGGAAACGCACCCTTATGATTAAGATTATTATAGCTATAAAACTATGGATGTCAAGCGCATTTTACCCACAGTATTAATAGGAGTATTGTAGCGGTGATTGCAGAAGACATATTATAGTATACTGTTTTACTGGCAATACAGTAAGTATTTTTAGCTCTGAAAACCCTGGATATTAACGCAACAAAAGTTTATTTGGCCGTGATTTTTAGTAAGATCCTTCTCAAATTAAGGTCCTCAGGAGAGCAGCGATAGCTCAGAAGGAGACCAACAGACTGCAATGCAGAGGGTCTCGGGTTCGAACCCACGTCGCGCACCTCTGACTTTCGGAAGTTATATGACTTTCCAAATTATGTGCGTATTGATTGACAATTATCGCCTGCTCCGTGCCTCGGAGAGCACATTAAGCCGTCGGTCCCGGCTGCCATGAACATCTATGGCAGTCGTTATTGGGGAAGTCGAGACAAAAGATCCCACTGGGTCGAAGTGTCGCCGGTCTATACTGACTGGCCCCCACACAAGATAAGATAAGGTCCTCAGGAATTAAACACCACCGTAGTCTATCTCTACCAAAATCCAGTAATATAAACATTTGATGATAATAATCAGTGCCTATTTTAATTAACCTTAAGCCATCGTAAATATATAATGCGACCTTACATTACATCTTTATCAAAAAGAATATTACATTTTATAAGTATTTTTCAACGCCATTATATCCTAATTTACTTAAATATCATAAGATCGGTAAGATTAGCCAAAGTATCAAAAATAAGTTAAAGGAGAAACAAAGCTCATTTATTGCTTAAAAAGTTTATGAAACTTACCTTTCTCATAATATCGCCGACTACACCCGTATAGATTTCTGGAGTAGAACCTTTTACATATTTTCCTTCTTTTGACAATCTAATCTCATCTGAAATTATAAATCATATTAGTTTTCTGTCTCACTTTTTTTAGACAAACAAGTATAAAAATATATTTCTAATAGCTATTCTATCACATCGTTTGCGTAAACGACGTATTTAATAGTAGTACATGTTTAAGTTATAATATTAAGTTCCTGCGATATATCAGTCCTTATTTTATACCATTACGTCTTTACAAATTTCTGATTTCTGAAGGTAAGCCCACGTCTAATTCAGTGGAAGGGCATACTAAACCGATACAACAATGAACATAGAACTGCCAATCAATTTTGAACAATAAGGCTCAGTTGCATTATTCCGATAGCCAATACTACATGAGCTGTCAAATCATCGGTTACGGTAGTTAGGGCTGCACCGCTATAACAGAATGGCGAAATGGCGTTACAAATAAAGGTAACTTTAACCGCTCGTCTTCGGCTGGTTAGCGTAATACTTACAGTTTAACCTATACGTGTGTCAATGTCAATATATTGTTATTGGATTTTCACTATGACAATTAATGGTACAGCAGACATATATTTTTATGCTGTAGTTATCGTTAACATTACTACCAAAGTCAATTTTATAGTAAGTAAATAGTAACTATCACATAGCTCTCCATGCTACCTAGCACTTGCTATGTGCACCTAGCTATACAATGCCATTTTTAACACATTTTACGTTCCAATTCAAGTTCAATCAGTCATATTATTTATTTTGTAAATAAACACGTAAACATAAAATAAAAATGTATATTAAATTTTTAACAAATAATTGATGTACGTTAGTATCTTTTTCATTCCGTGCCTCGGAGAGCACGTTAAGCCGTCGGTCCCGGCTGCCATGAACATCTATGGCAGTCGTTATTGGGAAGTCAGTGCCCTATAATATTATAGGGTCTCCTATAATATTATAGGGCACTGACCTATCCTGAAGCTGGTCTAGCCTTACGGTATCGTTAGCTTTCGGGTTACGGAGGTCAGGTGGCAGCCGCCCCGTGTAAAAACTGATATCCAGTCAAATCCGGTTAGACCAGAAAAGCCGACCCCAACCGACTTGGGAATAATAAAGGCTAGGGAGAAGGAGAAGAAGAATATCTTTTTCATGAGGTATTTACGTAAGCATAATAATTACACAACTGCTTTAATCGTAATGCTGTACGGATTTAATTTGTAAAACATATAACCAAATAGTTGTGGAAATAATAAATTGCAACTGATACAAAATGACTGCTGATGTAGTTATTTTCAACAGTTTATAAGGTGAAACGGATTAATTTAATTGAAAGGTTTTGAGGATTGCTCTGAAAAGCGTTCAATTATATTCGTTTACATTGTACATGCCATTGAGTTGTAAAATAATGGATGAAATGATGAATCAATTGCACTTCTACGGGGCATTAACCACAACGATGTAGAAGGAAAACATTGTTGATATCGAATTCCTGTTTAGCTTGAGAGAAGCCTCATGAAATCAGGCGTATGAGGTAGATTACTATCAGAGCAAATTGGTAGCTAGCTAATAGTCTCATGCAAGAGTACCATCAACCGGTGCGTACTATTTGAAATGAAATATTGCAAATGCGTATTTGCGCAACGTGTAATGTTCTAGTTAGTTGGCAAGTCTTTCAATATCTTGTTGAATTTCGTTTTGCTGCTTCCTATTTTTCTGTAGCATTTGAATTGATATACTAAGAGAAAGAAGTTAGTTGCATAATTCATTGAAATTGGAAATTATATAGATAAATTATATACTAGAATAATATAAGTACATCGCGAATTGCCAATAATGGACTTGGGACGGATAGTAATAAAAAGTGGTGCGATGTTTGTAGAATGTATGTCTTACGGTAAGAACCGTGTTCGGACATGAGTGTTACACTCCACGTTTAATATTACACGTATCAAATCCAATCCAATAAATACGATGTAAAGATTAAATGTGCGTACAAGCATTTTACCAAAATATTTAACAAAATTTGTTGCACTGCAATTTGCAAAGCGATATATTTCTTTTAGTATTGTCGTCTGAAATTTATAGCACTATACCTGAATTGAAACATACGAATGAAAAAATATGCTTGTTTAAATTTTATTCAGATAGACCCGCCGATCATCTTTACACGGTTCGCAACGTGGGCAAACTGTGTCCCGTTAAATGTAGTACCGAGTGAAAATTTATTATTTAACCAATATTTGTAACGAGGTCTTGCATGTGTTTATATCGCACTTATGTAGTGCTAAATTTTGGAGATATATTACTGAGTATTATTTATGAGAAAGCATTATTTATAGTTTTATCTCAGACAAAATGTAAACTACCCAATCACTACGGGTAACTCAGTCTATACGAAGTAATTATTTAATTGTATAAATAATACTAATCCTGTTTTTATGAACACCTTAGCACAAACATAAATTAATTTTACCCACATTTGATACCCATTTTTTTCGAAATTAGATCCATTAAATCCTTGTAGAAACCGAAGAATTCTTCCTTCTGTCCATAATCTACTTGTTTCTGAATTAGGTATGGTTCTTGAATAACAGATGTCACTATATAAGTTCTGTTGGTCTCATACGAGGCTGGTGAACGAAGCTGAACATATTTAGGTGAAACGACTTGCAAGCCATGTGCATCGCTCCAAGTAGCCACCTAAAGCAATACACTATCTTTTATATACGGAATTCAAATATTACTGTATTGAGAACAAATGTGCTTCCATTAAAATATATTCGATCCATTTCACTATTGCGGATGTATCATATTATATATGTATGCGAGTATTTACATCTATATTTACTAATAAATATAATCTAATAAATATTTTATAATATATTGAATATTGGCACTTCCAGGAAATATTTTAAAATCAGTTTATGGTTGTATATAAACCAATGGCTCACATAAAAACAAGAGTAAGCGTCAAAATCAAATTTTCAAAGTTCTAAGGGGCGACTGGAAGAATGGCTGCAAAAGTTTGTACGCATTGATTTATGGACGCCGAGAAATCATTAGTGAGCTGTAGAACAGAAGTAGGGCGAAATAAAGTTAAAATTAACCTTCGCGCCGAAAGTACCTGCTAACGGATGTGCAAAGTTTACCGTGAATTTAATAACGCTCATAAAGTGAATATACCATGTTGCCAGTTCGTATTTAGCCAAAATAAGCTGAAAACGCAGACAGACAGAGAGATAGTTTAGTTTTGCTTGTTAAATTACAGCTGGCTAAACTTGAATGAACTGTAATTGTCTTACTGCACATGAAAAAGTATTTTGAACTTACCTTCAACATTGCACTTTGTACAGTCATCTCCACAACATGTAAAGTGAAATTGTGTCTGTGTCCTTCTTCATTAAATGAAATATTACCAGTAAGGCCTTCGATATCCGTCTAAAATAAATTACAATTTAATAAAATAACACAGTGCAGCATAATGAGATTTACTAAATCTATCATTTTCAGTTTTATAAATAAAACTATTTACATTAAGTCCTCTGAAAATATCGAAACTCTATATATAGGGAGTTATAAGCCTATGATGATGGAAAAATAAGTTAGTATATTGCTGAATGTATGCTTACCTTTTTAATCAATCTAGATATTTTGTCACCATGTTCAAAAGGTACGACCCAGCTTTTACCTGGATTGCAATCAATGACTTTGGTGGAATTCGCTTGACCTGCTGCACGCCTCAGAGCGCTTCTAAAAGCGTCAGGCTTTTTCCTCCATAATCTTCCAAGAGCATCCATAAGTACTTGCACTCCATCATACATTAACGCAGTCTCCGCCTAAAGAAAAGATAATATAAATTTTAAACAAAATATTTTTATGTTCGCTAAACAATTCGTATACAGAATTTTAAGCAAAAGTTTCAAGTGTCATAAATAAACTGCTTGTGTTTTTTTAGAGAAAATATTTTCTGTGATCTTTGCCAAGAAATGCACCCTGTGCATCCAGTTATTCGATTATGAATTTAACTTATTTTAGTAGCATCGAAATAAATGTGATAACATTTCACATCATATGAACACTAACTGGTACATTGCTTTATAAATACAATTTAAGCGCAATCAAAATGTTTATGTATTTCAACAATATAAATAGGCACCGAAGTAAAATACTCGAGATAATTTTGCTAACTTATATGATACATGAACCATACGAAGTGTGTTAACAACTGTGATGAGATAACTTTACTTCTGAACAATTCTCAGGAGCCCTTGCAGAGTCGAAAAAGGCCTAAGTGTATTTACACAGAAAAGGGAGATCATATGAAATAATAATTTATGCAGGCGTACCCCACTCACTGTTTCATTAGGGTGTTCGTGAGTTAGTGAAATCTACATAAACGGGTTATTACACCAAGTTAAAATTTTCTTCGGTTTACGAGTACGTAGCAGCTACAGCTTGTGTGCTATAATATACTGTGCGTTGAATATTATAAAATGTTCTTTATGCTACATTCGTGTTTAATAAAGTCTGAAATGATGTGGGTTCTGCTAGTTGTTCATCAAAGCCATATTCTCTATACTCTTCTTAGCAAGTGAAAATGACTTACGGCATTAATAGTAATTGGACGAGCCTAAATAATTTTTATACCTCTAACTCTGTATATCAACGTTGAATAACCTCATATAGGTAATTATTAATTAAAATATATTGAATAAAATAATAACACAAAGAGATTTTCATCTTGTATTTTATTATGCTTGCAACGTTTGCTAAGATTGACTTAAAATATGGCATCGCAATTAATTTAAATTAATTCGAATAAAAGTAGAGAGCAATAAAAACCGATAAAATTAGTTTGCCTCATGAATGAGGCAGACAGCAATTAACTTCATTTACAGCTCATTACAGTATCCTAGTGACGGTGGTATCAAAAATATTTATTTATATCAAATGGTCGACGGACTGTACTGATTCGTGCAACGGCATTCTTTTTCACGCTGCAAAGCCACTAGCGATTGAATGCACAAACGCTCAATATGCAGAAATGCACAACAGATTTTTGGTTAACAATTTTTGTGATCTAATAGTCGTCACACGCCTGAAATCCTTTTAATGTCACGTCACCTCAAAGAATCCACGCAACGCGGTCCGACATGCTAATTAAACAAAACTCGGGTAAACAAAACGCAAGTCAATCCCACAAAGCTTGCACTCGTGGCTTTTTAGTTAAAATTCACATTGTACCACAATTTAAATTTTTCGATGTCATATGAACAACATAAATGTAATTTTGCTATTTGGTAAATACTAAAGGGCCCTGTAACTCTTTCGTCTATCGTATATTCTTTATGTGAGTACGTCAATCAAAGTTCATGTAATTTACCAATATCAGAACCCTTAGTCGTGGGAGGTAATGAAAGCACTTACCGATATGGTCCCCTTGAACCGAGGGTCCATTCGCCGCAAACCGTCCATGAAATCGCGTACAATCTTGCGCGAGTGGTCGACTATACGGAACCCAGTTATATTGACTGCGCCGTATTCTGTTACCTCGTTTTCCCAATGATCGTCCATAACCTGTTAATGAGACGCTTTAAGTTCTTGTTTCAAGTAATTGTGTTGTTGCATACTGAGCTAAAATCCAGCAGTATAATCGTACGTTCACACGTATTCTTCAGTAATAAACACTTTTAAAACAGTGTTGTTAATCTCATTTAAACACTGTATGCTCCGTATAATGCTGATAAGTTCGTATAGGCACTCCAAGCCAGAAAGTACATTTTTCAAAACTAGCAACTAGTTTTGTAATTTAGGCAAGCAATACTCACCAAACCGCTCAACATGTAGTGATAAGTCCTGCGTCCCAATTGCACTTTCCGAACATGTTCTACCAATATGCTTTTGGCATTTTTCGCGTTGCAATCTAGCACTATGCGCTTGTTGCCCCAACGGTCATATTGTTCTAAAGCTAACAAGAATTCCATGGCGTCAGACGCGTTATTAATTCGTTTCACGAGTGCGATTCTGAACGCAGTGCGCCCCGGTTGCATGGTCTGGTACAGTTGCTGCAGTCTCAGTAATCCTGGCGATTAAATGGATTAATGTAGCTTTAAGAGTGTTGCTGACGTTGCGGTTATTTTACAGTGGATCAGCGAAAAAGTAAATTTTATTATTACGTCGTGTGTTAATTAAGCTTAACTTTATTTTTTTGTTATTGGCTTGTTGGTTTATGGTGGTGGCTATACAATAACAACATTATTGTATTAAATTATTACATCATATTCATGTTTTGGTAAGAAGTCTATTTCTGTATAGTATAAGTTCTTGATGTATGAACATATGTAACAAAAACAAATTTATATTGACTATTCAAGGAGGTATATTTATTATAATGAGATATAATATTTAACGTTTTGACATAGTTATTTTTAATCAAGCTTCGTAATTTTACATGAAATATGTATTTGGTTATACATATACATAAGACATTGTCTATTATTACATAAGGTTATGTAGCAAAGTTAACATTTCCAATAACATTCATGTTGGTTTTTATTACTCCTCTCACAAACACTCAGGCTCAATGTAATTTTAATTTATCCTAGAATTATTTGCAACCCATTGCATTGAAACTTTTGTTAAGTTTGATTTATTATCTGTGATATCGAATGCTTTATATCCGCAAATTTACTGCAGGCATCGTAAATAAATTGAGGATCATTTAATTTTACTTGTAATTATTTTTTCAAACATATTGCTTATACTAGGAATATCGTTAGGAAGAACTTTGTACACATACTAGTATTGATACAATTTGGAAGTAAAATGTTTACCCTCGGTTTCTGAAAACCTAATCAATGCTGTGACTTGTTTTTATATCTTGACGTCTCCCACGCTCGAAATAAGTATATGTAATAGGTAGAGCTAAGTAAGTCCTGTATTCCGCGACACAGGTCTTACTTAGAACTACCTATACGTGATACACAACACTTGGTGTGGTAGTAGCGCCGAGGCGACCACCTAAATCACTACGACATCCGTGCAGCCTAACTTATGTCAAGATATTTTATTGGCTGTTGCTAATTATATACCTAGCCAATCCAAGTAAACTACATGTGCTTGACCGTCTGTTAACAATTTTTCAGTTGACCTGCCATCCAATAAGCTCGTGTCACACTCAAAACAAATCAAGATTAATTTCCATTATTATGTTATGCTAATCAAACTTGAAATAATACGCGATGGTAGTGCCCCACTTAAACTAGTTCTATAAAGCTGTCCTTATTTCTTTACGACTTTGTAATGTTAGAAATAAAATATGCCACACTTTTTGACATGTGCACTGTTCTAGAACAGACCTTACAAATGTTTAAATTAAAGGTCTTATTTGTGTCCCAAATACAAATACGGTCACATAAATTGAGGTAGGTAAAAAGAAAATAATTATACCGACATCGACATGGAAGCATTTATATCTCAGTCTATTTTCCAGCGCTCCTAAACCAATTCGAGTCCACACGAATTTTATCGAATTAAACGCCCCATATAAAACAACCGGAACGAAAAAGGGACAAAGCGAGCTCTGAAGAGGGAAAAATAAAAACTCTTTTCCACTGCGTGAGAGGGTGGCCCAGAAAGGTGGGTATACTTACATTAATGTACATATCTAATGAAAAAAGACTTTGTTCTCAGTTTTTGCAATGACTATGTATTATCTATTTATTTTTACTACTATTTTTATTAGTTAATAGTGATGGCAATTGGAATTAAATTCCTTCAATATCGTTAAGCTACGAAATAATTGACTTACACAAAGAGATTAAGTGCATTGTAGTAGTATTACAATAGACCGTAGAACAGTGCTACCTAATTTCCAAGAAGACTAACTAATAATATCTGAACAAATTGTGTCAATCTCTATAATGTAATGATTGACTTCAAATGTTTGGTATTGTAGCATAACTTTAGAAGGTGTGTCTTCAAAGTTATGGTACAATACCATAACATTTGCGAGGGCTACAAAATTGTTTTCCTCACGAAAACGTCTCATATAATATTATTCTTCATATTTTCTTATCAAGCCATGCGAATGAAGAAAAAGCCATAAATGTGCAATAGATTGAATCGCGACCTATTTAGGCCGTTCCGCAGCGAACGCGCAAAAGGATATCCAAAACAGTTTCGCTGTTAAGAGATAAATGTGCGGGGAGAGATGCGGTGAAAGTTTCATCCGCAGCCGGACTATTCTCACCATGTGTCGTCTGAATTCGTGACCCTTGAGGTTTTCCACTGTCGTCGGTCGACTAATGGCTTGTGACGTCAGCTGCGTGAACCACCGTGTGCGCCCGAAATCTATTATAAACTTGTCGAACGCGATATGAAACGGCCAAACATGCCGCGCACTTTTTCATATATCACAAGGTGTTGAACCATGAAAATTACGGTAAAAGAGCGCCAACATAGATTTACGAGCACCCAAGCTATTCAGCTCCTTGACTTCTGACCTTTAAGATAAATTAAAAGTTGAACTAGTATTTCCGCATACGTATATACATAACGCATTGAAGTTCAAGTACATAATAATTGTAGTGTCAAGTGGCGGCATTAAAAACTTCTCGATTGTCACGCCCGACTGAGGCTTTGTGGTTTCATTAACCTTTCACAGCAATTGTTACGAAAGTTTCGCGTCTTTCGAACGCAGCGATTATGAGCAATGTTAATAGTTACCTTAAGTTCCTAACTTCGAAGAAATTTTCAACTTTACCACTCAGGGATTGCAGAAGATAACTGGCTGCAAATTAGACGTTTTATTTCCAAAGGTAGTATTAAGTTTTGTAGTTTGTCCTTTAAAATGCTAACAATAATAATAAGTCAATTTATAATAAATATTCTCGTTTTGTATTTAAAAATTATATCAATATATGGTACACATTAAACTAAATTTGTATCATCGTATTAAATTATTGTATTTTAATTATTATAATAATGTTAATTACATCACGCTTAAATATATTATTTAAAGTTATAAAATTATCCTTGCACCTACAAAAATACCTGACATACTTTTAGCATTTCATATTATATACGCACATAAATATAGATTTATGTGCGTGTCAATCAATTTATTTTAGTGATAAACTGTGACACTACAAAATCGTCATATGTACTCCAAAACCTTTGCATAATTTTCTTAACAGCGACATTAATGGGATCGGTGAAAGGAAGCAAACAGCTTTATTAATTTGCTCGATATAAAAATTGTGTCTAACCCTCTAAACTTATGCACAAAACAGTAGAAATGGCCTATCATCCCACATCCCATATCCCATGCTACAAAACCATGGTTGTATGTATTACCTGCTTTGTAAAGTTCAGAAACTTATACCATTTGCATCTAGAAAATTATATATGTTTCTATTAAGAATTAAATTAACTATTATATCGATTAGAAGTTTATATTTTACATTAAGATAATTTTATAACTATATATCAACTCGAGGTGTAAAGGTGACCCAGAGCGAATTTGTGCCACGTTGGCCGAAGTTTTTTTACGAAGTCTGACCATCTGTGCAGGAAATATAACAAGTGTGTACGCGCAAACACAAGAGCACTCTCTATTTCTTAACTGTCATAACTCGATGGCTTGGCAATTGGAAACGACTGGAGAGAGAGACCAGACGCAGAACCACAGGCTTTACGTGCTTGCCGCGTGTAAACAACACCAACTTCCTACCTTCGGACTGGTATTTGAAATCTCATGACGTCAAACCCAATAATTTTCTTTTTGGCTCGAGATTGGAGCCCAAGATCCGAAGTACAGCAGTACCTCTCATTCATTATCGCTGCGCAATTGAGGCAATTAGACCATTATATACCAAATAGAATACCGTAATAAAAAAGGAAATAATTAGACGACATATTCTTGTTTTCGATTATTCTGAAAAGATTGCGAATAAAATAAAAAATAAATTCTTCTAAAACGCCAGCAGATATACTATATACTAGCAATTTTAAGAAATGGCACTTCATTATTGCATTCATTCTACAAATATTTATTTCACTAATTACCGCGTATTCAGATGTCATCAATCATACGTTGGAATTCAAAGTTCTTGTCATACAAAAGATGGATACAAATTTTGCATCACGTGAGAGCCAAACACGAAAATGATGCAATTAAGATATAATTATTATTCGATTATTTCATATTGTATGGACATTCTCATAAATGTTACCGATGACGAATAATTATCCTTATAAATGGTTGAATGGCCAGTATTATCGTATCATGACGTCAAAAACCAATTTTATGATGATATATACATACTACTTTATATGCAGCACGTTCGGTAAAAGCAGCTGATGCACTGTTTCTCCGATACGGAAACAAAATACGTAATCATAGAATAGTCGATATTAGTGAAACAAAACCCTTTTGCCGCTATTGATGGGTCGTACAAACTCACTACGTACATATCCACGGTTTCGTTTCGTCGCCCCTATTTCTACACCAATTTTATTTGATGGGATCTTTTTGTTCTTTTCGTTCTATTTCAACCCTATATTCCAATATCCTTACTTATAGGTTACAAATTGGATTAGAAAGACGCGGTCTGGTGTCTCACCAAAATTGATTTTACGAGAAACATTTTATCTTGACAAAACTAGGATACACTCTTTGCTATTGTTTTATCCACACGCCAAATAGCCAATTGACGTTAGCGATTTGATACGGGTTTCAATTTCAAATTGTTTTATAAGTTTACATTTGATTTGGCAAAAGTAAGTAAAGTTTAAAGAATATATTTTAATCGAGGCAAACACTATTACTTAATTTATTTATTAAAGGTATTGCATAACAAAGCAAAGACATTTCGAAATTGGTATCAAGAAAGCTTCTCGAGCCGGCGACGCATTGGAATTCAATTTATTCAATATCGCCGCAAAGAGACGTGCCGATAGCCTCCTAACGAAACGCGTGCCTTGAACACGTTTTTAAAAACGATTCGATGTCAACCAAAACCATCCAGAACAATTTCTCTATTATAAAAATCGTCAAACAGCTAATAAGTAACGATTTTGTTGATTTTTCAATTAACTGTAATATGCAATCAAAGTAACAACGCCACGCTTACAGCTGAAGATGAAACACATTTAATGTTTAAGAAAAGATGAAAGGGTTAGAAAATAAACTCTATATTTTTAAGAAGCGTCAGATTTCTTTTTGAAACCAAAAAATCAAGACGCTTATAAACGTTGTATTTAATATATTGAACCCTCCTTCCTTATTTGAAAAGCCATTACCTTCAAAGAAGGAAACGGAAGGGGTGAACCGATCTCCAGAAATCATTATCGACACCAAAATAAAAATTGTCCGTTAACGCGTCAAATATTGTGGGTTATTTGAGCTTTGCTGCTAAATAACATAGCTATTGAAATATATTGATAAAGTTTTTAGAGAATTATATCAAATACATTAAATAGTTTAAATATTTCATATGTTCCTACTCTACTGTGTGTAGCATATGCTCAGATATGCGTTCAATGGAAAACCGTACTATTTCTGAGAAGGGCGCATAGTTATTTAAAAGTTCAATAAATTTTACGATTATACTAGTGATATTCTTGTTTCATAAAGCATGTATTATATTTCCTCGTTTTGCCAGTAGCTGTTTGTGTGTTTAAAGTTTTGCACTTTTACTGGTTCAATTGAAAGTATAGTAATATATACGTTGGAAGTTAGAAACTGTTAGATTAAACTTCAACCAGATAAAGTTGGTAAATAAAATAATAATGGCGTCTGACCAGAACGAGTCACCTTGTTGAGACAAAGTTTTAAGATCAAAATCGAGAATAGATTTTGCTACGAACTTTTCTCCGAGACAATAGGACTTCTTTAACTTTGGATAATAATAATTAATAAAATGCTGAGTGAGGATCGATGACGAAGCGAGGAGTAATACGAATTCTGTTATAATTTTATCAACTAAAGTTCATGATTCACTTAATAAAGACATCAAAAGGCAAAGGAATTGCTCGCTGGATCGCGCACTTTCCCAGTTTGTGACAGAGAACCCGCTTAAAAGTCATCGTGGCAACTTGGAAACGTTCCAATTAAATATTAACTTACTCCATTATATGCCCTCATCCACTATAAGTATCTTTACTACAAACATTTAGAGACATACCGAGCGTATATTTACGATGCACTCCTCGGTGCATTGCGGTATTTCTTAATGGCTGGTCAAATTAATAAAATTACCGTGCAGCTTCACCAAATTGCATTGAAGTAATATGTTGAGTGCATTTAATTTTATTGATATATTGGTCCACTCGAGTAAAGTTATGGTTATCATCGTCACTGTACATTCATACAACCGTTTAAGTCTGGACCCTCTGTACTTTTATGGCCATAGATATAACTTATAATAATCAAATATTCGTTCGTGTGCTGTGATTTCAACATATGTATGTCATTTTGCATATGTCATGCTTATAGCAGCTTTATTGTTCCTAATATCGTTAGCCTCAGAGATAATCTGGTAAGGCTCATGATTGGCATTTGCTACCACTATTTTCAGCCCTGCATCAAAAATGCGTCTCATTATCTTTTCATCCTTTTAGGTACCTACCAATTTGAACGGCATATCTATATACTGTAAAGTTAAAGTTTAATCCTACTTAAGAATAATTTTGAACGAAAATATCTTAGCAGACTGATGTACCATTTGTTTTCGCTATTATTACACTGCTAATCTCAGGAGAGATATATTTTCCATCTGTTACTGAGAAATCAAGATAATATATTAATTTGCTTAGCAAAGCGAAAGTGTTATTGCTAATACTTATTGTAGAGATTGATATTGCTTAATCTCTTACACAAGCAATGAGAAACAAAAATTTGTCTTAGGCGTTGTAACTAATATAACCTAATGTAATTCGTCTAGTTTATTTCTGATAACACATGAGGTAGTAGTTGCGAATATTCATCACAAGACTAAAGCCAAATGACAGTACAAGAACAATATTAAAACTTTACAGTACACATAATTAAGAGTTATTACTTTCTCTTAAGTCAACGCTATGTCATTAGAGCTGAACGGCATTAGTTTTAAAATATTTAAAAGCCATTCCAAATTAGAACATAAACAACCTTTTTAAAAAAAAATCATCTCCCCTCAATATAATAGTGGTATACCTGACGGAAAGCATGATCAGACACTGAAAACTGCCTTATAGCATCGAACCTTGAAAGTTCGGTGCCATGCAAACTATAAAAATTATCCAAAAAGAAAAATAATAAGCCGAAATGCGTGGAGTGGCAAAACATGGTTAATTTGGTCAGTTGATTGTTTAACGGCATATACGAATAGCTCAAGCACTTATTTTCAAAAGCTCGCGTTGAAATAATGAAGTAATATGTCAGTGTAGTTTCAATATGGTTTTGAGAAATAAAAATTACTGAGCTCTTATTTAAAGTGACCACGAGCCAATCCATCCAAAAGTATTTAAAAACATTCTTAGGTATTTTACTGAACTATTTTTACGACTGCCTTGACGGTCCCGTGTAAGAGCCAGACGCTTCAAGTAGGTAGCAAGCAAACAACATGATTTGTCACGTGTTCTATAAAATATCTCATGGACAACTTCGGAACAAATGACCCTATTAAGACTTATAATGAATATTTGCCTACTAAAACTCTATTCAATAAATTTCTTTGTATTAAGTTTTAGCTAACTAGCCTCAATATATTCCATTAACTTCTGCCTGGGTCTTCGTTTGCGTAAATCCCACAGAAACGCAATATATACATATATAGGCTGTATTTCCATTAAACAATACCATCTACGTTAATCATGCTCATTTATTGTAACACTTTATAAACCAATAAAGGAATACAATCTCGTGTGAGATCCATCGAGTTCGACCGCCGTCGACTGAATGCCGCTCCCACAGATGCACATGGTCTTTTAAAGGGCCTGTTGGAATGAATCACGTATCGTCACGCACAAACAAGTGACATAGTCGCATGACTGTTTGTTCGAATTTCATATATGAATTTTATTCGTTCAGCCAGTTACGCCCATTTGAATAAATTTCAGCCAGTTAGAATATTTGCACCGATACATATGTGTTAATACAAAATCCTCATGTGTGTACCTGTATGTCACGTTTCATCTAAACCAGTTTTGTGATTTGGTACGTGTGTATATTAGTAACATTACAAGAATATCAGCCTTATATATTAACTCACCCAATGCTGGGCAGGGCCCTCGTCTCAGTATGAGAAGGGTTAGGCCAGTCCACCACGCTGGCTCAGTGCGGCTTGGCTAAATTATGTAATCTTACCTAGATTACACAATGTTGCCAATTAACATTTAAATTAATCAATTATAATTTGAACAGATTAAAATAAATAATACCGTTGTATATTTGATCGTAACTATGCCCATTTTGACACAAGTTGACACAACCACTGAAAACTAAATCCCCACACACTACTGGCCATTAATTTTCCATTTTCAATTTATGAACAAATTATACAGTTTCTCCCTACTTAACCCAAATTACCTTTGTAAGTTGATCGCTTACACAAGTACGTTGTTATGTGTTCTATTTAATTTTGAAACCAGATATTTTGATAGAATAATGAGAACAAAGCTTTCTATGTGTGGGATCAGAGGTCTAAGCAAAAGGCTTCACCCGGCCATTTTATTCTCCTTTGCCCGCACAAAGCCATTTAACTGACACCTAAAGACAATATAGTAATATTAACCTGTACATTATTTATTGACACAAAGTGGCTTCGGGTTTGAGCAAGATGTACGTATCCATTAACGATTTGAATAACCTACGCTTCAGTCCTGACAATTATGTATGACGCTGCTGCTTGTCTGATACGGCAACTAATGCCAGTATAATACAGAGCTTTACGTCGCTGAATATTTGCACCAGTGCATCCACGTGGTAGCTAATTATATCAATTGTGAAGTGACGTAGTTAGAACGTATGGAATGTATGTAACTACACATTATATTTAACTATGCTTATAATATGTGAAAAGATATTAATTATCAATCGCCATTTGTAATTATTATGACAGCTAAGCTGACTAGGTATACTAGGAATATTAAGCATAGCTTGAAGCCATCGCTGCGCCACTTATCAGGCGTTCGAAAATTTACATATCCCTTTAATTAGTTGCCTGTATATCACCACAAACACACAATATCTGACTAGGCTTTTGATTGATGCTGATTTGCATTCCTCAACTGTTAATAACCCGTCACCAGAATGACGATTTTCGTAATAAAATAGTCTAGAGTGTCTGTCTTACCCAACATGGTGGTCTAAAACAGATATTGTCATAGGTAGAACTAATAAAAGCCTTGATAAATAGATTTCACGTATAGCAAGTAGTCTGATGTTAAACAACCGAGGGCTCGGCATTAGATTGGGAACTCTTTCCGATCTAATCTAATAAACGTCAAAAATTAACTGGAATGTAATTTATTTTAACATTTATAGTTATACTATTTGTGATATTTAAGACGTTGAACAAGATCGTAAATCTGATTTATTTCGAGAATTGGTATTAAAAAAATTACATATAATTAACTCAGTAAAAAGCACTCAATAAAATGATAAATAAAAAGCCTTTTAAAACAAGTTCTATTTAAGCCATGTCCTAGGTAAAATTATTAATATATGGTCAGGATTTTAATAGTGTAGCGCCATGCTAAACCTTCGAACTCATTATTCTTTTCACATTGGTAGATCCTAATAGAAATAAATACTGTTATTATAATGACTATTGTTAATTCAATATTAATTTATTTCCCTCATTAAAATATTAGCTCTATAAAAATTTATCCATTTCATCATTTATTTGGTGTTTATTTTAGAGTAAAATATATATTTGTTTTAATTAACTAATAACATGATATCGTAGATTCTTTGTTTTAATTATGCTTATAGTACAGTCAAAGTAGTGTGAGCGGAGTTCTTTACAAAAATTAGCAGAGGACGCCAGGAACGACATTCATCACTTAGTGATTAAAAGTTGCTACTTGTTTTTCCAAGTTTACTCGTGAAAATTTAGTTTAAGTTTATTTTCCATGCGACCAGTAAACGCCATTAATATTCATTATTGTTTATGAGTTTAAATTAATACAACTTCTTCAATAGCCCTCGAGTGGAGGCGAACCCTTGAAGCGTCTTGGGGCCTTTGGTTGAGACCTTAATAACTCAAAGTAAATAACGTTCTATCAGACTCATGACTTGTGGAATTAATTACGAATCCCAATGACATAAAAACAATGGCCTTCGAAAGATAGACTTTAATGGGGAATGTCATTACATAATTAGGGTTCTATATCCCAAAGGGGATTGAACGGATCTCATTTGATCTCGGCAACTGCCCAACCGATTGTCTGCTTTCAGCTACATTTAATTCCTTCCAATAACGTGCAACCCCATAGATTATATATCAAATGGATTGCAATAAAGTCCAAATTGGAATCAGTGTCGGTATTATTAGTTCGCGGAAGTAACCTGCGTTTTCGAGGAACGTGCACTGGTACAGAGTATTGTATTAAATTGTTTGCTTCTAGCTTGGTAGCCCGCCAGACTTCGTCCGTGAACTTTAGATGTAGGTGCTTTTTATCCTATCCCTTGAGAATTCAAAATCCCGAAGCTCATTTCAAGTGATGACCTACTTACATGCCTAAATCTTTCTTGACATCATAAAAGGTATTTCAGGTCCAATGGTTTATGTTTTATTTTGTTAAATCGGCGTTGATTAGTTATTCATTGAGTAAATCAGGACGTTTCTATCTATATTGATTGAGTTAACAATATCAAATTAGGTGTTGTGTTGTGTCTAGGACTATTAAATATACATATTTAACATTTAAATTATTAATTCGGCAATACGAGTTTTAAATAAGGTGTCTTAAAATTCCACAAGGTTCAAAAACCACTTGCTTACAAGCTGGCCGAATATTTCTTTGCTCCCATAGTATAAAAATAAATAAGGTTACTATAATCACATGTAAGTTTAATGTATGTATTCATGGTTATCACGAAAATGGTATTTGTTTTAAAAAAACACGCACACTAATATTTCCACTAATTGCTTGGTATGCAGAAACTGAAATGGAAACTAAGGTTATGCTAATGTAAGATGACGCAGCACAGATGACATAGTGATTTGTCATCATGCTTTTTGTGATATATTCAATGCACACATGGAACATAAAATTGTATTGTTCACGGATTGTTGATTGGTATTCTCTTTATTTTAGTTACTTTAAAGTTTGTAAAGTCACAAAGTTATTCGCCAGTAGTGTAGTGAAGTAGGGAATAATTTCAAATGAAAGTTGTACATTTTTTGCAATAAATTTAATATACTGAGTCTTACGCCTATATCACCATAAGGATTGGCAGATGTGTATTTAATTATAATTTATTGAAAGAAAACCCAATTACACGTTGCCTGACCCAAGAAACGTACCCAATATCACATACACAGCATTCCATTATACATTAAATGTACAATAATCAATTACAAAATTAAAGGTGCGGTCCCTAGTCCAATACTTTAGGTATGTCTTGCGATTTATATGTATGTCGCTGATTCGAACCTCAAAAATTGCTATACCAACGTAAACATACTCTAAACACAAACATTTGACTTAGCGAGCTACCAATATATTTTTACAAAGAGGTCTTACTTCATCTGCAAGCCTTTGAATATTTTTTTGCTATCGCTGAAGAGTATTACAACTTCGATTGAAAGAAAGCCAGCGCTCATAGAAACTGCTTGTATACCAACATACTTAGTGATACATTTAATTAATTTAATTACAGAGGTAACAGCGATTAATTATGGGACATTATAAATTAACTCTATTTATTTGAATTAAATAAGAAGATATTAAAATAGCCTCAAAATGGTTACAAGGGGTTTATAATTGGGAGTAGGCCTTTAAAGGCAGTAAAGTCGGCGAACTCGCCCTCTTATTTATTTTGGGGCTGCGAAGTCAAGTGAAGGTTTCTTTTCCTCGCAACAATTTACGACGGTGCATAAATATCAATTTCTCTGTTATTTGCAATAAATTCACATTTTGATATTACGCCGCCGTGGAGGAGTGCACGGCTCGCCACAATATTATTTTTTACCTTCTGACGGGAAATTATGAGGACTCGACCGAAGTGGTACTTAATAAATAAAATGTAATTGTGTGCACAATTTTGCTAAAGTACGTCTCGGTTTTGTATATTACAAAATTTGTACACGGTTTAAGGCCAGTACAAGTGTAACAGTTAAGAATTTTATATTAGAAATTGTATTTGTATACATTTTTGTAAGGAATCACTTTTATGAGTTATATAAATATTCTTTTTTATATGCAATCAAGGTGATAAACAAGCGTATAAATCAATGGATAGTAAGCGATTGCCGTTTGCTACACTAAGGATATTATTTATATGTAGCTGGCTGAAAAGTGCCGCTACACTGAAAGTGACATGGGCATAAGAGACAAATATTACATAAGATATTACGTAAAGATCAGTGCTTTCCTGGTGTTGACACACATACAACACACCTCCTTAAGAAACTTACAAACCCAACCACCGCAAGAATTTAACACATCTTCTGTATGATAGTGTTTTCAGATTTTCTCAGTCTTGTTGCTGCAGTTTTAATGCATTGCCGATTTTAAGGGCGAGGCTGAAGGCTTTAGTGGGCAAAGCCATTGGTGAAGCGGTGTTAATGCGTTGATGTTTAATTAGGCATAATTACAATTATGTAGTTCCATGTATGCAAGTTCTCGGCTTATATTAGCCCTGGATAGATACCGTCCCCTTGCTGGACACGGGCAACGCGGAATGAAAAGGGCCAGGCCGTAGTCCATTACACTAGCCTGATGTAGGTTGGCAGACTGGCAGACCTCTCACGTCTTCGAGACCTATCAGACTGTTCTGCTTTACCATTATAGCGAGCGATAATTAACTTTTTAATATGCACATAGCTCCGGTAAGTCAGTCAGATCTAGCTCAAGTAACCTGCCAATTTAATGGTTTCCTACTAGACTATCGCTGCTGTAAAAACATCACTTTGTGTTTTTTTCCAAGGAAGTCACAATTACAGCGCCATTTAAAAAGAGCAGTAGGGAACAATAAGACCTTTATTACGATGATATCAATACCAAAGCAAATTTTAGTATACATCAAGTACCTACATAGTTATATCAGCTTGGTCACAAATAGTTAGTGAGTAAAATAATTTAGGATTTCTCAGGTTTAATTCTCGGATCGACTAAGGTGTTTCTGGATTTTGTATCAGAAAATTCTCAGTAACAATATGGAATCTGCATATGTAGCCGATAAACGGCAATAGGCACATAATTGATGTGAATAAGATTGTACCTAAAACTACTGCTGGCGAAATGAGAGAGTAAATTAATATATAATTATTTTCTGCTTTACCCTTAAGAGATATCGGCGTGACACAATATATGTATCAAAGAGTTAAAAGCATCATCATACATACACTATTACAAAAGTTTAATCATACTAATGGTTGAACTTATAAAATAGTGCATCAGCGAGCATGTCAGAGCACCTAAACACAAGCTTGATGAATTGACTTGGTTAATCAACGACGATTCAAGCTCAAACTCACAGATCAAACTCATGTCAAGTGATTTGACTGGCTGTTGCCAATTTAAACAGAAAATTACGACAATCTGTCTGTTACCTAATTTTTGTAGTGACTTGCCCCCAAAAACTTAAGATAAGACCGATGTTTGTACAGTCAAATATCTTGACCGAAGAATAAATTTTATAGGTGTGCGTGAGTGCGCGTGTATGTGTGCGTATTTAATACTAAAAGACGCAAAATTTTCCACAGTTAAGATAGGTATCTGGCGATTAAAACAGAAGTTACAGCGTCATGCGTGCTACTTGCGTGGCTTGTGTCAATCCTTGACACTCTAATTGCTCATGTTACCGCGGACTGAACAAAACCAATAGCACAATTAAATGCATTATTCAATTATTGACAGTGATTCTCTAAATAATTATGTTTGACCATAGTTACATTCCTGCCGTATTTAGTGCGCAATTCTATGCATTCAGGCTTATAGCAACCAAGGCAAGTAAACAGACTTTTCTAACTGGACTGCAAAATGGAAAATCACAGAGTAAAGCAAATAAATATTATCGAAACATATTATAGGCAAATTTTAATTGCTTTTAATCAAATGTATTTTGATTGTGGACTTTTAAATACGTTTGAATTTAGAGTATTGTATGTTCTTATAATCCGAACTACTATTATAAATACAAATGTGAGTTTGTTTCTTTGTTTATTACGCTTTCACGCCTAAATTACTTGACCGTTTATCATGAATTTTCGCGTTATCAGGGGTAACGAAAAGGATAAAGGGTACCTTTCATCCAGGAAAAAGAACTGATACCAACATAAGCCAGTCTACATTTACTGGTGTACCCGGACAATTACGTGAGCATACAACAGATTGACTGGCTCTTAGATTTATCACATCCCACAGTTTTGTGTGTTTGTTTGAATATGCGACAAAAAGATGTTGCAAACAATATTCCTAATGTAGCTTTACATATAATTATCTCGATATGTAATAATAATAATAATAATTTATTAGCCAAGTACAGTTTGTCGATCTCAATCACATATAAAAGTAACATTACGTACAACGCTATGTATATTTAGATATAGAGTGAACGTCAGTGCCTGTGCTAGTATTAACTGTGTTACAGACACTGGCGCCTTCCTTTTACAGATTCGTGTGACATTATTGGTTTAGCATTGAGAGAAACAGAAAAGAAACTACAGATATTACTGGTAGTTTTCGTAAGCATCTATTTGCTAAAAGGCAAACTATATAAATATATTAGAAAATTATTATAATAAAAGCTATAGTGTGTGTGTGTGTGTGTGTGTGTGTGTGTGTGTGTGTGTTTGTGCCGTATTATTAAATTAATACAATAATAATATTCATCAATTCTTCAGTGCTACTAAAATGTAAGGTTGTAAGCCAAGTTATTAATGTTTTTTGCAATCGTGATATGTTAAAGGATATATTTGTAAGATTTTATTTATTTTGTTATGTAAATGGGAGGATTATCTATCAAATTGTTTTCTTGCGAATATTGTAACAACAGGACACATAGGGATAACATTGTGATTAAGTCTTTTCATAAGAAGGTAGGAGTTTTAAGAGACTTTAAGATTTTTATGTATTTTAAGACAGTGAGCAAAATATACATATATAATTGCCTTACGGAAATAATGCTACTTAGTTTGTATTAGTCATTAGTAGGATGATGCAGATACCTTGTTATTAATATAAATTAATTATTGATGGCCTACAGTTTTGATTGAGGCGAGCTCCTGTCTAGTGAGATAAATATCATCCGGGACTATAATATACTTCCAGACTATTAGATCCTCATTTATGCAGACGACACAGCACTTATAAGTGGAGAAACATGTATTGCTGCTCACCGCGCAGCTGAACATGCTCTTGGGATAGTAATGGATTGGCTTTTCTCAAACTTGCTTACCCTAAATATCGCTAAAACTCACTACGTCCTATCCTTAGCGAACCTCTCTACACAGCCTATTGCCGGATGTGAGAGCCCATAGTTGCCACGCTACACACGTCTCTTGCAGCTGCCCATCGATACATAGAAGTTCTTGGGTTATATATCTGAGTGCACATCGATAGCACCCTGAGTTGGCAGGAACAAATCGATGTAACAGTACCGTGCGTTCGCAAGATTATGTTACCCATAAGCTACTAGTCTGTAACCCAAAGCACATCGAAAACAATCCAAAATATTTTGATGTTTAAAAAAATATGTATACGAATTTTTTACTGAGCAAAAATCATAATTAACCGCTTATGGGACGACAAACCGACATGATCGGGTAGAGGTGGGGCGCAGGGGCCATTGCTTAACGTACCTTCTGAAGCACGGGGCTAAAACACCGCCATCTGCCTGACTCTCGGCTGTTATTGGAAATTAGAAAAACCTAATAACACTTTTTGGCCCGACCCGTGATTGAAACTCAAGACCTCATGCACGGTAATCGCACTTACTACCGCTGCGCCACCGAAGCCTGCGCTACCTATTTATCAATCTTTATCATCGTTGTCGAGGATTAAAGCAAACAATATCTTGGTGCCTAGCCTACCCGATATACCAAACTAGGCACATAAGGTGGGCACAGCTGCCAGTTGTTGTTCGCCCATTAAAAGAAGAGCAGCAATAGTGTTTGATGCAATCTAGTCCATGATTATCCTCGTATAGGTATGGTAGATTTTACGGAACGTGTGTCTACTCTATATGTGCGCTCGTGTAAGTTGGACATTATTGGAAGGCATCGAAGAATCTGAGCGGTCATTAAGCTGGCTGTTATATTTTTGTATAATGAATGACACAGTAATGCGTCCATGTTCCATGCCATGCTTGGCGCCAGTTCCTACAGCGAATAGAGTCAATGTCGGTGTTAACACAAGAAATGCAGCAACGTTATCCTCCACTACTAAAACATTTTCGAAGTTGCCTCGACTTCGTTTTAGCCTTCTTTGATCTACATAATCTGCCAAGTGATTGGCAACATCCAACCGCTCCCTGGCTATATATAAGAATTTGAGGGCATAAGGGGCTATCTATAATATCAACGTGGAAGGCATTTGTCAGAGCTGCAGCGATTCTGAGATCTATAAAAAAGTGATTCTTGGCATAATTACAGACTTTCCAGAAGAAATGCCGAGTGATTAAGAAATATAAAACAGAAAAGCGCACAGTACACAACGGTTCAAGTCACGAATGATGTTAGATTGCGCGAAGTGCGACGCAAAACAGCGGCACGTGCGCAACGTAGGTATAGACGAGCAACATGTGCGCGAGACAGACAGACATAATAAATTATGAATGCTGACAATTGTTTTTGTATGTAAATGTCTCAAAAAACAGAAAATAATGTAACAAAAACTTAAAATAAGACTTGTAACTTCTAATCTAAATAAACTAAACAAGGAGTAAAATTTTTTTTTAGTATCTGTTACTTTAAACAGACAGAAACAAAAAGGAAACCTATAAAAGTATTCACATTTCTGGGCAACACTTGCCAGACCCGATCAGTCTCCTTTAACTATATATATATAACGTGTCACAGATATAACGCACAACCTCAATTACCCCAATTAGATTATTAACCTCTGAGTCTTGTTCGAAGAAGTTAATGAAAACACTATGTGGGTCTGAGTGTCTGTCTGTTAGTAACAACTTGTTAGTGGCAGGCATAGCTCCGGAACCACTGGACCGATTGACTTGTAACTTGGTGTACAGATACCGTGGGTCATCCCTCGGTCGAGTTTGAATATGGGCCCTGTGAGATATAGGTGTCACAAGGTCATAAGGTCACAGGATATCCACCAACAGAGTGACTTGGAAGTCCAAGGGAGAGGGCTTTGCCCAGTAATGGGACATTACAAAAAGCTGATGGAAAAAAAGGACCATGAAGACGAAGAGGTTGAATCCTGGGTTTTACACCCATCTCGTTAAATCCTAATAATAACATAATCATTAAAATGTTACTTTTATGTACTTAAATATTTTAATTTAACGAATTAATTGTCCTTATTGTGCGTGGATAGTAGAGGTATATTACAATAAATCTAACATTACTGCCTTTATTGCATCAAAAACCTTATTGCCTTGAATTATAATACATTTTCGTATATTTGGACTGTTCAAGGAAAAGGATGACTATAATTTACGTTGTTTTAATTATTTAAGGACAAAAAAATACCTATATTAAAATGTCAGAAATGGATTCAGTAGCCGATTCTAAACAAAATACTTTCAGTAAGTGCATTTAATATGTCACACGTTGTGTAACCAATTTTTTAAAATAAATCAAATTTACTGTTGAGCTTTTGTAATTATACTGTAATATGAAAGGCGAGGTCTCCTCACACAGGTAATACTTACTTAAAAGGAGTACCCCAATAACTGATTACAAAATAGCATGGAAGGAAACGATAATAAACGAATTCAAATTTTTTTAAGTCTGCCACTGTACCGTAAACGAAAATAGGCTTAATATTGTCTTCTGTTTACGCGAATGTTATTCATATCGAAATCAAATGCCAACAGCAAGAAACAAAACGTCAATGCACGGACAAATGACACACCACCGTCATCTCAAAGACAAGCAGTTATTAATCTGTCAAAACAAACTTTAGACAAAACAACCGAAAAAGTATTGATTAGAGGTTTAAATTATGCAATAACACTAGCTAGGATACCGTATAAGGCAATTATTTGCAACGTCGAGACATCTAAAATGTGTGAGTAACACCTTTCTGTCACCCCTTTAGAATATGACCGTGAGATGTATATACAAAGTCACACTTCAATGTCACCATAGAGGTAAGCACGAGTAGGTACTATTCTAATATATAGAATTGCTTCGCTCGCGTAAATGTAGGTAAGGTTAGTAAAAGTACTTTTTCTAGATGAATGTAAATGTCCTTCTCTGTTCTCCTGACAACGTGTATGCAAAATTACATGATGATCGGTCAAGGAGTTAATGCATGAAAGCGTAACAAACAAACGAACTCTCATTCGAATTTATTGTATTGGTTAGGATTAGGATTAAGAAACATTAGTTAGGATATTAGAATAGCAATGAACGAGTTTAGTTTAAATGTAGTATACGAAAAGATTATTAAAATTTTAAATTATATATTGGATTGGATAATCGCGTTGACAGAATTAAAGATGAGGTTTTGGCATTCAAAATAAATGCCTGCAATAACGTAATTTCGGAGTAATCCCGAAATTACGTTATTGCAGGCATTTATTTTATTTCTCATTTATATCGATTATAGCTTAGTTAAAGACAAATTTTATGCACCGCTGATCATTAATTTACCAAAATTACTTACTAAGACTAAAACACTATTAAATATCACATTGATTATAGTTAACTTCTTAATAAATATATAATTTTGATAATGATTCAATCAGATTTAAACTGTTTTTAATTTTAATAAAATATACATAAGATCTAGAGATCAAAACAGTTATGCTTATTTTAATTTATTTTTATCCAGTAACAATTTACAATTTAAACTTTAGGTAAAGATTTATATTTCTGTAGATTTCTTAATATGCCTATATATGTATTTACAAATACGAGCCCCAATGCAAAAATGTTCGTCTAGTCACACATTATGAAGAACACATTTTTCTTTTTAACTTTCTTCGTTCCTAGAAAGACACTAGCAGTAAACAATTTATTTAATAAAATACTCCATATAAATAACGTTATTTTGGTACTATTGAAAAAAGTAATCCTTTTTAAAATTATGTATCTTAGTTAAATTACTGTTTAAATGGTCACGCAAAATAATTCGTCTGGTGCTTAATTGATGCAAAATAGTTCGTCTATGCCTAATGTTAATATACTTTTTTAATTGTTATACCAAAATTTAAAAATAAATTGTGTTAAAAATAGAATTCAATTGTTTTTAAGATGTCAAAGGCTATAAAAAGGCGTGTTCCAAGTATTTTTTCATTATTTTCGCTAATAATTTTGAGCAATATGGGTCGTGGAAAACCTATCGCGGTAGAAGTTCGAAAAATTATTATTTCAAGCAGTGATAATGGGAAATCTGCATACCAAATCGCCAAAGACTTATTATTGCCAAGATCAACTGTGCAGTCAATAATCCAGCATAGCAAAAATAACGGCACAGTTTCGTGTTTGAAGAGACCAGGCCGCCCTCGTATTACGAGTGAAGCTGAAAACCGTGTTTTAAAGAAAATTATAAAGAAAAACCGTCGTGCTCGTGCAGGAGAGCTTACCGTACAATGGCGTGATATGATTAAAAAAGATGTCTCGGTCGATACTTGTAAAAGAGTCCTGAAGAGAATGAGTTACGGCTTTTACACGGCTAAAGAGATACCCTTACTCACATTACTTCAGAAAAAGAAAAGGTTAAAATTCGCTCGTGGTCACTTAAACTGGACTGCTGACCAGTGGCGTCAAATAATATGGAGTGACGAGTCCAAATTCGAGGTGACTGTCGGTGATGTACGAAAAAAAGTTTTCCGAAATAAAGATAAAGCATTTCACCAAGACTGTATCAAGAGAAAAGTGAAGTTCCCTGCGTCTGTAATGATATGGGGCTGCATGTCAGCTCAAGGTGTGGGTCGCCTGCAATTTGTAGACGAGACTGTTAATGCAGTAAAATACCAAAACATTTTAGAAACGAGTTTATTGCGTCCATTCCGATTTTGAAACATCAAAATGCCTATGTTTTTCAACAAGATGGTGCTTCCTGTCATACTGCAAGGACAACAAAGGCTTGGTTCACCTCTAAACAAATATCTACAATGGAGTGGCCGTCAAACAGTCCAGATTTGTCTCCTATTGAGACAATGTGGTGGAAAATGAAGAAGATGTTGCGAAAAATCCATCAAGGTCAAAAAAAGATTTAAAGGAGAAAATTAAGACTGTTTGGGTTTCAACAACTCCAGAAGAATGTGAACAGTTAGTAGCGACGATGCCACTTAGGATTAAATCCGTTATTGATAGTAAAGGAGATACAACCAAGTGGTAGACGAACTGTTTTGCGTGTTCAACTGCGATAGCCGAACTGTTATGAGTTATAATTGATGGAAGAATTCATATTTTTTTTGTAACGACAAAATATTTTATTTGAGTACTTCACAGTAAATAAACTTAATTTAATTTACTAATCTCATTTTTATTTGTTAGACTCATTAAACCGACATTACTTATCTACTCGTATATTACACTTACAATACATGGTTACATTCAATTTTCTTAGTAGACGAACACTTTTGTGCATTGGGGCTCGTATATTAGTAAATTTCTAACAAGATTACAATTAGTCTTACGATTTTTTCCTTTTTATTTAGCATTGGCAACTATTCTATGCTTTTGCATAATTATAATAACGTAACATGCACTTCCAAAATAAAATAAATATTCAAATAAACTAATTAATATTTACCTTTTAAAATTAATAAGTACTTTAAAGCATATCTATAGAATACCATCATAATTAAAATTGGTTTGATTATGGCACCTTAATAACGTCTGCTTATTACACCTTAAAGCCACCTTTGATACAATTATCGTAACACTGACTGATGCCTGTATATTGCCGAAGGAGTAGGCTGAAGTATATTACACAAACATTTCGCTAGTTAAGTTTTAAGTCTCAGATAGATAGCATCTTACTATCTATCGAGCATGTTGCCAGACTCCAATGAGCTACTAAGAAAATTTAAAAAAATAATTACATATCGGTTGTTGGATACGGGTCCTCACTAACCATTTAAGCACAAATTTACGCCAAAAGATTAACGTCTCATTTTTATTATCTATACTAATATTATAAAGAAAAAAGATTTGATATTTCGTTTGTTTGTAAAGGTTTAACTTAAAAACTACTCAAGCGATTTTAAAACTTCTTTCACCATTAGAAAGCTATAATATTATCAGCAAGTAACTTATGCTATATTTTACGCTAGCGAAGCCGCGATCAAAAGCTAGTTGTACTATAATTTAATTAAGTACAAATGATTATGCCTCAAATCTCAATAACCACCAATAAATAAGAAGAAGATGTCAACAAACAAAGCCACTTTAGCGTAAATGTAGGTAGGCAAATACAGTCAATACTCTCTTTATGTATGCTGGGTGCAATGGCAATATTTGCTAGTGACGTGACGCTATCCTAAACCCATGCACCGTCAGAACCACCTTGAATAAATTGAATACAGATATGATCTCTCTGTTCAGATCGCGGCACGTAGATTACGATCTACGACGTCTGGATATGGATATTTTCTCATATTTTCACTTATCATATAATAAAGCTAGTATTTTCTTTGAAGTTTATGTACATACGTGTAAAATGTTTGTTCCTTTTGATGGTAATCAATCTTAAGCATTTTTTTGATGTGCTGACCCATTAGGCCAGACTTTTATGTGTTTTATTTAGTAAGCAAATATGAGATGCTTATAAAGCGAGAGACAATATATAGAGCTACATATTGTAGTACCTTTCTTTTTAGTCGTCTCTAATTATTAGAGAACAAATATAACCGTTTAATTTTATAATGCACTAGCTGACCCGACAGACGTTGTCCGGGAGGTTACAGTGGTCGTTAGGTTTTCTGAAATTATCCAATTTTCTGCGCAATTTTCTTAACTTTTCTTTTTGTATGAACCTTCTACAAAGTATTAAAAAAAAGATGAATAAAATCGGTGAAGTCATTCTTAAGTTATGGCTTGACCAAGAGAAACAGGGGTTCATTTTAATATAATATAAATTATTTGTTTACTTAATAAGATATGTAGATAAGAAATCCCATCTTTAATCCATTCCACTGCTGTATGGCAGGCGAAATGAGTCATAAGATTATGTTATGATAGATAAATTAATATCGGCGAATGGTAAGATGCATGGACGTACACACGGCTACACATCAAGTTAGACAACCTATATACTCAACTACACTAAATATAAAATAGAGAATTGTTGCCAAGGGACAATGCATAGTGGTATCGATAGACCATAACAAAAATATAACGCGAGAGTGCGTTATATTTTCGTACGATTCGCAGCGCTCAACTTCTAATAGTTCAAAGTACAAACAGTCTAGGTTGATATGTCGCTGTGTGTACAAAAAACAAATTAAGTCAAACATCTACTTTAATTCTTAAGTAATAAATACATAAAAATCTAGTAATCTCTTATCGATATGTAGTACCAATAATTTTTTTCATGCAAATGGTAAAATAATAACTTAGGAACAACAAAACAATACATAGACCCGTTCGTTTAAGGGTAGTTCTTCAAAAAATATTATTTATATCACATTTTTCCTTTCTTTTTTTCTTCTATAACCTTCTTGTAAACCATTTTCAATAAGCTAAATGCAATGTATGCATACTAAATCAGATAGCAGTAAGGTCAATTTTTAATATTAAATGAAATATTTATACACTTCGAATTATTCATGTTGAGACTAATGACACCACCATATTGAGAATGACTTTAGCTTGGAACATGATGACATCATGTTCCAGAGAATTATCGAAAAGGTTTTTAATCTGGTTATTTTCAATAAACATTTGCTTTCCAACTTTAGTTTTCCTGCGGATCTCCTCATTTCTGATTCGATCCCGCAGGGCAACTCCGAGCATAGCTCACTCCATCGCGCTTTAAGTGACCTTCTGAAAAGGCGCACACAGTAAGCGAGATGACCACGTCTCTGATCTGTAAGTCATCACTGGCAATACATACTGGTCAAAGACTTTCGTCGTAAGATACTGCGGTATATTGGACTCAAAAATATGTCTATAACTACTCGAATGCTTCCCATCCGAGTTGGATTCAACGATTGACCTCTTTCTCGAAGTTGGAACTACCTAACTGGATAATTTGTCCCAGATATACATATGTACTTATCGACAATTTGAGGGTAAAGTACCCAACCTTAATAGGAGTAGCTATGACATGGACATTGGACATATTCATTTTAAGACGTACTTATCGGGAGACTACAGAGGCCATCGAGGATTATGCCGAGGTCTTCCATGGCCTCAGCCATGACCACGATATCGACGGCAAATCGAAAGTAAGTGATGTACTCGCCGTTGATGTTAATGCCGAATCCTTTCCAATCCAAAAGCTTGAAAACATCTTCCAATGAGGTGGTGAACAGTTTCGAAGATATAACATACCCCTGTTTGCTTGCTGTAGTTTTATTGGTTTCTAGCGCTGGTCTTGGAGACCGACTTACACGGTGGCGTTTTGATACAAACACTTCGGTAATTCGACATAATGGTAGCCATTCTGGTGCCTTTTGAGAGACTGCAGTACTGCTCAGGTTTCGGTCAAATCGAAGGCTTTCTCATAGCGCTCAAACGCCACGCTTAAAGGCCGGTTATACTCCTTAGATTTTTGTATAACCTACCGCAGCGTATGTATGTGGTCTTTGGTACTGTATGGCTGAAAGTCGTTTTACCTACTCTTGAGACAATTCGTGATGGCCCTTGAAAACAGCTTGTAGACATGACTCAGAATTTAAATGGGTCTGTAGTGCTTTAAGAGGGTTTAATCGCCCTTTTAGAGATAGCTTCGTGGATATTCAAATTATTTTTAAGTTATTTGATTACTTCGTGTTGATTACCGATCTTTGTCTTCAAAGATATGGTCTTAATTAAGATGTTCATTTTTATTCTCGCGGTATTTTCCAGATTTTTTTTCTCGTGGAGTTTTATCTTTGATCTGGAAAATCTCATTCTCTTCTTTTCTTTTAATATACAAATGATTTTTATGAATTTCTTTTTCATTCTCCACCAATCAATCCAATCGTTGTTCTTTAGGTTGCTTGCTATTCTTTATTTTCTCTTTAGAGCGTTGAAAAGTATACAAAATCTTAAGAACAGTGCAAAACTGTTATTAATATTATACTGACTATTGCAAACCATGTATATTTATTTATAAGATTTAACAAATTTTAATGAACACTGGTAACTTAACCCAAGCAAAAGATATAAGCTTTTAATGTACCATAGTTATAAATATCGCGCAAGTAAATTTGGGACTGGAATAGTAAGGCTAATACTAATATAAATCGTTAAATACGCGTATCAAAGTACTATGTGTTAAAGAAAAACCTAAATTCCTTAAATAATCAAGATAAATATCTGCTGAATGCCACCAAAAATTATTTTGTTGCCCACAATGATATAGCATACAATGACTAATAGATAAAAATCCATTACATACTTGTCTATGAGTATAATACCTCAGTAATAATTATTCGACATGAAATTTTCAACTGGCTATTATATTAAAAGACAAACGAAAATATTACTTTATGTACATTTACAGCATACGACCGGGAGAGGGAGCGTTTAAACCCTCTCCCCAACCACAGAGCCGGGCGCCGGAGGGCGCGAGACGACCTCCAGCCACCCTGAGGTTTGACCTGGGGGTGGCGGGCTTTGTGGGCCTGCCCGCCATCCGTTCAGCACCAGGTCCGAGAGGCGGCGTGCGTGTTCCCACGCGCGCCTCTGTGTCGAGTCCGTCTCCCCTCTAGGGGAGACAGTAGGGTTTTATGCGACGTAGTGCCTATTTTGGGTAGGTCTTTCGTGTAGTGGCCTGCCGTTTCATACGGCGGGCCGTAACCGCGGCGGGGTCGCGACCGCATGCGAAAGCGATTCGCGCGGCCCCGTCGATAGTGGTTTTGTCGAGGAACACCGTGGTAGGTTTAGTCGGTATTCCGGGAGGTATTTTACTATTATTCCCATCTTTCTATCTTTCTTTTACCCCGGCGAGTCCGACATAATCCCTCCGCCTGCCCCCGCGGAGGGATATGCGTCATAGCATTGCCCCAAGTAAAAAAAAAAAAAAAAAAAAAAAACGTAGATGATACATGTTCAGGCGTATTAATCTCCAGCTTAACGAGTTATAAATAGCTAACTGGATGTTTTGGAGAGCACCTCGTTATTATATTTTATTTTTATTAAAGAACTTTAAGAAATATAAATATTATTATTTATTTAGCAAGATAAACTGTGGGCTTAAAATTTATTTGAAGAAAAGTTAGATACTTCTTTCATAACCTTTTCTGCGAAACAGCGTAAATAATTAATTTGTAGCTATAATTTTATCTTGAAAATCTTGAATTCGGTCTCTAGACAGTTACAATTTAAATTGATATAAAATTCTTAGCTCTTATAAATTTACTGTAAATAAGAAAAAGTGGCCGACGTAAGGAAATATTCACGATAACAGGTATTAAAATATATTTAAAAATTTATATGTGTAGCCTTATAAGCCTACCAACCTAGAGACATCGGCAAGTAAAATGAAGCATATAAACAAAATTACTACAAGACAATGAAAACAATGACTTTATTTATTTTTATTTATTTTATTTATTTATTTTAGGACCACCAGTGGTTATTACAAGAATGCATTCACAATAATAATAAAAAACAATAAATTCCTAGTCACTTGCGTAACCTTTTAAGGTAGCCACTGCATGCACAAATAGATGAGCAATATAAATATAAGTATTTAGTATTTATGATTTATGAACATGATAGTAAAAAAGGCAGGTCGCTAACTTTAAAAGTTTATATAGACGAACAAATCGTACAGTGAAAAGTAACAAATTATTTAATGGTAATACTAATGCAGAAAGATCATAGTACTAATAATTATTTAGAATTTAAAAGACAGGCGAAATTCTGTATGTTTTCTAGTCCACATAACAATAAAATAGGTAGCCAATAAATATGTCTAAATGAATAATGGAATAGAATATGAATCATTAACAATATATAAATTCTAACAAATAATAGATAACAGAAAAGAAAAAAAAGAACATACAAATATAGCAAATTAAGTCAAAAGTACATAACAATTAAGGCACAATTAATAAAAAAAAAAAAAAAATCAGAACAGAAATAAATTAAATAAATTAAATTAAATTTATTTAATTTAGGGATTGGATATTAAAGTGCTGGAGTCTGCTCTCGTATGTTTTTAAAGAATATGATAGACCCGTACTCCGACATAAATGCCATAAGAACCTTTTTTGCACTCTTTCTAGTCTAAGCGCGTGGACGGCAAAGTGCGGTCTCCATATCTGACTGCAGTACTCCAGTACACTTCTGACTAGACTATTGTAAAGCAATATTTTAGTGTCGGGCTTCCTGAAGGCTTTGCCATTGCGAATGACGAAACCTAACATTCTAGATGCCTTCCCGATAATAACATCCAAATGAGCCAAAAATGTGACCTTTTTTTCCAAACTTACACCCAAATCTCTAACCAGCTCTGTCTCAACGAACTTGTTATTGTCAATGCTATATGACGTTGCAACAGGGTTGAGTTTTCTAGAGAAATGTATACAGTGACATTTCTGCATTTCTGGTGATTTAACTGCATACCGTTATGTGAACACCACTGAACTAATTTTATGAGGTCACTTTGCAATTTGTATTCATCATCCGGATGTTTAATCTCTTTAGAAATTTTTAGGTCATCTGCATACATGTATGGCACAGAATTGGCGAAACACAAGGGAAGGTCATTGACAAAGATATTAAACAATATCGGACCCAAATGCGATCGCTGGGGCACACCAGACGTTATCATATACATTCCGGATCTGTAACCATTAACAACAACGTAGAATCTTCGATCATCTAAATACGATTCTAACCATGAGAATACAGGACCAGTAAAACCGTATCGGGATATCTTTTTTAAAAGTGTTGCATGGGGTACTTTATCGAAGGCCCGACTAAAATCGGTGTAAATAACATTCACTTGCCCCTGACGATCCAGGACACCCGTCACATCATCCACAAAGCAAGCCAGATTTGTACACGTGGATCGCAAATTAACAAACCCGTGTTGAGCGCCTGTTAGGAAACATTTAAAATGGTTCTTGACTATTGGACATATAAGAGCTTCGAAGGTTTTGGCCATTGTTGACAAAAGAGAGATAGGTCGGTAGTTCTGAACTAACTCGTCTTCCTTCCCCTTGTGTATTGGAACCACTTTTGCAAGCTTCCATACCCAGGGAAATTTGCCAGTTCGTAATGATTTATTATATATAATATGCAAGGGTATGGTCAGCGCTTTTGCACAGTTTTTTATAAATATCGGTGGTATACCATCTGGCCCCGCTCCTTTATTAGCATTCAGTTGCTCGAGTTGCCTATATATTGTATAAGAATCCAAAACTACTGACGAGACTATCCGGCTAGATTCTGGGACCTTATCCAAGTACTCAGTGGGCAGTCCTGCACCCGAACATATCTCATAGACCGATGCGAAAAATTCAGCAAATATATTACATATTTCTGTACCATCAGAGGAGGTCTTGCAACCGTCTGACAATTGAGATGTATAATTACTCACGTTGCCCCGTCTGCTTTTAACATAAGACCAAAAGTACTTAGAGTTTTGTTTTATTTTCTGCTCTACTGAAGCAATATACGAGTTATAACAATGAGTCGATAGTTGCTTGCATTGCTTGCTAAGGTCCTGTAAAACTAATTTATCCCTTTTATACTTCCTAATCATTTTATTTTTCTCACGCGTTAAGTTTGTTTTTTACTTTTATTGTTTAACACCCCATTACATTGCCGAAGATTATTCACACTGATGAAATCTAACATAAATTGTGTTAGTTGAGATCCCGTTGATAAGGAAGAACCACCGCCACAGCTCCAACAAATGTTTGGTAGATTAAAGTCTCCCACAAAACAGGGCAATAAATTGCCCCGTTCTAAAATACCGTTACAATTATTAACAAATGTATCCAGAAGCGCCTTATTAACAGGAGGCGGCAGATAAACTGAACAAAATGCTAACGTAGTTAACCTTTTATCAATGGTTTTTTCAATAGTTACACACAAATCTTCGCAATTGGTCTCACACTGTTTTCGTCGCTGCGGGTAGTGTTCCTTCAGAACCGCTACCAAAACCCCTCCTCCATCTTTCTTGCTGCAGAAAGTTGTAAAAGTCCTATCTCTCCTAAAGACTACGTATCTGGCATCAAAAAGTTCTGAATCTAGAATTGTGGCATTTAAAACCATGTTTCTGTCAAAATGATGACGTCATAGTTGCAGCAACAAAGATTTCGGTAAAAGCTCTGAGTTTTAGTTTTAAGGCCCCTTAAATTTTGATAATAAATAGTTATTGTTGTGAATTTTGAAATAAGAAGTACCAATAACATGTTTATGAGTTTAGAAAGGTATTACTTAACGCAATTTCGATAAGGTATCAGCATTCCTTATAAATACCTGTTCATCACCTACTTCTTTACGTACATAGATGCGATCGTTGCGTACCCAGACGAATTTATAAGCCAGTTCCTTGGCCTTCTGTCTCGTCGCCGCGTGTAGTGCCTTATGTATGGGTGACAGGTGCTCCATTACGAAAATTGGATCCTTGCTGCTTGCTGTCCCAATGTGGCTGTTATTTAATTTTTCATTCGGTCTAGATCGATTGAACTGGTTTACCGATGCTAGAAACTTATCTCTCAAGATCTGAGAGTTAAATTGCGCAATAATTCCTCGAGGTCTTGTTGAAGCTCGATTCATTTTAGCTATTCGGGTACAATTTATAATTGTATCTTGACCCACGGTACAACCAATGACGTCGCCAAGCTTCTTAACTACCCCGAGAACATTCTCAGATTTACTCTCAGTCACTCCTTGTATCTCTACATTACATGCTCTAGAGTGCTTTTTGATTCTTAAGCTCATTCAGAAAAGCGTGCAGGGTTTTGTTTTGATCCTCTAAGAATAGTATTCGCTCTGAGTTCGCATTATTGTTCTTAACAATATCGTCATATTTCGCATTTATAAAATTCATAGAGTCCTTAACTTCTTCCAAGTCACTCTGAATTGTGTTTTAAGTTATCTGCCAGTGTCAGATTTAACGAAGTCCGTATTTGCTTCATGTGTTCGGCCAATTCCTCTCAAAGAATTTCTCTGATAACATCACGTATATCCTCTTTGGTCAATGGCTGTTGTTGACACTTATCTGGAGATAAGAATGGCGCTGGGCGCTTCTTGGAGCGTTGGGTGATGTTTACGTTGGAAGTTGTAGGAGTGACTCAAACTGGCGTTGTGTCACTTCTGCCTCTTGGTGTCTGACATAATTGACACTTCCATACTCCAGATTTCGTGCTGTCGGGACGAATACCGAGACATTTGTAGTGGAACTTCTTTGAACATGCCGAACAGCATAAATGCCCTTCTCTTGCCAACTCCTTATTGCAACATTCCGGCAACATCGTAGCTTCTTGATACAGTACGTGTTGTGCCTGATTGCTCTTAATATTATGACAGGCGCCAAGTATTGAGAAACTTAATGTATTATGACTGGTTGCTATTAATATTATGGCAGGCGCTTGATGATTCGCAATCAGATTGAAAAATGTAATTTTAAGTATTTTCGTAATATATCAATATAATATTCATAATATCTTTATTTTAGAATTTAGTTTTATATGGACAGTGACATATGGCATAATGACTGCAACACCTGGTACATAAATGAGTTGTAAAATACTGAAATTATAAGTTGATGGCGATTTAAAAGAGTGGCCTTGAGTTTCTTGCAGGTATCTTCTCATAGGCTCAACCTTTTGCCTGAACCTTGCAACTAACATAAATGTAAATTCAGTAAATAAAATAAACTCACTAACCCATTTGACGTTCATAAGTGTTACTTTGTGACCTAAGTGAATAAATTATTTTTGACTTTGACTTTGACTTTGAATACAATTGAGTAAAAATGTATTATATTTTCCTTATAATTATAGCTATTGTTCTTAAATACACAAAAAGAACTTCAATAGTATAAACACTGCGCCGTGGACGCTTATGAGTTCTTGTTTAATTTAGGCTTCCTATTATACCAACTCTTTATGTGAATAATTGTTGTATTGTTGTATATATAGATTCTGGTATGTAGCGAGTCTTTTGTTTTGCACTGTCCAGTTCACTGAGAGTTTAAATAAAAAACGACTTTTTAAGAATGTTTTCCACTGATTTATCGCACACGCGTGGGCAAATAGGATAAATGTTTTTATAATCCTTAAGAGTTTTTTCTTCTGCGTATTTATATGTAAATTGTTCGTAGGGAACTGCACTTTTTACCACAATACTGGTTATAAATGCACAGAACAACAACAAACGGTCTATCTTTGCTCGGGTGAGAATGAAAATGATCATAAGATATTGTCATAATATTAGATTGACCTAAATATTAAGACAATATTTATAATAGTAAAAAATCAAATATGTAAATCTGTCAAAATTAATTACGTTTGGATCCTAAAATTAGATTATCAAGGCATTTGTAAACGTATTTAAAATCATTACTTTATCAAAGTAAAATCAACATCTACTAGCTTTACCCAAACCTTCTAAAATTCACCTTTATTTTGCTGTTAATCAGAATTCAAAGTCACCTCGGATAGTCCCTATGAAAGCCGAAGTTATGAACTTAATTCCAAATTACGACCTTGAAGTTTTAAACAAGTTTTATACTGTATAAATCAAGTTAAAGTTTTAGTAAACGATTTTAAAATTAATCGAAATAAAGAATCATTTTTAGTGGTGATTTTACTGCGAGGTTATAATAATTTTGATTAACCTTTAGCAATTTTCTCTTGCGATTACGATAATGCGTTACGGTAAAGCAAACCCATGCAATGAGAAAGAAATACTTAGTAATATCATTAGGTGCAGCGCTAGACCGGTGGTTCCGCAATCCTACGAGGGCACGTAAAACTTTATGGTCAACTCGACAAATGCGCTGCGATAATCGAATGAAATTACGCCGTATGTACTCGCACCGCCAGCTTCCAGAATGAAATGCCATTTTGAATATTTTTTAAATGCACTACGCAGTGTTTCACATTGGGCGATAGCAATACCGATACGATAGGTCTGCTTAAGACAAAAATATCGTACATTCGTGATACTGATAGGCATTTTGTCTATGATACATATTATGTACATACATACATAAATTCACACCTGTTTCTCAGAGGGTTAGGCAGAGACTACGGATTTCCATTTGCTATGATCCTGACACACTTCTCTGGCTTCATTCACTTTCATAACATTCCTCATACATGCTTGCCGGTTTAAGGTGCTCTTAACCTGGCCTTTATCCAGAACGTCTTCGATCTGATCAAGTCTATGAAACGCGCCGAATATGCGCAGGTAAAAGTTTACGACCTACGTATAATGTTTTCCCGGTTTAATTGTTTCAGTACTCCTTAATTACACTTTGGCTGCTGTTTGAATCATTTAGGACAACCCCTAATTGGCTTAAAGTCTAACAATTATATAAGTGACGGACGATTATCGACTGAAAAATCGAAAGCTACGCTTCGGCGCGAATGTGTCGGCTCGACCGGAGTGATACCATGGCTTCACAGAAAAACAGCGTGAAATAGCGCTTGCGTTGTGTTTCGTCGAGTGAGTACCGGAGGTCCAACTCTCTCCCCGCTCCTGGAGGGGAGGAAGGCAAATTTAAAAGGCTCGCAACGCACTTGTGACTCCTCTGGTGTTGTCCAAGGTGTCCAAGTGCGGCGGTAATCGCTTACCATCAGGCGATCCGTCTAATCGTTTGCCTCGTATACCATAAAAAAGAAACAAATATTCCATTGTCTGCCAAATATTCGAACACATTAAACTTTGATATTGATTTATTGTTTAATTACATATTAACTATACGATAATATGAATGCCAAACCGGATTTTGAGTATACAAAACGGCAATTTAATAAATAAATATCCAATAATAACTCACCGAAGTGCCGTTTCTCATAAAATATAATTTTAATTACTCTTGGATTTTAACGTAGCTCAAAATAGCACTGCCATATTTAAGATTTATACCTACAAATCAGTTTTTATATTTGAAAAATGATTAATAGAATCGGCATCCCTTAATATCTATAATCAGTAAGCAAAGGTTCTTTAATAACAAAATTATATTTGTTCGGAATTAAGAGACTAATCTTAATAAATCTGTCTATACAACCACCACATTTTAATATTACACGTTGTATATAATTATGTTACAGCCCATTCTAATATGTATTAGAAAAATAAATAATTAGAATGGGCTGTTCGTCCGTATTATTGCTGATTTTTATGAGTCGTTTTATAAAACCCACACCACTAGTGATAATATAATATATAATACAAAGATAGTAAAAGAGTCCGCTGCTAACTTCCTCTTTACATACAATACAAGCAGTCCCATCCTCAACCGGATACTATAATGTGTAATCTGTTACATTATGTGCACTATTTATGGGAAACTGCCGTAATGCCGCAGTTTCGGTGTCGATAAAATGAAAATTCTTCACGAGGAAAATTTCTCTTGGTATATAACCTGGGCAAAAGTTGATAGTTTCATGATACATGTTTAGTTGTTAGCTCTTTGCTTATAAATTCGACGAAGTTTCATAACTCGGTGGTAGGGCGGCCCCGAATGAGGTGTTCGGCTCCTGTACTATAAATATTATTTATTGCCTCCAACAAAAGCTTAGGGAATTCGAAAATACGATGAAAAATATTAGAATAGATAGTTCAACGTTGTTGGAAATTTGTCTATATTCCTATAGATAATCCTTAGATAGTAGTTCTTTATACTTTTAAACGAAATATTATGTAGATTAAATATTTAAAAAATCTTTTACGAAATTGTTGTCAATGTGTCTATTTTCAGCTCCACTAAATTTATTTTTGTAATTTGATAGGACTCAGTGACTACTAACTAGATACGCAATACAGCCTACAATTTAACTTTTTTTTTTCGTTCCAATCACGTGGCTAACGAACACAGTCACAGCAATTTTGGTTAGTGAAATAGATCACAAATAATTCTGGCTGTAAAACAATTCATCCCTATGTTACTGTTTTGCAAATTTTACGTAAAAGCGTTGATATGTTTATTTAATGTTGTATAACTATTGCGTTGTAGCAGTTACGGTAAGTAGGAAGTTATAATTTAAAATTATCTTCATAGTAAATTGAACTACGAAGAAATTCTGTTGAAGTATCGCACCTTTGTATATTAAAAAATAAATTGCCTTTTTATTTATATGTATTATTATATATAAATAAAAAGGCAATTTTTATCTCTCTCTTTTCACTTGTACCGTCTTAAGAATATTATATTATAATCAAATTTATTTTGTTTGTCAAATATATGACACTGTAAACGTAATAATATGAGAAGGTACTAGGTACGATTAGTAAAAATCTATTTTATCTAACAATATTGAATGTGAGTTAAAACAAAATTTTGGCGCATTTCCATTGGTGATAGGTACCCCATTAAAGAGACTGCAGCGACTATTAGCCCCGGCCAACGTTTTCACCGCAATCTCTTTCGTGTCGACATTTTATTATCGGTGGAGTCAGCTTCGTTGTAATCCCCGGCGAGCGGTACAATTTACGATTTATAAAACCACCATTTTCTGTTGTAAAGCAAAACGATAAAGAGAATAGTAAGCCTCGAGTTCGCGATGCTCACCTCGTTTCTTGTCGCCCTTTTATCTTAATATTCACTGATATTAAAAAGTTAATCCGAAAAACAACACGGATACTGCCTTCTCAGTTTTGATATCTCTGGGTGGATTGCACTGAATTTGCTTATTATAATAGCGGGTTAAATTTCAAACGTTAATATTGTGAGGATTTCATGGAGTTGTACTCTATAAAGTAAGTTTTTTTATAAACTTTATATTAAGTTGTATTATGTTTGTATAGTTAACTATATTATGTTATTACATCCATACATGTTTGGATTGAACGATTATAATCAGTAGCCCATAAAAAATGATTTATTCATAAATGCAATTTTCTGAAACAATTACAGCATTTCCTGTCCACTCATGTTTTATTAATAATATCAGGCTTGTTTATAATTGCTTCACTGATGGGTATGAGCCTCAGTATATGAAGGTTAGACTCTATAGTCATATAGCATATATAGCATCTAGTATATATAACATAGGCTCACTCAGTGTCCCCGTGGGATTTGGAGGCTGAAGTGCTCGCCGAAGTGTTTGCAGTGAGTGAGGCGGTGCGGGAGACGGGTTGTCGTCCCCTCCCGACAGTGATTGAGTGCGCGCGCAATCGAGCCCATCAGGGCATGATTTTGAAGTGGAAGGCACGGCTGGAGGTGCCCTTGGCCGGTTTCAGAACCGTTGGGGCCCTCCAGCCGGTATTGGAGCGGTGGGCAGGGCGGCAGCATGGGACCCTTTCCTTCCGACTAGTGCAGGTGTTGTCAGGGCACGGTTGCTTTGGCAAATACCTGCACACGGTCGCTAGGAGAGAACCGAGTCCCGTCTGCCACCACTGCGATTGTGAGAAGGACACGGCGCAGCACACGCTCGAGCAATGTTCTGCTTGGGCGGTGCAGCGCCGTGAACTCATTGAGGTTGTGGGTGAGCATCTCTCGCTGCCGGCCGTGATCAAAGCCATGGTCGACAGCGAGAGGAAGTGGGCAGCGGTCGCGTCCTTCTGCGAGGACGTCATCTCGCAGAAGGAGGCGGCGAAGCGGATCCGTAAAGAAAGTATCCTTGCGGATCCGAGCCGTCGCCGGCGAACCGGGCGGCGCAGACGCGCTTACGCGCGCCTAATGCCGCCATAATTAAGGCCGCGGGCGGGAGAACGGGGATCTCCCGTCCGCCAGCCATTGAGTCGGTCCGACGCCCTATGTAGTGCCGGGGAGTCGCCGAGGAGTTGTAGACTGCTGGGTGGGTCGCTGAGGTAGTAATTTTGCCAGCGGCCCATCCACTATACAAGGCAGCGAGCGTGCACACCGTGGGGTTTTGGTCCGTAGGCCCGAAGTACGGGAGAGCCGGACATAACCCTCTTGCCTCCCCTTGTGGCGAGAGGATATGCATCAGAGGCATTTCCCCACGAAAAAAAAAAAAAAAAAAAATGCTCACTCAGTGTGGGTTGGAAGACTATACTTTTGAGAACATTAGGGAGCAAATCAAACCGGTTTTCTCGCGTTGTTTTGCTCCACAGTTAAAGCGGGTGAGAATGAACTATTTGTATGAGTTAGGCCGGCATATTATCTACGAAAAGTCACGAAAAAAGGTGCGTGCCATGATATCGAATTCGTATTTCTCCATGGTAGTTCAACGACTTCCCATTAGACTATCGCTACCCTTGTGTTTTATAATGATTACAGAAAAGGATCTACTTTAATTGCCAAAGAATCCACACTACGTTTTTATTTTAAAGTTTAGTGCTTTAAATTAAGTAAAATAGTGTCGATGCATAAGCAATCAAAAAGAAGTTGAAGCCCATTATTTTACATTTTAAATTACAGTTTAGAATGACAAATTGAATTAAAAAAATTATCATTCCAGCTATTGAGTAACATTTATTATTCAGTTTTATGTCTATGATGTAAATTGCATGTTTAGATGTGAATTTATAACAGTTATTTACGTACCAATTTTATTAAGTTTACGAGTCCTACAAATTTTTATCTTGCAGAGACGATTGCGCTTCAAAGTTATGAATATATGTGGCACGCAGCCAGCGCGCTGTTGTGTCCTTTGATGACTGTATTATCTAAGAGAAGAGCTTACGAGTACACCAATTTTTATTTAGTAGTACTGAACATAAAACTTGAGAAGTAATGTATACTAACTACAAATCCATTATTAACTACTACATTTTGCTCGCAACTTCACTCATGTAAATGTAAGTTTACTATCCCTCGGGAATGGTTTTTGTTTCTGGATGAAAGGTTGTCCTATATCCTTTTCTGTGCCCCTGACAATGTACCATAAGCAAAATTTTATATGATCGTTTGAGTAGTTAGGCGTGAAAGCATAACATACAAACAATCTTACATTCACACCACTGCTGCACTGGTCCCGAGGGATGAAGAATCAATTCTAAAAATATGAGAGCAATCGCGGGCAGTATAAATATAGGTATGGTATATTTTTGATTAAAAACAACTGCGGTTTAATGATGCTTTTACCTAAGATGGTTATTTACCGATACCAAGACAAGGTATATTGGCAATATTCCAAAGCACGTGCCTATAGTTTGCGTGTAAATAATACTGCGTACGTGGAGTGATAAATGGATTTTGCATAGGTACCTACGTGATAATTACATACTTTTAATAATACACCTTTACATGTATGAAAGCTATCTACCCATATTTGAGTTTTACTAATGCTTATTCTGTCTAATACATTGAATTCGAATGAGGCTCAAATGCGTGGGTTGAGCATAATGCGATACCTATTTTGTATGGTCAATGGTGCAACAGACTTATACGTATATATGATGGAAAATACATAAAATATTAAAAATATCGAATGTCAAATGCTATTTTACATCCTTGATAGGTATAATAAATGTGAAATTATTTATAGCTTAGCCAGCCTTATGTTAAGTTTTTAGGTCTCGCCGATACAATCCTTGAGCGTAGTGGTGTTACCACTGATAACCATTGTAATATTTTATATACAGAAATAAATTATTCTTATTCTTATTAAATAGTTAATATAAAGCTAACGATACTTTGGCACCCATAACACAAATTTAATCTAAGCTTGGGTGCTAGAGTATCAAACTACATATGATTTCCAATGCTTAAGAAAATATTGTACTATACTGTAGCTCCTAAGGTGCATTGTAATTTGTCAATTTGGTAATAAAGCAAACAAAGCAAAGCAAACAAAGCAAAGCAAACAAAGGAGTTTAAATTTCGTTAAAGAAAAGCTTTTGTGCCTTTCAGATTTTTGTTGTGAAATTTTATATCATAGGTACAATACTACTCATCCATGATCCATTCGTTTTACCACCCTGTATATAGGTAACAAGCAGACCCGATGGACTCTGTCCTGTCCGAACATTGGATTGCAAAAAACAATAACCAGCGCTACCTACCGACTCCAATTGTGAATCTAAAACCATCCACGAATTTAAACACACACAGAATTCCATCAATAGCTGTCCAACAGTTTAGGAGGAATTCAGTGTCATACACATGTCTAGAAGAATTATGTATATAAAGATGATGTAATCTATAAAACGATTAAACTCGAAATTTGTTATTCGGATTTGTCTGACTGGACGTGAGACGCGACGGTGTGTCGCGACGCAGTCAGGTGTCGACACCTGACGCCGACGCGCCGAGATGTCACGCTCATTAAAAAGACTCCGATTGGGTTCGAAACTGATGAAGTTTAACCGTTTTAAGATAACATTATAATTACCACGCTCAAAAGTTTCTATAATATATGTTTATGTCCCAGATTGATTTAATCATACTGTTACGGCTAGTGCCCTCTGTCGGCACTGTGGGGAAGAGTCGGCGGTTTCTAATAATAATTTATTACAGCACCATCTATTGACATCTTACGGAACTACGTATTTGTCGGTAGAAGTTGAGTGGAGAGAGCGCTGGCACATTCTCGAATCATCGCGCTGTTGCGTGCCGTGTGTGACATTTTCTGGAAAGCTCCAGAAGCGCTTTACTCATGTATAAATAGAGCGCACGCGCAGTTTACTATAGTAAGCGGTCAAGTGTTCATCGAAGCGAACAGAAGCGATAATACTACGGAGTTTGAAGCAGTTACAGTGGAAAAGTGCAGTATAGTGTTTGTTGTGTATTAAAGTTAATTGTGTGCTAGAATAAAACGTGTTTTAGTCGGTAATATTGTTTTATATTCTTATCCGTCGAATCCAGCACGTAACAATACATATAATATAATATATATATGTGTTCATGACGTTTATGCAATTCTCCATGTAAAAGTTCAGTAGTTATGAAAGACTGCTAATCGTCGTACTGCTGCTTCATCTAGTAACACTGCTTTGTAAAATAGTTAGCGGTTATGTAAAACAGGTAATTATGCAATCCATCTGCGAGATTTACGTATAATACTGTTCTCAATTCTTCAGAATATTATTCGATTTAATTTGTGCGCATCAATACGTTTATTATGTCGCTATATTGAACTATAGCTGTCAGCGGTCGCTGATAGGGGCCTAGTCAAAGTCTAAAGGTATATTCCTTGCTTGTCTTACCCTGCAATTTTCAGCACGTTGGATTAGCTTATAACAAGCAAAATTAAGGTTTATTTTAGTGTATCCAATATTATGGTGTTATTATATTTATAGGTTGATTGAAAATGTATAAACACAAAAGGATATGCACTAGGTAATAAACGAATGGAAAGATATTTAGTTTATATCAATTTGCAAATATCAATATATTAGATTTATATTTTTCAATAACCTAAAAATGTTTTACCTTTTTGCCGAGATTTTAGCCATTTTTAGTAATATTTCCACCCTAGTACACACAAACTTATGAATTTGCTATTGTCCTAGCTGTGGGTCATCAAAAATATTCTAGACAAATATAACTACGGCGCTGTTTTTTCTTTTCAAAGCTACTTTGATAAGTAGCCGTGAAAACACTGACCAACTACCGCCCGTAGCTATACGTAGATAGATAAATAAAATAAATTAATTATTCCCTACTTTAAAATACAAATTGAACTTGTGATATTCATCAGTACATACACTGAAGTACAAGAGTGTTAAAAATATTCAATTAAATACATAAATTAGTTAATGTATAATTTCTTGGAAGTTATAATTAGAGCAGTTCGCGCGCGATGGCTCGGATCCGCAAGGATACTTTCTTCACGGATCCACTCCGCCACCTCCTTCTGCGAGATGACGTCCTCGCAGAAGGACGCGACCGCCGCCCACTTCCTCTCGCTGCTGGCCATGGCTTTGATCACGGCCGGCAGCGAGAGATCCTCACCCACAATCTCAATGAGTTCACGGCACTGCACCGCCCAAGCAGGACATTGATCGAGCGTGTGCTGCGCCGTGTCCTCCTCACAATCGCAGTGGTGGCAGATGGGACTCGGTTCCCTCCTAGCGACCGTGTGCAGGTATTTGCCAAAGCAACCGTTCCCTGACAACACCTGCACTAGCCGGAAGAAAAGGGTCCCATGCTGCCGCCCTGCCCACCGCTCCAACACCGGCTGCAACGATTCTGAAACCGGCCAAGGGCACCTCCAGCCGCGCCTGCCACTTTAAAATCATGCCCTGATGGACTCGATTGCGCGCGTACTCAATCACTGTCGGGAGAGGACGACAACCCGTCTTCTCCCGCACCACCTCACTCATTGCAAACATTTCGGTGAGCACTTCAGCTTCCAAATCCCGCGGGGGTGTTCCGGCCAACGCACAAGCTGCGTCGGCCGACACCGTGCGGTATCCGCGTATTAACCTGACCGCTATGACTCTCTGCGGCCTCCGCAAGAGAGTCCTGCACTGAGCGGTCAGGGAGTCCGCCCACACCGGTGCGCCGTAAAGCGCCATCGACCGGATAACCCCCGTGTAGAGTCGCCGGCAACCAGCACTGGGCCCGCCCAAATTTGGCAATAGCCGCCCAAGGGCGGACGCAGTGCCAAGAAGCTTCGGGGCGAGCTGTCTGAAATGCTCATCGAAGTGCCACCTTCCGTCAAGCACCAAACCCAGATATTTCATGTGGACCTGAACGGGTGTTATGTTTCTACTGCGTTAAGTATAGCTTAAGACTCTTCTCTTAACAAAGATTAAATCTCATGGAAAACGCATAAGAAAGATACTTAATTTGGTAACACAGCGATTTATTTTCCGAGAAACTACTTGTCGTCAATGTTATAACAAAAAAATAAGAAAGCAATAAGTCTAGTGCCTATATTGTTTTTTAATTTTTGCTTTAGGCACGAGTAAAAATGACCCACTTTATGCTATATTTAACTAAATTGATACAGTCTGGTTAGCATGTGGTTTCACAAACTAATATAATGAGTTTATCCATTGAAACCTTCATGAGTAGATACACTATATTGAAATAAAAAATATATTTGCACCTAAATATTCAATGTAAAACCATTTTGAATGAGAAAAGTAATACTTTTGAACATTTTACGTATAACAAATTAGGCTTTATGCCGTAACGATTATTTTTCAGGTTGTTTTATAGAACGCGAGTATGTTTCAAATCTTTACGTACCTCTGCGATTAAACAAAAAGTATTTACTTTGTCAACTTACTAAAGACAACGATTAGCATAACGCATTCTATTTTTCTCGTATTATCGCTTTATGAAGTATCGACAGAACGTCCTAACTAATATTATAATCTAGAAATATTGCATTCACGTGTTCAGGGAAACTAAAAAGGACATAGACACCTTTCGTCCAGAAAACGAACTGTTACTAATCTAACCTAACGTAACTAACATTTAAGCGGGTGATGCCGCGGGCAAATTCGTTTATTATAAAAATAAAAGCTACTCAAAGTAGAGTCTAACACTAAACCGGCATTTCAATTATAGGAAATGCAAATGATGTTCAAATTTTATATTTAATGTATAAAGATAGCATTTGTGATATTTATATTATATCAATGAAAGTAGACCGGCAATCTATTTTAAACAGTCATTATTATATTCATTGGTTCACAGCCTACACATTTCTGGTGATCATAATGTATTTATTTGCTCAAGCCTTCACTTGATAGATAGATCTTAAGGTGACAGAATACTGTTAGATAAAAATATCACGGCACGTAGGTATGAACGAAGCCTACAGAATATGATCGACATTAGCAAAACAGACTTCATTTAAAAGTCAGTGCAGTTGCTGTTAATAAAAAGCGTCCGATTATTTATTTTATACGATAATGCCAACTCAGATGCTGCAGTTTTAGTAGTATATCATCAGTGAATGATTTATTTTAATGCGAAGCGTAAATTGAGCTCTCATGATAGCTGGATTGTGATTGTGACGTAACTATAATATCGACGCATATATTGCATTCAATCGTGTTAAGTAAGATAAAGTAATGGCAGTACTCAGAGTTCAAGTCATAGATACAACCACTTAAGTTATAATAAAATTGTAATAACGTCGTGTTTGTAGATCGCAGATATTTTCGTAATGAAAACATAAAAATAGTCCGTTCTAGTTAGATTTGCCAATAATATAAAGGGTCTTAAGCCAAAACAAACCGGTATATCTGTTTGTAACCACTAAATAAATTTTGAAACAGTATCTACAATTTCACACCTAGATTTAAACTTAAAATGCATGCCACTTTTTATATGATTCCGTTCTAAAACACCAGTGATATGATGCTTAGTGTAATCCACGTAAATGAAAATTTAATACTGGCTTTCCATGTAATTAAATAACAGACTTTTTAACTCTTTGAATATAATCATTGTAAAAACATAGTGACAGTATTACCAGAGTTAATCCTGGGTCTGTTTAAATCCCTTAAGTAGTCAATGTTATATATTACATATATAATTGGATTTCCTATTTGATATACGCTGGATTAAAGAAGAGTTGCCAACGTTCACTACAAAAATCAGTCACAGGCATTTCGACAATCGATTTTTATTTTGCTAAGATATCATAAAACCGAAAGGTATTGTTATATATAAATTTTAGTAGACGGTGACTTACCATCGTGTGAATCATACATGTAAATGATTTCCTTCCATCCATAATGTAGGATTGTGTCTACGATCGCTTTATGGTAATCTGGTCGCATGCTCACTGCGTGGTCGATTAGACCGGACGATGGTGGGATGACCTGTCAACCAGAAATGTTGGTTAAGAATTTATTAGTACTAGGTAGATTATGTAGTATCATCTGTGAGCACCCAAAAGTGGTTGTAAAACAAATAGATAAAGATTATACACAAACAAAACTCATTCAAATCCGTTTCATGGTTTCGCGTGATTGAATATCAAACATTCAAATTTACTCCCCAAACTTTCACATGTTTCATATTAGTAGGAAATATGATAGCTACACAATTAAAATCATATTCTCGTATCCATAGACCGTAATACAAAAACCCGAAAGTTGAAAATCAATATTATAACTGAATCATTTATCAGAATTTCCTAATATAATCCATATATCAAAGCGAATGCTTGCTTTTTCTGTCAGTATTAAAGATAAAAATTGAATCAGAGTGGGTTTGTCAGCAAAATCCTTGAGGCACTCGTTGGGAACAGTCGAGTTTGCCATATTTCAACCATTTATATTCATCAAAGCTAGCAGTGAATTGAGTCAGTCAGTTTAAGTGAGGCTAAATTGAAAAATATACGTCCCTGGCTTTTGTTAGCGCCTCTATAATTGTAAACTTATCTTTCTAATAAATAAATTATAATCTGTATATAATATATTTTAAAGCTTTCATTGCAGTTTGTTGGCTAGTCCTATTATAAAGCTAAACAGTTACATTTCCAGTTATAGGTATATACCTATAATAAATATTATATATTTAACTAGCAGTCACGACAGACGTTGCCCTGTACAAAGTAAAAAAACAAATCTAAACCATTCTTGAATCCACTTGAACACACACAAAAAATTTCATCAAAATCGGTCTAGCCGTTTAGAAGGCTTTTAATTACAAACACACGCACAGAAGATATATATATATTATAAAGATAATACACAGTGTAAAATTTTATAATACAACACAATTTATAAATAAACTGATTTATCTAATACCTACGCAATATTGTGTCAGCTTTTCAATTTGTTATAAATTACGAAAGTATAGCCACGTATTCCAAGAAAACAATTTCAGGTTTCCTTAATGTCAGCTGATTCATTAACACCATGTATATGACCACCGTGAAGGGAAAGCAAAACATTTTGAGGAAACCCAAGCTCATAATATGCTTTTAAGAGATCTTAACGTAATCTTATAGAACCTTAAATGTGTGTTGCTAATTTCCTTCGTAAGTGTGTACTTAAACACAATTGGGATCTTTAACTCAACATGTCGCTAGCAATGTGGCTCCGAAAGCTCAGGCCATTAGCCTAGATAGTATTTCTGCTCTGAATACGGCAAGAAAATAGTAAATACTTTCACTGATCTAGGAATATTTTGAGATCTTACTTAAGATATTCAAAATACAACCAACAGAAAAGCATAGTCTCTTCTCTCTTCTCCGAGCTTTAGTCCCACATGGTGGTGGGGTCAGCTTTCCTAATGTATAGTATATAATAGCATAGTACGACTTAAAAAAGGAAGTAAAACTTTTTTAAGCCGTACTATGTATTAAATTTAGTATGGGTGTCGAAACCGCAATAATTGCCGCATTCCGAATTGATATTATTTAGCTTTAATTTAGTATTTATATCTGTCATCTCGCTTTTAAATTCCTTCTGTATAAATAACTTTACTTTTAAAAGAATTACGTATTACGTAGTATTGCGCTTAGTTATAATATTGCTATCAAAAAGAATAAATTTCGCAGTACAAAATAAATATTCTGCAGATTGTCTAACAGTTCAAAAATTGCTGGCTCTTCTTCAAAACAATATGCGCAAATTGAGGCACATGTGTTAATAGTAGATAGTAGTGACGGACTCGAATCACCTGCGTAAAGTAGGCAATTAACTCTTATATGTAGCCCATGTGAGTAGCTTGCTCATGTGGCTTTCCCCGGGGCGAATACTTGCGTCAAATACAAGCACTATACATAAGAGACTATTTAATTTGTAGCTGTTGGACCAGCAGCAAATTTTTATTTTCGACGATTATAGAAATAGTTTTATTTGACGATTCTTTCAAACGACATTGCAATATAGGAAAATCACGATATATACCTATACAAGGGTACTTAATATACACTCTTCAGTTTAATGAAAGATTTTGTAACGTTCGACATCAACTTAAAATTTTTGACTCTTCAAGTATGTGTACTATGCGCAGAAAATATTATATATTTATTTTACATACCTTCTCTGGAAACCATGGGGTAACGAAAGGCATTTGGAATGTGTTCGTATACGAGTGCAGGGTGTCGAAAGATTCCGGCGTCACCGCACCGAGCATTGCGAACACTCCGCGCGCGAACTGGTTGCATACTGTAGAAAAATATTCTAAATTATTTTCTTGTCGTCGAATAAAGTTTTATTACCATTAGCTATTTATATACCGATTAACGCCTAGATACTGCTCGAGGCGTAGGCAGATGTATATTGTAGCCATATTTTGCTTTGTTTTAATTCCCACGTAAAACAGGGTGACCAATTACCAGACACGGTGATGCTCCTGAGAATTTCCTAACAAAAACATCCAATAGCTCTGGACGATTCGGACTTCAAAAGCAAGAAGAAGCATATTAGCCATATATTTTTCGTTCAAGTTGTTTATTTAATGGCGTTGAGCTTATTGTTATAAATTTTGTAATAAGTCTTTGATTATATCAGACCTGTTTATAAAGTGCCCCATTGCTGGGCACAAGCCTCAGTGTAAGAAGGGTTATCATGCTAGCCCATTGTGAGTTGGTGGACATCACACATCTTCGAAAAAATTATGTTGGAATTTCAGACATTTTCATTTCGTCACGATGTGCTCCTTCACCCTTCTACTGACATATTATTAAGTTTCATTGCAAAAATGTTAAAATTATAATAACACTACTCAGTTTCTTGTAACCATGAAGGGCAATTTTCATGCGTACTTTTTGTGCAACGTAATTATATCAGTTTATAACTTATACAACACACAACGGCTAATTGTAATTATCAACAGTACCACCAAACCAGTTTTAATATAATGTCAAGCGAATGAGAACAATACAAAAGGCGAAAACGGATTAAATAAGACACTTCACTTTATTTTCTAGTTCATTAAATTTAGTTACTCTGACAGGCTTTTAAGGCAATCGAATTAGGGTGCAATTACACTGGTAGAAAGTGCCTTGCTGAGTGTCTATTAATAAAAATGATCTAGTAGTTTTAGCTAAAATATATTTGTTTAGTGGTATACTGGTGGCTGAGAGTTTAAGTGCTCAATTAAAGTGAGAGGTGGCTTGTTACTAGAATAAACCTATTTTACTTCTTATTTTGATAACCCCCACCACACGCTTATTAACATTAAAATTATTTAATTATTTTCTACTTCTTCAGATTGTTTTTTTTAATAAAGTGAGTTTTTATTTTTTTTTGAATTATTATTTGTTTCTGGTTTTCAAATTATTTTTTCTACTTTTTTCTAAATTATTGTATTGTCATCGGTCCTCGATAAGTGTGCAAAGTTTCAAATCAATCCGTCGGTTTGAAAGGAGTGAAAATCACGTTCAAAGATTGCGTTACATAGATTCATAGATACATACATACATACCAAGCTAATAAAAGCGTGTTAAAAATAGCTTTCATTAGACTGATTAACATTGATACACAATATAACGTAAGATGAAAATGTAAGCAATATAGGCGATAAACATCTGATAAATAAAATATGTTGGAATAAGCTAACACGCAAAAACGAAATATTATCAAGTTACATTTTTATTATAATGTTTTATTATATTTTGGTATGCGTATTAGGAAATTCAATATAGCAAATTATATTGAATTAACGTAATACCAAAACAATCACTATCACATTCTATGAATTAAAAGAAGTAAAATTCAAAGTCAAGTGAAAGTCAAAATTGTTTATAACAAAACTAAATAAAATATTAATTAATTTAGGTAAAAAATAACAATTATGAACGTCAAAATCTATTGGGTAGTGAGTTAACTAAGTTAATTGCTAGGTTCAGGCAAAGGGTCAACCCTTTGCCTTGAGAAGACGCCTGCAAGAAACTCACAGTCACTTTTATAAAATGCCCGTTAAATGTAATTCAGTATTTTAGATCTTACATCAACAAGACTATATAAATCTAAATACATACATATATTTATTCAAATGAATTGTGATTTGTTTAGATTGTCCAAGGGAAATTACTTTTTTGTATTCATATATGGCATCTGATATTATTGACCCTACCTCGTAGAGGGTAAACAGATGTTGGCCCTAAAAATACTACTGAGCTTCACAAGCCTCTGGCTTTTCAGTATTTTAAGAGCCGAAATCTGTAAAACTCATACACAATTATAGGTTGTGGTTATAGAAATAACCACAACCTATATGTGTATGAGTTAGGGACTTATTATCTACCTAAATATTATAAATGTGTATGGCAAATTTTACGTGCTCTGGTTCATTGCCTTGGACATAGTTTCCATATGTCATCAAAGTCTTATTTCAACGTCATCGTCATCCACAGCCTGACTTTCTCGACCCCTAGACATAGGCCTTTCTTTATTTGTGCCACTTTCAAAATAGAGGATTGCGATACTAGTAATAACAGAGACGGTGAGTGCGAATCGGACTCACACACCGAGGGTTCTATACAACACAAGGGTGTGATCTCGTCATATATTATATAAGTATAACCAACTGTATATTATTTCTTTGGTTACTTCGGATACGCATAACATAATGATGTTATTAGCCAATAGATATTGTTAGTTATAGAACCTCAAAATTTGATATTGATTTACCAACATTGAAATTCTAATCATAAGGCGTCATGATAGGTAAATGATTACTACTATTTACTGACGTCACCTATCAATTTGCCGCAACTGTCAATCTGATTTTAACTAGCGGTCGCCTACTGGTCAAAATTCGACCAAAATTCCTAAGATTGCTACTTTGTTTTCTGTTTGTCTCTATTACATATAAATAGGGTATAGGTCATAGATAATACACTACAAACCAGTGAGTATAAGTAACCATAGTTACAAAGAATTGTACGACGTCAGCCGAACAATGTCGAAATACTACGAACGCGATTCGACTGCGTGTGTCAAATGCATGGTTGTGTGCGTGTAGTGGTTTTTAATTAATTTAATGTATTTCTAATGCATATTTTATGAAAATATTAAGATTAAGCAAAATCTAGTTACTAATAATTATTAGCATGATAACTTCCTTCTATTATATTAATTAAACACGCCATGGCAGCCATATCTGCTATTACGTAATACGTAAATGTCAAAGGAGCGGGCGTATGTTTGCCGCATTTAAGCTCTGAATTGGTGCGTGTTGACTTGTATTCATTGTTGTTGTTGTTGTCCTGTCCATATCACTCCGGTATAACGCCACTATTGATGCAGTTGTTCCTATAAACTTGCAGTAAATAGGCGAGGCGTATCAAATGATCGCTCACATTTCTAGACACGATTTCTTTTGCAGTCCGAGTAATACGAACACATTTTATATCAAAGAGTACACAAGTACTTTTATTAGCGCCGCTAACGCTGAATAATGTAAAACTACGATATGATCATTAATGTTTGTCTATATCACAAAGTAGTCGTGCGTTTAATTTTAATTGTTCATATCGTCAAACGCTGATTATTCATTGATTTGGCCAAACCATATTGTGAGCAGACAGTATTTGACCATTTTATTAAATGGCCGGCCACATAATTTAGTAGGTACGACATAGAAAATAATTAACTTTTTGAGTTGCAACGGCGGCAGATACGTGACGGGTTTCAATGATGTCTGGCATTTTAACAATTGACATGCTTTTCGTGTTTTCTTTTTCTTCTTTGATTCAAAGAAAATAATATTAATATTATAAATAATTTAACACATTTATTTCATAATATTTGTTTTATGAAATAGATAGCATTATTCATTGACTAGATTTTTCCATTTTTCGGAATCTAGATGTTGTCAATAAGTTTTTGCAATCGGTCTAGTAGTTAAAGCGTGATAGCATAACAAACAAACAAACTCACATTCATATTTATAGTATTAATAAGGATTTGTGAAGTATAGATGTGTAACGACAGAGAGACAACCTAACGATACAAGTTTGCTTTTATATTTGGCAATGGCTTTTGGCTTTGATTTAGAGCTGAGCTATCCAAAGCGAAGCTATAGAAATGTCTATGAAACTAAATACTGGGCAAGTTGACTTGGGAATGCAACGCTACACTATACAAAGGCGCCTTTGAGTTAAAGCTCTTACTGCGTGACCAATACCTATTGCTATAAACACAAACTAACATCCCTATATCCCCGAAGTTGTAGGACATTTCATAACATTTCACCATGGTTTGTCCCACATTCGTCCCTAATGTTACATCCCAAAAATTGATCCATGAATGCGTCCCTAAATTTAAATAAATATTAATTTCTAAATGTAATTCCTGTTTCGTCTTAAATTATGTTCCTTGATCGCCCTGTTTTCTTTTTGTATGGATTTTTTGTTGTACCGTCTGCCGCAAAATATTTGAAAGAACCTTGTTGATGTCTCGGCAGAAATTTGAGCTTATGATTGCATGACAACAAGAGCCAAACAAAAAAGATTAAAGTAATCTGTAATCATGGTTTGTTTTGCTAACCACATGCATGCACCAAAATGTAGGACGAAAAAGGTATAATTTAAAAAGAGTGACGATATAGAATATTATGGAACGTGGGACGTAATATAGGGGCAAATGCGTCACAAACCTTCAACACTTATGTTCTAGTCTAATTCAATACAGCGGACTAAAACAGGTGGCGAAATGTCGAGTCACTTTCTATTGAAGTTTAACGTTCTTCGTGCTTTTACTAAGGATATACCACAGTATTATCCAATAAACGTTAGCTTGTTTCGTGGAAATAAGATTCAGACTACATGTTTGAAACGCAGTCTCGATCAGCCGTTGACCAAAATAAGAACCGGTATAGGTGATTAATAATTTTTCTAATGCTTTAATTCTGCCACACTTACTTGCCGCGTATTTTAACAAGTTAAACGAAACCTCATTGTGTCTCAGGAGTTGTTGTAGTCTTTGCTAGATATAATACATTCAGTCACTACCCCCAAGCATATAAGCATAGATTTGAAGTAAAAGATTATCGTTAATCTCGCCGTTCCAATCGGTTTTTATGTACTCATATGAGCGATGTGAAGTTTTGAGCACGACGTCATGGTAACGGAAATAAAAAATTTCCTTCGTCCAAAAATGTACTATTGAGATTTATTACTTTTCCCAGAAAACGTAATAATGGCAAATTTGTTGGCTGGTAACAAATACCTGTATGTTATAAATTGTTGCGAAAAATCAATGACCTTTTCCCGTAAATAGATATCAATCAATTTTGCTACATACAAAAACAATATATTTTTTACTTTATGATGATAAAAACAGTAGCCGATAAAAACATATTATTATACGTTTGCCTGTATAATTGTTAACAAATGTTTATAAGCAACAAAGTTAAGAGCTGGTCGAAGTGTTTCTTAATCTTGTTAGGTCTTTCCAAAGCTTGGCTAGGGTATGGAGTTAGTGTGATATATTTAAAGTACTCATTTAACTGAGTAAATAGTAATTTTAACAAATATAATTTATGAAGTAAGTAGAACAAATTATATTACTTATATGTAAAGAGTGAATATTATTCGTTTTATGAATCATTATAATCCTAACTTATATTGTGCGCATACGATTGTGAGTTTATTAGTAACGCTTTCACGTCTTAACTTCTCGACCGATCATGAAACATTTCGCATACACGTTGTCAGGGGTACAGAAAAGGACAAAAGGTAACATTCATCAAGAAAAAGAAGATTTTTTTATAGTAATAACATAAATTTACCAAGTAAAATATAGTAATATTACATAGTATAATGTGTCCAAGCGATGCTATTCTGTCAAGACATACTAAAACGTGCAGATAACTATACTGATTATTTCTTATTATCTCATTTGGTAAGCAAACAATTCAATATAAAATAATCTAGTTACTGCACCAGACCGTAAGCGCTCTTTAATAAATAAATAGAAATGACAAAAGAAAGATAGACTATACATAAAGCTTTATAACTATGTCTCTAGCTATATTAGGGCGTCATATTTGTTTACTCGTAACAAGTATCTTTTTCATGACATCATAACCGTAGCAGAACAAAAGCGCTCGATCCCTTTGTGCGTCATATGTAAGGCGTAAGATGGCAAACGCACTCTATTTGCCGCGTCTGCCACATTCAAGATGGCACGCGTCTCAGACTGTGATTGACGCTGAGGTCAATGAAAAGCCGAAGCTTTATATGTAATAAAATAGTACATGACATTGTATGACGCATGAACGATCCGAGCATTTAAGATATTTGACACTCAATTTATAGTAATAGTATAGTTATTTTATATTGAGCATTTGAGAACGCTTTCTTTTCATCAAGGTCCTTTTGGTTGCCATTTTGAAAAGATATTCACTGGATAATAAGTTTATGAGGCAATGAGGGCATCAAAACATTTTGTCGGACTCGATGGCGTAATGGTTAGTGTAACCGACTGCTACGCCTGAGGTCCGGGTTCGATTCCCACACAAGTCAAACATTTGTGTGCATGAACATGGATGTTTGTCTTGGTCTGGGTGTTGGTATGTATAATATGTATGTATTTAAAAATAAAAAAAAAAAAGTATATATGTATGTTTATCCATTGTCTAGTACCCATAGTACAAGCTCTGCTTAGTTTGGGCTGGATGGTGTTGTGTGTATGTGGTAGAATATTTATTTATTTATTTAAAAGCAAAGATCTCAATAAATATATCATTATCGCGATAGGCCCGAACGAAAAATTAATCTGCTAAGGAGAATTTACAGTTTGGTCTGATTTTACCTCCAAAATTGTCATCTTGTATTTTCTTGTTTACTTCTCCAAAACTAAATCGATTTTAATAATTTTCCTATGAAAAATATGAGAATAATTATGCCATGTCTATATGTTTTGATTTCCTTTATTTGTTTCGATAAATTCAAACAAGAGTATAACCAAATGAATTTTGTATTTTAAAAATTCCTTATAATAATCAAATTAAGATAAAAAGGGAAACATTGGCTTAAGGTAGAACTAACTTATTCTTAAAAAAATTATTTACTCAAGTGTAATTTTAAGAGGGAAATAAGAGGTAATAGGTAAAAAGGTTAATTTACTATATACTTTATGCTTTAGACAGTCTGTTTCGTTAGTATGAACTAACGAAAACATACTACTTGTAAATTAACGAAACACATGGATTGAATGGATAGCGCTGAATAATAGCGGTAGGTGATGCAACTAAATAAATCATATTGACATGATTCATATTGCGGTGACAATGATATTTTAAATAGGTATAGATTCTAGTACTGTTACGTCTTACGTCTACGCGCATGTTATACTTGCATTGAAATTTAACTACTTTATAACGATTTCATCGATTCTAAGCCGTACAGTGCATATAGACAAGCTAAAACAGAGAACAATTTATTGATTTTAAAATAACAACCTATAAACCTAAAACGATATTGTATTCTGTACTTTATACGTATACATATAGGCAGTACCTACTTGAATATACATAAAGGATATATTATTATAACGAACTCTTAAAAAGGAAACAACAAAATTATAAATAAAATAAATACAAATTAATGTTAAATATAAAAAAGCTTTTGTCAGATATGAAACCTCATGAATGGAAAAAATCACGTATACACCTATTATGGTTACCAAATGGGTAAAGCAATTTTATTATTACTTCAAATCATTGATCATGCCTCTGTAGTGGTTTAGATGATGATAAAATGGCACAGAGGGAGTCTATGTTAGGAAAATATCCTTAGATAGATATTCATCCCTGGATAGCCAGCTCCCTTGGGAAATGCGAAGATGGAGTGAAATATTCTTTGCATTATTTTAGCGTGTGAACATTTCAATCTCGTAAATCTTGTTAAAAGTGATAATAACACGTCATATTTCAACAAGTATAAAGTAATTTATACAGTGAGCACATAGGTATACTGAGGCCTACAACGCTCAAAACCACGTATATATTAGTATACCAGTTATTGCTAGGCATTTATAGGCTTGTATCTGGTCACTGGGCCAGCACAAGACAACACAAACCTCCTAGTTCAAGACACGATCTCGTCAATATATAACAATTTTTTGCAAATAACAACGCAGCAGCACCCATCCTTTTCACCTAGAAATGTTTTTGTCCAGTACAATACCGTTTAGCGATAATTTTGCCCTCGGTCATAAAGGTCTTTGTCATATATAAGGGTCAGCCCTTTCAAAGTGAACTAAGGTGACTAGTCATGTCTGTTGTTGTACTTAGTCAAGCGATAATAGACATTTTTCGAAAAAGTCGGTTTCGTCGCATTTTTAAGTACTGTGATCACAATTTTCAGAATGTTACAGTAATTTTTAATAATGTTATCTCAAATAACAGTGCTATTAATCGCAACCACAAATCAAAGTAATAAACATTGTTATCTAAGTAAAATAAATTAAGTTTTGACGAGTTATGGTTTACAAAATTATAGTCAGGTAAATTTGACACTCCACTTTGGAAAACATATGTACCACATTACCCTGGGCAAGTTATTTCAAAAGATGGCCCATTTAGTCTAGATTTTAAAATGGTACAACACTTGCCACTTTTCTTGCCAATGAAAGTACTACTTCATAATATTTGGGAAGGGAAGTACGACATCCCGCAATGAAAATATATCTTAAGGTTTGTTGTAATATTTATAGCATTATACTTACTTTAATTGAGTATTCATAAAATACCCTATACCATAATCATGCAGCAGGCGAACAAACTCTTACAAGGCCTTAATAATCCCTATATCTGCTTGTATTGTCTTCTGAATCTAGCACACGTGTTCTAGATTCATTATAATTATTTTTGTCAATTACTTTTCGTTGTGTCGGGTTTTTTTACTAACTTTGGGGTTAGGCCTTATTGATATGATATATTATATTAGTAGCGTAGTAAGCCCTCGGCTCTCTTGACGATACGCGATAATCCTCGCTCGTGGACATAGCTCTACTTCAGCCCTAGGTATTATACATGAAATGTCGAAATAATAAGTCCTACTAGTCAGCGTAGGTATACACGTTTATTGTACTCAATATCGTCTGAACTTAATTAACAACTAAAATATTTTCAACATATTAATCCTTGCCAAAGATTAAACGGAACTGTTCTATACAATGCCTTTGTTCCATCAAAATTAAATTTATGACGTCTAAGGATGTAATAAAGCAACGCCTATTATCATAAACTTATTGTAAATAGGCTACTAAATTAAATGCCACAACAAAACATTGCTCACTTCAAGGGTTTTCTACAGAGATATAAAATTACTTGTTGTCATGCAAAGATTTTCTTTCAATTTACCTACCGTTGCCAAGAATAGACATGAATGGATATGGGTTTATGCAATGGATAATGTATATTTATCATTATAAGAATATTTGTATTAATATGGTCAACATTGTACCTATATTATGTAACGATAGTATATACTATCATGTACATATACAAGATCTCTTCATACAATTAATTATAATCGAATTGTATGAATATGCTTTAATAAAGTACGCTTTTGGTCCAAACCATTTATTATAAATTTCTCATTTTATTGGCCTGATCTACAAGTGTTAAGTATTATTGTAATACTCATTATTTTATTGCATGCCATAAGTTATACAAAGATAGTCCACTTTTGTATAAACAATGTTATTTATTATCTATCTTTATACCTATTATTTTAAGAATATATTATTACAATGCAACACAAGCCGGGTACGATGAACTGTTTGCTATTGTAGCTCTCCGAATTCGACTCTTGTCTGCGTGCATCAAAGAATCGTCTCACATGTTGACTTCATCAATGTGTGGGTTGGTACTTGTTATTTATCAATGAAAACTTAGTAATATGTTTACAATATACTTATATTAGTTTTCCATTGTCTCATGTTCCGATTTTGAAGATGGCAACTTAAGTTCAGAACGTTGACCTTTGTAACCCTCAAGTTAGTCGTATGCGGTCGCAGTATTGTGTTATTAGTGGCGGTAGCATGAACCTCATGTGCGTGTTTCTACGCTACCTTGGATGGATAGACAACAATGGTTACCAAATGAGATGGTGATGCTGGCTTTCTATTATGAAGACACCGTAGTCAACAATCAGCACGACAGCGACGCCGCTGTCCCGTCAGGCTTACTAAGTTATAGCGACTTTATTTGTAGCCCACCAGCCAGTCACTCCCTCGCCTGTGTACCGCGGGAAACAGTCTAGTTAGGAACACAAAGTAGCTAGGAGTACTTTGCACGAAACATGGCTGATCTAGCTCTTATTTCAAGCAAACCGTCAAGTTACAAACCAATAGTAACTGTCGGTGCGCAGATAAATCAGGAGGTACGTTTGCCTTTGTAAAGTTTTGCAATGATCGACGAATACATAATTATATCGAGAGAAAATTCACGAGCCTGATTACTAAAGCAAAATGCAATTGGTTCGCTTTATAACTTTATATTTTTCTTTATGGCGGCATATTGACGCTGTTCACGTATAGATTAAATGTCAAGTCCATAATTTCTGATAGTAAATGTAAAGAGTGTCAACATGTCACTCGCTGATAATGTCAGTATTTTATTTTCGTATACAAACACATGTTCCATTGTCTAACCATGTCTAACAGCGTATACTTTTACAAAAGACGTACGAGCGTACAAAGCACATTCACAATGTTGTTGAAGAATTTTCTAACAATGCCCGGAAATGTGATATCGATGTCAACAATGCAAACGTAATTTTCCACCAGACATCATTAACTTGTCAGATATTACAACGTCGCCTTTTCATTGAAATTTAATAAGTTAATAATCCACAGTTTATTGGCTGTAACTTTATTAAAACTGAGCATCGCCATTGTTTCATATTTTCGCTTAAATTTAATGGCGACAGCACTCATTAAGGTAAAGACATTGATTGTTTATAATATCGTTTTCCACAATGGTGGTTAGCTTAAAACCTGCAAGAAATATTAAATTTTTAATAAAATACATTTATCGAAGTAAACTTTTCGATGGTGTTTCATGTATACCATTAATATTTCAAGAATTATTGATGATTACATCTTTGCTACATTAACAAGGAAACAAATACATACACGTTTAAATAATATTTGACGCAAAAATTACAAAGTATCCCTATACCCATATCGCAAATTTTAGTTAACAATAATAAAACAATAATGGCATAGGTATACTGCAATTAACTACTGGTTTAAATAAAAACACTTCGCAGATTTTCTAGCGTTTAATACCTTCGCTTAGTTCTATTTAAACTGTTTGAAGACCTTAATTATTAATAGCCTCAAAAAGTTGAAATCAGTAGCTCAGAGGTCTAGAGTTTCAAAATGGAAGGATAGTCGCATGTTAAACTAGTAAAAAACTCTTGTCCCACGAAAGTTTAACTAAAAGTATCAATTAAATTATATCAAACGAGGTGATTGTGTCTCTTTTAGTCCTAGATGTAAAAAAGAAGAAGATTCAAAAGTCAACGCAATCAAAAGACATTACCACTTATATATTCAAAAAATCCTATAGGGTGTTTGATGCTCACATCAACTAAATTTTATGAATAAAATTCAGTTTCTATTTTGAAAGCTACGAAATCACTATGCGTATCTCTATATGGTAGTCCCAATCCCTCTTAGTTAAAACGATTTTAAATACAGATCGTTATCATTGTTTAAAAACACATCGATGTACATATGTATGACAATTATCATGCATAACCAAAATAATTGAGCTATGCAACGTCACATTATTTTAAGTTCAATCCACGTTATAAATCAAAATTAATTTCGTAATCAATGACTTTACACATACAATTAGTATTATCCGTAGATTAATTTATCTATTGGGAATATTTTAATAATTTTCCTAATGCGGGCGCTGCATCTTAATCTTATGTGCTGCAGCTCGCCGGCGGCGACCAGACAAATAAGTTTCTTGCAGGTATCTTCTAATAGGCTCAACTCTTTATCTGAACCTAGCAACTAACCTAAATGCAGCTTCAAAACCTCACTTAGTAAACTCACTAACAAATAGATTATGACATACATACATACCTATGTTACTTTGTGACCTAAACGATTTTTGCTTTTGAGTTTGACAAAGTTGTTTTCAATTATATTTGACGTTCCAACAATTGACAAATTAAATAAAAAGAAGGCACCGTGTTCATCAAATACATAAATATATTGCCAGTAACAATTTATATCTAATCTTATATGGGTATTTTGTACTTTTGTTATTAGAGGGTAATAGTATTTGCTTAGAATTACATTTCTAATGTAATAATAACTTTTAAACTTTCGCGTTGCATGATATATATATATAATATGTAACGGGTATTAACGCGATCATGCATAATGTTTACCTTTTATATGCTTGACTGAGTCACAATAAAATGCCGTTTAATTATATTGAGTTACTGCGACACTGCTTAGACGGTAATTATTTCCTTTTCCAAGGCCAACACTACCTCCAGATAGATGGCGTCGCGATGGGAAGTCCAGTAGCCCCTGTACTTGCTAATCTCTGGATGGAACATTTTGAAGAGAAGGCATTGCGCCTTGCCCCAAAGACCATACGACTGTGGAAATGATGATATGTTGACGATATCTTAAGCATTGTTAAGGGTACTAAGCAGGACGTGGAACAATATGTACAACACCTTAATTCCATTCACCCAAAAATGAGGTTTACCTATGAAATGGAGTCTGACAGATCGTTGTCATTTCTTGATGTCAAAATCAGAGCGAGAACGAATGGGTCCTTGTCACACTGTGTGTACCGTAAACCTACACATACGGATAGATACCTGCACGCAACGTCAAACCACCACCCTTGTCACTTACAATCCGTTATAACATCATTAAAAAACAGAGCTCATGATCTTTGTGACCCCGAGCATTTGAAGTCTGAACTCAATCATGTTCTAAATAATAACGGATATGTAGTGAATGGACGACAGAGGCAGCCGACTAAAAGAGGCAAGCATCCTGAGGTGAACAGACAACGCGCCTATATGCCTTATGTAAAAGGAATTACGGATAAGATCGGAACGGTGTCAAAGAAATATTCCATCAACACTATTTATACACCGGGGGCCAAAGTAACCAGCATGGTGGGCACACCAAAGGACGTTTTGCCTTTACAAACGCCAGGTGTCTACAAAATAAATTGCAGCTGCGGGAGTTCTTACATAGGCCAAACCAAGCGTACTATTGCTGAGAGGGTCAAAGAACACATCGCCACTGTGAAAAACCAGCAGACTAGCAAATCAGCAATTGCAGAACATATACTGGAATCGGGTACTAATCATTGGATAGAATTTCATCGTCCGGAAGTCTTCTCCACCGATCGCCACTTTTATCCAAGAGTAGTGCGAGAAGCTATTGAAATCAAAAAACATAAAAATTTCAATAGGGGTTTTAAATTATCCGCGACGTGGAATCCCGTGATTAATAATACGCAATTTCGCTGTTTTGCACAGTTAGGTAATTCACGGCATACGGACACGTCGGCTAGCATTCGTAATAGGGATACCGTGAGTGTAGTTTGTGACGGTACATGGACAAACAAAAATATGCCAAAAGTGAGGGTGAATCAAGATTCTCCTGCCTCACAAACGGAGACATGACATCGCAGCACCAGTCAGCTTGTGACCACGGCCGGTGTCACCTGATCGAAACGTCAAGCATATAAAAGGTAAACATTATGCATGATCGCGTTAATACCCGTTATATATTTCTAATGTAATTCACGCGTGAACTGAGAAGAGCATCGATGTGACAAACGATAACCGCCAATAACAGGCGTTCATTAGAATTAACGCTTAGCAGAGCATTTAGTCACCAAGTAACTATCAGTAACTAGACCACATTACATGCAGCATGACTAAATTATTATATATCCAAATATGGTTGTATACTAATTAAATAATATTTTAGTTGTTTACAAAAAGATTAGCAGCTATGTTGAAAACAACTTTCTTATCTCTTAAAAATTGAATGAATGAAAATTCCTTAAATAATGAGAAAATAAAAGCTATTAATCACAATGCACATTTCTTGATATATACTATACATAATTTCACGTCTGCTTCCCAGACGGGTACGCAGAGATTATGGTCCTTAAGACACGCTAGTGTGCCGCCATTTTTATTTACTTCATTCCATCGTATTATATATTTTAGGAACGCTTGTCGGTTAAGGTACTCTTAACCTATCCTTTCTATATGTTGCCTCCAATCTATTTAGTGAACGTTTGGCTTAATTTTGCTGTCCCATTCATATTCACGTTATATACTTTCTAAGACGTTGTCTTGTCTCTATCTATCTATTGTATATCTTCTTTCACAGCAAGTACCTTTTTAGTGAATAAGAGAGGTCTTATTCACTTTATTTTTCATTCTATCCGTTACACTTATTAATTATTGAAATTTTATTCTACGTTCATATCTCTTATAGATTTGTTTAGAATCTTAACATAAAATTATGTATAATAATTCTAATTTTGTACAACTATCGTATTGTTTACACAAAACTATAAAAAGATGCAACGCAATTCTTCAATTCTTCATTCAACACAAATCTTATTACCCCGCTTAAACTCTTCAATTTACATAGATAAACTAATATATTCTAAGTATATTCCACATAACTTATCTAGGCAATTTGTTATATGATGGAGTCTTGATTTAATTCATGTCTGGTCCCGATTACATACATACACAAATTGAAGAGAGGCTTAGTGGAATCACGATATCTCATGATCTGTATATATATCATGTAAATCATTCGGCGAACCATTGAAATGGTTGTAGGGTAGCTACTGCATAGCAATACGCATATGTATGCTGTAATATATCTTATATTATACAATATTGAAGAACTTCTTAAACAGTTATATTGTAAACTGCTGGCGCTTTGAATAGAACCACCAATTTAAAGAATTAAACTTCTCCCAGATTATATGTATTAGAAAAAGCTTTAATAACATAAGTCAGTCAGGGCCGCTTTTTTTAAATATCGGCTCGTTTAAATATGGTATCAATTATTTATTAAAAATGTTACTAACATAACAACTATTAAAATGTCAAAGATACATATATGTATATCTGAGACTTTGTTTTTGCTACTTCCTCTAAATATTCAATAATAATAAGATAATTGTTTATTAACGTTAAGTTGGCACAAATATTAATAACAATAAGTCTTAAAAATACTTAAAATAGGATACAATACTTTGGACGCCTGTACTAGGTTATACCTGTATCACGGCGATAAGTATGTGACTATTATAGTGTAATAGGAAGAGCATTCTTAACAATGTTTTATTTCATTATTTACGTAAACAAATCAACAATCATAATTTACAACAAATGATAACAAACCTAACCACTTATAAATAAAACATAATGAAAAGTAACAAAATATGGGATTGTAAAATTTAATAAAAAGGAATTACTGTTTCAGGCAGCGTCGTAAAATTTCTCAGGGTCGCTATCCACCGGGAATGTGCCCAGAAGACTAGCAGCATTGCCACGTTGAAAAGCAATGCTGATTCTTTGAGCCAAAAAACGTCCTGCCTTCTGGTCACCCGAAGCGTCGAATAACCGCTTAGATATAATGTATCTCTACAAAGCGCACGAGCGCCCGGACCCCATGAACTTAGCCTCTTCACCCCAAACAGCTCAAAAACGTAATTACCAATTAAATAACAAATTTAAATTGTTCTATAATAAGTTACTATTACAATGAAAATTATATTATTTATTTATATAATTTTGTACTTAAATATTAGTTGACATATATAATGTTTATGAAATAAACATAGAATATTTCTTATAATAGGAATCTAATGTAAGTGATGAAAATATAAATAAATTACGACCTAGGCACCCTCATAATCTACAGAGTTTATGTACCTATATTCAGTTTGTTTTCTGGCTGGACAATCAGCTTCACCCGTCTTGTGGGTGGTCTTCTTAAAACGAGAGCAGAAAAGCACATCGCACCTTCCTTCTTTGTACATAATGAAGAGAGGCTATTTGTATTTTATATTATACAAAGTAAACCGATGTCACCATATGACATCGGTTTACTTAGAATTATATAAGTAAGTACTAGATTTGCCTATACCTCTGAAAACGTGCATACGGTGATCCGCCAAATGGTTCAGGTGCGAAAGCGTAACAAACAAAGAAACTTACATTCGTCTTTAGAACATCTAACCACAAACATACTTTTTTTATAACACAGTGGGAGACCGTATCACTGCTACGGTCTCGAGTTAGATCCTAATTTACCTACCCGAAACCTCTAATGTTTTTTAATGTACGTGCGTATTAAGTAATTAATTATCGAGTGATATAACAAAGCGAGTGCTTTAACAGTAAAGGTAAAACATCATTAGGAATCATTTTTGAGTATTTTGCATACTGTTCTTGAAGATATGTGACATCTGCCAACCAGCTTTGCGCCAGTGTGGTGAACTATGGTCCAACTCTTTTCATACTGAGAAGAGTCTTGTGTCCAGTAGAACAAAAACAAAAGAATTGCTTACATTGCATCTGCTTAAGTTTTCTAAGCGAGTAGCACGCGCATGTAAACCGTGGATGACGCCGTGTTATAACGCGGTCACTAACGCAGGTGAGCGCAAGAGCAATTTCACTGTTTTCTCTTCTTTAAAAAACACTATTCTGGCATTTTGAGTAAATCCTATGTGTGGAGCCGATACAAATATTTAAAACCAATAATTTGTAGATTACACATTTCGTGTAAGGATCAAACGCAACACCCGGTGCAGTAGTAGTGGCGACCACTTAAACCAACAGACTAACAATAACCTCTGTATACTCACCAGCTTCAAAATAAAAGACAATTTTATTTTCTGCCCAGAATTGAAAGGCTTTTCTGATCGACCTGCCAACAAATAGGTTGAAAATTGTCACTTCAACAATATTATTGCATCTTTTCAAAATTTAAGCTAGGTAAGTATTTAGGTACAAAGTAAAAAAAACAGCTGTGTGCAGACGAAATAGGTCTGGTGGCGCGATGATCTTGTACTATAGTGATAGTTTGGATGCTTATAATCAAGCATGTCCAAATCGCCAATTAGCTATTAAATATAGTACCCATTTACTTCATATACAAAACCCGTAAGGTAATTTATATCTAAAGAGGGAAAATTTTATTTTTGTTTGTAATGAATAAACTCCAAAACAATCATCTGTTACTTTTTTAATTATTTTACTATTTGTTAACTGTTGTACTCAGAAGTTATATCGGCTACTAGTGGACCCGACAGACGTTGTCATATAGACAAGAAAAAAAAAACAAATCTAAACCATTCTCGAATCCACTGTACGACTAATCGACTGTACTGTCGATTCCGCGAAAACTAGTTTCTAGTTTTGCGTTTAATCATTAGCATCTTGTATAAAGATATATAACATCATATAGCTATATAACATCTCGCTACGAGCTAGATGTTATATAGCCTAAGCCTGTCTGACTGCACGGATGGCGTAGTGATTTAAGTGGTCGCTTCACCACTGCACTGCTTCGAGTGTTATTGGTTCGAATCTCACACGGGACAGAATTTTGTCTGATCCACAAATGGTTGTTCCGTGTTTAAGATAATTTAAGATAATAATATAATTACAATTCTATTGTTCTACTTATACTCATTTAATTGAAATTAAATGACTCTATACAGATTTTATCGCGTTGTTTATTTAACAGTAGTTTAATTACAATGAATAATATTCGCGTAAACAGAAGACAATATTATACTCATTTAAATTAAAATTGAACTATTAATTACATTTATATGTATGTATATAAATATATATAAATACATATATATTTCTCCATGTCTATAACATTTGCCACAGGATCAATATTTATTCCAAGTGCGGTTATTATTTAAACAAAAAAATATAAAATAAAAATGTGTTCACAAATGACAGCTAGTAGCTAGTGACTAAAGTAAATTTATTTATTTATTTCATTATTTCATTTATTTATTTCATTTATTTATTCATAAGAAACAATATAAGCTTACAGCAATACACCAACACGCTTACATGTTATGCTAATTTAAAACTAGGTTAAAAATGTATTTATTATACTATTTAAATAATAATGGCGATTTTAAATTATATTAAGACCTATTGTTAGGTATTTGGTAAAACCATATGGGCGTATCTACTTGTTTCAAAAAAGTAAGGCAGCGAGTCTTAGAGATATGACGCGATAGTAAATGAGACTGCTGTACAAATTCAATTCCTGGGTTAAGTTATCTTAAGACTTCTTAATTAGGGAATGGAGTCTGGCACTGTGTCCAATTGATGTCAATAGTTTCGTTGTACCTAAAACCAAATGCCGGAATGTTGCTCTGCTACGTGTAGCATCCTTTATTTTACCAGATTTACCCTACAATTTACTCATAGGTGATAGCTATGCGACTTTGCATGTGTGCATGTTATATTGTGCATTAATATTCGATCAAAATGACTTCTAAAATGACCCATCTAATCATAATTTTGTAATCTGCCAGGGCAATATTCCTTCTAGTATATTCGGAAATGTCATTGTAATTTATTTACTATGGGAAGCTATAATTAAACATGACCAGATTGCCAGGTATCTTTCAGGAATTTGTCTATGTTGTGATACAGAATAATTTCTAGAACATCTATAGTGGAAAATATACAACCGATATCACATCGTTTTAGTACTAAACATTTTACACATTTGGAACAAGTTTATACCATATTTGGGATTGTTCTCTTTTTGGTTAATATATAAACATGAAAAACAAGGTAAAGAATCTTTAGAATAATCTGTACTATGTAAGTAAGAGGTATAAATGGAGCAGTAATATCATGCGTACGCATATGTGAAGGAATAGGCAGAGGTTCCACCATGGTTGGCCAAACCTGGCCAATCTTTTGGCAAATCATGGTTTTAAGTCTCGCGTAATAGTGAGCAAGCCTATTATCGTTAAGCGTATATAGTTTCAGATTCCACACTGCTACCGAAAATGTCTTAAAATACCCAATAAAATTTTAACTGAACTGGGCGCCGAACCCGAGACCTCTAAACTACCGAGAAAGTCATAAACATAATATGTTATATTAAAGTACTTACAAACAACACTTAACTTGATCGTGTAGATGGCAAATATCTATATAAACGCTAATACATAGCCAAGCTAACAATCAACAAATCGTGTGAAACAAGCATCACAAATAAATTGCAATGTTTCGTTTGATTTAAAAACGTAAAGAGTCGCACAGACTGGCGCCAGAGCGGTGGGGAAGTGCTCGTCATTAGAGCAAATAGGCGCGGTGTCTGCGGCCGGCGCTCATCCTCTTTCACGGGCAATTTGCTTTTGTTCCTCCTTTTTAATTTCCGCGTCAGTATTTTTGTATTGTTCTCATTTTCCACGAGACCACAAAAATATGTTCTTATTATTATCTATTGTCATATTTTTCTACAAGCCTTACGCAACCGTTTGTCTGTTAGACCCGTGATAACGTCAATTGTCGTTACTTTTTGACTTTAGGAATTCGTCTCAACCCATCCGACGCAGATTTCTTTTCTGGTTGAACTTTTACTTGCCACCTGTGTTTGGTATTATCTCGTGTTTTTATTATTGGAAATGCAAATGGTTGTCGATAATAAACATTGTAGCCCTTCGAATTTATTTAGGTACTTAATTAAATCAAAACAGAATAAGTTTACTTGTGATCCAACAAAAGACCAATGATATCTAGGTCTTTACCTAGCTACCTAGCTAGGTAAAGACCTAGATATCATTGGGTCTATATATTGCCATAATAAAATAATTCCACTTTTTGTCAACGAATTAAAAGTTTAATTAGATTTCCACTCGGCTACATCATTATATTGTAGTAAATAAATCAAGTTGTTTATTGTCATACACAAATCACACAAATATACAGTCACACAGTTTTTTAATCCTTCTGTATTCTGTCTTCTTCCGTCTTGATTACTTCGCTATCAGGTAAGCCAATAAATATGTGATTTAAGATTTCTTTGCCGACACTGTACATTAAGCTAACGACGATATTACAGAACTAGACGAGGAATTATATAATATGCATCAGAAATAAGTTGCTTATATTTGTATTTAAAATAAGGCAACACATAAATCAGAAAATTCGCCTTTATTAGATTTACGTCAAATCACACGTATCTATATCAGAAGAAAATAAAACTTTGGTGGTTGACATAAAATTTATCGTTTCGCGAGCGTCTGGCTGACTGAACACGAGAGAATTATCTTGCATTCGTAATATATTCTCTGTTTACCTACAGGATTTCTTAAGGAAGCTGTGTGTCGTATAACGCATAGTAAAAATCTTCAAGCTTTTGCTTCTACACTATCGATCAAGCCGGTTGTGCCGCAGTCGAGACGCGAACCGTATTCTGATCACGCTGCTCGCTGATGACACTTCTCTTAAAGACTCCCCCGTTGCCGAGACAATGGGACACTGCCTTGCAACCTTAATTTCATTTCGAAGACATTGACTCTGTTTGAATATGGACAAAAATGTATTCGTATCACGTTGCTTAATACTCCTACGTCTGAAGTAAAGAATGTTGAAGGAAAGTTTAACGTGAAATTTAATGTCTTCGTTGTAATAAAAGTATTTGAAAGTTATTAGTAACATTCACTTGAAACTGAAACCACCAAATTTTATCAATCCGAGAAATAGCAATTATTGGTTAAGATTTATGAGACATTGGCAACACTAAATATAAACATAAGACTTTGGCTCAAAATCCATTAACCGAACCCAACTTAGATAGTTTATTAGTTTCTGTATTTGATGATGTAGTAGATTATTATTATTTCGTCTATGCCACAATGAATGTATTTAGAACATTTAATAATCATTATGTTTAAAATACAACAAACTCTTATTACTTTATGCTATCAAACTTAGTTGCTGAAAAAGTGTACAAAAAGTATAGTCTAATTTAATCCTTTTGAAATAAATGGATGCTAAATAATTGTTTGTAATGATTTCGACAGTAATTGCTTATGTTAAATACAGCAACATCGTATAAGGCAAAGGTTAACAACATCGCGAAATTATTTGATGGCTTATGTTATTAATTAATTACACTGAACATAAATGTAAGGAAGGCGTAATACCAAAATGTAAGCAAATTAGCGTTAACTATGACCTTCAAACCTCTGAACAAATCTAAATTTAAAACACGTGGAAATTATTCATGACATTGTTAATACAAACTAAAATGTACAGTACAATTACAGCCAGCTAATTAGTACAAATTGCTTTTATTTTAATTAATCTAAAAGCAAACACTCTCTTATTAATTTGTTAGTAATTACTAATTTAAATAGCAGTTTTCTTTGTATTTTGTTGTTCTTATATCTAATATACTTTACAAATAAATTACTACTCTATGGCGTAGTAGTTAGTGTAACCGACTGCCACGCCTGAGGTCGCGGGTTCGATTCCCGCACAAGTCAAACATTTGTGTGCATGAACATGGATGTTTGTCTTGGTCTGGGTGTTTCTATGTATAATATGTATGTATATACAAAAAAAAAAAAAGTATATATGTATGTTTATCCATTGTCTAGTATCCATAGTACAAGCTCTGCTTAGTTTGGGCTAGATAGTGTTGTGTGTATGTGGTAGAATATTATTATTATTTGCAAATGAGCTTGGACTTTTTAAAAAAAGCTGCTAATAAATGCGCGGGCTGAAGTAAAACTTCTCTTGCAATTGCCGCTGTTTATATAAATAGAAAGTACTATCTGAATGAGCGAAAGAAGTAGAGGTAATAAATTATAAATTTTAAATATCATTAACATGTAGAGTAGAGCGGGCACCTCGTTTAAACTTGAGATTTCGCTTAAAATAAAGCAGCTTGTTTGGTAAAGTATCCTCCATCTTACTAAAGATTGTAGATAAATAACCTGATCTACAAAACCTGGTTACACAGGTGCTGTAATAGGAGGAGCGCAGGCAGATTTAGTTTAAAAATCACCACGATAATGATGATTTAGGTGTATATAGGCTACGGTAACTGATTATTACTAAGCTGGCAGTATATTGAATGCCAACGTGATAGTGATACCTACACGATAAGAATATTTATATTCTTTAAAAACTAAAACTAGGCTAATAATATCTTGCGATGGACTTTACGATCATATCGTGGATCACACATTTTTTATCCCGTATGAGCATCAAACCCGAATACTCGGTACAAGCACTAATTCAGTACTTTGAGTAATCGTTTCGTCATGTAAACTTATATTTTATTGCATTTGGAAATATACATACAACAGCTATTTCTAATGACACTATTCGGTTATGAGTTATTAATTACAAAGGAAACTATACTTTGAGAAAGAAATGTATATTATCCTTTCTAGCGATTTTTAATTTCTTTAATCTGCGAAGAACGTAAATCTATATACACAATATTTAACAGCAAGGTTTGGTCATACTTCAAAGTCGTGTGGCTAAAGAGTTTTATACAGAAAATATTTAGAAAGAAAATATCTCTGATACAGCTAAATTCCCAACATAAAAATCAGCTAATTAAAATTAACTATAGGTAAAGCTTTCGAAAGAGTTGGAGGCATATAAAAATTTAATGAATGAATTAAAATCAGTAATTATTTAATTCAAGAGTACGACTACTGCTCACGAAGGACAATTATTGGGTTGGGCAAAGTGTTATTGGATATGATGTCAAAAAATCTCAGTTGCAAAACGGAGTCTGGAACTATGTGCGGTAAATGTCAATAAACTCGCTCGCCATTCTATGGGACTTAAAAACATAGTTGTTGACACGTAAGAGTAATACAGCACTGCCTTCCCCTATAAGAATATAGGTGTGAGATAATGCACTCACTGCAATGCACTGCTAAAATATGAGCATACCTCGCTGTTATATCGCGTATAGTTCCAACAATGTTGTTAAGTATAATGGGACTTACAGCTTAACTGTGATTATGCTTACATAAATGGTTCCTATTGAACTCGTATTCGTTGAATTGTATTGAGTCAGGCAGCTTTGAGCAGCTCTGAATTAATTGAAACCTTTATAATTTCCAAAACGGTGTATATTGACCGCCATAGTCTGCCGATGGCGGTCAATATACACCGTTTTGGAAATTATAAAGGTTTTACTGTTGCTTCGGTTTATGTAATAGTAAAATGTAATCGTACATAATTTTTTTACATAGTTTTTATTTGATCGTTAGAACTAACCAACTGTCACTGCGTTAACTGTCAAAAACACATTCAAACTTATTTAATTGTAACAAAACCATAATCGAAATGCCCTTTGTTGTCAGTACAGTCTCCCAAAATAAATAAAGATTAGACAAATACACAAAACAAACAGCAATTAAAGTGATCTACCCCTTACATGTTACATATGTACAGCCTAATGTTTCAGAAATAATCATTTTTTAAATGTACTCTCTGAATTACAATTAATACGGCTACTGTTGACTGCATAACCCATAAATGAATAGCTTTGCAAAGGAACGATTTGCCGAGGTCTTAATTTATATTATATTATTATTATTTCTATAGTTGTGTGATTTGCAATCCACCTCGGTTTTGATTCTCGTGTCCTGCAAGGTATTACTAGTTTTTCTGCCAAGAAATCCTCAGTAGCAGCACGAAATTTTGAACTATGTCCGGTAGACTGCAAGGGTCCCTCTCTATTACGCGAGATTTAAAATCATAACTAGTTTATATGTATCTGGATGATATATACTAACTACCTTGCCTGCTGCAGTAGGCAGAGATTTGGATGTTTGATAATATCACAACTATGTATGTACATAATTTATGATAATTAAAATATAAGTTTATGGCATCAATTCGTGAAACATTTATGAACATTTTTAATTCCACGTACAGAAGAATTAATTAAAAGATCACCCTGCCATTTATGCGGGTATAATGAACCAAGTTTTTATTCAGTTGCAACTGCATAATAGCGATCGAAACTTGTGAGCCGAATCAGTTTAATCGGATAATAGAAAGTGAATCAAAATCGATAAACAAAACTTCATTATTATTAACGAACTAGCAGGTGAAGTTGTATAAAAGTTATAAAAACCTGCTTTGACGTTAACAGTGAACATTTCTTTTGCCAATGTGAGTTTGCTGTAAACTAAGTACGAAGTTGTGATTGGCTCGCTACCATGATAGTTCAATTGAGTTTAGATCGTTATAGTATTCTTATGAATGGACAACGTCTTTCCTACAATATGTTTTATAGCATTTTGCAATCTTTTCTTGTACGCCTTGTGACTGGATCGAACAGTAATTGCTTTATATGCATTTAAATAATGACAAGTAGGTAGTATTTGTTTGTTCATGACTGAATGTGATACGCGATGCATTTGGTAATGGGTATTGGGTAGGTTACCTCAGAGATGATAGTGACTCGTTTAAGTTTGATTTGTATACAAAATGGCGCAAAACTTATCACATTAAATGATACACTGCCTTAAGCTAGTTGACATAAGACCGTTAACATAAACAAAAACCAATTTTCGCAGATATTAAGAAATTATTTTATGAACAAAGTAAATAAAATAAAATTAGGCACAAATTGGAACACCATTGTAATAAACACACACTAACCTATTTCTTTTCGTCACAAGATTATGGATCTTATTTCTTGGTTGTTTACTTTATTTTTCGCTCTTTTGTTTTGTTTTAATATCGCTGCTTGAGATCTTTGACATTTATCTCTGCATTACACATGATGTTCTAAATTATGAAAACAAAATAAATGTCCTGTGGCTAAACTACTGAATACATTTGGTTCATAATTTGTAAATCGTTAAAGAATACCATGTAGTATATGCGGCATCAATTAATGTGATAACATTTGCGCCACTTTGTATAATGTTTGAAAGTATATTATATGTACCATATAATTTACTTACCGGCTACAAAGGCGCAGAGGCAGTGTATTGTACATAGGGCATTCCCTATGCACAATATACACTACCTCTGCGGCATTATGTTATGTAATGGATTATTCTGTTAGGAATTTTTCAGCAGCAGCACTGAATTAGATACTGTTGTATGTGATACCCGGTAAACCGTAATATTCTCGCCTCCAAATACTTTGGACCTAAAACTTATGCTATCAAAATGTGGATGTCACTCAACATACCCCTTCCGGGATATAGTCGTGAACTTTATATGTATGAATGTATAATTTACTACAATTAAATAAATAAAGGAGATGTAAAACTACTTGCTTGTGTATGTAATCAAATATAAGATGAGCGCAATACCCAAATTCTTGCTTATATTATAAACGACAACGTTTACATAATCAGTATTACTTTATTGAAAATGTAAACAACAAATCTCTATTTTTAACTGCACGATATAAAATGTGATACTTGTTTGAATTTTATACGCCAAGTGCGTACTTGCTGATCATTTCTCTACGGTACGGCGAGCAGCTATAAAACTTTACATAGAGGAAGTTTACGTCACAGAAAAAGACAGACTACTTTTATCCAACGACAATAGTTGGTAGTCCACTGGGATGTCAAAATGCTTGCGTACATTTCAACTTTGCCAAAATTTGAAACCTATACAAGTTAAACAGTGTAACTTTAGTTCTTGGCCACCGATAAAACTAGAACACGGTTTATTCATAGTATCGTTAGCACTTTATTATACGTAGAACTTTTAAAAGTTGTTAGCTTAAATTAGTTAGACAGTTGTATTGCAGTGTATTATTTTGTTAATCATATTAAAAGCAGAAGATATTTCTGGAAAACTTTCGCACTGAATTTATTATTCAACATGTTGCTACCATATTAATTCGATTAAAATATTACGTTATTTTAACCATTTTTATTATTATTATCAGAGACCAACATTTGTCTGGTGCTTTTTGTCATTACCCAGTTTGCATAAATGCTATGTTGTATTCGGTAAAGGTACTAGGGATATTTTAAAAATAAAGACCTTATTAATGGCACAGCGATAGTGAATACGTTATGCTGCATGCATGTGGTCTTGTGGTTGAGGCCTGGCTCAGAAAAATAATTGGACTTTTCTGTCAATGAAATTTCAGCAGCATCATGAAGTTTGATACTGGTCTGGCCTGGTATATGGCAAACCAATGTGGATGTAATCAATCACGCCTACCTCATCGGAGGTATCTACATGAGATTTTTTTAGTAATTAAAAGAATACGTACTCAATCGTGAGAGTTTGAAAGCATCAGCGGTGTTAATTACGTCCACGTACGCTTGGAGCTCCAATCGTCGGCTGCTAATGTTCTGGTTATGTATAGTCATTGCATACTTGAACACATTCTGAATCTCTTCCGTGTTTTGGTCGAATATTGCACCTGTAAGAAGAGAAATCAGTATTTAACAGTTTTTCTTTATAAAGAACACGCTTATATTGTGTACGGAATTATACAATGGTTCCTGGAAAGAATACGAAAATACTTAACCAAAATAGGTTTGCAAAAAAAAGTATATATATGTATGTTTATACATATATACTATGTCTAGTACCCATAGTACAAGCTCTGCTTAGTTTGGGCTAGACGATGCTGTGTGTATGTGGTAGAATATTATTATTATTATTATTAATTATTTTGCAGTTAAGCGTGTCAAGCTAAGATTACTCTCCAAGTCTACGTAATGTATACTTATATGTATATTTTATAAAGAAATGAATATAATATTCTTCATTAAAAGGTACAACGAGAATATTCATTAAATAATATAAGAACAAATATTTTAAAATCAATCGCTGCAAAATTACTATTTGAAACATAACTTGGCTGGCAAGCCAAATTATAATTCAAATAGTAATTCTGTACGTTCGATAGTAGCGAATACCATTTATTAAACAAACATCGCCGAGAGCGTAGCTGTTTAATATATTGAGAGTACACAAAAAGCAGATTGTAATATAAATAGTCTCCGAAAATAGTATAGTATCATCCAAACTAACGTGTAAAAAGATGATTACTATTAGTATATAATTATAATGGAATTTATCTACATCCATCGTTTAATTAATATGTTTCATTCAATGGTTAATAAAATGATCACAATAATATAGATCATAAATATTTTTTTTGTAATAGTTGAAAACTACTTTATAAATTATAAAATTTAGAGTTAATATTAGAAGTTATAAAGTCGTACTTACAAAAGAAGTGATAGTTGTATCCATTTTGAAATATAATAATAACTAGGTGGTTATGATTCGATTTCGGACCAGAACATTAACATTTTTAGCCACAGTAAAGTCCCAATGACAAATTTATTCCTATTATCGATCAATTAATTGAACGTGTCCAACATGCATCAGATAATTGATTGAAAAAGGAAAAGAACGACACACGCGAACAATGACATGCAAGAACGCTCGTCAATTTAAGTGGTAAAAGTAATCGAGCGTATTATGCAAACTCACAAAATTCATATCGAGGCAATAGCGGATTTTGAACAAATTTATGTTTTTAATTTAACGGTATTATTTGAGTGCTTGACGATAAAGCATATTAAAATAAAATTTATGACGTAGATACACTTGATACGTGGACGTTAAGTAGTATTTTAAAATGGTTGAAGGGCCTATCAATTATTTACTATAATGTAATCTGCTTAGTAAACAACGTAATAGAAGAAGAAGTAAGAAAATAATAAAACCAAATAATAAGAAGTCGCTATTGTAATTTAAGACTAAATCGCTAAACCTAACGCGTCAGATCGTTAGTACCTAATTAGTTTACCAGATCGAGCAAAGTTTTTAGGTAAGTATTTCATTTAAGTCATACTAAGTTGCATCATGGGTATTGCAATTTGTTTTTGGTATGCCTTTATAGTCTAAAGTCCTAATTCGTGGTACCTAAAATATAGTTGCGAAACGTCAGTATAATACATCTTTGCCGACTCCTTTCGGGATAAATATAGACGATATATTTATTATGAACTAGATTTTATATGCGGCTTCGATCGCGTTAATCTAAATTTAATCAATAAATTTCTATCCTTCGAGCACCGATTTTTTTCTGGACGTAAGGTACCATATGTCTTACTCTGTACCCCCCAACAACATATATGGAAAATTTCAAGATGATCCGTCGAATAGTTAAGGCTTGAAAGCGTAAAAGCAAAGACACTTTCGCATTTATAATATTAGTTAGGATGCATAGGTGATGTCAAACTGGTTAACTCTCTATTTTCTCTTTGCTCTGTTAGTGCTTTATGACGGTTCATTGGCTATAGCAGATGTGTGAATTATCGACGTTCCCACGGTATTATACAGTATAATGTTTTATATTTTAGCAAATATTTCCATCAAAGGCTTGAATTTATTACTGTTTCAAAGTTTTAATAAAACAACATTTCATTGTTACATCATATTTTAATTATTGGAAAAATTTAAATTCCTTCTGGGAACCTTAAATACTTAATGCAGAAATTCATTACAATTATCATCATTCAAATTTCTAGGAAGAAAAGCATATGTTCCGGTATCTCTACAATACTAAGTATTATATATTTATTAAAATTCTCAAAATTTCGTCCGTACGGAACATATGAATTGGATCGCCATAGACATTCGTTCTATGTTCGTTAGTGCTACGCACATGTGAATAAATTTGTTACGAATAATGCAACGCAAAATTCTGTTCAAAACTTTTTCTCTTTCTCCACATTCATACTTGACGAAATATATGTGATATTCTGTCAACAGGCATTCACCTGAGAATGGTCATGTTTCAGTCTATAACGTAAACCTAGATTGAGATTATCTATCATACAATTTGAAAACTAAAATTTATATCCAAATTTAGCTACTGATATGAAAGTCAATTAAATAAACCTTTTTAAATACACTAAATTCTACTCTAAGTAAAGCTGCGCATAAAAACTGATATCAATACTGGAAACAGATGGAGTCGATAAAAATGATTTTATTTTATTTGGATATAATAAATTCGTATTGTTCCGTCCTGCTTTTATAAATATGTAAGGTATATAATTAATGTCCGCATATGTCAAAGGCCAATACCTATCATAATTATCCTTGACCATTCAACTGAAGATCAAAAAGCTTAAGAGGCGTCTGTTATAAATCGCGTGCCATTGAAAATCTTCGCAAACAAGAGGCGGAACACTTCACTGGACATCTTTATCGGTTACATAGTGAAGAAGCGAGAATACCCGTATTCGGCAAGCGTCATCCGCTTGATATATGGGTGCTGACGAAAACGTTTATCTGAATCACTGAAGCCACAGCTCGCTGGCTCCTTTTAATACCGTTGGAACACGCAAACCCGCCTTGCTTTACGTGCCCGCATACTATCGCTGTGTCTTTTTTCACTCCCAACTGTCGGACATTATGTCCTAAGAGCCATTTTGAGGCTCCATTTCTAGCAATATTTCTTCCATTTGCAACGTCATTTCTTTCTGTATAACGTTGGAGTGTTTTACGGTACAAGTGTTTTAAGTTATTAAGTCACAGCGCCTCAACAAAATACACCAGAAACTCTTCGTTAATTGTGGTATTTCCTATTCATAATAACTATTTGATAAAATATTGATACTATATGACTGATACCACACAATTTTTTGGCTCGTGTCATGTTACGTTTGTCATTTTTAATTTTATTCGAAAATGACTACATAGGCGAACTATCTGCGAGGGAGGGAACAGTTCAGTACTATTTTAATAGGCTGTCGCAAACTTTCTATTTTAGCTAACAAAGTTTTCAGTGATGTTTTTATTCATAAAGTTTTTTTGTTTAAATTAGTATAATATTGTTTTATTTGGCTTTGGTATCACGCTCTAGTTAGTTGAGACTAGATATTATATCAAGATTATTATAGATTGTTGCCGTTAGGCAACAATCTATAATAACTAACTATGCATAGTTTGCTCATTAGTAAGTCGGTTTTCGAATCAAGCTTATTGCATGATGGTCGATATCGATGAAAACAATAGCACAGCCATTTGCTTTACTACTATTTTCATAGCTATGGCTGATCCAAAATATCTCTATAATAATACAACACAATTTTAAGAGAGGTTAAAAACAACAAATTTCTTACCAAGGCAACCCGGAAGCTTGCCTTGGAAAGTACCTCTTACTTACAGAAGCCCGTCACCAAATCTGGTGAAATCTTAAGGTAAACGGTGTTTGGAGCACAAGAAAATATTTAAGCAAGTTACTTTTATATTTACTGTTTTATAGGATTGTATCACTTGACGTTAACACATTGTTTCATTTTTATTTCTTTTTTGTAATTAATGTCAAAAGTATTCTTTAAGAGCCAAGCCTACATATACGGATTGGATTAAGAAGAATATTTTTTCTCAACTACAAGCAAATTAAAATATCTCTAAATAATTTTTACAAAGTTTATGGTAATACGAATAAGAGTGAATGTCATCGACAATTACTTAAGTTGTTTGCCAAAATTACATTATTTTTCATTTTGTATGGTCGTAAGAAACAACCATATAAATACAAATTGTAACTCTATAAAATATCTTATGTAATGTTTAAATATTGTATTTATAACAGTAAATAGCCTACTTGAACAACTTTACTTGAACACACAAACTAGATATACTTAACATGTATTCCACAAACCATTTTAAAACACACAACTGCAATAATTCGTTTCGTTACATCTTTTTTTATGAAATTGGATTTGTTTGTGCTAGAAAGTGTCTTACCTGGGTTGCGAGACTGTAACTTCATTAAAAGAAGATTAAAAGAAACTTTTTCAGCGCTACAAAAGTATTCTATACCTCCGGCAGGCTGCGTTATAGTTCCGGGAATTTTATGAAACGATAATAGCGGGTTGCAATATTACGATGCGATGGTAATATTTTTATTTATGCAGTTAAAGAATATGAATATACGCTGGCGGCTCCTTAATTGTTTTATTATCATAGTATTATTTAGCTACAACGTCTAGGATTTTATTCAGTTCGTACAATTTATGTGTAAGTTGTAAAAATATATTATGTGTTTTGTATTACGTTGAAAAATAGTAGTATCAACAAAACTATATCGTACTGATGACCACGGCACACGAATAATTATTTGATACTTTAAATTAACAATGAACGGAGTGCGACATTCTATCACATAGTTCAATTTTCAGACAAAATTACTGGTAAATTGATCGACGCCCGTTTATAAGCTTTCCGAGTTAATTTAACATTTTAAAGCTATAATACGAGCTTTAAAGTTATTTTAATAGTAGGCTATTAAACAGGCGCGATGGAAAATTAAAAAAACACGCTTTGTATATGTTTAATCATGTGTCAACGATGTTTCTTTTGATTATATGTATATATAAATACAATATAGTTTCTGGTTCTGAAAATGTCGCGATGTCGATTATATTTTTGGCTTTATTAAATAAGCAACACAGGTTCTGGTTAGCAACAGATACATATAAAGTTTATTTTTCGCCTAACTGGCGGCGCAATACCCTACATATGTTAAACCATCGTGTTATCCGAGCTGTCATCAATTGTTAGGTTAGCTCTAAAGTAGTTATTTACTGACAAATATGAACACTGAAAATGGTACACACGGTGTACTTTGTCCAGTTTGCCTTAATGGCTCTTGAACACGCGCAAGTTAAGGCACTCGCGCAGGCTACATCGTGACAACGAAAGACGCGAGTGACCCGCGCGTGCATTAACTGGCGCATGTTGCTTGCGCCAGACGCTTGCGCATGTATTCTACGATAGCTACTTACGTGTGTACTATAAAATATAGGAAATATATTAATTTAGCTATCAAACGTTTTAATATTAAAGTCATATGAGCTTATTTACATTATAAGTTGTTACAACATGGATGAAACCCATCTTCAATTAATATAATATAATATAATAGAGTTACTAAATAAATGTTTGTATAACAATTTGTCTACGATTTAAGAACTAGTTTAGACGTTTTTGCTAAAAGTAACTGTTTTGATCCAGTGCGCAGTGGTTGGAACGATAGCTTTATCTAGAAAGAATAAAGTAAATGCTTTTAGGAAAAACAATTATAAATGCATTAAAGCCCTCAAAAGCCGATGGATTGCCATACAATCTCAAACATTTAAAATACGGAAAAATATATTGAAATCGTAAATCACAGTGAAGTCGAAACCTTTCATGTTGATTGCATTCACAAAGTATGTTCCTACAGTTGCGAGTGCTAGGTCAGCCGACTCTTTTTCTCCATTATGACTTTTAATTTTATGGCGAAAGAATATTAAAATTTTATGACATAGCGGTATCCTGATCTGTAACCTTAAGAACGTAATGAATAGAGATTTTTGAATATTTCTGGACGAATTTTCATTACAGACTAGCTTTTGGCCGCGACTTCGTATGCCTGGACCGAACTTTGGATGTTTCTTGTTGTTGCGCCTTCTAAGCGGCGTATTAAAACTAAACATTTACCAGCTTTTAAGTTAGACGTTCTGAAATTCAACCGAGGTCACTGCATTTAATCTTGTAAAGTAGTTTTTGCATGCTGCCTATACAAACATACAGACAGACGAAAATTCTATAAGTAATAGTTTTGTTTTCTACAGCTCTTATAAATACTCTATACTTTATTTTTGTATGTAATACACATAATATACTCGACTGATCACATAAAATTATGCAAATACTTTGTCAGGGAACAATAAAAGATTATCTCAGTATTTGTTTAATACCACAACATAATGGCTTGTTTTAAGTTCTTCATCTGTTTGTAATTGAACTACAATTACTTCAGTTAACTAATGGTTTAATATCGATTTGCTCCTAATAATTGAAGAAATTAACAATAAGGGCCTTGACAGTATTTTGCAGCTCACAAGGATACTGAAACTTGTTTCTTTAAAACTCCTTGAAACTTCGAGAAGCCTTTAATGTGTCAAACAGCGTATTCAATTACTAAAACCACGACTTCAGACTTAAGAGTAGGTTTATACGCAAGTATTATAAGGACAATATTATCGTAAATCTAAATAGCAAATTGTATCAAAGTTTATTTACAGTTCGTAAATTGTATCTATCAACCTTCTTTTATGACTAAGTAAGTAAATAATGATGAAAATAGATGAAAGAGTAATTAAAATCTGTTGTACATACAAAGTAGCAATTCATGTGATATTGCAAAAATCTTCATCCTCGTTATAAAAATCTTGTTAAAATGTTGGTAGATACAAATTATGTATATATGTTATAAAATTAGTCTAGATATCTTTTGTAACCGTAACTGTTTGAGCTCTTTAGCTAAAGCAGTAGGTAAATTAATTTGGAATCATATTGAAATGTGTGATTAATTCTAGAGATCTTTGATTATAGAGCAGTCTGCATGAGCTTACCCTTCCTTATTAATGATTGCCAGCAGATATTTTCTGATACTGCTTTATTGGTCCCGTGGCATAGGTCTGCGCTATGCTCGATAGTCAGAACCTGGGTTCCATAACCGCAAATGTCATTTTAAGTAAAGCGTAAAAAAGGTCATGTTCTAGAAACCAACATAACTGAATATCATTTTAAATAGCCTAGTAGGAGACCGTTGAATTGCTACGCAGAGGTCTCAAGTTCAAACCCAAGGATCTGACTACTTGAAATGCAGAAACTGTTTACGTCTTCACTGTGGAATTTCTGGTGCATTCCACAATGACTCATGCTCTACACTACTCAGTCATATATATTTAAAAACATAATATGAGTATATCTATATGTTTAACTATTATAAATCTAAAAGCTGTTTTAGAGTTATTTTATCAAATGTTCATTTAGAACGTTTCACGACTTTCAGCGTTCCTATCAAGCTTGTGACCGAATAGACTATAGCACTAAATACAACATTTACATAATTCATTATCTAATACTTAGTTTAGGTATAACAGTCGTTGTATTTTGCATTCATAAATTATGAAAAGACCTTTGATTTTATCAAACATAAGACTTTATTGCTATTCCTCTAGCGATTCAAAATCGATCATCAATATATAAAAGTCTGAACAGTAACCATACTGGAATGCCGCATTGTCTAAAAACAAAAGTCTTAGAACAGTTTGTATATGATTAACGTTTCTGCAATATATCATCCTTGACTGTCCTCGAATCGAATGAGGTCAAGGAAAGGACTATATTTGGAGTCTATTTCCGCGATGGAGTAAGTGTAAACAGAACAATTTAAAGTGATAGTGGGCAAGTGGCTTAATCCGGGAATCTGTCTATCGATAGTTAAATTTGTTCTCGAGAGGACACGCATAAGAAATTCATAGCTTATTTAACATAAAAGGCTACTGAATGAATGTTATATAATATAGATCGCTGTAAAAATCTTAAAGATTTTATGGTATATACTTATAGTATTTACTTTGGTGATTATACTATAACCAATTTAAATCAAACGGATTAAATTAAAAAACGTACTAGAAGTAACGTAATTTTTATACGTTACGCTCTCCTGTGAAAGTTGTCGTTGTCATTTTATTAATTTACCCTTTCGAATGGTCGAGAAGATAAAATTTGTTATCTAATAATCACATACTTGAACTCCGTGCTGCTAAGCAAAAAGTATGCTCAAATAATATTGGTACAATTCTTTCGACTAGATTTTATACTAATAAAATAAAAACGCTTAGTATTCATGAACTATAAGGCTGTCTTAAAGAAAAGTAGAGATCTTTAAGCGGAATCGCGGGTAACGACCAATTTATAAAACTGTTGCTGTTGCGCATCTCTCCAATTCCCTAAAATACTGACTTAAAGTGAAGAATAAAATCGATAAAATCAAGGTTCTGTGTTGCTGTGTACTCAAAATTGGAACGAATTTCAAGAATATTTTCAGCCACTGTTTGAAGAGTATGTGATCTGAGTCGACATAAACAAGAAATAACTTTTTCTTAGAGCTTAACAATACTCATTAATTATGATATTATGTAAATTGCCCTATCGTTATGATTATGACGAAAATAAATAATAAGTAAATAATATTAGGATTATAAAAAAAACATACTATGTATGTATTAGCATATACCTACCTTTATTGGAAATCATGAGAATTTCTGAAAAAAAATGAATAACGATTGTTATATTGAAAGAACCATGATACCTGTTCGGGTTCAGGACATTAGGCTGGTCAACGACTAGCGAAAAAGCTGAAACACTTTTAGTTTCTACCTCGAGTAATAAAATTTCTACTGTGAGATCAAGAAAATAGTGTTAACATGCCCAATTGCGAAGCTAATGAGAATATATACTTCTCGCAGTCTGTGCACTCTCAGAAGAAAAAGATAATTGCTTACTTAAAGTGCAATTAAAGTTAATTGTTGGTGCCATTATTCAGTCTCTAGCAGTCAGCCGGTACCTTAAAAAATAGTCGTAAGAACTTACATGTTTAGCTATAGCAAGAAAAAGACAAATTGATTAGATGTTGTACTTTATGATTCAATTAGAACTAAGTGATCCAATACTGAAGTAAAAAGTACGCGGAACGACAGCAGAAAAAAATATTAAGTGATTATTTTAATCCTTCTCAAGTCGTAACAGTTAATTGAGGAAAACGGATTACTGTTTTGTTGATAGGCAGGGGTCAATAATCTACATATCACTATTGAAATGTACTAATTCCTCCTTTAACAAATTGTACATACGTGCATTGCCTCATTCCTGTATGCCCAAATAGGTACACTACGGTGTATAACATCGATATTTAGCCAGCTAACATTTTAGGCGTCACGTAATAGGACGGGTCTGTCAGCGTGTATAGACCACAACTCCAAATATTCTGCTGCTACTGAAAATTTATCGATAGAAAGACCAAATAACACTTTGTCACGCATGGCATCCAATCCGAAACTTTTCTAAACAATTATGACTTTAGTAGGAGGCAGAGATTGTTTCCTGTGTCTTCATGTCGTACATTCGCGTGATCTTTGGCAGCTATCTGCACTTAACACCGTCTTAAAGATTGAAATATGTATATTTTGGAATTAAGACGATGATAAACTAATCCGTACAAACTCAAAACAAACCATTAGTGTAGTTGTAGGATTATGAATAAGATGGGCAATGTAATTACCGACTTTTAATTTATTATACAATATCTACGTCATCTTTCAACGATCGTTGGCTGTAAGGTACTTTATCTAGACTACAGTAAAGAACGCATCAGAAAATAAAAATAACAGACAGCAATATTAGATAATGTCAAACAATACTCAGTTACTAGCTGTGCCCGCCATTTATCCGCACGAATATGTCATTGCATTATCTTTTCATGTACCTATCGTAGTAACATTTTAAAGTGACATTTATTTTTATTTGTCAATAGACTTAAATGTGTTTGCCTCATTATACCGTAGTTTAAATCTATGGCTATGCAAGCCATCATGAAATCGCAGCTCTAGTCATTAAGTTTGTCTGTTAAAAATATAGCAGCACGGAGTATAGGTATGTATCAAATAAATCGCAACATATTTATTTGCCTACTATAGCGGCGTAGGACTTAAAAACTTAACGATCTAGATGGAAAACAATTCAACTGTCGATAAATAATTTTTTTTTGCCGATACTCTGGCGTATGTAACACACGTTAAACTAAGTTTATCCCAGTGTATGAAAACAACATACAAATGGACTTTTTTATTGTATAGATTGATAAGCGTGCACTAACACAGTGTGTGTTAGTGCACGCTCATCAATCTATAATATGTTCAAACTAGTGTTTCGATTGAGTGTTATGAACATTATATATTTTATGTAAACTGCGATAAAAAGATGTTACCGGTACTTTATTTGTCATCCTTTTTTTAAGGGATTTCATTATACTTTATTGACTACGGCAATCCCATTGTACCTCTACAAAATATCTTACTCCTAAATACTTTAATAACCTAAGTTATTTACCTAATAAAAATAATAAAAATCTTTAGTATCATCACATGCAAGATTGGCTTAAATGCTATGAAATAAACCTATATACAGATAGCTTTGTGGAATTTATAAGTTGTGCCCTTACAACAGCCTTATACCGTACACATTCTTCTAAAACATGTCGAAAATCCTCAACAACACCACATGTTTTACAGTTAGGAGAATCCTTTTTACTCATTAGGTATGCAAATTTGTTAAAAGATATATGGCCTGATCTTAATCTGTATGCAGCAATGATTTGCCCTCGACTCAACGTTACATTGGCAAACCATGGTACATGAGACGCCTCACACTGCATCGTTTTGTACAAGATAACTTTAGTTTTAGATCTCTCATCATTATTTATTCCAAAAAGCAAACCATTTATTTTTAAACTTACTTAACTATTCCGTGTATGTTGGTAAAATACATATATATATATATATATATATATATATATATATATATATATATATATATATATATATATATATATATATATATATATATACTCAATGCACAACTATAAACAGGAGCCAAAAAGGCTCTGTTAAATGCAATTTATCAGTATTCACAATCGGTTGTCGTTATAATAATTAATCAAATATTTCAAAAAACTAGAGCACGAAGAATTTTCAATTTAAGCCACGTAGAGCTAGTTATAACTGGTCGGGCACGAAACTAACAATAGTTTGCCTTAGTGTGGCTATCACCTGAACTTTCCCAAAGGCGCTTAACTAGAGTAAGGCAAATGGATTTTTCGTTAGGATTTTACTGGTAAATGAAATCCCACACCATTAGCAAATACATAGCACTGCTGCTGTAGCAAATAAATTAGACTTTTGTGTATTGTTAAATGCTAATCAGATGAAGTATCTAAGATATAAATATAAAATTAGCATGTATTTTTATTTATATCGCAGTTATCTTTAAACGCTGTATTGTGAAGACTGACTAATTCAACTGGGCCATTAGTCGCCTAGCATAAGTTTGCGTGATGTTTTGCGAGGATGCTATACCGCAAAATGTTATTAAAATATTGTTAATTGTTATTAAAATATTCTGTTACATAGTTCTTCGCAACAGCAGTGGAAAAGTGCCTTATAGGGAAAATATGCGTATCATTAGCGTGTCTACTCCTGAAAATACTTTTGTGTTTAATAATATGCTTTTTACAACAACCAATCGCGCAGTCCGCTGTTCTGTTAAACAGTAACCTTTGTTTGCAAAAAGTACTAACACCAAGAGTGTCATTAGTGCTTAGCCGAATCCTGTAAAACCTTTTGAATGTTTCTCCCCAAGAGACTTTAAAAGGTATTTACAGTTTACAGTATTGGTATTTTATATTTTAGTTTTATAAAAAAGCCAGGACAGCTACTGTGAGTAATCCCTTATCGTAAGCATCTGAAGCAGGGCATTTCTTTGAAAGCGCTTGGTATGCGGCAGTGAAAGAGTCCAAAAGAACTCGTAGGCATCGTCTCAAACATTCCTTAGTACACATGTCATTCTGTGGTAATTCTACCTTTACTATACACGTTGTTACACAAATTGTTGTTTCATTGTAGTTTACTTTACTATAGATTAAATTAAAAGAAAATATTGTTGAATGAATAGTTGCTTTGATATATTACTTTCGTTCAGTACACGTTTCCAAAATTATTATTTAGCTTACAGTATTATTCTGTATGTTCAGGGATCCTCTTTTCTCATAGTTACTATAGAGATATTCAATTAGAAATCACATACAGAATTATGCGTTACTGGCATTGTTTCATCCACTCAATATCAAAGTGCATTACTCAATATATGTCAGCTTTTGTTAACGTAGCTTAATTATATCGTGTGGCTGGGTTTGAGTGCTATTGGGAAATCTACCAAAGGTTGTTTTGGTAGTTAAATTACAACAAAAGAAGTAAAAGATATCATGTTGAAATTATAATTATAAGTTAATTTATTAGCAACAGATGTAGAATTAACCTACTGATTGACAGCGGTACACCGCACATCCACATACTCACAACACACTCACACACACATCTTACATATTTCAATAATAAATAAATATTTAAATTCCTTTTTGTTATTCAAATCATATAATTAAAACATAGATAAACATGTATTTGTACTTAACTTACCTTTAAAATGAAAAATTGTTGATTCACTTTAGTGTCTATTGTGCTTTGTTTTTTTTTTTGGCTGAGCACTGTCTCCCAAAATACAGGCTGTAGCCTAGTTTGGGAATCAGTATTTAGTAATTTATTGTGCTAACTCTAAATCATAGAATAAGTTCCACACATTGTACTCCTTCTTTGTCAATAAACTTATTATATTGTCAATAAACTTATTATACCGGTGGCCCGGTTTTGAATTATGTTTGATATTTGAACAATTAACTGATTAATAATATATAGTATTATTAAAAGAAACAACAAATCAGTTTTAAAATGATCTCTACAATGTTTTTAAAAGTAAAATCAATTCAATAGTTGTGTTCTAAATACGCATGCAGCACGATTAGTTTGTCCCCATTCGTATATACCTATGTTCCTATAGTAACTTTGTCCCACTATTTTATCTTTCAATCCGCCACAGCTGTTCAACGAAGTGTGAAGTATTGATAGATGCACGGTTGCTGCCGCATCCTCTACTCCTCTTACATTATATTGCACTCACTATAGGCACGACTAAAAGTCCAGTTTTGCTTTTAAAACAGATAACACGAACATACATATAAATCATAAAAAATGGGTGAGCAGTTATGACCGTTATATATGGAAAACAAAATCTCTACTAACAATATTTATAGCGATTTGCTAGTATACTTCTAAACGGCTCTTTCTAAGCTTAATACTTGTGGCAGGATAACGCTTAGTACGTGCGGTTGCGCTTTTTATTTATTACTCAATACTTTCATATATTTGGCTTTGGATTGTCCTGTAAAAACCATCAGTCTCTGGTGCTCATCTCAAATAACATGTGCAATTGAGTTATTTTAGAATCAAATAGCTGTCGCTTTTATATTTTTTATCATAACAAAGGTGCTATCCTTACTTATATTATAAATGCGTAAGTGAGCATGTTTGTTACGTATTCACGCCTTAATTGATTCGACTGATCATCATGAATTGTTGTAAACACGTTGTCAGTAGAACAATTTTTTTTATACGCCTTTAGTGGCAAATGAGCATACATAAGTGGTCACCGTAGCCTATGGATGCCTACAACATCAGAAGCATCATTTGCACGTTGCCGACCCTGTAAAACCTTTCCAACACCCTTTTTGAAGAACCCTATACTGTAGTCTTGTGGGGAAACCTCGGCAGGGAGTTCATTCTACAACCGCTTAGTGCGGCACCAAATAGGTTGTAATGTGTGAGAATGTAATCCCTGGCGATGGCGAGCGGTGCGAAGATAATAAGTAGCTGAGGGCATCATCTCAAACAACGCCTCAGAACACAATCCATTATACAAGCTGTAGAACACACAAAGGGAGGCAAAGTCTCTTCTGAGACTTAGTGGCTCAATACCGCCTGAGAGTTTGGGCTCATCGACAATTCTCAAGGCTCGTCTCTGTACCGCGTCAAAAGGATCAAGCTGGTATTTTGGTGCCTAGAGATGACTGCAGAACTCCAAGTGAGGCCGGACTTGCGACTTTAATATATAGAAGCATTCTTTGCCCGGCAGTGAAGTACCGCTTAACTCTATTGAGCACACCAAGCTTTTTGGAAGCCAGCTTGACCTTACTCTCTAAATGACTACGGTACTGTACATCACTTGAGATGTCGAGGCCAAGGATTCCAATACTGTTGCAGATGGTGAAAGACATGTTCTGGAGATGTAGAGACACAAATGAATGAAGTTTTCTTAGCGGTGAACGCGCAGGCTTGTGTCTTAGCTAGCTTAAACACGACTGAATTTAGTGTTCTCCTTTCGGATTCCCTGAAAGAGCGTTTTAAAGAAATTGATTTACTTACCGTTGCATCGCAATATATATTTACGAATATTATGTTTATAAAACATAATATTCACTTATATAATAAGAATTGTGATATTCACAACTTAAACACTAGAAATAAGCATAAGTTAGTAGGTCCGTATCATCGTTTACATAAAGTTTACAATTCATTTGCGGGAGTCCGTATACGCTTTTTTAATAAACTACCGATTGATACTATAAATTTACCTTTACTCAAATTTAAAAGTGCTGTTAGATGTCAGCTTATTCGGAAGGGCTATTATTCAATCAATGATTATTTAAATGATAAAAGTTCATGGAACTAGTTGCTTATTTTACACAGAATTCAAACAATGTATGCACTATATAAGTCAATTTAGTTATGTGAAGGTACTTCGTGTTTATTTTGTGATGTTAAATTATCTTTCTTTTCTCTTAAACAAACGTTGTTTTAACTACATTTAGTCACGAACTACCTTTTCATGTCACAAAGTGTAAGTGTATGCGTCCTCATACCATACTACTGTCTATTACAAATGACTATCTACCTACTGATAAATATTATTTCAAACCTCAAATGCTTCTTACATAATATTAGTAACTTATCTTTATTTCTAGCATTTAGTTTTATATGGACAGTGATACTTGGCATAATGACTGCAACACCTGTTACATAAATGAGTTGTAAAATACTGAAATTATAAGTTGATGGCGATTTAAAAGAGTGGCCTTGAGTTTCTTGCAGGTATCTTCTCATGGGCTCAATCTTTTGCCTGAACCTTGCAATTAACATAAATGTAAATTCAGTAAATGTAATAAACTCACTAACCCCTTTGACGTTCATAAGTGTTACTTTGTGACCTAAGTGAATAAATGATTTTTGTCTTTGACTTTTTTGGATACTCTATCCAGAGTTTTCCCGACTTCAGACACAAGCCGTTCACGGCTTTCGTCCACTGTGGACGTTCACGGCTTTCGTCCACTGTGGATCGAGGGGCATTAGCGCGGCCCGTGTAATTAGTATCCTACACTACAGTACTGGTGCTGTCATTCGCAAAGCAATTAATGCCGTCAGTGACAACATATTGACCTGCAGCAGGACCAGCATCGGGGACAACGCAGAGCCATCTAGAGCAATCTTCGTCAACCACAGTTTGGATGCATCTGCCAGATAAAAAGCTGACAACCCATTAGCATAATCGCGTGGGCAGTCCGTACGATGATAATTTCAATAGACAAACTTTGTGCCAGACCCGATCGAAGGCCTTCGCCATGTCCAGGCTGACAGCCAATGCCACTTGGCTCTTAATGGCTAGTTCCCATCGGTGTGTGAGATACACGAGAAGGTTGCGGGTTGAGCGACAATGGCGGAAGCCGTATTGTCGCTCACTCAACAAATCATGACGCTCAAGGTACCTCAGGAGCCGACAGTTGATCATTCGCTCCATCATCTTGGAGAGAAGGGAAGTTATGGCGATAGGCCTGTGTAGTTCGATGGGTCAGATCTGTCACCTTTTTTTGGCACTGGGTGAACGATCGCGGTCTGCCATGAAGACGGAACTTGTCTTAGGAATAGGAAAGCGAGAAGAGGCGCATCAATACAGGACACATCTCAGGAGAACACTGCCCTAGCACCACTAGTATGCCGTCTGCCTTGCTCGACTTATGAACATCTAGAGACATTAGTGCCTGCCGGACCTTACGTTGAAAAATTGAGATTTCCAGCATGGAATAACCGCACCACGGAATGGTGGTTAGCACGGCGCCTCCGTCGTTCATAGTCAAATTTGACGCAAAGAGAGAACCCAACAAATCGGCCTACTCTTTGGTACTATGGGCTGTATACCATCTCGTTTTCGGAGTAGTAGCACGGTAGCACGGTAAAAATTACCTTCGGCAGCCAAAATACTTATTATCCAGAAAAAAGAGAGAGAGGCCGCGGGGATAAGCTAGTTTAAAATAATAATATAACGTACATCTACCACAATAATAAAGTTTCCACTATTTAAATATTAGCCTCATGTGAATATTTTATAAGCAAAGCGATTATATAAAAAAGAGCACGTAAAACTAAAAATCAGTCATCAGAAAAAAGATGTTTAAAGCATAAAGAGCTAACGGAACTTCTCTATTTATAAGACTATGTTTACTCTTTAAAGTGGAGTTAAAGCTGAATAAAAAAGTTAAAAAAATATTGCTGTAATCAATTAATTATTAGACATTCTAGATATTTTATTCGAATTTTATGCAAATGTAAACATAACTATTGAAAGGTATTTTAAGATACGGGACTAAAACACTCTATAAAATCCATAACGTTTTACGATAATTATTTACTTATTACTTACTGTAGTTAACAAGGATGGGATAAAAGGAGTTTAGCAGTAGGTTCAATTTATTCACTAGCTATATCATATAAGTTATAATAAATTAATCTCAGTTACCCCTCTCAATTTTTACACCAAATAATTACTAAAATATAGATAACGTACTTAAACAAATACGTACCGTTTAAAATTAATAAAATCTTTTACACTTAGTGTGAGTGAGAGAGCGTGTGCATATGTATATTTAAGTGTCGACTATAAATGTTTTGTAGAACTGGCTAGCTAAGTCTAACTATATCTAACATCGTATAATCTATATATATATAAATCTCGTGTTACGATGTTTGTGGTCGCACTTCTCAGAAACAGCTCGACCGATTTTATGATTTTTTTTATGTATATTGTAAGTATGAGTATAGGTCGTAAATTATATTTCATACCGCTAGGAGTTTAGTAGTTTCCCTATCAAATTAATTTATATAGCAGAACAACGTTTTCCAGGTCAGCTGGTAATAGATAACTTATTCTAATATGCGTAGGTAAACTGTCACTGAGTCACACTACATGTTGTCATGGTAGAACAAAGCACCTCTCAAATTGACGCACATCACTTTCAAACTCGCTTGCATTATTAATTGCTACGGCGTAGCAACTTGATGGGAAATTGTATTCCTTTATGCTCAAAGTGATAGTTGGGACAAGAGGTATGCGGCACCTGCGTTTGAAGCCATGCAAAGATCCTTTACGACCCTTCCGTGTTGATGGTATAGGCTATCATAAAGCCATAACGAATCGACGGCAAAGATTTACGTCAATAAGTCATTTGTCTATATTATCACACAGATTTTGCCACCCAATGGAATTGAACACTTACAAATACCATGTTTCACTTTTACATATGATATGAACACTGAGTTGTAAAAGCCTTCGGATAATATGTTTCGTAGTTACGCATATCTCTTTTCACCCTCTTAAAACATAATCTTAACTCATATGCGATAAATATGTTCATAGTTTTAAGAGGAAACAAGTGCGGTTGTTTTTCATCCTATTCCTATGTTTCGTTCCCCAACTGTACGACTCGTTTCGTATATATTTTAATTTGTAAGAGAACTTGAGGTCACTGTAGGTACATGGTTGCTTACCATATAGTTACATTATTTACGAGTTCTTTGTGAGAAGTTGAACTAATGTAATTTTGAAATCTTCATCACTGCGGGTTAGGTACTAAAATTTATACAATATTATGTGTCACCTAGCACTAATAATAGTGAAAGAATTTTTAGACTCGACAGTACCCTTAGATTTTCTTCTAAATAGAAACCATTTCCACATCTTTATAATATGATCCGTTGCAACTTTCCAACAAGCAGCGATACTTTTTCAAAGCTTTGTCGCTGTATATACACTATTACAAAGCTTTGGAAAATGCATAGAGCGAATTACTGCAACTTACTGTAATTACCTCGTTATCCACCATCATATTTTTTATATGTTCAGAAAGTGCCTTTATAAAATCAGATCTTTCGATTATTATGTATTAACTAGCTATCACTCGCGATTTCGACTGGGTGGAATCCATTTTCGCGGTATCCTAATTTTCTTAAATAAAAGTAGCCTAAGTTACTCCTTAGCCTTTCTTCCTTCAAGTTAACATCAACTATCGGCCAGTAAAATTCCAGTAAAAATCGACCTAGCCGTTTCAGTGATTAGCCAAAACAAACAGGCAGAGAGACGGACATAAATAAAAATAGTTTTTTAATATTGTTACGGCTAGTGCCCTCTGACGGCACTGTAGGGAACCGACAGTCCCTTCTAATAATTTATTACAGCACCATCTATTGACATCTTACGGAACTACGTATTTGTCGGTACGAGTTAAGTGGAGAGAGCGCTGGGACATTCTCGAATCATCGCGCTGTTGCGTGCCGTGTGAGACGTTTCTGGAAAAATCCAGAAGCGCCTTACCCGCGTATAAATAGAGCGCACGCGCACCGCCGAGTCAGTTTATTATCGTAAGCGGTCAAGTGTTCATCGAAGCGAACGGAAGCGAAAATACTACGGAGTTTGAAGCAGTTACAGTGGAAAAGTGTAGTTTAGTGTTTGTTGTGTATTAAAGTTAATTGTGTGCTAGAATAAAACGTGTTTTAGTCGGTAATATTGTTTTGTATTCTTATCCGTCGAATCCAGCACGTAACAATATATTTTGATTACTGAATATACTTTCATATGCATTCAGTAAAAAGCTGTATTTTGAAATTACAAACAGACACTTTAATTGTGTCTATTTGCATAGACAGAATGGCGGAAAGCAAGAATTTTAATAGATCTTTTATATTTTGTTATAAGGTCTAGTTTTAGACCTCAAGGTAGTCTGTAATATCAGATATAAGTTAATCGTTGCAATCTCTCTCAATAAATATTTTGCGCTAAGGACTTAACGGTTATATTTATACACCGTAATATTATTGCGTAGTTAAAACGTTTTGGTGAAATCTGTTATTATCTAGGCCTAATATCATTATTTTTGCAAGTTATATAATCATTCTTGCTTATGTCACAGTTTAGAAAGGGTTTATCCAAAATCTACGTGTTTCACAAAATTATAGCTGAAAATTGTGTACTCATTTTTTATTTATTTATTAGGAAGACAGCTTTGAAATACATAGTAGTATAAATAATATCCAACAGAGAGCCAATGATAAGTCTCCACGACTTTTAAAAGGACATCGCTCTCATTATAAATATTTTCCGTGTCACAAGTGTATTTAAAAACATTCAAATAAAGGAGAAATAATGCTCTTTGACACGTAACAACTATTTAGAAGTCACGCAATTTTTGTTGTCTTGTGTGGGATTCAAAAGTACAACACACGGTAAAGTGGCAAAGCCAAAGCAGCCACTCAAAGCACTACCCCATTCGTGCTGTGCAATTGGAGTTGTATACGTATACCGACAATAGTGTAGGCGTGTAGCGCCCCATAAGGGCAGCGTATAATTTTATTTAATTTGACACATAATTCTATGACATGATTCATTAAAAAACCATACAATATTGTTAATATTTAAGGGATTCAAAACATGATTAACCATTGCCTAATCAGTGAAAGTTTCTGGTACATTTCAAGTTTAAGTCGACAAGTGCAATTTCGGATTTCTATGTTTCTATTCATGTAAATGTATACGCCGTATACCTCCGAAAGGCAAGGCTTTAATTCCAACGCACGCATTAACACGTGCAAGTTAAGAAGGTAAACATTTAACTGTCTCCTACTCAACAGATTTCAAAATTATATGCTGCTATTAATAATTCCCTGACAAATAAACCTAATAAAGTTATTTCTTATCATATATAGAGGTTTATAAAAATAATGTCAGTAATATTATTTTCAATAAAACCGAAATAGCATTAAAAAACATGTGGAATATGCATATTCAAATCCAATTATGTTTGCCGCTGGTTACGACAGCCCTTAAACAAGTACAAAACAAACAAAATGGTCCGGTTGATATTGTGAGGTTTCCAGTTTTGATTTACAATGGGAAAGATACCTTGAGGCTTGTAACGTTTTCCGACTTTGTACGTCTTCTTGAGGCACAACCCAACAACCAGCCTAGGGTTATACCTTAACATTGTATTCACATATATATGTCTTCATTCCGTTTATTAAAGCCGGAGCACTATTGGGTTTTTGCTGTTATTTTATATCATTTGACAATGAATTTTGGTATGAAACAATTTGTAATTAATACTCAATGTTAAATGTTGCTCATTAGCTATCCTAACTAATATTATAAATGCAAATGTGAGTTTATTGTTTGCTTCTTTTTTACGTTTACATGTTTTATCTACTTGACCAATCATCAAGAAATACCTACACGTTTTCAGGGGTATAGAAACGGATATAAGGTACTTTTTACTCAATGCGAACGAAGCTGCGCTCAAAAGCTAGCTAGATAAATACATATACTATTATTATTATTATTATCAAATACTATATTTAATACAGTAAGACTATACAGTAAATTTATAAGTATAATAAAGAAGCAGATATTTTGACACGAAAAATACGTTTATAAATACAGCTAGTGCCTTAATTCCCAAGGCAGGTCATATCTTACACGTTTTATAAACTCAAGCCTACACCTAACTTTGCCCCGAGGTATTACGTCTTCTAATAAACAAAATGAAATCATAAACACGATGTTCAGTAACGTAGCTTTATTAGAAAGGAGATAATTTTTAAACTTCTATAGAGTTGAGCGCCGTGAGAGCGTCGAGACCTGGACTGGAGCCAGAAGCTTACATGGAAATCTTCATTTTATGTGATATAAATAGGTTTCAAGTTTAATGTTGAAATTCTCGTTGTAAATGCAATAACTACCTTAACTAGAAAGCTTCATACATTTTTAATGTTAGTTGCCCAGTCGAAATTTTTTCCCTTTATGTTCAACCAGTATATTTAGTGTTCGTTTATGAAACTTGTTTTCATCCACTTACATTGGACTTCGTCTGTATGATTGTTTCTACGCAAATATACACTTGGTGAATATTGGGTCCGCGCAATCAACTGCCAAACCACTATAGGTACAGGTTCCAGTGAATCGGAATTTAGTTATTGCTTTTGTAGTAGCATTTTAATATCAATGTACCATATTAATTTGTATTGACATGAAGTATTGGCATCGCTGGGTATTGTGTTTTCACTATAAGTATACATAGAATACATATTCATCTACCAATAACTTCAACAAAAATATATGACATTAAAAATGTAATTGATGATTATACAAATATCGTTAAGAATCTCATAGGCTTAAACAGATATACGCAACATATTACAGTTTGAAGAACGCAAAATTATAACTATCAGTGATACGTGTCTGTATATTAGTTATAAATAATTACCCACCATTTTATGTTCTTCTCGAATTTCAACCTATCTTAATTTCTAATTACATAGATATCCGATTTGTGATTTGGATAAAATACCTACCATACTGGTGAGCTTTAAGAGATATTTTTATTTTGGAAGCTCGCTCGCTCTTATAATTGTCTCTATATCAAGAGATACTTTACAAATATTCCAATGACGGACCAAAGAATACCGAGACTTGGAACAAGCATTTTTGTCCCGTCATTTCTGCAACTGCTGATCTCAACATGACAGCACGTTATATTTAAAAAATATATTACCTTATAGAGTACGTGGCTTACAAAATGTATAAGAGTCATCTGACGGTAACAAGATTGCCTAAACTATTGACGTTGGTAAGACAAAGTATATGATTCGCTAGTCTCCGTACTGCTAAAACTCTATGTTTTCGCTGCCAAAGAAAAGCTAATGCTCCCGGGCTCGCAGCATGTCACCTATACAGCAAGAAAGCGCCTCCGTATTTTCTCAGTCTGGCTAACGCGGGTTTAGGCAGTGATTCCTCGCTCTTGCTAACTATGTTATGGTATAAATGGGTTATTTAAGTTTTCCCTAAGGCAACGAGTATCTAAATATATATATTTCTGTATGTATCTATGACACTGAAAGCCTCCTAAATGGCTGGACCAAATTTGATGAAATTATTTTTTGGGTGTGTTCTAGTGGGATCCTGGATGGTATAAATTCACAATTAGACTCTGTAAGTGACGTTGCGATTGGTTTAAGTCGATTAAGCAGAACAACGCCTATCGGATTTATTAATAATTGTTTGAATATGATTGTATGTGGTCGAATTTGCGTAATAGTTGTCGTTTGATAATTTTGCTATAATAATTTAATCAAATATCGAATGCCCTGCAGTCAAATATCAAAATAACAACACATAATTATTATCCCACTTTCTCAAGCCACCTTATCTTACTCTAAACTTATTTATTTTTGGTAAAATTATTACTATATTAGTATTTTACCACAGTGAAATCCTTACTATTATCACAAATGCATGGTGCGTCCTGGTTTATCCTTCTTTCGAAGCGTAATGGACGGACACAATCTTTTGCAGTTCGTAATGAAAAATATTCCTGATAAAAAATGCACGGTTCTTACGTTATTCTAAGAGTAACGGGAACAAAGCCGCTGTTTACAAAATATATTTTTAAATACTTTATAGTATTCAGTATTATTTTAAACACTTTATAGTATTTAATATCATCATCTACATGTTTTTATGTAGGTCATATTTTTATTAAATATGCGCCTTTCTGTCACTCTTCGGTGACGAATATATTACAACAAAATTCTTCCGCGTTTGCCTTATGAGGTGGCAATATCACTACTAGAACGGGCTATTGTTTGCCTAACTGATAAAATATTTAACTGGACCGGGTAGATTATTGGCGAAGCATTTTCAATAAAGAACCCATCTAGGTTGGATCCAGTCTAGAATTAGCATCATAAGATAAAGCGGTGATTTTGGCAACATTCTTCTTCCGGACTGAGGTGCGAGATTCACACGAAGGTATGAATATTGCCTCGTACATAGCATTCCAGTGTTTCCTATCGTTGCTATTCCAATATGGATCAGGCTACCAGCTCACTTACTTCTTCTTTGAATTCAGTGTTCTGTAAGTAGGCGTAAAAAGTATTTCATTGGGCTGTCCAAGTGAGGACTGCCATATCACTTTTACTATATCATTTTACGGGTTGTTATCGATAACATTGCTGATATAGTAAGATAAGTCGATATGAGAATAAATAAATTAAAAATAAAATCACTATTTACGCTATTGGTTCTTAAAAAACGATGAGAGTGCGAGCGATGGTCCAAAAAAGACAAGCGGTATGAAAAAGTATGAAGACCTGAAGTGATTTTAATAATAATAATAATAAATTTATTTTGATGTCTTCGCAGTTGTTAATACAAAGTAACATAAATTTACAATCAGCTTAAATGACCTAACACTGTAAGAGAATTGGTGCCTGAAGTAGATTTTATAAAACCTGTATTACAGTATGGGTGGAGTAGATCTCATTGACCGAATGCGAATCACGTAATAGAACAAGAAAATGGACCGTTTGAGTTATCTCACACCTTTTTGACCTTACTCAATGCTTGGCTACAGAGTATAATACATACATACATACATAAATTTACGCCTGTTTCCCAGAGGGGTAGGCAGAGACTACGGATTTCCATTTGCTACGATCCTGACACATTTCTCTGGCTTCATTCACTTTCATAACATTCCTCATACACGCTCGCCGGTTTAAGGTGCTCTTAACCTGGCCATTATCCAGAACGTCTCCGATCTGATCAAGAAACGTTCGCCTCGGTCTTCCCCTTGCGACTGTTCCATTCACACTAGCCTTATAAACTTTCTTAGTCAGTCTGTTCTCGTCTATTCTTTCTACATGCCCAAAGCAATCTTTTAAATCTTTCAAACAATTGTCCATGTATAGGTTAAACAGCCAGGGTGACGCTACACATCCTTGTCTAACACCTTTTTCGATGTTAAACCATTCTGTGTAAGTCCCATTTATCCTAACACAAGCTCTGGAATCGTCATAAAGAGATTTCAGAGCTCGTGTGAGGTTGCTAATTACTCCATACATGGACAAAACTGACCAAAGTTCATTCCTCACCACTTTATCATAAGCCTTTTCCAGATCCACGAATGTGCAATAGACCTTTTGACCTTTAGCTAAAACTTTCTCGGCTATGCTCCGTAAGGAAAAGACCTGATCCGTACATCGCATACCATTTCGAAATCCCGTTTTTGCATGCCATATTTTCTAGTCGGTTACTTTCACAATCCTTTCAATTAGCACTTTCGCATACAATTTACCGATGACGCTGAGCAAGCTAATGCCTCTATAGCTTTTTCAATCTTGCTGTGAGCCTTTTCTCTTGTATAAAGGTACTATGACGGCCTTGCACCAATTACTAGGTACACGGCCGGTATTCCAGCACAAGTTAAAAAGGCGGCACAACTGATTTACTATGAGACCCTGTCCAGCTGTCAACATTTCGACTGTACTACTATCATAACCACCAGCCTTTCCTAATTTCATGTTTTTCAATGCTTTCATTATTTCATCTATACTAATAGGGCTTGCATCATTTCTGTCATTATCATTCATTTCGAAACTTTGCCCTTGCCATACCTCTTTTTCAAATAAACTTTCAAAATATTCCTTCCATCGATTCAGTACGCTCTTTTCTTCATTCAGTAAACTTCCATTCTTGTCTCTGTTGAAAAAGAAAAAGGTACAGCAAAGAAATATATCGTGCAGATGAGAGAATATAAATTGGATTTGGGTACAAAACTTGTGACATATAATGAAGAAGAAAATGATGTTGGTTCCGGAGGAGAAGAGTATGAAGAACTTGAACCAAAACATAAAAAGCGTAAGGTTTTTATAAAACCGATACCCTCTAAGGAACGCCGTACAAAAGCAGCTTTACACTTACCCGAACATGGTCCGAACCAATAGCACTGTAGGACAAACTGATGTGACAGAAAAACATCAGTATTGGAAAAAAAAAAAGTAACTTTGTTTTACGCCAAATCGGAACTGTTATTCAAATTTTCATGAGGGTAATGACTAGTCTTAGTATAGTATATAATATCAGCCCTGTATTAAACTATCCCACTGCTGGGCACGGGCCTCTTCTCACTATAAGAAAGGTTAGGCCATAGTCCACCACGCTGGCCTAGTGCGGGTTGGCAGACTTCACATATCTTCGAGAATATTATATAGAACTCACAGACATGTAGATTTCCTCACGATGTTTTCTTTCACCGTTAAAGCAAGCGATAATTAACTATTTAATATGCATATAACTTCGAAAAGTCAGAGATGCGTGCCTTGGGATCGAACTCGAGACCTCTGCGTGGCAGTCCAACGGTTTCCCACTAGACTATCGCTGGCCTTAGTATAGGCATTAGTTTAATTCCTAGTTTCTTGATCCCTACTTATGTTCCTAATTTACGACTGATTAGTAAATAATGTTGATTATTAGTTTACTTATGTTTATTTTTGGAGAATAATGTTTGAGAAAACGTTTAGTTATATTTCTTTATTTTTATATTTTCTAATAAAATACCGTAATATAAAAGATTGTTTCTTTTTTTAGATTATAATCCTATTCTAATTACAATTTATATACCAAACTTTTTTATGTCCTACTTAAATGACATAGTAATATCGTCACTTTGTCCTTTATAAAGGACATAGTGGAAAACCATTTTTTGGGAGGTTAGATTTTCTCTATTTTTCGGATACATTTTAACCGGTTAGGAATACAATACTAAAATTTCAGCAACATACTAAAAAAAAGTATATCTGGTAGGCAAGAGGGTATATATTACAAAAGAGAAGGCTAATATTCGCTTCTACTCGAATAAAACTCGAATGATTTAAGCGACGATAGTTTTTCAAAGCAAGTGTCTCTCTGTTTTTCCACTGACAAATACAAAAATAGAATGACGCTTGCTTCAATTTTCTATTCTCATATAAAGGGTTTTCTAATTTTGTTGTGTAATATCATAATATTAATTGACGAAGACTTAAAATTTTTCAGAGCAGATCCATCAAATACAGGTTGGTTCGAGAATTTATTTTCTCAAGAACAACGGGATGAATCGCTTATAGACTACAAAAGATACGAAAGAAATATCTTGCCCAATTAATGCAATTAAACTTCTAAATAAATATCCAGAAGGTATATTGAACGCGAATTATACTCTATATATATTATATGTTTTCTACACTATACTACATTAAGTAGTCTTGAGATCAATGTACATAAATATTTGTCCGTCACTACTTTTTTTCACTTGATAGTAAGTAGCTTGTGAAGCCCAGGACCAGATTCTTCCATCTTAAGTGCTTTGATTGTAACATTGACATTGTCATTTGTAGATCTCACGTCTAGTTTAAATAATTTATAATAAACCAAATAAGACATTTAAAATTTATTGTAAGGAATGTGATGAAATTGAATTAAGCCAGAGAAATGTGTCAGGATCGTAGCAAATAGAAATCCGTAGTCTCTGCCTACCCCTCTGGGAAACAGACGTTAATCTATGTATGTATGTAAGTAAAAATATTTTAATCTATATATTAACATAAATTTAAAATCATTGATTGAATTATATTGTATGCGAGCTATTAAATTACTTTGAAAATCTATTTGATATCAGAATCTTTGTATAAGAGATAAGTAAATCGTCTTTACTAACGTCTTCCAGCTATCTTAAATTCACACAGCACAGAGATAAAAAACAAGAGCTATCAAAGCTATAAATTGGTGTTTTCGAGCGGTAAAGACCTTACCTTTCCAGTGCTCACAAAAATTTTGCTTAACTCTGTGATCATTGCGAATCACCCGCTGTTTGTGCGCACTCGTTCAAAACCCGCTGACGGAACTACACACTCATATTTCTCATCTCGAGTATCTCGCTTTTACTGTCGTAGTATGTCTAGTTCGGGTAGGCTTCACCACAATTCGTACACAAATTCGTTCTAAAATTTATTGAGCTTTCAGCTAATACTGTTTTTCAGATAAGAACTTTCTACTTAAACAAATTCGTAATAAGAGCTTGTGCTTCTCTACAAGCACTATCTTTTGTTTTGATCGTCCGATGCTTTAAACGATTAGGTTTCCTTGGTAAATCTCTGAATTATTACTTCGGATTGGAACAGCGCCCGATAAAAGCCGTTAAAGACGACCCCTATAATATTAGGTCTTAATACTGCCGTATATATTGTGGCTTAGAAAAGGTCTCGGGCTTAGAAAAGAACTGCTCTATCTATTTCTGTGGGTGTTCTCAAGGATCATCTAGTGGTATTTACCAAAGGCTATTCAAAGCATTTTTCAAATCTTCGGAGTGAGACTGTATTGTAGTTAGACTTTAGACCTTTATACCTTATATTCCGTTGGTTGTTAAAGTAATAATAATTTATAGTTGAAAGTTTCAAATAGTCACTTTTTTAATACTCTTACTTTTTTATTCCAATACAGCCTAGTAGGTAAAACAAAACGCGATATAATTTGTAATAGTTAATTATAGAATACATCTTTGCGGCTGTATTTTAGTTTATTGGTGGCTTGATTAACTTTATTAGTGATTCTAGATTCTTTAGCTTTAGTATATACCGTCTAAACAGACGCCCTTCCCTGAAGATACTTATATATATAAATATATATATGTATATATATAGCTTCAATTGCTGCTCGCACTTGCAACAACAACTGCTCGAGATTGAAACTGCATAAAAAGCTTGGAGGATAGCTTCAATAGAAGGATGACTGAGCTTGAGGCATGGCTTCACAGTACTGAACCAGCTAAGGAAACTGCAGCTAAAGTGGCAGAAGAGTTCCGTACCTTTCGTGAACTCATCTTCAACATGCTTGGCCTGCTTCGCAAGCAATGAATGAGTGCTACAGAATGGTGGATACAATGGAGACGAGGCACCAGCGTAAGGCTCTCATCTTCTTGGGCGTTCCTGAGACGGATATGGAGGATTGCAATGTTACCACCCTGGATATAATTCACAAGACACTTGGGTTGAATGACATCTTGCTCCCTAATCTTGAAATCAGGCTTGGAACACAGAACAAGGAACATTCACGGCTCTTACTTGTGTGGTTTACTTGCAATAAATTGAGAAGTAGTGTCTGGAGAGCTATGTCAGCCTTGAAGGGGTCAGCAGTCTCAGTTAGAGAGTTCTTAACCAAAACTCATCAGGCCGTTTTCGTTAAAGCTCGTCAACGTTACGGCATGAAAGCGATGTGGACTCAGGATGGCATCATTGTCGTTAAAACTTACGATTGAAGTCACCGTAAGGTCTTCTCGATGGATGAGCTCACTCTTTTGCTGGAAAAGTATCCAAAAGTACAGGAGCAAACCTCGTTAGCAACGATCAGGAATAACGTAGGCAGCAACATAGTAAGAAAAACAATATGCGGCGATAAGCTTTCGTTACTTGTGTTTGAATTGTATGGTCGAGAGTATTTAGTTCGGTGGTAATAGTACCATCCTATCTTTGTAGATTTTTAGCAGCGAAGCTTGTATGAACTTGCTTATTTACTATAACTTTATTCACCCTCACTCACAAAATATATTATTAGTATTCCAACAAACAACCATACAAGTTTCGTTTTGAAACGCTAATCGTTTACGTTTATTTATGTGCAGCTAATATTGTTACGTTTTCTTTTTATTTTAAATATTATACTTTCTATTTATTTTTAAATAGTGTGTAACAGGTTGCTGGAGAGTGGTGCAGAGTTTAAAAGTTGCATTAATTAAAGTGCGTATACATATATCATAAGTTATTATTTTATTTTACATATTTTATTTATTTATTTTTATTTATTACGATAAATAAAAATAAATAGTATATTGTTATTTTTTTTTATTATGTTATCTAATAATGAGTCATTTATTTCTGCTGATGAGGCTGCCAGTTTGTCGAGTGAGGATAGTTTTTGTTCGGTCACTGATACGATGGTCGATTTTGTGCTGCAGACATTTAATCAACAGCCTGAATGTTGTTTGAACATTTATCACCTGAACGCTAAAAGTATTCCCAGTCATTACAGCAACTTTCTTGAGACTTTTAGCAACACCAACGTGCTTGCCATCCTCATTTCAGAGAGTTGGCTCAAACCTCATCTTCTCTCAACCACGTACCCTCTACCCGGCTACATTCTTATCAGGAATGACAGGGTTGTACGGAGAAGGGGTAGTGTGGCTATTTATCTGCGTAGTAATCTGTCATATAAAATCCTTGTTTCGTCTCCTTCTAACTACACTTCATCTGTTTGTGTCAAAGGAGCTAAGACTGTCCTTGGGGTTGTTTATAGTCCCCCTTCAGTTGACTACTTCTCTAGTTTCGAATCGACTCTGGAATCTTTAGGGTCAGAGTACTCACATCACGTCATCATGGGCGATTTTAACACTGACATCCTATCTCACCATTCCTTGCGTTCCCGTAAACTCCTCCAAATTATAAAATTCGCCAGTGTTCACATTTTACCTTTAAATGCAACCCATCACAACATTGCTGGGATTGATACCTGACTGGATCTTATTCTCATCTCTGCTCCTACCTTAGTCCGCCGTCATGGCTAACACCTGGCTCCTGGATTTTCCCATCATGACCTCTTATTCCTTTTCTATAACCTTAAACCACGCAAACCCTGTCCTAAAATTCTGCACTGGTGTTGTTTTGGGCGGATGGATGTGGACAAGCTTCGTAAGGATGCTTCTGCTCTTAACTGGGAACCTTTGGAGACAGCTTCCACGGTGGACCAAAAGGTTGACATTTTTACTAACGTCGTTGTGACCTTTTTGTAGTCCACGCTCCCGTCCGTAGAATTAAAGTGAAGCGACCTCCCGCGCTTTAGATGTCAAGAGGTATTCGGATGGTGATGCGGCGCAAGGATCGTGCATTTCGCAATTTAAAAAAAATCGCTCTAATGTCAACTGGTCTCTTTTTAAAGTTGCAAGGTATCGGTGTAATCAGATGATACGTAATGCAAAACGCCGCCATATTTTTAATAATATAACATCCTCAGCTCCTGCTGATATCTGGCGGTTTCTTCGAACCCTAGGCATTGGCAACAATCATCAAAATTATCCACGTACGACGATTGATTTGGATGATATCAATCAACATTTCACCTCTTCTATTTTGCTGGATCAACAAATCAAGAGTCGTACTGTGGATTACTTAGCTAACCTACCCAAGACCAACATCGATCATTTTCTGATTTCTTCTGTGGAACCGGGTGAGATCAAAAAGATAATCCTAAAGCCGTGGGCCGTGATGAATACCGTTACGGCCCACGGCTTTAGGATTATCTCGTCATAGTCGTCCTATGATCACACCAATTCTTGATCAACTCCTGCCCGTCATATCCCATATCGTTAATTTTCTCTTGACTCTGGGATTTTCCATCCTTGTGGCGTATTGCCTTCGTCATCCCTCTTCCCAAGGTACTTAGTCCTTCCCTTCCAAATCACTACCGACCCATAACCATTCTTCCTTTTCTATCTAAAGTGCTCGAGGCCTGTGTACACAAACAGCTTACACAGTTTGTGAACCTGAACAAACTATTAACTCTTTTCTTCACGGTGGTCATCATAGTTAACCACCTATATTTTGGCGCGTATTTAAGAATGGCGCTATCTTACGGAAGTGCTGTGTACTACGATCGTTTAAGGAAACCTAAACGGCACAGAGACAATTAATTGTTACCAGCGCCACGGTCATCTACTGTACTAAACTTTCATTCAAAATCGTCGTATTTGTGGTTTCTATGGTGCGTGCGAGTTTTTTTTTGCTGGTAAGTAAATATTATCATTTAAATTCTAATTTTTGTTTTATTGTGTGCAATATATTTATCTAAATACATGTTGGGCAAAAAATAAATGTCCGGCTGCCGTACTTTTTGTAAAAAGTGAGCTTATTCAATGTGGTTAGCGGCGGTAACCACTGTGAGACAACTAACATTTTTTTGCGAAGTTTTGATCAAAAATAATAAACTGATTATTTTTACAGGAAATGCCTAAAAAGAAGCTATCAGACCGGAATATTGAAAACGAGCTGTTGTTTGAAGAGATACCTTCAGATACTGATAGTTGTGCTGGTGGTGATGGCTCAGACACAGAAGATCTACTCGAAATTGAAGAAGGGCCAAATGATTCGCAAGAAATTACACTAGGTGAGAGTTTTTTACCATCTGATGAGGAGTTTGATTCTGACGATGAGATTCCCCTAGCTCAGCTGGTACAGAATAGACAGCCCGCTGCCGTAGCTGTTACGCCGTCAGTCCCTGCCATAAGACCTCCAAAATGGAAACGAGCTTACACAATTTTAGCTCCTGACGACTATACACCATCAGTCCATTTGCCTGAAGAAATATCTCGTTTAGCAGCACGCCAGCAGTTGAGCCCTCTTAGAATTTTTCAATTGCTTTGGGCAGACGACGTCATACAGCACATAACGTTTCACACGAATTTATATGCTGAACAAAAAGGAAATACCTATAAACCAGTTACTACGGATGAAATGTCGGTGTTCATTGCTCTGAACTTAGTGATGGGTATAAAAAAAAGTCCAAGTTACAGAGACTACTGGTCATCTTCACCTGATTTACGTGATGAGTACATATCATCTTTTATGTCACTCAATCGATTCTCTTGGATCCTCGGTAACTTACATCTGAATGACAATAATCTACAGCCTACGCGAAACGATCCTCATTTCGACAAATTATACAAGATTCGACCATTCATAGAGATGATTAGAGAAGCTTATAAAGTAAATTACAATCACACAGAAAAATTGCTATTGACGAATCTATGATAAAGTTCAAAGGCAGGAGTACTTTGAAGCAGTACATGCCCAAGAAACCTACAAAGAGAGGGTACAAAATGTGGACGAAGTGTGCTTCTACTGGCTATTGTTTAGATTTTGAAATTTATACTGGAAAGATAGCGAATAAAACGGAAACTAACTTAGGAGGAAATGTTGTCATGAGATTCTGTGAGGGATTAGAGGGCAAGAACCACAGGGTATATTTCGACAATTATTTCAATAGCTATGAATTACAGGTTGATTTACGACTAAAAAACGTTTATGCATGTGGTACGGTAAATTATACTCGTAAACATCTTCCTGCTTTGAAAACTGACAGGCAATTGAAACGCGGGCAGTACGATTATAGAGTTAGCGACAATCAGATGGTTTCCTATATGAAGTGGAAAGTTCTGTTTTCATCTTGACTAACTTTCATGACCCACGAAATGAGGTTCATGTGACAAGAACTGAGAAAACTGGAGAGAAGGTTGAAGTTCCATGTCCTTTAGCCTTGAAGGACTACAACGAGAACATGAATTTCGTGGATAAATTTGACCAGCTGAAAGGGAGCTACGCAATCGATCGCAAGTCAAAGAAGTGGTGGCATCGTATATTCTTTCATTTTCTAGATTGCACAGTGGTAAACGCTTTTATCATCTATAAAGATCTCCAAAAAGACCCCAACTCTTCTTTAGATGAATTGTGCCTGAAAGATTTTCGGCGACATGTTTACCAAGATATGTTGGCTCCTGCATATGTCAGTAACAAGAGAGGACTGTCGCGCAGCTCCAGCAAACCTAACTCACCTACCTGCTCTTTCATCAAGAAGCACAAGCCTGAAGTCCCACGTGCAATAAGGGTTTCTCTAGCAAACCATCAGCCTGTAAGAGGCACTTCAAGACGCTGCAGTGTATGTAGCACAAAAGACATGCCTGTACGTACTGTATGGAGCTGCAGGATATGCAAGGTACCTCTCTGCTACCGAGAAGGAAAAACTTGTTTTAATGATCAACATGAATATTTGTAATAATAATGTTCCTAATTTGATTCTGATCTCATTTCTGTGATTTTAAATAAATACATTATTTTTCGTAAAATTGTGTACGTTTATTTCACAGTGGTTACCCTAGGTAACCACCCCATATTAGACCCCCCTGGTAAGGAATTAAAAAAAAATTACAGATATGACTTATTTTAGGCCTAGAGACTACATTTTTCTGATAATTGTTTTACTTTTATCGGTAACAAAAATCTGTGCCGCAAAGAGTTAAGTCCTCTCCAATCTGGCTTCAGGTCATAGCACTAATTCTACTCTCCTCAAAGTGACTGGCGATATCAGGGCGGGTATGGAGGATAATAAAGTCACTGTATTGGCTTTGATTGACTTCTCGAACGCCTTCAATATCTACACAACATCTTACTTGCGATGCTATCCCATCTTAATATATCACCTGGTGTACTTGAATGGTTCTCGACATATCTTCAGGGGCGCCAGCAGTCGGTTCGCATCAATGACACATCATCGACTTTGCGTGATCTCCATTCTGGTGTTCCTCAAGGACACATTTTATGTCCTTTACTATTTTCTCTATTTAATAACTTCATAACTCAGAATCTTCAGCACCCGTATCATCTCTTTTCTTAATAATAATAGTATTTTATTTCAATTTGTGTTACAAATTTTCGCTTATTGTATTATAACTAAATCCAGACATTAGTTGAACTTATAATAAAAGTTTGCTGTTGACGACCGTACTAATATTAATTGTTTTACAGTCGTCAGCGTCTTCCACCCTAATACAAATGGTTTCATATTGAAAAATGATTACATATTAGAAAGTTCTTCATAATAACTACAATAACAATAAATTATAAAATAGATTAATAATCTTACATTATAATAGAAATAAAAATAATTTATAAGTATAGGATTTAATTACGAGTTAAAATCAATTAAGTATTTTATAGATCAATTTATTATTTGGAGATTAATTATAGGTAAAATAATAAATTAAGTATGATGCTGCGCTTCCATTTACCACAGTCGAGAGTTGTGTGGGTGTATGTGTGCGCGCGCGTGTGTGTGTGTGTGTGTGTGTGTTTGTGTATGTGTGCGTGTATGCGTGTGCGTGTGGGTGTGTGTGTGTGTGTGTGGGTATGTTTTGTATGTGTGCATGTTTGCGTCCTGTGAGAGCTACTTAAGTTTTTGGTTATCTACTAATTATTCCGTTGTTTTATAGTCAAGCCCTTTCAGCCAACGAACTATAACTGTTTTGAGTTTGTCCATTGATAATGAGTAGATGTTATTCACAGGATTGTATAAGAAGTTTCCAAGAACATAGTATTGTCGCCTAGCGAGCGCGGTTTTGTGGGGGGCCACCGAGTAAATTTTGGTTTTGTTGCGATTTACAAGCGGTATAATAGTAGTGCATTTGTGCTTTTGCATTATCAAACCCTTGACAAAGAGTTGTCTTACTGAGAGTACAGGGCACTCGCTATAGAGGAGCTCCGTACTGTAGCGTCTGTGTGTATGCGTGTGTGTGTGTGTGTGTATGCGTGTGTGTGAGTGTGCGTGTGTGTGTGAGTGTGCGTGTGTGTGAGTGTGCGTGTGTGTGTGAGTGTGCGTGTGTGTGTGTGAGTGTGCGTGTGTGTGTGAGTGTGCGTGTGTGTGTGAGTGTGCGTGTGTGTGTGAGTATGCGTGTGTGTAGGCGTGGGTGTGAAGGTGTGAGCGTGTGTGCGTATGTGTGTCATATTAATTGGTATATTCTTAAACGTACTAATTATTTAAAGCACTAAAGAATTAAAGACCGCAACAGTATATTCTTAAGAAGCTCTCAGTTACCTCATAAGCAAACCGTACCGGCCAATCAAACACTTCCTTTTTAAATTGTCGCAGAGTCATATTGATAAATTATATAATAATATTATTATTATTATTATTATTATATACACAAAATAGGGTATCTAAATCAGTTGAGCGCCTAAGTTTTCTAACTATTGGCCTAAGCTTTCTTATTCGAGTAGTTAGCTTATTAATATGTGGTGTAGTTAGCTTATTAATACCAGGTTAAATTTTGTCTGTTCGTACCAACATTGGGCAGGTGCAGCTATGTTCTTGGAGACATGTACATACATGTCTCCAAGTACATGACAACATGACTGATGTCATGACACACATATGACATGATGACAAGAGCACATGCTTTAATGTTAAAGTGTGGTGGTGGTTGGGCATTTGCTCGGTGAGAGAACGTAATATAACTGGTTTTATTTAAATTTATCGTGAGAAGGTTATTTTTAAGCCAGATATTGACCTCCCTCAGTGCATGCCCTGTATGATTTTGGGTCTCCTCTCACATACTGCCATGCATTATCAGAGCGGTATCGTCAGCGTATGAAATAATTTTACACTTAAGTAAAGATTTTGTACATAAGCTATTGACACACACCAAGAAAAGTGTTGGAGACAAAGCAGAACCCTGCGGCAAGCCGATTGTAAGAGATTTGTGTTCACTGGTGTAGTTACCTACCTTAGCACACTGGGTACGGTTAGTAAGGTATGAACGAAATATGTCCAACACAATGCCTCGTAAACCGATGCATTCCAGTTTATGCAATAATAAGGGTACAGAGACAGTGTCGAATGCCTTAGACAAGTCTAGAAATACACCTACGACTTTTGATGCTCTGTTAAGATTTTTTGCAGCCGTCTCCTTTAACAGTATCGTCGCATCCTCTATAGACCTACCTTCGATGAAACCAAATTGGTTTGAGGCTATAAATTGTTCTTATGAAGATATGCAGTGAGTCTCGAATTTATTAGTTTTTCGAGTATTTTGGATAATACTGTTAGTACCGATATCGGTTTGTAGTTGCCAAGACTGCTTTTATGGATAAGGTGTATAAGAGCCTTCTTAAAATGTTTGGGAATGTTCTAATTGACAGACACAGATTAAACATGAATGTAAGTGGTGGTATTAGGCTGACCCTTCCTATTTTTATTACTTGACTCGGTGTATTATCGATGCCCATAGCAGTATCAATTTTAAGGTTTTATGCCAATGACCTACAGTTATATGCCCAAGACACTGTGGATAATCTTCCTCAAGCCATTACTAAAGTAAATGCTGATCTGGAAACAATTGGAAGCTGGTCTGGCAGATTTGGATTATCTGTTAACCCGACTAAGTGTCAGTCAATCATAGTTAGAATTCAATGATTTATAAGCAGACTGAACACCATTACTTTTCCACCTCTTGTATATTATGGGACACCTATTTCGTTCAGTCCTACTGTAAAGGATCTGGGGTTGGTCATTGACTCCAATTTAAATTAGCAAGCTCAGGTTATTAGTGTCAGTCAGAAAGTAACATGAACTCTGCGCGCCTTGTATCGCCTGAAGAATTTTCTGCTATCTAAGACAAAAATAATGCTTGTGCAGACCTTAAAATTTCCCTTTATTGTCCATGGTGATGAGTGTTACTATGACCTGAATGCAGATCTACTCGATAAATATGAACGACTTGTAAATAAATGCATTCGATTTATTTATAATCTTCGTAAATATGACTATGTTTCATTTTATAGATCCACTTTAAAATGGTTACCCATTCGTCAACGCCGTAGTTTGCGTGCTCTTATAGTATTATTTTTATTCTAACCTCACCTAATGCACCCACTTATTTAACCTGCCCTTTCTAATATCTATGTGCAAATCATGATAGAAATCTTCGTTCTTGCAATAACCTCCTCTTATTTTGTCCCTCTCATACATCTGGTTTTCTACATTCTTCCTTCTTCGTCCAGTCCGTTTAACTATAGAATGCGCTCCCTCATGAAGTCAGGATGTCCACAACCCGTTACACTTTCAAAGTGAAAGTACGTGCTCTTCTTCTTGACAGTTTATCAGATTCATCTTATCAATAATATAATGTCGTCCTCCTGACCGAATTTCCGTCACGCGCGGCGGCCAATCTTAACGGAAACTGGCCATCGGCGCCGGAGACAGTATAGTGCACAAGTGTGTGCGCAAACTCAAGTGCACTCTCTGTTCCCTAACTCTCCTGATCCGATGGGACTAATAAGTAATATGTTTATTGGTATGTATATATTATGTAATGTATATTTACTATTATGATATTCTTAGGATATGTAAGTGTATATTTCGTGCTAATGTATGCACCTGCTACTTTTTAACTCTGCGTCACCTAATGGTTGACTGGTAGATAATGCCTGTGGCATTAAGTCTGCTAAAATACTATTTCGTACATAAAATTTAAATAAATAAATATACAGGGTGTCCAAGAACCTGGCGTCCAACTGGATTCCCACGATGCCCCAAGTTCTAACAGTACTCAGAAAAATATTTTAAAAAATCCACCCCATGTACTTACAGAATTATACTGATTTCAAAAAAAAAGGGGAAATGAGCACCCTGTGACATACTTTTGAATGCTGTGACTGCTAATGCTGATAATTTCGATATTTCTTGGAGGTTTTGTAATCTAGGGTATTGCTGTGTCTAAATAGAATGTAAAAATAAAGTACTTATTGTACCATTTTAAAATAAAATATTATTTTAACTAAAGGTGATATGGAAAACTATTGAATTTCGCAACTTTGACCGACTGTAGTGTAAAAAAAATGTACCAAAATAGTATGGCAAGTGACGTCAAATTTTGACGCGTTTATTCCTCTTTTTAAAAAGGTATAATACTTACACATTAATTTGAAAAAAAAAAATTTTGATAATATTTTTACTCAACAACCCAATTTTTACGATGTCTTACAGAATTCTTAGAAAGAAAAATTTACGACGAATTGAATCTAACCTCTAAAGAATTACTGTTGTATGCTCATAAAAATAACAACAGGCCTCTCAAAAAACAGGTTAGACCGTAAGGGACGGTATGTGCATGCATCTCACCATAGTGATTCGTTATTACAACAGGAGGGAGCAAGACAGAAACTATCTTTGCGATTTGCTGGTTCTTCTTTATGGTACCCCATTATTCAGGTAAGAGTGAGGGAGAAAAAGGTTAGAGGTGCGAGTGAGATAGATAGTGACGCTATCTGGGATCGTGCTATTTAGGATAACAGTACGGTCAGTACGCGTCACTGCCTCCTGCCGTTACTACGCACCTCTCTCTTATTGTTACCATTGATCACGTACTACGATTTAAAGCTTTGTTTATTGGACTCGATTACTCTTTGTGCTCTGGACTTTGAAACGAACTCTTTACGACGACCTTTGCCTGTGTTTGGACAGTTTGTGTTTTGTGTGTGCTACCATGGCGACCTACACTCCGCAAGAATACGCAAATATGCACTACATTTATGGAGAATGTAGAGGTAATGGACGAGCTGCAGCGAGACTTTACAGAGAAAGGTATCCGAGGGCTACGCGATATCCCGACCATCGAGTTTTCATTAATGTGCACAGATCACTATGTGACGGGCGGTTCCCCAATCAAGTAGCTGGTGAAGGACGACCCGTAAATGACTTCATACGCGATGAAGTTTTAGAGGCGGTGTCGGCAAATCCAAGCATCTCTGTGCGAGGAATAGAAGCTGATACGGGGATACCGAAGAGCACAGCACACAGTATTCTCCAAAAAGAAGAATATCATCCGTACCACGTACAGCGAGTGCAAAGTCTTTTACCTCGAGACTATCCGAGCCGAGTCGCGTTTTGTGAAACAATCCTGCAAAAACATCGAGAAGACGAAAACTTTATCGACAAAATTTTGTGGTCAGATGAATCTACATTTAAGAAGGATGGCTACATGAACCTACACAACTTGCACGAGTGGCATGTGGAAAATCCGCACTTGATGCGAGAAGATAGATCCCAGTACCGGTTCAAAGTGAACATGTGGACCGGTATTCTCTGTGGGAATATTATTGGTCCATTTGAGATGCCCGAGAATTTGACTGGCGAATCATATTTAAATTTTCTTCAAAATGATTTGCCAAACTTACTAGAAGAGACCCCACCAGATATGTGGTTCCAACACGACGGCTGTCCAGCACATTTTCGCGTATCCGTTAGAGAGTTTTTGGACGAGCAATACCCGAACAGGTGGATTGGGCGATCAGGAACAATCCCGTGGCCAGCCCGCTCACCTGACTTAAATCCGCTGGATTTTTTTTTCTGGGGAACTATGAAGGAGCTCGTTTATGCGAAGCCCATTAATGACATCGCTGACCTTCGTGAGAAGATAACACAAGCAGTGCAGGTGATACGTCAAAAAAGTTACTCGCGAAACATAAAGCGGTCCTTTTTAAGGAGAGTGAGAGCTTGTATTGCCGCGGGTGGTCAACATTTTGAACATTTATTGTAATAAAATATCTTTAAACTAACATTCTTTGCTTTTATTCTACTGGGAACCCATCTACCTGTGTGTATTTCCTTCTTGCTCACTCTTGGAACCGAAGTAAATAATAGTAGTAACATAACAGTTTCTAAGATAAGAAAGGGTCCGACAGTTACCGTTAGTAGGTAGGCACTTCGTAAAAATTGGGTTGTTGAGTAAAAATATTATCAAAATTTTTTTTTTTCAAATTAATGTGTAAGTATTATACCTTTTTAAAAAGAGGAATAAACGCGTCAAAATTTGACGTCACTTGCCATACTATTTTGGTACATTTTTTTTACACTACAGTCGGTCAAAGTTGCGAAATTCAATAGTTTTCCATATCACCTTTAGTTAAAATAATATTTTATTTTAAAATGGTACAATAAGTACTTTATTTTTACATTCTATTTAGACACAGCAATACCCTAGATTACAAAACCTCCAAGAAATATCGAAATTATCAGCATTAGCAGTCACAGCATTCAAAAGTATGTCACAGGGTGCTCATTTCCCCTTTTTTTTTGAAATCAGTATAATTCTGTAAGTACATGGGGTGGATTTTTTAAAATATTTTTCTGAGTACTGTTAGAACTTGGGGCATCGTGGGAATCCAGTTGGACGCCAGGTTCTTGGACACCCTGTATATATAGGTATTTATTTATTTATTTAAATATATATAAGTAATAATAACTTTATTAACATAAAACTTATTGTAGGGTTTTTACAATAGCAGGTTACATCAATAGTTTATTGTATCTAAAGGGCATCAAAATGTATAGTCTGATAAAAAGAAACAATGTAGGAGCAATGATAATGTATGCGAGCTATTCAATTACTTTGATATAAAATAAAAAGACATTTCTTCCCATGCTTACGTCAGGAAATCATATTGTCTGGGTAATCATACTCGTGAATAAGGACATTATTCTTGAAGCATTCTTGTAGATGTTATATCCTGTTATGATGCCTCTTACAGCACTCTTATACGGGTCTCTTATAATACCAAGTTTATGTTGGAAAATATTTAAAATTATTCAAGTATATGTATTCAATATTTTTGGTTTAACCTATTACTTCGAAATTGATCTTGATTTAGCTTACGATTGTGCTACACATAAGTATACGATGTCCGTTCAAATCGGTCCAAAATAAAAGCAACTTAAACTTGTCTACTAAACAGAGTGAAATTATAAATATCAATAGTTGCGTTATTTTGAAACAGTAATTAGGCTCCTTATATGCCTGAACTTACCAGAAAATAAGTTTCGGGCACATTCTTCTGAATATCCAAGTGTCGCATATTTAAAAAGTAACAAATACGTAACATTTAAGTAATGATACCAATTCTTGTATTGGTTGAGAGTTTTAATAAAGTTTTCGAAGGTGTGTAAAATGTGTTGATTTGTCCCTAGCTAACAGGGATCTAAATCATCATAGTTTATGTTAAACATAAAAATGTATTCTCACGAAATTTTATTTGTAACATATTTATTAATTTGTACTACGTCACGCAGCGGTTCGCGTTTCTAAAATGGTTATGACCGTATAAACACAGACTATTAAGACGAAGTAGCTTTTAGCAAGGATATAAAACAACATGATTATTTCTTTTACAAAAGAAACCTTAAAAGAAAGTCGTTCCAGATAATAAACGCAAGTTAACTTTAAAAAAAACATTAACTTTTACTTGAGAAAAGATAATTCGGCTGCATCACGAAAGGTATCAGACGGCGAGATAGCTCTGGTAGCTGTTACATTACAAACTTTATCTAAATGTTGTTAAAACTTTCTGGCGTTGTTCAAGAAAACTCAATATGGGCGAAATATTCATTTGAAAATAAATTACACTGTCGCAAGACGAATCATGTTTGTTACTCCGCTCGCTTAATTATTAATGTATATAAACCGTGATTAGGTATAAATTTGCCGACCCTACCACAATCATAACTTTAAGCAGTGTTTTGACTCCACTTGACCAGAAAATTTTGGAGAATATTATTCAAATACGCGTTGCGGAAAGGTTATTTCCAATGAGTGACCAAGTTTATTTTAGTTTTATTTAACAATGTTTACATTGCCGTCATTTTATATGTATAAGTGTTATTTTAGCATTGTATGAATCATATGTTAAATTATTTCATAGAAATTATGTTGATTTCATTTGTAATTGCTATTTGTAACTAATTAAATTTATGTTGCTACTAAAACAGATATTGAAATAAATTTGATTCATAATTACATTCACTATTTATTACTTGATCTAATTACATAATTATAGTTGTGTTACCTTCATAGCAATTATGCAAGAATTAATATTAATAATTTTTGCCGTTTATCTAAACCTAAAAAAATATTTTTAAGATCCTTTAAGGCGTAAGTACTTAAAAAGTTCTACTTCTCTTTAGTGACCTTCCAAATTTCACAAAAGCCTATAGACAGGTAATTCAATAGATAACTCCAACAATTAACCTTAAAAGTTGCCATTAGGCACAATGAAAGCTTTTGTCCCCAAAACATTAGCCATTTTATCGGCCGAAATGAAAATATTAACTAAAATAATCTACTTTGCTTCGCCACCTTTCAACCTCTGCGTAGGACTATCAGCATATTTTTTATTTTACATGAATTAATCTAATTCTTCTTTCAACCATTACTACTTACAATAAAATTGCATTTTCTTTGGAGATTTTATAAAGTTTCCTAGATCGAAAGTCGTAATTATAATATGCTCTTATGACCTATAGTATACCTATAAACACTGAAATAAAACTCTTTTTATAAAATCTTTATAAATTATTGTATTTATTTACTCTTCTAAACGACGTAGCACTGAAATGAATAATATAGTAGGAATATAATTTAAATACCATCAAAGTGGTAAATAAGTTGACTATTATCCTAATGGTAAGCAGTCACCGGACACTTGTTCACACACGTTTGTTCGGCGTAAAAATCCACGGGTAATTTGCCGAGTGTAGGCATGGTTTTCAGTGTTGTATGGATTTTTGATTGTTCACATACACGGCGGCGCTACGTCACGGCACCGCCGTATTTGCCGTGCGTAACCCTCGGCGCGTTGCGTCTACGCAAGGCGTTATTTTCATCAGTGGTGTACAGCAATCTATGCGAGCGTGTCGACGGCGCCGGACGTTTTTACGTTTTCGTAACAGATTACATACGCTAATTTTAATTTACGAGTAAAATGAACATAAATCACCAATTATTAATTATATTAGTTCATGAAAGACCATGGGATAAGACTATCGAAAATTATAATAAATCTTTATACATTTAGATTACATATTTGAAGATTTAAGTGGTGAAGAAAAAAACAGTTACAGATATATAATTATTTTGATAATAGAGGTTACTTTCGTTAGACATAAAATATTGAGCAAATCTGTTGCGAACATCATTAGCCACCGAACTACCGCGAACTACATTCGTGATAGGTAACTGTATTAGTTCCGATTCTGATTCAAAGGTGGACTCGATATCATTCGCATTATCAAAATGAAAGCTGTCCTCTTTATGTACAAAATTTTGCAAAATGCAACATGTTTTCACAATATCTACAAATCGCACCATCATCGCAATCACATTAATTGGCCGGTGAAAATTTGGCCGGTTTTCTCTTCTTTGTTGAGTTTTCTTTATATATAGTACGCAAGGATAATCTTTTTCTTATATGGATTCATGGCGAGAACGTCGTAGCTTGGCGGCAGAAAAATCTCAACTGAGCGGCACCTGGCCGTTGTCTCAACCGGTAGCTTTGCCGTGCCATGTAAATGCTTGCACGTTTTGTTAACCGTACGACTAACACGCCGTATGGTTAACAAAACGTACCGTGTACAAGAGGCCTAACCCATGCAGCCACGCCAGGCAGCTGTAGATAGCTACGCAAGTGAGTCCGTCTTGTGTAGCTGTCTTATTGACGCAATCGTATTTCTTTATGAAATATTTATATTATTACAAACATCTATAAGGCTTATTATGTCTCTTAAAATAATTTTAGTGAATGTGACTGCTGGCTATAAGTCTGTTACTACTATCTTAGTAGCTTCTCGGGGTCTGGCACTGTATGGCATATACAATTGCTCAGTAGACGGCAATAGACAGCCCACCTGTTATATGTGATTTTAAACCATAGGGAAGGAAACGTGACTGTATCTCTGCCTACCTCTTCTAGGAATGTAAATGTCTATATTTATACATATTTTGTTAGACCCATTTTATATATTTACATATCTTGAACTAGAGTTGTAGAGCTTTGCTGATTTCAGCATGAATGGGCCCGGTCGACCGAGGAAGGACTACCCTCTCACAGAATATCGACGGGAAATAGCCGTATTCCTACTGATGTGTTTCGTTCGGCGAATGAGAGTGCCGGAGGCCCAATACAAGGAGTATTGGGCCTCCGGCACTCTCATTCGCCCCTTACCCACTCCTTCTCCTTCCCACTTCCTTTTTCTATTCTTCCTCTCCTTAAGGTCCAGCAACACGCAAGTGATGCCTCTGGTGTTGCAGGCGTCCATAAGCTACGGTGACCACTTACCATCAGGTAGGCCGTATGCTAGTTTGCCACCTTAGTTGTATAAAAAGAAAATGCCTTTGCCTCCGACTACAGATCGGTCACGGCGTTATTTAGGTAGATCACACTAAGTGCGATATGTTTGGTCCTGCTAAACGATAGGTATCGCATAAAAGCTAACTTGATAAACGAATAGTTGCAGTAAGCGCCCAACATAGACTAAGTAAGTTATAGAGTAAGCTCTCTAACGCATGTTACTAACAATTTAGTCGAGTTGTCTCCCATAGTACGTAGTACACATCAACTTAATGAGCATTTTAGAGCTTCATACATAATCACATGACTTCGATTAATTACGTGAAACTGCCCGCGGGGCATATTGTGTTGATTAATATAGTTAGTGTTGTCTCCTTTAGTACGTAATACGTATTAACTCAATGATAATGAACAGTATATTGCGCTTAAAATCATTGTTAATTAATAAAATATTACTAAGATTTAAGAAATTACGATAGGATTGCACTAACACATATATATGTTTATAGTACAATACTTCTATAGTCGATGTGGTAGGCATTACACACACATTTTACCAACCATGATTTCAAGTCTAGTTTAGGCCTATTGGAGCAACTATGCTCCAATAGGCCTAAACTAGGCTAGGAACTATCCAGGCTTCATGCTGCTACCTAATGCGCCTGCGCCAATAAGGTATTCGATTACACGAATCGGTTTACAAAAAGAAAAGTATCATATTCATACGTAACGTGTGAATACTTGCATATGTTCTGACGTCACTAACAAGCGTAGCAGCTAAACAATATATGTATTATGAATGGCACACAAGTGAATGCGGTGTAACGCAGTAATTATAAGTAGTTGCTGTGTTAAAGATTCAAATTTGTCATCACCAGCCTAGAAGTAGAACGGTGGACTGACGCCGATGCTCGAGTTTGAACCCAAGACACGCATCTTTGACTTTTAAGGAGTCTGCCTACTATCCCGTATCATATCATGACGTGCTAGGAACGTGTCAGGCTTTTCGTGTATGATATGTACCTAGCACGGTCATGGTATGAGACGGTGTAGTAGGCAGACTCCTTTAGAAGCTATGTGTGCATTAATTTAACAGTGAAGGAATATATCGTGCTGGAGCCTGCACGTCTTAGAATGCGCAATAATGTTCTCGAAGATAAATGAAGTCTGCCGATCCGCACTGGGCTAGCATGATGGGCTATGGCCTTACCCTTCTCTCACTGAGAAGAGGCCTGTACCTAGCAGTGGGACAGTTTATACACAAGGCTGATATTATTTTTCTGTAAGTTAAATCGCTCAGTTCATGTATGCCTCATACGTTGCCCGCTCAAGACTACAGACGACTGACTGACGCTTCTCTATTCAACGCAAATACCAAAGCACAGTAATTGCTTTATATTCAATAATATACGAGGTAATCGCAATATGTTCGACGAATCGTATGACGCATAAGCGGATGAAGCGCTTTATTGTATATAAAAAATTAAAATCTATCAATTTAATTTTAATTATACTTTTTATACCGCATAAGTTGCTATGTAGCATAATATGTTCATGGCTATATAATTATTTATTTTACTTGTGTTTTAAATCATCACTAGTACTAATTAATACGAACATGTTTTAACATCTCATGCGTTGTTTTATTGTAACGCTAATTTGTTTATTAGGTTATGTGAGTTGTTTCAGAGATAATTATTATCCGGGCACGCTACGATTGTGGTGGTAAGTACCGTGTTTGAGAAGTGGCTGGAGAGGCGGCATGGCGCTCTCACCTTCCGGCTGACACAGGTAATGACTGGCCACGGTTGTTTTGGCCAGTTCCTGTGTCGTATACGCCGGCAAGAGACGCCCGGTTGTCACCACTGCGGCGACTGCCGCGACGTTGTTGAGGACACGGCGCTGCACGCTTTGGCGATTTGCCCCGCTTGGGCATCGCAGCGCCGTGAGTTGTTCGCGGCAATCGGATCGGTTGCCCTCTCGCTCCCGGCCGTAGGTAGTCTATGGTCCGGAGTGAAAGGTCGTGGAACGCCCTCAACTCCTTCTGCGAGGAAGTGATTTCCATCAAGGAGGCGGCGGAGCGGGCGAGGGAGCGCTTAAACCCTCTCCCCAACCGCAGAGCCGGGTGCCGGAGGGCGCGAGATGATTTCCAGCCACCATGAGGTGTGACCTGCGGGTGGCGGGCTTTGTGGGCCTGCCCGCCATCCGTTCAGCACCAAGTCCGAGAGGCGGCGTGCGTGTTCCCACGCGCGCCTCTGTGTCGAGTCCGTCTCCCCTCTAGGGGGGAGACTGTAGGGTTTATTAGTGAGTGAGTGCTTTTGGGTAGGTCTCTTCGTGTAGTGGCCTGCTGTTTCACACGGCGGGCCGAAACCTCGGCGGGGTCGCGACCGCATGCGAAAGTGATTCGCGCGGCCCCGTCGATAGTGGTTTTGTCGAGGAACACCGTGGTAGGTTTAGTTGGTATTCCGGGAGGTACATTATTTTTATTCCATCTTTCTTTTACCCCGACGAGTCCGACATAATCCCTCCGCCCGCCCCCGCGGAGGGGTATGCGTCAAAGCATTCCTTCAGGTAAAAAAAAAAGAGGTAATTATTATGATAATTAACATGTTAATTGGACATTGGTATAGATGTTCCATTACAACGTTATACACAGATTGATCGTTATTTTGGGTCATAGGAAAATATATAATTATAGGTTTTATAATTTAAAATATATCGAAAATCATATGTCTTCAATGAACTAGAAAAAAATATGTACCAACTAGAGCCATATTATGTACATATGGTTATTATTATCATAATAATAAAAATAATTTATTTACCAAACTAAGATTCTTTTACATTTTCTTAAACACTATTACACAAATTAATGCACTATCATCTAATATACTGAACGGAAACAAATCAGTTTTACTTGTGGACACCACACTATACGAGTATATCTCGTTGAGTCCTTGAATGGTGTTGACAGTTAAAATACAATCTGGGTCGAATCCGAGTTGATATACTACATGCAAAATAAAAATTAAACAGCACCGATTAAATATCCTATCTAATAAAATTACTTATCCGAAAAGAAATTGAGAAACTTTAATAATTATTAAAATAATTTTCATATTAATAATGTAGACATTTGTTTACCCAAAATAACCCTTTTTATTGTATATTCAGGCAAGCTTTATAATATGCAGAACGAATGTATCAACTCGAGTGATTCTTGTGCATTCTACATATTTCTAAAATCAATAATGAATCCTTATACGTGTTTCTCGTTTCACACAACCGATGCATCGAACCAACATACATATAGTTGGTATGTAATGTCATTAATTAGTTCATTGCATCTTAATGTCGAGCTTCTTCTTGCGGCATATGCAAATATGAACTTTGAGAATTTTGTTCCCGCGCAGTTTTACCGCATAGTGTCGTAATGCTACACGTTTATTTCGGTGTGCCTATACTACATTTGCGCATAAAACTTTGCTGAGTACATATTTAACCCAATAGCTATTGCTGACTAATATACGTACATTACATTCATATTCTTCTAAATTGTCTTAACGGACTCATAAACTGCATCAATGTTCAAGACGCCTTTGAAATAAACATTTTAACCAAGTATTCAAACTTTTTATACCTACAAATTTAAATTGAAACCTATAGTTTGGTTCGTTAACTTCATAACAGCGTAGTATCATATCCTTAAGTGTATGTTTGTATACTGGAAAGAACCATTAAATTTTTTTGAACAAATACGATAAATGTAACAAGAATTGGTTTTGGTTAGTTTATTGAAAATTGGTTTTTACAATAAAATGCACAGATTTTTCTTTTAATAAGGTGTACTGCCTTCACTTGCCCTTATTACAGATTCTAATCGATTCCGCATAGATCTAATTAGGGTTCCTAAACAGTCTTGCGGAATATTATTCCATTCTTGTGAAATCGCTGTTCTGTGCTGCAACTGTTGTGGGCACAGGATTTCTCGCATATACGGCTACGTGCTGGCCAATTTATGATACGTATCCCAACCTCTTCCCAATATTGTCGAACTTGTGCAGCGGCGTGGGGTCGGACATTATCTTGCATTAGAGTAAAATTTTCACCTATTGATCCCATGTAAGGTACCAGGTGAGTTTCTAAAATCTCTGTTATATAGCGTTGTGCCTTCAAGCCACCTATTCTACTATTTTGACGAACCATGCCGATGAACACAAGTTCCGTTCGCCCGATCATCGTAATGCCACCCCACACCATACTCGAACCGCCTCCAACAGGAACACGCTCCTCAATGCAACTTTGAGCATATCTCTCCCCACGTCGACGATAGACTCTTCTGCGACCGTCTGCACCATTTAAACATGGCCTACACTCATCGGTGAACAATATGAAGGCCCATTGCTCTTCAGTCCAATTAAGATATCCACGCGCAAATCTTAAAGGAGCTTTTCTGTGAGCTATAGACAGCTTTGGACCATTTGCTGGTCTAAAAGGGGTGATTGCCGCTTCCTTAAGCCTCCTTCTTATTGTTCGTGCACTCACGTTTACTCCACGCACTTCATTCAGCTCTGTTTAGATCTTTACTGACGTGAGGCAATGATTTCGTAAGGAAGTTGAGCTTGAGTTTTGCCGGTACTGGGTCTCCTTTTGTAAGAGCCTGTCTCTACAAACTATCGGTATATTCTAGAAACCGTAGACTAGTTTAATTTAAATTTCTAGCAATCGTTCGTTGATGCAAGCCTCCCCGCACCGATGCCACAATTTGAGCGGCTTGTTCGGACAAAGTATCCATTTCCATCCATTTATGGTTACGAAACTTTTGTTGAGTTTAAAAGACTAATAATCATTACTATTGGTAGCAATAATTTGAATCGCAAATGAAAAAAAAATACAAATTGTATTCATTTCAAACTTTACTCTAATAAGTGTGTTATTAGAGTAAAGTTTGAAATGTATTGTACACAATTTGTATTTGTAGGATTTGAGACTATGCATAAATTTTATTTTCGCGGCTATAATTTTATCTATATATATCTATATTAATTATATCTTACTGCACTACTATTTTTTAATTTAGTTTTTTTTATGATTAATGGACAGTCTCGACATTTTCATTTAGTTTAATCTAAAGAGTTTGCATACTTATCAAAAATATTAATTCGAAAGTAATCTTGAACTTTGATGCAGTTTATGGGTCCGTCAGGATATTATGTTGTTTTTTATGTGAAAGAAAAGTGTATTAGTGCAAGTAGTTGTTGGTATGCCTAAATAGATAAATAAATTATATTATATATCGTATTGGACTACCACGCAGCGGTTTGATCTCAAGGCGTGCACCTCTGATTTTTCAAAGTTAAGCATGTATTAAATATTAATTACAGGTAGCTCTAAACGAAAAAGAAAACGCGGATAAAACCTGCATATCTAAGACTTCTCCATAAAGCTTTCGTAGATATGTGAAGTCTACTAATCCGCACTGGGCCAGCATGGTGGTCTATAGCCTGACTCTATTTACGCTGAGAAGAAGACCGTGCCCTTTAGTGGAACCGTTTAAATACAGGTCTGATATTATTGGTTTATTAATATATCTGATACACAATATTGTTAAATACTTATTATCTTTCCCATCGAAACATTAAGGTCCATATAATTATCCGTTTCATATAGAAGTGCATTTTATAACTGATATGTTGGGAGCGTGTGATTGCGGTATCAATGCATGTAGTACGCAACCGCGACTACTCTCACATCAATCATAACATCTTATTATCATAAATCGTTGGATTATACTTGATTCTTGTATCTATGCTAACATATCTGAGTTTAACTATAGTGCTACTCTAAATAATAATAATATCAGGCCTATTTTATAATCAGTCCCACTTCTGAGTACGGGCCTCTTCTCGGTGTAAATTTGGTTAAGCCATAGTCCACCATGCGGGCAAACTACATGTTGACACGACACAAATCTTTGTATCAAAATATTAATACAAAGATTTGTGTCGTGTGTCGTTATTAAAATACAAAACATGGCATCTGTATCGTGACAAGCTGATAAAGAAAGATAGTGATTGCTGAACTATAAGAAGGTTTTTAAATCCTAACTAATATTATAAATGCGTTTTTAAGTTTGTTTGTTTGTTTGTTATGCTTTACACGCATTAACTACTCAACCTATCATCATAAAATTTTGCATACACGTTGTCAAGGAAACAGAAAAGCGCAAACTTTAACCTTCATCCAGAAAACAGTACTATTACTAATTAACGGTACCTAACCAAACCTACATTCAGCACAATTTACTTAAAGAATATGTTACATTTTAGATATATAAGCTCCATGGCATAGATCTGCTTGCAATCGTGAGGCCCTGGATTTTATTTCTAGATCGGGCAAAATGTTAATGAGCTCTACAGACGCCAATGCACTGTAATACGTGGGATTCAAAAACATAAGCTAAATTTGGGTGTAATACACTTCTGCCCAACATCCGGCAATAGATAAATTCGAGTATTTGGTTTCATAATCACAGATAAGAGTATAAAACTAAAATTTCTTTACGAAACACTGAGATATAAGTATAAAAGCTAGCAAAAATAAATATCCTAGTTTAACGGCTCAGTCGACTGTAACGATTTCACTATTCAATGCTTTTCCAGTCCCCTCTCACAGTAATACTTAGAAGTAGAGATATAATACATATAGTTCATACACCGCTGCTTTTCAGCCAATGTCCGTATCACACGCGCCCATGCGACAATTTCAAGCGGTCGGGTAGCATTATTTAAATCAGAGTATGCCATTATGTCATGTACGATTAGACAGATCCTCCAAACCTTGTTATATTAAATCATGCTTAAGCTAAAGAATGTTTGACTTAAAATATAAGACTTCAATATTCTTGCAAAGGAATGGAACTTATCGATTTTATTTGCGTCTTCTTTGGTGTTTATAGAAGTATCAATTGTAACGTGATTATAACACCATCTATCAACAGTAGTTAATTATTGTCTTGACAAAACAAATAATATATGGTTTGAAAACGATTTATTGTTCATAAACGGCATAGCAAATAAATGTGTTTATTTGCTATGGCGTTTATGAAGGTAGGTAGGTAAGTTATAATCAAGGCTATACTGATTACTTATCTCACATACTTAAATTCAAAAAACAAATCTAAAGTCAAATCTTTTTGAATAACCGGATTTTTGAAAATACTTTTTCTCCGCTTGAGATACTTTTACTCAGTTTCGATAGCTTAAGAGCACTTTAAGCTGAAGAGCAGCATTCAGAAAAATTATGAGAAAGAAAGAAAGGCAATACAGTTATGTAACCATTGTTAGCAGCAAATGTAATTCGTTTTTGTATATGTATAAATATATAACAGTTGCAAAAATTTGGTTTTCATAATCTTAAGTAATTTGTGTAAAATAATATGATTCATCGAAATACGTACGTATCGTAGTGAAAATAAATTTAAGGTGAAACTAAAGGTGATAAATGTACTTCGCAGCCTTCGGAACTTTTAGTTATGAATAATTATAATCCACGTGACTAACCTAACAGTATAGCTTAGCTGGAGGGGTTAATAAGAACTTCGCAACACATATAGCTAATAACTTAAGAAACAAGCGATATTTATGTATGTATGTATGTTGTTTATACATAAATAGCTAACATTTCCATCTACATCTTGCTGTAAATCAAACCACACAATTCCAACACAGCAGGTATATTTAGTAATACTAACCTTGTGCTTCTGGTTGTAAGTTTATTATAATATTCTCTTTGAGAAATAAGTATCATTAACCATATTATTATATGCGTAAACAAAAGCAATATAAAAGGTAAGTTTAGATTGAAACTTCTAAAATATTTTTGGAACGAGTTAAAAATTCACCGATCTACACTGTATTTAACTAAATTGATACAGACTGGTTGGCATGCGGTAGTCAATCAGTCGCCGTTTTTCAACGAAGATTATAGTATAAAACCGGTTCGACGCTCTCACAAACCTTTGAACGCTTTTATACATTGGTCCCATCATGAATACTTTTTATTGAGGTGAAAAATATATTTTATATTAAAAACGTAAAACCGTTTCCAACAAATAGATATTTTTAAGCCTGTTATACGCTTAGGCCCATACAACATCTATGGCTGGGTGCTCACAGTCCTAATTCTCGCAGCATTAGGAATGTGTGTGAAATATACATGTTGATAAATAAAAGAAACTTCGATACAAACATCTAACACCTATTTATGTTATCATGGTTCAATTCCAAAACATTATTTTTACATATAATATTTACGAAAATACTTGAGAGAAATGCCATAAAAACACGCGTATGTATCTAACACAGTTTAGTTTGTATCTTGAAAAGAAGGGAAACATGTTTTCTATCTTTACCGCATTATTTGCAGTAATGTCCTTCGCAGAGTTAAGTTCTTAATGTGATTATTCTGAACTCACTTGCGTTCCCTTCATTTCATACCTTTTTTTAGTGACGGCATCATGGCTTACGATAACCGCTTACCATATAACCCGATGCCCGTCATAGTTGTTGAAAAAAGCAAGTTAATACTGAGCATAGTAGTTTAAAGAAAATAAGAAAATACTGAGTAACATGTTCATGACGAGCTGTTCATAGAATATTAATTTACGCCACGCGATGATGGATTTAATTATAACATGTGCTAACCTGTAACTACGTTAGTTTGTGGTAGTATTAACACTTTATAAATAAGAAAGCTACTTTGCCTGTGTGCAACGTTTTTAAAGCTAAACTGCTGATTGTAATTGGGATGTGATATAGGAATAAAAAAATACATTTTTTATTCCTATATCACATCCCAATTTACTACATATACTATTATAACCACTGGCATTTTTATGTCAAACGATATAGTGCTAACTAATATTATTTGTATATGCGAATGTGAGTTTGTTAGCTTGTTACTACCTTTTCACGCCTTAACTACTCAACCGATCATCATAAAATTTTATATACACGTTGTATAGAAAAGGATACTTTTCGTAAAAAAAGTAAGGTTACTTTTTTTTTACTTGGCGGTACGCTTTGACGTATACCTCTCCGCGGGGCGACGGAGAGGTTATGTCGGGCTCACCGGGGGAAAGATACCCCGGTAATACCGACTAAACCTACCACGGTGTTCTTCGACATAACCATAGACGGCGGGGCCGCGCGAATCGCTTTCACATGCAATCGCGACCCCGCTGAGGTTTCGACCCGCCATGTAAAATGGCAGGCCACTACATGACTCTTCCTCTACTGTCCCCTTATGGGAGGACAAAAAACACGACTCAGGCGCGCGTGGGAACACGCACGCCGCCTCTCGGACCTGGCGCTGATCGGGTGGCGAGCAGACCTACGCAGCCCACCACCCCCAGGTCAAACCTCAGGGTGGCTGGAGGTCATCTCGCGCCCTCCGGCGCCCGGTTCTGCGATGGGAAAAGGATTTAATCGCTCTCTCTCCCGCTCCGCCGCCTCCTTGACGGACATGACTTCCTTACAGAAGGAGGTCCAGAGAGAATCCATACCGACTGCCGCGATCAACTCATGGCGCTGCGACGCCCAGGCCGGGCAATCCGCCAAAGTGTGCAGCGCCGTGTCCACAACATCATCGCGGTATTCGCGACACAGGAACTGGCCAAAATAACCGTGGTCAGTCATAACCTATGTCAGCCAAAATGTGAGGGCGGAAAGCCGCCTCTCCAACCACTCTTCAAAAATATGTTACTAACCTAACCTAATGTAACTTACATTTACGTGCGCGAAGCCGCGGGCAATATCTAGTAAAATAATTGTTATGGCTAGTCCCACAACTAACAAGTAAAAGTTATCCAAAAGATAAATCGCATGCTGTCGCACTCTTGTTAGGTTAAAGAAGAGAGATGGCGATACTTTTATCTTATAGATATATGCTATTTGAAGGTGGTGGGAAAAGCCCTTAGCCTTTTTAATTGTTATTCTATTAGATATGTTTTGAATCACAACACAGCACAAGTGTAATGGAAATTAAATGTATTCTATGGCAACTTGCGTAAAATATTACTGTTCATTAAACTAATAGATTTCACTAATTAATTTTAATGATCACATTATTCACATATATCACAAAATTATTGATATCAAATAAATTATTATAAACGTCAAAAGGAATACCTAGTTTACATTTCAAACTAATTTGGACATATTGGCGTATTATTATATATTGGCGTGCAGCAAACTGTACATATGTGAATCAGTTATTTTTAAATTATTAGGCAGTGTTTCCAAATTGTTTCTGTAGAATAAATAAATGTAAATTATTCACTGCAAACATTTTATTAAAAACCTTTTATGAAAATAAACGTTACAAACATATGAGCGTACAAAATGAAAGTAACAATTACACTAAAAGCGTTGTATAAATATATGGGCTGTTTGAATGCTCATTTAATTTTGACGTAAATTCTTTTTTTAAGGTTTTTACTTATATTTATTGTTATTTTATTTATTTGAAACGTGAAACAATTTTGTTAAAATCATTATTTTATGTGTCATGTTTTATATTTTTTTTTATCAACTAGGGTGTAGCTATTTTTAAATGACAAAACCCGCACTAGTAATAATTTCTGTGTTGAGGGCACTTTACGACAACGGATACAGGGACCGCCTCGTCTCGAAACAACTATTTGCGGTTACAAGAATTTTTTGTCTCGTGTAAGAATCTAAATTAGAACACTACGCCAACCGTGCATTAAAATATGTTATCCTCGATGACATTATGTGTAAGTATTCGCAAATTGTATGTGAATCAGAGTTTCTGTTCTCACCGTACTTTACCTCAGCTAAGAAAGCGAAAGAGCGAAATCTTACAGGGAAAATATACATGTGCGATCTTTTTTTTTATGACAAGCTTTTGCCACAAGGTTAGGTTAGGTTATTTTATTAACAGTAAGTCCTTTTTTAAATAAAATATAGCCTATGTTGCTCGGTGTTAATATACATTTCTAATGGTGGAATAATTTTTAACATTGGTTGAGTAGGTTTTGAGTTAAATCGTTACAAACAAACAATGAAATCCTTCCTCTATATTATATTAGTATAGATGTATAAACCTTTTAAATATGTCATTTGTTATTGTGACGATACATATGTACATAAAAAAATTTAATCTAAATAAAAACAAACAGACCCTAAATTCTAAAAACAAATACCTAATAAATAAAAACAAATAGCGCAATGAAGCAGGTTGTGACCACGGCCAAAACTGCCAAAACGACAAACTCAGATAAGCGATATGCACATTCCCGTTACGAATTATACAATACAGATATATGTCACCGGAATACTATATAAACCGGACCTATTGGTTATATTATATACTACTGTTTATAATATATATAAATATCAGCACTTTCTTACTTTTTTTTCGTGTGGTTAGTGGACAACCTGTGGTCAAGAGTTGTTCAAGCCGTAGCCTCTGACATGGCTTAATGACTGCTGTCAATTTGGCAACAACCGGGACCGACTTTCTACGTACCCTCCGAAGCATGGAGACGCTCTGATGAAATACCACTAAGTGGTCACCGATCGATAGACTGACAGCACCCAACGTTGCTTAACCTCGCTAATCGTTTAACAATCTGTCCCACCGCTGGGCACAGGTCTCTTCTGTGAGAAGGGTTAGGTCATAGTTCACCACGCTGGTCTAGTGCGGGTTGGCAGACTGCCATATCTTCGAGGACATTATGGAGAACTCTCAGACATGCAGTGTTCCTCAAGTCTGAAAGTTCTCCATATTGTTCAAATTAAATGAAAGTTTTTATTGTCAACTAAGTGATCACATGTGGGTGGTATTACAATGATATGAGTGGTGGTTATAGGTTAGAGCCTATTTCAAGCGTGGCAAATGTTTTTAAACAATTTTGTGTAATCTAACAACCCAAACTGACTTATTCCCAAACATAGAAAAGCCGTGCCCAGCTGGAGCATACTTTATAAACAGAACTCATATTGTTATTATATGAATAATGTTAAAACTATATTACTTTGTGTTTATGTGTTCGTGTTGAAGATAACTATATACATAAATATGTATGTATATGTATCAGTTAGATTAACAACAGTTAGATTAATGCCAAAGCCGTCAGTGTTATCATATTCTGAATGAAAACCAGTTTTAATCCTTTTACAAATATTATTGTATGAATTTATATTTATGCATGTTTACACAACTGTAGTTTAACATATAATTTTTTAAACTTCCATTAAAACACAATTTCTGTCACATGTAAAAGCAACCAGCGAACACATAGTATATTCAATACGATCGATCGCAATACATAGAGAATCGCGGTCTATGTTTCTTAAACAAGGGTAATCAATAGCCTTTAACAGGAACTGACCCAAAACATATTTGGAAAAAGGCTGCTGACCCGAAACGCTAAGGGAGAATTTATTGTATATGTACATAGAACGCCGCCCATCTGAGAAGCGAGTTTCCAAAGAGGGCTTTTAATAATATTAATATTTTTAGAATCTTACGCGTGTATATCATTTTCTAATATTTCTTTTGTATTTCACCAGTTTCTTATCATATCCAGTAAGAAATTTGTCGTTGGTGTATATATGTAATTTTGTCGAAAGTCAGATTGAATAATGTCAGTATGATGGTGTCCCTAATTTCGTGTATATATATACATATATATATATATAAATATATACTGCTACTATATAGGTATTCTTTCTCTATCTACTAGATATTATTATATTATGAGTGATTTGAAAACAGTCGGAAAAATTTCGTTCTGATGCCCTTTTGCTTTTATCATACAATTGCACGTCTCATTTGTATAATCAAATCAAAAACTGTTTATGTGTACCATAATAAAATTAAACAGTAACAATTTCTCGCACATCTGAAAATACTCCCATATTCACAGCCATACAAAAGAATCTTCTCTATAAACGCAACTCAGTTTAGTTTTAGTCCGTTTAACTTCACAACAACACATTTATATTGGAAATCTAGAGTACAACCCATTCCGCAAAAAGAATTGGCGGTAATACTCGTGGTACAATGATACATTGGTTTTTCGACAGTAGGATTGGGTTTAGCTATTCACGGTTGACGCTGCGATGCCGTTTCTAGAAAAAAATCACAGTAGCGAGCACCGAGGATTACTTCGTACCGTTTACTAAGGGAACTCATAAAATCAGTGTCGTGTTTATTTAGTGTTTATTAACTTATCTATTAGCTAACTATATCAGTATCATTATCTAATTTTTAAGTGTACTATATAATATTGACTGCCGATCTAGTCTAATGAACTTCAAATGTGAACTCAAATGCATTTTGTATTCAGCTATGACGTTTATTTCGTTTTAAGCGAATACCGTTTGTGATATTTATGACATTGAGATTAGATCGGCACTCCATTTTGACAATTTTTTTTACAAGAATTGCACCTCAGATTGGTTAATCCCTATATAAAGTAAGCATTAACCGCATACTATCCTAACTAATGTCCTCCAGACCGATTTTCGGTCACGGCGGCCAATCTTAACGGAAACCGGCCATCTGCGTAGGAGATATTACAGTGCACAAGTATGTGCGCAAACACAAGTGCACTCTCTGTTCCCTAACCCTCATGATCCGATGGGACGGATAATCTAACATGACCGGAGAGAGATCAGGCGCAGGCCCAACGGCTTTACATCCTTTCCAAGGCACTGAGGTGTCTAACACCGCCAACTTCCTAACTCCGAGCTCGTACTGAGATTTCTTAACAGAAAAACCCAATATCTTTTTGTTTGCACGACCCGGGATTTGAACCCGAGACCTCATGCACAGCAGTCGCATTCACTACCGCTGCGCTACGGAGGCTAATATAAATGCGAATGTGAGTTGATTGATTCTTACGTCTTAACTTTGTCAAAGGTTTATAAAAAGACATAGAATACCTTCATCTAGAAATAAGTACTATTTCCGAGTGAATCTGTGTGCAAAAGCCAGTTATATAGCTTGACTTTTTTTGTAAATATTTAGTATGTTTTATAGCATCGAAAATGTGTGTAAGATTGTAAAACATGTTAGGTTAGATTAGCTGAAATTTGTAAGTGCCTACTTGACGAAGTTAGTTCTTAGTTTCCCCGTAGTTAGCCCTGGATAAACTGTTTCCATTTGTTTTGTTCTTTTCTAGTACATACTGTTAAGTGTTGTAGTTAACAAATTAGATGATAGATACATTTAACTATGTATAGTTTACAAGCATTTCATAAGTGAAGGCTCTTCATAATATTTATTGCATAATAAATTATATTTCAAATAATGAATTTTATTTTCTTTTTGTTTTAAGTAGTAGAACTTATAATTTATAGCAAAATATATACCGAGAAGTCGGACTATAGAGACCTAACTATGACCAATTAACTCGCCATTATCAATGGATGCAGTATTTTTCATTAATGCCCCACGCCAAGTATTCAACATTTTCATTATATTAAAGATATTGCGATAATCATGTTTCCTCTTCTATCCTCATTAAGTTTCAGTATTTGTCTGTTTTAATTTACTCTTCTCAATAAGTCTTGAATAATCACTATTACTGTCTATGGTGTTGGCGCCGAATACAAACATTTTCTATTCGGCGCCAACACCACATTTCAACAAACTTTATCTACCAGTATCCTACGTGTATACTACAAGTAAATAGACAAGTAAGAAAAAGAAACTATATAATGCTTTACTAGTGAACTGTATCCGACGTTCGAAACAAAATAATAATCACATATTTATTTTGGGTGATGAAGTCACTAAGAGATAGTCTAAGTCTCTGTAATGTTCTCAAAGAGGCCAGCGTGGTGGACTATGGCCTAACCCTTCGGGCACTGAGAAGAGACCCATACCCAGCAGTGGTACAGTTTATATACTTAGGTATACAGGCCTGATATTATTGTTACTATATGCGCTAATACTCAATAACCAAACGGTTATTTAATGACATTGATGCTAATGGTAGTGCTAATATCATGTAGGCAAATAACATTATTTGGCATACAATACTAATTATAATCAAATGATTATATCATGACTGGCATTTCATTACCATTTGTTGCTTTTGATTATGTTCTTGTTTTGAAATTGTTAATGGCATATATAGCTTTTCTTTTTCACTTAAGAGTGTTCTGGTTGGGCGAGTAATCGATATCGTTCAAGTGCCACTTAACTTGCCTTTCCTATTTTCAAAGAATGTAACCTACTGTCTATCCTCGTCCGCTATTTAAAAAACTAGTAGTTGCTCTGCTGTCGAATCAAATCTATATTGATATGAATTTTCACATTTCCTAATCGATAACATTCGTTGCTAATAAACAAAAAAGAAATCATTTCACGAATAAGAAGAGTACAATGTACCGGAACGTTTTGCTTTACCTATCGATGTAAAGCAATTTATTAAATGCTTCACAAAAGGAAAATATTGATCACACTAAAACTTGTCGATAACGCTTTCGTAGCTCTATTGACGAACTTTAGTGTGATCAATATTTTCCTTAGCAAAACAAAGTTAATGGTTGAATATAGACGCGAAAATGGTACTGAACTGTTTTGACTTTGACTATTTAGATATCCGCAACATTAACCACATAAACTGCAGTTCGCTCATGACATCGCGGCCGTGGTTCAAATCTTTGATAATAAAAGCGCTATGTCGTTTCCATTTCGGTAATATTCTATAAATATTGTATCATATCTTACTCTCAAAGAATTAATATCATAGGTACCCAGTTAGGGAATAAGGTCATTACTTATTTAAATATCCAGCAGTGATATACAATATTTACAATAGCGACAAAGCGCTATCCATCGAACAACAGCCTTTGCTGTTTTTCCTACGTAGAAAATACCCAGTTACAATTGCCTTTGTCTGCGTCCAACGCAGTGACTGCAGGTGTACTCCAGTCTACGGGAGCATGAAACGAACTATTCCAGTCAGGTAATTACGGCAAGTCTCTCTCCAAATATTGCGTCAGATTAAAGTGGCCTGCACGAAAGTTACTTTTTATTTTTGCTTTGATGCTGAATTTTGTTTCAAAATATTTGTTTGTGGTCATCTTTTATCATGATATTAAGAGATATTGAGAGGATATTGGTGTATTTGCTTTAACCATTACTGTATTCATAAAATAAACTTGGTAACCTCAATAATTATTATTTTAGGTTACCGTTGAAAATAGCAATTTTATATTATTGTATACGTCATAAATGTATAGTATGTATGTATATATAATATTTGTATCATTTGTCAAAGACAGAAACATTAAAAATAGTAAGTGATTGCCTTGTTGTTTGTTTGAGCGCCACAAGATATAATTATTTATTGTTGTGACCTATTAGAAATTATATTTTTCACTTCAGGAAATTGGTTTTGAATCTAGATTGAATTTTTTTGTTTGATTGTATATACTTGATTAATTGTATGTAATTTCAATGTACGAATGGTGTGTTTTGGACCACCAAAAGACGATATAAAAGGCGACCACCTAAATTATCACGTTTCGGTCGCCTCGCCACACGAAACAAAACATATGTGGTGTACAAATAAATAGTTGTTCCGAAAACACCCAGAAGTGTTCTTTGCATGTTTGTAAAGTTCCCCGCGTCACAGGCATAAGACATTATGCGGAAAATGTCCTAAAAAACACAAAATATATACAAAGTATAAAACCTGGACCACTGGTAACTCTAAATAAGAAATAACGGTTGTTCTTTGTGGTACTTATTTAACTCGCGATGCCGACTCCTTATAAGGAGTTGCTTTACTGCCAGCCCCTAGAAACTAATATTACAGGTCGCTAACTGTAGCTACTACTTAAGGAGACTGAAATCCTCTTCATTGCAGGTCTACAAAAGAAGGTTGTTTTAAAAAGTAAAGTAGAGGACCTGCTTTGGTAAGGCTGTTCCAGTTTAAGCAAATTGCCGGATTCAAGTGAAGATCTCGCAGTGTGTTATCATTCTCAAGTAATTATTAGGTTCTTGTAAAAGAAGTTATCTGTACCAGCATAGGCTCTAGAAATGTGCTTGATAGTCTGCCATATATATGTTATATATTATCAATACCTAACCCTTTCCACGTTCGAACTGAATTATTTAAGTGGTGCGCATGTTATCAGACAGCCAAAGTATTCGACGTCTTCGGCACAAGCAATAATAAACATACATATATGCATATGTCATGTTATGTATACTTGAAGTTAAAGTAACTGTTATATTTAATACCAAAGAGTATAAATAATGTAGTTTCAACAGACAATGAGTATTGCTATTGCCATTTTCATTGATAAAAAGTACAAGAAAACCTACAGAAATATTAGTACAGCTGCCATAACTACATATATTGTGCTATAACGTTACATATACCATTGATCAAATTTCTGAAATACATACACATTTCAATTGTTACCAGGATAATGTTTAATTTAACATGGAAATCATCTGAGCGCTTTCACATTTTCAATAATATAAATATATTGAATTTTGACATCTCTATATTTAAAGTAGTGTTATTTGTATATTGCAAACTATTTAGTAGTAATATTATAATAGAGTTATTAAAATATTAATTATAATACAATACTGTGTAATATATTTATACTAGAGTTTGACTAACAAAGTTTGTAATCAATAGTATTTTCTATGGCTTAGTTTGTTTAATTGGCGACCTGTCAACTGCCGATTAAGCAATTCTCAATATAATTACAAGTACACTGAGACGTTATTGTATTGAAACATAACCAAGTTATTTAAAAAACAACGCGCTTGAAAATTCCTCATCCTTACCTAACGCCGCATGTGCTACAAGGGCGAGCGAGAGAACAACACTGCGTTGGAAAGAGAAAATCGATTTGGCTACATGGTAATTACAACATGGAAAACACAGCGCGTTAAAGCGAGATGAAAGCAAAACAGATTTTATTACATTTAAAATAACAACTACTGAAATAACGTGATATTTGTATAAACATTATCACGTATTAAAAATATATTTAAGACACAATTACACAAACAGTTGTAGGCATACGATCAAACACAGTTTTGTGACAAGTACTGCAAAGTTCTACTATAAAAGCACGTGCATAATTGACACTTACCGACCACTATCTTCTCAATAGCGAAAGGTTGTGCTGTCAGCACCACGATTTGTAACAACAACAAGCCGGTACACCTCGTTGCGTAGTGAGTATTAACCACCATTTTCGTTTATTAGTCTTTTCGACTGATACTAAATTACATAGTAAAATATACGTTAATAAAAAGGCCCTGGATATTATATTATGGGAAATATAAGGCGATAAACTGTCGGGATGCTGTGTGCAAACCTGAGACTTAGGGGCGACTGATGGCAAGCGAACGTGGCATGGGACGCGGGGGCCCCTCCCACCCCGCCGAGCGCGCTCTCACTTACACACTTAACGAAATCCCGAAAACCGAAACTTTTCCTGAAATTATTATCTAACATGCTATTTTTATTATAAAAATATTTTTCGATTTTGCTATGATAAAGAATAACGTACCAAAAAGGTCATAAAAATCATCTGATATATTTTCAAAATCGTGTGGGCGGGTAAATATAGGTACTGATGGGGATCTGATCTTTGCACTATGCGAAAGTGCTGGCAGTGTTATTATGCACTTTCTTTGTTCCTAAAACTTAAAGTATATTTGTCTACTAGATGGTGCGCGCGTCGTTTCGAGAAGACAAGGGTCGCACCCCCTCGCACCCACCCATCTCCCTTGAAGCGTGATCTTCTCCCTTTCGCATTAGCCACATTTCTGAGCAATGCCTCTTTACAGAACTCCACCCTTCGGTTTTTTAAATTAAATATATAAATATAGATAATGTTTCATAGCTTGACATTATAATATAAGTATTACTAGATCTATTTTATTTCCTTATCAAATATAGTTTTCATCTTGGATAAAATGTTGTGTATAAACGGTGATAAGCGGCTGATATTGTACTAATAAACTCATACATGTAAGTACCTGTAACCGGCTTAAGGAACAGAACACGTGACTGCGCCGTTTTGAACGATATATTGACGGATATTATTTGATTTAATAATAAGGTGTTGTTGTAAAGGTTATTATTTCACACGAGCTTTTGCCTGCGACTTCGACCGCTTGGTATACATTTCGTAAGCGATATCAATCACATTAATTGCACTATGTACCATATCCTCAGTTCTTCTAAATGAAATTAGTTAAAGGTAAATGATTTTAGTTTTATGGTAAAATCTAAGGACCGATTCTTGTAATAAAAGCAAAATAGAGTTGCGACCTAGCCTTAGTTTTGATAAATAATAAAAAATTGTATTCTTCTTAATTCAAATAAAAATCAAATTTGAACGAAATTAGTATTTTATTTAATTTATTTTAGACGTTTGTTAGATTAGATTGGGACTTCTTTTTAAACAGTTTTCATAACAAGAATTAGACCTCAGTGCAAACAGATTGAACGAATTCCAAGAAGCTCTTGTGAGGTATCTTTCCCAGAAACTATGGCTCTTAGAATTTTTATCAGTAAATTGTCACACTAATTTTACTAACTACACTATTAAACTACCACTGTAGTTTAATAGTGTAGTTAGTAAAATTATGTAACAGTAGTATCATTTAAATAAACATTGCGATAAAATCTGTGCAAATATAGTTTAATTTTGATATAAATATAGTGTTAGATCATCATTATCATCATCTCAGCCGAAAGACGTCCACTGCTGGACATAGGGGAGGCCTATGTCCAGCAGTGAACGTCTTTCGGCTTTCTACACAGACCGCTATTCCACACAGACCGGTCTTGGGCCACCCGCATTCAACCGCTTCCCGTGACCCTTACCAGGTCGTCGGTCTATCTTGTGGGGGCCTACACTTGCTGCGTGTTCCGGTGCGTGGCCGCTACTCCAGAACCTATCTATCCCAACGGCTATCGGTTCTGCGTGCTATGTGCCCTGCCCACTGCCACATCATCTTGGCTATCCGGAGAGCTATGTCGGCAACTTTAGTTTCTCTGCGGATCACCTCATTTCTAATTCGGTCCCGCAGGGAAACCCCGAGCACAGCTCTCTCCATCCCCTTTGAGTGTCCTTCAGCCTTCTGATAAGGTTCATAGATAGTATGTGGTAGAATAATAATAATAATAATAATAGTGAGCGACCATGTCTCTGAGCCGTAAGTCATCACTGGCAACACACACTGGTCAAAGACTTTTGTCTTGAGACACATATCTTCTCGTCCAATATACCGATATTGGACGAGAAGATATGTCGTAACTTCCCGAACGCTGCCGAGCACCTTGGATTCGACGACTGACCTCTTTCTCGAAGTTGGACCTACCTAACTGGATCAATTGTCCTAGGTATAGATATTTGTCGACAACTTCAAGGGTAGAGTTTCCAACCTTAATAGTAGAAGGTATAACATAATTTGTGTCTTATGCATGTTCATTTTAAGACCTAATTATCGGGAGACTCTACAGGGGCCATCGAGCATTATGCCGAGGTCTTCCAGGACCTCAGCCACGATCACGATATAGTCCACAAATTGAAGGTGAGTGATGTACTCGCCGTTGAGGTTGATGCCAAGTCCTTTCTAATCTAAATGCTTGAACACATCTTCCAACGCGGCAGTGAATAGTTTCGAAGATATAACATCCCCCTGTCTCACCCCTCGCTGTAGTTTTATTAGTTTCAAGCTCTGGTCTTGGAAACGGACTAGCATGGTGGCGTTTTCATACAAACGCTTCAGCATTTCAACATATCGGTAGTAAATTTAGCACCTTTGAAGAGACTGCAGCACTGCCCAGCTTTCAATCGAATCAAAGGCTTTCGCATAGTCCACAAACGCCCCGCACAAGGGCTGTTTATATTTTTCAATTTTTTTAATAACCTGCCATGTGTGGTCTATGGTACTGTAGCCTTAACGGCAACCGGCTAGTCCGGGAGTCTGGAAGTCGTCTAGCCTACTCTCGAGACGATTTGTGATGACCCTTTAAATCAGCTTGTAGATGTGACTCAGAAGTGAGATGGGTCTAAAGTTCTTTAAAAGGGTTTTATCACCCTTCTTAAAGAATAGCACCACCACACTTCTGTGCCATGCCTGTGGCGTTTTACCCTCGAGTATGACGGAATTAAAAAGCCTCCGTAGAACTGCCATAGCGGTTTCGCGGCCGGCTTTCAGAAGCTCAGTCGTAATTCCGTCATCACCCGGCGCCTTGTTGTTTTTGAGCTGTTTGAGCCATGCTAATCTCATGCAGGCTGACGTCCTGGATATCTTCGGTATAGTGTCGGGTCAATCCAGCTCTAGGGTCTGTTGCTGGAGTGGTAATAGGCGGTCGTGTAGTCGCGTATAACTGTCCATAAAACATCTTGATCTCCTTCATTAGTTCAGGTTTAGAAGATAATGTTCTGACATCCTCCGTCTTCAGCTTTTTCAGCTGGCTTTGCCCAATAGACAGATCTCTCGCAACACTTTGGAACTTTTGTCCCGTTCAATCACCTCACGGACACAATTTGTGTTGTATTGGCGAAGGTCGCGTGTCAATGATTTGGAGATCTATCTATAGAGGCATTCTGGCATATCCTCGGAAGATTGTAAAAAAGCTCCCTGGGCGGACCTGTGATCTTATTTGACATTTTGGTCTTTTGGGGCTTAAAGAATTTTGACAGTGCTCTATGGACAGCATCCACGCATCTGTTGTTATAGTCGTCCACATCTACGCACTCGTAAAGGCATTCAAAACGGTTTCGGAATTCGAGCTGAAAGCTCTCGGGTTTTGGATATGAACTGGTGCTGATCGGAGCGTGGACTTCATCAATCTGGACCGTTCTAGGCTTGTATTAATATTATTGTGCCCCTAACCATCCGGTGATCGCTTCCAGCAGTCACCGAATTGATCCGCTCCGTCGACAAAATTAAGTCTATCTCGTTTCTGGTCGCACCATCGGGACTAATCCAAGTCCACTTGCGGTATTTTCGCTTTTTGAAGAAGGAGTTTATCATTTAAAGTCCTTCCTTATCTATAAAGATGGCCCCGCGAGTAACGATGTCCATATCCAAATTGCCCCACTCTGTGCTCATCACCGCCTCGTTTGCCCAGTTTCGCCTTGAAATCTTCCATGACAACGGTGTAATGGGTCTTGGTGCTATGTATAGGTCGGGATATATCCTCGTACATAGCATCCACTTTTTCATCGGGGTGCGCCGAGGTCGGGGCGTAAACCTGTATGACCTTCAACGAATACCGTTTAGATATTCTGAGTATAAGGTACGCTATCCTGCTCGACACACTCGCGATATTTACCACGTTGTTCACGAGAGTTTTGTGGACGATGAACCCGACACCACCTTGGTCGTCCTCCCGGTAGAAGAGCAAGTTACTGAATTTGAGGATTATCGAGTTCTCTCCCTGTCTTCGAACTTCCAATAAGCCTATAATATCTCACCGTAACTTGCTCAATTCTTCTTCCAGCTCGACAATTTTCTCGTTGGTCCGCAGTGTGCGCGTGTTAAATGTTGCCAGGGCCAGTTGTCATTGGTGGTGGTAGCACGATCTCTGCCGGAGATTCTTAGCACTCCTTGCCCTGCTGTTACCATAGCCGCTACCTGAGCCAGGACTAGTGTGGCTGGCGGGGACTAGGGGCCGGTTTTTATAGGTGTGGCTCATCTGGGGGGGTTTTGCCATAACCACGACGCTTGGCAGGCGGATTAGCGATCGCAGTGCCAGAAGTTTTCGATACTAGACACTGCTGTCCACCTAGCATCTTTGTATTTCTTTCCGCCTATTTTTAGGATAGTTTGCCGCCATCTAACGGTTGACTAGCTGCACTGGAGAAGATGATCCGCCAGTGGGGGTGGGGTCGTCACGTCCCGACGATAGGTTATTGAAATATTTATTCAGACCACTAAATAAATACTAACACATAATTTTATTACCAATGGCAAACCCATAGTGTATAGAAAACTTTCATTCCTAGCTCGTTATACTGAATTATAAATTCATCTTCAAAAGACGTTAGGAGTAGCAATGATATAGCTTTGAATAGCAATGCAATGAAAGAACATTTTTGGGAGTCTAAGTATTTAATTTAAGTTCAAGGAGATGCATGTTTGTATAACAGACCTATAAGCAAACTAATTTCTATGAGCTCTCTCTAAAAGAGTACTTAATTAATAAAAGTAATTTAAAATTTCACCACTAGTCATGTTACTTAACAATTTTGGGGATTCATTCAGAACCAGATTATCTACCTAACGAAGCCATTAAGTGGTCGATCTAGTTTTGAATGAAATACAGTATGCACTATGATGTCTGTTTTACTAGTAAAGGTACTATTTAGAAGTCCGAATTTCGTAACAATAGCTGTTGAAAATAAAGCACTAAACTGGTTCATAATAAACGTCAAATGTAAACGAAAATAATTTAATGATTATTTTAATCTAGGAGAAAGCCTTTTGTAATATTTATGATACTGAGACTAGATCCAAACTCTATTTTGAACAGGTTTGATTACGAGAATAAGTTCCCTGATATCTAATAAAAGTTTAATATATTAAATATATACTACTAAGAATATAACAAGAATGCTTTCTGTACTTATATGACTACAAGTTCGAGAAGGAATTATCTCTGCAAGGCGTGAGATACAGACATGAACGGAACCTCGGAACGAAAGGAAGATTAGTAATTGTTAAATATTACTATAAAACATTTAAAGCGTAAGAATCCGGTTACAAAGGAAATATTTTTCTTATAACATTACACAGTAAAAGTAGTGTTAATATAATAAATAAATAAAACTCTAAATAACTAACCTAAATCCTGTCGTCAAATATATAACTAACAAAATAATACGAGAAATATATACGTAAAGCTCCCTAAAAATAACTTTAAGGCAGCGACTAGGAAGTTTAATATCCTTAAGCAGTTGACGACCCGGGTCCCTTTAAACCTTGAAAGCTCAAAGGGGAAATAAAAAGATATTTCCATTGCAAATTTAAGCAAGTTTGATTTTGATCGCTTCTTCGGGAGAAAGTCGGAAACAAGGTCGCATTCAGTCCTATTTTAGACTTTTAGAAACCCTTCCTTGTTTAATGGAACGGGTGCTGTCCCTTTTATACATTGTATGTGAAAAGAGGACAAGAATAGCCAAATCGGATTGAATATTACGGTTCGAAAGTTCCTAGCAGGTATTCAGATCTAGTTTGAAGTAAGTAAAATACAAATTTTGGGTTGCTTAAAGGCACACAGATTCTCTGTTTGTTATACAAAGTGACATTATTTGTATACTTTTTGTAACGAGTGCAATTACATTCTCATTAAGTAAATGATGTTGCCTTTATAGACATAAAATGGAATGTGGTGTATTTTCCCCTTTAACTTATAATTTAAGCTATCGTGGTTTATTTTTATTGGCATCACATTTAATCTCTGAAACATCATAGATGGCGCTACACATATTAATTTATTTATTATTTAGCTACTATTATAATTTTGATTTTTGGACTGCATTCCGATATAAAATTTAGTGTAAAAAGCATATTGAAACAATTTAATTAAATCTGGTCTTGGAGTTTGGTATTAAATACTAGTTGATTATAAATCAGTATAAATAATAATATAATTTTCAAGTCTTGTTTCATTTATTTTAATACTTTAACATGTTTTATTAACTCACTTTTTTGTCTGTCTACACATATTAATTTATTTATTTATCTGTATATCGTAAAGTTTTGCCTTTAAAGATAATATTATGTGGTCTTTACAAATATATGATTTAGTCGTATGGGGCACGAAATATGCATACAATATTATATCATACTGTGTGATGTAATCATAATTATGAGTGATATTCAATATTTTATTTGCTTTAACGAAATAGTTTATTTCGTTCGCGTTAATGTAAATTAGGTTAGGTTAAGTTTTTACTGGATGAAAAGTTACTGTTCGCCCTGAAAACGTCAAGTAGTTAAGGTATGAAAGTGTAACAAACAAACAAACTCACATTTCCATTTATAATATTTGCTACGATTACATACATACCAGCGTATCCGCCAGTTACGCTTTTGCCTCACACCTTTTATTATACCTTATTGTACATTTTAATTTCGCATTGGAAAATAAACTACTTTTTCATAAATGTTTTCTATTTTTCTGATAATATTTTTTCTTATAGTTGCAAGATAAAAATATTATAAGCAAAGGTGGAATCTCAATCTAATGAGTTTAAATAATTCTCTCTTACAATTTATTAAATAAAATAATGTGCATAACATTTCCCAGCAAATACAGATCAGCTAGGTACTTATTCTAGCTCAGTATATTTCACTGACATTAGTGTTAAGTAAAGAATGAAGTGCAGATTTATTTTAAAGAAATATTGTTACAATAATTACCAAAAAGTTTTAAACTATATATAAACATTTTTATACAAAAAGAAACAGTGCCTCGGCTATGTCAGTATTATATCTATACTAATATTATAAAGATGAAATATTTGATTTTAGTTTGTTTGTTTGTAAGGATTTAATACAAAACTACGCAACCGATTTTAAAAATTCTTTCACCATTAGAAACCTTACTTAACTTAAATTTACGCGAGTTACGCGGGCAAGTATTTTGGAACTTCAATAGAATCCCTATTGAATTTCGAAAATATATGGATACAGACTATTGAGACTACTGTGAAACCAAAAATATGTTTTTGTCTGGCTGACCGTGTCTCTATCTATTTTAGCATAATATTTAATTCGCCGAACGATATTAAAAGTGATTTCTGCAGTTTGATAGTTTGCTGTTAAACTTAAATCTTAAGTTATATTTTCGTCTTTCTCAGGTGAACTACATATATTTGATGAGAATAAATATGCAGGCATCACCTTATAGTGAATATTAATGCAATGTTATTGTTACTGTATATGATTCAGGAAATTTGAACACTGGTTCTTGAAGCGCATATTGTCCTACGTCTAGATAAAAATGTCACTTAATAACATACAACATGTTTTTATGTAGTGTAATGAACGATGACTGTTATATTTTCTTTCTACCGTGCTACTACTGATTCTGTTTGGGTTTTCTTCAGCTAATGGAAAAGTATTTGAATCACATTTAAATAAACTATCAGACGATTAAATATTTTGATAATTCAATTTTCGATAAATTGGTTTGTCTTAGTCCTTCACCCGTGGGGGAATATATTGTGGTATACCAATCGCTTGCCAATGAAGGTATTTATCGGACCTATGCCGCGCCACCGCGCACGGGAAAAACAGCCTGGTGACGGAGGCGGTCTAGCCCTCTCTGCACCTCTTGTTCCACTCGCTAAGCGAAGCCTGTCGCACACTCCACCTCGCGAATGAAACGGGGTACAGACCGTAGTCCAATGCCTTCGTCTTCCAGTCCTGCGCGGACCATGACCCAGAACAAGGATATTTCCTTGCCCTGGGCTATGCCTTGCCGAATGGCTTTTCTGGCCTCCACCGCCAGGGGATGGAGTGCATTACGGTTTGTTACCGTCAGGAGAGCGGCTCTGTTGTCGCTGAAGATACCAAACGTGGACGCGCCTCGCCTAAGGATCTCACTGGCCGCTTTACATATTTCCAGGAGCTCAGCCTGCTAGACGGTACAGTGTGACGACAGAGCAAGTTTGAAGTCCTTGGTTTCGGTCCGGTCATTCCAAACGGATAACGCGGCACTGACCCGGCCCTCAATCCTGCTCCCATCTGGGAAAATGCGCACCTCGATGTTGTTGGTGCGCTGAAGTTATTCCTCGTCTACCAAATTTACGAGCTCCAGGGTCGTATGTTCCGCAGGTTGAGGTGCTTTCATAGCCGGTGACATTCGCTCGATCTTCCCGTCTCCCATCCATTGCTGAGTAACTCCTCTCTTGGCCTCGTATAGCGAGGCCATCTCGCAAACTCTGAGGTCCAGAGGGAGCAACCCAGCCAGGGTCAGTGCTGAGTGCAAAGAGACCGTGCGATAGCTCTTACACAGCTTTTGGGCGAATCCGCGCTGTACCATGTTCAGCTGTTTTCGGACACCAAGCTTATTTACCGTCGCGTACCAACTACTGGCGCAATACAGCACCGTCGACTCCACCACCGCTACATAGATGGCGGCCCTGATCATCTTGGGGTGTAGCCCCCAGCTGATCTTGGCCATCCGCGCCAGCTTGTGGTAGATGCTGATCGCCCCAGGATATTGATTTCTGTGGATATTCCAATATCTATCCCGTCCCTGCTAGGTGCGAGACATCGTATTTCAGCCTCCGCGTGATTACAATCGCACTGGTTTTGTGCGGTGCGAATTTCAGCTTCATTCCGATGCCCCACTCCCGCACATGTTCGAGAGAGGCATTGGCTTCTCCCTCAATCTCCAAGACTGTGTCACCATCGAACACCAACACCACATCGTCCGCGAATGCCTGCACGTGTATCGCCCTACTGTTTAAGCTATGCAGGAAGAGATACCTTTCCGGATACCTTTCCTCAGCTAGTCGTACTTTTATCACCGGCCATCAGGTGCTATCGAAGGCGCCCTCTATATCCAAGGACGCCATAAGGACACCATAAGGACATCTTATCATCGAGCTTTGCCCTTATGTGACCCATGAGGTCATACAGGGCGTCTTCAGTGCTTCTCTGGGGCATAAACTGTACTGGCGAGTACTCATCCTCGGCAGCAAATAGAACTTGAGACAAGCAACCAGCATCCTCTCGTACACCTTCCCTAGGACAGGCAATAGCCCAATCGGCCTGTACGACCCTGTGTAGAGACGGTGTACGAGTCTTTACCTGGCTTCTTCAGTGCCACTACCACGACCTCCAACCATATCTTAGGAAAGTAGCCGTGATGGAGGCACAGATTCAGCAGCTCCAGAAAGAGTGAAAGGTCGGCCGCTATGGCGTGTGTGCAGACGCCCGCGGTGAGGCCATCCAATCCGGGGGCCTTGTTTGGATTAAATTTGCTGAGGGCATCCTTGAGCTCACACAGTGTAAAAGGTGGGTCCTCGGTATGATGACCCTCTGTATCTTCAACTTATGCCGCCTTGTATGTTTTTGTGCTCAAAGGTGTCCTCAGCAATCCGATCTATTGGGTAGAAGGTTCGGGCAAGTAGTTCTGCCGAAACCCTCGCGTCTAGGGTAATACCTTTAAGGGTCAGCGGCAGATCTTCCTCTCTCACTGTGGCCCTATTCAAAACCCTATATATACTCTCCCATACGCCCTCCCTGTCCTGCTTTCCGCAGAATGCCTTCCAACTTTCGACCTGTGCCTTGTTTACTTCCATTTCATACCTCTCCTTTTGATCCAGGTACTGTGCTACCACCCACTCTCTGCGATACGGCGCAGCGTGCCTGATTCGGTGCCTTTTGGTGTTGACGCCTCTCTTCAACTCAGCGAGTTCCTCCGACCACCACGGCGCAATGAGTATCCCACCCTATTTTTTCTTCGGGATGTGCCTATTGCACGCCTCCTCAACCACTCCCGTATATGCACAGACTAGAGTGTCTAGCTCTTGTTTACTACTCATTTCGCCTATATGTACATATTCCGGGAGCAGCTGAGTGACGCTTTTCCTAAAGCCGGCCCAGTTAGCCTTCTTAGTGTTATACCTCCGGGTAGTACGTTTAATACTAATCCCTTTAGCTCTTTCGAGGGCGATGTCAAACACTATGCCATTGTGGTCCAAGCTCACGAGGCTCCCGTCGACCCTCCAAGCGCTGACCCAGGCGAGCATATCCCTCGAGCATGCCGTGATGTCCACATAGCTGCAATATCTCCACCCCTCACAGTGTCGAAAATCAGAGTGCCTCCACTGTTCAGGACATGGAGGTCCAATTCCTCGAGCACACCTCTCAGCAACTCACCTATGCCGTCCTCAAAACAATGTCACCACCATGTGCTCTTTGCGTTGGCATCACCTCCAAGGACGACGCGCTGGGAACCTGACTCACGCTTTACCTCTTTTAGCCGCTCCATATAGGGACTCACGGGTTCACTCAGCTTTAAGTAGAAGGACACTAGCGTGATCGTCCAGGCACTGGTCCGGATTTCCACCACCACGATGTTGTCGATATTAAGTTCTGGGTACTGTATTACATCCAGATTTGGATCGAAGACGAAAATAGCCGCCTTCACAGTCCCTCCTTCTTGCCCAGAGTTCTGGAAGACCCTTACGTCCTGATATACCTTCATCCTCTTAACGTGGGGATCATCCTCGTGGGGACACGTAGGGTTCCTGTATTAGAGCGACTGCCGTTTTACGCTTTGAGGCTTCGAGCATGAGCTCGTCGGTTGCCAGTCGTCGTCTCTGGAGGTTAGCCTACAGCACTTTATAAGGCCGGTTTTGACTTGAGACAACTTTAGCAATAGTACTGAGTGGTTGCTCTCGCTATCTCATCCCATCTATTTCGCACTGGGCACGAGTCGTCGAAAACATTGAGCCCTGTGCTGCTCAGTTTCTCCCTCTGGCAGTTGATGTAGTTTGGTTCTACACCGACAACGTAGTCCGGGCACTCGACTCTCAAATGGAGCCCTCCACAGTGACTACACCTTGACTCGATGCCGGTGCAGAACTTCCTGCTGAGCCCATATCCCAGACATAGAGAACACTGCACGAGTGGGAATTGGTCCTTCACTCTGACCGGTTGAAGGTCGATGTGCAGCTTCCCCAGGCACAGGGCATGGGTCCAGACAACCGGGGGATTTTCTTGTCATCTTCCAATAAGTACGAACATTCTGTTTTATTCAGGTTGCAAGTCCCGGAACACTTCACGGCTTTGGGACCTTACAGCTTTTAGTACTTCTTGGCCTGTCTGGTTTTTCAGGACGCCGTACATTATTAGGAGTGGGTCTTTGTTCTTGATCTCCTGGACGGTTAATCTTTTCTCCTTTTTGACAAACCAACTCCGTGCCCCCTTTCTATCCTCCTCTGTCCTGTAACCTATAATAACCAGGAACAGCGCATCGATGGGACCGGGAGCGGCAGTGGCAGTTGGTCAGCGAGCGTCTCCTGAGGTTTTTGGCTCCTAGCCCTCACCTCCCTCGCTGGGACTCCTGGAGTAACAGCTCGTCCACGCTCCGTCTCACTGGCTTCATCGGGTGCTGCTCCACGCCAGGACTGCTTTTGTTCAGGAGCGGTGCTTGCCCTGAGTTGCCTGGTGAGGCAGCAGATTTTTCACGGGTGTTCTAAGTCCTAACATTTTTAGGCTGACAGATGGAGTACGTCAAGATATATAAGTGTCAATTAATATACAATAAAAGTAAATTTGTAAAAGTTGTAGATATATAAAAATTAAAATTCAAAATATATAATTTTGACGTTGAGATCCTCCCAGGCTGGGCCTGCATTTGGGCAGGGTGGTGACTCTATGTAGAGACTTCAAAATCTCGCCCAAGGTCACCATCTTGCGGGGTATAGTACCCCTGGGCGGGCGAGATGAGCCGTCGCGCCTCGGTCGGCGTTGAGCAGTTGCTGAGATATAAGACAACAAAGTTGGTGCCTGAAGTCTGGACTTCAGTCTAGGAAACTAGGCACTCATATATCTTGGCAATGTTTTGTCGTAGCGCGGTGCGGTTTTCATCGTCGGGCTTCGCCCGCCTAAGGCTACTCCACAAGCTACTTTTGGACTCTCTACGTAGCGTCACAGATATCGACTCTACACAGAATTAAAACATTTTTGTTTTAATTGTATCTTTATATTTTTTGACGTGTCTAAGACACCGACTGGCCTCTTGCTTATGCAAAGGCCACTTTTGTATATTTATTTTACTTTATTTTGTATTTATTTTTTTATTTTGGGCTTATTGTGAATGCACAAACTAAAACAATGGTTTTAGTTGTATATGTTTGACGGTTGATAATTTGACTCCCGTTACCTGTGTACTTGTATTTACTGAGTGCAGCGTACGATTGACGTACACAAGATTTTTTTGACTAGGGAGTAGACTTCCCTAAGCACAACTCTTTTAATGCCAACTGATGTTCCAGTATCGGACATTGCAGATGTAATATGTCAGAATATTAATGATACTAATACCTTACCTATATGAGAAATAAAACGATAAATTGCACCACCAGTCAGCATTCTTCTAGAGCTTAGGGCAGAAGAGATGTCTTGGGTGAAATTATTGCCAGATGGGCAGAATGGCCTCAATAAGGAAAGACCTTGAAAACCTACTCTGTTTGTTTAATGCAGGTGTTCCTGGTACCCACATAATCATAGTAGGTATACAGTAGGTGCGACCATGGCTCTACCTTGACCATTTTTGTACCTAAGCATTTCTGGATTTCTATCTGAATTATTTTATTGTTTTGTCCTTTTCAGACCCCTTTTTAAGTAGTCGGGTTCTTGGTTTTTAAACTTTATTTTCTTATTTAATACTTTTCCTTTTTCCGATTGGGCATATATACTAGCCGTGCAATATCTACATCGTTGCATTCTAAGAAAGGGTAAAGACCGTGGCACCATTGGGCACTAATAGGAACTGGCTTATTATTGAGCAGAGTCAAGACTTCTAAGCCTCTCTAATTCCGGTATAGATGCAACATCAGTAAGGTAAGGTGGCATAAGAGTTACCGCGGATCCAAGTCACTTATGTATAAGCCCTCTAGTGACTTTACCCTGCTCAATGCTACGTAAACTTAGCCTTTAGAAAAATACGTTTGCCAACGTCTACAACAGCCTTTTTCAAGTTGCACTCTTATAATTTGTGCACAATCATGCTCTAACACAGAATTAATGGTAGCATTTTACGCAAAATTTTGCTACTGCTTCTAAAACCGTCATATTCAGCCGTGCAAGGAGTTCTTTGAACAGTTTTATTTATATGGTTATCAGGTTTGATAGTGCTGTTATCAAATTGAATGTGTACAGCTGCGGGAAGTTCACCAGTATCCAACTGATCTCGCCTTAGAGCTGGCCAATCGATGCTCATTACGGTGCCCATCGCACCATTCACAGACCTCGATTTATGTTTAAGTTTTGTCTGATCATCACTCTTGACCCAACATCTATATGAAGCCTATTTACCTACTAACCTGACCCTCCAGCCTTGCTGGGATCACTAGGAACGTGTTTGCTTTGAATTTGTCGACCATATGTTTTACTTTCGGTGGATGTGTCTACCGCTTGAATCTAATAGATCTAAGTAACCTTTGAAAGAATTTCACTCATTTTTCGATTGTATTGATCCACTTGTTTAATGTTACGGTAGATTCTGATAACATTTTCCACAGGGATCGGTTCTGGGTCCACTCCTGTGGAACATCGGTTACGACTGGGTGCTGCGAGGTGCGCTCCTCCGTGGCGTCGGCGTCATTTGTTACGCCGACGAGACACTTGTCACAGCGAGGGGTAAGTCGCACCGTGCGGCGGCCATACTGGCGACTGCTGGGGTCGCACAAGTCGTTGGTCGTATCCGGCGGTTGGGCCTCGAGGTGGCCCTGTCCAAGTCCGAGGCCGTTTGTTTCCACGGGCCTCGGAAACGGCCACCTCCAGGGGCCCATATTATGGTAGGAGGGGTCCGCATCGGCGTCGAGTCAACCCTAAAGTATTTAGGTCTCTTGCTCGACAGCCGATGGGACTTATACTTTATAGCCCATTTTCGTCGTTTGGCCCCCATTCTTCGGGGCGCTGCAGGCGCGCTATCGCGCCTGCTGCCCAACCTTGGGGAGCCAAACACCTCCTGCCAGAGGCTCTACGAGGGGGTCGTGCGGTCCATGGCCCTGTATGGGGCCCCAGTTTGGGCGGACAGCCTGACGGCCCGAAACATTTCGGCGCTTCGTACGCCACAGCGCGCCATGGCCGTCAGGTTGATAAGAGGTTACCGCACGATCTCGTTCGAGGCTGCGAGCCTCCTCGCCGGATCGATGCCATCCCTATCTTCAGGACCCGAGTAGATAGGGTTTCGGGGGGAGAACTACGGGTCTCCCCCTTTGGACCAGGGTACTGCGGGGTCAGGAAGCCCACTGCGCCTCGAAAGGCGTGTTCTATCGACCGCTGACTAGAGTGCGCGGTGCCTGACATTGGAGTTGGACTCGCAGGGGTATGTGGTTGGCCGCTGAGTACGACATGTTCGTTTGGCTGCTTCTCCATCGGCTTCAGCGAGGTAATCGTTAGCAACTCCTTTGAGTTGCGAGTAGTGAGCGGCTTTATTGCTCCGGTACCTATCTGGTGAATAGGTAGTGTCACTTGGGCACGAGGTAGCTCGCTTACGAGAACCGGATCTCTGAGGTTAGGATGGAGAGTCGGGATTTGGGGACAAGACCTGTCTATAACTGGTCCCGGAAGGTGCTCTCGGGCACTGGAAGGTACAGCGGCTCCTCTAATATAACCTAACGGTTGGTGTAGGGGAACGCTATATCATAAACTGGGATAGTCGTAGAGGAAGGGGATGTGTGGATCGATGCCATGGGACCTGGAAGCGGCGCTCCTGGCGTCGCTCTATCGCTGGCGCCAGGAGTCGCTAGCTCGGGGCGAAGGACCGGATCTTCCCGCTATCAAAGCGGCAAGGTCCGAGCTCCGCCAGGTCCTAGTGGCGAAATGGAAGGAGCGACTTGTGCACCCCAGTGCCGGGCACGCCACAATCGTGGCGGTAAGTCCCGTGTTTGAGGAGTGGCTGGAGAGGCGGCATGCGTGGTCCCACGCGCGCCTCTGTATCGAGTCCGTCTCCCCCCTAGGGGGGAGACAGTAGGGTTTTACTAGAAGTAAGTACCTTTGGGTAGGTCTTTTGTGTAGTGGCCTGCCGTTTCATACGGTGGGCCGTAACCTTGGCGGGGTCGCGACCGCATGCGAAAGCGATTCGCGCGGCCCCGTCGATAGTGGTTGTGTCGAGGAACACCGTGGTAGGTTTAGTCGGTATTCCGGGAGGTACATTATCTTTTCAACATCTTTCTTTACCCCGGCAAGTCCGACATAATCCCTCCGCCCGCCCCCGCGGAGGGATATGCGTGATAGCATTCCCGCACGTAAAAAAAAAAAAAAAAAAAGATTCTGATAACATTTGCATGATCATGTGTATTTAGTAACCGTCGTTTTTCTAAAATAGACAACTGCTCGATAGTTAATTGACTAACTATAATATTATTAAAAATATCCTCAAACGTAGTATAATTTCCTTGGCGCATGTTTTCTCGCAATTCGATGAAACTAAAAAATCTCCACAAGTGGGGCTCCGCTGAAAATTGATCGGGCTGTCTGAAACAATACGGTCCACCTGACATCTTCGTTACGGGAGGCAATAATTGCATGATGTCTCCGAACAACATTATGTTCACCCCACCAAAGAAATCAGCACTTTGTTTAGTTTCTTGAAGCCGAATATGAGTCAGTGACTAATACGGTACCATAGATATTTCGTCTATAATCAGGCAGTTTATGTTCCTCCATTTGACTCGTTCTCTTTGGAGTCGATCCCCGGATAATGGCCACATTATTGTTATTCAATATTTTTTAATCAGCAACGAAAACGTCGAGTGCGACTTGCATCCACCGACAAGGCGAGCAGCAACGCCAATCACTACTCTATGGTGATCTATATAAAGTCTACGAATTTGTTCTACTATAAGCTTTAGTGTGAAACTTTTGATTTACTTTATTATGGTTTTTATTTATTGTATATAAATACATATATATTGTTAATAAACATACTACCTTTGTAAATAAATTATTTAATAAATAACATTACCTTTATAATCTTAAATTCTAACATAATATTCGTTTGTTATTTACTAAAACGAGTAAATAACTGAAACAACTGAACCGCGCGAACTGTATGAGCGCATTTAAATTAAACATATATTTGACTTAAAATATATTTGTAATGTGCTCGCCAAGATCTTTCTTTTGATACCAGACATGTGATGATTATCATTTATTAAAATTAATCATTTAAGCATTAATCGTTATTATATAGCCATTTTTGTACTACATATATCAAACTACATTTTTTTTCTAATTTTACTAAATAAAAAAGATAGCCCGCTCTTGATTGTGCGACCATGGTCCTACGTTGACCATTTTTGTACCTATGCATTTCTGGATTTCTATCTGAATTATTTTCTTGTTTCGTCCTTTTTAGATCCCTGTCTTACGTAATCGGGTTATAGATTTTCAATCTTTATTTTGCAACTTTATTAAACATGACCGTCCATTTGGGTTAAATATTACTAGTATTATTCACATTTATTTACTATTTATCAATAAAAATTACATTTTTAAATATATAATAAATAAAAACACATTTAAAAATATAAAAATTATGGATGCCCACCGACATCGAGACAAGGCCCAAGCTGTCGGGGGTTAGGGGTCCAGAGAGAGGAACCTCCTCACTATGCGTGCCGTATCGAGGAGAACCGCCTTTTGCATCTGACCCTTGACCCAAGCACCTAATGCGAGCCTCTTAAGATGTTATTCGAGGCTCTTGGCTATTAGACCGTTTACCGTAACGACTATCGGTACAATGATTGCCGAGTCCACATCCCACATATCGACGACCTCGTGTCCAGGTATTTTAGTTCTTTTTCCTTCTCAGCTTTCACGAGGTTGCCATTATGAGGGATGGTAATATCGACAATCATTGCACGGTGCTCTGATCGATCTATTACCACAATATAAGACTTGTTGGCAACAACAGACCTGTCTGTGATAATAGATCGATCCCAATACAGTGTGATATGGTCCTTTTCGAGAACTGGTTCCGCTACATACCTGTAGTAAGGCACCTCGATCTCTACAAGTTTGTACTTCAGAGCAAGCTGCTGATGGATAATTCTGGCTACTTGATTATGTCTGTGCAGGTACTGACCGTTAGCAAGACGAGAACAACCGGAAACTATATGCCTGAGGGATTCACCGGGTTGGTGGCACGCCCGACATATGTCAATCGTACCATCCCTCAGGATATATTTCCGGTAGTTATTCGTCTTGATAACTTCGTCCATAATTGCACAGACAAACCCTTCGGTTTCCCCAAAGAGGTCACCGAAGCGTAGCCAGTTCACGGAGGCAAGAAGGTCTACATCAGGTCCACATAGGGCCTTGTAGAACCTACCGTGAAGCTCCTTGCTCTGCCATACACTCTTGCGGTCGTCAATGCTCAGTACTATAGGGATGCGCCAGCTCTCTTTAGCCAGATTAAGCGGGGTGAGTCCGTTATCCACTGCGACTGTCGTTTGAAGGAAATACTCTCTAAGGTTGCACACCTCACGGTTATGGAGGGTTTTAGCATTTAGAAAACCTCGACCCCCACATTCCGCGGGATGTACAACTTCATCACAGACGAACGAGGATGATGCATTCGGTGTGCCGTCAACAGTGTACGAACCTTCCTGTCCAGGGCATCTAACTCAGTCTGAAACCACTTAAGTATGCCAAAGGAGTATAAAAGAAGCGGCATGATCCAACCATTAAAAGCGCGCACCTTGTTGCCGCCTGATAAAAGACTGTTAAGTACTTTTCTCAGGCGAACAAAGAAGCGCTCCTTCAACGATTGTTTCATGTCCGCCTCATTTATACCTAAGGCTTGTGACATACCCAAGTATGTGTAGGTATCAGTAATGAGAAGCGATCTTAGGTTAATGGAATCTGAAAGTTCAATGTTCAATGTTCAATTCTCAGATTCCACCATCCTTCCTTGCTTTACATGCATGACTGCACATTTATCCACACCAAACTCCATGTTAATACATTTACTAAAGCAATCAGTTACTCTTAGTAAGTCAATCAAATGTGAATCAGTGCGGGCAAACAGCTTTAAATCATCCAAGTATAGCAAGTGTGATATGACCTGACCACCTCTCTTTAACCTGTAACCTAGCCCTGAACCCTCTTTACTAGTATTATTGTTAACGGCCATCAGTTCCACTATAAGACATTTCCAGGTTATCGATTAATTACCGGACACCCTGTATATGTATCTTAGGAGCTGTATCAAAAACACTCTTTTGCATTAGAGCTGTCTTGCACTGCACATTACACAACTGTCCTTTATATTGAGCACATAATGGACATCTTATAAAATCAGACACTTTTAAAAAAAGTAACAAACGTAAACAGCTTTTTCTATTATGTACAACGCTGGTAAAGTTAACAATTTGAGGCTTTTAAATAAAGGTAAGCAGCTGTTCGTTACTTTTAAACCAAACATTGACCTGATACATCTTTTTTGCATTCTGAATACCAGTTCTCTATCTGCTGACTGACCTGATAAAATATTATGCCATACCTTAGTACAGACGCCACTAAGCCGTGGTATGCAGTTATGAGAGACTTACTTTTTCAGAAAGTTGTGAAATAATACATAAAATAAGCTGTTTATTTAGTTTTTACATAATTCTGCTATATGGCGCTTTCAGGTGAGTTGATTGTCGATTGTAATACCAAGAAATTTCACCACATTTGTCTCTTCTATTTCATATCCGTTGAAAGAAATATCAAGTTTTGCTATGCTACTTCTTTGGTGAAAATGCATTACATTTGTCTTTTTTAAGTTAATTTGCAAATTATTTTTGTCAAGCCAGCTGATAATGTCAAATAGGCAAGAATTTATGTCATATTCGTAACTATTTAGATTACTGTCGTCTGCAAACAAAATCATGTTATGACAGACAGATTTTGGAGGATCATTTATATATACCAAAAAGAGTAGCAGGCCCAGGACACAACCCTGTGGCACACCATATTTTAATTCCCTTGGTTCAGATAGATAAAAAGTATTTTGTTTCATTTTTAGACATAATCTTGAAATTTCTGTACATTGCGTCCGGTTGCTCAAGTTCAATTCTAGAAGTTGTAAAATGTTACCCCTTAAGCCATTTCCCTGAAGTTCCTTTAATAAAATTTTATGGTCCACGAAATCGAACGCTTTGGTTATACCGGTGTAAAGAGCACAAGCAGGTATTTTGCTATTAACAGAATCCATAATACTAGACATGAATTCAAAAATAGCCATATTTGTTGTAATTTTTGGCGAAATGCCTTTTTTCAACGCAAAATAGTTTATATTTGTTAAAATAGGCATATATAGATCCAAAAATTAGTTTTTTGAAAACCTTAGAGAAGATAGGAATTTTAGCTATAGGTCTGTAGTTTTTGATTCTCTTTGTCTTCTTTTTTATAAAGAGGTTTGATAATCGTATATATATCCCATCTGTTATGCTCAAATTAAAAATATGCACCAATATAGGAGCTATTATCTTAATATTATTACTTTTGTAGAGATGCCATCATAACCGACGGTGTTAGTGTTTTTCAGGCTGTTTGTTACCCGTATTACGTCGTCTTCTTGGATTGGTAGCATGAATAGAGATTGGGAAGTAAAATTTTTTTTTAGAATGTATGTTTTTTTTAAGTCATGTATCAAGAGTGTGCTTACTTTGGTATTGTAATGGGTGAGTTTCGAGCCCACAGCTTATTTAGTATAATAAATGCGACAGTGAGTTGTTTTTGCGCTCTCACGCTTTAACTACTCGACCGATCATCATGAAATTACGCATACACGTTGCCAGGAGTACAGAATAGGACATAGGGTATCTTTCATCTAGGAAAAATACTGTCACTAACTTAACCTAAATTAATAATTATATATTGGGTTGCCGCGATGTACGAGAATTATTATAGAATATTATATATAGACATATTACGTCATAGTTTGCTGAAATGCCTATGTATGCTCTTCCTCAATATTTAAACCACACATATAAATAGCGATAGCTAATGCGCTTATAGATGACGAGTGACTACGTACTTAATAAACTTTTATCTGCGTTATATAGTCTCAGTTCTCTATAAACTGTCCTACTGCTGGACACGGACCTCTTCTTAGGGTAAGAAGAGTTAGGCCACAAAGCTGACCTAGTGCGAGTTGGCAAAATTCACATATGTATCTTCGAAAACGAAAGCAAACGATACTTATATACATATTTATTATGCACAAACTTTGAAAATTCAGAAGTACCCTTAGAGCGTACACTACATAAAAAAATAGAGAGATTGAAATCGCTGTTTGGATAAAGAAATGATGACATTGTGATTTATATACAAAATCCTAACTAATATCTATTATAAATGCAAAAGTAGGTTTGTTTTCTAAGCTTTCGCGCCTTAGCTTCTTGACCGATCATCATAAAATTTTGCATACAAGTTGTCTGGGTACGGAAAAGGACATAATGTATCTTTCAACCTGAAAAACGTACTGTTGTCGAGTGATGCTTGTGATGTGAGCTTGTATTTCATAATGTTGTATTCTATGATACTTATATATACTTACTACTATATTATATAAATGATTGCTAAAATTTAGGCCAAGTATGCATAAATTATCAAAAGCGCCAACTGTCATTAAGTCATAAGTAATTATGGAAAATTTAAGCAACAAATCTGGGTAGATACTTAACGACGAACGTTTTAATAAAAAAAATAAGTAAGATTATATAAAACATATTATTAATCCCCGTGTCTTCTTCGAAGAGGTTAATGAAAACACTATGTGGGTCTGTGTGTCTGTCTGTTAGTAACAGGCATAGCTCCAGAACCACTAGACCGATTGACTCGTAACTTGGTGTACAGACACCTTGGGGTCTTCCCTCGGTTGAATATGAGCCCTTGGGGTCAAAAGACCCCCGAGTTATAGGGGTCACAAGGTCATAAGGTCAGGGGAAATCGAAAGGAAACGTCACATGTAGATGAAGAGGTTGAATACTGGTTTTTTACACCCATCTCGTTAAAAAGAAAAAATATGTTCCCGAAATAAAAATTAACCTTCAATACAATCGCTGTGTATATGTATCACGACATGCATATATCATGTATGTAGGAGGAAAGGCAATGTCATAGGTAGGTTACACTTAATACAAATATTGTCTATTTTGTGTTCTGTTGAATGCTGCATTTTAAGTGCATGGATGGCGTAGTGGTTCAAGTGGTTGCCTCGCCACTGCTACTGCACCGAGTGTTGCACTTCGAATCCCACATGGGACAAAAAATTGTGTGACCCACAAATGGTTGACAGTTGTTTGAATATTTGTAAACCCTCGCTACACATCAATTATACCTAGTGCGGAAGTAGTCTTATTTTAGAAATAAAGAAAAGTATGCTATATGGAGATGCTATGTAGCGTTCCATTGCTATTCGCAGTTAATTAGGTTTAATTGTCAACTAGAATCACCATTCTAGTCATTCCCTATGTGTATCCCACCGGATGCACGTCTGTAGTCCTTAGACAGGCTCAATTTCCGTATGAGACAAATATCCTGGTGCTTGCAAATCTTTATGGAACTGCACTTTTAGAGAAACAAGATTATAAGTTTTTTTCTACGTGCATAGGTTCCAACCCTCGTGGCCCGAGTCTTGGCAGTTCCGCCACCCTGATCGCAACTTTTTTACATCACTCCGCTATTAAAAATTCAAAAACGTGGTCTAAAGTAGATATATCTAAACGTGACGAACGTTAGACGCGTCTCGCCAAGACGCGTCTAACGATATGTTCACGAGTTCAGACATACGAACTTAAACACAATACATACAGTATTAATCGTATAATCATTATAGGCACTATCCTATACATAGTAAAAATAATATAAAATAACAAAAAAGGCGCTTGAATATTAGAATGTAGCCGATGCATTTTCTAGCCAAGAATTGTCTTGGCTAACGTAGAAATCGTGATACTTGTAATGTATTTGGCACTAGTGTTATTAGACATAGTTCTAAACAGCAATTAGTATGTACTGTGGTTGGTTAATAAGTGTTTTCGATGCATATTAAACTGCTCTCTACATTTGTGCTATAAATTATGTTGCAATGATAAATTAACTGATCTCAATGAAATGTATGCGTTTTATTCTATTTTTTTATGTAGTGTACGCTCTAAAGGTACTTCTGATTTTTTAAAGTTTGTGCATAATAAATATGTATATAAGTATCGTTTGCTTTCGTTTTCGAAGATACATATGTGAATTTTGCCAACTCGCACTAGATCAGCTTTGTGGACTACGGCCTAACTCTTCTTACCCTAAGAAGAGGTCCGTGTCCAGCAGTAGGACAGTTTAAAGAGGACTGAGACTATATAACGCAGATAAAAGTAAATTAAGTACGTAGTCACTCGTCACCTATAAGCGCATTAGCTATCGCTATTTATATGTGTGGTTTAAATATTGAGGAAGAGCATACATAGTAATTGCAGCAAACTATGACGTAATATGTCTATATATAATATTCTATAATAATTCTCGTACATCGCGACAACCAAATATATAATAATTAATTTAGATTAAGTTAGTGATAGTATTTTTTCTAGATGAAAGATACCCTATGTCCTATTCTGTACTCCTGGCAACGTGTATGCGTAATTTCATGATGATCGGTCGAGTAGTTAAAGCGTGAGAGCGCAAAAACAACTCACTGTCGCATTTATTATATTAAATAAGCTGTGTATATGTCTAAAAACGAAACAAAATACTATTTATCTATCTGAACCAAGGGAATTAAAATATGGTGTGCCACAGGGTTGTGTCCTGGACCTGCTACTCTTTTTGATATATATAAATGATCCTCCAAAATCTGTCTGTCATAACATGATTTTCTTTGCAGACGACAGTAATCTAAATAGTTACGAATATGACATAAACTCTTGCCTATTTGACATTATCAGCTGGCTTGATAAAAATAATTTGCAAATTAACTTAAAAAAGACAAATGTAATGCATTTTCACCAAAGAAGTAGCATAGCAAAACTTGATATTTCTTTCAATGGATATGAAATAGAAGAGAGTGGTGAAATTTCTTAGTATTACAATCGACAATCAACTCACCTGCAAGCGCCATATAGCAGAATTATGTAAAAACTAAATAAACAGCTTATTTTATGTATTATTTCACAACTTTCTAAAAAGTAAGTCTCACATAACTGCATACCACGGCCTAGTGGCGTCTGTACAAAGGTACGACATAATATTTTATCAGGTCAGTCAGCAGATAGATAACTGGTATTCAGAATGCAAAAAAGATGTATCAGGTCAATGTTTGGTTTAAAAGTAACGAACAGCTGCTTACCTTTATTCAAAAGCCTCAAATTGTTAACTTTACCAGCGTTGTACATAATGGAAAAAGCTGCTTACGTTTGTTACTTTTTTTAAGTGTCTGATTTTATAATATGTCCATTACGTGCTCAATATAAAGGACAGTTGTGTAATGTGCAGTGCAAGACAGCTCTAATGCAAAAGAGTGTTTTTGATATAGCTCCTTAGATACATATACAGGGTGTCCGGTAATTAATCGATAACCTGTAAATGTCTTATAGTGGAACTGATGGCCGTTCAGAAAAAAATATGAAAAAAGATCTATCCTAACTACTACCTGAGATATGTGTTTTTTTAATTACCATGAATAACTTTTTTGTATAGTACGACCATAAATGAATGAAATCCATCAGTTTTTTGTTGTTTTATTATTAAACACTAATTATGCTAATAGATAGACAAAAGTATGCTATGCTATTATATAGCTTGCACTTTTAATATATATTTTTTACAATTTTTTAATTTTTCTTTTTCTTTTTTTCTGATCGGCTTTCTGTTCTACTATAAGACATTTCAAGGGTATCCATTAATTACCGGACACTCTGTATAACAAAATACCTAATGAAATAAAAAACTTGCCTTTAACTAAGTTTAAAAAGTCTGTATTCAAGTTGCTGATAAATAAAAGCTATCTTTGAATGAATATTTAAATGACCCAATTTTAATCAAATGATAATAATAAGATACCTACATGATGTAATATAATATAATGTAATAAGTAAATTGTCTAATATATATTGTAATGATTTAATTGTATTTGCGTTGTATTTTTGAATTTGTTTCTTGACTTTGACGATATTTTCTTTTTCTTTTGTGTTACACATTTAAATTTGTATGTCTCAATGACAGAACATAGTGGACAACATATTTTTTAACATCTTTATCTTACCTACCTATGTTTCTACAAATAAATGATTTCTGATTCTGATTCTTACCTAAGCTGGAGAGGTTAACAATAATACTAGTAAAGAGGGTTCAGGGCTAGATTACAGGTTAAAGAGAGGCGGTCAGGTCGTATCACACTTGCTATACATGGATGTTTTAAAGCTGTTTGCCCGCACTGATTCACATTTGATGGACTTACTAAGAGTAACTGATAGCTTTAGTAAATCTATCAACATGGAGTTTGGTGTGGATAAATGTGCAGTCATGCATGTAAAGCAAGGAAGGATGGTGGAATCTGAGAGCATTGAACTTTCAGATTCCATTAACCTAAGATCGTTTCTCATTACTGATACCTACAAATTCTTGGATATGTCACAAGCCTTAGGTATAAATGAGGCGGACATGAAACAATCGTTGAAGGAGCGCTTCCTTGGTCACCTGAGAAAAGTACTTAACAGTCTTTTATCAGGCGGCAACAAGGTGCGCGCTTTTAACGGTTGGATCATGCCACTTCTTTTATACTCCTTTGGCATACTTAAGTAGACTCAGACTGAGTTAGATACCCTGGACAGGAAGGTCCGTACACTGTTGACGGCATACCGAATTCATCATCCTCGTTCGTCTGCGATGAGTGGGGGTCGAGGTTTTCTAAATGCCAAAACCCTCCATAACCGTGAGGTGTGCAACCTTAGAGAGTATTTCCTTCAAACGACAGTCGCAGTGGATAACGGATTCACCCCGTTTAATCTGGCTAAAGAGAGCTGGCGCATCCCTGTAGTACTGAGCATCGGCGACCGCAAGAGTGTATGGCAGAGCAAGGAGCTTTACGGTAGGTTCTACAAGGCCCTATGTGGACTTGATGTAGACCTTCTCGCCTCCGTGAACTGGCTACGCTTCGGTGACTTCTTTGGGGAAACCGAAGGGTTTGTCTGTGCAATTATGGACGAAGTTATCAAGACGAATAACTACCGGAAATGTATCCTGAGGGATGGTACGATTGACATATGTCGGGCGTGCCACCAACCCGGTGAATCCCTTAGGCATATAGTTTCCGGTTGTTCTCATCTTGCTAACGGTGAGTAGTCAAGTATCCAGAATTATCCATTAGCAACTTGCTCTGAAGTACAAACTTGTAGAGGTCGAGATACATTACTCCAGGTATGTAGCGGATTCAGTTCTCGAAAAGGACCATATCACACTGTATTGGGATCGATTTATTATCATAGACAGGAGTATTGTTGCCAACAAGCCTGATATTGTGGTAATAGATCGATCAGAGCGCCATGCAATGATTGTCGATATTACCATCCCTCATGATAGCAACCTTGTGAAAGCTGAGAAGGAAAAAGAACTAAAATACCTGGACTTAGCACACGAGGTCGTCGATATGTGGGATGTGGACTCGGCAATCATTGTACCGATAGTCGTTACGGTAAACGGTCTAATAGCCAAGAGCCTCGACCAACATCTTAAGAGGCTCGCGTTAGGTGCTTTGGTCAAGGGTCAGATGCAGAAGGCGGTCCTCCTCGATAAGGCACGCTTAGTGAGGAGGTTCCTCTCTCTGGACCCCTAACCACCGACAGCTTGGACCTTGTCTCGATGTCGGTGGGCATCCATAATTTTTGTGTTTTCTTATAATATATTTGAAAATGTAATTTTTATTGATAAATAGTAAATAAATGTGAATAATACTAGTTATATTTAACCCAAATGGACGGTCATGTTTAATAAAGATGCAAAATAAAGTTTGAAAATCTATAACCCGATTACGTAAAACAGGGGTCTAAAAGGACTAAACAAGATAATAATTCAGATAGAAATCCAGAAATGCATAGGTACAAAAATGGTCAACGTAGAGCCATGGTCGCACAATAATGCTTCAATCAAGAGCGCGCTATCTTTTTTATTTAGTGAAATTAGAAAAAATGTATATTGATATAGTACAAAAATGGCTATATAATAACGATCATTGCTCTATATTAATTAATGACTACGGCGAAGCCAAAAGGAAGGGTAATGATTTTGGCAGTCTGTGTATGTATTTGTATATGACGGCATTTAAACCTCAGATACTAACCTCAAAAAAAAAAAATATACTGAGATAATCATCACGTGTCTGGTATCAAAAGAAAGATCTTGGTGAGCACATTACAAATATTCACATTACATATATATATTTATATATATATATATATATATATATATATATATATATATATATATATATATATATATATATATATAACATATTTTAAGTCAAATATATGTTTAAAATGCGCTCATACAGTTCGTGCGGTCCAGTCGTTTCAGTTATTTACTCGTTTAAGTAAATAACAAACGAATATTATGTTAGAATTTAAGATTATAAAGGTAATGTTATTTATTAAATAATTTATTTACAAAGGCAGTATGTTTATTAACAATATATATTTATTGAAATTAAACACTTTATACGGATTTTATCGCGTTGTTTATTTTACTTTAAACACTGGTATTACATAATTTTGAAAACTCTAACACTACTATTATTGAAATTTTACTACTATTTAATTATATAAGCTATATATTTTCTAATTAAAACAATTTATATTTGAGTTTACACTTTGCCCCGACGTTTCGGTTGCTTTACAGCAGCCATGTTCACGGGGAGACTAAGATGGTAGTTGTCCCAACGTTCTGAAGTGTAGCTAGTTATTTCAAAGTACCCGAACATCATCTTTGGTGTTCCTATTTATGCAGAATGAGCTCAAAGTATCATGAAGTCTAGCTGTGTTTTGCTTCTTCTTGGGTTTGACTATTTGAATGACTGGATCCCAAGCTGGTGGTACATTCCAACCATCCTCTCTATTGAAATTAGGATGTTTTTTAATATCAATAGCCTCACGAAGCATCCTTGTTAGGAATCGGTGTTCTTTTGCGAGTATCACCACCATCCTAAACAGTTAGCTACCGTGGGAATGTCTTTGTTTCAGAGAGCCCACGGGATCTGTGACAAGAAACACCTGGACGCCGAACTTCAACATGTCAAGCAAGTACTGCAAGACATCAAGACATGCAGCTCCAACAGCCGCGCCGCCATCACAGATCCCGAGAAAAGCCAGCCACAGTCGAGCGCCAGCCTGCCATACTACCATATGTAAGGGGTGTCACTGACAAGATTGGCTACATCTTGAAGCGAGCTTCAATCAACACATACTTCAAGCCGCCAACGAAGATAAGTCAATTTTTACCATCCGTCAAGTGCCAATTACCTTTACAAGATGCAGGGGTATATAAAATAGATTGTGACTGTGGACTCTCATATATTGGGCAAACCAAGAGAAGCATAGGCACCCGTTTAAAAGAAAATATAGCTGATGTTAAACACCAACGCTCATTGAAGTCTGCTGTGTGTGAACATGTGCAACAGGGGACCAACCACTACCTACGATTTGACAAACCACATATACTCGCAAAAGAACACCGATTCCTACCAAGGATGCTTCGTGGGGCTATTGATATTAAAAAACATCCTAATTTCAATAGAGAGGATGGTTGGAATGTACCACCAGCTTGGGATCCAGTCATTCAAATAGTCAAACCCAAGAAGAAGCAAAACACAGCTAGACTTCATGATACTTTGAGCTCATTCTGCATAAATAGGAACACCAAAGATGATGTTCGGGTACTTTGAAATAACTAGCTACACTTCAGAACGTTGGGACAACTACCATCTTAGTCTCCCCGTGAACATGGCTGCTGTAAAGCAACCGAAACGTCGGGGCAAAGTGTAAACTCAAATATAAATTGTTTTAATTAGAAAATATATAGCTTATATAATTAAATAGTAGTAAAATTTCAATAATAGTAGTGTTAGAGTTTTCAAAATTATGTAATACCAGTGTTTAAAGTAAAATAAACAACGCGATAAAATCCGTATAAAGTGTTTAATTTCAATGTATAACATTCGCGTAAACATAAGACCATAATATATATTTATATACAATAAATAAAAAGCATAATAAAGTAAATCAAAAGTTTCACACTAAAGCTTATATGTAGTAGAACAAATTCGTAGACTTTATATAGATCACCATAGAGTAGTGATTGGCGTTGCTGCTCGCCTTGTCGGTGGATGCACGTCGCACTCGACGTTTATGTTGCTGATTAAAAAATATTGAATAACAATAATGTGGCCATTATCCGGGGATCGACTCCAAAGAGAACGAGTCAAATGGAGGAACATAAACTGCCTGATTATAGACGAAGTATCTATAGTACCGTATTAGTCACTGAGGAACATACATATTCGGCTTCAATAAATTAAACAAAGTGTTAAATAACATAAATAAAATTGACCTACCTACATTAAATAAACATCAAATGAAAACTAAAATTGCATTTCAGTGTACTTTTGACGTATTCGATTTAGAGCATATTCTATTATAACAATTGGTGTTGTAATAGAATATGTTCTAAATCGAATACGTCAAAAGTACACTGAAATGCAATTTTAGTTTTCATTTGATGTTTATTTAATGTAGGTAGGTCAATTTTATTTATGTTATTTAAAACAATGTAACTAGATTGGAAATAAATGTTTAATATTTTTTATTAGGGCAATAATTATTACTTTGTTTTATTTACCAACAATAAGGGTTGCAATTATAATATAAATTATCAAAACAATTTATTGCAGACAAATATCTTTTAAAATAATATATAATGCAGGATTCGTCCTACAAAAATCGTTGTTTTTGCCAGGCTCCCCGAGGAAACAGTCAGTAAAGAGAACTGTGTGCTTGATTTTTTTCTAAGAAATGGCATCATGCCTGCTTTACTCACACACCCGTAGGCTAGTAACAACTTTCTTCAGGCGGGCCGAGTGTTTGTTTGCCATCGAGGTAAAATAGAAAAATCCTATAACTTCTGCTTTTATATTTTACTTTTTGAATTTTGAGATGATCTCGTATGCTGGTATACAATATCGCGACCATTTCAAGCTTTAGTGCGCTGAACCAAATTTATAGATTATATTCGCATTGACGTGTAATAAATAACAACAATTAATGCATTTGTAATAATATTAATAGCAGCCCAGTATATATACTGTCCTACTGCTAGACATGGACTTCATCTCAGTATGAGAAGGGTTAGGTCATAGTGCACTACGCAGGCCTAACGCAAGTTAGCAAGCTTCATATAATATGTTGAGAACATTATGTAGATATGCGGTTATCCTCGCGGTGTTTTGCTTCAGTGTTAAAGCGAGTGATAATTAACTATTTAATTCACGCATAACTTTGAAAAGTTAGAGGCCTTGAAATTGCACTCAAAAAATTTGCGTAGCAGTGACTTATATAATTATATTTTACTACAAAAACTGGGTACATTTTTACTCGCAAAATAAAAGGTATGAACATCTGCTATTTTTCTACTGTTTTCCGAACTAAGAACATAGAAGCAACATTGAAATGTTTTATACACTCAACACTAATTAATAATCTTTTGATAAACTTTGGATGTTCTCGGCAATAAAGATCCTAAACATCAAAGTTATGGAATTTTTGTGATGTACGGGTGAGCGTTATCGTGCTTTACTTTATAAAAGACAGCAATAAGATTATATTCGCATCTAGGTTTCTTGTTTTATATTTATGAATATTGAGCGCTCGCGAGCATTTATTAAAACTTTCAGTCTTCTGAAAGAAACCATTGAGATGCCGACTGAGACATGTCCATATTTGATTGTCTCCTTAAGACAAGAGATAAAGTTAAACTGGTTATCCTCCATTCTCCTTTGCTTTCCTCTTTTTTTATAGTTGTAGTGTAAGCACTTGTTGCCTTCGAAAATCCGGCTAATTTCTGATACATCGTCAAATGAATTTGAAGCAGGTATATAGGTCGTTTTTGCTACTGTTTTCTAACAGAAGAGACAGTGAGCTGCTTGGTTGGGTTAGAAAACACAATGATGTGATCATATTTTTGGGACGAGCATCATTGATAACCTAATACGTCAAAAAAATTAAGGTCACATACTTGATTGACAATGTAAAATAAGAGCATCTAGAGCTTTGTCGTCAAAAATAGTACATAGTACAAAACAGCCTCAACGACCATCAGTTTTAATTATGTCCGACAGAGTAAACATCAATAAGGATCCGACTTCGTCTTTTATTTTTGTGTAATACGTATTGATTTTGGCAGTTCGTTCGATGTAGAATTGTATCCTAGCGTGTGTTATGCTCATTAACATGAGAAATTTCCATGTTCACTTACTTCGGCACTAATGAACCAGTTATCTCATTAAATCCCATAGATATCAAAACAAAAAGTTATTTTTGTTTGTAAATTTGTATTTCTTTTTGTATCGTAATTTCGTTCCAATAGCACTAAATTCTAGTTCAAGAAATTAGAATAAGAATGTTATAATTATATTAAACAGAAAATCTATTGACGCGAACCCTTGAGCAGTCTTTAAATTCGAAGCTTCGACTGTAAAGACATTTCTGTACCTGATAATTTGGCGTTTTGGTGAATAATTTCAAATATTATGATCCTTTTTAGGAATCCTATTGGTGATGCATTTCAACTATAATTTGCCAAAGTGCTTTCAAAAAGGATAGTTTGGTGATTACTACCGTCTCACAAAAATATCGACATTAATTATTATCAGTCATTAGTAGTAATATCATTTCTCTGATCGGTAGGATCTTACTGTCGCATGCTCTTGTTAGACAACGGTAACTACTTATCACCAGGCACCACACCGTGTGCTTAGTTGCCATCTTACGGTAGGCAGCAGCTTAATAGCGTTATCTTATAATAATTTCTTAGTTAGCCCTGGCTAACCTATATGCTCATCTGACACTAACCACGAAAAAAAATACTTAAGTAAATGACTCTCTAGTCACATTAATTAACACAAACCCTTTTATCTATAGAAACTCAGATTAGCTCAGTAAATGAAATAAACACAAGTGGAAGCAAAAACATAATTTGCCATTTAGCCATTTACATGAAACACAAAAAATTATACCTATGTTCAGAAACCATTAGAAACTTACTTAAATAATTAACCTCAAGCTTATGCCTGTGTTTCTTCGTATATCCTGGTTAATTCAGTTTCTAGAGTGGTCATAATAATAACACTATAACAATGGCGAAAGTTGTAGTACTTCACTAATTAATACTACATAACTACATTAGGCGTAGAATGGCTTTTTTTAGAAAAGACTACTCTCGCTCTGGAATTAATTCCTGTGTTGCGGCGGATTTTACAGACATTCAAACAACTGACATGAAGAATACCCAGACTCGTAACAAATATTTGTGGATCACACAAATGTTTGATCCGTGTGAGGTTCGAATCCACAAACTCAGTTCGGCTTCAGTGGCGAGTTGACCACTTAAACCAATACGTGAATATGGTTTTAGTAGTCGCCTTGCATTACTTAAGTACTTACCTGATTATTGCAATACTTCCAATACAGCAGATCCTTCGTCTACTCATTCTACACCTATTCTCATAGCTCCAGCATTCATAAATAAGATCTCTTTGCATATCCTAACACGTCTGGTGTACCACAAGGCAGCGTTCTATCAGCTGTTCTGAACGGACGAAGTATTACTGTGATTTTCTCTAAGACAATTCTCTTGACTCTAGTTTTTGCATGGTACGGAATCTGAGACCATAGCTTGCCAAATTATATGCCTACCTCTTAGGCGTGACACTATGTATGAATGTAAATAAGTTTATTTGACAAGCTTGAGTAGTTACGAAAATGTTCATTTAGTTAACACAAACATAGAGATTAATTACATTTTCGCTGTATTTTTACATTGGTAGACTCCAACGAGATACTCGTGTCGTTGTTTTGCTTCACAATATATTATATTATATATACTGTAAACTACTCTTATTAATATGTTAAGTTGCAGTGGCACACCGACGGCCAGGCACAATGGGTTTTCAATTATGTCTGGCATTCCAACAATTGACAAGTTAAAAGAACGCTATATAGTACATTTGCAATCCTTAAAGTCATCGGCATATCTGAAGCTAGAAATACCAATGCATTCCACAAAATTGTACGATAAATCGTTCACTATACAGCCTTCACCGCTGTGCACCGCATGCCTGTGTCTATCAGACGAGCGTAGTCGTTGGTATCTTTTCAAAAGCTGGTTAAAGGATACGAGTAATCCTGCCTATTACAACTGGTTTATATATTACTAGATTTCGCCCGCGTCTTCGCTCCCGTAATTGCAAGTTAGATTGAATAGGTTATGTTAGCAACTGTCTTATTCCGTTAATATATTGAATTTATTTTATGTACACATCACATAAGTTAAATGCATGACAGAAACTGTAACACATGCACGCTAGTACGCTCAAACACACACACACACACACACACACCTTTATTTCTAATTCAAAATCAAATCACCACTAGACTTGTCCAGGATGTGGGAGCCTGGTGATCTGTAACACAGGATTTTACCTACTATAGACACCAGCCTCTCACAAAGGAATGCGAATTATTCAACATGTATTGTATTAGATAATAAATAATTACCTTTGTGAAAGAGGAAATGAATATATTTATTATTATTATTATATTCTGTATCCCTGACAACGTGAATAAAAAAATTCATGATGTTCGGTCGAGTAGTTAAGGCGTGAAAGCGTAACAAACAAATTCACATGCGCATATAAAATATTAGCTAAGATAGCCTTCCAGGTACATATTATAATTTTAAAATGTATCAAAGGAAATATGGTGTACATAAGAAGCGTTCTTTATATCTACATATAAATAGGCAAAGATAATATAGGTTGGTGCCTTGTTCCTATATGTTTGTCCGACTGATTTTCTTTAATGTTTGTTAGCTAAAGAAGAGCTTAAGTGTCACCAATAAAAAGGTTAGGTTTTCTTAATAATAGGTAATAACAAAATAGATAGAAGAAAGAAAGAAAGAAAATACGTTTATTTGCCATAGATACAAATAAAACACACACACAGTACAAAGAAAATAGCCTAATATAAAAATAAAAATAGAAAGTAAATACAAAAACGAACTTATAAACGCAATCTGTGACAAATTGGTACGCACTCAGCATATGCTGCATTGTGGTCGATAGGGGCCCACAATAGAGCGCTGATTTTCAGTGTGGACCTTTGATGTCGCAAGGCCGTAAGGCGAAATCACATAAAAAGAAATAAAAAGATCATAATAGGCAAGCAGCATAGGAATCATATGATATATATATAATTATGTACACGCTATGTATGTACGCAACTTTAGTGATTCGCACGGTGACCCAACACAGTGCTCCCCACTATTCGCCATATTATGAACGTATACACATAATGAACGAAACGGACATGTAAATTCAATCATTAAATGTTTTCGTCGTCCTTTCAATAATTTTTATGGTCGTAATAACATTACATCAACTGTAAATAAGATTAAAGTTAATTAATATATAAAGATATAATATCAAATACAACAACTAAAATAAATTCCTTATATGATATTAATAAAAATTATATTGCTTTATGTTAAAATTTGTTTAAATTTAATCATCATGTAGTAAACATATTTTCATTTAATTTAATGCTAGTATTGAAACCATAATAACATTTAAAAAGGCATTTAGTGAATTTCATATTCAATAAAGCTAGGGATAAGGTTTAAGTACATTATGTTATCCATTATAATTGCATACAAAAAATAATATAAATACTGGAACAAACAATACGATGCGGCCGAATGTTGCCGCGATGCGCTAAAACTGTTTTGCTTTTAGCTCAATATTTTTTTAGCGCCCCGTGTTCGAACGATTTGTTTTGTTTATGAAATCAAAATATGTATTATCTAACGAAAGGCCGTTAGCTGAAATACGTATATTTACCTTCGTTAGAACGGGATTGGTATATATGTATGAATTCAAAGTTCTATTGTTCCGAATATTGTTTCTGTTACATGTATTGGCTAGGAGATAATTACTCTGCGAACTTATTTTAAAAGGGTTTTGTGATGCTAATTTTATCGTTTTAAATCCTCATTTCATCTATATAAATTCGTTTTACATGTATGCTCGGGCATAAGTTCTTTGTATATATAAGACGATTTTAATTATTCTTTTTCATAGTTTCAGTATAGCTGTAAGGTAATCATACATATATTTCATGGACATTTGATGTTGGACTTCGATTAACTAACCATTAGGTAAGGCATAGTGTATGCAGTCAGCATAAGTTAGTTTACGACTATCACTGGGTCCCAATCTGGATCTTAACCTTGGTATACGTCAATTGTAAACCAACCAAGGTCAATGGAAAGCATTTAAGCGCAAACCGGGGATATAAAAAAGTCCATTCAATTTGTTTCTGACAAATACGACACTTTCTTTGATAGAATGGAGAGTTTAGAGCATGAGAACTACACATACAAAAAACAAATCGATTATTTACAAAATAAGATTGAATCGTTCGAACGTATCTCTCGTGCATCTGCAATTGAAGTGAAAAACATACCGAAAGACAAGTACGAAAACAAAGAAATTCTGCGTACCAGGGTTATAAAATTAGGTTCAATTATTGATCAGAGTATCAATGACTCAGATATATTCGATGTTTACCGACTCAAAACTAAAACCGAAACAAATAATCACAGCATACACAGTTTACTACAACTTTTATGAAGAATAATGTACTGAAAAAATTCAGAAGCTTCAACAAGAATATTAATAACAAGCTCAACACGTCACATTTACAGCAGCTGTCTGTACCATCGCAACCAATATATATAGACGAATTTCTAACACCTCAAGCCAAGAAACTATACTACCTTGCCCGGCATTTCAAAACGAACAATAATTACCACAGCTGCTGGACTTCTTATGGCAAGGTATTGACGGTGAGGAAGATATATTAAAACTGCAATCTAAATGACTAGCTACAGTCTTTACGTGCTCAATATTTATTGTATTATTTTTTAGATTATCTGGTAAGATTTTATTATGCACAATTAATTTACAACACATAACGCAATGGCTCATACGTATACTGCATATCACCTATCCAATACACAAAACTCTATACATGCTCATACCAGTCGTCATGGATCATCATTTCAGATAAAACATACAAAAACGTTACATACTTGCCTCACCACATTAATACTAAAATATTCTCGTGATCGACTCATACTTCAATTCCCGCTCACCTGACTAATGTTCAGTATAATCAATTCTCTTATTCTATCACTAAATTTTGCTCTAATAAAATATCAAATACCAAAGCACTATCACTTTTCTTATTGCCAATCACAATGCAAAATCGATCATCTCACCTTACCCAGCAGCACATATTAACCCACCTATTTAAGTAAACAGCATTCTTGTACTGTATTTGAAAACCATTATTTCACACAAAATTTATTTTTAATTTTTTTGGATATTCTTATAGCTACAGTATCATCCTAAAAGAATCTACCCAATATTATTACTACAATAACATTCGATTGTACAAATGATATAATATCTGACCTTGACCATCTCACCATAGCACGCTCGTCGATCTGTGACATTGACTGTTGCCCAAATCTAGTTACCAATCCCAAAAAATCTTATAAGATCTTACAACAGAATATTAGAAGTATAACACGGAACACTACAGGGCTGCTTACTCTCCTAGAGAGATCACAATTGGACTGGGACTTGATTGTTTTAACAGAATGCTGGTTAACCTATAATCACTATATACCAACACTTGATGGTTATCATTACTGCAAAACCAATAATAACTTGACTCAAAATGAAGGCGTCGTGGTTTACTACAAAAATATCACAGCGGAAACAGTCTCTAAGGTTATCTAAGAACATTGGGTATGTAGGTTCGGTTGTCCGAATAGAATAACTACGGACCAGGGGAGGCAGTTCGAAAGTGATTTATTTAATAGTCTTATTAAAAATTTAGGTATACAAAGGATTAGGACAACACCCTATCACCCTCAAAGCAACAGGATGACAGAAAGATGGCATCGCTCATTGAAAATTCTTTAATAGCACGTTTAAAAAGTTATAAGGACTGGGTGAACGAGTTACCAACGGTGTTATTAGGACTTCGTGCTGCATGCAGAGGAGACTCAGGTAACAGCGCCTCGGAAATGCTGTATGGTGAAACCATAAGACTGCCTGGTGATTTTTTACACGTGCAAAGTAATAAGGTCAGTGACTCAAACATTTTTCTAGAACAATTGCATCAGACAATAAACAAGCTAAGACCTCAGTCCGAGTCAAGAGCAATGAGCGATTCACGTAAATTTTTCGTAAGTAAAGTTTTAAAAACCTGTACACACGTTTTCATTAGGAATGAGTTATTAAAAAAAGCGTTTAGTCCCACGTATGATGGCCCATATAGAGTAATAAATAGAAATGATAAAATTTTACAATAAAATTACCAAGCAGAGAAGTTGATGTGTCCATAGATAGACTTAAACCCGCTTTTATGTTGCAAGAAAATCAGCATACTGAGTTGTGTTTGGATAAGACTTTAAGGAGTGACTGTAGGAATAGCGATGAGGTAAAATCGCCTCCACTTATAAATTATACTACGCGTAGTGGCCGACGTATTAAGCCACCCGTACGATTTCTGTTGCCGTAAGGTAAAATTTTGGATAGCATGTATATTTATTTTATAACTTTAATGTAAGAAATTACTGTGTCAATGTTATCGCATACTTTAAGCGAACATCGATAGTGCGCGATATATCTTTTTTATATTATAAATTCGATTATTGTTAATTTTGTGCCGAAATGGGTAGTTATCAGACAAAGAATGAAGAGATTATAATAGCTGAACAAGGAGCTAATCAGGCAAAGCAAATTGGTGACATAGAGAGAAAGATAGAAATGTTCGGGATAATTATATTTGTTATTACGAGCATCATTGTATTTTTGTGTATATGTAAATGCGGTAAACATTCTTGCATCCACATGAAGAATTGGGTTAGAAAAGAGATGATGTCTATATGGCCTGCAGGACCAGCAGTTCAAGCGACCCCCCAGTACAAACAACCATAGATGCACGCGTCATACGCTAAAAAGTGTGTCGTACGTGGCGCTAAGATATTCTTTTGCTTATAACGTGTTTAGAATTAGTTTATATAGGTACGTATCGAGGCAATATTCTACTGTTCAATCGTAGGACATTCAGTAAAGTTTGTGTTGTTGGTTAACCACAATGACGCCAAGATAGGACAGTAGAATACAACATGAATACCGTAAATATTATTATGTGTTGCGTTAATATATTTTATTTTCGTCTTTGTCAAAATGGCACAGTGATTTCCATGTGTAACGAATATTAAGTAAGATTTTACCTAAAGTTTTATAAAAACCTAATGCGCCAGATGTATTGTCGATTAAATAAATTGTAGCATTGGCATTTGAATGTTTAATATTTCAGCTGTGAATACAGTTCTTAGTATTGTAATATGGTAACCTGATATTAAATTGCAACTTTGTTTTACAATAACAACAGGGCGAGTGTAAGACAGGATGTAATGAGTTAGCAGTTTCGATGTATTTCTTGGACTTGTGTATTGAATTTTTGTTGTATTGTTTAAAAAAATATATTCTTCTTTAAATTTTTTTAAAAAGAAGGAGAGCTATATTGTTGCAACATTGTAATCATTGTATAGTATTCTGCTGACAGCATATTATTGTATTGCGCTCGCACCGATCACCCATTGTAGCCTCAGTCGTCCCTAAGCCTTCCTACGCTTATATCGTGTTAGTGTAAGTACCATCGTGGAAATCGAATAGACTTTGTGTTGACCGAACTCTCAGTTTAATTTATTCACCCTATAATATAACCCTGCACACGTAACTCAATGAACACATGAATGAGGTATAGACAAATAGTATATATAACATTACAGCAACTTTCTCTTATTACTAGACCAGTGTTTGACAAGTCTATCTAGTTTTGCTAATGTAGTCTTAGTGGGTGACCTTGATGTGGACATATCAGGGAATAATAAGGACTTAAATGCGTACTCATACTTGAATATTCTAGCTTTACACGGCATGCTACCTGCCCATACCATTCCCACACATGGAAAGACATGTTTAGACCATATAATACTAAAAACGCGGCTGCCAGCATACTGTTACGTGGCACAAACCTCCATCACTAACCACGAGGCTGTCTTTCTTATATTGAAACTAGATTCCAAAGTAAGAAAATGTTATAAAACTATAAAACGCGTAAATTACGAAAGTCTAGATAAAGTCATAACAAACATCAACTTCTCTAATGTCCTTTTAGCATCAGATGTGGATCATACTGTATCACTCTTCACTGAAAAATTAAACTGTGTACTTTTGTCAAATACAAAGATAATAAAAACATCAAACCGAAAAAACTTTTCAAAACCTTGGATAACCAAAGGCCTACTTAAGTGTATGCGGAATCGTGACAAACTACACAAAAAAGCAAAAAGGAATCCTAGTAGCCCGGTGATTACATTAACATATAAACGGTACAGGAATTTCTGTAATAAGCTCTTAAAAAAAGTTAAAAAGGAATATGAAAAATCTGAATTAAATGTATCGGCTAGAACAAATAGTAAAAAATTTCTTGTATAGTTGATACAAGAAATCACGCATACTAATAAAACAAAATGCGAAGCTCTGCTACTTATTAATTACTTACACCCGCTATCTTCCGTCAACTGTATCAATAATTACTTCGTAAATATTGGGCGATCTATAGCTGATGAATGCCATAGTCCTGACGACAGATCTCCCCCAAAGCCACCAACAAAGTCTCGGCCTCAGTCACTGGTATTACTATCGGTAGAATCTACAGAAATTGAGAGCCTCGTCGTTAACCTAAAGAACGACTGTGCAACGGGTCGTGATAAAATCTCCACCAATTTCATAAAGAGATACAGTCAATTTCTTATTCAGCCGATTACACATATCTGTAATCTTGCTATCTGCACTGGAAGGTGGAATGTGTGTAAGTCGGCTGAAGTCCTCCCCATATTTAAAGGTGGTGATGGAGCCTGCGTTAACAATTATAGACCGATCTCAATACTACCAGCTCTGTCAAAAATACTAGAGACAATTATGAACAAGCGCTTGATCAATTATCTCTAAAATCACTTTTTACTTTCTCCCTCTCAGTATGGCTTTCGGTCAAAAAGATCCACCAGCGATGCCTTACATGAACTGACAGAGTTTGTAGCGAGCAATTTAGATAAAAATAAAAAACTTATAGCGATCTTTTTGGACTTAGCAAAAGCATTCGACACAGTCTCCATCCCTCTACTATTGAGGAAGCTTTCTTATCTAGGCGTAAGGGGCACCCAACTCGAGCTTTTCTCTAGTTATCTATCAAATCGTCATCAAAGGGTGAGTGACTGGTCAGTCACTCGGAGGTGAGTGACTGGGTCAGTTAGGATCTTCCCATAGCACATGGTGTTCCGCAAGGTAGTATTCTTGGTCCGACATTATTCTTGACTTATGTAAATGAACTCTGCGAACTCACAATGTCGAGTGGAATGATTATTACCTTTGCTGATGACACAGTTCTTTTATTTGAAGCCGACACATGGCAACAGGTGTTCAGTCATGCACAGTCGGGGTTTAACTTAGTCCTGTCATGGTTAAATAATAATAGACTAGCACTTAATGTCAACAAGACTAAATATATGACATTCTCTATAAAAACTCCCTCATTTTCATTTGAATCGATAGAAATAACTGCCCACTCATATTCATGTTCTGCCTCCCATATACCCAATTGCTCGTGTCCCACTCTTCAGAGTACCAATACAATCAAATATCTAGGAATTGTACTGGACAACAACCTTAGCTTTAATCCCCACATAAATCTTCTTGCTGCTAGAATTAGAAAACTTATTTATATTTTTAAAAACCTACGTCATGTAGCAGACTCTAAAATTATTAAAATGGTGTATCTTTCAATATGTCAATCAATCCTGTCGTATGGCATAACAATTTGGAGAGGAGCAACGAAAATGCACTTCATGAAGCTAGAACGGGTCCAAAGAGCGGTTCTAAAAGTAGGTAATTTCTTACCGTATTTGCATCCTACCACAGAGCTTTACAAAAAAGCTGGGGTGCTAACTGTGCGCCAGTTATTTATATACAATATTATTTTACGACAACACTCACTCCTTCAATATAATCCTTTAAATGTCAATGATAAAAGACGAAAACACGCAGTTTGTACTAAAGACAGAGTCCGCACAACCTTCTCTCAACGTCAATTTAGTTACCTTGGAGGCTCACTATATAATAAAGCTAATAAACTACTGTCCATATATTCTAGGCCTAAGGGTAAATTTAAAATGAATTTATTTAATTGGCTTCAAGAACTTGATTATGATACTACCGAACAATTACTGAACGTCTCTATATAATGACTTGCCAGAACTATTCAAACACGCACGCACGAGCACACGCACACGCACACATAAACACGCACATGCACACGCGCACGCACACGCACACGCACACACACACACACACACACACACACACACATAAACACACACACACATACACAAACACACATACCTCTTAAAATCGCACATACATGTTATATTGCTTTATTTTATTTTATTTTACTATTTTTTTTTTCTTTTTCTTAATTTTTAGTTTTTAAGTTTCTTCATATTTGATCTAGTTTTGCTTAATGTTGTTCTAATTAATTCATTTAATAGTCTCGTAAATGTCTTGTACAAGTCTATACCCAATATGTTATTTAATAGGCAAATACCAGTCCCGATACCAATACTTACCAGTACCGGGTGGGGGCCTGGTGATCCGTCACACAGGGTTCTCCCTAGTACGGACTCCAGTCTCTCACAAAGGATCCTTATATCTATACCTATTTAATATTTATCTACTGCAAGATGCACTTGTACGTGAACCTTTGTGATGAGAGAAATAAAGTTTATTATTATTTCTTTTATTATTATTATTAATCTGGAGTCGGTGTCAAACAAACAGCCATTATAATCCAGACGGTATCGAGCCACTAAGTCTCAGAAGAGACTTTGCCTCCCTTTGTGTGGTAGAACACACAAAGGGAGGCTTGTTTAATGGATTGTGTTCTGAGGAGTAATTTGAGATAATGCCCTCAACTACTTTTTATCATCGCACCGCTCGCCATCAGCAGGGATTTTATTCTCACACCATACAACCTAATTGGTGCCGTACTAAGTGGTTCCAAAGAAATTTGCTCCCGCGGACGCTCAGGTTGTAGAATGAACTACCTGCCGAGGATTTCCCACAAGACTACAGTATTCTTCAAAAAAGGCGTTAAAAGGTTTTACAAGGTCGGCAATGCGCAATTGATGCCTCTGGTATTGCAGGTGTCCTTAGGTTACAGTGATCACTTACCATCAGGTGAGCCGTATGATTGTTCGCCAGTTTAGTTGCATAAAAATTACATACATACAAAAGAAATTTGGCAAAGTAAAGAATTTAAAAAAATTTTGGTTCTCTCTTTTTAGTGTTTTTGAAGTCTGTTATATTTTTATGAAAAGTAATTATGGTATCATTTCTTATTAATAGCTCAGGTATGTATATTATAAGAATTGTGAATTTATGGGTGAACTATGTATGTATATAACGAAAGTCAAACCATAGAATATTGTTGCTCGTTAACGTGCAGTACGTAGCATTAATAATTTAGGCCCACGAGTTTTCCTGCGCATTAAAGAAATTGGTATACTTACCGTTGCATCGCAATATATTTTTACGAATATTATGTTTATAAAACATAATATTCACTTATATAATAAGAATAGTGATATTCACAACTTAAACACTAGAAATAAGCATAAGTTAGCAGGTCCGTATCATCATTTTCATAAAGTTCACAATTCATTTGCGGCACACTTTTAATAAACTACCGATTAATAATATAAATTTACCTTTAGTCAAATTTAAAAGTGCTGTTAAAAGTCAGCTTATCTGGACGAGCTAATATTCAATCAATGATTACTTAAATTATAAAAACGCATGGAACTAGTTGCTTGTTTCATACAGGTCGCGAACAGACGTGCAATAATAATAAATTGTAAATTTACATTTTATAAAAACATTGACCTAGTTTTAATGTGTCTTACGTAATATGCACATCAATGTTACAGTGGTTAATAATTAGTTTGTGCATAAGTGACTATAGATAGCAGTCCATTTAATAGGAGCGGTATAACGCACCGTACTCCCTCACCTAAGACTCCTCAAAAACCTAGACCTGAGCTCCTTGAGAAAATGGAAACAGCGTCAACCCCGGCGATAAGGATTGGATGGGGTCTATTGAGCAGTGCCTAAATGAAGTTTGCATTATTGCATCTAAAGGCAAGCTGAACTCTGAACAAAAATTCAAAATAAATACCCTTCGCCGTAAAGTTACAAACGGAGCTGCCCACATGGCTGTTCAATATCGGTCACTCAAGCACAGAGCCATTCAAGCTCACAATTCATTATAACACGCAGCTGAAATACAAGAACTTATGGAGTTCCTTAACGCAGATCAAACAGGCCATTCAGGAGTCGAATGTGAAGCAGGTACCAGCCAGCACTTACTTTGCCGATATGGTAAAGAAAGGAACTAGCAAAATTGTCCGTCCTAGCACTCTGCACTCGGTAGTCATTTATCCTAATGATAATTCGAAAACCAGCGAGGATACGAAGACCATGGTCCAGAAAATAATTAGCCACTGAAATACATTTATGACCTCGATAAAACTTAGCCACAAATCTGGCAAGAAAAATGCTGAGACCTACAACTACATTACTGAAGTATCAGCCCTTATACGTAAAGCTCTCATTAGCTAGAATCGATAATTTATTAACTGGACTCCTGGCCGGTCAGGGACTTTACGATAGTGAACAGATACTACAAGTGCCAGCAGTACGGATACGCAGCCAAGACATGCAAAACAGTGACCTCTACATGCGGACATTGCGGCGAAGAGTCACCAAAATGTGCTACATGCTTGCGCTTCAAAAAGCCATGCAACCACCATGGGGGACGACGACTGCCCAGCTAGACGCCTGTCTTCAAAAAATTCAGATGAAATTCAGCTGCCTAGCATAATTTTTTTTTCCTGTAGCGCCTCACTGATGGTCATAGGCCTCCCTTCGGTCTCTCGACTCCTTTCTGTCCAGCGCCAATTTTCTCCAATCCCGGTTGAACTTGTTGATCATAAAGGCCTCTAAGAGCGTCGCATATTTGTTTGTATATATTAGATCTACACCTTTATAATAATAGTTTATGGATATTAATTTATTTACAGAAATAGATGATGTTTCTGCCTTAGACACAAAAGCGTGTACAGTGGAGGACTGCAGACAATATCTTTCCGTTTATCACGACTCACTGATCATACTCACCCAAAATATACGCAGTATTTATAAGAATATTGATAGCTTTAATATTTTTCAACATAGACTAAATATTATATGTGATATAATTATTCTTACTGATTGTTGGTTATCAAATCGCCGCGAAACTCGTCCAGTAATATCCGGGTACAATACATACCACAGCGCAATAAATCTTAATCAGAATGATGGTGTGGTAGTATACGTTAAGGAGTCATTACAATTCTCAAGCGAAGAGCTACCTTTACAAGACTGTAATTGTTTGATTATCAAAATTGGCACGCACACAGCGATTTTTGCTATGTATAGATCTCCTTTAGTAAGAAATTTAGACGCCTTTCACAATTGTCTAAATCAGACTCTGCAAACGCTTACTGCTTTAAAAATATTATTCTAACAGTTGACATAAACATAAATATCAGGTCTGAGTATCACGATACAGGAACACAATATTACCTTAATCTGTGCTCATACCATAGGCTTCTCCCCGCGCACAAATTATCTACGCATCAGAGCGGTTCCTGTCTCGATCATATGATGATCAAATCCAGCTTATCATCTACCACGCTTGTTACTAACTGTATTTTTACTGACCATCAACGCCATCTTACTTGCTGTAAATTTAGCGCTACCTAGGCAAAATTGGCCTACAACAAAGACTACCTAATTTAAATTGAAACAAACTCGAGTATGGTTTACGTAATATTGATTTTAGTCCAGTTTACAATAGTGCTAATGCTAATATATCTTTATTGTATTTAATACAGAATGTCTAACAAGCTATATTACAAAACACATCAACAATTGTCATAAAACAGATTTATTGTATTATTAAACCTTGGATTACCCCTGCTCTAGTTCGAAGTATAAGACATTGAGACAAACTCCGTCAAAGCGCTCGACAATCTTCAGATAATTTAGCGCTTCCCACAACATATAAGAAGTACAGAAACATATGTAAAAATCTTCTGAAGAAATAAAACATTATCTACGATAAATATGTATATACTACATAAAGCAGGTAATAATATGTAGTAAAAAATTTGGAAACATATTAAAAAAGTCACTTATAGTTCAAAATACCGTAAATCAAACTCGAGTTTATTGGATGCTAATACTTTGCCACTTCTGTCAGCTAAAAAGGTAAATAATTATTTTGTGAACGTAGGTAGAAAATCTCCCTTCAATATTAAAAGTATAAGAAAAATTATAAACATTAGATTAGTTAATTACCTAGAACATAATAATTTTCTATCATCTGCGCAATATGGTTTTAGAAATAAATTATCAACAGCTGAAGCGGTGCATAATTTAACTAATTTTATCACTGGTAAACTCGGCAAAGGTAATCAAACCCTAGAGACCTTCCTTGACCTTGCCAAGGCATTTGACACCATCTCAATTTCTTCAAAGCTAAACAAATGGTCGGCTTTTGGTATAAGGGTTACGCAACTAAGAATTTTTCACCAATGTATTAAAATAGGAAATGTATAAGCCATGATGAAAAGATACCAAGATATGGTGTTCCCCAGGGAAGTATTCTAGCTCCTACGCTCTTCCTGGTATATATTAACGGCCTATGTAATCTTACCTTAGAACATGGAAAGATAATATATTACGCTGTCATCAGCATAGGATATAATCTTTCTACACCGCCCTAATTTTTACCGCAAAAACTACCAACGAATTATACGAGAGCGCCCAGTCTAGCTTTTATATTTTCTATACCTGGTTAAATAATAACCTTTTAACATTAAAATCTGACAAGACTAAATACATTCATATTTCCATGCGCAAAAATCAATACACTGTAACTAACATTTATATATACGCACACCATAATCATTGCCCTCTCTCCTACCACAATTTGTCAGTTAGAGTTCATAAATTAATGTATGTGTTGAAAAACTGCGAGCTATTAGCCGATTTAAAATTGATCTTTCAATTTTATTTATCTTTATGTCAATCTATCATCCAATATTGCATAACCACATGGAGTGGAGCACTCAAAACTATTTTACTGCCCCTAAAAAGAGCTCAACGAGCGATTCTAAAATAGCCACATCCCGACCTTTCCTCTTTTCCACAATTATGTTACATAAATCGTGCAAGGTGATGACTGTTCGCCAAATTTTCATATTTCACACATTACTAAAAGAGCATACAAGGCTTACCTATCACGTAGATGTTACTAATAAAATACGAAAAGATATAGTCTGCAACTCAAAATCAGGTTCAAAATTCATTTATTCAAATAGATTTTTGTTTCCTATGTCCTTTTATATAATAGATTAAATGGAGTGTTAAGTTTTTATAAATTAAATTATTTTAGCTGTAAGAACATATTACATTATTATTCACAAATTTTGTCGTATGAGCAAACTGACCTGTTATTTCAAATATGTAAATAAAAATTTGCTGATCTGTCTTAGCGCATCATTATTATTGAGCCACTTATTACCGGCACTGCTAGTTGCTTATGCAGGTTATTAAAATGTTTTTATTAAATTGTAGTTATGTAAGTTTATGTTGGTAAAATAGCTTAAAAGTACTTCTTCGCCCAAGCCACAGGTTTAATCTAGTTCGGGCAAACAACAACAAATGTAATTTTATAACTTAATGAGTCATCTTTATATACAATGTATTCCACCGATAAGTGACCGGCCGAAAAAATATGAAAATATACGTAAAATTATCGAGAAAATACGCTAAAATGGGACGGGGCCTAAGATGTATATTTTTTTTTTAATCGAGTAGCACATTTTTTTTTTTAAATTCTGTCCTTTGTACTATTTGGACTGCGACTTTATCTGCGACAAACATCGACTGATCTTGTCCTTTTTGATTTTGTTTAATAGCTACATACTCTAACTAACAGAACTGAAGCAATTTAGAAGTAATTTGCATCCAATGACTAAAATAAAGTAAGTATAACCCAGAATTTTCGCACAAAAATCATCCCTTTTTTTATTTAACCCGACAAAACTCTAAAAACTCCTCCTGACTTAGGTTATTTTACTTTATTTTATTACTCTTCAGGACATAAATAATCTTCATACATTGTATTTTTGTATCTCTAACAATTTAAATGTTAAAAGGCTTGCAGAATTGCTCTTTTTCAATAGCAAAAAATAGCATAAACAATAGCGTCCCCTTTTCGCAGGTAAAAACCGGTTAAACGCAAACCCCGATGGGTTACGCATACTTTTTAGTTAAATAAACTATTGGTTGTGTCAGACTTAACTATCTGGCATCTAAATCGTCATTAGAATGTTGAAAAATGAAACGTACATCATTAAAAAGTAACAGAGCCTTTTTCTCGATTAATTTTACGCATATTTTTTCGACCGGTCACTTATCGGTGGAATACATTGTATAAAAATCTTCTGTGCATGTGTTTGTAATTAAACTCCGATTATAATAAAATGTTTTGTGTGTTTAAGTGGATTTGAGAATAGATGGATTTAAAAGAACTATAGTTTTCGGGCAATTACTGCATGGATGGTGTAGTGGTTTTAGTGGTCGCTTCGCTACTGCCGCTGCCCTACGGGATAAAAATTTGTGTGATCCTTAAATTGTGGGTGTATGTTGTCAAATCGTCTAAACCATTCTAAAGTCAGTTATAATACGAGTTTTACTTAAAGATACAATAATAAGTAGCTGAATCGCATGTTTTTGTTATTTAAGTCAAACAGATATTAACAAAGATTTGAGTTACTCAATAATAAGATATAAGCATTTCAAATCGTGTACTAGTGGTAATTTTCAAATGACAGCAAGAGATGCATGCTACAAACTGTGACGTAACCGCTATTTAAATGCAGCTGTGCGAGATAGATGATGAGAGAGCCTAGCTACTACTTTTTCTTATATCCAAATTTAAGATATTAATTACTCGTTTAATTTGCAACTAATTTTGTTACAGTTTGTACAAATAATTTCTTTTGATTGCTATTTCCTCTTGTGTGTAGAATAATGTAATAAATGAAACATAGGCAGTTGCCTGAAGTTGCTTGAATGTATCTATTATACATATAATTCAATTTAGTTATGTGAAGGTACTTCGTGTTTATTTTGTGATGTTAAAGTATCTTTCTTTTCTTTTAAACAAACGTTGTAAGTATTAACGTAAATTTTGTTTACCTACATTTAGTCACGAACTACCTTTTCATATGTCACAAAGTGTAAGTGTATGCATACTCATGCCAAACTAATGTCTATTACAAATGACTACAGATAAATATTATTTAAAACCTGAAATGTTTTTTATTTAATATTATAAATTTTCCTTAATGTTAAGAATTTAGTTTTATATGGACAATGACATATGCTATAATGGCTGCAACATCTGGTACATAAATGCGTTGTAAAATACTGAAATTATGATTTTATGGCGATTGAAAAGAGTGGCCTTGAGTTTCTTGCAGGTATCTTCTACCTTTTGCCTGAATCTTGCAACTAACATAAATGTAAATTCAGTAAATGTAATAAAATCACTGACCTCTTTGACGTTCATAAGTGTTACTTTGTGACCTAAGTGAATAAATGATTTTTTTACTTTGACTTGCTTATTGTACTTGCTATGAATAGAGTAAGCCGGTTTCTTTACGTTCGCGTATACCAACCATTCCAACCAGGTAATCTGTGATCCTTGTCCTTTACAAAGACAGTGCTATTAAGTCCTTTACAAAAATGTATTATGTATACATATTGTATGCAACGCACGAGTGACTCCTAATGTGGTAAGCATGTAGATAAAATTAACTACTAATCGCATATCACAAGGCTGACCGTATAATTACCTACTACCAGAGTAATGTCGATATAATAAGCTTTAACATCACTAAAAAGTTACATTGGTGTTTACAATAAATGACAAAACACGAAACCATGAAGTCGAACGAAATGTATGAAATTTTTTGTGTGACTTATACAAGACTTAAACAACAACAAAGACATTTCTCATATCGAAATTGAAGTGTGAACACCAAGTTTCTGGGCCACCGTTTGCTGACATACGAATCTGAAGCGTATTCAAAGAAGTGATTTGAAGTTTCTCGCAATGAAAGCCGAAACACTTAATTGCACAGGAGGACCCGCCATCGTAGCGGACTGAAGCGCTCCCAAATTATTTGAGTCGTGGAAGTTAGTAGCTGTTGAGGTGACGAAGTTCATTAGATATTCAGAATCCCATTATTTGTGTGCCACCATTTGCCTCCACAAGGAAAAGTTACAGTTTAAAGATTGATTTCAGCGACAATCTCTCAGATTTAATAGTTTCCTTCAGTTTAGTTTGAATAAAATATTAGCCTGACTAGATGAGTATAAAAAGACCATTTCCCACCGCGTGTTGGCTGTTAGTTTAGTAGCCGGTGAATTTTACTTTCATCAAATAGTAGTGAAAGTTAATGTGAACATTATAGTGCCACAAACCAGCAGTGATTATAAGGCTTGAATTTGGAGAATGCTTGAAGCTGCTAATTATATTTACAGCTTGAATGACACAAGACGATGAAGTCAATCCAGTTCTATGAGATTATACTACGCTATTAATATAAGTAGATAAAGTAGGTACGTAGGATCGTAAAGATGAGCGAATATTAAAACTATTTTGCTGCACATTTTCATACATGATCGATGCGTGATTCATGTTAATAGTAAGAAGTAGAATATAAAATACTTTTGGTCTCCTGGAGACCTAATACACACTCAGTGGCATATAAAGTGGCCCAAGCATATTTTTTGAATTATAATTATAATTAAATGAAAACTATACGATTTTTTTAATCACATTTATCTATTTTCATTTTCATAGTGACTATGATTAATAGAGCAATAGAAGATTTTTGAATTTGATAATTTTATATTAATACTAATTAAGAAATGTCTTAAATTAATTACCAGTACTTTTACCTTTGAGTCTGATATTCCCCTGCATGCGATTAGCAGTAACAAAAAAAAAAAATTGTAGATCGTGGGCTGTCGAAATTTTTATAGTTTTAAAGACAATTCCCTCTCTCGGAATAATTCCTGTATTGCGGAGGAATTAACAAACATTCAAACGACGGACACAAAGAACATTTAGACTCGGAACAAGCATTTGTAAATCACACAAATGTTTGTCCCATGTGGGATTCAAACCCGCTACACTCGGCGCAGTGGCAGTGGCGAGGCGACCACATAAACGACTAGGTACACCGTACAAGAAGTATTATTCGAACCTATCTACAATTGCTTTGCGTGATAATCTCAATAATTAGCACTGCTTGTGGGTGAACGTCCCCCTAGGATAAAGACAACGTCGACATTGCATTGTAATCGATTTCGTAATGAGCTTTATTTACTGCGATAACTAATAATGGTAGATGAGACCATTAGCCTGCTACGCAGAGATCTCAAGTTCGATCACATTACTTATAATTTATATTCCTATACGTAAAAAGAAAAAGAAAAAGGAAACTGCGTATCTGAGAGTTCTTCATAATGTTATCAATGAAATGTGAATTCTGCAAACCCGCAATGGTGGTGGACTATGGACTTCTCACACAGATAAGAGCAGTTGGACAGCTTAGCTTAGCTTGCACAGGGCTGCTATTATTATTATTTACATATGAATTTTCTCATCAAATTCGCGGGATGGCCAAAGAGTTATTGACTTTAATGAATAGAAATTTTCATTTGCAGCACCGCATCTACAACTGTACCTCGTAAACGGCAATATACTCGCCTCCTGTTATGTAGGATCTAATCTAAAAACATAGCTAGCTATTATGTGGGTGAACAAGATAATACACTTCTGCTTACTTTAATACATGCGTAAAAGCATGTACGAAATTTTGTGTCTTTTTGGAATGTTTTGCTTGTTCATATTCCTCAGACCTTCCTCGATGCGATTTACCAATACTTGGGATTTTTGCCAATGCTAATTCTTGATAATTAAATGCTTCAAATTAAAATAGTTTCAAAATTAATATTATAAAGAAAGTAATAATAAGATGAAAATTAGATAAAATAATAAAACCAGACTAGTGTCCATTACTTATCTGCACTGCTCGAGACGTCGGCGCTCGCAATGTTTGGTGTAATAATAACTTAATTTTTTGGGGCACAATACAAAGAAGGTTTAGTGTACGTTCACGTTTGTACATTTAGTGCAAAATGAACGGCGCTCCACTAACAGAACTGAAACATCCCGGCAACCGGTGAGCGCCATATACTCACTGAATTTATGTCCACACAAATTGCTTAATTGAGGAAAAGGCTTTTGTTTGGTCTCCTTTTTGCGCTCGGAGGGTCAGCGGGCTGGCGGTAACTACAGTTACTCTTGTTACTACACGTGGACGAGCTTGACAAGTTTATAATTAAGCTATTACAATAATACGCCTTATCACCCGAGATGGTTACAAACAACAAGTTAAGATATATGCAACTACTTACTATAGGATTATGTATTTAAACATTATTTTCATACAGTCTTAGATGACTATTATATCAATGCACTTCGATGATTCTTTTGATCCGCATTAGTTAAGCCAATGTCTAACTAATGCAAACAGTTCAAAAGTTGTAGAATATCCTGATATTGTGCAATTCGTTTTTACCTTTATTCGAACTATATACGAATATTAGAAATACGTTATGTCTAATATAATGATTAAATAAAAAATCTGTGGTGGTCGTTTGATGACAATGGTATTTTTTGTAATCACTTTCAAATGTTTTACATGTTCTTAGTACATAATCATGTATGGCCCTCGTCTTCTATGTGTTGGTTGCTTATTAACAATCAACATCAATATAAATGCATTCAGAAATATTATTAAGTTATTCATTTATTGTCACGACTATTAATGTGAAGCTTCACTTAATAGGTATATTTATAAAGCGGTTGTCTAATCCAAATTTAAATTTAAACGTTTCACGAAATCACTTATGTAGCTTCTTAATTTGATATAACATACAAAATATGTACAACGATAGTCAACGTACGAGCACATACTCAGGGTAATTTGGATCCAACCTAATGTTAAACGGTGTTATTCAAATTCTTTACATTTTGTTCTACACATGCTGGCGTGATGCCAGTAAATGAACCCACTCGGCTATCTGGCTTCTGAGTTATGACATCAATGCAACCCCGTCATCCACAGCGTTTGCAAGAATGTTCCCAGTTCCCATATTAATAGCATTATTTTTATAAAATCTCGTACAAAAGTTTAAGAATTTTGGCAAAGTGGTACTTACTGACTTTGTATAATATACTCAACAAATTAAATATGCCTCATGTATTTACAATTAAATTATAAAAAATTAAATTGGGCTACACTTTAAAGTTATTTCATTCGTTATGACGCGATTACTTATTATTCACATAAGCTGTTAGTTATATTGGTGTCGTTTTACACTGGAAGATAATGTTAACTGTTTCTCGATTGTTATACATTCATGTCACGACAATTTCTTTTTAACTTATTGCATTTTACTGTGGAAAGCTCAGTGCGCAATCATTCTGTTACGAGGAGAGCCGTCGTAAAGAGACTAGTTGGAAACTTTACAGCCTTGCTACGCTCCCCAACTGTTAAAATTGTCCACGTCGAAAAAAGGTAATATTAAAGTAGGTAAGTACGTATAAAACAATGTCAGTAGGTACATGTTGAAAACAGTTTATTAACTGCGCCGCATTATCTGGGAATGCCTTCGTCATTTTTAAAAGCTAGAGAGGAAATTATGTCATTGCAAGTGCAATCAACCGGACGGGATGAAGATTATAATTTTTTTATTTTCACACTTCGATCTCTCAGCCACTTTTTTTGCCGTAATGGCTTGAATCAATTTCTATCTTAAGGCTCAGTTAGGGCTCACGGTTGGTTTGTTCTGAGTATACTTTTGCTAACAAGCTTTCAAGACTTTTGCTAACAGTGCCAAACTTTGAGCATTCTGATTAAATATAGCACATGTTGCAACCGCGAGTTAAAGTTTAATTGTTATCTTTACTCACCGCATTCTTTTTTATGTATAAAATCTAATGTCTTGTGTAAAGAAGCTTGCTCATTTGCAAAACGTCGCGTTTGTTTTTCCGGTTTTACACGACATGGCCGATATACAGTGCTATAATTTTTTACAAAATTCTTGCTCGATGATAAATACTTACCACTGAAAACCATTGAAATCTAATTAAGCTATATAATATTTTTTACTCTCGGCTGATAATAATGACACTTTTTTAAGACTCGCGTGAAATATTTGCTTCATAGTTCAAATACTTAACTTGATCAATCTGAACGCTTTGAGTATCTTGTTCCTACGATATTGTCATCTTGTGCTATGTCTGGTCTTTCCCAGTGATATGAATTTTTCTTCATTCATTTTATTAATACTAGCATACTTTCATTAGCAATCTAGCATCATAATTAAAAAGCTTTTCCCCTCTATATGAAGACCATATTGTATAGATTTATTAATTTATTTTATGTAATAACTAGGAGTTCATTTGTTTATAAAGTCACTTCATATAAATTGGAGTTTAATTATCACACACACTATCGAACAACAAATATTTTTGTAATTTTCGAGTGTATGAAGTTTTTATTTTATCAGAAGTTGAATCATAAACTGTACTGATTTTTATCGAATCAATAAGCGTGGTCTTGAAATTGGATTTGGAAAATTTCATATCGTTAAGGTTTTATATTATCTATTTATATTATTTCTTACCATACGCTTGGTTTAAAAAGTAACTATTGAATTTTCTAGAGTGAATATATTCATTATCACATCCAAAAAATACCAAAAGCAAGAGCCACTGTAACAAAGGAATTTATCTTAATATCTGGAGACCTCTTATGATAGCTTTATTATTTTAACAGCATTATTTTTGTTTTTGTGTCCCAAATTTAAAGCGGTCAAAGGAATATAACGAGAAAATCTTAAAAGCGGCATCCGTGACTCAATGCTGGCTGAGATCGTTTTAAATCCGTGACTTCTTAGGGCACGTTAAATCACCTCGGCTTTTTGGATAAGTTACAGACTCGAGATGGACCAATTGTAATCGTGGACTTAGATTTCGTTCGAGCGACAGCCGGCGTTGGCAAAAGAAGATATGGAAAAGTGTTGTAAGATCTAAGCCCACTCGGTTATAAAGTTGGTCGTTATTACGTCGGAGGGGTGAAGGCAGGGAGAGGCGTGCGATATGTAGTCCCGAGGGCCGACAGCGATAACTTTTCTAGAAAGCAGAAAATTCACCGTGATGTACTGGCAAGGTAAAGTTTTATGTAGCTGGATACTGATATAGGTAAATGATTTTAGATAGAACGATATTTTAAGTAGTACAAGAAATACTCCTTTATCTCAATAACAGCTTAGGGATGGATTGATCACCTATATTTCTTGCAGGAAATATGCGGCGACTGTTTCTGGTTATATTCATAATAATATTTTGAACTCTGTTAATAAACTAGCATACCTTTAGGTATTGTGTGTGGTTGGGAGCTGCTGGTAATTCCAACACGCGGGCCAAATGAGGATTTGGCAGATATTACACATTTTGGAGAACTAAAATGGAGCTAGTTATGGCCAGGATGTTTTAGTCATATCTTTTTGTTATTGTAACCATAATAATAAATAACAAGTAATATACTAATCTACATTATCTTTTATTTCGATAGTCATAGCGTTTGATTACGTAGTCGAAGGTCTGGTGTTTTAACTCGGTATACTGACTGTGGCAAAATACGTGCTTATTATAAAACTATATTCTACTCAAAGTCAAAACAAACCGTATAAATATCAAAGTTTATTTGTGTGAAACGTATGCGTTCCTTTATCGTTCCTCGTATTGTGACAATTATGTTAAAGTTCAATTTCTGTTTTATAAACTATGACTGCTGGGGACGAGCTATATACAGGGTGTCCAAGAACCTGGCGTCCAACTGGATTCCCACGATGCCCCAAGTTCTAACAGTACTCAGAAAAATATTTTAAAAAATCCACCCCATGTACTTACAGAATTATACTGATTTCAAAAAAAAAGGGGAAATGAGCACCCTGTGACATACTTTTGAATGCTGTGACTGCTAATGCTGATAATTTCGATATTTCTTGGAGGTTTTGTAATCTAGGGTATTGCTGTGTCTAAATAGAATGTAAAAATAAAGTACTTATTGTACCATTTTAAAATAAAATATTATTTTAACTAAAGGTGATATGGAAAACTATTGAATTTCGCAACTTTGACCGACTGTAGTGTAAAAAAAATGTACCAAAATAGTATGGCAAGTGACGTCAAATTTTGACGCGTTTATTCCTCTTTTTAAAAAGGTATAATACTTACACATTAATTTGAAAAAAAAAATTTTGATAATATTTTTACTCAACAACCCAATTTTTACGAAGTGCCTACCTACTAACGGTAACTGTCGGACCCTTTCTTATCTTAGAAACTGTTATGTTACTACTATTATTTACTTCGGTTCCAAGAGTGAGCAAGAAGGAAATACACACAGGTAGATGGGTTCCCAGTAGAATAAAAGCAAAGAATGTTAGTTTAAAGATATTTTATTACAATAAATGTTCAAAATGTTGACCACCCGCGGCAATACAAGCTCTCACTCTCCTTAAAAAGGACCGCTTTATGTTTCGCGAGTAACTTTTTTGACGTATCACCTGCACTGCTTGTGTTATCTTCTCACGAAGGTCAGCGATGTCATTAATGGGCTTCGCATAAACGAGCTCCTTCATAGTTCCCCAGAAAAAAAAATCCAGCGGATTTAAGTCAGGTGAGCGGGCTGGCCACGGGATTGTTCCTGATCGCCCAATCCACCTGTTCGGGTATTGCTCGTCCAAAAACTCTCTAACGGATACGCGAAAATGTGCTGGACAGCCGTCGTGTTGGAACCACATATCTGGTGGGGTCTCTTCTAGTAAGTTTGGCAAATCATTTTGAAGAAAATTTAAATATGATTAGCCAGTCAAATTCTCGGGCATCTCAAATGGACCAATAATATTCCCACAGAGAATACCGGTCCACATGTTCACTTTGAACCGGTACTGGGATCTATCTTCTCGCATCAAGTGCGGATTTTCCACATGCCACTCGTGCAAGTTGTGTAGGTTCATGTAGCCATCCTTCTTAAATGTAGATTCATCTGACCACAAAATTTTGTCGATAAAGTTTTCGTCTTCTCGATGTTTTTGCAGGATTGTTTCACAAAACGCGACTCGGCTCGGATAGTCTCGAGGTAAAAGACTTTGCACTCGCTGTACGTGGTACGGATGATATTCTTCTTTTTGGAGAATACTGTGTGCTGTGCTCTTCGGTATCCCCGTATCAGCTTCTATTCCTCGCACAGAGATGCTTGGATTTGCCGACACCGCCTCTAAAACTTCATCGCGTATGAAGTCATTTACGGGTCGTCCTTCACCAGCTACTTGATTGGGGAACCGCCCGTCACATAGTGATCTGTGCACATTAATGAAAACTCGATGGTCGGGATATCGCGTAGCCCTCGGATACCTTTCTCTGTAAAGTCTCGCTGCAGCTCGTCCATTACCTCTACATTCTCCATAAATGTAGTGCATATTTGCGTATTCTTGCGGAGTGTAGGTCGCCATGGTAGCACACACAAAACACAAACTGTCCAAACACAGGCAAAGGTCGTCGTAAAGAGTTCGTTTCAAAGTCCAGAGCACAAAGAGTAATCGAGTCCAATAAACAAAGCTTTAAATCGTAGTACGTGATCAATGGTAACAATAAGAGAGAGGTGCGTAGTAACGGCAGGAGGCAGTGACGCGTACTGACCGTACTGTTATCCTAAATAGCACGATCCCAGATAGCGTCACTATCTATCTCACTCGCACCTCTAACCTTTTTCTCCCTCACTCTTACCTGAATAATGGGGTACCATAAAGAAGAACCAGCAAATCGCAAAGATAGTTTCTGTCTTGCTCCCTCCTGTTGTAATAACGAATCACTATGGTGAGATGCATGCACATACCGTCCCTTACGGTCTAACCTGTTTTTTGAGAGGCCTGTTGTTATTTTTATGAGCATACAACAGTAATTCTTTAGAGGTTAGATTCAATTCGTCGTAAATTTTTCTTTCTAAGAATTCTGTAAGACATCGTAAAAATTGGGTTGTTGAGTAAAAATATTATCAAAATTTTTTTTTTTCAAATTAATGTGTAAGTATTATACCTTTTTAAAAAGAGGAATAAACGCGTCAAAATTTGACGTCACTTGCCATACTATTTTGGTACATTTTTTTTACACTACAGTCGGTCAAAGTTGCGAAATTCAATAGTTTTCCATATCACCTTTAGTTAAAATAATATTTTATTTTAAAATGGTACAATAAGTACTTTATTTTTACATTCTATTTAGACACAGCAATACCCTAGATTACAAAACCTCCAAGAAATATCGAAATTATCAGCATTAGCAGTCACAGCATTCAAAAGTATGTCACAGGGTGCTCATTTCCCCTTTTTTTTTGAAATCAGTATAATTCTGTAAGTACATGGGGTGGATTTTTTAAAATATTTTTCTGAGTACTGTTAGAACTTGGGGCATCGTGGGAATCCAGTTGGACGCCAGGTTCTTGGACACCCTGTATATATATGTGGAATATATGTGGAACTCTCGCACATGCATGCTACTTCATGGTATCTGCCTTCGCCGTTAAAGCAAGCCAAATTGAATTATTTAGTGCGCACATATTTTCGAAAAGTATGCTACGTCCCTTGGGAGCGCACTCGAGACCTCAGCGTAGCAGAAAACAAAAATGATCTATATCTAAAATAAGAATCAATGGAAATAAAAATGTACAGACATAAATCCATTAGTAATATAATTCGTAAATAACTAGATACTTAAAGCTACTAAATAAGCTTTTTACTCCCGATTTAAATCAATAGCATACCAAGACCACACTGAGAGTAAAACACTGATTGCCAAATATATTTCGTCATCTACACTCACGGTCAAACGCTTCTTGCTTTTCTACTACCGACTTATGAGAAAATACTAATTTCAAAGTAATTCCTTAAAACAATAAAAGTATATGCTAAAATTAAGTGACCTGGTTATCATACAATATTGTCTTTCAAGGTTGACATAAATACTGGACCTCGTTCCAATGCTTGGTACTTGCCTCATCATTGTATGAGCGGCGTTAGGTTATAGTCCACCACGCGGGTCCTATGAAGGTTGGCTAACTTGACGCGTATTCAAGAAATTTAAGTAGAATTCACAAACATGCAAGGTTCTTCACCATATTAAAAACGAGCGAATCGATTTGATATATCTTTGAAAATCTTATATCATTATTATATTATTATTGTCATTATACTGAAATCCGAATACGTACTCCATCCACACTTTACCTGTTCTGTTGTAAGGTTCCAAGTAATCAGGGTTGAGCCTGTGATCGTCTACCAAGCACTTTTCCAGGGTCCGTGCTGCTATTGAGAAATTCCTTACCCCAAAATTAAAACATAAAACCAACAATATTTTGCCTGACTCGAGCCAATACACAAGAGCATTACAATATACTTAATAATATATAGCTTTAGCCTGGGAATATTTAAGATAAAGAGTTGTTAAACAAGTTGTGCTTGCTGAGTTGTATTGCGTACGTATCACTTTTTAATATTTAGTAACATACCGAAGGTCAAGTTTTTGGTGATTAATTATATATATAAATATGTAAGAAATAATAAGCGCCCCACAGTCCCCCTTTTGCCCAAATTAAGGTTATTACGCTTCAATTTTATAAGTAAGTTGGCGAAATAAATTTGGTATTTTAATGTCTACTTAGAAACGGCTGCCAACACAATATGGATTTTACAGCGACTAATTTCGAGGTTAAGCGTGGATAAGAAATAATATCTCTTTGCTTTTTGCTAATCAACTTGCCCATGCCGTGTCTTTGGAACGTGACATTAAAAATTCTGACGAAGAAGACCAAATTTAAAACATCATGCGTTTTTTGTTTTATGCGGGCATCAAATTTACAACACACGGGCTTGGTAATAACAAGATGCATGTAGTCGAATTACTAAATTTTTTATTCTTTTGATTACCATAACACTAAGTTTTGCCTGCGGACATTTTTTTTTCTAGATAGGAGTTGCCTATGTGTGTGCTAAATTTGATCGATTAAGATGATGATAATCGGTTGACTAATTAAGGCGTGGAACCGTAACAAACAAACACACATTCGCATCTGTAATATTAGTTAGAATTAGGTATAAATTTAGTTATATATTTACTATTTTGTTAACAATGATGACTGCTCCGAAGTAAAAATACTAAATCCTAATAATAAATTGGTGAAGTGGTTTAAGTGGTTACCTCGCCATTACTACTGCGTCGAGTGTCGTGGGTCCCACACGGGACGGAATTTTGTGTGATCCAAATGGTTGTTCCGAGTCTGGCTGTTCTTTGAGTATTTAATTGTCCCCCGCGACACAGAATTTACTGTCAGAGTGAGAGGAGTTTTCAAAAAAATTGGAAATGAGTATAATATAATATTATGTCAACTTCATGCGTACAGCTGAACTGCCTTCTTCGAGTGTAAACGTAGTTATTAAAAGTGATAGTTCCTAGACTAAGATACAAATACCGTTTTAAAAATATTGATATCACCCAAAGAAAAAGCTTTTTTTATTTTTGTAAAGGATCTGGAGTACAATTTTATTGTAAATGGTTGTAATAGGTAATATAAATATGTTATGATTTATATGTTGGTACTACTGCATACGATTTATAATTAATACCTTTATTACTAGAGTTGCTTATTTAATGTATATTCTTTGACCATATCGTCATTTTGAAAGACCAAGCTAAGAATACCCGAAGCCGTCAAGCGTTCATAGAGAATATAATGAAAGTATACAAAGCAAAAGAGGTTTGCTAAGTTCGTAGCAAGTGGTAATTCGTAGACTCTGCCTGTCTTTCGAGGGAAATATAAAATAGATCTATGTAATAAAACTTTAATTTCTGATATATACCTACTTTATTTTTATAATATTAGTAGGTTGTGTTGGTTGCTAACAATTAATTAACTATTATATGTATGCAGTTCAGAGATTTCAATTGTGAAATGAAATAATGTAACAACTGTAAGCAAAGTTTATTAAACACATCCTTACCACCTATTGTAAATTCGAAAGTATTTCTGTATATCCGTCTGGCCTTGAAAAGGCAAACAACAGGCAGACAGACATGTCTGCCTCTATCCTTTTTAAGGCTAAACCACTTAACCGATTAAAATGGTATTTGGTATGGATATAGTTAAAAACATAGGTTACTTTTTATTGATGTAGGTACCACGCGGGCGGAGTCGCGAGCAATAGCTAGTAAATATATATATATACTATGATAACCAGCGTGGTGGACTACTACTTACCCTTCTCACAGTGAGAAGAGGTCCGTGCTCAGCAGTGGGATAGTTTAATAAAGGGCTTATATTATTATATAATTTATTATATAATTTATTATATAATTTATTATATAATTTATTATATAATTTATTCTCTTTTATTTATATATTAGTAGATCTTTTATATTTCTGCCCTAACAATAGTCGATTGTCGTAACGTAGTTAGGTTTAAATCAGCGTTACTGATACGAGTATAATATAAGTTAGTGATCGATTGACAATTCCTTTATATCTCTCAATTTAGTATTTCAAAAATATAATAGGTCTAATATATATTATGTTATTTAATTTTGTATTATAAAGGTGCTAGAATATTTTTAAGATAGTTGCCGCACTAGTGCAATCTATTTGTCGCGTGAGACATAAACAAATATATAAACGAAAGGCATGATCATACTCATACTCGGTAAATTATTTGTGAATCACTTGAGTAATTTATGCCCCGTGGGGGGATCGAACCTACAACAATCAACGCATTGGCACCATTGCGTAGCTTTCTATCGATCTCCTTTATTTACGAGCACTATACTTAAACGTGAATAGTAAGAATAATAATAACAATAATAATAACATTTATTTCTCATCCACAAAGGCATCTTATATCTAACAAATATACATATTATAGAATATAATCGGATTCTTTGTGGGAGACTGGTATCTGCACTAGGAAACCCTGTCGCGCAGATTACCAGGCCGTCTCTTAGAATGGTTATGTATAACAATGACATAAGCTAGGTAAAATAAAACCTTTGCTGAGAGAACTAGAAAAGGTTGTCTAAAAATTAAATAAATTATTTATCATGAATTATAATTTAATGTGTTTATTAATAGATCTGACAAATTATCAATAACAATAAACATTATAGATACACCTTTTATTACAGTATTATCAGTATTATCACTCAACTATTCAACAATGTTTGTTCAGTATGAATCTTCTTCATTAGACTTAGGCTTTTTACGGATTAAAGTCCGTTTAGGGAGTAAATTACGCAAAGGCTTTTCGCCGACGAGACAGTAAGTACAAATTACAATAATCCGAAGACTTTACTACTAACTACATGTTGTTAAGCGCGAACGGTGGCCACTCCGTTTGAGACTAACACAGTTGTTATTCTCCTTCCTGTATTTAGTATTTGCCCACAACACCGTGTAGTTTGTTTTCTTAAAACTCAGTCGCTCCCACGGTTGCTGTAAGAAGATTCATTACTTATTCAAAGTCATGCGCGATGTCTGCAAGATTCGCTCGTCTGTTGCCTCTCGCCACTTCATTATCACATTTAAACACCGAGATTTAAGTCGTATATGTGCCGACTGAAGTAAAGGATTTGAACAGTTCAGCAGCAGAATGCGCGGCCACGGTATTAATTGCCTTTTCACATTGAGTGCTCACACTCGACGCCGCCGCCATTTTGAGTATGTCTGTAGCACGCAAAAACAAACCATTTATTACACTATTTTTATTTATGTGGCATTTTATTCTGAAGTTATTTTAAGTATTTTTGCTAGTATTTCGAGGACGCTTTATTCACTAGGAACGTTCGCCTGCGTCTTAAGCAGCACTTAAGCGGATACACTTTATCGAGTGTCAGTCGTGATGAATACTTGGCGCTCGACGGAATCTCCGTACGAGGATTCTCGGCGGCAGATGACCTATCGCCTTTTCTACATTATTAAATCTTACATTGTTTACTAACTGTATGTTTAAACGATATTATCTTGTGAATGCATAATAATTACATCTTATCTACAACGTGAATACTCAACGCGTGTGACTTGACAAGTATAACCCTGCCGCTTACCGGCTTTACCTACAATTGCGAATAGGATTGCAATAGCAATTTGTACGTATGTATTTATGTACGGCTGAGCAGCGAAATGTGCGAATACGATTATGTGCGACATGTAGGATATTGCATTTGGTTTATAACTTTACGTGCTCGCTCACTGAAGAGGGTGTAGGTGATTATTGCGGCAAAAACGAAATGTATATTTTGTACATATTATATAAATAATAAAAGTAGAATAAACGCGTACAATCTTTCGCTCCCTTGTAACTCATCTTAGATGATCTAAGCATAATGCTATTCTCAAAGATTTTAGAGACGTTCTTCAACATTAAGTAATTACGTATTATGAAATTATTCACAGATGATCTATACAGAATATTTTTCAATGTTATTCGGGACATACTGTAAATACCTGTAAAACCATTTACGTCTATTCACAAAATTGTAATATGCAAAACTCGTCTAGTACATCACCTGTGACACTGTTAGAGCGGCATATATGTATATGTATCTTTCCATGCACTTAATACACGGTTATTTCCCACGGGCAGCTCCAAGAGTTGACATGGACAGCCCCTGAGTCGGTACAGACTGTCAAGTTTGTGTAAGCTTTTGTGCGAAGAGCCCGCTCCCGCAGGAGATCGATTTCGCTTGTTTATGTATAACCAATAGTTTGTTTATCAAAACTTGCTTCTGAACAAGTTTTTGTTTTTAATAGATGCGCGACAATGGATTGGTTTTTAAAACTGGTTTTAAAAGAATGTTCTAAATGGTTAAGATTGTGGTCATGTTTAGTACTCTTTTTACTTATTACACACATTTCAAATTATTTAATAATATACTCGTATTAAATGCCAATGTAAAATTGCCTTAAGTACCTATTTAAAGCATAATATTATTTTATTATTATTATGTTATTTACTAAACTTCTATTAACAACCATATTTTGCTCTTACCATAAACAATCGTTCCGTTTTATATGATTAAAAATCCTGTTGAAGGAAAGTTTGTTCAAGTAGTTCGTTTACAAATGCATCAAGCCTATAATTAAGCTTATCACATTGTTTTATTGACCTATGTGCGGTAACCACAAATATTCAATGCGCCTAAAACAGCTGGTCACGACAAACAATGAGTTCGGGCTTCAATTATCAAACCATTTAAACCTATATACTGAAAACAAATTATTCCACAGAACTGATTTTTAAGCAGTTATTTAAAATGTTTAGGGATTTGAATGTATACTTATCCCGGCATTCCTATCGTTTTTAGCATCTATAGTCCCGGAGAGATGAAAACTAAAGAAAAAGAAATCTGACTTTATTAAAGAATATCCTAAAACAAAATATGGACTAAAATGTTAAAAAATAATTGCGTATTCTTGTATATACAACTTACAATCAACTTATTTTTCTACTATTTACAATCTATGCGTTTACAACGTAAAAAGTAGGTACCCACTTAAACTTCACATCTAACTCAACACATATCTATGACTAACAAACAATAATTAAATTTTTTATTTAGAATTCAATTATGCAAACATTTTTATATTTGTAGGCCGATTGAAAGACAATCAAATTATTAGGATGATATAATGTACAATTATTGTTATTTATGGAGTCGGTGTCAGCCAAGGTAAGTTTGTAACTACTTAAACGTGAGATGTCTTACTATAATCATAACATAATATTGTCATGCACAACTACACACATAGACACGGCACGTGGCGCGGGCGGCTGTTACCGACACCAAAAATAACAACGCAACATAAAAAATACAGTCCACAATTCGACTGATTTCTCAATAGAACCAACTCCTGTTTTAAGTCGGCTAAAATACGTTTAAAGCATTTTAATTTCAATGTGTAATATACGCGAAAAAATACACAACATTATAAAGACGTACCTATTTTTACATAGCAGTGAAAAGTTAAATAAATCTGAACAAAAAATTAACTGATTACATAAATGTAAAAACAAAAATACCATGTTGATTATTGAATTGCATATTTTTACATGTAAGTACAATCAATTTCCGTCTATTTACTAATAACAAGCAATGGTGTGATAAAATATAAAGTATTATACAAATCTTTGAAAATAATTCACTTACCAGTAATTTTATAGTAGAAGCTTAGAAATCATATCAACTTTTACGCAAACATATACGCAATATGAAGCATCAATTTATCGACATCAGTCTGAGGGCAGTCATTATTTACATTGGAAAGGAATCAATTTTTCGCTGTTGTACAAGGGACATCAAACAAGCTCGATTGATCACACCTCCAAGCGGTTCAAAGATGTGATGTGTGATATTCATCACTGCAATATGAAGCTACTCAGCCGTTCAATAAAATAATAAAAGCTACCTTAATTGATTTATACATTCTACTTACCTTAAAATATTGTCTGCCGCGTTTTGAAACAGAAGCTTTGCGGTATCAGCCCGTTTTCTTTTTTTTATTATGACGACGTTGTGTAATGAGTTTTATTTTAAAGGGCAACTTATTAATATTAATACTTCGGTTATAGACCTATATATGTTAGATATGACGAGCAACTTGTTATTATGTTTGTCTCTAACTTATATTATACTAAGTATAGGGTTTCTGTAATGATTAATAGATCATTGCTAATGGGCGAATAAAAGTTAACTTGGGTATCAATAATACGTTGTTTGGATATAATATAGTGTATTAGATTCCATAATGCTTTTACATGTCTATTTATTTTTATAATCTACCCGATATGTTGGCGGTAGTGTTTTGTAGTTCATTTCTTCTTAGTATACTATATAGGTTATATAGGTTAATTATTTGTAGATTAATATATATCAATGAGCTATATGTAAGATAGCAGGTAGCCATCAAAATATTGATTGCAGAGAATCCACTCTAATAACAGCAGACAATAAATATGAGCTGAATAGCAAATTGATATTGCAATAGATATGAGTGTAAACTGTTGTAATGATTGTTACTATTGCATACGTTGCCAATTATACTCAATGTAGAAAATGTTATTACGCCTTACATGATTAAGTATCGGCTACCAGCAATTAATATCAATGCTTTATGATGTGATTATTAATAATGTAACGATCCATTCTTATTATAAATAACGCCCACCATTGCTTTTAATTATAACAGTAAATAAAATATAAATTCCAGTGCAACAATATTTTGAATTGTTATAAGTAATATTATGACGGTCTGACGGCGGCGGTGCATGAATAAAAGTGCTGATTTTAAAAAGAGCCACTTGTAATATATATACAAACACAAACATCCTTTGAATAAACTTCATTAGTGATTCAGAAGTTTGCCGTTTGTAAGTCTAGGTCTGGAGAGTTTAATTCATTTCAAAGCTTCTTTTAGGTTTCCTAAATAAAAATGTTGCTCACGCAACAACGCATAGCTGTGTAGATAAACAGAAGGATAGTAGAAGCATAATCCTTGCTGAAGCATAGAAAGTTTAGGGCTGGTAGATCTTATAAACATATGCTGAATGATGGTATTCATTCTGAAATAAGAATGATTGTAAATCAAAATTATTATCTATCTTATTCTTATATGGATATATAAAGCATTGCTGTTTTAGCGGTTCCATAAAATATCAATAGAATCCGGCTGCATAGTGTCTCGTCTGGCAGCCCTACCATTCGGCCGTGCATCACTGTAAAAGAAGTTAGGTAACGAAACGGCTCTGGTAAATTAACGTGATTGGTCAGCGAGTGTGTCTACTGCCCTATTACCTTGATCTGGCAGACTAAAGAGGATACTACCAATTTTAAAGGAATGCTAAGGTATTGAAGAAGGCTACTGAATGAATGCGTACTTTTTTATTGTTACATTAGTTCTGTCCCTTGGTTCAACTCTGTTAGAGTAGATTTTGTCAGTCCCCAGGAGATCAAAGCAGGGGATCCCACTGGACGGAGGCATCCATATAGATCCACCAGGGGATCACACTCGATAAAGGGATGTGGACTCACTCTCAATGTGGACGAAAAATCCACATAAATCCACCAGGGGATCGAAGCAGAGGATCCTACTGGACGGAGGCGTAAGTTTCTATCTTTCAGGAACAGTAGGTACTTTTTTCTAAATGAAAGGTACGCTTTGTCCTTTTCTGTATCTCTGACAATGTGTATGCAAAACTTCATGATGATCGGTTAAGTCGTTAAGGCGTAAAAGTGGAAGAAACAAACACACCTTTAAATTTATAATATTAGTTAGAATTAAGAAAAAGGATTCTTATATAGCTTTATGAATAATAATGAAATACTGAAATCTTTTTTTAGTATTTGAAAATATAAATTATAATTTAATTGTTTTGTTAGGCTTCAGTGTTAAGTAATTTATAAATTTAGGATAAGTAGGTACTTTGATTGTGTATAAAATTGTTTTGTGTTTATTTCTTAAGTTTGCTATTGATTATTATTTTATATTTCACTGTCATTAAATTTTATTCAACGTTTTGATATATTTAATATTATTTGTGATGCTGCCCTATTTTGTTTCTATTATTTGTCAAATGTTGTGCACGCCGATAATCGGGTTGCAAATTAACATGTATACCTTGAACTCATATCCTATTCACATACATAATTTGTAATCTTTAGATGTGCTTTTAAATAAATAACTAAATGAATCCTGCTAATATCACAAAAGTAAAAATTTTTGAAGATGTGTTGATTGTCAGTGTACATAGCGATGAATGGATTTGGATGAAGTAATAATCGTTCTAGATTAACAGCTCTGATATTGTCCTTCTGGGATTCATGCAGACGAAGATGTGAGCAAAAGTCTTTAATATAAAAACTTTTATTGATAACGACAGCTTCGGTGAAGTAGCAGTAGCGTTTGCGACTGTTGGTACGGTGAGGTCTGATTCCCGTGACAGGCAAAGTATTAATGATTTTTCTATTACAAAATTATTAGTAGCCTGACTTAGTCTGGAATAGTGCCAGGTAAACCTTAATAGGCTGGCCACCTGCTATGTGGAAGTTGGCGAAATGTGGATATAATACCTGCCTACACTTTTGTTGATATTGCTGTTTACCACTTATTGCCGGATGAGGACAGAGAATTAATTAATGTATGTAGTTAACTCATTACCCACCCCATGCGTCGAGCACGATACCTCACGATCGCGCACTTACACCACCAACAAACGATGGAGCAACGAGGAAATTTAATTTCCGTTTAAATTTTTATACGTCGCACTATTAACGAAGATGTGAATTGAAATTTCGGCATAGTGCACCAATTTAATCATGTTTGCCATTCATCGGACTGGCGTCACTGAAATCCTGTATATATCTACTAAAAACAAAGAGGTGTATATTTACCAGGAATGTTCATTCATCCGATGCAGAAAACTCTATACCGAATCATAATGGTATACCAAATTGAAAATACGCGGGCGTCTAGCGTCGCTACTAAAATGAAAATATTCATTTCGCTTTTGTTTATGTAGGATATATAAAAAAACACTACGTTTATATTTCCAATATGGCGTTAACCATTGTAAGACCATACATACATAAACTTAATATAAGCAAACAGCTTGGTTACTTTGTGTTTGTTTATATTTAGACGTCCTCAGTAATGAGTGTTCAAATTTAAATTACAATTCCACCTACAATTTGTATATTTTCTTCGTTGTCTTGGTATAAAAAATAACTTCATGTTATGTGTACATAAGATCGATTTTATTTATTCAGTCCTATAATATATAATGCGAATGTATGTTTATTTATTTGTTTTTTGTATAGAACAGGACATAACTTTGATTCCAAAAAAGTTATTTTCCTGAGAGATAGTTCATAATAGTAATATAGTATAAGTTAAAATGATCATAATAAAATATTGTACCTAATCATTTTAACTTAGCATTTGAAACAAGCTGATGACGCTTATTAATATAAAATTTGCAAGGACTTGTAATTTTAGAATGTATACGTGTCGGATTTAATTCTTAGGATTCTCTGTCAATTAATTCTCAGTTACAGTACGGATTTTAAAACTATAATGGCAATAGGCTCGCCGTCTATCACATGAGACCTTATTCCATAAGTGGTGAAAAGTAAGTGTTATACACAGATTTGTAGACAGAAGTGTACTTACATCTGTGCATTTATGTGAGAAGATAAAGCGGATATTTTAAGAACTAACAACGATGGTTATCCATTGATCGAAGATGATGAGAACGTAAAAATTGCACAGAGATTGAAATTTTTAGACAAGACAATGATTATGCAGTAAATTACTTATCCAGATAATCCCATGGCAATCAGACCAGTGGGAAAATCAGCTAAACATTTTCTGAAATTTGTTTCAAATGTTGTTAAGAACAGTTAAGAAAAAAGTCAGAAGAAAGTTTAGACAAAGCTTAACGCATTTTAACTAACCTTGGTAGTTTTATTGTGATTATGTCATTCATACAGCGCTATAAATATACGACATGTTTAATACGCGCGGTAAAAAGCACGATTGTAGTCCATACATATTATTATCTTTAATTAGTTGACTAGATTATGTCTGCGGCTTCGCTCGGTTATATGTTAGGTTAGGTCCAGGAAAAGTACTTTGCGTTTTTTTACAGTACTTTTTCTGGATAAAAGGTACCTATATCCTTTTTGTACCCGTGACAACGTGAATGCGAATGTCATGATTACCTGTCGAATAGTTAAGGCATGAAAACGTAATAAAAAATCTCACATTCCCGTTTATAATATTAGTTAGGATGTCATGTCTTCTCAAAGCCACCAGTAAGTTGTTGCCAGCCATACCTTATTTATTTATGGCAGATATGGCTGTCATCAACTCAGTTGTATACGATATCATGGACGTTATTCTTTTCTAAATATGGAGCGATAGCTTAGATGGAGGCTGTTGGACTAGCACGCAGAAGTCTCGGGACCAAGGGACACGGATCTCTGACATTTTCTTTTATGCTAACTAATATTATAAACGCGGATGTGAGTTTGTTTGTTTTTTACGCTTTCAACAAAAAAATCTAGTATTGAATAGTTATTTATTGCTCGATTTAACGGCTCACCGTTGATCCGTTCACGATGTTTTCCCTCGAAAAAACATCGTCAGGAAGCTTGCATAAGTTTGAGAGCTCTCCATAATATCTTAGAAGAAGATGATGTAAAGTCTGCCAATCCGTGCTCGGCTAGTGGGCTAGGCCTAATCGTTTTTATAGTGAGAACGGGCCGTTGCCTAGCATTGGGACAATTTATATACAGGGCTAATATGATATTATTATTCTTCTGTACTTAATTTATATTCATTTAGAGTAGTAGCTTATAACTATTCATTATACCATCAACATTTACTTTCAAACTGTTTTCTAAAGCAGTAAAGTTCTAACTTTAGGAATAACTGAAAATCTAATTTATCTGACTTAAGGTCAGAAATAAATTAGATTAATAGAATGTTTTAAATATTGAACAATGTACGAAAGAACCACGAACAATATTCCATTTTAATAAAACTTTTGGCTTTTGTTTCCTTAATTGAAATCAAATTTCAAGAATGACACAGCTGCTACATCGGCTCCCAACCGTTATTCAAAATTAGTTTTTCGACCCAAATTGCAGTCTTATAATAATTAGTTGTCAATTTCAAACCTCACCTGATTGTCACCTTACTTGAAATACCGGCAATACTTGACTTCGTTGCCGTATGTAGTAAGTCTGTAAGACAGCGCCTTGTAGCGCAGCGGTAGTGACTGTGACGCTGTGCATATAAAGTTAGGATCTATTTATTGAATTTTTCCTGTCTAGAATCTTCAATAGCAACCCAAAGATCGAAAGTTGATGGTTTTGCACGAACAATACTTACTTCCTAATTTCGGGCCTCAGTAGTAGTATTTAGGCTGTCTGGTTATACCAGAGAGCAATTCCATCGGACTATGTGAGTGAGGAAATCGAGAACTCACTAGTTTCTACACACATACCTGCTGAACTGTGACGCAGCAAATTGTCATTAAAAATATACTAGCTGTCGCCTAGTGGTCGAAATTCGAAAATAATTGATTTGAAAGTAAAATATTGCTGATATATGTAATTATATATTGATACATGTAACCATAGTTACGAAGAATAGTACTACATCAGCCGAACAATGCCGAAATACTACGAACGCGATTCAATTGCGTGTGTCAAATGCATGATTGTGTGCTTGCAGTGTTTTTTAAATAATTTAATGCATTTCTAATGCATATTTTATGTAAATATTAGGATTCGCCACTCCTTCTCCATATAAATATTAACTGTGTCAAATTTCACACTCCTCCGTCCGCGGGATTTTCGTAAAAAGGGGTACAAAGTTTTTGCTTCACGTATTAATACATATACATGTATGTTTTTATAAACTTGGAATGTGAAGTATGAAAAGTTCCATAAATTGAAAATATAAGTTACGAAAATAGTAAAATAGCTTTTGAACACGATCTTGTCATACTACATAGCACCGTTTGCTAATACTAGTGACGAATTGTGACGACGGTGTCTATTCTGCTCCAGTTCTTTTATCATAAATTCGCATAGTTTATAAAGTTGGCAGAAAGTTGTCTTGTTATATCCTGCACTGCTTAATCTTTAAATAAGTGTTAATGCTTCCAATTCTATAATATATTCTATAGTACTAATAAAGCTATAAAGCTAACAATGAGTATACTGAATAGATGTTTATAACAATGACTACGCATATTTTAAAATCTATGTCTGTATGTCATAGGTTAAGAGCTGGACACATGCTGCTAAACAAATTTGGTTTCATAATGAAAAAAACTAGTAGCTCTGATAGCGATAGTTGTGGAATTGTAGAAGATGTTTACCATTTGTTGATGGAATGTGTTCGGTACAGGGAAGAAAGAGCAACTTTAATTACGGAATTAAATATCCACTTTTTAGAATAAGATATTTTCAAACAATCCTGTCGAGACCTTACAGCAAAGAAGCCATAAAAATGTATAAATTTATTAGTAATTTGAATAGTACTCAACTCTGAATTAAAATTATTCTCCCTTTGGCGCTTGGATTTTATTTAGGTTATGATGGGGCTAGCATAATCTTTGATATTAAGCATCTAAATATTAATAGAGAGAAAAGAAAAGAAATTCTGTATGTATATTTGTCCTGGAAAATCTTGAGATTGGCGGATTTTAATATAACTTTTACTATTGTATGTCTGCTACAGTAACATACAATTTAAGGAATTGTTTGTCATAATTCGTAAGAATCGGTTTAGTAACACAGCTTGACCTCCTCTATATGCCCTCCGATACAAGGTCATCGTAACTCAAGTCTTTTCTCAGTAAAACTAACGGAAGACAAGAAGAAGTACAACTCTAATTCTCTACTAGTAAGTGCCTAAAGCCAGAGCCTGAAGCATCTTCACTGAATTAACAGTCTATTCCTTTATTGCTGGATATACTCCGGCAAACGTGTAGTGTGTAGTGTGATGTGTGTGATCGTCTCAGAAGTGCATATATACTTTTAGCGTGCTCCAGAGTCGACCACATTGTAGCTATATATCAGATAAGACTACAATCAAACTCAACCCTATCTTCCAAAACAGACGTGGTATGATATCATAATTCACAACTGTAAAATTTTTATAACATAAATATGCATACAAGGTAAGCATACTTACGCTGTGTACAACAGCGAAAGGTTATTGGTGCATGAGATCCTATAAAAGCCGGACGGACAACGGAAAGTTGGGCGGTGGCGAACCCACCCGCATTCTTGCCGTACATCGAAAATGTCTTTTTGAAGTGAAAACGCGACGCTTTAAGCACTTTTTGGGTGAACGAAAATCATGGAACTCGCGTCATCGTCACCGAACGCTTTCCATGAGCCCAAAAAAAACACATATATACTGTTTATATATGTGTTATTTTTGGGTGAACAAAAAGCGTGAAACTCGCGCCATCGTCACCGCTCGCTAGTTACTTAGTTTTCACTTCTATCGGCAGTCTCCAAAGACTGCCCCGCATGTTTTTTTTTTATAGTATTGTAGGCAAACAACCAGGCGAATCACCTGATGGTAAGCAATTACCGCCGCCCATGGACTCCCGCAATACTAGAGGCGTCACAAATGCGTTGCCAACTTTTTGAATTTATCCCCCCTTCCCTCCCTCAGGAGGGGAAGGAAGGTTGGGTCTCCAGTACCCTCACTCACTCGACAACACACAACGCACGCGCTATTTCACGCCGGTTTTCTGTGAGGCCGTGGTATCACTCCGATTGAGCCAGCCCAGTCGTGCCGAAGCGTGACTCTCCCACGGTTAAAACTGTAGACTGAATATGATGTGACCTATTTTATACGTTTTTAAAGCTTTTACGGACGTAATTACTCTATCGAAATAAGCCCGCCCGAATTGTAACCTTTGACTAGTAACATACGCCAACAGAATATTAATTTATTCTTGCCCGCGCATCCCGTGTTTAAACATTTCAGTAGCTTCGAGTTTAGTTGCGCCCACGCCGAAGATGGTGTAACTGTGTCAGGTTGTTCCAAATCGGTAAATAAAATCTATCTTAAGTTCTACGGCGGCCTCTCAAATCATATGTCACCTCCAACGTTATTATTTTTGCAATTATAGACAATTTCATTTCATTTTTACAAGTAATACTTGCTATGGATAATTCTGGCCTTCTAAAGAAGAAGCGTAGGACGTCGGGTGACAGAAATATTTAAACAGTTCTACGTATTAGTAAACAGTTTTTATTAGTCACCAATTTCAATTGATTGTCAAATTGGAGGATACGCCGCAGAAAGACTTGACTGAATCTCAACCGGAAGATATTTCTGAAAAATGTGAAACCCTGAGCTACTTGTCCTTCTAAATTCGTGCTAAAAATATGTAAGCTTGCAATGTGCGAAATAATTATTAATTAAGCTTAGTGAAATAATTTTGAACTTTGCGTTTTAAATAAATAACATATTATGATATTTTAATAGGAGAAGTTTCGGTAACGATGCTAAAAGTTCAATATAAAATATTATAGATACTTTGTTATAATTCATATAAGATTGGATCCGATTTTTGGGTCGGGTTTCAACTTCTAATAGGCCTCTGCTACGTTTCGAAGCAAGCGTGAGTCTACTTATATTATTGTTTTTAAAATATTGTACTGTACTACACTACATTACACTACACTGTACTGTACAAGAACCAACACCATATATTTATGAATCACTGATACATAACCTTGTTAGCATTTATGATGCACTGAATTCTTCCCGCAGCTTTGCATATATGAATCTTACGGGACTACTAATAACCACGAAATAAGTACCGTGATTGACAATAGTGCATTGGATACTCAAGAATAATGGTATCAAGTTTAATCACAATGCATTCAAACATACATGGCTAAATTTACGTGAGCATATGAAGTAGAAAATATAGATGCAATACATATAACTACCCGATAGTAAGGTGGAATCCGCCTACACCTTCGTTATAGTGTTACTGGCTTGAATGTGCAGATTTATTTAAAGCGTGCGACACAATTTGTAGACCCGAGATGAAGGAAAAATATGGTAGTCTTGCATGTTCAAGCTAACCATTGACAGGTACCTACAATAATAAAAATACATTGATAAATAACGGGATAAATATTCTTATTGCACAATTTATTTTTGTTTATTCACCTTGTGGATAATAAAAATAAAAATAATTAAAATGTTTATTTTCAGTAACAAAAAAGTATATTTTTACAATTTAGGTAGTGGGAGTCGCTTGTTAAGCAAACAATATGCTTGTGATAGTCCGCTCCTCGCAATAATTAACAAATTAGAGCTTTAACATTTATAAAAGAAAAGTAATTAAAATAAAAAGAAATTGTGTGGTGGTGGGTGTGTGTGTGTGAGTGTGTTAGGCCTACTGTAACACACTTTCACTTTGCTCATAGCTCAATGTTTTCAGCCAAAGTGTTTATATTTTCTTACATTCTGCGTATGACATGTGGTATATTTTAAGTCCTTGTTTATCAGGTTATATAGATGTGAAGACTGCCGTGGGTATTAACGTGATGGAAATGTCGATTTGACTATGACTGAGGGTGCTACTACGTAGTTCCTTCTAATATTTGGTCTTGATGAATAATAAATAAGAGAAATATGCTTTTTTAAAATAACTTTCAGAATGTATAATTTTCTTACTGACAAGAGACCTGCGGTCAGGTATAGATTATCATTAAAAAACCTAAAAGGCTTAAAAACCATAACCTTTAGCATAGCTCCCTAAGCCCTTTCGAAATCTAAGAATTTTGTTTTTGCAGCAACACCCCAAACTGTTACACAATATGTTAACACTGACTAAGCTAACGTAAGTTGTTTTAGGAGATCTCATGTAGTTACGTGGCGCAGAGTTTTAAAAATTCAAATTTATTTTCTTACTCTATTCATCATCAGTTCTGTGTGCATGTGCTATGATAAACGGTGATCAAGTATTACTCCGAGGTATTTTGTGTGTCGGACTTCCAAGATAACATCACATGAACAGGCAGAGTCAAAAGAATTATTACATTTATGAATTTTTATTTCCAGTTTTGACGGAGGTCTGGTAATAATATTGTCTTCTGTTTACACGAATGTTATTCATTGAAATTAAACTACTATATACGGATTTTATCGCGTTGTTTATTTAGCACTGTATTACAAAATTTTGAAAATATTACACTACTACTACTATTGATTTTATTTTACTAATTTATAAGCTAATAAAATTATTTAAACTATTAAATCTATTTATTTTTGGTTTACACTTTCCCCGACGTTTCGGTTGCTTTTCAGCAGCCATGGTCACGGGGAGAGTAAGATGGTAGTTGTCTCAATGTTCCAGTGTAGTTATTTCAAAGTACCCGAACATAATTTAATTATTGGTGTTTCTATTTACGCCGAATGAGCTCAAAGTATCATGAAGTCTAGCTGTGGTTTGTTTCTTCTTGGGTTTGACTATTTGAAGTACTGGATCCCAAGCTGGTGCTACATTCCAACCATCTTCTCTATTGAAATTGGGATGTTTTTTGATTTCAATAGCCTCGCTAAGCATCCTTGGTAGGAATCGGTGTTCTTTAGCGAGAAACTGTGGTTTGTCAAATCTCAGGTAGTGGTTGGTCCCCTGTTGTACATGTTCACACACAGCAGACTTCAACGAGCGTTTGTGTTTTACGTCAGCTATGTGTTTTTTTATGCGGGTGCCTATGCTTCTCTTGGTTTGACCAATGTATGAGAGTCCGCAGTCACAATCTATTTTATAGACCCCTGCATCTTGTAAAGGTAATTGGCACTTGACGGATGGTAAAAATTGACTTATTTTCGTTGGCAGCTTGAAGTATGTGTTGTGATTGAAGCTCGCTTCAAGATGTAGCCATTCTTGTCAGTGACACCCCTTACATAATGCTGTATAGCAGGCTGGCGCTCGACTGTGGCTGGCTTTTCTCGAGATCTGTGACAGCGGCGCGGCTGTTGGAGCTTGTTGTCTTGCAGTACTTGCTTGACATGTTGAAGCTCGGCGTCCAGGTGTTTCTTGTCACAGATCCCGTGGGCTCTCTGAAACAAAGACATTCCCACGGTAGTCGTAGTAGTAGTGTAATATTTTCAAAATTTTATAATACAGTGCTAAATAAACAACGCGATAAAATCCGTATATAGTAGTTTAATTTCAATGAGGTCTGGTAATGTTATATTTCGTAAATCAAATATAAAATGATTTGGATGTGTTTAAGGTAAGAAGGTTTCAGTCTAACCACATCGCAATCTTTGCCAGGCCCAGTTCAGCCATTCATTCTAGGATTTCGCAGCGAAAACAATAGTCGTATCATCTGTGTACGAGAATACATGTCCACTGGTTAAATTTATGTTGCAAAGGTAGTATATGTACAAAAAAAAATTTCGGACCGAGTACGGTACCTTTTCCGACTCCATACAACACCGTTTCCTCTGAGCTAATTCTGTCCCCTATTTTGACTTGTTGTTTTCTTTCGCTAAGATACCCTTTAAATAACTTCAGAGGTGAACCTCGTATACCTACATATGTCTTCTAGTCTGTGTACAAGAATTGAGACGGAGACAGTATCAAAGGCTTTTTTTAGGTCGAGAAAGACAGCCAGACACCTGCTTTCACTGTGAACAAGTTACAGTGGAAGCAAGGGTCAGGACTGCATCCTCTGTGGATAGACCTTGCCTGAAGCTATACTGTTATGGTGAGAGTATATTTTGCGTTGTTAAGTATTTTATTAATCGTGCGTTTATAAGTTTTTCATCTACTTTCGAAATTGATGGCAGTACCGATACTAGCCTATAGTAGTTTGTTGGATTTGTTCTGTCTCCACTCTTATACAGAGGGGTTATGAGTGCTTGTTTTAGAGCAGAAGAAAAAAACGCCTTGTTCAAAGCACAGGTTAGTCAGGTATGAGATTATTGGGGCAACTAGATCATGGGAGGCTTTTAAAAAGCTCGCTGGTATTTTATCCCATCCTGCAGCGCTATCACTTTTCAAAGACATTGTTACTGAGCTGACTTCGTTTGGATCTGTATTTAGGAACACGAAAGAGAAAACAAGAGTATTTTTTATTTCTATAGTGCTATTGTTCTGTATTGGGTGTTGGTTGGATGTTATGTTATTTGCAAGAAGTTGGCCTATATTTGCAAAGTAATCGTTTGCAATGTTGAGGAGTCTGAGGACTCTTGAGGAGTCCCTGCAATGAGTAGCAATTCCGAGTTAGTTGAATTAGTAGGTTTTTGTTGAGTAATATCGTAACCAACCATATACCATGCAGTATACATGCATACAACTAAAGAGATTTTATTACAACTGTATTAATACTTTCTTTCTGACCTATTACGAGTAGTCTGATCAAAATATACATGCAAGGTTACAAACATTTGCATAGAGCTAAAAATTGGTATGAATGTTCGGAACACCGTTATAAATGAAATGTGAAAAGTCTCCATCGATGCCGCATCTGCAATGTAATGTGAGATTGTGACAGAATGCAATATCAGCTAAATATTCATTTTATAAAAACATGTTTCTTTATATATTTAAGTATATATTAAATCAATAATGCATCGTGTCTACCTTTAGGAGCTTAGACCAGGTTACATCGGTCGTAGTCACGGGCGGAGAGATTGCAGTTAGTTTATTCCAGTTATGAATTATTTATAGGACAAGAAAGTTTGAAGGGTATTATATTTCTCTTCATACTAATCATGATATAATATTAGATGTTTTAACGCTATGTAATGTTACTTTCACAGCGACTTTGCAACACCCAGTGCATTTGTGCATAGTTTAAAATTAATACGTATTATAATATATTTAGCAACATATTGCAAAGCCATTAAAATACCTCAACGCTTTATAAGATCTGATTTAAAATTGGCTCCTTCAGAAACTTGGGCACGTTGCCATCAAAATACTCGGCTCTTTAATTAGTGCATTTTATATTTCGAAGTCATTATCAGATACTAGAACCTATTCGTAGAGTGTTGCTTGTTGATACTGTGATATTGATATTCACGCCGAGTGACGGCTGGTGCCCAGCACGTAACTGATCACCTAAGATGAATGATAAAAATTAGGTTGTAGTGTCAGAAACGAATCGCTGTAAATCCGACTCCATGCAGTCTTGTCTGCCCTACCCCTAGAATGTAATTTAGAATCGCGTAGGCGCGTAGGGGCGAGGCGGCCCGCGGGCTGAGGAGCAGGAGGCTGCAAGCGAGCCGCCGCGGTTGAGGCGGGCTGGGCTGGGTAACCCGAAGCTTCGGTGGTGAGCATAAGCCGGATAAATGAACATTAAATAATTTTAATTTAGGACATATAACTTTTATTAAAAACGGTTTTAAGTCTTTTGTATATATTGATTGTAATATTTATGATAAACAAATTTAGGGTATATTGTATTTAGGGATTTTAATTTTATGGCATCTGATATGTGACATAAAGTTCGGGCAAGTTATTATTCGGACAAATTATGATTAGGACAAAAAAATTATGATACTTTAGATTATGGATAAAAAAGTTAGGTAACACTATAGATAACCATCGTTAAGCTTCATGCGCTGAGTAAATGGTTCTCAACAGTAAACAAATCATTAACTAATACGAGCGTGACTTTAATAATTAAAGTTTATAGTCTCAGACTCAAAAACTGTTGCAAACTATTATAAAGAACAGGCTACAGATTGACCCAGTAAAACCATAATTAATACATAAAACGATTGATCAATGATTTATCGGTCGCTTGTACGATAACATTCACTGTTTAACCTGTTTGCTTAGTAGCATCACGAGTAATTGCAACGGATTGTCGACGTCACAACTGATTGAATGGATCATAGCACTACCTCTTTACGCATTCTAGGTCTGAATAACTGGTTTGCGGTTCGTTAATCACACTTCGGGAACGTTTAAAGCAATACGCTAAGCGTTTGATGCACCACGAGTGCACCAGTAGTTTTATAAGTGAGGACTATTGTTGTTTGAGCTCAAAGCCTTAATAGCTATAAAGCTCAAACAACATTAGGCGACTACGGCACTTGATTCATCAAGTACCGCCACAGAAACGTACAATGTGAATTGCATGCGTTTAGTATACAGTTATCTTTGCAGTAAATCATTCTAGTCCTGACAACACTAATCACGTCACATCATATCACACAATTAAGTGTATAAAATTAAATGCTGTTTGTGTTCTCAGGTTTGCGTGTAGCTTTTTGTCAATGGCTCGTGTACTCGTTGACACCCACAGGGATTTTCTCAACAGAGGATTGTTATTTAAACACAACAGCAACCTACGTTTTTGTTTGGTGCCTCAGTTTTGTTTGCAGGTTATGATATCATGTTGGAGTTCATGAGAAGATAGTTTTATAAGCCTATCTAAAATTTGTAAGCTGCGTGCTACTTTCATTTATTTTAGTTTTAAGGAGTATTCTTACTTTATTTTTTTTATCTACGTTAACATTTATTTCTAAAGTAATTTAAATGTAAGACGTTGCCTACTATGCACAATTTTCTCTTGATCTGAGTTCACGCGAGGGGATTACAGAGCTACCTACTTCACCGGGTGGACACTGGTCCCTAAAACTTTCGACCTGTAATCATAATTTCAATTTAAAAGTTTAACAACTTTACGTTGAAACGAAGGGGTGTGTGAAGCGCCATATGCGGCGAATATAAGCAAAAATATAAATTTATATTAAATTGCATGATCTGATCTAATTTGTTGTGCGGTTATAAATGGAATTTTGAATGTTGTTCTTTTTAATTAAATTATATTTCGAAAGTAAATTTCCGAATTGGGATCAAATACTCGGGTTTTATAAAAGCTTAAAAAGAATAAGTACAGCGTTTGTCTGCAAATAAAATGTTTACAAATGAATTAGACAAATATCATATCTAATACATTGCCGCACCCAAAAGTTATGGTGCATTGAATTTGTTAACCTTGATTTGACTATTTTACCACTAAGGAAATAGTATAGGGTAACGCTATAGTTATTGGCCCCTATACAATTATTGGACTTTTTAACTTTAATGTTAAAAAACTAGCAACACTGTAAACAAATGGTAGATGTCAAAACAATATCAATAGCAACACTTTTATTATCTGTCAAAAAGTTTCAATGAAATTTTGTAGTGGCCAATAGCTGTCATAATTATTTAAATTATAGTTATTGGCCACCTATACCAATTACTATACGTTATTAATAAATAAAACGTCTTCTGTTATAATATTAAGCCTCCTATTCCATTACCAGAAATTTTAAAACATTATGAACAGTTAATAGCCTAAGCCAATAAATGTGTCATTTGTAAAGCTAACCTAAGAAAAAGTCGGGCACGCCACAGGCCAATTACTATGTTGGTTAATTAATGTTTTCAATTTATATTGAATAAATTTTCCTTACATAATTTTTTTGTCTATATCAGGTTCGTAAGACGAAGTAATGCCGAAGATACTCCAGTAAACAAAAGAGCCCTTGACGAGACATTAGAAAAAATTAATACAAACACAATGTATTTGAGAGCAGTTGCAAAAAAGTATAACATACCAAGAGCTACTTTACAATTTAAACTCAGAAATCCTATTTTAAAATCTCAATTTGGACCAATCCCGTATTTGACATACGAAGAAAAGGCTTTCCCAGGAAGTCAGATGACATTCTCAGTACAGTTCAACAATTTTTAACTGATAATCCACGCGTTACTCCTTTTCTCAATAATAGGCCTGGTCAAGGATGGCCAAGAGAATCAAAAAGTGGAAAGAAAAAGAAGAAAAGACGGGCAGGCAGCTGCACTAGCAGAAAATACTTTGAAGACAAAAAAAAGCAAAGGCGTAGGAAAGAAGTCAAAACTAGGAAACAAAAAAGATGAAAATGTTAAAGAAAATATTAACTTTAAGACTAAAACCAAAAACTACAATTGTAAACCAAAGATATTATCAAATTTGGAAGTCGTTACTTGTGATTCGTGCCGACGTCTAGCTGCTAAAAATATGTCCGTATTATGTAGATCTTGTAAAACGTTTTACCGTCGTCATTGCATTCCTATAAAGCACCAAGAGCATATTCCAGATGACGATGAGCTTTCTGACTTTATATGCCATAATTGTTCTTTTGTTAAATGATGATTCTGACCTTTCGGAAAATGAAAATCATCATGAAGGTGAGTTTTAGTCATTACAGACTTTAAGATTTTGTTCAAGTTTAATTTTGTTTTATTTTTATGTGTCCAATAACTGTATGATCTCATGGCCAATAACTGCAATAATATGGCCAATTACTATAATTTTATATTTTAGATATTCATGTTAATTTTATTCCTTAAATGTTTAATAAAAATGTATATAAGGTATCTTAACTAATAAATACATTATTATAAAACTATATGGCATAGCTTACATTTATTTCTAACTGTTATATTTGTTTTAATTTAAATTTTCGATCTTGAGGTCGCTTAACTGGCCGATAACTATACCGTTTAGTATAACACTATTTTTTTCTATATTATTAGAAACTACTTATAGTTGGAAGGTAGGTAAGGAAGGTAGGCTTTAACGAAGGATGCCGTCTTAGTTGATCTTCTTTAGCACAAAATAATTAAAAACGACATGCGAAAATGCAGTATCCGAAAGTAAAATGGGCTGCTAAAATATCATATAATTTTAATAAACTGAGATCCCGAAGTAGATATTGTTATATAGCTTTATATGCATACAATAGGAAATCATATGAGATAAATATTAGGTGGAAAAGTTAAATTAAAGGTCATCATTATCATCTGAGGCTATACAAAACATCGTCAAGCATGATCTCAATCAACAACGAGTTTTATACTTAGTTTGAGGATTAAGGCATATTTACTTTGACTTTTGAAAACAATTGAGCCAGTAAACATTTTTAATCAATTCAATTTTTTTTAAATGCCATCAATTTTTTTGTTTCATTTAACTTGGAGAAAGAACTTTGTCCCCATGAGGTATCCTATTTCTAGACTCCGTGTAGCTAATAAGAATTTTGTATTGTTGCTACTAAGAAAATCCAGCAATAGTAGGGTAGCTTTAACTTATTTTTATTATTTAAGTAAAACAGTTAGAAACCTGGTCTACAAAATACGAATCTTTTTCGAAATGTACTCAAATATAAATAGAATACAAGTGTTTCAAATCTGATAGTAGTAATCGTCTAATTACTGAAAATTTTATTACAGCCATTTAAAAGCCATTGTTCGGTGGAGATAGCGAGATATCCCACTACACTTTTCCAAATTCTGAATAATAATAATTACTCCCTTATTTAGTAACCACTAATGATGATACAGTTTTCACAAAAAGATTTCTTTTGATTGTTATTTGTGCTTAAATAATGTACAAAATCAAACATAGGCGACTCACCTATTTACCCGACCCGGCAATTAAACCTAAGACTTCACGTTCGCATGCAAACATAAGTAAAAATTTTACAACGAGTTAAATAAGGCTGTCTTATTAAAAGTTTGTATGAAAATAGCTACAGCTTCTAAATTGAAAATTATTATCAATAATCACTACAGAAACTTCTTGAAATTTTAATTTTATTGTGATTAGGATTTCTCAATGAAACTAAAACCAAAAGAGCGGTAACTCAAATTTTCTGTTATCCTTTACGTGTTACGTAAGCCAACTAAAAGGCAGCTCCACGCAATGTTATTCGGCTCACAGAGACAGAGACGTGTTGATATGTTAAAGGGAGAATGAAAATGTCTTATCCCACTTTAACATAATCTGAAAAAGTCCCTCTCGTTACTCGACCAAAACAGTTCGTCTAAAGAGGGCTACTGCAGCCCGGGGAATAACACCCTCGTGTACTGTGATTACAGTTTATAAGGGACTGTTAACGGCATCAAAACTTTTAATTTTCATAATATATTACCGTCATATAATGCCTGGAGGGTTATTGATAAAATGTTGATCATGAATCCTATGCGGTATCCGTCTAATATAACCTGCTTACTCAGCTAAATAAACCAATCCACTATTAAATACGAGGCTCTGCCGAAGCTTTCCACTACAAAATAAGAAAAAGCTTTGCACAGTACGCGTAACTACATATTTACGTATTACTGCATACTAGACGCAGAATTTTTCAGGTATAGTGATATTTATAATGTGTAATTTTGGCGGCAGAAGTAGGCTGATCAAATTCAAGTCACACTATTTCAATTAAAGCCAATAATATAACCTCACCTGTACTCCTTCCAAGAGACAGCTATAAATAACGTTATATAACTTAGCACATAATGTACCTAAATAACGCGTTGTAATAGATTTTGCCGTAATGCGTCAAACAACAATAATTTATGGCGAGATATTTGGCAAGCAACGTGGTCCGGAAAAGCGTGATAATTTCTAGTGAGAGGGTGCACGGTTTAAGGCGGTCGACGCATGTTTCATTGCAACAGTGACATATTTTTAGCAGAACGTGTTATTCCGTTGCTTTTATTTACCACGTATCGTTATTTAAATCCACATATGAACGGGTATACGATATATGGCGGCTTTCAGCAATTCGCACGTTGTGAATAACAGTAACTGTGGGTGTGAAATCACAAAATTGGGTTATTTTCACATGAGTGGGCTGAAAAGCGTTTTAATTGCAATTGCATCCTTTGTATGTAGCATTTTAAGGACGAGTGCTGTATACTAAATCATTTTATTCATAAGATCTAAACTATAAGATGATATATACAGTAACCGGTGTTTGAGTTTAAGTCTTCCAGATATCTACGAAAGCTATAGCTTAAGCACTTTGATATTTATTCCGTATCTTAGCATTCCATTTTAAATAACTTTCTGTTAAAACAGGAGTGACAAAACTAATTTATTTATAGACTAAAATACACATGAAACCTAAAATCGTGTAAACTAAATTATATATTTCTCAAATGTTCTTACGTTTACGCGAATGTTATACATTGAAATTAAACTGCTTTATACGATTTCATCGCGTTTTCATATTTTATACTACTAGTTACTTCTATTTAAGCTATGAAAATTATAATATAGTAGTTTAAATAGTCAAAATTGTGTAATAAACTTGTAACGCAACGCACTTGTGACTCCTCTGGTATAGAGGGTGTCCATGGGTGGCGGTAACCGCTTACCATCAGGCAATCCGTCTGCTCGTTTGCCCCCAAACCAATAAAAAAATAACAAAAAATCCGTATAGTGTAGTTTTATGCATTGCTCCATTTTGTAAATGTTATAGTAAACGTTGCGAAGGCCTACCTATTTGTTTGTCAACTATCAAAGTCATAATAAAAATATTCGAAGCATATTTTTATTCAATTGTAGGTATGATATACAAAACATTTATAGACAATGCTCGATTGAATTTATGTCACCAACTGCTGAAATAAAAATGGAATCGAATAGAATAATTTATTTTCATCATTTGGTTTTAACAATTTTATCTTAATCTAATACATAAATATGATAAGAGAATTCGATCACGACCATACTAGTGTCACCCGCGCCTTCCACCCTAAGATAGTTACAAAAAAATTAGTATAGTATTTAAAAATATGTAGTTAAAGCTAGCAATAAGATATTATTTTTAATACTCGTGAAATGTCTTTCGATGCAGATGATATTTTATGGCTATACATCGTGATGCTCATAATCGGATAATTAATAATTATTATTCGTCTTTATGTAATCAAAAGTCAAACTGAGAGGCAAGGAGTTATAGTAGTTATAGTTAAATCAATTAAGCCATAATTATATGTCTGCAATCGGCACCCCCACTATTTATTAGGACTTATTTAACATAATATGTGCCGAGATCTGCACGGAATACTAACTGCACGGATGGAGTAGTGATTTATGTAGTTATGTTCTGCCACTTCGCTGGGTATAGTAGGTTCGAAACCCACACCGGACACAAAATCGTGTGATACACTCATTTTTGTACCGAGCATGGTTGTTTTATGTGTTAGTGTATGAATAATTGTAAAATGCCCCGCAATGCAATAATAATGACAGTGCGGATGCTTTCTTTTTCAAACTCAAATACAATTCCGTGTACTCTTTGAACGATATCCTTCAAAACGTGAGTCTATGTTCATACATAATATCACACCTGTATCACGAAAAATGTACACAGAGTACAGAGTTCCACCAGCTATTGTTAAAACATCTACATAAATGAAAACAAGCCTGTTGGCTTGTTGTTGTACCGATAACCGGTACCGATAGACGGCAACAGTAGTCTACTGATACGAGTTATCGGTACAGCGGTAGAAAAGTTACCTACTGACAAATAAGTCCGATTGTTTCTCAGTTTCTCAGCTTTAACCAGTCCAGGCATCAAACCCGAGACCAGTTCATTCTCTACTGTTGCGCTACCAAACCAAGCCTCCAATCTATGTGTGGTATGTACATCTATCTGTGGTATATCAAACAGATAGCTTTTGTTATATGTATTTAACAGTTCACTGCACCCTTACTTATCCTTGTAAAATTTCATTACAAGCTTTGGTTTCAAATCAAACAGAATCTCTTTACCTTTGCTTTTTCACTAAAATGTATATACGTAATACAAGTATATATATAAGACATTCGTTCACCCTTAAGGATAAGCAGATAGTCAATCGAATGTCAATCATTGTGTGAACACGGTGTTCGTTGTATCTACGTCACGTCAATAATTCGTAGTACGCGTGACACTCAATGCTACCTATCGCCGTAAGGCAAACCCGCTTCGAATTTATCAAGCAAGCTGGATTTTTCAACAAAATCCCGTATAGAATTAGGTTGTGTTTGATTTGGAAAAACAATACGTCAGTAGGTCTCCCAACTAATATTATAAACGCGAATGTCAATTTGTGTATATCTTGATCACGCTTTCACGTCTTAACTACTCGACCGATTACCATGCAATTTCACTTGTAAGTTAGGTCAGGAGTACAAAAAAGGATATATGTATGGTACCTTTCATCCAGAAAACGTACTATTCTCGAGGCATAAAAAGTTATTAATAAAATCTACACAAACGCGATATAAACCGCAGGTAAAAAGTGTGGGTAATAATTATATAAAATATTTAAGTACCTCAGTTGTTTTAATAAGGATTATAAATAGACAAAATATGCAAAACAGTTTATAATTATGTATGTCTAGTAAATCAATTCTGATGATTTTACTTGATTGATTTATTTAAACTTTGATGTATAACCATTGCCCTAATGCCAGCTAAGATGAAAGATAAAGTAATAAATTTATTTTATGTAACCTTTATGAAGCAGACGAATCTAGATGGATTTTCGACTAACCATCTGGTTTCGTCCGGAAATGTCCATGTAAATTACTCAGAAGACGTTGTTTGTATTGGTGAGTCAACATTGCGGGCTTTTTATTGAGAAAGCAAATACGTTTTCGTTTTCAATTTATAATGCTCACAAGGATAGACTGGCTTTTACCTCGTCTTGTTTTTATGAGTACCTAAATACTCATGTTTCTATCATGGCTGAGCAGTTTTCGAAATAACGTCAGTGATTTATTACAATTGACAATGACAAACCTAATTTGTTACAATTCATTTACGAAACCTAAAAGCAGCATAGGTGAAACCGTTGAACTGACACGCGAATGCGTTTAAACCCACGACACATACACTGACCTGCCGAAATTTATGCGTATTAAATAATTGGTTAAAATTTAAACGGTGAAGAAATATGTTTTGGAATATATATAAGTTTCACGAGAAGAGACAAAAGAGGCCAGTGCCAGTGCCGGGTCGGCAGTGTTGCAATTTATAAATGAAGCTGATATTATTATATTATTCAAAATACTCTTATAGCTTCAATCGGACCTCGAGCACGGAACAATGTGATTTCATTATTATTCATTCAATTATAATAGCTTGCATATTACTCTTCTTGCTTTTGTTAATAAAGAAAGGCATCCACTTTCTCTTTTATACAGTAGTTAGGATTAAGTTGTTTTATCTTAGTAAGTAATACCAAAAAATGTATGAAATACCAAGAATGTTGAAAATCATACAATAGCTACAATCGCAACCTGGCGTAGAACATCTACGCAGAAGCAGCTACGTCGTAGGCCTCTATCTACGCTCAGACTGACTAGTTATCTATTGAAATTCAAATTATGACAGTACGTCTTGCCAAAGCGCAGACTAAACTTTGGTATCAAATACAAAGCTTCTACAGAAACGTTTAAATTGCCTAGTTTACTTTTCATAAAACCAAAGTAGTTATAATGCAGCTAGTTTGTAGTTAATAACCCAAGTTAAACTAATTAACAAGAACGAGACTATTTATTACACATATTTTAATTAAAAATCATGGAAATAAACTCCACTAAAGGTTTCATCGTTTAGTTACGCCCGCAATTAAAAATACTAACTAGTATCAAAGACTTAGGCTAGGCTTACGAAAATTTAATGTACGTCCACTCGTTTAATTCAACAAACGATGATAGTCCTTCATTACTTGCCTTACTTTATAAGTTAACGTTTAAATTAAATATAATTATACACGTGTATTGTACGCAAACAATTATTGCAATTATAGCTTACTAGATATCCCTCTACAACAGTACTTTTGACTGGATAAAAGGCACCCTATATCCTTCTCTGGACCTCTGACAAATGTACATGAGATCACTGCGATCATGCGTACATTTTATGATATTCGGTCCAGTAGTTAAGGAGTAAAAGCGTAACAAACAAATAAACAACCTCACATTCGCGTATACAATATTAGTAAGAATATGTATAAGTTAGAATTAATATGAGTATGTATCGCTTTCACAATATCCAGATCGTCGAATAGAATTTAATAATCACATATGGCACGACATGCACTAAACTTTCGTATCAAAATTCGATTTCATAGACGTATCATTTATAGGAGGAATAGTTTTGGATATTCAACCACAGTATTTGAATAGCCAGGTAAGTGTACTCGAGGGCTGTATTCATGTACACCAATAAAGAACACGAAACGAATTGAACGGCAAACATTTTCACATATTTTTTCATTTTTCATTTCTCGACGTTTCCAGTAGCGTTATTAATGCCGGAAAACTAAAGTTGGTATGTTTCAAAGAGTTTAGTGCGAAAAGCTGAAACTAAAAGTTACCTAGATTAATAGAAGTAAGTAACTTAATTATGTTTTTGTGCTTACCCTTACGGAGTGTGAGTGGTTTAGTAAGAATAGTATTTTGCTGTAGTGTTTTTATGTGAATGTAATATTTGTTGTTGTAGCTTTGTGAATTATGCGTGTTAGTTATTCAGAATAAAATATTTATATTGAATTTGTTGTATAATAATTGAGAGAGAGGTCCTCTCATTCCAGTAAACGTTGAAATAATTAATTAATATTAAATATTTCAACTAACCTTTCGCCCAGTGGTCAAACGTATATTATTATTTTATATAATTGTATGGACGAGAACAGACTGACTAAGAAAGTTTATAAGGCTAGTGTGAATGGAACAGTCGCAAGGGGAAGACCTAGGTGAACGTTTCTTGATCAGATCGGAGACGGTCTGGATAAAGGCCAGGTTAAGAGCACCTTAAACCGGCGAGCGTGTATAAGGTATGTTATGAAAGTGAATGAAGCCAGAGAAGTGTGTCAGGATCGTAGAAAATGGAAATCCGTAGTCTCTGCCTACCCATCTGGGAAACAGGCGTGAATTTATGTATGTATCTATGTATAATTGTATGTTTTTGGTCTCACTGTCCATGTAATCCTTAAAATATTAAAAAAAAATGTGCGCCTAATATATGTACGTATTATGTCAATCACTAGCGCGCCGGGCATAAAAACAACAATTATATCTAGCTACGGTTGATCGCTGCAACTCAATATGTTAAAAAGACGTACATATTATAAGCGTAATGGCTCCCTGGATGGATGGAGTAATGCAACTACGAGCAATCTTGTGATACCAGTCATATTCAAGTCCTGGATAAAGCACTTAGAAAAACTCATCGAACTTCAAGCAACTCACGTAAACGTGTAGTCATACGTGTAGTGGCTTAGGGAACCTGCAATATATGTGTAGTTAGGTAGCTATAAAATGAGCATAATATAAAATCTGGCTTAAAATTCACATTCATGCACGGAATAAAACGCCACAGACACGGCCAGTGACGCATGAATATTATATTAAAACAATATAGGTAATATTGTATAACATTATTTTTAGTCTTTCCGTCGCGCTAGTCGCGTTGCAATATATACAGGATAGAAAGCCTTCATGAGGCAGGCTCAGTACAAGGAACACGTATCATTGATTTGAATGAGCGTGAATTTTCTGCAATACGATTCGATATACTACCTGAATTGCATCAACGGCAACCATACATCGGTAAAGGTGAGGAAGCGCTCGTTCCGATAATCAGAAATTATCATCACCACTATGTTGACGTTGTACACCACAATGTAGCGATCATTATATCATAACGTGCTGAACACCCATAATACCAGTATGAATAAAACATATAGGACTACACAAATGTACTTTTCAAAACTCGCATTAAACAAAATAGTCTCTGAACTGACTTATAGTCGACCCGTTACTAGAGCGATTGAGTTGTAATGTTATGAAAATAAATATATTATTGTAGCTCATAGATATTAAAAAGTATCAAATTTACTAGAATAATATTTTTGTTTTAAATTTTCTTGCTGTTCTTCCTTTTTACAGTACGATGAAATTAATTAAATAAGACGTCTTATAAATTCTATCTATTATAAAGACTATTTGAGTTAACTTTAGTAAAAATATAAATTTGCTTGTAGAATTAAAACAATTACTACTTGCTTTAGACATATAATAATAACCATAAAAATAAAATTGCTAAGAATGATTTTATCATGTTACCAATAGTCTGTCTAAGATATGTTGAAAAACAGAGATGGTAATGTAAACCAAACAATTCGAGACGGGAACTCGCCAAAACGACAGTGAGAAACTTATTGTAAACGCGAGTTACATTCGAAAAGGAAATTTAAGAAGTTTCATCGAGCAACGAAATAGACCATTAAGCAAGATTATTAAAGAAAAATAAAAGTAATAAAACAAGTCGTGCGTATCGTGTAGAAAAGAGGATGTAGAGGCCGCTCTGGAGGGAGGGCTGGGAAGGGCGGGCGCGTATTTGTCCGCCCAGTCGCTCTTCGACACTCGCGGAGTACACTAGCAGCGCGGCAAACGGTGCCGGCTTCCAACTTTAGCCCCAGCCGAACTCTGTTTCTCGGTTACCACGGCGCGCGAACATTTAAATAAGTGAACGGTTAACAAAATGTGATTTATTTTAAATGCAAGGACACCATAAGCTTGCCGTCATGATCCCGTTTAAAATAATTTTAAAAGTTTATAAATTTGTGATACTGACTTTTATGATTACATACTTTATTACGAATACGAGGACCCAAGCAAGAAGTGATAAAATTCCTATCGGTAAGCGGTAGTTTTAAGACTTTTTCAGCTGTTTAAATTCTTTTTTATTTTAAGATATTTAATATTTATACCCCTTTAAATTTTTTTTATTTAAATTATAAATGTACGAAATATTAAAACAATTGTAAGCCTTATATTTTATTGATCGTGACTAAATTATTTCATTCTGTTTTCGAAATATATTTGCGATGACACTGGTATAGGTACACGTAGTGTAAATAATATTATTTCTACTCAAATAATCTAATATTTTTTTATAAGTTCGCCCACTATTGAATTATTTTAAACTATTTTATGGATTTATTGAAGTCAAAATATTATCAAAGAAATATAATAGCCGACGCTTAACAGTCCCGAAGTCTTAAGCAGAGACGGTTACATTGCCAGCTATGCTTTAGGTCGAACTAAATAGGATGTGCGCTAGCGGAATTATTTTATTATACAGTATTTTACTTTGTCTGGGATGGGAATCTAGTCAAAAGTCGTGAATTCAGCCTTGGTCGCAAATGTATCCCACTGGTCAGCGAGAAACCGGTAACAATACTCACTGCCGTGATCTGACAGCTTTTGGAATCTCAAGATAATATTTGCAATGATCTGCAAGGTGGGTCAAGCTTTCTATTATAAAGCTTACTTATAAATTGAGGTTTGGGATTAAGTTCAACGTTTTCATCAAAAGCAATCAAGTAGGATTTCTAGAGACAAATAATATCACGTTATTTCGTTTGAAACAATAGAACTGAAGAATAACTTCATCAGATTGAAATTGTTTCAAAGAAGACTAGTAATGTTTAGATGAGTTCCGGTATATTAACTTGTAGCTTCGGCAGAAGATATTGGCAGCACGTAATAAGATATGATGTTAATTCAAACATTGGATTCTGAATATAAACTGCCGTCATGACCAAAATATTTTTCTTAAAACATAGGAAGATTGGATATATCATAATTAAACGTTAATAATATAATTCATCAACTTAAAAAGTTCTACAACTTTACATAATTATCGAATAATTAAAATTTGCAATAATTATTTATATTGAGTATTTTTTTCTAAAAATATTCACGCATAATTAAATAATGTTTTAGGCCGAAATTATTATACAGATTAGAATATAGTAGATTTAGGGATAACGAAAAATTATATTTAATATAAGTGCTAGTGGTAGTATCGTATTGTGAAGAGTTTTGTTGCCTAATGCGTGTATTAAAATATTTACTATTTTCTTTAATTTTTATTGTAATCCGTCATTTTATATAATTAGGTATAATAAATAATCGAAAATGGAACCAAGTAATAAGAGAAGTAAGATAAGAGTTCAGATTTATATACACTAGCACTAAATTAATTTAAATTTAAGTTTGATCGTTATTAAGGTTTTATTGTCTATAAATATATCCTTATAATCACATTTCATTTAGTCACCTACTCCACTTAGATATGTCACCATAGTTACGACGAATTATACAACATTAGCCGAATAATGCCGAAATACTACGAACGCGATTCGACTGCTTGTGTCAAATGCATGTTTGTGTGCGTGTAGTATTTTCCATTAATGTATTGTATTTCCAATGCATATTTTATAAAAATATTAGGATTCGCCACTCCTTCTCCATATAAACTTTAACTGTGCCAAAAAGAGATACATATTTTTTGCTTCACGTATTAATATATAGATAAATGCGTATTTATATTAGTAATAAAACGTACAAAAATCTCTTTAGCTAAAACTTTCCTTTAAATTATAATAATATAGTAAGGCCTTATAAAGGACGAGCTGAGCCTACACTCTAGGGATATTTGGAATTCGCTAGTTCTAAATTTCAAAGTGATTGAATTTCTCGGGTTTGATTATCTCACAATCTTATTTGACTAACTCATCTCATCTGTTAGTTTGAGCGCTTTGTGAGTTAAATGACCCAGCCTTATAGGTATTGGACAAAATATATCACCGCTGTCGATCACTCATATTTAAATTTTATTCTTGGTTAATGCAGTTACATTAATCATGTATTAACGTAATAAATATATACATATATCACAATAATTACATGATTGTGGTATGTGGTGCAAACTATAATAAATTTGGCTCATTTGATTTAACGTTACTTACTAAATTATAAAACGGCAGTCATTGAATTGTAGAAAAATGTAGATGACTTCTAGAATAATGAGAAGTCGATAAAAAATACTTATAATATTATGTATGTCTTGTGTATATTCAAGATTATCAATTATAAATACAGACACTGCTCATAAGTAGCCGTTTAAAAACAAGAAAAGTAATCCAAATTTACTCTGAAAAAACTACAAACATTTTGTAAAATGATGATGAATGATTTGAATAAACCGATTTTTGAGTTTGCTTTATATATTAGAACTATAAAAATAAAATCATAATCGAGTCCGGCTTCCAAAGGCATTAACGATAACGATTTATATAGGTATCCCAATTTCAACAAAGAATATTTTCTTGGAAGTTCTATATATAAAAATTAGATACGTAGCTGTGATTGTAGGGATTTTATGTTTGAGTATAAAGTTCTCTATTCTCAAGGAACTGGGATTTTGTAAATTGATTTCTGTAATTTGATTTAGCTATACATACATATATAGCTAAATCAAATTCATCCATATTAGGATGACGCGAAGGATTTAATTTGTATTTTTGGATAAAAAATAGTGTTATCTCGTCCAGTATTATAATTAAAAAATATTATTCCAAGCTTTAGAATGGTAAATTATTTATTAATTTTGCGAATACGTAATTATCAGTGATCGGAGTAGGTAGATTGAAATGGGGTCATTGATCCGAAACGTATATATTAATATGGACATTCCTCCGGAATTGGTGGATTATTAAAAAAAAACCGGAACTTATGTAGGAATTTTATTCTGCCAGAGTGGAAGGAGTCATTTGATGATTTGCCATCCTCAAAAAAAGGTAGGAGTTGTAATAAAATGAGCAATATTATTCTTTATTATTCTTCATATTTTTTTTAACGGCACACAGTCACGATTTGACAAAACCCAACGACCAATCAGAACAAAGGATCATGGGTGGTACAATAACCGGTTATCAGAACAATGCGTACGCCCGCCGACGACATGCCAGGTAGCTCACTCGTTTACTTCGGTTCGTAGAGTGCGCATCTTTGTTTGTTACTGTGTTGTGAAAACGTTACTTGACCCTGGCTTGTGTACATACTGACTTCTGGAATCTGCTCTAAACCACGATTTGGCTCGAATATACGGACTCAGATTTTTCACTATTGAATTGGATCTACATATTTAAACCAAGCTTTGGTAAGTAATATTTTACTAGTTACAAGGAGTATAAAGCATGTTTGGATGTACTATAAGAATATTTTTAGTATTGTGTTTGTTCGCTTAACCTGCTGAACATACCATGAGTCTTAATATTGTTAAATCTTTAATAGAGTATGAACCAGTGAGCTTAGTGCGAAACAAAATTATGATATTCTAGTAATGTAGTCGCAATTCAGCTAACTCCACTATTAACCGACATTTTACTGGAATCCGTATATAATTTGAATGCCCTGTGTCCTCTTGCAATGTATTGGTAAAATAAATTACTATAGGCCTTATCTACTTCTCTACAAAATATTCTACGTAACAAGCCCTTTCATTTGATATATATATATATTGATGGAATTGTAAAAAAAAAAAAATTGTCCGCCATCTTGTGGCGGCAGCCATTTTGGATTGACAGGAAGAGGGTGAAATTTCAATGACTAAATTTGATCCACGAAAAATAAAACAAACGGAGTAAGCTAAATAAACTAAATAAAATGTAATTTTTTCATGTCTTTGTTTTAGGTGATATATACGAGGTTCCATCTCTAAAACAAAGTTCAGATATGGCAAACGTCAAGGCTGAAACTGTAGAAAAATGGATATCCGGTCATCCCGAACTACTTTACGATCACGCTAGTGGTACAATATACTGTTCAAAATGTGAAAGCCATTTGAAAACCATAAATAAAGGAAACGTTAAAAGACATATCGAAGGAGCAGTACACCAGGGAAAGTTTAAGCGGCCCGAAGAGGAATTTTATTTCGATCTTATAAAATTTCTCATTTTGTGCAATATTCCGTGGTCTCAGATGAAAAATACTACTTTTCAAGATTTCTTTAAAAGATATATGTGTAGTACCTGTTGTTGTACGTGTACTAATCGTACTCTGCCAGATGAATCACAGTTACGGAAAGTTTACTTGGACAAGTTTTTTAAGAATAAAATCAATTCGATTCGGCAAAATTATAAAAATGAGAAACTATGGATATCATTAGATGAAACGACAGACTTTTTAGGTCGCTATATAGTCCATTTTTTAATAAAACCATTACATCCTAGCAATTTGACTAGACCTTATTTGGTAGCATGTAAAATGCTAACTGTAGTTAATGGACAAACAATCACGCAATTTGTGTTAGAATGTTTGGAAAACTTTTGGGAAGATTCTTTTGAATCGAAGGTAGGTAACATTCTTGTCCTCTGCACTGATAGCGTTGCATGTATGCTGTCTGCAGGACGAAATTTAAAACAATACTTACCTGAAATGAAGCACGTAACATGTTTGGCGCACTCTCTTCATCGCGTATCTGAGCAAATTAGGTTAGAATATCACGATGTTAACATTTTAATAGCAAATGTTAAAAAGGTATTTTTGAAAGCCCCAAGTAGAGTCAAAATTTTAAAAGAAAAATATCCAGATTTGCCGCTACCTCCCCAACCAGTTGTTACAAGATGGGGCACTTGGTTAGAGGCAGCATTTTATTACGCTCAAAACTTTGAAAAAATAAAAGAAGTATTATCTTGTTTAAGCAGCTCTGATGCGGTATCTATTCGAGAGGCAAAAAATATTATAGAAAAAGAAAATTTAAAAGAAGATTTAAATTACATTAAAGACAATTATTTTATAATTCATTTGTCTTTAAAAGAATTGCAAAAGCATAATTTATCGTTGACAGATTCGCTTTTAGCATTTGACAACGTCAGAGATGCTATAAATCAGTGCAATTCAGAAAATATAAAAAATAAAATAGAACGTGTTATGGAACGAAACCCAGATTTAGACACACTTAGAGAATATAGTGAGGCCATTGAAAAAAATGAAGCACATAATTTAATACCTTTTTTAAAATTTGCTCCTTTGACATCGTCAGATGTAGAACGGTCTTTTTCCATTTATAAATGGACTTTAGATGTTAAAAGAAATAGGTTGAAAATAGAAAATATAGAGAAACTCATAGTTATATATTTTAATTGTAAAGATCAGGATTACCAGGATGCTGACATTGTAATCGATGAAGATTAAAAATGTGAATAAATGTAAAATGTACATATTTAACAATAAACAATCTTGATTTTTATCTTTTTTCTTTATTCTACCCCTTTTTTTTGGTCCTAAAATCTGACTAAAATCAACCTGTTCCTTCGTATGCCCTTTACGTTTCAGAGTCGTGGTGCATCCTTAGAACAGTCTCACGACCCCAGCAGGCATTGGCCCTCTATGGGGCCCCGTCATTTATTCTACCCTTAATGCAAATTACCATGACCCCTATGAAAATATTTAAATTTAAGTGCAACAATTTATGTCTATCTATAAAAGTTCTAGCCATAAAAGGCTAAAAATAAAAATTAAAGCTTCGATCGGAATTCGATTGTTTTTATTATTCAACAGATAAATAATGAATTAATTTAGTTTTGATACCTTCCTTTAAATTTTGAATTGAGTAGGAATAATATCACTACCAACATTAACAATATTTAATTGAATCCGGAAATACCGGAATTACTTTCCGGGAAAATGGCTTATCCATGTTATTCTTTCTGTGTGCATTTATGATACAAGTACCAAAAATCAATCTACCTACTCCGATCACTGGTAATTATATAGAAAGCCTATAAAGGTAGGCAGAAATATTGAATACACCCATTTCACCAGTATTCGCCGCAACAGTTCCAAATTTCGTACTACTGAGTACAGTAGCACGGGATTTGGAACTGTTGCTTTATAAAAAAACCCGATTACCCGGGTATCAACATTTCTCGATAAATTGTCAGTAGAAGTACAATGTCTGGTACTGCTCCCGGAAGAAGGTTTTAACAGACTCCCTTTTGTCTCCAAATTCACAGCTGACAAAATGTCGGTACATTTTTCTAGCTGTGGTTTTATGCCCGAAGAGGTAGGCAGAACTTTACTTATCTTTAAGGGTAAGCAAAGGTGTATATAATATAAGACAGCTGTCGTATATAGTACACCTTTTCTTACCTCTGGTTATAGACAACTAGATTTTGCTTGCGATTGTTCGGCAACAGTACTTTTTTTCTGAATGAAAGGTACCCTATGTACCGTAATTTTCTGTACTCCTGAAAATGTGTATGCGAAATTTCATGCTGATCGGCCGAGTAGACAAAGAGTGAAAACGTATCAAACAAATCCATGCATTTATAATATAAGTTTTATAACGGGTACTATATACAACATTTTAACATATTTATAATAATAATAATTTATTTATTGATTACAGTGGTAAAACATGAATACAGTCCATAAAGTACTTAATATAGGTAACATAATATGGGTGCCTGTACTAGGATCAACCTGTGCCACAGGCGTTAAGGGCACTTACAATATACTACTAGTAACTAAGTTACATACAATTAAACATACTTATTATATAAATATATGCAAAAATAGGCTAAGATTATAACTATTATCTTGAAACTTATTAACAACAATCAACAAATCTTCAGCATCTTCATAATTTGTAAACACCGACAGACTATCCGCTTAGATCTTACATAACTGATGTCATATATTAGGGTGATTTAAAGCAATGCTTTAAATCACCCAAATATGTTCCAAAAGAAATGTACGTATTTCTAATTATGTTTCTTAGACCTGTGACGTGTACGTTTATTATGCCGATGCTGGTTTACATAATTATCGAGTCAGTGAACAATAGTCAACATATTCGTTTAACGGTTTAAGAAAAAAGTCAAACGCACAGCAAGACCGATACTTATTTAACACAATACTGTAAATTTTTTTGTATGAATAGCAGTGAGATTTGGAACACAAATTTATGGACTGTAAGACGCAGCTTACTCGAGCTGACGCGAAGCGTAAGTCCTAATCTGGAGAAAGTGTGTCAAAATGTAAGACACAGCTACACATGCAAGCTCTTGATCTAGAGTAGGATTAGTCATCATGTTTTCAGTTGAATCGAAATTCATATCACATAAACATACAAATAGGCTAAGAGAATATAGACAATGAGAATGGTATCAGCTGCTTCATAAAAGCGATAAAGTTTTTTAAGGTAGCTTGGTAACTAACTAACCTGAACTTTCTTTGGCATTCGTACAAAGCTAGTACTTATCAAAATCAACACTTTGAATATCAAAAGATAAGTTATTGGTCCATTATGGTACTCTTAGATAGAATCATGTTAAATGCACGTCAATAACCTTTATTATATCAGTAAAACAGTGAATTTAAAGGCTGTCTGTTTCATGGCTTAATGAGCATATCCATGTTAAACCCTATTGAACATAGGTCGACTAAGCGGGGTAACGAAATACCGTACCGATTACACTTCATGATCTGTAAATTGCAATAATTAAGGAACAAAATAATTGTCCACATCGCGCTCGAAACTCAATAAAGCATTCCGACAACAGATGACTATGGCATAAAAAGGCATGGCCTTTTATTTATGTGTGTGAATATAGTTTACAATCTAAGATATTTTGACAGTAATAAATTATATAACGAACCCTTTTGACACCTTGTACCACGAGATGCTACTCCAGGTCATGAATGAATGTGAGATCAGAGGTCTCACAAATAGATGGTTTAGGAATTACCTGAGTGGAAGAACTCGTCAAACCTGTATTGTAGGCGTGGTGGGGCGAGAAGCCGAGGTCAACCTGAAGCAGAGGTCAACCTTGGTGTGCCAACCGCCTCAGTGTAAGTCTCCTCGGTAGGCTGTCATGTCAATAGTGTCAGTAACGTAGTAAGTGGCAGGGTATTTATGTACGCCGATGACGTGTGCCTGATAAATTTCTCTAAAAATATATAGGAGGTCAGAGGTTTGCTGCAGGCAGATTTTAAGAATATTACCAAGTAGGCACACGATAACGGTATTATACTAAATGTAAACAAAACTAAGGTAATGCATAAACACTCAACTTATATCAGGATAGCAAAGAAAATTAGTAATTCTACAATTAGTATCGTAGGACACACTTACGAATGTCTGCACGCAGAGAACGCCAACTGTAACTGCCAAGGCTTGGAGTATGTGAGTAAGTTTAAATATCTAGGTTTTTGGATGGATAGTATGAATTGGAGATCCCAGGTTGAATCAGTCTGCACTAAACTCAGGTCTGTGCTAAGCAAATTCTACGCACTCAGTACACCGTTAAGCAGAAAAACACTGCGGGTTATTTACTTTACCCTCGCCGAGTCACTGCTCAGTTACGAATTGAGTGTGTATGGACGTACATTCAAAACATATTTAGATAGTATTAAAGCATTACAAATTAGATTTATGAAGTACCTTGTAAACCCTGAAACAAAACTGGAATTTAAACAAAATAATAAAAGGCTATTTGTTACCTGTCAAATACTTCCTGTTCATATAAAGATCGAATACTTGGTGGTTCTAGAACAATTCTATCGCGATCAATATAAAGTTCATATGAAAAATGTCTATAATACTAAAAGTATACGAAAAAACAAGCTAATCCGAGCACCAGTAAAAAACTACTTTGGCAGTAGAACCAACAAGTATTTAATCCCTACAATATATAACAAACGTAGATGGCTTAGAGACATGAATATTAAAATAAGTAAATTATCTCTACACAAGCTAAAGAAACTGCTACTTGCTGACATCACAGATAAACGGTACTTTTAGATCTTATTTCTTTTTTAGATATTTCTTGTTTTTATTTTATTATTTTACAATTAAGCTAAGTGGATGTAGTTATTATAAATGAGAGTCTTCCTGCCGACAAACTGTTAAGCAGTTTGGTGGGATTTAAATGTTTAAATTTATATTATGTTTTGGACTCAATATTTTTATTATTATAAAAGAAGAAAATATTTTATCAGAAAATATATACGACAAATAATAATTATAATTAAAATCAAAAATAAACAGTTTTCATAGGCTTAATTAATTAATAGGTAAATACTGGCCTATTCGTTTATATCATCAAAGATGTATATGTAAGTTACTAAATAAAATAAAGTTAGAATTAAAAGTACCTATAATATTTCTATAAAAATCTCTTATTCATTGCGCTCTAAGTAATCTGTTTTAATAAGTAGCTCATAGACTCATCGCCTTATTTGTCGAGGTGGAAAAGAAGGCGTTTATTAAAATGTAGCATTTGAAAAAATGTGCGTTTTATATTACGAACCAATTTTATCCTTTCCGAACTATGTACGGTTAAAGTTTAAGGGAGCAAGTTTCCGCTAAAACTTTAAAATCTCCAATACCAACATGTAAAATGCAAAGTTCGGTTTTAGCTGAAAACACTTTTCATACTGATTAAGGTGAATGCGGTTGAATCCGACCACGTCGTATATCAGATCAGATTATTCGCTGGAATAATTAATGATTAAACAACTTCCATCAGGTCATATTTATTAAAGCGCCTTCGGTAAGATGTTATCATATTGAGACTCTTCGTGAATCTGAATTTTAAAATATTATATGTTCTTTATTAAAATATTTGTAAATCTGAAAACTGTTTGCTATCTAAATCATCAGAGATGTGATTGATCATCAAAATACGCTTCAATTTTACCCAAAAAGACGTGTTTGTTGAATGGTTTCGAAGAATATCTTGGGTGATCAATATAGGTCGAGTATCTACTCTTTATCTACTCACGCGAGTTTCAAGATGCCTGAAAGAAAGGGCTCTTCTTGTATAAGACAATTTTAAATGAATTTACGATAACAGACACAACTGACTTAGATCTTCTTATTGGAAAGTATAGGTACTTTCCACTTATGAACAAAAGCTTTGAATGGTAAAGCTTATGCATTGCTCACTAAGTATCTGTATAACAAAGTTCGAAATCATAAAATTTTCCACACACGTTGTCAGGGGATCAAAAAATGAAATAAGGTACCTTTAACCTAGATAACATTTACGTGAGTGAAGCATCGGGCAAAAACTTGTATTATTTATGCGAATGTGAGTTTGTTTGTTACGATTTAATGCCTTAACTACTCGATTGATCATTATAAAATGTCGCTTACCTATTGTCAGGGGTACAGAAAAAGGCATAGGGTACATTCATCCAAAATAAGAACAGTTTCTAAGGGGTAGAAAATTGAAATAGTCTACATTTACGCGAACAAATCTAGTATAATATGGCATCTAGTTCTAGCGTGAACTTCTTAACAAATGCAAACAGTTTCCATTCAGTGAGACCGGAGTTACGGTGCATAGTAAGATCTGCTGGCAAAGTAAAGAGTAACATTGCGGGCTTTTACAGTTTCTAATATAAGCCTACTATGCTTAGACATGAACGAATATTATTGACATTCACCGAACACGGCTCCAACAGAAGCACTATTAAGTGATACCATTATTCCTTAAATAATAAATTTGTCGTTTAAACATTACAGCGTGGGCGCACCTCTACTTATTATATCAGTTTGCGCCCTACGCCTGAGAATGATGAATAATAATATAAATATATTTTATCTTTTTAGTGTTCTATTTGTAAAGCGTAATTTCTAGTCAGAAATACATAAATATATAACGCTAGCTGTTGCCCGCGCCTTCGCTCGTGTACAAGTACAGTTACAGTACTTTAAAAATAAAATATTACCTATGTTACTCGGTGAAAATAAAGCTTTCTAATGGTGAAAGAATTTATAGAATCGATAGTGCATTTTTTGAGTTCTATTCTTACAAAAAACAAAAATCTAATCTTTGCTAATACACTATTGGTATAGATAACATATAATAATTGACAGCTTCCTCACCCGCATGATCACCACGAAAACAGATTAGTCAATCTTCAAGTTTGTGGATATTAACACATATTATGGAAGATCTTTCAAATTTGTAATATTCAAGTAGATAGTTTTATATCATAGCTATCATATACACAACCATTAACGATGGACTTTTCACTTTGAGAATCGTGTAGTTTATTTGTTAATTAAAAGAGTACAATTTTGTACATTTTTGAACAAGCTTTAATGAGAATCCATTCCAAGTATGTTGTATTAATCTTTTTCACACAAGTTGTAACAGGAAGGTAATATTAATAATTTTGTCCACCCAAAATTTGTAAATTGCTTAAGGTTTTAAAAATATCGTGATATAACAATCCTTTTATAACAGACTTTAAAAAGGAGGAGGGTTCTCAATTCGAATGTATGTCTTTTTGTTATGTATGTTATAAACTTTTAAACTAAAAAGGTAAAGGTACTTTATAACCTTTAACTCATAACTTTTTTCTAGGTAAACTGATTTTGATTAATCTTATTTTTTTTTTATTCTTGTGCTTTCCATTTGTTCGCATTTAATTTTGATATAGATCTGACCATTCGTATTCGTGTTATCCTTAATAATACGTAATGGATTGACTTCGACTACATTGCTCGTTTTTGGCAACAACTAAATAGGTGTAAACTGTGTAGGATGTTTGCAAGCGCTTCGTAGTATTTCGAGTTAGCCCCATTCTAATTTGGTGATGTTCTGATAAAGATCTTCGGTTATGGACTATGGCCAGAAATAGTGGTATAACCTGATCTTTCTTGTCCAAAACATTTTTCATGTAAGCCCGCAATTTCGAAAGTCTATTTTTGTGCTCTTCACAAGTCTCTTTTGTAATGGCCCTGGAGGTAGATGTCCTATTTTGAGATAAGCGTTTCTCCGTTTCCTCGTTTGTCTCATTTAAACGGCGCTGTCTCATATGAGCAGCGCGTTTAGTAGGTCTACCCATATTCCGACAAATAAAATCAGTTATCGAACTTCAGATTCACTAAAAACCGAGAAATGTCAGCCAAGGTACGTTTGTAACTACTTAAACATGAGATGTCTTACTATCATTATAACATAACATTGGCATGCACAATTACACACATAGACGCAGCAAGCAGCTTGGGTGGCTGTTATTGACTCCAAAAATAACAATAATTTAATTATTCACAAGAATACGCAATTATTTTTACCTTTTTAGTGCATTTTTTGTTTAAGGATATTCTTTCTTGAAGTCGGTTTTATTTTTCGTTAAAATTTTTGTTTATTTTAATCACAATAATTGTCTTTCAGAGTAAGCGATATTAAAAAAGCAAAAGTGCATAATATGTACATTATAAGTATTACGTAGCACTTACAATAATGTGAAAACCCACAAATTTTGGACAAATCCTTCACAGGTACCATTATAATAGTATGATCCTTAAACTAATGACTACACGTTTCTGTTTCGCGAAAATAAATAAATGAATAGATTGTTGCTGACTGGACTAGGACGTTTTATTTTTGCATTGTGTACGATATATATGTATTATATAAACTTATTAACATTGATCCATTCAATATTTAAAATTTCAAACAGTAATTCTACGGCTAAACATAAAAAGAACATTTCGGAACAATTAAATACAGGAGTATCAAAGATATCTTTCTTCTTAAGTATTGTATGTTTTTGACAGGCGTTGTAATCAGCTGTTACGCTGACCATACAGGATTTCTACTAACTGCGACACGTGCACACGATAAATGAGTAAGGAAAGATTAATGATGCGGAAAAAGTTCGGTCTTCGGTTGTTTCTCGGCAACCCACTGGATTCTATTTGCACAACAAGTTTGCTACTTGCTCTACTGCGGTCAGTGTTATAGAAATCCGCGGTTCGAAACAACAAGTTTCATCATTGTTACGACGTTCTAATGTACCTACGTGTATGTATTTCAATTGATGTTTACATTCCATTTCGGACCTGGTTCTAGTGTTTTCATAACAACTTATCTTATATCATTAAGGTCATCTATTATTATATTTAGAATTATTTACCAGTATTTGTGTAACAATGGGTAAAAATTTGTGACGAGAATAGAACAATACGCTCATTACCTTCGGCCTACAAGTAGTAAAAGGCGAATGAGTCAAAATGTAGATGTAATGTTTGCCCTTTACTTAGATAAAAGTATTATGTTACATTATACCAGTTGCTGCACAAGGTTCAGCCATGAATCTCAAGAATAAACAAATTTCATTTAAGTTCATGCTACGGTTGACGCGTGAATAAATAACAAATAACCAAACATATTCACAAACTTCCACATTTATAATATTAGTAAAATATTCGCCAATATTTTATAATCCCAACTTATATAAATACGAATGTGAGTTTGTTTGATTGTTTGTTACATTTTTATGCCTTAACTCCTAGACCGATCCTCATGAAATTTTAGATACACGTTATCAGGGGTACAGCAAAAGGATCACTGTTAGTAACATAACCTTTTTTTTTATTTTTATTCTGAGGAAATGCTCCTTATGCATACCCTTTCACCACAAGGGGAAGCGAGAGGGTTATATCGGGCTCTCTGGAAACTTCAGGCCAACTGAATAAAACTCCACGGTCTGCCAACTCGTTGCTTTGTACGATGGGTGGGTCGCTGAAACTGAATCTGCATCAGCGAACCACCCAGTAGTGCCCAATACAGACAGGAAGGTCTGCGGGCGACGACTCCTGGGCGACGCCCCGACATGACTAAGAGCGTCGCTCCAACTCAGTGCCTGACAGGCGGGAGATCCCCGATCTCCCACCCGCGGCCTTCACTACGGCGGCATAAGGCGAGCATAAGCGCGCCTGCGCCGCCCGGTTCGCCGACGGCAGCACGGATCCACCAGGATACTTTCCTCACGGATCCGCTCCACCGCCACGTTCTGCGAGATGAAGTCCTCGCTACCCACTTCTTCTCGCTGTCAACCATGGCCTTGATCACGGCCGGCAGCGAGAGGTATTCACCCACAACGTCCTGGAGTTCACGGCGCTACACCACCCAAGCAGGACATTGCTCAAGCGTGTGCTGCACCGTGTCCTCCTCAAACTCACAGTGGTGGCCGACGGGACTCAGTTCCCTCATAGCGACCTTGTGGAGGTTTTGCCAGTTAGTAACATAACCTAACCTAACTTGCATTCATGCCAGAGAAGCCGTGGCCAAAATCTAGTAGTCTATATATTTGAGTCTCCAGATTTACATTTCGTCTGTGACGTCATTGATGTGGACACACTATGTAACACATCAGTAGTTCTACTAAATAGGAGTAGATGAATCGGTATTAAACTTACAGCTACTAAGATGAAAGTCGTATAAAAATTGGTGCGCTCAGTGATACGTGATTCCAAAGCAGACAGATATAAAGCCTAAGAACTATTGTTGTTCCCTGTATCTCCCTAAACATATACATATATAATTTCACGTCCATAATCTCAAAGGGGTAGGCAGAGAAGTATGTATGCCACTATGTTATTAGGTCACAAGTTATGGAGGCCTATGGCCGCTTATCCGGCATATTAGTTCCAGACTACAAGTTGCTGCTAAGATTTTTTTAACAGAAATATATAATAACAGTTGCTCAACGAGGATTCGACCAAAGATGATTTACAGCAGTATCAGACACTGGCGCAACGACACAGTTTAAAAAAAGTATAACTTATGTGCAGATATGGGATTATTACAATTTTAAGATAAGTATTATCAACAGACAATTACAACTTACAGTTAGAGTAAAAAAGGAACATGAACACATAGTATTCATAAGATGGCCGATGAAAAATATACCACGATATACTATAATTAAACGTTTTGATAGATAGTCAGAACAATTTAACAAATGTGACAGCATGTATGCACAATTCGACATGTCACGGCAAAATATAAAATATTGTAAAGCTCAGGATTTGCTGCTCAGCTTATAACTGTTGTAAATAATCCTCGTTTTCAATAGTTGGCTATTAAAACCTACCTATTCGTTACATAATAGAACTCATAGGTCGTCGTCATTCGACGAAATCCTTTATATTTCGGCTCCATTTTTAAGCAATTATCAAATACCTATGATCGTATATTTTAAATTATTATACTACCAAACAACGCAAAATGCCCAGAAAAGTATTACCCCGTTGATAAGGATAATTAATTCAAAAGCTTGAACCCTTCGGCAAGTCGTCAATTCGTGAGTTTGGGCATTTTTATTTTATTTACATTTCTGGTGTTTTCCCATGAAAATTCTATTCTTTTGACTGGGCACTTGTAACTGTTGTAAATAATTCACTTTCCAACAGCGGATGCTTTACTTGTATCAGCTGTTAGAGGATGGAAAAATTTACCACAACTATGTTTACTTTTTAACTTGGCTTTAAGTATGTATTAAGTCTGAGAAATTGTAATATTGTCTTACGTTTACGCCGACGTTATGCGATATGGTTCTCGTAAAAAAATACAATGATTCACTCGTATATAATTTTACTTACAGCAGTCACATTTAGTCACGCTATTTCTAGTTAACACAATATCGTACCTATGTAGGTACGATATCGTGTTAACTAGAAATAGCGTTTACGCGGATATTAGGTGACATGGTTCTAGTAAAAAAAAAATACAATGATTCACTCGTATATAATTTTACTTACAGCAGTCACATTTAGTCACGCTATTTCTAGTTAACACAATATCGTACCTATGTAGGTACGATATCGTGTTAACTAGAAATAGCGTTTACGCGGATATTAGGTGACATGGTTCTAGTAAAAAAAAATACAATGATTCACTCGTATATAATTTTACTTACAGCAGTCACATTTAGTCACGCTATTTCTAGTTAACACAATATCGTACCTATGTAGGTACGATATCGTGTTAACTAGAAATAGCGTTTACGCGGATATTAGGTGACATGGTTCTAGTAAAAAAAAATACAATGATTCACTCGTATATAATTTTACTTACAGCAGTCGCATTTAGTCACGCTATTTCTAGTTAACACAATATCGTACCTATGTAGGTACGATATCGTGTTAACTAGAAATAGCGTTTACGCGGATATTAGGTGACAATGTTCTAGTAAAAAAAAATACAATGATTCACTCGTATATCATTTTACTTACAGCAGTCACATTTAGTCACGCTATTTCTAGTTAACACAATATCGTACCTATGTAGGTACGATATCGTGTTAACTAGAAATAGCGTTTACGCGGATATTAGGTGACATGGTTCTAGTAAAAAAAATACAATGATTCACTCGTATATAATTTTACTTACAGCAGTCACATTTAGTCACGCTATTTCTAGTTAACACAATATCGTACCTACATAGGTATGATATTGTGTTAACTAGAAATAGCGTGACTAAATGTGACAGCTGTGAGTACGCAAATACGGCTCGGATTCCTAGAGCAGGCTAAATATTAATGGATTCGTCTACCAAAAGATTCTCATTCTCAGTAGCAGCTTGCTGTCTGAAATTGGGCCCAGTGAACGTCAATAGGCTTTCTGCCTAATATGAATGGAGTAGTAGCTCCATTCACCGTGTTCCCAATACGTAGGACCCAATGAACCATAGCCGGTGAAATGTGGACGTAATGTATCTCTGCCTATCTCATCAACGATACAGCCGCGACACTAGGTACGCATGTATACGATACGATACCGTGCTTTCAGAATAAAAATAATAATAATTAAATAAGCGGCATGGTCGTAAGCAATTTCAAATGCATGAGCATCGTGAAACATTTTTGAAGTTCTTTATATAATTTATTAAGCAGTATGATTTTTCAAACCACTAACCTCTGTAATACTGGATTAAATATCGTCAGCTATGACTTTTTGGAAGGAATATGATTTTCGCCATAGCACTGCGAGCGATATTGTACATTGAACTAATATTAGTGATAAAAAGAAATGACGTTTGATAACGATAAATGCCTTATAGATAAATTTATTGACCAAAATGGTAAACAATCATATATTTCTAGGGTAATACGGCTATATATTACCGCTACCGTGATGAAGATGATAGTTTGTTTGCCAACATAACTAGACTAGATGAACGTTGAATATCGATATTTTTCTGATTATTAGACTGCAGGAATGTTTAATAATATTATTAAAATCCAATTGCTAAAAAATACGTTTGCTATTTTACGAAACAGGCAAAATTTATATCAAGTAAACGCTAAGTACTTCAAATCTCGATATAACGAAGATTATCAAATATTTACTCTCATCGGATTTTAGCAATTTTGTGTCGAAATAGTTTAATTGAACGCTCATTGGCAGCGATTCAAATGGAACTACAAAATAACTGTCCTTGTGTACGGTATAAATTAGAAGCTAAAACGCATTTGGCTAACGTGGTTAACGATGTCGCCAGCCTAAAGAAAGCCTCTTGCTCATAAATGTATGTGTGTTTTAAAACAAAGGTTACATTATCGTCTCTTAAAACTATACAACGATAATTGCAGGTGTCTTATCGGTTCTAAGGGCGAATTTTAGCAGTTCGATACAATACACTACTATTGTTCTAGTATATTTACAATAAACTTTATTATAACACGAGGTGTAGTTTATAATCACGGTAATAACTGTAAATGTAAAACTAAACCCAAATATAATAGAGTCAGTTTTATCATTGATGTTTTGTCAAACGTGTGCAGCTTAAAATACCTTAAAACTGCGTAACCGTAGCGAAATGAGCGCTAACGGTCGATACAAATGTTTATTTGTTGGTGCCGATAATCCTGGTAGAATTTTATTTTACTGCAATGTTGTGAATGTGGATAGAAATTTCATGCCGCAATAGCGATTGCGCGCATCTACCTATGAGCCAGTTTAAGCAACGATGCCACAGCAACTTATTAAATCGGTCTCACTTATCTTGAAGATTTGACAAGTAATATTAAGTACTAATTGTCATGATAAATAATAATCGATAAAAAAATTCAAACTACGCTATATCTCTACCTCCAGAATATCGTCAACCCCTTGGAGTTAAGAATTTTAAATGACAGTCACTCGATAAAACATTCAAGCAGTATTGACTGCTTGCATGTTTTACCGAGCGACTTAATTAGCGGATTAGAATTGTCCAATACGTTTTTGGCATATTAGATCAAGGAGACTGTAACAGTGCAATCGAAATAACGTATTTTATGAAAACTTGATTAATTAAGCTAATATTTAGAAGTCGAATACATCAAATCCTAAAGTAGCCAGAGTATCGGTCTCAGCAGTATTAAATAAATTACCACGTTTCGTCACGTCGTAAATATGTGATGCCGTACTTAATGCTCGAAAACAACGATATTGGACAACAAATACAGTTTGTATAAAAACAACCACTGTTTGAGTCCATGAAATTTTTTATTTTGTATGTTAGTTTTCTATAGATTGTTTAATTAAATATCAACTGATCGAAAATCACTTCTTTATCTACTGTCAAGTTAGTTTATTTCTTTTTATGAAATTATATTTCTGCTACATTTAAAACAATTCTGGATGCTCATTACTGGTTCAACACTTAAAGTATATTCTATAATAAAATTGTATAAGCGGAGGCCAAAGCACATAAATGTTTTTATTTTTATATTTATCTAGGCATGAACTTAGTAGACCATTTATTCAATATTTCGTGTCAAGTCTCCACTCTTAATCGAGTCTCAAAGTGTACATAAACTACGCAAACATTGTTTTCACAAGAAATCTGTATAGGTATTCTAATTGTAAAATCAAAACACATTACAATGCATCCGCCTGCATTAAAATGCTGCACGCTCATTTCTCAAACGTTTGACGTCCGTTTAGACATTCATCTTTGCCATGTAAACAATTTATTCAGGTCTGTTTATAAAGTGTCTCATTGCTTAGAATTCTATCAGGATAAGGCTATAGTTTAACATGTTGACCAAACGCGGGCAAACTTCGCACATCTTCAAAAACATAATGAAGAACTTTCGGTATAGATTTCCTCTATATGTTTTCCTTTGGTGTTAAGTTAGGGTAATAATTTACTAATTATTTTAAACATAACTTTGAAAAGTTAGATATGCGGTTTCGAACCCAAAAACTCTAATTTAGTAGCCACCTTTCTAGTTAGTTTTTGGTCTATCGTGTTCATTATAATTATTGATACTTGGTTCAAGAATATCGAAATTCATGGTTAGCTTAGTAAGCTCCTAGCTTACTAGCTGTGTTACCTAACATAAAACGTTATTTTAGCCCGAAGACGGCAAATGTTCGCCACACATCTCAAATCTCATAACTGAATTATCGTTAAATATGAATGAAACTAGCAAGTTATCTATATTACCGCTACCTATATTTACTCCTGCTTGAAATTAGATGAAACATTCACAAATTTTATCAAAGGCGCCATTCTTCCTTATACATATTAGGGACAAAAATAGTATTTAAGGAAGAATTTTTATTGTATAAAACGAAATATTTACGGAATGATCAATAATACCGAATACATTGTTTGTCTATCCAAAAGAGATTTAAGCGCGGAAAAAATGCCGACTTGGAGGGAAAATTGCCGTGACGTCGTTATTACACGCGTATCTTTAACAGGGACCCCTATGTCATAGCTATATTTAATATTTATGTAGATAAACTTACATAGCATTATGTATAGTAGTAACAGCGGAAGCAAAAAAATGGTGTCGTTTGTTATGACAAGTAGTATACTTTGCGTAACAACAGTAATATTAATACAGTGTTCGCGTAATTTATTCACTTCTAAAGTCTAAGTTCGTTCACGTACTTACGCTGTCTTTTAAATCTTGTTCATATCATTAAAACAGGAGCACTTGGGAAAATATTATTCTGCAGTGTAGTTAGTAACGCAGCTACAGTGTTATATACATATACCTTTACACCAAAAGAGGGCCAATGGCTTTGTTTTAAAATACATAGGTGATCAGATAAACGTTTTAAAATCCTAATCAAAACCTAACTAATATTATAAATACGGATATGAGCTTGTTTGTTCGTTTATTTGTTATATTTTCACGCCTTAACTACTCAACCAACCATCATAAAGTTTCGCATACAAGTTGTCGGGGGTACAAAAAAGGTCTAAATTACTTACCTAACGTAACCTATCCTATATTCACGTGAGCGAAACTGTAGGCAAAATCTAGTACAAAATGTAATGTACACTGATTTGTGTACATAATAATAGAATGTTTGACAAACGTATTTTTTGACATCATATTCGCAGATATAATGTCAAATGTAACTAAATCATGCGACAAGTTATATTAAAGATTTACCTGCTACGAGAACTTGCTTCCTTTACATACATTACCAATGACGAAACGTTACAAAATCACCAAAATAATACTACTAGAAGAAAACATGAGGACTCTTAAACAAAAGTCAATTCCATCAAAGCGTTGCGATCTCTTTACTAGAGTGCAGCCATTTGGGAGTGATTTGCCGACAAACAGGCACGGACAATGTTTCTCTTATGTATTAGTGAGGATCGACCCCTATTACATAGCTGTGGCTATTAAGATCTCGTGCTGCCCCGATAATCCTATCCACTCACGAAGTCTGAAACCCTCTTCGCTTTTACGTAGGATGTGTCCCATAGGGCAGATATAGAGTGTGTAACAAAATACCGTTTACAACCTGCGACGTTCGTAATCAGTATCGGATTACTAGTTGTTTACTTTTTGTTATGTCGGAGCACACAACGTTAGTGATTCAGTCCTCTCGAATGATACCTATAAATTAGTACCAGTTGTTACCCTATAATCAGTCTCTTGTAGAAACACTATATTTTAGCTTGAGGAGCAAAGGCACCTTAGACGTAACAATATTACCTTTTCTTTGAAATTTCTTATTATTTTATATGTATTATAAATAGCTTTTTTATAATGGTCGTTACGCCTTTTACTAAAATAACTTTACCGTACCTTCGTTAGATTCTCAATTCATTGGAAAATGCTGTAGGTACTATTTATATCTTAAGGGATGCCTATTGTAAGCATTATAAGTGCTTGATGAAATTATAATAATTATGATAACATCTAAATAAGATCTTGTAAATTTAACCTTAATCTTATATAAAAGACTTCTTTATAATAAAACCGTTATATTAAATTTGTACACGTTGTCTATTTATATAATACAAACTAATTAAAAATGTATGAATGCGAAACTATTTTGTTTCTTCTTGACGTCTGTTTGTCTGTTCGAGCATTACGCATAAAAGCCCTGAGCAGATTTAGATATTATATAATAATATTAATAATAATTTGGTAATTTACGTTAATAAAAATTTAAACCATGTTTAAGTTAATACCGTTCAGTTCAAACGGTTACGGATCAGTTCAAACGGTAAAAAGTTTCCCGGGTGAACGTTATAGTCTATGAGTACAAAGGCATCTGCTTAATCTAGTTCACAGATAATAAGAGTCTACACGATCGCGCGTGCTACACTTACGCACAAACTTTATAAAATTTTCAACTTAATATCAGGGATGCTTTGAGACGATACTGTGATATTTTGTAGGCAAGTCACATAATGCCAGCAAATAAGTCACACGTTCTTTTGACAAGCGGTAAGTCTTAACGATAAAATAGAGCGTTATTATACCGCAAGACGTGTAACCGTCATGCTCCATTATTCTGTTGGCTCACTATATTTTTTCTGTCATAATATTTTCTTATAAATAATAAGTATTGCCGATTTGGTTTTGAATTCAAGTAAAAGTTCGTTTTCAGCTTGAATTGCCAGTGACATTCGGTATTTTATCACTTAACCGGCAAACAAAACTGAAACTAAGCAGCCAACTTTATTATTATACTAACTTTAATATTGATTCGATAATACCTATCATAAAATTAATTATGACTTCAAAACTGGATCCAAAACCTGCAAATATATTTGATTTAATTAAGACATGGACACAAAAAAATCAAAATCTTAAAACATGTTCTTTATTCATTTTATGAAACTAAAACCTCATTTTTTGATCTCGCGGTGACCAGTAGCTGAAATTTTCAAGGCAAACGGTCTGGGAATTAATCTCTAGCAAAATAATTACAACTTAAATAACGATTTTGATGGTTTTAATATAGCGGTAAATGCGACTGCTGTACTGAAGTCTAGCGTTCGATTCTCATAAGGATTTTCTGTCAAACAACTTCTTTTTAGGCGTCAATGATATAAAATTATACAAGTTGGATTATATACCAATAAACCAGCCATAGTAAAAAAAAACAAAACTATTAAATGAAAATGAATTCCACAAACACATTGTAATACAAGGCAATTCAAATAGTTTAATATAACTTCTGTGCTATAAACAATGCAGTGAAGAATATCTCAAGGAATACGCACACCTGATCTTTTATTTTTACTGTTCCCCTGGCTAACGTGAGGCACGCTCATAATACTAAACGTCACGAAGTATCATGTGAGCATACACTGCAACCGTTTCATTTCAAATAAACTGCAACGCTGTACATTTCGATCATTGCATTTTACACTCCTAATATTTCAGAAACTTTTGTTATGAGTTCGCACTATATTTTTATTCAACCTAGTACAAAGTTCCCTAAAATTTTGTATAAAACTCTTCATTCTTTACGTATTGTGCACAAACAGTGGTATCAAAAGCAAAATAAATGTCTCTATAATTTTGATACCTGTACCTTTTCAAATAGTTTTTGTTAAAACACTGCTTATGACAAGCAGTTGTTTCTACGTAATGCACGCAAATAGGACTCCAGTATTTATAAAACGTAATATGTGTACTGAATATTTTAATGTAAATATGAATATAACGAAAATTAAAGACATTAATTCTAGTTGTCGTTGATCTCAATTAGATTATTCTCTATTCTTTACTGTCTGTTCAACGGGCTATGGTACTGTTGAAGTCAAACCACGAAATACCACAACAGTGCCCACTTCACTACTGAACCATCCCAGCGGGATAAACTTTGTAATACAGCACCGTACATTCAACAATCAAAGATCCTATAGATATGAAAATAATATGTATGCACATAAACTAAAAGTGGATTCCACGTACTCAGCAAGTTTGAGAGTAGAAGGAAGCCCGAAGCAAATTAACCTTGTGTTTTTCTCTGCGGTTAATTATATTTTCAGGACTTAAGAGCTCTGTTTGTTTATGCATTATACGGTGTGGTGAACGCACTGCAGTTGCTTCGTACAAAAAAAACTTTATTACACATAAAACAATAGGCATGACAGGGTTAAAAACAAGTGATTTTAATTTAATCGACTCTAACAAAAGTATTTATATTTACAAACGTACATAGCTACAAAAACACAAATAATTATAATACTAAATATTTACAAAAATGGTTTAGGCATCGTAGAACTCTTCAGAAAGAAGCCATAAGACTGACAGCATTGCCACGTTGAATGGTAATGCCGATTCTTTGGGCCAAGAATAGACCAGCCTTCTGATCACGCGAAACGTCGATCAGGCGTTTTGCAATCTCCTTGTACAAAATACGAGCGCTTGGACCCCATGAACCTAGGGTTTCCACCCCAAACGGCGCAAAAATGTAATTTCCGACTAAATTACTATATTTGCGCCGTTTGAGGGTTTCCGCGGTTGCAGCAGCAGCGCCGACACATCCCGCAGTGCTTGGAAGATGTGATGGCGCAAGGGTGTCAACGCACGTTGCGTCCCACACCAAAGGCCTGCCCATCTTCCAAGGCAACAATGACATTCCGTCCGGTCTCTTCCAATCGTCGCGTACCAAGCCATTGGGTTCAAGTAAAGCTGGAACGCCAGCAGTGACAAGAGCACGACGTAGTATGTCATTAAGATTAGCGTGGCGAGAAATTCGACCAGCGCTTCTGCTACAGGAGAGTCCATGGTGTCTGAGGCTATCGACAGCTTCTCCACAGTGACAGCAATGCGGAGAAACACACGAAACACCTAAACGGAGGCAAGTGGCGAGGCGGAATGTGGTATCGTCCAACATGGTACCTATATTGGACGATGGAAGTGCCTGGAGCCAAAGACCAGATTCCGATTCTCCCACAGCCAGCAATCGAGCACGCTCAGCAACATTGGAAGATGTAGTAAAAAGCTTTTCTCTTACAGAGTTGCTAAGCGGCCCGTCCCACTGCCGCTGGGAGAATAGGTTGGTTGGCAAAACAGAATTCGGACAAGCCATTTTCCAGGCCTTCACAGCGTCAGTTTTGCACAGCACTTCTGAATTAACCAGTGTAGGAGCTAAAATTTTCCTGGTTAATTCTTCCGTGCTGTGAACCGAGGACAAAAACGCCGGTAAACTAACATCTGAAATTTTGCGAACGCCGAGCCCACCAAGACGAACAGGCAGAGAAGCCTGTAGCCAAGCTCGGTCGTTCAAATCCACATTTAAAATATTTTTTAGAGTATTTTGAATAATTTTATCAATTTTTCCTAAAGGTACTAAATTTTTCCAAAACTGTGATGATCTTAGAGGCAACAAACAAAAAGGCAATATCGAATAATTGTAAAAGCCGAATGAATATTAATTTTGAGGAGGCGATCTGAAATTTCACAAAAATTTTGTATTTTCTCATCTATGAAAGAATTAAAAGCTTCTTCAAAGACTGGTGACCCAAGGAGGCGAAGAGAACTTTTATCCATAATTTTGATGTTTGGAGCCAAACAGTTAAATTTTGAAAGTACTAAATGTTTGTTATTGTTTTCAATATTGTTTAAAAAAAGTTCACATTTACCGGTATTTAATTCCAAGCCAATAGATGCAAATTTATCTTTAAGAAGGGCCAAATCCTGTAATATTGTATCTGCATCGCCTCCAAGAGTCCCATCGTCTAAATACCAGACATTAAATTTTGAATTTATCTGCTGAATAATAGGGTGTATTGCCAAACTGAAAATGACCGGTCCAAGAGGGTCACCTTGTTGACATCCAACTGCAGATTCTAAAAGATTATCCTTATATAGTAATTTAGTAGGGTACCTGTAACATTACCAAAGAAATTAAAAAATTTTGGGTGTTTCTAATTTTGCCTGTGTCAACAAGGTGTCTCTGTTTACTGAATTGAAAGCATTTTTCAAGTCAACCTTGAGAACGACCTCTCCATCACCACAACCTAGGTACGTGGCAAGAGCATGTATGGCAGCCTCACAACCCCCTTTGGATTCAAAACCTAATTGAAGGGGTTGAAATTTTTTAGATAGCTCCTGATTATAAAATTTACAACATATCTTGGCTGCCATACGCCGATATGTACATCCCACAGCAATGGGACAAATACCACCATCCCTCTTATTAAGAGCGCACAAGTTGGCACCATATAAGATGTCAATGATGGCATCATCCACATTGCCAGAAAGCATTAAATTCATCAGAGCGGTAAGCTCCTTCAAGAGCGCATCGCCAGCCTCCCCGGCGCTTGGACACACAAGATCCTTAAGATGCTGTGGTGTCAGAGCGTCGAGCCCGCCCGGTGAGCCACTCCTAAAAGAGCATACCGCTGCGAAAACGTCCTTGGCTGTAGTGATCAGGTATTCCAACTCGCTGTCAGGAGCATCAGGAAAGGAGAGGCTGTCGACCGGCGCTTGATGCTTGCTCTTTAGACCTGCAAGTGTGTCCGGAGAGCAAGGCGCCACCACATCACTACTAAATAAAAGCCTAGACGCGCCCCTGATATCGCCTTCCCTTAATTTCGATTCTACATATTGATATATGGATTTATTTTTATTGCATGTAAATTTTGTATCAAATGGTTTGGCCGAAACATAACAATTGCGCTTAATTTGTGCAGTGAGCGACTTTCTGGATGCCTGATCTTTTTCAATATGCAAAATCCTATAAGGAAAAGTCAATAATTGTTCCCAAGCCGTTTTGGAGTTCTCCCGGACAACAAGACCAATGCAGTCTGCCAATTTTTTGGCTACTGAAGGTCTCGCGCCTCGAGGAACTCTTTTTAGTACCGGAACGGATTTTTTTAGGATGGATAGACTTTGCCAAAAAGGAATTTGAGTAGGAATTGAAGGACAAGATGATGATATTGTGGGATTGGAAAGTACATCTTGGTTTTTATGTACTTCACCAAAATGTACTTTCAATCCCCGCTTACCTTTGAAAAAATGAGCCTGGGAACAATGGGGGCAGCGCACCAGACCACTTAGAGATGTGGTAGGCTGACTTGATCTCACTTCCTCATCGCCAATGCCGTCACAATTATTTTCCATACAAAATATAACAATATTACACTACTAAAATATATTTACAAAAAAAATTATATACAAAAGAACACACTGGCAGCTGTCACATGTCAGTAAATATACGGCGAAAACCGTAATAATGGGGCGTAGTCCTGCCAGTACTTACACGAATAATAAATAATTTGAGAATTAGCTTCTAAACCAAAAGTTTCAAATAAAATCAGCCAAGTGTGATTTCGCTTCGTGCACTGAAAATACACTATACAACAACACCATAACGCAATCCAGACTTTACATTGCCGCTGCTCGCTATTCGGTATCTTTAGCTCTGAACCGTAACTCTTGCAGCATATGTCATATAATTATATTTATTTCAACATATCGCTCAACAAACAGCAATTAACGTCGTTCTTCACTGATTTCTCTTTCCAAAGACCAAACGGTATATAATATAGTATTTTAAGTTTTAGTATTTCATTCGGTCCGAAGGTTTGACAGATTAATTAGTGATTCTAATAAGTCCATCTTATAAATAAGCAAAAAATATTGGTCTTTCTTTTCTGTTATAAAAAAAAACAATAAAAATTACCATAACATAGCGCATTAAAGTTCGTGAGCGCGGGCTTGTGACTTGTAACACGAAATTTAAACGCGTTGTATGCTCGGTGTAATTAGTTTGTGGGACAAAAGAAAAATTTGGGTCCAATATTTTTTGCTAATCTAATAGACGGACTAAAAACTTTTTCTTTTTCTAGTCTAGCCTCTTGGTACGCTTTGGTTTTTGCGTTGAACGCAGCGTCAATCATAGTATAAGACGTGCGTCATCATGAGCGACGCAAATGGAATGCGTTTCCCGCATGCGTCTTACGTCCCGAATGACGCATAAACCGAACCGAGTGCTTAAGCTTCTGTGCTTACCAGTAAGCAGCTTGCACGATTGTTTACGAATCTAGTGATAAGTCTCGAGTTCGATTTCCATGTCGGTTAGAGCGTTATTGACTTTTTCTATTTATAGTTCCTTATGCAGACCAAAGTGTTTGCTTCATTGCTTCGAAATAAAGACATAACTGGAAATTTAGGGCGTATTCAGGCGTGAGTCTGTATATGTATATAAAAAAGGACAATTTTAAACAAAAAATAAATTATCTAGCGACATAGTATTGTGTGCATACAATCGTGACTGCACCATTTGTCCGTCCACGCTCGAGTACTGCGCTTACTTCAAAAAAGCCAATTAACCAAACAAATGTAACGAGACCATGCGTTCAAGCAAACTCAAAATTAAACAATGCGAACCATTTAGACTGGGCGAACTATATTAAAATGGAGTCAGTTCAAATACACTCTCGTTAAATAAATGCTATTAAAGCGTAAGCCTTTTTATACAATTTAGAGTATTTAGAATAGATTCGTTTTGTAATCAGCAGGTAATTCATTAGTACTCGACAAATGTATAGTCAGTTTGGGTGGAACATTGAATAAAATAATAATTCTGAAATTCTTGTAAAAATAATCCTCAAGATACGTGACCCTGTGCTCAAGAAATCTGAGCTTTATTTTCACATATAATTTGTTTCTATATTTGTTACTAACCTGTGCTTTCATTTCATTAGGGAAAGCATGTATTATCGACGCATTCTTTTGATATAGGCATGACAGTTTGTTGTGTATTTGGTAAAATAATTATTATTAGTCATACTCTTATATGAGAGTATTACTTATTACTTCAAAGTTTTTAAACCTATATACTCTCACTAACACACACTCTTCTTGTTTTATAATTATGACTTTTAGTATTATTGTTCTAAGATGTTTTGTTATTATTTTCTAATTGGTTAAAACTGTCTTTTTTCTAGCAAAAACTTATACAATACATAATACATTATAATAATCATTTATTTTATTTAGTTTATTTAGTTTAAGTTGGCACAAATATGAATAACACTAGGTCTTAAAATACTTCGGGCATGCCACAATAGTGGCGGTAAGACCCGTTTTTGAGGAGTGGCTGGAGAGACGGTATGGCGCCCTTCCTTTCCGGCTAACACAGGAAATGACTGGCCACGGTTGCTTTGGCCAGTTCCTGTGTCGCATAGGCCGCCAAGAGACGCCCGGTCGTCACCACTGCGGCGACGGCCGCGACGTTGTTGAGGACTCAGCGCTGCACACTTTGGCGGACTGTCCCGCCTAGGCATCGCAACGCCGTGAGTTGATCGCGGCAGTCAGTATGGTTGCCCTTTCGCTCCCGGTCGTGGTTCAGTCCATGGTCCGGGGTGAGAGGTCGTGGAACGCCGTCAGCTTCTTCTGTGAGGAAGTAATTTCCGTCAAGGTGGTGGCGGAGCGGGAAAAGGAGCGCTTAAACCCTCTCCCCAACCGCAGAACCGGGTGTCGGAGGGCGCGAGATGACCTCCAGCCACCCTGAGGTTTGACCTGGGGGTGGCGGGCTTCGTGGGCCTGCCCGCCATTCAATCAGCACCAGGTCCGAGAGGCGGCGTGCGTGTTCCCTCGCGCGCCTCTGTGTCGTGTCCGTCTCCCCTCTAGGAAAGGGACAGTAGGGATAGGGAAGTAGTGTTGACCAAAGGTAGGTCTTATCGTGTAGTGGCCTGCCGTTTCATATGGTGGGCCGAAATCTCGGCGGGGTCGACTGCATGTGAAAATGATTTGCACGGCCCCGCCGATTGCGGTTTTGTCGAGGAACACCGTGGTAGGTTTAGTCGGTATTACCGGGAGGTCCATTTTTATCATCATTACCATCTTTCTTTCACCCCGATGAGTCTGACATAGCCCCTCCGCACGCCCCTGCGGAGGGATAACCGTCAATGCATTCCCCGAGGAAAAAAAATAATTCTTAGAATGCTTAAAACAGGATAGACTTTGGATGCCTGCATTAGGTTATATCTGTATCAAAGGCGATAGCTATGTGCTATTATATTTTAGTAGGAAGAGCATTTTTAACAATAATTAACAAATATGGATATTGATTGTATAAGTTTTAAACCCACGGCTAAATTTATTAATTCGTGGTAAAGATTCACAAATGCATCCTAAAAAGATCAAATCTCTATCCTACGTAATAGTAGGAAAGCGTTGTCGGACTCTGTGCTATTACTGAGAATTTAAAAGACAATCTGGGGGCACGTTAGTGCTCCCGCCAAGACGAGCCAAGGGAAGCGCAAGGTCACTACCTACATTTTCTCGAAGCGCTTCGTCGTTTTTTAAAACTTAGGTTAGGATTATACCAGTTAAACAAAATTCTTGGGATATGTTGTTAATAGCGGACTTATTAAACATATAAAGTTTTAATTGCATAGCTCTTATACTTTAGATTTTATTGATATCTAAAAATCCTGATTTCGTCACTGACTCACTGATGATCATCAAAATTCTTAGGGTATTTCCTAATGTCCTAGAAAGCTGAAATATGGTATGTACGCTAGTATTAGTACACAAACAACAAAAAAATTAAAAAACGTGTAACATTTATCTTCCAACCCCTTAATCTAGGATGGAAGTTGTATGAGACTTCCGCAATTTTGACGCTAGAGGTCTGAAAATTGGTATACAAACTCTACACCTTAGTCAAATATGTGGATGATACTTATTTTCTTGTGTTAAATAAATAAAATTATTATTTTAGTAGCCAGCTTTATGTAAAGAAATATGGATCAGCAAGATTTATTACAGCTTATGTGACTTATATTTTGATATGATGTGCATTAATGATTACATTAATAATACTAAAAACATCAAAAACTTTTAATTACTATTTCTTCTTAAAATTCAACTGGAAATATAGTACTGGTATTTATAATAATAATAATAATTTACAGCATAGTGAACTTAAAAGTCTACAAAAATATTTTTCCACACGAACAGAGGCGAGTGCAAAGGCTTGGATATAACATTGATCATTCCATTTTCAAGACAGAACGGCATTGCAAATTTATTTTAATATTCGAATGTGGTGGTTACACCTGTTACTTTCTGTTTGCAAGTACTAATGAATTTTGCAGAGGACCTCCGCCTATTGACGTATCGATACGGCACTGTACCAACGTCCTTAATTAAATTTAACGACATCGTACACATAATGTGTGTGGAGACACCGTTTACAATACACGTAATCTGTAGGCTTGAGCTAGAACGAGACCGTATGCCATTATTGTGATTTAGAATGCGGCTGTTCTCAGAATGCGAGCCAATAAATTAGATCTCAATCAGGCCGTAACCGCCATTTGTTAGTCGTACTTCACGTACGTGTAGGACACAATCCGAGATGCTTTTATTCCATACGTCATAAATGGAAATGTATGTTCGTGGATTGCTATACTTTAAAACAATTGTGTTAGCGGAATATTCAAGACATTTGACGGAGTAAGTAACACAAGTAAACCACATTTGTGTTAGTTTATTTATCTATTAAATATCGTCGATATACGAACATAAGTATATTGTATAGTGTATAAATATTCATATAGTGTACTCCTTCAGTTATAGATACCAGCATGCACATACATATGCATAACAACAAATCTTAAAGAAGAAAATTAAAATTAATGAATTAAAATTATCTTCACTTTAAGAATAAATGTAACAAAAGAAATAAACAATATAAAACTGAATGGAAAACTTAAGTAAATTATTTTAAGTGCTTTTTTATATTTTAGTAAGTGTTGGCTAATGTCAATATCCATGAGTATTTGATGAAGTATCGAATTGCCTAAAAAATCATGGTACAGTCGCGTGAAAAACCAGATTGGTTTTTGAAAATGGAATATGAGATAGATTATAAATACTACTTTTTGGAAATAATTTTATGTGTAAGACTCTTATTTATTTATTTATTAAGACTCTTAACAGTTCTATACAGCCGGTGATACCGCCTAGTATTTTAGGCAGAAATATGAAATCTAGTTTCACTCTGCGGCTTACCAATGTTAAAGTTTAAACAAAGTCTTAGATTTTCTCCGCGTTAAAACCAACAATACAACTATAAATATTGCATATTAATTTAAGGGCCAATTCTCGTATTCAAAAATAAAGTTCCAATCTAGTCTAATGAGATTTAAATGTGAACTGAAATGCTATTTATCTTTACGTATTACGAACATTTTAAAATTGTTCTCCTAAAACTAGTTTAAATAGCATTTATTACGACAAGTGGCTCTCACTTTAAAATAAGAATAGCACGTGTATGGCAAAATAAAATTTAATACAACACAATATTTTATACATTTATTTGTTACACATCTGAACATTTTCACACTGAAACTCAATAAAGGAATCAGTTTCGCCTTTCAAACGAAACAACAAGTGTGAAAATAAAGCCCAATATCACTTTTCCTTCGTTATACTTCATGAAAATTATGAATGGGTGTCGCCGTTGGGAGCGAAGGAGCTTGGGTTAGGAGATGGCTTCCATTGTTTATGCATGAAGTTATTATTTACGAGCAAACAACGCCTCGACCCCACATTGAAGCCGAGGCGGTCTGCGCCGGCCATTGCTTACATTCACTATATCTGAATGCTAATTCTCAACTTTTAAGATTACAACGGCTATCGGTTAAATCTTGAGGTGACTTGAGATTTACAATAGACTGAATAAAAGGCGAAAACTTTTTACTAATCGTATATCTTCTTTAAAGATAATTATCTTGTGAAGAAAAAGTAAAGCTACATACACATTCGATAAAACGCAGAAAATAATGATCTTCTAATTGCATGTAGATTATACTAGCTTTTAACCACGACTTTGACTGCGTTAACGACAGTTTGCCCGTAAATCATTTATGTAGAAATGAATGGAATACTATATGACATATTATAAATCATAATTATAATATCGTTTTGGGATATCTATTCAAGATAATGTGTTTAAATAAAAATATTCCAATTTTAATAATCTCTACTAAATTAGACGATCGAAGAAGCTATAACTCTTTAATTATATAATCAAAACCCGTTTAATGGCATTTGTGTGATGAACAAATAGACAAACAAAAATTCTAAAATGTTTTGGTACCAGACCATAGGCACGGGAACAGATAAATAGTTGTACCCAATACGTTTTAAGAAAATGTGCAGCTTTGCAAATATTTATTGACGGTTTTATTACTTACCAGTTCTCAAATAAAAACTGTCCAGAATAGAGTTCTGATAACAGTAATATGTATTCCTATTTTAATAAATATCAGATCTTATTCTTTAAATAATAATAAATATTTACTGCTCAAAAAGGTTACAAATATAACAATTTGATCCTCTAGACCCCACACTGCGATTCCCTGTGTCGTGGGATCTAGTCTCTTACAATCCGAGACACATTTATTTGTAATAAAAATAATTAAAAGTAACGGTAAATGTGACCCAGATGTGACCCAGATACGTGAATATAAACTACATTTTAGTCCACATTTCACGTTTATTAGACTAGGTATATCGGATCGCACACATTAAAAATATTTTTAAATATAGTATCAGGTACTGTAACATCATGTGTGATAATTCAATATATGAGGAAGTTTAATATAATTAGGCCTCGCTACTTTGTCAAAGCAAAACCTATCGCTTAAGTGCCTCCTGCAGTCCTGTTTTAATGCCATCTCCACAGCGACCATATATACATGGGTATTTTATACATCAAATTAATTGCAATATCGCTATACATACAATCTTTTCTTTTTTAGAATAATAAGGTATAATCTTAGGTAACACGGACGTATCAGAAATTATTTTAGGAGTAAGCTTGTATTGACTGTCATGGTCCTTTAATATTACGCAGTGTTTTACGTTTCCATCACGTTCAGGATTAACTTGTTAGATAATAAATAAATTTGTTCTATGCTTAACATTTCTCCTACCAAGATTTTGCTAACAAATATAATAATTTAATGTTGTTTTATAAATATTACGGCTATAAAAATATAACGCTATTATCCACACACAAAATTGCAATTTTATAGGTAAAGACATTTTTGTCTTTACTTATGTATTATTAACATTAATAGGTGCTAAAGAAAACATGGAATAACTGAAAGCGGCCAGGTGTATTTCAAATTTTGACATATAATAGTTGTGTATTTAATATACTTATGGACAAATAATTGCACGTTCAAAAGCATGTGACAAAACTTTTAAATCAAATAGTTAAGTTCTAATTTCAATTATGATATCCATATGAGGTGAACCGCAATGAAGTACACACGAATTCAATACAGGTTAAAATAACATTTGTATGAGTTTTAAAAGTCAACTGCCTCATTAGGTATTCATACTACGGACACAAAGAACCCCCAGACTCGAAGCATCTATTTGTAAATCACACATTTTTCTCGTGGGGTATCAAATCCATAAAATATAAAAATAACATATATGTGTGACGAGGCAACGACTTAAACCACTAAATCATCCGTGCAGCAACTATTAACTAAAGTACATTGCAGATATAAAATTGCAAAATATTCCAATATTGTAGCAAACCTAGATATCTTCAATAACAAACGTTCATCGCTCAGAGCGGCAAACCGTACTAACGGTGACTCCTCTTGAATGATTGCGTCGGGGACGTAAAATGTGCATCTTTTCTGTAGGTGAGCATTCGCTATAAGCTATAACTTTAGTGTATTGTACTACTCCTATTGTTAGAAGTGGATTCAGTCAGTTAAATTTCGCTAGTTGTGCTTTGAAACATGAGTTGAAGTTACAACGAAGTAATATCTGACCGCTTCAATAATACCATTATTCTGTGTTGTAATTTGTATCCTTACTTGTAAAATGTTAAACACAGTCTATATTATAATTATAATCATTCTATTAGTCATCGAATGATTTTTCTGTAGCTGTAATTTCTACTCGAAACAAAAATTATTGCTGAAATTTAAACTACTATGTAATCTACTTACCTGACTTAAACAGAAAGTACGAATAAATAAAAGCACTATAAGTATCAAAAGTTAAATAAACCTTAAAAGAGATCATCACAAACTACGGGTTGTAATTTGTTGTACAAAAGTTTCAGGTACAAACCAGCGCTACATAAAGTTTACGAATAATCCGATATAGGAGAGGTGATAGTTGAATGTTTTCAGCTTACAAAAGCTACTCGGAAAACACTGACAGGGGGCATTTAAAAAAACAAAAGCTTGGCTATCTGGTATCGAAATATGTGTAATATTTCGATACCAGATAGCCAAGCTTTTGTTTTGTGGTAGGCGGTGAAAACATTCTATGGCCGAAGTTCAGTTTTCACCAAAATATATATGCACGCAATATATTTGAGAATTTTGTCTTAGGCTTTACCTTACATTTCATAAAAATGTTGTTACAATATACACAAAAGAAAATATTACAGACGCATATTATATTTGAGCAGATATAAATAATGACGTTATCCATTTTCATCACATTCAATAGGCAATATTTAATGCTACATATAATATTATCAGAAGCTTTTATTCAGTTATTTTTTGTCGGAATATCGGCAGAGAAATAACCGATTAACGGGTCCATTCATTATGGATAAAATTATTATGAAAACAATAAGACATGCTTTTATCGGAATAACTCGTTTAATACATTAAATAAGAAGCTTTCGGATTGCATCGAGGCTTTAAAAAAAGTCTCTATAAAAGGCTATAACTCCAGGACCACTTAATTAATGCAAAGCTTCTTTAACAAATAAAGTGTACGCTGGTACTAATTAATATTGTAACTTAGTACCTTTCACAACTTTCAAGAAGCTGCAAGATATCTGCTATTGATATTAATTGCAATTCAACTCGTAGCCCGAGAAAAAATATCTGTAAACTTCCTGTTTGCGTTAAGAAGTAGCGATGCAACTTTTATGACTCACTTAAAGTTTGTATAACTGTCTTACATTTAAACCAGCGCAGAATCTACTTTCTAGTGATGTTGAAAGTAATTCAGTGTTTGGCATATGTACATGAAATGTAAAAATCGTTTTGATCTATTATATACTAGGTTTTATTTGCGGTTTCGCTCGCATAAATGTGATTATATAATTTTTTTACGTTTTTTGGATGTAAGGAACCTAAGACCTTTTTGTACCCTAACAACGTGTATGCAAAATGATCGGTCAAGTAGTTATTAGTTAAAGCGAGAAGGGTGCAGTGAGCAAACAAACTCACTGGCGCATTTAAAATATTAGTTAGGATGTGATCTGAAATATAAGATTTAATTTAACAAAATATTATGTTAAGGTTTAAGTTGTAAGCTTATTGCTGCGTAATATATGTAAAATACTCATTATTTTATTATAATATGAAAGTGTTTTTTTAGTTATTTTATTTTATCAGTAGAAGTAAGTTTTACAAAAATTATAAAATGAATTTCGTAAACACAGTTAGAACATTAATAACTAAATATGGCCAATTATAAGTTTTAACTTTTTGGTGGTTATTCCTCCTTTCAATTGTGCCCTTTCAACTTGATCAATGTGATATTGCATAGAGATAGACTAGGGGCAAATACTGGCATAACCCTAACCAGAAAAACGTAAACAGAGTTACGATAAGCATGCACCTAATGAAATAATAAATATTAAATTCTATACTATTAATAAGCATGAGTAAATCTCATCTTGAGATATATAAAGACTAATATAATAAATATAATCCTAACTAGTCCTGACTTATATTGTAAATACGAATGTGATTTTGTTTGCTTGTTACTATTTCACGCCTCAACCGCTTGACCGATCATCATGAAATTTCGCATACAAGTTGTGAGGGGTACAGAATAGGACATAGGGTACCTTTTATCCTAAAAAAGGTACTGTTACTAACTTAGATTAGTATTACTACTTTTTCCCTAACCTAGATTTACGTGAGCGAAGCCGCGGCAAAAATTTTGTAATAAAATAAAATCATATCAAAAAGTTACTATGAACCTTTATTAAATTATATTAAGTTGGAAATGCCAAAAATTTTCCTGTGGATAATGTATGTCGGCCTCGATGGCGTAGTGGTCAGTGTAACCAACTGCCACGCCTGAGGTCGCGGGTTCGATTCCCGCACAAGTTAAACATTTGTGTGCATGAACATGGATGTTAGTCTTGGTCTGAGTGTTTCTATGTATAATATGTAGGTATTCACAAAAAGAAAGTATATATGTATATATATCCATTGTCTAGTACCCATAGTACAAGCGCTGCTTAGTTCTGGCTAGATGGTGTTGTGTGTATATGGTAGAATATTATTATTATTATTATATTTACACCCCTTTTCTTTCAAGTGTCGACACGTTTTCATTGTCACAAACAATTTTATATCACCTAAATTAATAACAGCAAACAAATAAGTACTAAATTAAGTACTCAAATAGCCTACCTTCCTTAAGCTTCTTACAGGCTAGCTAAATCCATCGCAACATTTCCTATTACAAACTTTGTTATCGCTCACGTTTCTTTCCCTTTCAAATATTAAAAGCTGACAAGATAATGACACTGAAAAGAGAATCTTTTAAGGAATAAAAAGGCTTTCGAATGAGCTGTGTCTGTAATTTCTCTATTCAGGTCTGTATTCAGTGTTGCTGATGTCATTAATTCGTCGTTTTTATAGCAAATGTAATTACCGTATTTTTATACAAGCAGCAATATAAGCCGTTTCTTCGTTCGTTTAGGTTTAAAGAAAAACGACTTATTATTATTAAACGGTGGCTTATTTTAGGATTAACATACGTATTAGGTAATGCGAAGTTAAAGAGTTACGAGTACCAAATGTGGTATTACGATAGGTTTAGGGTATTTCATCTACAATACTCTTTGAAACATAATATAAATATATATAAATTATATTATTCTATATTCATTTAAATATCTGTTTAAAAATATTGACATTAATACTTATTATATAATTATAATGTATATTCTCCATATAAATGAAGAAAGTAAATTATAATAAAATAGTTTTAACCAACAAAATGTATTAACAAACAAATCGTATGCAATGAATAACAAAAATAATCGTCTGTGTTCGTAAAGCCGTTGCTATTGCTCTTAAGCAAACAAGGATGATGCACACATAGTTTGGGTTCACAAATGTACCTTAAAACTTATCCTCCTTTATCATGACTGGTTTGAGAAATGGCTCATGTCGAAACGGACTGTAATTACTGTGAGATTTCAACTGCTTTCAATAATTATCCAAGTTACTATTGTTCAACAGTAAAAGCCTTGGCTGACGCTATCCCATTAAACTGTTATTGAGCAGCAAATCTAATTTGCTTACTTTGGAGCAGTTGTTATGTACACTATTCCGATTTACAGCATTCTGAATACTTCAAAACTATTATACACAGCGCCAATTTTAACACTAGTGACGCCCTTAGGGAAAATTCTATGAAGCAACGTGTCGGCTTCAACAAGTGAAGGAGCGAGAAAAAAATATGCTCAACAACTTCTGCACTCGAAGCTCTTAATTTGCCCTGACGTCAGAAAGAAAAATTCAGACGAAATTTATTTCATTTTTTTAGCTTTCACTTCGCTAACATTGGTTATATTAGAATGTAGTATCGTACTTTGGTAGCTGACGACTCAGCGGCAAGACTTTGCGACAAACAGCGCTCATGGACATACCTTTTTATCCCAAGGCATTACACAAGCCAAACCTTTGCATATCATAAAGGGAGATGGAACAAAAGGGGTTATTCTGTCATCTGTAAAAAGAGATGAGGAAGTAAGATAGAATTATCGCGGCCACGCCAAGATATGCGTTTGGGCTCGAGAAACTAGCATAAATCACGTAGGTACGCGAAACTATTACCAGCTAAGGTATAATTAGTGTACTACTAAATTCAAATTTCTTACTCAATGAAGCCTATATATATATAGCCTATAATGTCTTTATTGTAATTAATATGACATACATAATTATATTTGCATTATTGAATGAAAGCTCATTATTGTAATCATCTGTGAGCCAAACAACCCTCTAAACTTAGCAGTTAAGTGGCAGCTTAATTTTAGCCATATAAATTATCTCAGTCTTGAACTTATATACCTAACAATAAAAACCGACAAATATTGTTATACTGTTTTAAATAAATTAGTGACCGTCAAGTTTTCTTTGATGAGTTACATTATTTTGTTTACTAAATTAACTTGGTCTAACGATTTAGTTTACCAGGCTCGGTACATATCTCTGTGGTAACAGTTTGTCACTCTTTTATACAAGAAAATATTATAACAGTTTATTAATATTACTACACATTCATAATCTATATTAATATTATAAACAGGAAACATTTCAATTTTCTTTGTCAGTTTGTTTGTGAGGGTTTAACTCAAAAACTACACAACCGATTATAAGAATTATTTCGCATTTAGTTATTATCATCGAGTAACATAGGCTATATTTTATTTAAAATATGTTACTATGATAATCCAAACTAACCGACTTTTATGCGTTGAAGCCGCAGAAATAATATAGTTATAAATAAACCTTCTTAGTGGTAAACGTTTCATTCATTAGAATCTATCTCTATTAATAAGGAGTTTGAACTTTCAGTATAATATTGAATATGGTGGCTGGCTCATCAAATATATTGTGTATCAGATTCTGTTATTGTTATATTCACATGTGGCATCGGTTTTCTAGTCTAACTTTCGTTTGACTGATCTTTTATACCCGTAGATGTTGATGATGACTCGCACAAACAGTCTGGGATATAAAAGGGTATGAATTTAATATTGTCTTCTGTTTACGCGAATGTTATTCATTGAAATTAAACTACTATATACGGATTTTATCGCGTTGTTTATTTATCACTGTATTGAAAAATTTTGAAAATATTACACTACTACTACTATTGATTTTATTTTACTAATTTATATATAGGTCACGGGGAGACTCCCCGTGACCATGGCTGCTGAAAGGCTACCGAAACGTCGGGAAAAGTGTAAACCAAAAATAAATAGATTTAATAGTTTAAATAATTTCATTAGCTTATAAATTAGTAAAATAAAATCAATAGTAGTAGTAGTGCAATATTTTCAAAATGTTGTAATACAGTGATAAATAAACAACGCGATAAAATCCGTATATAGTAGTTTAATTTCAATGGGTATGAATTTGGCAAACGGTCTACCATTAATGAGTCTGTCTTTCATTATTCGTTTTTCTTTCTCAATTAGATTCTACGTTACTCAATAGTGTCCCAACTTTGTACTTATTCTGAGAATTTTCTGTCATAGCGAAACAAATTTTGTCATTACTCTACATATACATATGTGTGTAATGACAAAATATATTTATGCGTAAACATGAAACTAGAACAACCTGGCAAGGAATTTTCAGTATTTCGAAAATAATAGACGGTTCCTACTATTCAATATGCTTGTAGACATGATTAATAATATGTATACAGTTACTCACAACGACTCATGACTCTTGTTCTTGTAATGGGTCAAAAAACTCAAGTTAGGGTACTTGGCGGGTAAACTGTAACACTTTCAATCCGATGCTTCAATTAAAATACACTGTACAAATGCAGCGATTGTTGATTGATTAACATTTAAGTCTATATAATATAATTATATAATTTATATTAAATAAAATGTCTTTAATATCGTGTATGTGACACGATATTACAGACATTTTATTTAATATAAATTCTATATACAACTAAAATGTTGACAAAATATATGCTAAAACCATATACACACAGTGATATCGCACTATAATTTTAATGTCTTAAAAATATGTTAGATGGAAGTGCACATCGCCAATGTTCACTAAGATTAAACAATCTTAAATTTAAAATCTTTACCGGATAGGCATCTATTGTATCTCTCTCATGATCAGATGTTGCAATTAGTCTGCCGATAACGCTACAAGTTACAATATATAATATACAAGCTAATAATTTTATATATTTTACTAAAGATTTTATATCCAATTTCCCTTTCCGCATTAAATATTCGTTTTGATTATCAGAAATGCAGTGTTAGATGCACTGTCTGTAGTGAATTAATTAATAGTGGAACGGGCTTTCTGCGGTGCACAACGCTCTATAATGATACAAAACTGCACATTCATCTCTCTTATGCGCCTGTGTTTTGCGTTATGTGGATAACACTATCAAATTTAATTTTAGCAGACACATTTTGCTTGCATCTTTAAGCAAAATTTGTTGGAAGTAACGACGCTGGACTAAATATTGGAATTTACTCGATATACTGACATCCTACTGCCGCAAACCAAAAGCTATATTCCAATTCCGGTATCCCGAATATTGGTTTCGTAATCACACAATACCCTTGAACTCCTCATTACCTTTTAAATGAATTTATAGTAAGTGGAATCAGAAGATCAATTCTCGTTATTAAACTTCTTTAAAATAGGCTTCAGCCATAATGTGTGTAATATATTTGTGTATATCACAAATGATATACTCCTAAGTGACTGTTAATTTGAATTGCTTTTAGTTCACATTTGACGTTTATTTGACAAGATCAGAAGTTAATTTGAATGTTTTATTACGCGAATAGGCTATAGATTAATGCAATAATATTTTGAAAATTATTAGTTCATGTCCTTATATTTGAAAGTTAAAATAAGTTAAAAAGTCCACGTCGTCTAATTTCTGATATAAGATGTTTAAGAGACCGTCAGCGCATATTAGCGTTAATACAAAATTAAAACATCCAACTACTAAGAAATTCTTAAAGAAAATGTACAAACTTTATGATGCGACGTTTTCACTTCACCTTAGTTTCAACTGTAAGTTTTCAACAATACAGCACATATCAAAGTCTTGACACGCTTTGAAATTTATCTTGGTTTTTAAACATAATGTTACATGTCTTCTGTATCTCACTGAAAGAATAAATATTTTATGAAGTTATGGTTAAACGTACGTAATAAAAATATAGTTACGTCTGTTGCATTACATGGTGTCAGACTATATACTATGCGGCTGATTTTATGTAATTAAGATCGTTTCAAGTCCAAATTTTTCCATTAAAACATCTTTCACACTAGGAATAAATCCTATTTAGTGACGGACTGTATGAATATTTAAACAATGGAACACCAGAACTAAAAACATCCAGACTCGAAACAAGACAATAATTTTATAATCAACAATAGCTTATTTGTGGATTACACTATCTTCTTGCTGCTCATAAGGATGAAATCCACAATACTCGCGCGCAGTGTTAATGCCGAGGCGACCATTTAAACCACCACACAATTCGTGCAAGATCCGGTAGGGCTACTAAAACTCTGCCGATAAAACTTTCAATTGCTATGTATATATATGTAAGTATTTCTAAAACCCGTATTGTACGATACATAGTAATTGAAAGTTTGACAATTGATATTTTTGACAATCTGGCACCTTCCAGTTGCACTCATACTTATTTTTATAGTACTGGACAAACAGAGCAGCGAATAATTTATAGTCCAACTAACTACAGGAAATTATGCTGTGTCTATAGTTAAAGCTGATACGGTACATATCTATAGACCGTCACTATGTATGAGTAAAGGAATTCGATCACACTTTCGTTTTTACATTGAAAAGTGTTTTTATTGGTGACAGTTGTTTGTTGAAAACTGTCCAACCAACGTGTCAAGTTTTCGAAACCTATATAATATGCATTCGGCATTCTACAAGATTTTACTTCTGCTACAGTAATATAAAGAATCACTATTCGCGATAGACTTTTGTTCTATAGTCTATCTTGGTATTATTATAATCTTGAAGGTATGTTCTTTACATACGATCGATTTTAGGCCCATTTTTATTTTTAATTTATATAAACGATTTACCTTTTTATTTGAACAATATTTGTGACGTTGTACTGTTTGCTGACGATACTTCCTTAATATTTAAAGTAAATAGGAATAGGGACCATTTTGACGAAGTAAACAGTGCATTGATTCAAGTAACAAAATGGTTTACTTTAAATAATTTAGTACTGAACCCCAAAAAAACAAAATGTGTTAAATTCATACTGCCTAATGTAAAACATCTTGGTCCTAGCATAACATTGAACGGTGAGGTACTGGAAGCAATAGAATCCACAGTATTCCTGGGCATTACACTTGATTCAAAGTTACAGTGGGGTGCGCAAATATCTTGTCTCTCAGCGAAACTTAGTTCGGCCGCTTACGCCATTAGAAAAGTCCGTGGATTAACTGACGTTGATACAGCTAGATTAGTTTACTTTAGTTACTTTCACAGCGTTATGTCATATGGAATATTATTATGGGGAAAAGCAGCTGATATACAAAGTATTTTTATATTGCAAAAAAGAGCTGTGCGTGCAATTTATCAATTAGGAACTAGAATCTCGCTCCGAGAAAAATTTAAGAATATAGGTATTTTAACTGTAGCATCACAATATATTTATTTTAATATCATGCATGTCCGTCAAAATATATATTTATACATAAAAAATAGTGACATACATAACATCAATACTAGAAATAAATATAAATTATGTGTTCCATTCTACCGTCTACATAAAGTTCATGGTTCCTTCATGGGCCTTGGTATACGTTTTTATAATAAAATCCCGAGTAATATTCTAGAATTACCAGAGAATAAATTTAAAGTTAAAATTAAAACTTGCTTAATTTCTAAAGCATATTATAATATAGATGATTATTTAAATGACAAACATCCATGGCACTAATATTTGCATTAGATCACAGGATATTAAATGACCAATACTAACACTATATAATATATATATATTTTTTTTTGTAATATTACACCTTGCTTAAGCTGGAATTTGCATTACTGTTACATTCAGTCGTATTTTAATCAAGAAGAATGTGCAATGAAGACAACTCGTGATTATGGACAGTTCCGTTAAGCTTTCTTTTGAGTCTTATCCTGTATTCTGGTTTAGTGGAATTCGATAATTTACTTCTACATTTTATTTAAACAATTAGATTAAACTACGGACTATAATCACGTCTTGTCTTGATTATTTATGTACATGTAAGTGGATGCTCCTATTTACCATACTGCTGCTTTAGAGGCTACCATAAATTTTTATCAAATGCTTGAGTATGTTGAGTAGTAGTTCATGGAGAAATGGTTGCAGCACCTTACAGTTATGATTTGTAAATGAAATATTATTGTACACTTGGCGATTAAAAAGAGTGGCTATGAGTTTCTTGCCCGTTCTTCTCATGAGCCCTACACACCCAGCTTTGCTGAACGTGGCAGTAAATGTAAATTCACAGGAAAAAATTTACGTGTAACTTTGACATTCATAAGTGTTACCTTGTAACCTAATTTGAATAAATTTATTTTGATTGATTGATTGATACAAAACCGCATAATGCCTTGATGCATGAGATGTTGTCATTTTAAGTAATTCTAGTGTTGGTTTCTTGAAGGATTAATTATTCTGGCAGTCACGTCACTTTAGCACAACAAACTTAAAATAACAATTGTTTTACGTTATGTGTTTTTAAAACTGTGATTATGTTTTAGTGATTGGTAATTATTATAATTGTAAACATATCGAAGTAAACAAAACTGGATTATACTTTCTCTTTACATCTGTAAAACAATAAGAACATTTTGACAAATTTAATTTCACAATATAATAAACATCAAATCGTAACAGGGTAAATGCCAACAAACGGAGTACCGCCACAAACCTGATTAAATGAAACGTGCGAGCCTGTATTATTTCGCTGTATAGTTTTATCCATGTACCAATAAACTATCGAGTGAAGTATTGATGGTAGCAACTTAAAGCTTACTACAGCGTAAATGGATCTTTCTTGTCTTGCGTCTTAAACGCGATTGCGATTACACGTTGATATATGTATATACAACGCTACTAACGATTGAAAATAGTTATTGTATTATATAAAGTCTTCTATAAAGTAAATACATCAATTTGGTTTAGATTAACATTAACCGGCTGTTCTCTAAAGTTTGATCAACGATTTATGTTTTGAGTAAGCTGCTTTTGATATTAGCACAATATAATTATATAGTATAGAAAACTACATTATGTATTTAGAATAATATTTCTAACACGGCATCAGCAACAATTTTACTTTAATGTTTTTATTCGTGAAAAAGCAGAGAAGATCTCTTAGCCAAAAGTTTCAGTCAAAAGATAGTTCGTTTAGTAAACATATCACAGAGTACGGTTTCACTGTTCAATATTCAAAATATTGTTAAAAGTAATAACTTTTAATAATATGAACGCGTGACGATTATATCTGAGTATTACGAGATTAAAAGTGCAGCTGATCGTCGACATATTAAAGAATTTATTAAAGTTTCCATATCGCGTGTCATTCGTAAATGATTTTAATCAAAACAGTTTCTATTTGTTCCACGTTGCATGATTAACTTCTATAAAATATGTTGAAGAAATGCTGTTTCAAATCCTCACAAGTAAATTACGCAACTTTTAAAATTAGAGTTCTGCTCGAAGGTAAATTTGCTTCATATAGTACGGGCTTATACGCGGAACAATAAAGTTTGGTTGTGTGAAATAATTTAAGTTAACGGGTGCTGACTGATTGCCAGTCTATTCAATTCAGCTGTTGCGTTAATAACAAACGGAATAATTCACAGTTCACATATGGGAAAGGTTTTTATAGAAGCTTAAAACAGCCATTGTGAAATGAATTAAATTTTACTCCATCAGTAAAATAATTCCAAAATTGTCTGAAGTCCTCTATTGAATTGACGAAATAATAACATAACATAGTAGTATTGCAAATTTAAATCTGTGTATTTATAAAATATAAATATGTATTGATAATTAGCACATATTACTTATGAAAAGGAATTTATATAAAAATATAACGAAATAAAAAAAATAAAAAAAAATAACGTGCAGCGATAGCTCAGTGGGGAGACCAACAGACTGCAATGCAGAGGGTCTCGGGTTCGAACCCACGTCGCGCACCTCTGCCTTCGGAAGTTATATGACTTTTCGAAATTATGTGCGTATTGATTAACAATTATCGCCTGCTCCGTGCCTCGGAGAGCACGTTAATCTGTCGGTCCCGACTGCCATGAACATCTATGGCAGTCGTTATTGGGGAAGTTGACACAAAAGATCCCAGTGGGTCGAAGTGTCGCCAGTCTGTACTGACTGGCCCCCACACAAGATAAGATAAGATAACGAAATAAAACCTTCAGTTGCCCACAGCATGAAATGAGATGACATTCTTAGCCAATAAATAAAATTTCAGTAGAATTTACGTAATAATATATTGTTTAAGCTACCAAGATGGCAAACAAGGATACGGCCCGATTAATGGTAAGCTGTCATCGTATTCAATGATCAATGAGATACCAGCATTACCAAGCCTTTAAAAAAGGGGGAATGCTGTGTTGTCATATACGTATGTTCGATTTAAATATTTATACTAAATTGTAATGGCGCCTGTAAAAGTTTTCAAACTCGGCGTTTAGTGAAACTGAGAAGGAATAAGTTTTTTACTATGTAATGTTTCCATTTAATTAAACAGTTAATTCACGCTAGCTCTGTGCTATTTTATGGCCCGTAATATAAAGTTCTATTGATTTCATTAACCTTTAACTAACGATATTGGTTTGCGATTTCATTGAAGTTGTAGCCTGTATGTGATGTTGTTTCCGAGAAAAGTTACGTGATATTTTAGTAAACACTTGTTGATTGTATAAATTATTGTGGATTGTATAAATTATTCGGTATTAACATATTGATTTATTTTTATACCGAATAATTTATACAATATAAAATATAACACTGAATTCGTTTAGACGTACTCAACGCTACTACTCAGATATATTTAGATATATCTTGAAATATTAAAGTTTATAAGTCATGCTTAGAACTCATTATTGCATTTTGCAGAATATTTTAGTTTAATAAGTTCAGATACGGACTGGGCGGAACCCAAGTGGCAGTATTCGTTTTCTATGAAGACCGGTTTACGTACTTGCGCCGTGTTTCTGCTAATTATGTCTTACAAGTTTTAGAAATGAATTTATTTATGAGTGTGAGACTGAGACTTGAAAATATTTGACCTCGTTTAAACCCTTGTTCACGTAAATAAAGTTTCGTGACTTTATAAGGCATCCTGACAAACTGTGACTGATGCTGGACAGTGATCGAATCGGAATGTTTAAACGAGTGGTAAGACATTTTAGAACTAGAAGCACAATATTAATTGCTGTTTAGCGCGTCGTGATAAAAGAGTTCTTTTATCGAATTTACTGCATGTAAAATTAAAGATACATATATAATTATATTTAGATTTGATTAATTATAGGTATCGCTTTTGTTTTGGTGATATGTGCCTAACTTTAAGCATATGTACTAATGATTATTAAATTATCAACATTTAAAAGACAATCCGTGAACTCTTGTTTGTTGGTTTGTAGAGAACGCAGGTTCAAGTGCTGCTCCATGTCTTTCCTAGTTTATAATAATTAACATTCTACCTAAGCATGCAAAATGCGTGAAAATCTATCCTTTTATTAATACCTGTAGAATATTGTAATTTGGAGGAGTGTGAATTTTAGCATAATTGAAGGTTATATGGAGAAGAATAGACGAAAGAAAAATTTATAAAACAAAATACACACATAAACACAGATTACGCTCGAAATTCGGCTACTGAGACACCTCTTGTAGTTCTTAATATACTAAATACCGATAGTTAAAATCTTTTTTCATAAGGGAATGAATACTTTATTATATTATTTGCCTTTTTAACGCTCACTTCTTGTTTAATCTTAGCTGCGCGCTGTGGCTACGATGTTTACTGATCTACAACAATGATGTTTTAAAACATTGCGATAGTGCGATATATGTATGTATAAAAATATACTAAGCCAGATCTACTTATAAACATATTTGTTAATGGAGGCAATGGAATTGGTCTATTGACTTAATTTAAGTTCTCTAGATTTAGCCCAAGCTTTTGTCCGGCAGCAGGACCACTTGCGAAAACGTGGGGAGTAGACAAGGAGCATGTTTCGATTATTATTACACTTATTACTTTTCTAATTTGACTCTAGAAGAAGAATAATTATTAATTGTAAATTAAATATAAGAGAAGTGGACGTACCTAATAGGAATGGCCTATACTATAATATATGTATAATGGGCCTACCTGCCCATTATACATATATTATAGTAGTTGATAGGTATACATAAATATATGTCGTTAGTACTGATTATTTAGTTCATTTCACATAATTCGGCAGATAGCGCTTATTTTATGATTGGGTACTTATTCTAAATGTATTTGAAAATAACCAATTATTATAAACTACACTTTCTCTGACACTTCATACCCAACAGAGGTTAGTCTATATCTACATAATTATGTATCTACCTAACCAACTTTTATAAAACATATCATAAAGCTTAAGTAAGAGTCTCTACAAGTTTGCCTCTGCAAGTTTAATTAAAATCTACTATATACCAACTAGCCTAAATGTAAGTTCACTAAACTTACTAACTCATAAACTCTGATGTGCATGAGTATTACATTGTGACTTAAATAAATAAATGAATTTTGATTTCGACTTGACTTTTTAAAATGATTAGCAATCGAACACATTTTCTAAGTATGTCGTATAATATTAAATAAAATAAAAAGCAATGAAGTCAAAACATAAACTTTAATCGGTATATATACATATATGCGAAATCTTCATTTAAGTCTGTAAATAATACATGAAAGTGTATATCAAGGTACAATAAAAACAATAAAAGTCTTTAAAAATAAAAGTATTAATACCGTTGTATTCGTAATAATTAAAAGCATATAAATTAGTCTACACCAGTAATTCATACAATAAAAAACATTAATAGTTCAGAAATAAAACATCGTTATATTTTTATCACAGCGCTAAACTGTTGAAAGTTATTATTTATGCCAAAACAACCTACTATTACTGAACTGAAACAAACGTAATACATTTACATATTTATGATATAACTGTCGGTTTTCTAGTTGCTAGAAGGTTTTGTTCAAAAATGTTAGTTATTAGAGCTAATACTGAGTACTTTGTAGTTTAATACTTATTACGTGTATATGTAGGCTTTTGCGGGTTACAAAGGGATTAGGCATATCCAATGGGTGGACACTTAGATCTACTGTGAGTCGGACGTGCTAGCTAATTAATGACAGCGACGTTTGACGTTCAAGCGCGTATGTTGTTGGCGAAGGCATACCAAAACTGTCTGCGCCTTTATTTTGTCAGAACGTTGCGCTATTACCTGGTTTTGCGTGATATGCTAGTTTTAGAGTTTGTACATTGATCAAAATCTACAAAATCAACAATACAAAATCCTTCTTGTGAAAACAATATACCTTTTACTATATGTATCAAAATTAAGGACCAATTCATATTTTAAATTTAAGTATGTGAAAAGGGCGAAACGCAGTGTCTCTTTTAGACGTTTTCAGTCTTCAGTTACGTCGTCGCCAAAGCTGTTTTTTGTATATCTATTTTCAGTCATTTGAGAACTATCATTACTTCAATTATATTTAATATCGAGTGGGCCTAAATGAAACTGGTTTTCAGAGAAGTAAAAATAAAAACTTCGTCGCCCTATTTGTTAATTTCATGAAATCCTATTGCTGATAATAACACTTAATCTATCAAGTCGCAGCACTCTGGCGCGGGCGACCAGACACAATTTCAATATGTCAGACATTCGAATAATTGACAGGTTAAAGATGTATAGATAAAAGTAAAATGTATGTATATGATTAAACTCTATCAGATTAATTTGCAGCATATTTGCAAAGTTATATTTATCTTATGATTCCTCTCAAACGTCACTCATTATTACATTGCTGCTATTTATTATTTAACTAAATAAACTCGTACCACACTCTTATTTACTCTCGTTTTCAAAACCTACAAAGCCTGTTATGTGTAATGAGGTAAGCCATTCATACACAATTAGTGCTGGCCACATAAAAAACGTTATACAACATAATTAGCATCAAATACTGGCCACCAATTGATTCCAAACGATCATGGTTTCTATACGTAGGTCACTTTATGGATTTAATGTTTATGAATAAACATAACAAGTATGTAGCTGATACAAATGGATCAAGTGCCGAGATGTTTATTTTTGTAATAATTACAACTATTTTTAATTATTGACCAAGCATGGCGGGATGTGAGATTAAGCATTTTAATTGACAAGTTAATGTGTGTGTGTATATATTTATATATATATAATAAATACAGCACTTAGCAAATTAATAAAAAAACTTATTTAGAAGCATATATATAGATTTTGTATAATTTCTTTCTTCGTGCAAAATCATAAAATACGATCTTAATAACAAAAATCACAGCGTATTATTAAAAGCATCATTATGTAGCCGTAGGCGGTAGAAAATATGAAATTGAATTGCCGGCTGACGTATTGCATATATAAAATTACATGTACAACTCACATTGATAATGACGTATGGAAGAATTCCAGTACTTTTTGGACATATGTGTGGGCGTAATGACTTCAGACGCATTCATGGCTTTTTTAAATTGTCTACGTGACTTCTGTAACGTCGCATGTACTGAATATGCATATGCATTGCGTATTCAGTTCACTGTATCTCCAATTTAACCTTTTTTTACTCTAAGTCGTTATGAGTTTAAGACCTAAGTAAATAACGCATGTAACTACCGTTATTTGTGATAACAAAGAAATCAAAAATTGCTGACTTGAAACCAAATAAAATATGGTTATTTATCTTACCGCAGTAAACAAGAAGAAATGGAGGCGTTACATATTTTCACTAGGGAATATTATGCTTCTTCAAGTTATTGAATGATGTGTTGGAAGTGATAAATCTTTGAACTTTTGTTTAGAATACAAGTTATGACTTCAGCAAACACGTGAAAGTGAAGTTTATTTGGTAGGCTCTTAAATTATTTTCCTTCAGATTTTGGCAAAGATGTATGTATATTATGTTTAGTTTGATATTGATTACGTAGCTATTCGTTCCTCTACTTTCTTTCTTTGTTGTACAGCACCTATTTTCTTTTTTAGATTATAATTAAATAACAATGTTGGTCAAAATTATTAAAATGGAAGGTATATAATAAATCGGTAAAGGAAAAACACTTTCTTTAAATTATTGTTAACATCGCAAGGCAGTTGAGAATAGCACTGAATTTACTTTTACATAAAATCTGCATGACAAATATAAACATTAAGTTTATTCGTACTCATAATAAAAATTATGAGTATATCGTAATTTTTATAAAATCTCAATAGTAATGTTTATATAATTTCATTATGTCCCCTACTTCCTTCAGGGAATATTTTGCGTATTATATTTAACCAAAAACAAATTGCATTTGTATACACGTCTACACGCGCAAATCTCTATCAAGTGTCTTTCTTTCCTCAACTCAAACATTTAAAAGGCTACTTTTATTCAGCTGATTAATTTTATTCCAAACACGCACTTAAATCTGTTAAAGAATACTGTCGGTATAGTTTTCTCCTCAGACTTAAACTAACCCCGGCGGTAATTAAAGTCCTCACCTTTTCCCGATCGACACTGCAGCCTAGATCTAATTAAGAGTTGTTAATTCTACTTGAACGCAATAATTGTATAATAAAATAAGATCAATTAAAATAGTTGTTGTAATTTAAATTTAATAATTTTATAATATAATTACTGTCTCAGTGACACTGTTGTAGTAAATGTGACTGCTACGCTTAAGGTCTCGGCTTTATACATAGATCGAGAAAAGTATTTTTGAAATTGTCTGTCAATCTTAGTAAAAGTTTGGCAAATTGTGCCCAGTATACGGCAATAGAATCGACCTCTTTTACTCTATTACTTAGGCTCGAGAATCATAGCTGACAATATTTGCATGTAATACACCGCTACCTACCTTTTTGCACATAGGATTATATGGACGCCTGCAGTAGTGGTAGCCCATTATTCACAGGGCTGCATTATTCGAACCCGACACCATCTGCGCTAAACAGATTAAATAAAACGATTTAATTGAATCCTGATAAGTATCTTACTGTTCCTAACAATGGCAGACAATTGTTTAATTCATAGGTAATATCATTTTTGTGTCTATAATTTCAATGTTTCATGACTAGATTCAAGATTGCAACATTTCAAGTACCCAGTTATTCAGAGTGCTATCCATTCGCATTGCTACGGTGATTCTATAAATGTGATGCAATTTAGGGATTGGATGAGAGGGGTTCTGTATCAAAATCTATCAAGTATCTAATGTATTGTGTACACTACGTATGAACACGAACATAACTGTAGTATATCACAAATTGTAAGTACAATGTATAGCATCACCATAAGTTCTTACTACAAAAACTCACTTACTAATCTTGGGGCTGCCATACTTTCATGGACGTACCCGACACGAGTAACATGCACAAGTTTGCATTCTGTAAACGATCGAAGAGACCCACCCGTGTGATCAACTCGTGCACGTAAACCCTGCAATTTGCGCATGTAGCCCACGCTAGCTACTTACATTATGTCCCGAAACTACGACAGTTACTGACAAGATAAACCAAATTCAAAATATGATTCCTAGATTCTCAAGCCAATTCATACGTCTACCTAACAAAATGGTTTCTCCGTTATATAAGAGCATCATAAAAATATTGCTGGTTATGTCTGCCAGTAGTATTGTCGTTACAGAATGCTTTTCCATTCGACTTGATTGGACAGAGTAGTAAGCATAAACCTAAGCTATCATACGCAAGTGTATCCGAGTACGGCAAGTAAGTTATGTTATAACACTTTTTATATCCAACACAGTAAAGAACATCGTAATGTTATGAGATAATAAAAAAAAAGCCCTCGCGAATATTATTACTATTGTCGGATACAATTTTCTTCCAAAGCCAGCTTAAAGCAGTAACAATTATGCATTACGCTCTTGCTGTACTTCGTAGTGTCATCTGCATTTATGAAGATTTATAGTAACTACAAACTTATTGTAGCCGAAAGCGGCAACGGTCGGCTCCTTAACTTTAATACGAAATAATGTTTCTGATAAAATAACTTTAAACTAAGTAAAATATTGCACAAGTTGAAGATACGCTCTGCTTATTACGCTGTAAAGTCTTGTGAAATATATTTGTTATATTTTACAAATTTTAGAGCCTCTAAACAAAGTATGAATATACATTTTAATGAGGAAATATAGTGGTTTTATTTAACTTACTATGGGTAAATCAGAAGTTAAACAACACTTACATATGTTATAGTTTAACTATTCAAATATAAACCAAGGTGATTCAAGATTTGAATGGACAAACATTAAAGGGATTAAATATAATGACCATCTAAAATACTAATTGCACAGCAAAATATGCTTACCGAAAATACTAATTGTACAGCAAAATATATTTAAAGAGATCAAACTAAGTCTAGAAACTAACATAATCTAACCCTTCCGAGACGGAATGATATACATAAAGAAAAAAAAATCCTACCTTTGTGTGGTAATATTCCTAATACTTTATTAAGGTCATCGCCCTCTCTACGACTACCCAGTTTATGATATAGCGTTCCCCTACACCAACCGTATAGGTTCTACTAGGGGAGCCGCTGTACCTTCCAGTGCCCGAGAGCACATTCCGGGACCAGTTATAAACAGGTCTTGTCCCCAAATCTCGACTCTCCACCCTAACCTCAGAGATCCGGTTCTCGTAAACGAGCTACCACGTGCCCAAGTGACACTACCTATTCTCCAGATAGGTACCGGAGCAATAAAGCCGCTCACCACCCGCAACTCAGGGAGTTGCTAACGAAAATCTCGCTGAAGCCGACGGAGAAGCCGCCTCCCATATCTCCAGTATGGTACCGGAGCTGTGTAAGGCACGCTCACTTCCCGACGTACATCCGTACGCCTACCCAAATAGGCCTATAAGCCGGGTGTAGCCCGAGTCACTCCAGCTATGACTCTTACGTGCTGAGCAGGCAAGCGCCCGAGATGCGTTGCGGCAGTGAAACCACACTGCCACTTCGCTAAAGGAAACTCCGTGCCTCATGCGACCGACTAGTTCGCATTGGCCGTGCCTGAGTCCGACGCTCGAACGCAACGTGTCGTCCTCAGCGGCCAATCACATACCCCTGCGAGTCTAACACCAATGTCAGGCACCGCGCACTCTAGTCAGCGGTCGATAGAACACGCCTTTCGAGGCGCAGTGGGCTTCCTGACCCCGCAGTACCTTGGTCCAAAGGGACCCGTAGTTCTCCCTCTGAAACCCTATCTACTTGGGTCCTGTAAATAGGGAGCAAGGTATAGCAGCTACCATGTAATTCTTCTGCAAAATAGACAAGCGAACTGGCATTCAACTCTGCCTATGTGCCCAAAAACCCGCCGCACAATACTAACCAAATATTTTCTTATGAAAACTTTTGAGTCCTGCTTTCCTTTGTATCCGTATTAGCAGTAAAATTTTATAAGTATAACTTGTCTTCGTTTAAAAAATATGTTTCCTTTGTTTTCTTATCCGTTGCTGTACATTTATAAATGAGGTTACGAATAAATACAGAATTTCGCTGTCTTCGGTACGCTTATGATAAATAGGTAACCAGCTAAATGCCCTCGTTTGTGCTAGACATTCGCTAAAGGACCATGCTTTATCTAAAAAAATGTATCCCATATGTCCATATATTAACTTTTAGACCTTATTACGACACTTTTTTCGATAGTATCAATTCATTGCCCAATTTCATGCATGGATGTATAAAGAATTAGAATTAGACAACGACTAGAGGAGAACTTTGATCAAATAATACAATAATCTATAATGCTAATGAGATATGTACTTATAAAATCTATCTTATCAAGATGTATAAATATATTAGACTGGTTCGAAATTACAGTGCATTCATATAAATGAATTATAATTTATGTCTACAAGTTATTATTTTAAATAAAATATTACTTTGATACGTCTACAATGTATTTACAAATAAAGAAGTGCAATGGGTGCATTGGATATTACGAGAAATCATTACGGTATATTGGGGTTGCCAATAGCTCACTATGAGTCACGTGGCCTTTTGCTGATACAAAATAAATTCTAATATAAATATAGTATTATTTAAATGTATAACATTTTATAACGTTTAGTACAATTCAGCAGTCATAAAAATTGGTTCAACGTCTCGTCATACTGATGTTATTAGCAATTTTATGGGTGAATTAACATAATACTGACAATAAATGAGCTAATAGGTCCAAAGATTTAAATAACGCACACGTCTTGAAGCGAGACAGGCATTATTTATGTACAAATGTACGTAGTTTTATTAGACAAGAACTAAATAATATCAGTTGTATTTGTTTCGTACAATTATTAGAAGACAATATACTAAAACAGAGCAGCTAGAAAGTATTGCTAGTACATTTTAGCGGCACTGCTCTGCTATGTTTTGAGTTTTTATAGCTGACTACACTAATATTTATTAGCACGTGGCGCCAGATTATCGTGTCAACAAAATCCATAACAATGTATGTGACAGTTTTTAGTGTGGGTTCGTTTCGAGCCGAAGAGAGGCCAGTTACACATTGTTACTGTCTACCGCGAGATTTATGGGCAAACGGTCTCACCGAATCGCAGAGCAGTTTTCGACCCTTGCAAAAGTTAAAGACAGTTAAACTTAACCCCCCGTGAGGTCTATCCCATTTCGAGTGTTTTCTTTCGATATAAGATGCGGATGTACTTAACGACGCGTTCGGAGAGACTTTCTGTATATAAAAATTATGTAATATTCCTTGTATGAAATATCGTGTTCGTTTCTATCTTTTCTGTGGAATATCTCCGTTTAAGATATACATACTATATTTTTTGTGGAATATCTTCGTTCAAGATATATGTATTGGATGTTGGTATTATATCAACACTATAAGACGAATTATTGATACGATATCTTGATTGGGCGACCAGATCATTTTTACACTTACCTAATTTGGGAAAGGCGTTCTATAGTGGACTACAATAAATGCATATCACGATGATGATTTTAATATTAAACCGCATCCGAAACACTGTTAATGCTATCATATCTTTTGAAAGCCTCTCCTACCTTTTCTCTGCTATCATATTTTATAATGTAATTTTATTCATGCATAAGCACAGATAAATTAAAGATATTATATTTGTCAAATAGTTAATATTTAAGCCAAATTTCATCAAAACCTTTTTAACGGTTTTTGCGTGATAAAGTCATAATAATCCAAATCTTGAAATATTCCAATTTGTAAGCTTACAATATTAGTAAGATCTCCTAGGTTGACCTGTTTCTAAATCTGTTAGAGTGCAGTGCAAAAATGTAATCGTAACAAGCATGTAGGAAGTTGTACATATGGATAGTTTAAACGTTGAGTACGGTCCATTAGGTTCACGCCGGCTTGGCGTCGACCACACTATCGATCTCAGCTAATGTTCTCTAGTTTTTACTGTATTACGCAAAAGTGTTTAGTAAAAATGAGAGCAGATATAAAGGACTAAAACATGATCATTTGAAACTTGGTGTTATTTATTTAAACACGGACATTGCCTTCATTATTTATGAATTAGTTCGTAATTAACTAAAGAACAGTGAACTACAAAGCCATGCGATATATGCATGGACACGCCGCCCTCGCCGTTTGGTTATACAACATTTAACTATTGCAGCATTAGCAAGCTCTTTTATGGCATTAGAAAGCGATCTGAAGTCGTACTGCATCATCATGCACAAGAACGAGAGAGCGAATAATAGTGTATAGATTTGTCTTCTTCCCACGCTACGTAAAACAATGCTTTAAGAAATAGGTACACGGCTTTGAGCTGAAGCTGTAATTGAAAAATATTCGGCAAAAGTTTCAGCGTTCAAAATAATATAGGCTACAACGAAAGTTTTACTGAAAGTCTATATCACAAGAATTTTAATAGAAACCGTCACGGTACGTTATTTCAAGGACGGGGCTAATATTAAACCGTTTTGTGGGAAACATCACGTGCCCGTACCGGGTACAAAACAGGCAGATATTTCAAAAGAAGTACTGCCCTGTGATTGGTTAAAATTCTCGATTTACCTCGATTTGTAATAAAAATTGACGCTCACACAGCGTTCTTAAAATAATGGAAACTTTGTATCGATATCCAATTAGGTTAATTACCTCAACTAGTATTAACAGACAAAGTACAATTGATCGTTCTTTTCGCCCATTTAGTGTCAACATTATTTGCTTTTCAAACGTTATACACTAAAGTCATTGATACTGTTACATGCTTAACAATAGAACAAAGCTCCTCAAACATACCTTAGAGGAGATCTCGCAACATGTAAGCGCTAACTTGGCGTACAATTTAGCTCACCACATAGCTGAAATGCAAGCTCTATCAAAGAGATCTTGTAACTTGCTTGTATTAATTCAAACTTAGGCAACCGTCTTTCATCAACATCTGAACATAATTAGAGCAGAATAACTATTTTCTGTCCACAAAAAAGTATTCAATAAAAAGTAAAAATATTCGATGGACAGCTAAGTAAGGACCGAAAATAAAATGATTTGTTTTGATTTTCAGTGTTTTTGATAGCAATTTATATTTTGTTATAAAGTTATTTTAACCATTTATACTGGTCCCTAGTTGTAGTTAGAGATCTGTCTGTCAAGTCTGTCAAACACAGACTTGTATTTTAAGCGTGTTCATTAAATTTTGCGATAGCCTAAGAGATTTAAATTAAGTTAAAGAATGGCCATTGCTAACATTTTATACAAAAAGCTTGATGATCTAGCATCAGGAAACACGTTCTTGCTTTGAATAGAAAAACCACGTATTAAAATAATTAAAACACATTTCAGCTATCACATGGTAGGTCGCGCTAATAACAAACCTGTGATAGAGATGTAACCATATAGACATCAAGGTATCTATGAAGTTTATTAAAATTTAAATATATTTTTATTATTACTTATAAATAATATTGCCCACCCATGAACTAAAGATTTAGTTAAAACTTTCTAGTAGTAGTAGGAATGTGTTTTTGAAATAAAGAAAGTAAAAAGAAAATCTGCCACGGTGGCGCAGCGTTAGTGATTAACTGTGCATGATGTGACTGTGTATGAGTTTTCTGATTCGATTCCCGTATCGAATGTTACTAGGAATGAGGAGTAGACATAAAAAAACTTCAAATATCAGTAGCTCAAACGGTTTGATATCATTTACTTACTTATAAAATAATTGTTGTCAATCATATCAAACACTTCCTAGTAAAAATATGTCAAAAGCGAATTACACGCACGAAACTCCACCAAATTGCATGGTAGTCTATTCAATGGCAAATAGGGAAATTGACATATCGAATGCGATGCTGGCATCAAATTGGGCTAAAAGCTGTTTATCAGCTTCTGTGTTAAACCAATGTTGGTTTAACACAGAAGCTAATAAACAGCTTTTAACCTAACCTTATAAATAGCGTATACACGCAGTAAAATCGCCAATATACGGGCAGCCAGATAATCTCAATAACAAGTCGCAGGCAGACCAAGCAGGCAAGTCATCTTAAAAATGTAAGTGATTTGAATACTATTCAGAATTCTTGTAATATAACTAATGTTTTACTACAGCCACGTTCGATAAATTTGCAGTACAAAGTACTCCCTTTTGTTAACCTAAATGAGCAGTATAAAAATATTTTCTCCTAAAATACTTTGAGCATAATCAAGAAGCTGCAGATGAAAGCTTATGCAATATATTTCGACTTAATATAAAGAAAATGCCATCTAAATTCAAGTATTCGAGAATATATTAACAAAATATGTTATTATACCGACGTAGGCAATGCATTAGCTCGTTTCTCCATGATCTCAAACAGAACTCCTAAAACAATAAAAATAATTCGATATTGGAGAAGCTTAATCGGCGTTCGCATCCCTTGCAGTCCCAGCCTTCTTGTTGTTCTGAATCGACGGAGCGGCAACCGCATCTGCGGGATTCTTATGCAAAATCGATGTTTTTATTACTCTTTTATGGTCTCCACAGTCTTTCAGCCAAATTGAGAGCAAAAGGAGGCGTGAGAAAATTCATTCTCAAGCCAAAGCATTTCTTTAATTAAGCAGACTCGTTTATTTTTCACTTAACGACCGACAGTTTTCGATGTAAATTGATGTCTCTGTTGTATTGCTGGCGTATTTTGTGATTAACATTTTGATGGTCAGGTAAATTGTCGTTGTAGCAAATATTAACTAATTTGTTATTTATTTAGAGATTACTTATTTTATTAGTTTTTAATCATCGATAGTAATCGATGATTAAAAACTAAATAGTAATTTATAATAATATTTAATTTTGATACTTAAAAAGTTATTACAATCGTACTTTTATTGTATATTGTTCGTTGTGCTATAAAAGTTGACAAGCGAATTTGTCTAGGTAACTAAGCAAAGCCTAGCTATCTACTAATTAAAATAATTAGTAACAAATTCCTCCTCAAGTTTGAGTATGGTTGTAAGCATTGCGTCAATTCTTATGGCCAATAAAGCTCTTTAAGGTAGTCTTTACAAGTCACAAAGTAAAAGCTTTCTATTCTCAAAACAAACAATATGCTCTCTTAAAATACAATTTTTATTGTGATCATTTTCTCAGTTATATGTTTCTGTCTTATAAAACCGCAAAACTGGATTTTTTAAAATAATATTTCTTAGTTCCACGTTGCTTTATGTGAAGAATATGAAAATAAAATTTATGCAGTAGAGAGTTTGTTTAAATTTACCAGGCTCTATTTTAGAACCGAGGAGAACAGACTTCTCTTGTAAATAAGCGTAGATATATTTTTTAATATCATTTAGTTCCCTATTTATTGCCACGATTACACTCAAAGGAACGAAAAGAAACGTTTTCTACTCAAACTTACTAGTACAGTCGGGCAAGAAAGTGGTCTACCAGTTTTGACATAAGTTTCTGTGAGATCTAATTATCGCTAAGGTTGACTTTTCTAGCGGACTGTAAGAGATCTTAGACAAGAAAGTGAGTTGTTGTTACCTGTGATAATTCAAACTTGACACATGGCGTAATGTAAATATAATACATGATAAAGAGAGGAATGGTCACTATCATAATATTATTACAGGAGAAATCGGCCTTGTTGTTTCATGACGTTCAAATGAACCACAACCGTAGGGCGGTAGACCACATTTTTGGCGGACTATACATAGGCTATCTAAACTATGTATCAGATATATTATTCATTAAATTAGGTATGTTGATATGTCATTTATTTTTAAGAAATAATTAGCTACTAGCGTCAGCCGTGTCTACTTTATAGCAAATACATATGAACACACATCTTGTCTTTACACATCATTATTTTCATCTTAGCTTTTATTAAGCTACATACAAACAAGTTATTTTCTTCACCGTAAGCTATATTAACCTAAAATAAATTTAAATTGCTGCAAAGCAAAAGCTGCTAGACATATGATTTTATCAAAAGAGCCTTTTTGCTACCTCCGGGGCTTACCACCATCTTTTGCATAACAATGTTTTTTCAAGAAAGCTTTCTTTATTATTTGTAATACCTAATTTTACTTTAAAACATACCTTGACATAAAACAATAATTTTAAGCACTAGGAAATAATTAATTGTCTAACTTGCTAGAAAAGGTAAGAAATAACGCGGTATGAACTGTATAGCGTTAACTTTTTTTTATGTTCTTCCAAATCGTACCTGGGCAGAACAATTTTACTTCTTGCGTCACTGATATTGGAGTCAGATTTCAAGCATTGCTGTAGAGAACAGCTTACGAAATTTTCTACTTGAATGTCTATACTGCTACATGTTTTAAAAGAGATAATTTTTGTTTATGTATTAGAAATAAAATATCACTATTAATAAATATTTATTTTGTGTATTACAATATTGCTTCTTTAACTTATCAATAATAATTGTTAAAACCTATTTTGTCTGGCCGCAGGTGTGCCGATACCACTCAGTAGTTTAATAGATTGGACTACAACAAAAATCTATTTATTTTAAAATTGACATTACTTTTTGTACTTTGACACACACACACACACTCGCAATAAAATAAAGCAACATATCTATTTATATTCAGACAGGGTAACACTTTAGTCAATAAGATTCCTATAGAAAAAAACTATAAGCGTATTCTCCCCAAGACACTTTTCTCCTGAAAATACGATAATATATATTCCGTTTTTAATTCCTGGTTAGCATGGAACAAACTTATTTTCTTTAAACGGTCTGTATTCTTCATTATTTTTTACTACGACCCTAAGGGTAAGCTCGTGAATTGCTATTGAATTTGATTTAAATGATTATAATCGTAGCAGAAAATTTTTAATATCAGCGTAACGAGAAAGCAAAAATTTATCACCTGAAATTAATTCTTCCCTCAATAACAAATTGTCGTTATTATTTATAGCAATTATTGTTACACTTATGTAAAGATAGTCTTTAATTTTTGAAAATCAGAGTAGTTGCTTGCATAAGCTTGTTTTTTGTCTTTGTACTTATTACGAGAAAGATTCTTATTATTTTATTTAAATGTCTGCACGAAATTTTATAGCTATAATTTAGAGCCTACAGCCTGGGTATCTCTCTTAACGAGCTATTTTCCATGTTGATTGGACTTGTGTACCCTTGACGATCAAAGTGTTTGCTCTTGTATTAGCTTGCCAACCCTTGCAACGCTTGTGAGTCTCTAGAGAAGGGTCGGCTGTTGCTTTCCATCCCAAAGGTCGTTTTTAAAGTAGTTGGATATTTTTTCATGTTCCTTCATCCGTTTTGCTCTAAGCCTATAAAATTACTGTACTGATCTGAAAAATAAAATACGTGTAGTAGTTTGACAAAAATTTGGTTATTTTTAAATCATTGTGGCAGATTTGACTTAAACATAATCTACTATAAATATAATGTTAAGACCCGCGTAGTGTGTCATGATTTAATTAATAGTTAATTTATCTATAACATATCAATTTCATGTTAGATGCCTGTAATCGTAGTCTAACATTTCTGTAAATTGAATACCGTGTTCTGTACGTAGATGATGTAGCTCTGATATCCGACTCGGTTGCAGATTTGCAAAATGATTTTAACCATTTGCTGAAATCTTTTGAAGACAATGGTCTTTTTTTTTTTTTTTTTTTTTTTTTTACGTGGGGGAATGCAATGACGCATATCCCTCCGCGGGGGCGGGCGGAGGGATTATGTCGGACTCGCCGGGGTAAAAGAAGATGGAAAAGAAATAATGTACCTCCCGGAATACCGACTAAACCTACCACGGTGTTCCTCAACAAAACCACTATCGGCGGGGCCGCGCGAATCGCTTTCGCATGCGGTCGCGACCCCGCCGAGGTTTCGGCCCGCCGTATGAAACGGCAGGCCACTACACAAAATACCTACCCAAACTAGGCACTTCCGACATTATAAAAACCCTACTGTCTCCCCCCTAGAGGGGAGACGGACTCGACACAGAGGCGCGCGTGGGACCACGCACGCCGCCTCTCGGACCTGGTGCTGAACGGATAGCGGGCAGGCCCACAAAGCCCGCTACCCCCAGGTCAAACCTCAGGGTGGCTGGAGGTCATCGCGCGCCCTCCGGCGCCCGGCTCTGCGGTTGGGGAGAGGGTTTAAACGCTCCCTCTCCCGCTCCGCCGCCTCCTTGATGGAAATTACTTCCTCACAGAAGGAGGCGACGGCGTTCCACGACCTCTCACTCCGGACCATAGACTGAACTACGGCCGGGAGCGAGAGGACAACCGATCCGACTGCCGCGATCAACTCACGGCGCTGCGATGCCCAGGCGGGGCAAATCGCCAAAGTGTGCAGCGCCGTGTCCTCTATAACGTCGCGGCAGTCGCCGCAGTGGTGACAACCGGGCGTCTCTTGCCGGCGTATACGACACAGGAACTGGCCAAAACAACCGTGGCCAGTCAGTACCTGTGTCAGCCGGAAGAGCCGGTGAGGGCGCCATGCCGCCTCTCCAGCCACTCCTCAAAAACGGGACTTACCGCCACGATCGTGGAGTGCCCGGCACTGGGGTGCACAAGTCGCTCCTTCCAATTCGCCACTAGGACCTGGCGGAGCTCGGACCTTGCCGCCTGGACAGCGGGAAAACAGGTCCTTCGCCCCGAGCTAGCGCCTCCTGGCGCCAACGATAGAGCGACGCCAGGAGCGTCGCTTCCAGGTCCCATGGCATCGATCCGGCGAAGACAATGGTCTTAAAATAAGTCGCAAAAAGACAGAGCATATGTCCTGCATATTCGACGGCATCACGGATGTGAGTGACATAAAGTTCTATATAGACTATCATTTTAAATACTTGGGATCAATCATCAGCAATGATGGAAAGATTGATAAAGACGTAACCCACAGAACAACCACGGGATGGATGAAGTAGAGACAACTCACAGGCGTAATGTGCGACAAAAAGATGCCCTTTCAAATTAAAGGTAAACTGTACAAAACAGCAATAAGACCCGCTATCCTACACGGTACAGAGTGCTGAGTATCTACTAAACAACATCTGTCCAAACTGCACACTACAAAAACGCGCATGTTACGCTGGTCAGCGGGTGTCACACTGATGGATAAGGTGCGGAACGTTCACATCCGCGGTAGTTATAAAGTTGCACCCATCGCCGAAAAAGTCAAGGAGAGACGCCTCCGCTGGTATGGGTACATACTCCGCGGCCTAGAAGATCACATGGTGCGAGTAGCTCTTGACTTACCCACGGCGACTCGACGCCGGGGTAGACCACCCGCCACCTGGCTGACAAAAGTCCAAAAGGACATGCAGGAATTTAGAGTAGGTGCCTCAATTGCTCAACACCGGCAACAATGGAAGAAGCAGACAAGGAGAGCCAACTCCAGATGACGAGACAAGGCTTAGGAAGATGATGATGATGATGAATACCATTTTGGTTGACTAACATCTTATAGGTAGTGAGCCTATTTTCTATTTCTAGGAAGCAATATCGTTCTAATCCACGTATAAGATGCAGTTAACATTGTGAATGACGGCAATATTACCCGTTTCTAGTTAAATTAAAACTATAGACAGGACTGAGAGAGGACCAAAACATGGTTGCACGAATAGTGTAGTGAATTATTATGGATTACTTGATCAGTGTACCAATAAGCCAAGTATATGTACGTCTGCGTAGTTTCAACATTTGTTAAGTATAAAATACTATCTCTAAAGAAAAGGATTGCATAACAAAATATTTATCATCTTGGTGTTTTATGGAGCTTTACAGCTGAGTTCACTATTGCCTATTTGCCTAACATAATATTAAAAGCTGAACAACAAAACTATGCACTTGTTATTTTTGTAATTTGCAATTTGCAATGAACTACGAACATAACACGACCAATATTTTTAATATATAATTACTATTTATGTATATATATAAACATGACATAGATATTATAAGAAAAGTATTTAATTTACCTAATTCACAAAATGAACGCAAAATAATATCTTAACATAAGGACAACTTGAAACTACAATTATTTTAATGTGCAAACAGACGCAACTGGCTGCAAATATTCCTAGACGTATACGACGCAAACTGCAATGAACTTCATTTATCGAATAGACGCATCAATTACCTTTAATGCATTGCGATGTGCTGTCGTGCTCCAACAGATCTGTATCTCACGTTGTGTAAATGTGTGACGAGTTATGATAATCGACGTACGTGAAACAGGGACAAAATTACATTAGTGTTTATACAGTCGCTTCATGTATTTCATCAAAATTGTGCACGATAAATAAAGCAAGGTGTAATACCTACTTGTATTACACATTACATTATTTATTACAAGGTAACCTATTGAGTAGCAGCAGCACACCGGCGGCCAGATGCAGTAGGTTTTTAATTATGCAATTTACAGGTTTAAAATTATTCTGTGTTTATTTTTTGCTGGCTAGAAATTGAAATGAAAAAGGTTCTTCCAATTCTAGGAATACACATATAATCTATTTACTAATGTAGCATATGATCAAACTGGCAAATAAAATAAAAGTAAAAATTAATTCAGGTAATCTATATTACAAAGAAAAATAAAAACTGCATCTATAATTTCTCCATAATAATGATTTATTTTATTATTTCAATAGTTTATGCATTACTAAACGGAACAATCTCCAATTTTATTTATAAATATAACTGATATTCAGATACTAAAACTGGACAGAGCTTGAACATCAGACGTTATTTTAAAAGCTGTGCTTTTCACACCGCAATTCGCGTCGTACGCGATATAATAATATCACTTGAATCTAATTGCACAACCACAGTGCTGTTCAATAATATCTGATGTGTTTGCCGGAAGACAGATGTTTTTTATTGGGACTGAGACTTCCAATAATATATATAATCGAGGAAAGTACAGCAGGATGATTGTGGCTGTTGTTTATACAGACTTTAGATCAAGGGTAGCTGCGAATAAAGGCTAGTGACATCTATCTTCAATCACTACACATTATAAAACAATGTCCCCCACCGCGTCTGTCTGTTTGCGATAAACTCAAAAACTACTGAACGGATTTTCATGCGGTTTTCACCAATAGACAGGTTTAGGTGTATATTTGGTTAAGGTTTGGTAATACCCGTGCGAAGCCGGTATTATAAATAGAAAAATGTATTTTAATTGTACAGTCTCTGAAAATACTAAACCGATTGTAATATTTTTTTGACTGTTAAAAAGTTCTTCATTCAGACATAACATAGGCTATCTAACATCACGGGGTAAGCTAATTATAATATAACACAACAACATTTTATTTTTCGGAACCCGTACTGTTACGCGTTGATAAATTATAATAATATGTAATAATATTTTACCACATACACACAACATCATCTAGCACAAACTAAGCAGAGCTTGTAGGTACTATGGGTACTAGACAAACTTTTTTTGTAAATACATACATATAATACATAGAAACACCCAGACCAAGACAAACATCCATGTTCATGCACACAAATGTTTGACTTGTGCGGGAATCGAACCCGCGACTTTGGGCGTGGCAGTCGGTTACACTAACCACTATGCCATCGAGGCCGACAATTATGTCGTCATTCGTTATTTATAATGTAGTGTCCGAATTAGGTACCTGTTGATATGTACAGTCGTATATATGAAGAAGAGACAAATTACTCGAGATCAAGCGCGCAGTGGCAAATACCCAAGAGTTAGGAAATTTGTAAACTGTACCACTGATATTTGCATATGAGCTGCACTGTAATCAAAGCATCATTCATCGTTGCTCGCTAGAGATGATTATAAATTCTTACTAGCATTTTCTCGCGGCTGTGCTCGCGTAAAAGTAGAATAAGTTATGTGAGTAACATCACTTTTAAAATAAAGTATAGCCTATATTACTCGTTGATAACATGACTGAATGATGAACTGACTTCCGGAAGTTATATGACTTTTCGAAATGATGTGCGTATTGATTGACAATTATCGCCTGCTCCGTGCCTCGGAGAGCACGTTAAGCCGTCGGTCCCGGTTGCCATGAACATCTATGGCAGTCGTTTTTGGGAAGTCAGTGCCCTATAATATCCTGACACTGGTCTAGCCTTAGGGTATCGTTAGCCTTCGGTTTGCGGAGGTCAGGTGTCAGCCGCTCCATGTAAAAAATGATATCCAGTCGAATCCGGTTAGACTAGAAAAGCCGATCTCAAGTGACTTGGAAATAATAAAGGCTAGGTAGAAGAAGAAGAAGAAGACTCGTTGATAACATAGCTGTCTAATAGTGACATATATTTTAAATCGGTTGAGTAGATTTTGAGTTAAATTCCTACAAACAAAGAAACAATCAATTAAATCATTACTTTTTATAATATTAGTATAGCATTAGTATGCATACACAATGTAATTTTTTAAATAGATATCATAATCTATTCTAAATACATATGTTGACCTTGATGGCGTAGTGGTTAGTATAACCGACTGCTACGCCTGAGATTGCGGGTTCGATTCCCGCACTAGTCAAACATTTATTCTTTGTATAATATGTATGTATTTACTAAAAAGAGTATATATGTATGTTTATCCATTGTCTTGTACCCATAGTACGAGCTCTGCTTAGTTTGGGCTAGATGGTGTTGTGTGTTTGTGATAGAATATTATATTAAATTATTATTATTCATTAACATTTTATTCACTTGTAAAGTCTTGGAATGCCTTACTTAATTAAAAATGAATTGTGTCCTGCCACCGGTGTGCCGCTGCAGCTATATGGATTAATTTACAAAGTACTTTAAAATTGACTATTCGAATGCCGTCTGACAAGTTATAAATAAGCTTCTTAGCAGAAACTGATTTCCATAAATCAATGACAACCACATTATATTGTATAGTCATAAATAAGCGCTCGTGAGCGCATAAACAAAGAGACAATATGACTGCTTACAATTTCATATAATTATTAGGCAATGCCATTCATAGTAATGATTATATTGTATTTAAAGTAATTTCATTTAAATTTGGGGTTACACTTTATTTCTAGAATGCACTATCCTATGAAGTCGCTTTCGTACAACACTTTGGACAAGATAATACGCTTTGAGCCACTGCAACAATGGACTTTGATCAGTTTGCTCCAATTTTAATGAAGAAAAGCCACAGCAACTACAGCCGGGGACTTGAGAATATTCGTTATTGCTTTAGTTTTAGCCAAAGCTCTCTGGCTAATTCCACTAAATACCCGAGAGATTTGGTTAAAACTTACCTAAATATCTTTCAAAGTTATCAAATAAACAAGGACCGTTTTTGAAGCAGAAGTTAAATTTAATATTTTATAATTGATTACTCATAAATTAAAGGCGATGCCAAATGTGTATAATGAAATTTAAATTTAAATTAATACTAAAATTGACTGCGCTGATGGTGCAGTGGTTTAAGTGGTCGCCTTGCCACCACTGCGCCGAGTGTTGTGGGTTCGAATTCCACGCGGGACAAAAAATTGTGTGATCTGCAAATGGTTGTTCTGTCTGTTCCATTTGAGTGTTTTTGTGTCTGTTCCTTGAATATTTGTAATGTCCTCCGTGACACAGGAATAATTTCTAGGAAGGGGGAAGTCCCTTTAAAAAAACTAGCGGTCGCCTAGTGGTCATAATTCAACCAAAATTCATAAGTTTGCTACTTTGTTTTCTTTATTACATATAAATAAGGTATAGGTAACCATAGTTACAAAGAATTCTACGACGTCAGACGAACAATGTCGAAATACTACGAACGCGATTCGACTGCGTGTGTCAAATGTATGGTTGCGTGCGTGTAGTGCTTTTTCATTAATTTAATGTATTTCTAATGCATATTTTATAAAAATGTTAGGATATATAGAAGGAGGGGTCTCCTTCTCCATATAAACTTTAACTGTGCCAAATGTCATACTTCTCCGTCCGCGCAATTTTCGTTAAAATGTGTACAAAGTTTTTGCTTCACGTATTAATACATAGATTACGATTCTTACGACCGTAAAACTGGAAGAAATTGACAGATGGATAAAATTTATAATAAACATTATTTGGGATGATACGCCAGTAAATAGTCAATCATAAAACGAATTTTAAAAACACCTTTTCAAAACAAATTTTGTCTCTTATTATGGTATTATAGATATTGATAAATAGATACATATTACCAAATGCACCTGGTATATAACACATATTGAAAAAGGCATATTGACTCGGCTATATTAGTTTTAATGAAATCGTTTAAAGTATTTATTAACATATACACCGATCAGATACAAGTAAAACTTGATGGCTCAATTAGCAGAATTGTTGTAGTGGTCACTCCGTCACCACGCGCGGAGTGTTCCGGTTCAACGAAGAGATAGAGAGATTGACTGCACAGATAGTTTGGGAAGAGTGTTGTGGGTTCGCTGTGAGCCACAAATAGATGCTCCGAGTCTGGATGTTATTTGTGTCCGTTGTTTGAATGTTTATATAGTCCGCCGCAACACAGGATTTATTCCTAGTGCGGCAGTAATCGGACTATATAAAAAAAAATTATACGCTTTATTTACGAAACACTATAAGATAATCTTCAAATATACCTTTAAATAACGTAAGAACTTATGATGTGCTGAACTTAAATCGGAACAGAATCCGCTTCTGACGTCATATTCTAGTTTAACAAACATTGCACTCTTTAATTTAGAGGAGCTTTAGTCATACATACGAGGAATGTAAGAGTTAATTTATAAAATTATATTCATAGTTCTTTACAAAAACTAGCATAGGGTGAATATTGTTATCAAGTAATAATAATATAATATCAGCCTCGTATATACAGTGTCCGGTAATTAACGTGTCCGGTAGATAACCTTGAAATGTCTTATAGTAGAACTGAAGGCCGTACAGTAAAATGAAAAAATAAAAGATTCTTTCATATTTTTTTCTGAACGGCCATCAGTTCCACTATGGGACATTTCCAGGTTATCCATTAATTACCGGACACCCTGTATACTGTCCAACTTCTGGGCACGGGTCTCTCAGTGTGTGAAGGATTAAGCTATAGTGCACCACGCTGGTCCAGTGCAAGTTGGTAGACTTCACATATATTCAAGAACATAGTGGAATTCTACAGACAGAATATACAGGTTCAAAAAAAAAAATCTCTTATGTGAAGCACACGAAGTTGCGTGGGTCAGCTAGTAATATAATATCAGTCCTGTATTAAACTGTCCCACTGCTGGGCAGGGGCCTCTTTCCAGTGTGAGAAGGGTTACGCCATAGTCCACTACGCCGGTCCAATTCGGGTTGGCAGACTTCACTTACCTTCAAACGATGAACATTATATATAACTCTCAAATATACAGGCTTCGTCAGGATATTTTACTTTACCGTTAAAGCAAGTGATAATTAACTAATTAATATGCACATAACTTCAGAAAGTCAAAGGTTCGTGCTTTGGGATCAACACCGAAACCTCTACGTGGCAGTCCAACGATCACCCACTACGCTACCGCTGCTTTTTTCCATACCTCAAAAAGAAAAACGGAATCTTCATAGGATCAATAAAATTTGTTGTCCGTCCGTCTGTTTGTCAACACCCTTTATCTCGTGAATGAGTGGATGTATTGAGTTGAAATTAAAATGATATACTCAGGTCTACAGTTTCTTGAAGCTGTAAAAAAATCAAACTTCTAAGTTAACGTACAAGATACGGCCGTTTATACCACAAAAAACGTATATGGGGGACACTCTCAAGGGAATAAAAATTTATAGCGTATTTTTCGTTGACCTAGAACTATGCAATTTGGTAAGTAATACCGTCTTATACTACAAGTATAGGGGAAAATCTGAAAACTAAACATTTTAATTAATTAATTAAATCATAAAAATCATAAATATTTATGCAAGGACAATTTTTTTTATAACATGCACCTACAAATTTGTTCAGTACCCACGGTGGGTGAGTCCGACTCGCACTTGTCCAGATTTTGTCTTGCTTTCAACGACTAATGTTATATTTAACGAATTTAGTTTAATAATATCTGCTTTATTGTAAATTTAACATTTTCATATAATGCTTTTAACGAGGGCGTAATATGTAAGCACCGATGCGTGATGCATATCCTATCAATAAGAAGCACTTTGCTTCCACATTTATATAATACCTACTAGGTTTTCCCGTGATTGTTTACACGATAAATCTTATCTGTATCATTATTTGCATACTAGCTTTTGCCTGCGTCTTCATCCGCGTAGTTACTTTGAACAAAATTTTTAAGTTTTTAAGAAACCTTATTGCAAATAATACTGATATAAATGCTGTGGTTTACCGAAAATAGCTAATTTTAACACATTTTTATAAGCTACGTTTTTGTTATTCCATCCTATGCCAAAACATAAAATTTTTGCGATTTCGTTACTCGTGAGCATGCCACTTAGAGATGCCCATGGGAAACAGTTTTGTTTATTATTATCGTAATTGCTGCTTTTAAGGGAATCTTTTAAACTGAAATGGCAAATCGGTCGGCATTATCTGAATATAAGGAATTAAAACGTTTTCTACTTTTGCCATTCTAGTCATGATTATAGCTTTTATTATATTGCATCCTAGATGAGTGATTTGTTGCCGTGTACCATTACATAGCCTTGGTGCGTCGAAATGTCTCATTAACAGAACTCGAATACCAACTTTCACCCTTAACTTATGGGAAGGCACTCCTGATAATTCTAAAGAGTTAAGAAACTCTATAGGGTACGATGTCACTTGTTCAGTGTCCATAATATTATCTAGTGAGAGGTACACGACAGCATCTCCCTCAACATCTGACATAATATGTTCGATTATCTGCCCTACTTTCTCATTTGTCGGCGCCATAATTAACCTGTCTCACAACCATTCTCGATTGCCCATACTTATTTATAGATCTGTAAATACATTATATTTAAATCAACTGTGCTATGGACAATTTGATAGAATTCACGTCTTAGTGTAATCATGCCGTTACTGTCTGTTAGCATACAATCTTCTCCGACTTTAAGAACAGCAGTCGCATATTTCCCTGCGTGAGAATCGTTATGTAGTTGTAGTCGCATATTTGTAGTAAGACAAATTTTTTTTACGTGTACATACAGACGCCTTCAAACAGCCTGTCGGTGTACCTCTAGTAATAACCGGCGGGGTCTGTCTAAAGTCACCAGCTAAAAGTACCACCATCCCTTCCCTGGTAGCTCTTGATATATTTCATGATGTGGTATAGTGCCTCGATTGCTCTTTTGTGGGACATCGTACATTCACCCCAACCAACAGCTTATACCGCTGCAAAATTTTTCAGCGCTCACCGCTTTTGCTAATGTTACAGACTCCCTCACTACGTCGCGCTGCACCGCCGCCGGCGCATCGTTTATTGTGTATGGCGCTTGGCGTGTCCTGCGCGCGCGCGACGTGTATATATTAAGACAGCATTTTTACTAATTATACAATGATTCCGATAAACATACGTATTCAAAAAAAATAAAACAGATTTGTTTGAGCTTCGAACGGGCCACGAACTTTCATCGCCTATTTAATCCCCATGTACGTCAAAATTTCAAAATCGCTTAAACTAATGATAGTTATTGCCTTCTTCTCCTTATTACAAATTCTCATGGTTTTATCTTCGATAATGACGAATTCTCGTACAAACTTTCATCACTTATTTCAACCCCTTCATGCCTTTTTTACAACTAAAGATAACTATGTCCTTTCCCAAGGTCTAGTCTATGTCTGTACCTAATTTAATCAAAATCAGTTCAGTGGTTTAGGCGCGATAATGACGAATTCCCATACAAACTTTCAACTTCAGCCCCTCCATACCCTTTTTTACAACCAAATGTAACCTATGTCCTTTTCCAAGGTCTAATCTATCTCTGTAGTAAATTGCATCAAAATCGGTTGTGGTTTAGGCGCGATAATGTCGAATTCCCATACAAACATTCATCCCTTATTTCAACCCCCACATGCCCTTATTTACAACAACAGGTAGCCTATGTCCTTTCCCAAGGTCTAGTCTATCTTTGTACCAAATTTTATCAAAATCGGTTCTGTGGTTTAGGCGTGAAAGTGTAACACACAGACAGACAGTTACTTTTGCATTTATAATATTAGTAAGCATAAGAAGAAGCTCGTTGATACACATAAAACATTACCTATGTAATACACAATCTAATCCTTTATAATTAATCTTTAATTACTGGGCGATGTATGTAGATAACACTTGCACCAGATTTTGAGCTAGATTGCACTGTGTGTGTACAATGTAGCTATGAAAACCGCATTTAATTTTATGCAGGAGTTTTTGCGTTACGTGTGTACAAACAGACAGACAGACTGACAATAAAAATTTAAAATAATATATATTACTTACGTGGACTATTAACAAACTAATTACGTGGACGTTACTTATTACTAACGTGGACCACACATCTTAATGTCCTCAAAGGCAGGACAAAAAAGCTTATGCGAGTCTTTAAGTCCTTAAGTAAGATTGCTAATGAAAAGACCTCAAAAATGGTATACTTTTCCCTCTGTCAATCGTATTTAAATTATTGCATAACAGTATGGGGTGCAGTAGGCAAAAGTAATATAATAAAAATTGAAAGAGCACAACGTGCACTTTTAAAAACGGCTCATGGCCGACCATACAGATACTCCACAAACTTGCTATATTCAGAGCTGGGATTGCTTAGGGTCCGACAGTTGTATATTTTATCTATTACTTTACGCTTTCATAAATCTGCCTTGAACACCGCTTTTCTTAATCGCTCTGGTAGGAGATTAAGATGGGATTTAATAAGATGTAACAAATCAATTGCTATGGGATCGTATAATTTTATGGGTCCCTTTATATATAGAAAACTTAATCTAAAATATGATATAGCCCACTTGTCTAAATATTGTTGCAAAAGAATAATATCCAATTGGCTACTTGAACTAGATTATGATAGCACGGAAGATTTATTAAAAAGCGTTCAGTAATAAGCGTTGAAGGTCCACTCAAAGTAAACTTGTACACACACGCGCACACACCGCACGCACACGTACACTAAACGCACACTACATATACACACACACACACACACACACACACACACATAAACACATACGCACGCACTATTTTTTTGTATTATCTTTTTTTGTAATCTTTATTTTTTTTACATTTTATTCCTTTTTTTTACCTTATTGTCTTATTTAACTACGGATTGAAAGAGACTAGATCCCACGACACAGGGTATACTAGTGTGGGGTCTAGGGAATATATAAATTGCTTGTGCCCTTTTAGAGACAATAAATTATTATTATTATTATGTTTCTCTTATCACAGGTACTTTTTAACATATTATATTAGAAAATACTTGGCCCTTTGGGAGGCTTACAAGGAGACATGGGTCCAACGTGAAGAGTCCCTTCGAGAGTTTTAATCAAAGGTGTGATGGAACACCTACAGCGGCACTAGCCGCAGCAGGCGTAGGACTATTGCTACGTATGGATTCTAATATATGGGCTATAGGTATGAGTGTTTGGTGGACCGGTATATTGCTAACTATGGATGAAAAACGGCGTCTGCCCTGAATACTCTAATAGCATCAATGCAATGGGCAGACGGTGACTTGCCAACTCCCTAGATGGGCCCCCTGATAAGCCACTATAGGCATACAAGCCAGCAGCAGAGGGCAACACCGGTGCAAGTGGCTAGGGGTGTCGAGCGGTGCGGCGCCGGTTTCACCATCACGGGTCTCGTGACAACGGAGACCCGGAGCGGGTTTCCCCGTAGTTATGCCCTTGAAAATGACACTTCCACCCCCAAGCATATAGCTCTAGCGGCCCCCCTCTGGCCGGCCGACCAAGGCAAGCCAGAGTTGAGAGTCCTACGGGCGCTCTTGAAGTTCCACCCCGGCCAACCAGTAACGGCAAGCCGGGGACGACGCCCTAACCGACTCTCTGAGGCATTCAGGACCGCAGTGTCGCCACTCACATTCAGCCCGCCACAAGCTGCCTTGCGGTTTGTGCGCTTTAATTTAACCTGGTGATACATTTTTTGTTTATATCACAAGGCGAAGGTGATAGTTTTAAAGCTAGTATACTGTGCCCTCCGATATCGCGTTAATCTCATGATGAGATAACGACTGTCCCAGAGGGGTATTTATTATTATTATATTGTGTTCTAAACCGTATAAAAACCACTCACATTTTTCTTTAATATCTTAACATATAATAAAGCTGTAACTGGTCTGTTCTGATTCTGTCTGGTTGTAACGGCGAACGGAAATATCTGCACGTCTGAGAGTCTCCACAATGTTCTCGAAGATATGTAAAGTTTGCCTATCTACACTGGGCTAGCGTGGTGAACTATGGCCTAACCCTTCCTACACTGAAAAGACGCCCGTGCCCAGCACATTTATATTTGAAAATATTTTATTAATGATTTTAAAATGGACTTTTATCAGTGAAGTCTTAAACAACTGAAAATATAAAAAAAATATATTGTAAAAACTGTTATGAATTTCGCGTCTTTACCAGCAATTTTTCGGTTTGTATGAAGCAAATCCGTAAAGTTGTGACATTCGTACTATTTCAACAATAATATTCATCCTAAATCCGAATTCGATGAAATTTAATATATACTATACTATAATATACTGCTGTTTGAGATTGGGTTAAGTATGGTTTGCTTTAAATTATAAAATTAGTTACTACCATGGAATTATGGTAAACTAAAGCAACGACTTCGGGCAGACGCTAAACGACCGGTTTTTAAATATAATTGTATAGAAATAATTAATGTAATAAATAACTAACACCCGGAAACAGTACTATTTTCTGGCTTAAAGGTACCCTATGTCCTTTCCTGTATTCCTGACATCGTGTATGCGTAATTTCACGATGATTGGTCGAGTAGTTAAGGAGTGAGAGTGTAACATACAAGCAAACTAACAAACTCACATTCGCATCTATAATATTAATTACAATTACATACATTTTGAAAATAATCATAGCATTATGTATAGAAAACAGCGTTTGGAATTAGAACAAACTTGGCTATTTCATAGGTAACGACCTAATATTTGAACTAGTGAGTGTACTTTAGACTTTAGTCAGCTCCAATTGTAAAGTTGAAGAGGAGATAAGTGCGGCATTTATATCTAATACCTGCTGTCCGCCCTGGATTTATCCACGTTTATGACGTTTTTCACTCCCGTAGCTCGTTGTGTGATGTTACGTACTAAGTCTATGCTACATTTGAATAAAGTGGCTTCCTATGACGAAATATTTTTCCTTTTTAAATAGGTACGGTACACAAACGACAAACCACGAAAAATACATACCAAAAAAATGTATGAAAATACGAACCTTTCTTCTTTATAATATTAGTACAGATGAGGTAAAGCTTTTGTAATATAAAGTGAGAATAATATATTTACTAATTATCGGGGAAGATAGTGTAAGCGATCTCTACTCTTGAGGTCTCGGTCTGAAGAATTGAAGTCTTATTACTTACTGATATTATAAATGCGAATGTGAATTTGTTTGAATGTCACGCTTTCATGCCTTAACTACTCGAGCGATCATCATGATATTTCACATACATGTTGGCAGGGATTCAGTAAAGGACATACGGTACCTTTTATCGGAAAAATTCTGTTTCTGAGCGAGCGAAGCCGCGGGCAAAGGCTAGCATTACATTGAATTTAATATTTGAAAATCATACGATATTCAAGCTAAATATTTTGAAAGCGTACCTACGTTTTACATTGTATAGAAACTTCACGTATATTTATTATTTTACTGTTCTTTTTGTGCAATATATTTAGTATTTTCACACTAACCGGGTTTCCAATTTTATAATCCGAATGAAACTGCCTGAAGTACACTTGCGTATCCAAACATCAATATATTAAAAATACAGGTACACACAGTATCATAGTTTAGTAAAAGAGAAGCGAACGTTTGGTTATATAGAGCCTACGTTTTGTCGGAGAGAAAATTAAGGGCTGACTTGTAAATGATAATATGATTTTAGACAACTTCCTGACCTCGGGTCGATTCGACGCCGAGTTTGTTTCCTAAATACCATATTTCTAAGCATGGTTTTGACTTTTTTCTGGATATTGATTTCTGTTACATAAAACTAAATATTTTACATATACCAGATACTAAAAAAATTGAGGAGGTAGATGTTTCTTAACATAGTGATGTAGTATAAACGCCATGTTATTTTTAAAGTACATAATATATTTATGGTCAAATTTACGTTATTCCAGGTACAGTAGTATATTATTTTCCTAGGGCTAAAATCTTTGTAAGGGCGTTATTACATCGATATTTCGCCGGCCACGTTTTTAGATCTTATGTTCCAAATTCATAATATTTTGCTCGACTCGAAAATCGAAACCGAGACCTCAATCTTAGGTGACAAATTAAAGCCGCTCCAAAACCATAATATGGTATAACCATATACTATACATTTATTAATTTCTGTTTGAACATCCACGGACGGAATAAAATAAACTAGCAGTATACACGATTAATGGCAAGGCAGCAAAAAAATTTGAGATCATGTTATTAACTCCTGTCATTAACACTAGCAACTGTTTCAACTGAATGCAATTGGTAGTATTGTAGCTTCAAATATTATAAATATGCATCCAAGGTAGAAATAAAGTCTTTGAAAATATGTTATTTTGTAAAATGGCCTCATCGGTTGAGTTTCCTTTGTGGGCGCACGTACCACTTCTTGTTATCCGCCTACTTTCACGTGAATATGAGTTTTAGGTTTACATTTCAGTCTGAAGATTCTTTCTTAACGAGCGAAAATTGTGTAAAATGTAAGCAACAGCCCTCTGTACATAAAAGTCATTTTTATTTTATTTTGAAACTGCTACTACTTGTAAGACTGTAGTAATACAGTAATAACATGACTATGTAAGACTTTCGTTAATGTTGAAGGTAGTTTTGAAAAATTTATGATGGCAGTTTGTATGTAATCTTAAGGATCTCTAATAGCCCAAGAGCCCACGACGGCCAGACCATCGTTATTTTAAAAACGGTGAATATTTCTTTATGCATGTCTCCTATACAAGTAAGAACGACCTCGCTGATCGGGGGGTCTGGCAGAGGGTTGCAACTGCACTAAGTGTCCGGCAATGGATGACGTGATTTCTAATGTTATTCAGCAGAAAATATAAAATATTGAGCATTATAGTATAAAAAATTTTAGGTACTCTCTTATACACCATTACTATCTGTTACCTGCCCAAGTAACCACAATCCAAACCAATCTTACCTGTGTTGGGGCATGCACAGAGAAACTTTCACCTTTTATAAAATAACGAAGGTCTGGCCATCGTGGGCTCTTGCTCTATACCTATTCAATCACTTATTATACTGGATGTGAGGTATTATAATACTCAATGGTTTTAAGCACAATTTGATAAGTTAGCTATTATGATAGTCACGAAGTTATTCTGTTTATAACCTGTCCGTTAGCAATATCGATGATTCGGGTATGCGACGTCGGCTTCTCCAACCGTTGATGCCACATACCTACCCTTTTCCACCCTCTATTGGTATCCTCTGCCCCTTATGGGTTCAAGGTTCAGTGTGTAAGGGTTATTTCTTTTATTTTATTTCATTTGCGAAACAGAAATGTGTTTGTCTTCAGTCAAAAGTCAGTTCCTGCCGCTTTGCACAATAGTAAAGTAATGATCGTTATTTTAACCCTGACATTATTTTTGGAATGCTATAGAAACACATTTCACATATCTACATGTGACTATTGTTACTTATACCACATATGCCTCTTATACGACTACATTTTGCGAAATACTTTAATAGCTTAAAAAGATAACTCCACTAGTAATAAATCCTTTGTCGTAGCAAACTTAACAAGCATTTAAACATCGAACACAAAGAATACCCAAACTCAGAACAGCTATTTCTTGACCCGAAATTGTTTGTTTTGTGGCAGTGGTGAAACTGCCACTTAAACCATAAGAGCAGTCTCAATAATATATAATAAATACATGAAGAAATTATATTCGTTATCTGGCGAAGAAATGAAAAAGTCAGTGCGTACGACAAAGTACCACCGGCTCTTACAAGAATCCAGCGTAAGAGTAGGAACATTGTTCCTACTCCTAGTCGTAGTAGTAAGAGTTTCGGCGGCTCACATATACTTCCTATTGTGGAAGAAAAATATTATAAAATTAACTTCGTACGCGTGGTATTTGAAAATATGTAACTATATACATTTTTCTTTATTTACAGGTAAGAAGCTGATCTACACACATAATATTCAACTTCTAGGCGGCGTATCAAGATAAAATATACACCAGATTATTGACCTCCAACAACGTAACTGTGAAAGACGCATTCAATTTTATACAGTAGTTTTTGCTTGATGCGCGTATAAATATACAGACAGTCAAAAATTTGCTAATATAATTGTATTGGCTTCTTAAGCACTTATAAAGACCATTTATTCTCAAATAACATTTTGTTAATGTAGATAGTATTCGAAGTATTCGGAAGAACTTATGGTAATAAGTTCTTCCGAATACTTCGAGTACTTAGACGAAATTCTACTTACTATCACCACTCATACCACCTCAAATAGCTGAGTAATGTAACCTATCAATGTAATTCGAAACTGCTGCGTAGATTCAGAATAGAAAAATAATTTTCTTATATCTAAATAGTTAACGTGAATCAAGATACACCTTCATTGTACGTATTGTTAGTCACTTACACTAACTAAGCACAAAGTATCATTAAAATAGAAAATCCAATACATTTATAACAAAACATTGTCAGAAAAATTGGTTCAGTAAGAAGAGAGCTAAGGAAACTCGACATAATTTATTTTCAAAATACACTTCCTTAACTGAACGTATTCAATAAGCTTCATTTCCTGTTTCACGCTTCTTTTCTCATTCATATCTTGTAAGAAAGGAAACATCGAATATATCAGTTGCATAATAAAACATTCTTAAATAACTCGAAGGGACTAAAAAGAAAATGAGGAACATTTTATTTGATTTTATTGAGTGGTAATAAACAGGTACAATGTATTAAAACAAAAGAGGTTACTTGTAAGGTAATCCTACAACCCACTACATTATTCAGAGATAAACCATTACCCGTACATTAAAACAGGTGACATTGCTTCAACTTAGGTTTGGGATGATGTAAAAGTTAGCGGCATCGAACACAAATATTTTATACGTTTCTATTATACTACCTTACCTTTACATTACATTCTTATATTCATTCCTAGTGCTGAATCTTGTTGGCGCCGAATAGGATTTTAAAATAGAAGTAAGTTATGCCAGACCTCGTCACACCTACTTTAATAGAGTAATTATAAAAAAAAGCCTTCACAATTATAAAAAAACATTTGAGCGATTGGTTCTGTCGTATACTACAATGAAAACTTAGTTGCAGACGAGAGAGCATCAAAGATGACCGCCGCTGGCTTAAGATGGCTAAAACTACAGAACACATCAACAAAAAGTGTGAACTCACATTGAACAACATAGATTTGGTATCAAAGATATGGTAGATATCATAGGTATCTCGTAGGAATAACACAACACCTCGAATTTTCTAAGGTTGGCTATAAGTGGATGCCAGCGTTGATTTTGGTTGACCAAAAACCTATTTGAATTGTCGACTTGGATGCCAAACTCTCAAAATTGTTGCTTAATGCTGATCCGCAAGACATTAGCAGCAGATTTGTGACAATAAGTGAAGCCTGAACTCACTTTAATTTAAATGTTACTCTCAACCTCTCACTTTTCTCCCTTATGTAATTAAACAACACCAAAGATATACTATTGGAACTTTTCACTTTTTTTTTAAGTCTATTTATTCTGTATTAACTTATAATTTGGCCTTAAGCCTATGGTATTCCTCGACGTCAATCTATCGCCAAACCAATTTTAATATTATTGATTAAGTGGCGTGGCCGTTAATAAATAAAAACAAAACCATGAAGGAACTTTCTCGTTTATAATGTGTCAGTTATTTTGTGTGTTCTTAAGAATACCAATTTCTAGGTTACGTCTTGAAATTGACACTTGTCTACCTTTATTCGTAATTGGCTTGTTTTCTAGGTCTCAATGCTGAACCAAAAACTAGAAAATGCTTGTCGAATGTAAGCCTAATTAAGTTGTATATTTTAATTCAGTGTTTAACTGAACAAATTACTCATAAACTTTGTTAAAATGGCCGTAATATAGGCAAGTAATTAAGAAGATATTTCAATAAAATATAATCCTATACAACTGAGGATATTCGTAAGGTACGGACAATTTTATAAAATGCAACTATTTTCAACCAAAAAAATCTCAATGGCTTCTCACAAAATCACAGCTGTCTAGGATTTAACGTGTAAAGCGATATTCTATTCCGATGTGAAGTGGTTTTCTATTTCTAAAAGTATAGTATATATGCTATATAAATATTTCCAGTTACATACAAACCATCCAATGTTAATTGGTACATCGTAAGTATAATAATCATTTTAATATGATATTTGACGCTTTGAGCAGAAGGACGTCAGGCGATACTTTTTGTTATATTATTACGTGAGCGTTTGACGGCAAACGTATCCGTATTTATTCAGAGAGAGGCGTAGCGGCCACTTAAACCCACTTTGGTGGCCTCCCTACATCACTTGAAGCGCGTTTCCACAGTGCTCCGTTTTTTAAACCCATCATTGTTACTCACAATGGCTTGTATTTTCCTCCCGCTTATAGACTTGGCTATGTGGTAAATATTTAAATGATTTCAGACACTAACTCCAGAAAAATATTTTGACTTGGTTATTATATTTTTTATTAGTCCTTTATAGCTAGCTTATTTTACCATTATTGCCAATTATTAATTACTGGTTACCTACCAATCAAGAGAAGACCAGCATAGCAAAAGATTTTTCTTCCCATCCTATCTTGAGAGGGTCTTCAACTTCAACCGAATATCTAATATTGGAATCAATTTTGGATATCTCAGGTTTCAGGCTTACATGACGTGCCATGCATTTTTAAAAACGTGAGTATACTAGGCTTTCTTTATTGAAAAACATATCATCAAACGTATTTCGTTTGTCTCGAAGCTAATCCTAATATTTTTGACATTAATAATAACGAAGAAGATTTTCTTCCTCCTCTAATGGTAATCTTTGATCTTACCCTAAACAAATGTATCAGTATTAGCCAGTATCCTCGGCGAACCGGAATACCCACGTCCAAAACACAATATCGGCGTTACGTTATGTTTACACCAGTGGGCTAACACTGGATACATTCATTACAAAACCTCATCATGTGAGTTAGTGTAGTTAGATAGTGATTTGTAGCCCTTGGGGGCACATAGGCTCGTAACTACGACCACTCGAATGCCTCACCGCTATTTTTATTGTATGTTTGTTTGCTAATGCTCTTATTTGTGATTAATGGATTCTTACAGTTCTGGGAATCCAGCTAAGTTATTAATAAATAAGCTAAATTACACAGGCGTCAGGCTAGTTTAAGCAAAGTTATGCGCCAACTGGCTCTGAGTACGTCACCAAGCTTATAATTAATTATATTAAAACTTTTATGCCTTTCACGGTACGTCGCTTGATGATGACATAGTATCATGTTATAAACATATGTTGTAATCAAATCAGGATACACCTTTAAAATAATAGTTGTGTTGGCCGCTGTAATTTTATTAAAATATGTAATATTATCTCGACAGAGTGCATTTTTTATAGATTTAGGGTAAGATACGAATGATACGAGCTTAAATTACAAAACAGGAAAGCCTTTGCATGCAGCTGTTTTAGACGCCATCAAAGGCATTTAGCAGGCTTAAATAGCTACGTGCAAAGTCCCATCAGTATGATGGACATACTTTGCGCATCAATTATATAGGCATTGCGATTGAAATTATAATAGGTATACATTATCAGAGACATGTACTATATATTGTTATCGATAGTAAGGATTACTGATGGCTAAACAAAACCTTTACCTATTATAGTACGATTCTAGCGCGACGTGGAGGAAAAGTTTTAGGCAAATGGCAAACTCCATTTATAAACAAAAGCACGATGTTGTTACTATCACTTTTTACGACAGTGTAAACAAGAATATAGATAATTTATCAATTGCAAAATTTTGCCAGCAACTCCATCTGCTTTAAGTGGTTAAGTTATTTTTATCCTAACCCGAAGGAGTTTCAATAATCCTGGTCATAGTTATTACTCTCCGTTTCTATCAAAAATATATGACATAATATATAATAACAAGGCAAGTTTAAAGCACGAGCACAATTTTTAAAATATATTGTAGATGTAACCTGTAAAAGATTTTAGCTTTCTAAACTATGGATTTGTCGTTTATATTGATGATTGAATCCAATGATAATTATAATGTGCCACTAACATTTAAGTACTTATAATGTGAAGTTATTATTGAATTCCTATAAACGTCCAAACTATTTAGATTGAATGATAACATTATTACCTACTTAACTATGATGTCATAATTCAGATGACCACTAAAATTTAATGCGTGTTTGTGAAACATCACTCAAATTTGTGTAATCAACTTTGTCTCATTTATTGGCACCGAACATGTTGTAAATGTTTAATGAGAACTAGAAACGTATTTGTACATGACACATCACGCTATTCATGTTCACGGGTGATTCGCGTATACAACGTGTAATAAAGTGTAAAGGATCCATGATAGACGGAAAACAAAAAAATTATAAACTGAAAAAATGATGCAGTCAATTTTGTCATCAGATAGATGTGCTGATTGGAAGGAACTGTAGGCGATGAATTTCGAGAGTGTTAGTTTCATGTACAAATCTGTGACTATGTCCAAGAAAATACTGAGAAGATAAATGCAAGATAATGGCATGCAATCATAATAGACTAGATAGATGTAGATCCACATGAAAAATATATCAATAAATATAATATCGGGGATAGAAAAATGCTATTTATATAAACAAAAGCGAATCGGAGGCCTGATATATTTATTTATTTACGCTTTGGGAAACTTACAGCTATTGAAAATGTGTAATAACATTAGTATTGTTTTAGTTAGCCAATTAGAAGTCTTCAACGGTAGAAGCATAATATAAATCATGCGTCTTGGGACTCTCATGCGAATTCGTCCGTGAGGAAATTAACAAAAAATAATAAAAGTATCCTAAGTTATTCCTTATAACATCAGCCAGTGAAAGTCTCGTCAAAATACGTCAGTCGTTTTTGAAATTAGCCGGAACAAACAGAAAGAGAGACAAAAGTTTTAAAATTGCTTTTTTTGATTTAAGTGCGTATATACATACTTTCATATGCATTCAGTAAAAAGCTGTTATTTGGACATTACAAACAGACACTTCAATTTTATTTATTTGTTGAAGACATGAAGTACATTCAGGGTGATATAAAATGCAGGGCCAAGTGACAGTAAAGGAAATTTTAGTCAGAAGTTCAGGAACATCAATGCCATTGTTGATAATTTTTTGTAAAAATATAGTAAGTTGTAGATGATGTCTCTTACGCAAACTGAGGTAGCTGTCCGAGCGGAACGGAATCTTTTGATGTTATCATAGAAATTTAACAAACCTTTTCTGAACATTCTCGATACGATCTATCATATATCATAACACGGATTCCACACCTGAGAACTATATATACCAAGTAACTTTGAACGTACATACGTGCAATATATAAAGTATTTTTGTTACATGGTGAAATATATATTTTAAAAACCAACCTTAAAATACCTAAATTTAATATAATTGATAATAGCGTAAGTTTGGTATTACCAGTTTACTTAAAATTAATATGTAATTATGTAGAGATAACCTGCATAATACATTTAAAAATAATATTATTATTCATCGATGAATGATAATATAGTTTATAGATAAAGCCACTGGGCCATTTCTATGGTATCTTAAGTATAGCTTGGACAAACTTGGCTTAGCAAGGATAGGACTTGAAACAATATTTACTTTGAAGTCACGCGTTAAAAATATTCAACGCTGGTAGTCGTAAATTGTATTTGACACATTATTTATTACAAAACGATGACTGGCTTTATTTATTGTAATAGTATGATTACGGGACAAGCCTTCTATCTTCACCCATTATTCATAGATTACCGATGTTTGTGAGTCCGATCGCCTTCCATCCTTAGACTTCGTTCAGGAGCCATTTTCGCTATGAACATCGTTTTTCTGTGCGGGGCCTACCTATTGTTATTATAAACTAGGACCTATTTTTCGCTTCCACATTATCAATGCCAAGCCCATTGTTGCCAAGCAGGCACAGCTACTTAGCTGCGCCTGATAAAAAAAAAATATTCATAAAAATATTTACTTACAATATCATGCTATAATAAAGCAGCTACTGACGGGGTTTTGCCGCAACTTGCCTGCTTTTTCCTGAAGAGAAGTAGCCCTTTATGTTTTATCTAAATGAATAAAAACTAAAGTCAATTTATAGCTCTCCAGCGCACAATAAGTCTTCCATTTGAAGGGCTTTATGTGATTTCTCTGTGTATATATACAAGTAGTACCCAACATATACTTATAAATGGAAGTTGTAGTCTTGTTTAAGAATAAAATATATCTCTGTTATAAAAGCTAATCTTAAATCACGTTAAAATCAATGGATGAATTAATTTTAATGTAATTTTCGGTATCAAACGTTGTGATTTCCATCAATTTATGCATACATATTATGTTTCTATGTATACATAGATAAATGCTGTTTCTTGAATAGCTACGCGAACATAACGGATTTCCATTAACTACAAATCTGGCACATCTCTCTTGCACATTACATGTATCTCTGCGCACATTGATTACCTTGCCTTAACTGGATTTTCCACCAGAATCAAATCTGCTCGTTTATAAATAATAACAAATATAACACAGAGAATAAAATCAAATAATACTTATAATACTAATAATAATATTAGCTATTGCTGGGCATGACTCTGACTTCTTAGCTCGAGAAAGTACTAAACCAAAAAAGGATTTAATAATCTTAACATGCACCCCCAGTTACATGTCATACTCCTTATTGAACTAAGTTATGACGCGTTCTTTTGTTAAATGAAATTCGACTACAATCAATTACATATTTTAATATATTATGAGTACTTGTAGTGTCCAGTTATATTTGCTCCTGAAAAATAATAACAGCGTTTGGTATAGCGCCATGCAAATTTTGATAATAAGCTGAAGAAGCTTATTAACTCCAGCCACACTGACTGTCAACTTGATAGTAGAATATGGTAGGAAAAATAAATATAGATCATAAAAACAATATTAAATTTAATTAATTAAGACATATAAACTAAGATAATATCAGCAAATAAATTTAAAAGCTTCTGTACTTTTTCTTTTTTCACTTTAACTAAATGATTTATGAGTTTATCATATTCGCCTGTGGTCTTTAGTTTTTTAATCGCTTCCTCTTTTGCTTTAACATCAAATCCTTTGTACGCTTTCGTCCATAATGTTTTAAGAATCATTCCATCAATTGTTTTCTTATCAAAAAAAGATCCATTGACCTGTTTAATAAAATTACCTATTAAAACGTGTAGATATAAAAATAAATAATATATAAAAAGAAGTTCGTTGATTGATGAAATTTGAGAAAGATCTAGAGTAACGATTATAAATTATTTAAAATGTTTTATACATTATCTAATCTTAACAACGGTAATTTCACACAACCGTAGTTTATTGTATAGCAACCTTATCGAATAATACAAGAGTTGTAAGCAATTTCTACTCTTTACAATTTAATACAATTCTAGTTTAGATGAACTGATAATAAAAGATGACAATGAATATTATCATATGAAAATATAACCTAACTGCTACATACTGAAAATAACGGCGCAGCGAGTATTAGGAGAGAGAGGGGTGTATCAAAACAACGCTCGGCCGGTATTGCACTCACAAGCCTTTGCGTGTTTGCATAATGAAAACACAAACATAAATTGCTTATAAATTCATTATACTGTAATGGTAGCAACCCTTCAAATATATTCATAACATTTTAATCTCTACTCACCGAAAGTATATGAAGACACACGGATAACAAAAGAAATATTGCCACGCTACGAGCCATATCGAGTTACTTCCACTACAAAGAGCAGTAATACACTGTGACTTGATCCAAGATAAAATTTACAGAAATTTCAGGAATGCACTAAACATCCTTTCACGTAATGACATCCATTTTTCTCGATAGTGATCGCTTTATGCAACAATGGTGGAACTGGATTCTTTAAAAATATTTCGTGCTGTCACAAATAATATAACAATGTCTCTTACATTGTTTTGCAATACAAATATATTACTTGTTTGTGACGTGACACAAAGAATTCGATTTCATTAGTTGACTATAAGATTTGTATTGGCGTATATAAAGAACTGTGATTAATAAAAGTATTAGTAATATGGTATACAGAGGAAAAAAATATAAAGTTTATTTGCAATAAGAAGGAATTTTTCGTATGTCCGTCCTTTACCTCAAGACTTATCCAACTTAATCGAGCTTACTAACAGTAGCAAACGTTTTATTTCTTATTCTTCATCTAGCGTTTTCCCAATTGTTTTACTGCGACTTTACGAGTCGGTCCTAAGAAATTACTTAAGGTTTTGGCAGTGGGTATAATTTTACGAGCGGCTTCCAAAGCTTTAAGTATCGTCTTTCTATCTTATTGCTAGAATTATCTTACACATCTAGTTAAAAATAAGATAGAAATAAAATTGCATCGTTAATCTACAGTTTAAATCTTTACTTTAAAAACTATGGCAATAATAACTTGAAAATGCGAACAATTGTTCATATGCTAGAGAAATATATTATCATCAATAAATATGACATAGTATCATCATAACTGACAAAACTATAACAAATTTATTGACCACGATTCTTTGATGTATAGCAATTATGGAAAATAAACAAGATGCCTGTCTAAATCTCTGACCGCCGATATTTCACATTAATATGACCCATGCAGAAAATTGTCTTCTACTATAGAACTCTCTAATTATAAAATGATCCGTTTTAATATTGTAAAGCTCTAAATTGCACAAAATATTATGTACTTTATTATATTATCGAATTGTTGATAACAAAGAACAAAATACTGCAACGCTGAGTTTTTTATGGAAATGTCTATTTTTAGCTGTTTTATAATATCATGGGTATAGAAATAAATGCAATTTTTAAATAAGAGATTTTAATTGCGCTATTATGCCCTCGTCAGATCAGCAATGGATTATCTAAGCTATTTAATAATTCATATAAATGTACATATCGTCACCTGTATGGCAAAGTTGCGAATCTGCTGTTTTCGCGAAAATCTGTTTTTTGGTTTAACGTAATCCCAATATAGTAATACACAATGTCGCAAAGTATCAACTCTGTATCTATAATAGTTTATGAGATATCATAGCAGCATATTTACGTATCTCAAACATTCGTTGTCAGTCACCATGGCAAATTAACCTTGTGTAGATAATATATTTTACCACGACTAACTCAAGTCATTTTTATCAAAACGTCTGAAGTAAACATGCAAATATTGATTAATTCGTAACTTTACTAAGGTATTGTTGAAGCTTACAATGTTTAACGGACCATGGTCAAGTTACCTATGTGCACAATTCGCATACTTGGCATGGTATAATACTCTTTGTAAATTATAAAACACCATGGTTATTTTACCTATGTGCCATATTCGTTTATGTGCCATAGTATCATTTTCGCAAAAAATATAAAACAGACCATGGATACTTTGCTTTTGTGGTATATTCGTAAACTTGCTATGGCATTGCTGTCAACAAATTAAAAAGTAGACTATAGTCAACTAACTTATATGTCACATTCGCTATAATGGTATGGTTACTCCAACATGGTGTATTGTGTAGTCTTAATTATTTCAGATACGTTTTTAGTTTTTAGTAACAATGATACTTAAAAACATGAAATTGGCTTATATTGCATATATCAAAAGTCCATAAAATAACATTAAATTTAAGACAGTGACAAGTGACAACTGTCTGTCAAGTAATGACTTGTGCTTTTATTCGCTGTTTAGCCAAAACGAACGTCTCGTAAGAAGTTTTGTGAAGTTTTCTGAGTAGTTATTAAAATGAAAACGTAGGGACGACACTTACTTGCGACGAAATGATGACAAAGAAGCCGCAAAAGTGACAAAAAGGTTTTGTCCTTCAATTTTGATTTACAAGCTGTCTTGCATACTCCGAAAGGAGCAACTGGACCATATTTTTATGTCCGAAAACTTGCTGTATACAATTTAACGTTGTATAACTTAGGAAACCAAAATGTAGACTGCTATACCTGGGATGAGACACAAGAAAAGCGAGGAAGTGTTGAAATTGGAACATCGGTCTATAAATATATTAATAGTCACTCTGACATAACCCACATCAGGATGATGTCCGATAATTGCGGTGGACAGCAAAAAAACTTTAACTTTAGTTGTATGCTTCTTTATCTTGCTGTGAACCACCCGACTATTAAAATTATTGATCACGTATTTTTTGAGTCAGGTCACAGTCATATAGAATGTGATTCAATCCATTCTAAAATAGAACAAAAGTCTAAAAATACTCCTGTTTACACGCCTGATGCATGGGTTCAAATAATGAGAAAGGCGAGAAGGAATCCGCGCCCTTTTAATATTACTGCGTTACTGTACGATGACTTTTTAGCCTTTAACGGCGCATTACTGCAATTTGTAGTAGCAGAAGCCAACAAACCTAAGAAAAAGCAACTAGCGCCTACTAATAATACTCCAAAATTCCAAGATGCAGTATGGATCCAATACCGCAAAGAACGTCCTAAATTTATTTTCATTAAAACCGACTACAACGTTGAGAAATTCATTGAATTTAATTTAAAAGCAAAGAGAGGCAAAATTACCTCCATAACACCTAAAACTGTTTATAATGACAGGTTGCCTATTTCTAAGGCAAAAAAAACAGATCTACTAAAATTATGTCACGATCTATTACAAGGAGTTATCATCATTATTATGAGAATTTACCAATATCTGAATTAGTTTCGGACCGTTTGCCCGAACCGGATAATGAAGAAGAAGATGAAGATTAAGCTTTTGCTGTTTAGTGTTATTTGATTCCATTAAAATTTTCTTTTTTTATCTTTAATAAACTTTTTTTATTTCATATCATTAAAATTAATCAAATTGTACTACCATAACATTTAAGATCACAAAATTATAGAAAAGTTACAATCGATTTCTGCGTTATTTGCAAGTTTCATATTTAATTATTAGTGCACATATGAAAATAGGATTTCATACTTGCGAATTTGACACACGTGAATTGTCTATGGGCGAAAAATATTTTCCTGTAATTTTTCTTAGAAGTATCAAAGTTGTGAATGTGATTTATTAGGTTATTTCACTTTTACTATACTTTACTAATTAAGCAGCAGTATTCTGCTTACATTTCATAAAATAAAAACTAAAGAGACATCAATTTAATAAAGCGCGCCATTTCAAAAATAGAAAAACGTAGTTTTTTTGTTCTCCTGTAAAATTTGAAATTACACACATTTGCAACTTTGCCATACAGGTGACGAATTATTATTAAACATTAACATAAAAAGAAAATATCTCAGAACGATGCCCTGCTATACTTACTACAGAGTTCGGCAACCTTGCCGTCCAAAAGAGCCAAATATATACGTATAATACACAGTTGAAATCAATTCGAAGAGCCATTTTTAACTTAAGATTTGCTTAAGCACAAGTCATCTTACGAAAATAATTAGGATGAAAAGAACACTCTTGAGCTTACCTATGTCAAATAAGTTTTAGTTTTACTTACAGTAAATAAAATAAAATTTGGTATCATACTTATAAAACAAGATAATAAGTAATATTCCGTGCCTGCACTAAACATTTCGTGGAAGAGCCGCAGATGAGGAGTCAAAGAGCCGCATGCTGCTCGCGAGCCGTGGATTGCCGACCACTGCCTTACTATAAATTACTCGGATATCCACTATTATAATTTTAGAACTTATAGCACAAAAGGTTAGATGAAATATCTATTCGTAACAGTATTGATAAAACTTTACGACACAAAACAATTTATTTCAATACTAGATTTTGCCCGAGACTTTGCTCGCGTAAATGTAGGCTATGTTAGATTGATAACTGTTATTTTTTCTGGCTGAAAGGTACCCTACATGCCTTTGTGTTACCCTGACAACGTGTTTCAGAAATTTATTATGTGTTAAAATGTAACAAACAAACTCACATTCGCATTCGTAATATTAGTTAGGATTAGAGCCAGAATTCGAAATACACAACCGTTCGTTTGTATTCGATAATTCCAATACTGATCTAACGTTCAGAAATCAAACTGCCTCACTAAATAAAGCAATCATTAATGAAGCTAGCTGGTATATCTCTAAGTTGTCATCAATAGAACAAAGCTTTTGTACAAGGAAGACACTGACATATTTATTATTAGACTTTGCAATGGGTGTTGACCATTTGTTAGTAGAGTTAAGACCACTAGGCTATTTAATGAAACACTTAAGGATGTCTTGGTACCAAAATCGATAATAATGTTGAAAGTCGATAAGCTCTTATAAAAACAGATTTATTTCAAACTACATCAGAGATAGCATCAGACTTTAAGGAAACAAAATAATTCTGGTTAACAGCTATAACAAATAAGAAAGGCAACGGATGACGGTAAGTATGTGCCGTAAGAATTTTTTATAATGAGTCTAATCCTCCTCGCACATACGTACCTATGTATCCAATTCAGTAGATTGACCATGGCGAACGCCAAGTTTTGACACTAGTGGAGTACCGTAAAAAGTTAAATTGTCTTGGGACCAGCCGCAAGTTTAATCAGAAGTATGCAGGAGGAGTTGGAAAAGAATTCCACTTAGCAAAGCTGAAAACTAAATAAAAATATTTATGAATACCAGAAAAGTTAAGCATAACGAATATTTACATTATGCCGCCTAATTATGTGTTTTACAAATTTCTGTAACATGTATAAACGGAAGACAATTTAGTATACTAAAAGCAATTTGTAAATTATTTAACATAATGTTCCATTTATTTTTCCTAAGACTGGACTCCCACAGATGATGGACGGATAAACTTACTGAAAGATAACGTCACTGGCCTCCAGTTTGTCACTTGTGATCGAATGCAAATGATGTATTGCACCCAAATCGATACCCATAACGATTGCGATATGAGTGAATTTTGAGAAGACAGCTAAACCATGACCAATGCAAATTAAGTCCTAAAAAGGTTTTAGTTACGTAATGATAAATAACATTATATTCAAATAAATATCATTCGGAAACTTATATCCTAATAAATACCATAAATAACATTATAAACACGTGACGATTTTACACGTTTAAAATGCCTTTAATTCGGGATTTATATTTGTTATGACTAAATAGTAAGGAACTATTAGTTACACAACATTTTAATAACCTACATTTTTGAACAATGTTTATGTTAATTGTATAAATTATGCATGCTCGCCCTGTGCACCTCGGGTTTAAATAGTCTGCTAAGTTATTTTGCTAAGTGGAATATGTAAATTTTAAAAACAAATAAATAATTCATAAGTCTATATTAGTATTTAAAAGAAATACTTTATCAGAAAATGCACTTAAATGGTTCAAAGATAATAAAGCTTTTTAAGTCTTATAAAATAAATAGATACACAGTAACTTTTATAGAATACCGAGAGAAGCAAAATGTCTTATTTATACTCAACTTCAAAGTCAGTGCTTTTAAACACGAACTCTAGAATAGAAAGTATAAAAAAAATTGTTAAAAAAAATTACATTATCATCGCCACACTTTAATAATTTTAGTATCATTTCGGGTCAGAGCACACTACTTTTTAGGGGCTTGTATAGACGTATGGTAAATTATTTTCAAAAATATTTGATTCAGAGGCAGAGTCAGTATGAAGTCAGTCATTTTTATTTCTCTTACCTTTGTATTGGGTTGTTAAGATATGTTAAACAATATGTTATAAAGAACTGCCTGATAACTGCAAACATTTGACAATTGTAAATCATGCTAAACATATTGATATTTAAAATAATGATACGCTTTATTGCTTATTCTGAACATGGATCAATGTATAACATTAATAGTAAAAAAAAACAATGATTTTATTTTGATAAATAACACATATTAACCAGCGTGTTAACCTTATAGCATTTTAATATAATTGTATGCAACTATTCTCGACCACAATCGGCAATCTACAACAGCAAGGAGTTTAATCGTACCACGCAGCGTTATTCTTATTTACTCTCTAAACCACTTATTGGAAATGAGGGTACTAAATAATTGTAAAGCAGTAAAATAATAATTTTGTATCATTCAATATGCGTGTATGTATATGTTCCAGTTAGCAAAACTTAATTCTTTAAGTCGTCATCATAATGCAATAATACTCCAATAAACTACGTTTCAATTTTCTTTAATTATCTTCTTCTATTCCTGTTTAACTTGATTTTCATTATAAGTGAGGCAATGTAAACACTTAAATCAAATGTCTCTTTAATTAGATAAAGTTAATTAAAATTAAATGTTACACATAACATTTAAACATAAAACATTTATTTCTGAGCATTTCAGGTTGTGAATCTTTGTTCTTGACTTATATTGTTTTATCATTTTTGCGAGAAATAAATGAGAAATTCATTTAAATACGTCTATTTGCAAAATTTCACTTTACTTAATTACGCAGCATTGTGAGTACCTAATTAATATACATGAAATGTAGCTAAGTAGTATGTTTTAAAATAACAATCGATATGACTGATAGCAATTACGTAACAAAATATTGAAATCTCTAAATATAAGTAAAGTACTTCTTACTAATATTATTAAAGTGAGTGTGTGAGTTGATCTTTCTTTTACGCTGCAAAGAAGCAATGGATCGACGTAATTTTTTGCATAGAGGTTTTATATAGGCCGTAGAACATTTACATGCCGGTTCCTGTAGGATAAATCCATAAAATTTAGGGAATAAAGCTGCTACTTAACATGAATGTTTCACAAATATGTAAAAGTTATCAAATACTAGCAATTTAAAACTAGACTACCCAATCAAAAAGGTAATCTTTAAAATTTACTACAAGCAGCCGCTACTAACAATAGTAAAATATAGGAAGCAATAAATAAAAATACCTAGTAATTGCTGCGAATGGGAGCGCCGGTCAGGAACAGAAAATCACGATTTACCATCATTCGGAATGGGACTTGCGAATATGTCTATTAATCAATCTTTAGCTACTACTTATATGTTTGACCATCCCAATAGTATCACGTCACGTCATCATATTTCCTGTTAGCTGTAGTATATACTTCTGCCCATATTTATTAAAATTCGATTGTTCCGTACAGATTGCTTTAAATATATTTTAATCTTAATTTAGAATCCTATTTATTGTTGCAGATAATGTAATCCACAGCGCTTAAAGCAATTTAATATTATAGTTTTGAATGGCATGTATAGATAATTGTTCCTACTTCTCAACAACTTATTATATTAATGGCTCCAATATCGGCTCTTCATTATCTCGAAATATCTATAAAGCGAATTTGCCACAATATCTACTATGAAGTAATTGTAATAATCAAAATAATTTCTATCAAACCAAATACCTTTTAAATACTATCAGATTTCTGTGAAAGGTGTAGCCAAATTTACTCTTGCATTATATTTACATGGTTATATTATTATTAAATAAACCGAGATTTAGCAACGAGGGCTTAGATTTTCTATTAATTATTGTTTAAAAAGTCTAGTAACTACGTTAAAGGCCGTGATCTTGATAGAAATCGACTAAGCTTCAGAAATAAAATAAAGTCGTAGTAACTATCGACGAAGAAAATTGTAAATGCCACTGTAATTGAAAAAGACTGGCATTCTCTCAGTAGCATCACGAACTCTGGAAATGTGTTCGGTAAATGTCAATAGCCGTGCCTCTTAGCTTCTTACGAGGTGGGATGGGAAAATATAGTTTTACACCTCTACCTTCCACTGCAGACATAAAGATTTATTTAATATGACTAGGAATTTACGCATTATCATGTTACTTTATTTTTCTATTACGTGCTTATATCAGTCTGCATGCGATCATGGCGTATGCAAACAGACTAAAATGACTAGCCATAAAAAATAACATGTTGTAGAAAAATAAAATGACGTCTTACATTATTGTGGTTTAAGTGATTTATACGAATTTGCATTCTTATTGTGTTTTGCTACTTGTTGGGTTTAAACAAAAATATTTTCGCATCCTAAGCAGGTACATTCTAGCTATCTGCTATACTTACTGAAAATATTATGTTTTATAATTCTATAGCCTCCCAGAACCATTCTTGGTAGAAATCGGTTTTCCTTTGCGTGTATCTGTATAGAAGCTTGCTCTGCTCATAGTAATATATACATATTATATTGCGCTGCATATAACGGCATAATATGAAGCGACATAAATTCAATGGATGGACCACTGTTTTATATCAAATTATAATATAATATTAGATTAAAGCACATACCTACTACTGTCATACATAACCCAAGTAATTAAAAAGTCAGGTAGATTCATTCACAAATAATACCACGTTTAAAATCCTGCTGTACGACTTTATAATAAAATTAAACACGATATCATTTACGCAGCTGTAAATTGCAGAATGTGTTTTCACAGAAAATATCCCATACAATTGGACGACAAAAAAGTACTCCACTATTTCAAGGCCTGCGACAGAGCTCTGTCGCAAATTACACTCAATAAATTTACAGTGAGTAAGTCTATCATGACTCTCATTCTGTGGTTTATCTGTTTCATTGTACTATCGTTTGTATTCTAAGTGTTATCATTTATTTTATTGTATTACGTAAATTGAATTTCCTTGCTTAACCTAATCTTGGCGGCTGGGTTGTAATATTAAATTAGACTTAGTCTACACAAAGAAATAAGAAATAGGGATTTATAAGTATTGTGGTATTGTCTGTTTAAAGTCATCAATAAACTGCGTTCGAATTTTGCTCTAGCAAAAATATCTTATTTAGCTTTTTAGGAATGTTAATACAAATTTTCGGATTGAGCTATATTATCCTAAATAATATTATTAATACGAATATGCGTTAGTTAGTTTGTCAGTTACGCATTGACGCCTCAACTCTAGTAGTTGAAGCGTTAAAGCGTAACTAACAACACACAACACTGATCATCATGAAATTATCGCATACACGTTGTCAGAGCTACAGAAAAGGACAAAGGGTACGTTTCATAAAAAAATAGTACTGTTCTTGAGGGATAGAAAATTGAAATAACCTACAGTTATGCGAGCAAAGCCGCGGGCAACACCTAGTTATAATATAAAATTTCTAATAATTTGAGAGCAAACAAAAAACCGATGCTATGGATATTATATGAGTACTGGTACTCAATCAGCTATTTTTATATTAATATTATATATGTGTACAATAGCAGCATCAAATATTCTTGTGAGTTAATAATGGTCTGAGAGTTACGGAAGCACCAATCACTTTATACTATAAATAATAGTCATGGAAGCTGTCGCTGAAATGAATTTCACTTGTTAAAGTAGAATTTTAATTTCCGCATTTCGTTTTATGAACAAGTGTTAAAGACAGTTCGATTCTTTGAAAGACGAATATAAACAGAGCTGTAAAAGTTTACAGCCATAATCAGTTATAGCTGCTCTAAATATTAGATATAACTTTTACGTGATCATAATAATTGTCAGAGATTCCGAGCAAGTTACAGAGGCATATCTACTTTCTTTTAATTCCGACCCGGCCCTTCTTTTAATTCCTGTTTCGTGGGGGACTTTACAAACATTCAAACAACGGACACAAAAACCCAGATCCGGTACAACCATTCGTGAATCACGCGATTTTTGTCCCGTGCGGGATTTAAACCCACAATAAAAATACCTATGGCGATCTATAAGAATACAAATATGCTAACATTGTATGGATTTGATTAGAATGATTTCTGTTTTATGGAAAATAGCTACAAATAAATAATATTTTACAGTGGCCTCTAATTTGCCATGGCTGTAAAAGCCCGCTAAGTATTAAGTAACTATTATAAAATATTTAAGACCTTTTGTATGTACACTTATCTTATCTTATCTTGTGTGGGGGCCAGTCAATACAGACCAGCGACACTTCGACCCAGTGGGATCTTTTGTGTCGACTTCCCCAATAACAACTGCCATAGATGTTCATGGCAGCCTGGACCGACGGCTTAACGTGCTCTCCGTGGCACGGAGCAGGCGATAATTATCAATCAATACGCACATTATTTCGAAAAGTCATATAACTTCCAAAAGTCAGAGGTGCGCGACGTGGGTTTGAACCCGAGACCCTCTGCATTGTAGTCTGTTGGTCTCCCCACTGAGCTATCGCTGCTAACCTTGCTTGGTTATTTTCATGCACAACACTGTCACGGTAATGTTACCTACCAGTATTATATCTTCATACAAACGGTCGGTATGTACACTTAGTTTGCAAGTTAATGAAATTAAATGAAAGAAACATTCGGCGTAGAACGGTGAACCCACAATACTGCCGCCAGGCTGTGGTGACGCGATCACTAAAACGACACTACGTTCTCAGTGCAATCACATATACTCGTATATCAACTTAGTATCCTTTTATATTCTCATTAGACAGAAAAAGATTAGGGAACAAATTATTTCATAATTATTGTCATCATGTAGGTATATACTATTATATCCAAGTACTTGATTTTAATAAAAGTATGTTTGATTTTTCCGCATCCTAAAGAGGAAAAGGTCACTCATTAAATAGAAGAAAATCCAAATAAAAAAAAAATATAATCGTGAGTAAAAGTTTTGATGAAATCAATTTTCTGGTTCAGTTGCTACCTAAGATTTTTTGAGGACGAAGGAAAAAGCATATTTTATTGGATGCTAATCATTCTGTAAAACTTTTAATCGACTCTAATGGAAGCAAATGACGAGCTCGTCTGGACAATTAATTTGCAACCAGTCTTAGTCGTTGTTTCCATACATAATAGAGAATAACTTCAATCTACTTTTGCAAACAAAAGGAATAGGCGGGGCAAAATGAAACTAAACCATGTCGCTATAGTTATATTAAATAATTAAATTATGAAGTAAATAAACGGTAAAATAAATTTTCCATGAAAATATATTTTATCCTTCGTGCTGTCTTTTTTTGTGGTGTGGTGCAGAAACTTTTCCGATTATCTTCCCAATTGTTACTTGTCATGTGTAAAGACATCGATATTTTCAGTAAAACTAAAACTTATAATGACATTTACTTTAAAGGTATTATGCATCACGCACGCTTGACCAATAACAGAGCTTGTGTCAAACAAATTTTTCGAGTACGTTCACTGTTTATAAGGTATAACGAGGCTAACAAGAAAATTATATTAAATAGCAGTACTTGTTCGTTTTTCACAAAATTAAGATAAATACAAAAAAAACTTCTGCATTTGACGTTGTATTGACTTTAGCAGACAACTATTTGACTATGCCGGTTACAGTTACCCGAAAGCGAATGCGCGTGCGATGACATTATAAAAATAAAACAAAAGCAACGTATCTATCTTCTATAATCTTTATGTTCGATGTATTTATAGAACGATTACTATAAATAAATCGAACATAAAAATAGCCACGAAATTATGTTCTACCTCTTTAATGTATCTTTAATCCAATCGTGTCAACAAATATCTTTATTATATAAATCTTGAACACATTTACATTTGTGTGAATTTTAAAACTATTTTCGTTTGTATGTATAAATTAAATATCATATCTTTTGATACGATTATACTAATATATTTATATTTAATTAATCTAACTATTAAAACTTAAATTTGGGTTTTGTTACTTTGGAATTCGTACTTTTCACGAAACCGCTTATATGAATTAGGAACATTCTTACGTCCCTTCCTATCAGTTTGGACATAGGGCCACAATATGAACTGGTCAAGTTCAAATATAACTAAAAGGATTTATTTGAGGCTGATTATTTAATATTTTATTTATTTAAATGCAAACGTGTTAGCGAAACAAAACGTTGACGCTTGGCGGAATGATGAAAACCCTTTTGAAAAACGTTACGTTGAAAAGTGGGTAAAAAATAAGCTTTTGATTATTATAATGACTGACGCAATCAACCTATATGCCTGACTTACGCAAGTAGTCCACACGAGTAACTTTCGCATGTAGCCCGTCTCAATCACTTACATTATGTACAATGCATCTTTCATTATAATATTTGAAGAATTTTATTTCTAATTTGTTTTTAAGTTGTTTAGTCAGAGTAAAAGATGAAAACGTACGGCGATGCGCTTAGTACTACATAAATAAGTGTACCAGGCTATATAAATTAAACATCAATAGAAATAAACGAATTACTAAAAATTCACGTAACGAATTCCCATTTCCCGGTGATTTATAGCTAAGTTACGTTTAAAAATAATAACGTCTTCTTTAGACGTTGGATTGAAACATTAGGCGGTTTTTCAAACGTTTCGTCGAGCGCACACTTTTTCTCATGGCCTAACTAAACTTCCTTATCTGAAATACCTTTTTGAGCTTTAGCTGAACTGTTTATTTCAATTTTGTCCGCTTCACGTAACACTGAACCTCACTTTCTTCATTTACACTCTCGCATCACTTCATACGTATGTCATTTCGTAGTTACAGTGGGAGCTGCGAGATCGAAAATAATCTTTTGCTTAGTCAGTAGAAAGGAAACAATAATACAGGAATATCGTAGATGCAAAATGGCCAATGATGTGGTCTTATATATAGATCGGGTCACATTTACATTTGATAAAATATCATACCTGTTATAATATATAATTTACTTTAAAATATTATATATACTTTAAAATCATTGTCGTATTACTGGCTTTTCCTAGTTTGTAAAATATTGAAGCGTGAAGGAATACATAATTCATTAAAATTAAGGTTACGATTTATTTTATTAAATTACTATTTTTCTCCTATTTTATGATAAAAATATCCTATTTTAAAATAAAAAACAAATATGTCAAGGAAAAATTTATCTCCTATTTATTAGCCTATAAATTTTGAGTCAGATTTTCCATCGGATGACTTCATACAAATCTTGAAGCAATAATCATAATACAAATGAAACAAAAACATTAATCTATATTGGTAATATTGAATACGTAAGTTATTTTTCTTTGTTCATCATGTAATGAAACCCGATCTTTGTGTAATAAAACAAATACATTAGTCAAAACAAAGACGAAATTAAGTAGAATAACGTGACTATGGTAAACAAGTTCTTCTTAATAATATAAAACATGTCTAATTCTACTAATTGACCATAATAACAAGTATCATATTTCAAAATAATTCCACTAGCCGCTGAGTATTTCGTCTATCCAATTACAAAGATGGCAGGCAACATTAATAACAAAAAGTATTATCGACTCTTTCGTTGACAAGTCACAGAAAATAAACTGTACGTTGTTGGCTGGAGCGACCTTTTAGGAGAGTTAATAATTATTATTTTTCAAACTCTTTTACGTTATTCAAATCTACGCCTGCTTTGTTAGCACTCGCCGTTCCAAATGGTTCACAACAATACATCACTGAAACTAAACAAGAAATTAAACTGGGTCAAAGTAGCTGGCTAAGTACATAGACATTTAAATATAAACTTACGCTCATTTTCGGTTCAATTAACGTCCATTAACATTCCGTCTCCTAGGAAATTGAGAAAGTAAAAGAGCAATTCAATTAAGTCTCCCGGCTATTGTTAGTGGACTATTTTCTCTTGACAACCACAAAATATATTTAAGTGTTGAGTTTGAAAATAAATATTGTGGAGCGCCATGCAAAATTTTTGTATTTAATAACTTAAAACTTTGTTACAAAAACAAGACATTAAATGCGATTATATACTAGCGCAATTTTTGCTTTAACGGTGAAGGAAAACATCGTGAGGTAACCCGCAAGTCTAAGAGTTCTCCATAATGTTCTCGAAGATATGTGAAGTCTGCCAATCCGCACTATGGTGGACTATGACCTGACCCTTCTCCCGCTGAGACGAGGCCCAGCATACATATGTCTTATATAATTTTTGTTCAGTAAGTCACGTGAAATACAATAGTGTGTTACTATTTTAATTATGTGGATATTGGTTTAATTTTATAAATACAATGGAAATAATTTAACACAAAACCAAATAGATTGTTCTTATGTGTTTCCTAGTGCTAAAATAACATAAATATACGTTTTTAGATTTTATACAGTTTATGACCTAATCAGAGAGTCATTCTTTCCGTTTAATAAAATTTACCACTATGACACGATCGTTACTATTTTTGATAAACTTAAAGTTAACTACATTAAAGTTGGTCTAAATTTTACTATAAAAGTAAAATATTTTCGAATTCATATTAAAAGGATTGATAAAATGGCTTATTTAGATATCACTACGTAACATATTTTATTCATACGAAACGGCAATTTTATAGATAAAGACTTAATGCTGATATTATGACCAGAGTCCTAGAACATTTCGTCGTTTTGAATAAAATCTGAACTTTATCTTAATACAGTGTAAGGACGAGGAAAGTATGACCAGTACCGAGAATTCTGTTCAATCAATGTAAGTAGAACAAATGAAAGAAAATGTAATAACGTAAAGTTTGTCCACAGTATATATTTAATTATACTAGAACATTAATTACCTTAGTTATACATTAGTAAACAATTCTGGCCTTGTTTTAAATAATCTCTTTATATAATCGGTACAATTTTAGGGAACGTTTATAAAATATATAAAAAAATAAAATAAGTAAAAAATGTATAGTTCATTTTGCCACTTTGGTCATGGTCGTTTCTTGCTGTTATGTACTTAAACTTAACAGGTATCTAAAATATTGTGTTAAAAATAGCATTATATTATGGAAGTATACGAATTTTAAAGTATATGTATAATTAATTTATTAATAATCCCCTTGAGTGAGTAAGTCAGATCGCAGTCGCCTCGTGGTAAAACTGATATTACGTCGTATCTGGTTGGACTAAAAGCCGACCTCAATATGCTTGGGAATAATAAGGCTTGTGAGGTATAATTTAATTTAAATTACCTTTTCACCTTGAGTTTCGTTCGCAAAGATTTTATTTTAGCTTCATTTGTATGTTTGATACAAATCTTGCATTTCTCATTTGACTGATTCGCAATTGTTGGATTGATTTTAAATATTCCAAAATCATAATGTTGCGTTTCGTTCGTGGGGATTTAATTTAATAATTTATCCACCGCTTAAAAGTAACTTCAGTTCCTCTGCCAAATTGTAGTTAGAACATTAATATAGGGTAAATATATCAAAGCGTTATCGGGATTGTGATCTATGCGGTTGCAATACAAGTGATTTGGGTAAACGACCCCAGATTATCGAGCCATTAATGCCACAGCCGTGGCCATGCTGCGCGCTTATCACTCACCACCAGGTAAACAACTGGCTTGTTTGTTCATCAAAGACAATTAAAATACGAAATTCGGTGACAACCTTTATTCGGATTTTGTACCTTCTATTATACTTCAAGCCGCAAGGGTTAGAACGTATGCCGTAACACATCGGATTGAACGCCCAGAAAAGGCAAACAATTAGGCACTAAGAATGGTGTAGGTATCGGCGAAGAGTTAAAATTGAATCTAATTTAGAACTATTCTAGCTAAAATGTAATAAATTATAAACGAATAAAATTAAAATCTCTAATGGCACAAATGTTTACAGGAAGTGCATTATATTTATAATATGTACGGAGTTTTGATTTACTACGTGAACCTAGATAGGAAATACTTAGTGAAAAATACTTTTATTTTGTGACAGCTAAAACATAACCTATTCTTGAATTCATTTTCCATTGACGAAGTAATTGAGTAAGTAATATTAAAGATTTAATAACCCATAACAAATGCCTCATTTATAATAAGGAGGTACTTGTGTAACATAATATTATAAACATTTTCCTTATACCGCGTGTTTTTCGTGCTATCTCATACACAATATTCATACCGCGATGTCGCTATGTCGTCAACTTGAATTTATCACACATCGTCGTCGTGATCTTTCATTATCAATTTGGTTCGAGCTTGTCAAATTAAGTTCGCGAACTTGCGGAACATGGAGCGTATATATCAATAAGCTTTTAAAGGAGATCAGTAACTCTGATCTGACTCACTGACTGATGACAAGACTGTACGGATGGATAAGTGCTCATATTGACACTTGTTACCTATAGAAGAAGTATTGTGGATTCGATGAAACGGAACAAACAGTTCACTTTATTGTCCAGCTCTCCTATTTTCTGTCTAACCAAGAATTTTCCGTAATATAAAAGGTTACTTGTATCTATGTTGCTCTATATTTTTAGACTGCTGTTTATTGCGTATATTAAATTTATAAACAAAAAGATAGTAGTTTATTATTATGCCGTATTTTCTTTTCAGTTAATTTTAATAAAAACCTGGGTGAGAGGGAATTTTATGCGTTCGTGATTGTACGGCAAAAGACATAATTCAATACTAACAATACCTTCAACCCTATGAAGTTATTTTAACGCCTCGCCGTTGATACAATGTCATAAACCGAAAGTTGTTTTCAGGGGAACAGGAATAAGGAAAATATTTTTTCAGATTCGAATACTGAGACATCTTTATAAAATATTACGACCGCTTGCCAAGTCCTCCGTAGTAATATTACTACCACGTGGATAGTGGATACTTATTTTTATTGTATCCAACAGGAGCTCAACACATTTATCAAGATCTATACGATTAAGTTCCTTGCATCGTTTCGCAGCTATACAAATTGCCGTCGGATAAAATTCACGTTACAAATTGACAAATTCTAGCTTAACCAATTTGTGGGCCGACGCATGGATGTGATGCGGGTGACGGCAAATTAACGAGTAATGCTGAAGATAAGCATGTTGCGTGGTAATGCAGGGACGAGCAGGGCTCGAGCGGTCTGGCGCGAGGGAAACTATCGCATGGAGGCCGGTGAAAAGTGATGTCAGCTTCGCTCAAAATGTAACTAAACAAATAGCGCGGCCGAAACACGCGATGAAAAATCACAAAGCGAAATAAATTATGAGTTCAACTCAAACTGTTTCGCATGGCAGTGTTGCGGCAATAGGTCTTATCCTCGTTTTATAACTTTTTGAAAACATTAACGTTGTTCACTCTTCGTGTCGCTAGGTTGGAACTGTCGTTATATTATTTTGGCTTGCAACGGCTTTATTACACGCTCGAGTGTTATGTAAATGTAAATTTTTTTCTGCGTTTGACGTTTCCACAAATATTACTGCTGGGTTATTTTTTTGATTTCAAACTTTTTGGAGTTTGAACATCGTAATTTCTGTTTGTAATACATATATTAAAATGTTAAAACCTGATATTTATTTTCCTTCTTCTTTTTCTTCGTAATTCTTTACCAAAATTAGGTTAATCTAAACTTAGAAAAATAAACCTATTTAAGCGGTCATAGTGACTGGAACGATAATACATATCTACATATTACGCTCACTCTGATTCGTTCCTGTATATCTCAATTAGATAAAGTGTACCTATTATACTCACATTTAGCAGCTGTGTTTAAAGTTCTATAAAACCCAGTGAAGTTATCAAGAGTATTTAAGGAGAGTATATTAAAACTCCACAATTTACTTATAAGTTGGTATATTAACTCAAGCAAGCTTAATATCATGCAAGTATGTTTATGAAACCATATTATAGTAATTCAGAAATCAGTAGATCGCCATCGAGAACCCTTTATTGTAATAATATAGAGTTCGATACCGAGTATGCTGTAGAAGTATAAATATGGTTCTTCTTGTATCTAATTCTTTCATCGCTTTCGGTCTAGCTTTTAATCGCCGCGTAATTATGTATTTGAATGTCCGATGCTTGATCCGTGATATGAGGTTAAACTACCGTCAAATACGACCGCTACACGTGACACTTGACCGACAACAATCCTCTTGTGCACCTGCCTAGGTTATATTTGTATGCATAATATATAACCATGAGAGACCGCTCAGGTGCCTTGTCACTTAACATGATATCATATTATATTTAGCACGTCATTAGCTAAACAAGCTGCTAAGATTATTGGCATTAAAAATGCGGCAGGATATATTTAGTCTAATATATTATGCTAATGCCTAATTACACAAACTTCAAATAGCGTTGCAAGACTTTTATCTTATAGATAAATAAGATAAAAGTCTCACCATCATAATTTTTAACCTAACCGAAAAACCATAATTATGCAGTTTATATATCAAATTACATTCGATAGATTTTTTGAAACTGGCTTTGTTTGTGATAACTTGTGTTGTAATTTTTTGGATGCCAAATTTGCATTCTGCCATTTAGAGAGACCATTACAAATGCTCCTCATATAGTTGTGATCCTTGATTATGATTACTGCTCATAATGGTTTCTTGAATTATTTCTATAATATTGGCTTAATTCTCAAGTATTCCTTAATTCTTTTGGTTCATATAACAAATATAACTCACGTTTTAATTAGATTTCTTATAATATAATTAAAACGTGAACTCTGTAAGCTGTCACAATGCGAGGCTCAGGCCTTCTCTAGACTGGTATATAATAATAATATCAGCCCCGTAATTAACTGTCCCACTGCTGGGCACGGGCTTCCTTTCTGTATGTGAAGGGTTAGGCCATAGTCCACCACGCTGGCCCAGTGTGGGTTGGCAGACTTCACATATATCTTCGAGTACATTATGGAGAACTCTAAGACGTTTGTCATGTAACCTGTGTAGGTTTCCTCACGATGTCTTCCTTCACCGTTAAGGCAAGTGATAATTAACTATTTAATACGCAGATCGATCAATCAGCCCACCGCAGTCCACTGCTGGACATAGGCCTCTCCCATTTTACGCCACAACATCCGATCTTCAGCCTGCCGCATCCAGTCTGACTCAGCTACATTATTCAGGTCATCGGTCTATCTGGCCGGGGGGCGTTCTACCTTACGATTACCAAGTCGCGGTCTCCACTCTAGGACTCACTTGCTCCAACGGCCATCGGTCCTTCTACAGATATGGCCAGCCCATTGCCACTTCTGCTTGTTTATTCTGCGAGATATATCGGTAACCTTAGTTCTTCGACGGATAACCTCTCCTTTAGCACATAATTTCGAAAATTCAGAGATGCGCGCCTTGGGATCGAACTCGAGAACTGTACGTGGCAGTGCAACGGTTTACCACTAAGCTATAGTTCCTAATTAGACTTGTATAATTTCTAAAAATTTCTTAACAAGTGATTCATTTCAGTATTTTCTCGGCACCTTTATTGGTTTAAACTTTTAGATACACTATCATATACAAAAGATTAAAGTTCAAGGTAAATTCTTACAAAGGACTGATAGTAACGAACTGTTTGTTAACATTCAACAGAAACATTTACTTAATTATTTTACTCCAATTAATCAACGAGTATATAAATTTAAGCAGTCTTTATATGCTTAATAAATGTTTACAATAAATGTCCATAACTGTACATGCGTTTATTCGTTTGTATATATTGTTTCAATTAACGGTTCATCACGTTTTTATGACCATAAGGTAATCTATATGACTAATCTAAACGACGTGAGTTTTAATGAAAATACGCAAAGCAACATAAATATTGTAACAGATGTTGGCAATATGACTCTTAACACTTAACATTGCCCGATTAACCATTGCAAATTTAAAATTATCAAATCGGTTGAGCTCATTCCACACATCCATTGTATTTAGTATTACGACAGCAGATTTTATAGAAGAAACTTCTTAGCTTACAAAAATATTTATACATTTGTCAATTATAGCATCACTGCTTACTAGTAAGGTATATTTGGAAATATACCTAATATATGAGTCCAGTAGGCATTGATTTTTTTGCGTGTTGGTGCGTCTAAGTTTGATGCAAATATTTCTGGCTTTCGTGATTTCCAGCTAGTCGTACTTAAAAGCAACTAAATCATCTTGCCAAGTTTGCTTGCCCTTTTACCTTATGCTGTTGACTTTTCTTCTCCCCGTGACCATGGCTGCTGAAAAGCAACCGAAACGTCGGGGAAAGTGTAAACCAAAAATAAATAGATTTAATAGTTTAAATAATTTTATTACCTTATAAATTAGTAAAATAAAATCAATAGTAATAGTAGTGCAATATTTTCAAAATTTTGTAATACAGTGATAAATAAACAACGCGATAAAATCCGTATATAGCAGTTTAATTTCAATGAATAACATTCGCGTAAACAGAAGCCAATATTATGAAAACCAAAACTGTTCTGTCGTTCTAATGATGTATCTTGCTTTCCGCTAATTTACAAAGTAGTCAGTTACAGAAGATTATTTCATAGTTTATTACCCAAGTGAAGGTTTTGTTCTTTACTAAATAGTAGCTTTTGGTCGCGGCTTCGCTCGGATATATGTAGGTTAGGTTAGGTTATGTTCCAAATAGTACTTTATAAAATAAAATATAGTTCATGTTACTGGGTGACAATATAGCTTTATAATGGTGAAAGAATTTTTAAAATCGGTTAAGTAGTTTCTGATTTAAACCCTCACAAACAAATAAACATAAAAACAAACGAAGAATAAAATATTTCTTCTTTATAATATTAGTACAGATATGTTATACAGAAATCTCCGTGCACACAATACCACATGCACACAATACCACATTTGCCATTAATTTGTTTAATAGATGCGAGTCCTAGGCAATGAAGACATGTATGACACCTGGAAGCTTTTGAAATGTGGACACAGCGTTGCTTGCGCATGGTTTGATTAAATTGCGCTGACCAGTCAGTAATGAAGAAGTGAATTCCAGCGAGAAGCTCCACAAACTTGTAATTATTTAAAACGTAAAATAGCATATTTAGAGCCAGTCTTTGGGCATAACGTAAATATATCCCAGCATTAATTGCGTTGGTATATTAGGAAATTAGGTTTATTTATGAATTCTAGAATAAAATAGTTTGAACTTGAAGGTCAAGCAGGTCCTTCAATATCTCTATTCAATATCTCCTATGGATTTTGTTACAATTCGTTCTAGTTTCTAAGATATTTTTGAGTAATATCAACAGTACATTTAAATATGTGCAATTATTTTCCAGACGTTTTAGTGTCAGTTAGTCATGAGAGAGTCCATTTTAGGCTTGCATCATCTTTTCATTACTTCTTTGAGTTTGAGTATTCAATTTAATATACTTAATATAATATTAGACAACGGGTCTTATTCGCGATAAAGTATTTGAAAGGTAATAAATACCTATTGATTGCCCAACGTTTCGACCAACTTGCATTGATTGTGGTCACGGATTGACTGATGTGAGCTCAGCGGCGCCTTCGTGAAGTGCGAGTTTCGGCAACTACCTTCACTTGGTCACTATTATTTATATTCGCATTGTCGGTATTTCGACACACAATACTAACGACCGACGTTTACACACTGGCTACCTAAGTCACTACGCGATGTTTACATTTGCTGATGACTGGATTCCAAGATGTAGACAAACGGTAATCCATCCTCCCGGTTGAAACTGGTTAAAAGCTAAAACAAAAAGATTAAATGAATGTTTGTTTGATTTCAATGCAGTCTTTAATTAATGAAATAATAAATTAATGTTTCCAATTTATTTATACAGATTGTTCCAACAATAATTGCATCTATACATAATTTTGTTTAAAGTTTAAATGTTGCCTTAAATTGAGAAAATCTTGTTTAGCTCAGCCAATTTTTTTTAGCCTAATTTTTTTTTACTAAAACGCAATGAATTAGGTATGCAATTATTAATGTCTCTTACTTTCCTTCTTGTACATTTACAGTATTGCATGTCTTTCTTGTATATGTAATGACACATACAATTTACATTTAAAATTAATTGCCATTATATTTAAATTATTCATTAAATGTTTTAACTTAGGCATTATATTATATTATATTTCATGACTAAATAAACAATTAGAAGTGTGCTTATGTAAATTTTTAGGAATGTATGTCATAAGTATCGATATTCGATATCAACAGCAATGGCTATTTTAGTTACAATATCATATTATAATTAATAACATTTATTTATTACTTTTAACATATAGATGATTATTAAATCGAAATTCTCGCAAGCGAAGCCGTCAAGAACTCTAGCTTATCGACGTAATGAATAAACTGAGTCATGACAACACTATTGCATTCACACATTTGCATTTATGTTTTTGTTACACATTTCATATGACATTGTTTGTCTTGTACATTCTAAGTCTATGTAGAGAACTACAATTAATTCATCGATATTATTACGTCATCAACTTGGTTTATTTTGCTCAATTCAGTGAAATTTCAATTTGGCATGGTTATTCTTTGATTTCCATTATCTACATATGTGATATTCAGTTGAATATATATTATGGTTTTAACAATTATTACCACAATCAAGTATAATATTCTAGTGGCTGCACACGTATTAATTGTTCCAGGTTTCGTTCTATTTAATCACAACCGGAAAATTCATTTGAGGAAATATTGTATAGACATATTACTAGTGACGATAATGAAAGCATATGTACAATGAATTGTAAGCTTTCATTAAAATGACATACATATTAATTTATCTCTTTTTATTGTAGGCATGCAAAATATTCTGGTACATTGTATAACAGTTTAATATTTTTCTAGTTTAAAGTAAGTCGAGTATAATATTGCACGATGTGTCGTGAAATATTCCGTCCTGTTATTTCTCCAGCCCTCTAAATCCTATGGGCTATATTAATCTGTGTATTATTACACTCAAACTAAGTATATTAACCGTAGCTAATGTTAATGCCTCGCAAAGTCCCACTGTGCCATCAATTCATGCCTAAATTGATATAGTAGCTAACCTATTACACCTAAGTAATACTTAACGAAACTACTGCGTAAATACATACATATTCGAAAGTTGATTAGTGTTAGTACCAGTTAGAAAACTCTTTACATGTAATGTTATAGTAAACAAGCAAGACTATTTACATATTTTATAAATACAAGTTCAAGCGAGGCTCTCTTTTCGTATCGTGTTATAAAATATTAACAGAACAATACAAAGCTCTTAATTGTGTCATGAACTAGTTTTTGTATTTAATTTGATTAGAGCGTACATTAGGATTAAGAGTAATAATATAATTCCACAGAATACGCTCCTCTTATATTTAAAAAGGATTCATAAAAGATGAACATGCGTAAGTACGTTATGCTACAAAAAGAAACGGGCAGTATGTATTTTTTTTACCGCGATGTTATTAGAACAGGTAGGTATTTCATAAGCTTCTTATACAATCACGCCAAATGCAATAAAGGCATAGTAATAACTTATTTAAATCATCGCGAGGAGGATTAATTAAATTCATAAGCACCCTCGTTTAGGTATAAAGATGTGTGGGTGACGCTTTTAGGAGTTAGTGCCCTAAGGCTGTTTATACAGTTAAGTGAACCCGCACCACTTGCTGGCTGCTTATTTCAATGTAGACGTATCCTGTTAAAAGTTTTTCACAGACCGTAGCCTCGTGTACCAAACTTTCAATTCTCTTCTAACAGAGTGGCTGTTAGAAGAGAATTGAAAGTTTGTAATGACTGTAATAATGATCTGACTGAACACTATGATAGCATAACAGTCTTAAGATTTGACCTAATCACACAAAATGAAACCGATCTTATGTTTGTTATGACAACTAATGAGGAATTCCTCTCTGCCACATGATGATATGTGCGAAAATAAATTACTGTTACGGATCGTTTGGTCAAACGTACTCAATGAACATTCAGAACAATGACTATCGATTTTGCGGCAAATATCGCCGGCGGATAATCTTCATGGCTATCGTTTTAGCTTTGTGTGGCTATCAGGCTCGAATCATCCAATGACCAATGCAAACGGTGAACAGAAATTAGCTGCGTTAAATCGACATTGACGCACTCTGAAATGAAGTTTTGGATTTGGATCAGGCTTATTTGGAACCTGATCAAAATAGTGCATAGCTCTCGCATTATAACCATAGCTAATTTATTAAAAGTAAGTTAATGGTGGCTGGTATGCGTCAGTTTATTCGCGTTGCTGTAAAGCCGGCCTAAGGCCCAAAGTTAAATGGAATGTAACCGCAGCCCAGAGTAATGGGCACCGGGGCATAGAGGCAAGTATAAGCTATAACACATGGCGTATTGCCGCCGTATTACGTGTTACTATCAAACAGAAATGACTGCGTAATTAATTATAGCAACAACGTATCAATCACATTTACGCGTCGAGCGTGCTATCGATACAAACGTAGTCAATTGACGTAGGTATTACAGATTGCTGATCAATGATCGTTTAAATGGCGTGACAATTTTTATAGCGTCTTTTACATGGTTATTCAAATTACTTAATGATATACCTACCTTCAACAACTCAAACTATTTTCAAATCCGTTTGCAGCAATTGACGAATTATTACCCATAAACAATGAAATTGAGCTCGATCAGGCGAGTGGTATTCGAGTCTATAATAATGTGTATGATTGATAGGGCGATTAACACGGATTTAAATTGCAATAATATTTTAAAAGTTGTTATGAATATTAACTGATATTTCAAGAGAATTAGAACGATAAATATACATATAAACGTGTTATAACTATTTATATTATGCATTAAAAAGATAAAGTAAGAAATATATTACATTAAAGAAAAATTATGTTCAGATTAGATATGAGATCCAACTTGCAGCACTTTATAAACGATCAGTCTCTAACAACCCGATTTAATCGTTTAAATCTGTGAATGAGGTAAATGCATTATTGGACTCACAGTTAAAGCTTGCATTCACCAATCCGTAGTTTAAAATACGCTTTAGAAATTAGATCTATTTACACAAATCCTTATAACATCTAGAGCTGCTACAATTAAGTTAGCTCGTAGTCGTAGCCTTGTTGCCACTCTAATCGTGTGATGAAGTTGTGGAACTGTTACATGTGATACACACGCATTGGAACATTGTCGAATCTGAATAGCTGCTTTTTGTGTTTATATTTGTTCTTAATATTTCTTACCGTATATATTTGTCCACAGCTTCGTGGACCGAGTACTGTTCTCGAGTGAAGTCGTAGGTTTATGCCCACGGTCAGAAACAGTTTCTTTTTTCCGGATAACTCTACAGCTTTTTCTGTACCCCTGACGTGACGTATGCGAGATTTTATGAGGAGTATGTAGGAGATGAGTAGCTAAGACGTGAAAGCGTACCAAACAAAATCACATTCGCATTTCTTATATGACTTAGGATTGGTCTTTAAAAATAAAATTGCAATTGTAAGTGGTCAGTAAAGGTAATTGAACTGCATTACAAAATTCGAAAATATAAATGTATGCGGTTATTTAACATCTACGCACAATGTGAGTAATTAACTGGGAGTTACCAAGCGTGTAGAGGTTTGTACACACTGTTTGTCCCATACCGATCGTAGCCTGTTAAGGAAAGCAGCTTTCATGTATGTTGCCTTTACTGAGACAATATAAACAGCGTAATATTATAATAATGTCCTTCAGACTGAATTTCGGTCACAGCGGCCAATATTGACGGTGACTGGTCATTTACACAGGAGATATTATAGTGCACAAGTGTGGTCTTCTTAACTCTCATGATCCGATGGGATGGCTATCCATCACGGTCGGACAGATATCAAGCATGGAAGCAGTGGCTTTACGTGATCGACGTTAAAATTTTTAATGTAGGTACGTATATAGCTCATTCTGCGTAAATAGAAACACCAAAGATTAAATTATGTTCGGGTACTTTGAAATAACTACACTGGAACATTGAGACAACTACCATCTCAGTCTCCCCGTGACCATGGCTGCTGAAAAGCATCCGAAACGTCGGAGAAAGTGTAAGCGTATATTATAATAATTTATGATAACATTTATTAAATTAGTACCTACTCCGATGGGCTTATAGACAGATTATGTCGCACACATACATATTATTCGTCGCAGTACAATTGTTTATTGTATTGGAAAAGTTACGAGTCAAATTTTATTTCGATTATATTTTTGCAGTTAACTTAATTTATAGGCAACAACTCGTCTTATTTGAAACTATATATGCTAAAGTGTTTATTGGTTTAGAATGAAGTAAAATACTTTCCATTATAAATCTGATGTTCCTAAAATAAATAAGATTTAGCCCGTTTTCTCAAAACATATTTATGTAAGTAGGAATACCCAAAACGGCATTTCTCCGTATCTTTTGCTGTAGCGTGAAGTGATTTAAAATGGTCATAGTATTTATATGGTTACCTCACTATTATATCACGCAGAGTGTTTTTACTTTCATTCTTAAACGGGACAAACATTTGCCTGTTCTAAACATATTTATTCCAAGAACGGATGTTCTTTGTTTCCGTAGTTTCAATGTTTGTAAAGTCTTCCGCGATAAAGGAAATGCGCCTGGTGTAGGGATCGCATTTAAAAAAGGAGAGAGATTCAATAATATTAAGGCTCGATCCTTTTATAAAGAGGTATCGGCATGGTATAACATGTTATATGTGACAGTGGCAAATGTCACGATGACACAAACTGTTCTGTAACGGATATCTTGCAGTACTCAGAACACATAATCAAGTTTCATGGAATTCGTCGAATGGCCTATGACCTATATTATTCATAAGCTGTTTGCAGAGTAATCTATCCATTAGAAACAGATATTGCAGCTTCTCATATTTAGGAACTCTACGGCAATGTTATTGCATATTAACTAGGGTTATGATTCTCGACAAAACATATTCGATTATATAATGAAGTGCATCTTAAATGCATAAGTATAATATTTTTTTTAAATAACAGGTCCCTTTGTAACTTTAGTGTAGTTTAATACATGGTTATTTTTTTAATCTTGCCTATATGAAATAGACCCACTTATAAAGGGTATATTTTATTACAGATTAATAGCTCTTAAAGCCTAAAACTGAATGCAACTTCGGTTCGCTTTAACCGATTTTGCTAAAATGTTACATTAAAATTAGTGCCCTTGCAGAAAAAATTACAAAAATACTTCTATTTCGTAATTCTGTCAAAAACAGACAGAAGATGTCCTGTGTGTAAATCCAAGCCAAATCTAGCGAATAAGAAATTAGGTATCGTTCTCAAAAAGATTATTGTTATCACGTAACATTATAATAGAACACATAATTTTGAGTGAAATTTGTGCACACGTTGATAGTTATGTACACTGTCAAACGGTCTTCCTATAAATGGCTGCTAAGCCTGTCTCGTATCTACTAGCTTACTAATGGTACTGTAAATATAATGAATCTGTAAATATTCTAGATCATTATTAAGATTTAAATTAAGGTCCATAAGATCACATAAACCTTATATATCTACTATTTGATGAACTTCTATTTATGTTATGTTTATTAATTTTATTGAAGACTCATCTTATGACTCACGCTTTTCAAAGCATTTCCACAAAAGAGTCATAACCAGAAACCAGACGTAGAAAAAGATTGCATGTGTTAATGAAATACAGAAGTGTATTGCATACTTTAGAACCATGTATTGTTGATGGATATGCTGATTAATCTGTTGAGCAGCGTTACACCGGCGGACACATAGACAAAATATGTTTTCAATTGGTCGTACTTCCTAAAAACCGTTCCAACCCACAAAGTTAACATTTTGAGATAATTGTGACTAAAGTTTAATCTCGTATTATAATTATTTGTGTTTTTGTAATTATGTTATCTTTTTTAATACGTTTGTAAATATAAATAGTTGTATATATGTTGTAACAAATATTTCTAATAAAGTAGTCAGCTTGCGATTAAGATTTCAATTCAGTGAAATTAATAAAAATTATCCCGTATTGCTTTGTGAAATCATGTTTTTAAATAGTGATACTTTTGTATGTTATAAATTACAGGATCAAGTTTTAATTTGACCCTATTTTAGACTTCCAACGTAAATACTTTATTCGATATTCGTAAAAATTTTGCAATGGAACTTTTTTGATTTATTGCAATATTCATGTAACATTTAAAAATATATTTTATACTAAATGTTCCAAACAACATGTATGATAAAGAAAATAACAATAAAATAAGATCAAATAGAAAATATATACCTATTTAAAATTAAAAAGATATCTAGGACATCAGCCTGCATGAGATTAGCATGACCCTCAAACAGCTCGAAAACAAAATGGTGCCGGGTGATGATGGCATTACAACTGAACTTCTGAAAGCCGGCGGAGAAACAGCTATGGCAGTTTTTCGGAAAGTTTTCAATTTCGTCATACTCACCACAGGCATGGCCCTCTTAAAGAACTACAGACCCATCTCACTTCGGAGCCATGTCTACAAGCTGTTTTTAAGAGTTATCACAAATCATCTCGAGAGCAGACTAGATGACTTTCAGCCCGAACAAGCCAGTTTCCGTAAAGGCTACAGCACCATAGACCACATACACATACGCTGCGGCAGGTTATACAAAAATCCGAAGAGTATAACCGGCCTTTATGCGTGGCGTTTGTGGTCTATCAGAAAGCCTTCGATTCAATCGATACCTGGGCAGTGCTACAGTCTCTCCAAAGGTGTCAGATTGACTAACGGTATGTCGAAGTGCTGAAGCTTTTGTATGAAAACGCCACCATGCTAGTTCGTCTCCAAGATCAGACCTCGAAACCGATAAAACTACAGCGAGGGGTGAGACAGGGGGATGTTGCTATCTTCAAAACTATTCACCACCGCGTTGGAAGATGTTTACAAGCTTTTGGATAATAAAGGACTCGGCATCAACATCAATGGCGAGTACATCACTCACCTTCGATTTGCTAACGATATCGTGTTCATGGCTGAGGTTATGGAAGACCTCGGCATAATGCTCGATGGTCTCTATAAAGTCTCCCGATAAGTAGATCTTCAAATGAACTTGGATAAGACACAAATTATGTCACACCTTCTACTATTAAGGTTGGGAACACTATCCTTTTAAGTTGTCGACAAGTATCTATACCTGGGACAAATGTATACTTTTTTTATGTCTTTGTTTGGCAAACGAGCAGACGGATTTCCTGATGGTAAGCGATTACCGCCGCCTATGAACACCCGCAACCCTAAAGGAGTTACAAGTGCATTGCCAGTCCTTTAAGAAGGAATGAAGGAGGGAAAGGACAAAGGAAATGGATAGGAAAAGGATCGGGGTAACTGGGCCACTGGCTCTCTCACTCACCGATACGAAACGCAACAATACGGGTACCGTTACTTCACGTCGGTATTCTGTGAGAGGATAGTACTACCCCGGTCGATCCGGCCCATTAATGCGAGGATCTACTACCTACAACCAGTTAGGTAGGTCCAACTATGAGAAAGAGGTCAATCGTCGAATCCAAGGTGCTCGGCAGCGTTCGGGAAGCTACGACATATCTTCATGTCCAATATACCGCAGTGACTCAAGACGAACGTCTTTGATCAGTGTGTGTTGCCAGTGATGACTTACGGATCAGAGACGTAGTCGCTCACTATGGGCCTTGTCTGACGATTTGAAGTCATTCAGAGGGCGATGAAGAGAGCTATACTTGGAGTTTCCCTGCTGGATCGAATCGGAAATTAGGAGATCCGCAGTAAGCTAAAGTTGCCGACATAGCTCTCCGGGTAGCCAAGCTTAAGGTTCTGGAGTGGTGGCTACGCACCGGAAGACGCAGCAGAGGTAGGCCCCCAACGACCGACCCTATGGACCGACGACCTGGTAAGGGTCGTGGGAAGCAGTTGAATACGGGTGGCCCAAGACCGATCTGTGTGGAAAACCTTGGGGGAGGCCTATGTCCAGCAGTGGACATCTTTCGGCTGACATGATGACCTAACTTGGTACTATACCTCAGAACAATTATTTTTCATCCTGTTTCAGATAGCATGGAACGTTATTATGAAATAACTATGGTACCGACATGATGCATATTTTGATTTTCAGTCAGCTTGGATCAGATCTTTGAAAATATTTTTGGGTTTATCCTCTACTTTAGTTGTATCATACAGCTTGGGCTCTTTTAGGTTAATAATTAGTTGTCTTCCTCATACATGTGGGCTACTAAGTCATAATTTCATATTTAGAGTGACAATAGAGCTACCAAATTTTGTCAGCTAGTAAATAGCAAGCACATGAATAATTTGCTAATAGTAATTCTATTTTGACCTAAGTGTGGGTTGGAACGTTTTTGAGGTACTGCGTCCAATTATGTCTGGTATTCCAAGAAATGATAGAATGTGAAAAAATCTCAATTAAAAAAGCTGATAACCACCTCCGTAAAAGTGTTTAGGAAATATTGATTTTCAAGTGTGTGCCCTAGCGACCATACGCGACGGTTTGCGTTACAAAAGTACATTAACACTAGCTTTTGCGCGCGGCTTCGTTAGGTTATGTCAGTAACAGAAACTTTTTTAAATAAATTATAGCCTAAGGTACTCGATCATAATTGGTATGGTATTGGTACCATCGTTCGTCCCCTTTTCTGTGCCTAGTGGCTAGATAGATAAGCGTAGGTACCGACTGAAAGTCAGAATAACCATTTCGGCACACCTTATTTTTTCAATAAACAGTGGCTTGGCGGTTGCCTCCTACCATGAAACTGGACGCAACTGCACGTAACATAAAAAAAATAATAACTTCTTTAACGCATAGATCTTTTAATTAAATTAATTTCAGTATCTTCATATTGAATAAAATATACTTAATAGAACTAAATATTATATTTGTTTGTCTCGAAACAGCAACCAAATACATGCAATCTTATGTTTAAAAGCTTCCGATCGGAGATTACCAAAATGTAATTCTTATTTTTATTAACTATCACAAAATGTGATCACTTATAGCATATTTTCATATCGAGTAAGTTATCACGTTTTGCAATAGTTATATAGCAGAAACTACTAATATCCACTATTCTCATAGGTACATAGAGTCACATCTGTGCCCCGGTGAGATAAGCAGAGACTACTGATTTCTTTTTGCTATCTTGGCATATTTTTCGTCTTGCTAAATAGTATACATGGTGTCCGGTAATTAATGGATAATCTTGAAATGTCTTATAGTAGAACTGAAGGCCGCTCAGAAAAAAATGAAAAAAAAATAATAAAAAAATTAAAAAAAGAAAATTATTAAATAGTGCAAGCTATATAGTATAGCATAGTTTTGACTGTCTATATATTAGCATATAATTAGTGTTTAATAATAAAACAACAAAAAACCGATGGATTTCATTCATTTATTGTTGTAGTATACAAGAAAGTTATACATGGTAATAAAAAAAACACATATCTCAAGGAGTAGTTAGGATAGATGTTTTATCATATTTTTTTCTGAACGGACATCAGTTCCACTATAAGACACTTCCAGGTTATCCATTAATTACCGGACAACCTGTATAAATAGTATTAGAATAAATATAATATTCCCTACATAATTTTTTTAGTTATTTTTTATTTGTTGTACTAGGTATTTGTTCTATTGCGAGACCGTAAAATGATCTCGCTTAAATAAAATGTATTTAGGTATTTAGCTATAATTCAATATACTTCAATGTAATCAAGTAAATGTGAAACTTGTTAGTTCCACATTTATGTGATACCTGTATTTATGTTCCTTGTCAAGAATTGACTTAAGCTGTGAACAAATACGTACCACGACATGCGAGTCGTCGTTGGTGCCATACATTAAATGTTGTCCTTTGTTTTCACTGAATCACTATATGCATAGCAGGTAAGTTACCATCACATTTATTTGTACCATCTTCGCGTTCAACCAATGGTAAACAAAAAAAAAATTGTATTTGGTACATACATATAAATATAACATTATTATTAATATATTATGTATTATCAAAGCAATTATAGTCTTTTGGTTTCATTTTAAGGTTACCAAAACATAATTATAATTAATAATTTTAGAATGAATAAATAATCTGTTTTGGAAATTAAAAATGTTTTTAATAGAGACCTATTGATAATAGTAATAATAATTAAGGAGTACTTTGGAGTGCACGTTACGGGAATATCGGCACGTTTATTCAGAAAATAGACCACGTCTACCAAGGTGGGTAGGCAACCAAACAAAAAGAATTTAGCGCTGGTGTGTGCCTTGGACTCATTACTGCCAGCTTATTTAGTGGACAGTGAAAGTCTTAGCGATATACACTCAATCTTGTACTGTGCGGCTGCTACGGCATGTCGAGTAGCTGGTATTAAAAGTCCAGACATAATGACAGCTGCTCGACCCAGAAATACTATGCCAGCGTGGCAGTGCAGGATTGAGCGTCGTATCGCTGAGTCCAGGGCACTCATCGGCAAGCTTATCTGTTTCAGGGAGGGTAATACTCGACCGAGAGTGATGCGTTATGTGACTCGGGCGTTCGCAGGGACTGACGTATATCCCCAAGTTTATGTCACCTGGGTTACAGAACGCATCGACTTCTTGAAACAGAGAATTTGTGCGTGGGCAAGCCGAGTAAGACGCTACAAAAAAAGAGCTGACCGATATTTCCAAAATCGTGAATTCCAGAGAGATGAAAGGTGGGTGTACAGAAGGTGGGAGCAACCTGATTCTAGTGGAGAAGGTTGTCTATCAGATACAGAAGCCACGACTGCTTTTTGGCGTAGTATCTGGTCGACACCCGTCGATCATGAAGAGGGGGATTGGTTTGGGGATGTTTGGCGGACATGTGACACTATACCACAAATGGAGCCAATCAACATACAACCAGAAGATGTTTCTTGTGCAGTTCGTTCATTACCAAATTGGAAAGCAGCGGGACCGGACGGACTGCACAACTTATGGTTGAAATGGTTCCGCAGTGCATATGCATGCTTGGCGTCCCTATTCCAGTCATCTTTGGAATCAGGATCGTTGCCTGACTTTTTGACCACTGGCACCAACCATCTGCTCTACAAATCAGGTAGTGTCTCGGACCCAAAAACTTATAGACCGATAACATGCCTTCCGACGGTCTATAAACTTCTTACATCCATTTTGAGATCTAAACTTTCACTACATATTACAGCAAACAACATCATGTCTGTATCTCAAAATGGATGTAGAAGTGGGGCCCGTGGTACTAAAGAGCTACTCCTGATTGGCATGACCATCAGTCAACAAGTACATCGCCTTAGGAAAGATCTTGTGACATGCTGGATAGATTATAAGAAAGCCTATGACTCTGTACCACATGCATGACTCTTGAGAGTGCTATAGTTGTATAAAGTAGATGCAACTCTTTACACTTTCTTGAAGTCATGTATGAGGCAGTGGAGAACGGTTTAATGCTATTCAGGATGTCGCCAGATCGGGGAAAGCGGTGTATCTCTCAAGATCAAGCGAGGTATATTCCAGGGCGACAGTTTGATTCCCTTCTGGTTCCGTCTAGCACTGAACCCACTTAGTACTTTACTGGAGAGTTCAGGGCTAGGCTATCGATTGCGGAGAGATGGTCAAGTTATATCCCACCTTCTTTACATGGATGACTTAAAACTATTTGCCTCCACCAGATCCCTACTGACAGCGTTACTTAAGGTAACTGAAACCTTCAGTAAGTCCATCGGGATGGAGTTTGATGTTGACAAATGTGCAGTTATGTATGTAAAGCGAGGCAGGGTTTTGGAATCTGATGGCATTGAACTTTCAGATTTCACTAGACTTAGAAGTCTCTCTGCAAACGAAACCTATAAATATCTGGGTATGTCACAGGCATTAGGTATCACTCAGGACGGTATGAAATGGGTGTTGCAAGAGCACTTCCTAAGCCGCTTGAAAAAAATACTGAAAAGTCTTTTATCAGGCGGCAACAGGGTGCGCGCCTCTAATTAATGGTTGGGCCATGCCAATCCTTATGTACTCCTTTGGCATACTCAGATGGACACAAACGGAATTAGATGCCCTGGATGGGTCCGTACACTGTTGACTGCATACCGAATGCACCACTCTGGCTAAAGAGAACTGGCGCAAACCTGTTATAATTGGAACCGACGAGCGCAGGGATGTATGGAAAGGACAAGAACTGCATCGACGATTTTCAGTCATCGGTGTCCTGGCTGCGATTTGGCGATCTCTTCGCTGAGACCGAAGGTTTTGTCTGTGCAATTATGGACGAAGTTGTTATGACGAACAACTACCGGAGATATATCCTGAAGGATGGGACGGTTGACATATGTCGGGCATGTCACCAGCCCGGAGAATCTATCAGACATATAATCTCCGGTTGTTCTCGTCTTGCCAATGGAGAGTATTTGCATAGACACAACCAAGTAGCCAGGATTGTCCATCAGCAACTTGCCTTGAAGTATGAACTTGGGGAATCTGAAGTGTCGTATTACAGGTATGTGCCCGATCCAGTTCTCGAAAATGGTCGTGCTACTTTGTACTGGAATCGGTCTATCATCACTGATGGGACAATTGTGGCGAACAAGCCAGATATTGTGCTAATAGACCGATTGGAGCGCCGAGCAATGATCATCGATGTCACTATTCCGCATGACGGAAATCTTGTGAAAGCTGAAAAAGAAAAAGAGTTGAAATACCTGGACTTAGCTTACGAGATTGTCGACATGTGGCGTGTGGATCGGCGATCATTGTGCCGATAGTCATTACAGTCAATGGTTTAATACCTAAGAGCCTCGACCACCACCTGCAGAGGCTCGCATTAGATGGCTGGATTAAGTCCTTGATCCAAAAGGCAGTACTACTCGACACGGCGCGTATTGTGAGGAGATTCCTCTCTCTGGGGACCTAACCACCGGCAGCTTGAACCTTGTTCCCGATGTCTGTGGGTCATTTTAGTTTTTATATTTTAAATATGTATAGTTTTTATATTTATATTTAAAAATGTAATCATTAGAAAAAAAAAGGAAATAAAGAGAATAATAATAATATTCTACCACATACACACAACACCATCTAGCCCAAACTAAGCAGAGCTTGTACTATGGGTACTAGACAATGGATAAACATACATATATACTTTTTTTTTGTAAATACATTGATGTACTGAATTTGAAAATATTAACTGATAAATTAAAGTGACCAGTAATTTATAGGTTCACGCATTTTCACAGGTGAATGCTATACTCTATTATGTATTATATCGTGTTAAATGTAAACATAAAATAAAACATAACCATAACTGAAAATTCGTTTTTAATACTTTTCCCACATTGTGTAACGAAACCCAAATAAAACATTCACAGTGCACTCCAGGGGATCCAAAATACAAAGCAAAATCTCCATTGAAATGATTTTCACGATTTATGAATTTTGGGAAGTTTATTTTAAAAAATTTTGGTGACAATTATTATTGTGTATTACACATACAATTGATTGAATACCAAATGCATATAATATTTTATAGTATTATTATATCTGGGCTGAATACAACTATATTAATATTCACTTCACATCTATAGAGCAATATTATTGTTTTTCATACAGGTATTAATAGTATAATTTGTATGTGCTTAATTATATTTACTGTAATACGTCTGGACCTTCAGTTAAAAAAGCATGGATCTAAGGCAGCTCTATAAAACATCGCAGCTTTCTTATGCTGTTCTAGCAAGGCAATGTAATGTCAATAGGTAAGCAGTCATTTACACTACTCAAAAGCAGCCAAATTTGATATATGTACACATAAATGTGGGTATTAATGTAGTTTCCACAAAAATTAAAAGACATACAGAGACTTTATGAGTATAAGAAAGAAACTTAAATAGGTATAAGGTCATCGTAAGTCTGGAGATAGCGCAGTGGCTCAGATAAACTCGTAACAGGACTGACTTGAAGACGAGTTGAAATAATTTATGGAACGTCACAGAATTCACGATAAAAAATTCTGCGATCTTCGTAGTATATTCAGAAGACATGATAGAAACACAGTGTTGTTTTATAAATCGAGTTTTGTCCGCGGCTTCGACGTTAATGTAGATTTTGACAATAAATTTTAATCCCTCGACCACAGTACTTTTTTGGATAAAAAGTACTCAATATCTTTCTTTGTGACTAACAACGTGTATGCAATTTTTTATGATAATCGGTTGAGTAGTTAACGCGTGAAGGCCTAACAAACAAAACAAATAAACTCACATTTGCATTTGTAGTATTAGTTAGGATATTCGCCGCTATATTATATACTAGCTGAGTTCTCTTCTACTTGGGCAAGTTTAATTTTACCATCAGTCCAGTAGTAGATGGTTAAATTACAATACTAAAATGGCTCCCAAATAACTATTGTTATGTTTAACACTAAATTACATTAAAAGCGAAGCGTATATATGCGTGGCACACAAGTTCTATCTTCAGTGTGATATTTTGATGACAGCACATATTTATTAGATAAAATTCAGTACAAAATGTAGCCTATTCGATATTCAGGGATATAAGTAACTTTGGTGAAATATTAACAGTGGTGTTAAGCTATTTCTCTGCTGCTCTAACATAAACAAATTGGTTACTAAAATAAGATAGAAGGCTTTTTAAATATCCAAGAATTGTCTTACTAATTGGCGGATGAAGTAAAATATAATCTTTTCATTACATTCAACCTTGGCAAACCAATTTTGGATGCAAGTACACCCTAAATAACTTAGCACGACATTTTTCTCCTTTACAATTGGAATCAAATTAACCTTTAACTAACTATATAAGAACTATGTAACACTATATAATGTTCAATACGTTGGTGGCTGTCCAATCGAGCGTTGTCGATTTCTATCGGAGAGTAGTGTTGCATTTAAATGGTAGTTCTCTGAAGGGGAATAGAATGCTGATATCACGTGCTCTAGGAAATAAATACAAGTTTTTAATTGCTATATATGTATTGCTAAGGCATAAGATTTCAATAAAGATAAGATTTTAAGAGTATTTGTGTATAACATTTCGAATATTAATTTGCTGACTGCTTCGCCAAATATAGAACGGCGACAGTAGACACAGTTTTGAAAGCAAAAGCAATTTTAAATCAATTAATAATTATCGTGTATTGCCGCTCTAACGTGTAGTCAGTCTGTCTTGAAATGAGAGCTCAGCATAGTGACGATAACAAAAATCTTGAGCAAGTAATAACTACAAATATTTGTCACTATTTCGTTTTAGTACTAACATAAATGCGTGTATTTATTATTATATATCTTCGACAACCGCCTGCCAAGTGTAAGTACACACACTTGGCAAGCGGACGTTGCTATGAAATATTGCTCAAAATTCACAGGGAGCAGTGTATTCGTTAAAATATATAAAGCAGAAAGAACACATTGAAACTTCCGAAAACTATCAACTGCCGTCTGTATTTATATGACAATATTAATAGATAACTTGTTGCTATACAATGGACAAATCAAGTAGTTAACATTGTCATGTGCCTTAGCTTGTAAATATGTAGATAAACGCAGTATTATCTAGCGCCTCTTGCTCCTAGAAGTTATTCATCTCTTGAACTCAACAATTCACCATTGACTGTTTTTTACATAAATATATGATACCTATATCTATGCTATATATATCGTGGAACATACTAAACGCACTTCCTGAAAGTACTTTGTTCAGAACCGGCTACTGAATCCATTTCTGACATTTTTATATAGGTACCTATACTTAACTAAAGATAAACAATCTTGATGTGACTTTTTACACAAACACATAAAATGAAAATAAATAAATAAACTACTGCTTAAACTAACGGTTCAATTCATTTAGTAATCGTTATTGTTGTATTTACATTCATCTTTAGCAGCATTTCATTTTTATACTGAGTTTTTAGATAAAAAGACATCCCCTCTCTCTAGGACTAGTCTAGTTTATGATATAGCATTCCCCTACACCAACCATCAAGGTTCTATTATGTGGAGCCGCTTTACCTTCCAGTGCCCGAGAGTACCTTCCGTTACCAGTTACAGACAGGTCTTGTCCCCAAATCTCGACTTTCTCCACCCTAACCACAGAGATTCGGTTTTCGTAAGCAAGCTACCTCGTGCCTAAGTGACACTACCTATTCTCCAGATAGATACCGGAGAAATAAAGTCGCTCACCACTCGCAACTCTAGGTGTTGCTAACGAAAACCTCGCAGAAGCCGTCGGAGTAGCCCCCTCCCATATCTCCAGTATGATACCGGAGCTGTATAAGGCACGCTCACTTCCCGACGTATATCCATACGCATACCCAAATATGCCTACTAGCCGGGTGTGGCCCGAGTCACTCTAGCTATGACTCTTACTTGCTGAGCAGGCAAGCGCCCGAGATGCGTTGTGGCAGTGAAACCACACGGCCACTTCGCTAAAGACTACTCCGTGCCTCGCGCGACCGACTGGTTCGCACTAGCCGCGTATGAGTCCGACGCTCGAATGCCGTGCTTGCCGAGCAACGAACATGTCGTCCTCAGCGGCTAACTACATGCCCCCAATACCAATGTCAGGCACTGCGCACTCTAATCAGCGTGGTCGATAGAACACGCCTTTCGAGGCGCAGTGGGCCTTCCTGACCGCGCAGTACCCTGGTCCAAAGGGGGTGAGTTCGCCCCCCGAAACCCTATCTACTCGGGTCCTGTAGATCAAAAAGTAAAGATCAAGATTATTTACCTTTAGTTAAGTACCTAACCAAATGGAGTATAGACCGACGCCGCCGCGCGCCACGCCGCATGCTTTGATATAATTGCCGACACAAAAGTTTGCTGGCAAGGTCGGCGTCGGCGTATTCTTTGATATAATCCGCTCGCTCCTATGCTATGAAGTCGGCACGTGCAGCAACTGCGTTGTTCGTACTCTACATATCCACCTCCAACCACCATTTTCATAAATAACCACCAACAGTATGCCCGTATTGCACACGCGTGTGCGAAGTTGTGATCTGACGGGACTGCTAAACCTCGTGGTTTAAAGAACAGTTCCTCGTTCTCCCTACGCGCAGCTGCACAATTTCATTCACTCCTACCTAAACACATGAACATGATAAAGTATTCAACGTTTGAATATAATGCGACATAGGTAATAGGAAAAATACTCAGTGGTGCAAGTCCGAATGAAAGTAATATTAGCGCAAGACTGAGTACGAAATTGTAGTACGCGGTAAAGGATGTACAATAATAATAGGGAGGGATGCAAGCAAGGACTCTAATTTTATCGATATTTTCGATTAATATCGCCAGTCAGTGATAAAATAGAATTAAATTGAATAAATTGGCGAGTGCGATCGAAAATTCTCATGTTGGATTAAAGGGATTTGAGTTTTATTGTATTTTACAAATAAATTAATTTTCATCCTTAAAATTTCATTGACAGAAAAGCTGACGAATTATAATAGAAAAATAAATACATCAAAGAAGCCGCGGTTTAGTGGAGCGTTGCTAGTCGTGCGAAATTTTCAAATTTAAGGGTGAAATGTTTATCAATACTGTACTTAGAAATATTATGTACGTGACGTTGTACGATTATATATATTTTTTATTATTTTTCTTAGCATGTTTGTTAAGAGAGAAATAAGGGGTTTTCTATACATACTGTGAATATATACATAATTATATATATATATATATGTGTGTGTGTGTGTGTGTGTGTGTGTGTGTGTATATATACATATAAGCTTATAATTAATATTACACGGTTTATAAAATTCTCACCATACTTAAAAAATGTTGTTCCGCTCTGAACTTTTACACGTATCACTTGCCGACAAACAGCTGTTGTCGGCGTCTTAGATACTGTTACGAAGAATTGACACGCATCGTCGCATGCGCCACTAACCGTAATTCAGTGACCCGCGCACATCGGCGCACTATGGAATAAAACCGTGCGTACCGTCTCAAAAATCTGTAACTTTGTTGTTAATTGAAGTGATTAGCTGAAATTTGGTACGTAATATCTATAATGTATCATACTATCAAATAATGGTAAAGTCGTATTTTTTTTAAATTTGTAATATTTATAAAAAAATTCAGAAATTACATTAACATATTGAACGATAATTATAAAGTTTTATGATATTACACTATTATTTTGTATTTTCTTAATATTATATATAATGATAATGACAAATATCTATTAATCCACTACATAAAATAGGAGAATATTGATAAAATTACATACTTCAATTTAAATATCTAATAGGTTCTTTGCTTCGTTTAATAATTCCTTAGAAACAGTGATTGATGGTTTTCTGATACATGATATGTATGGATCTGATGTAAATAGAAAACCATGATTTGAAACTTCATTCATTGTGGACCTGGAGCACTTTCTAGAGTGATATAATCTGATATTTTTGTAATCTTTATAACGAGATTCTTGGGCATCCTCAGATAAAAACCAATAGGCAGAACAGCAAAATGTCTAATTATTCTTTCCCCATGTATTAAGATCTTAAATATGTACTGAAGAAGGCATATTATACTACATATATTTTGTAACGTGTAATTGTGCAGTAGCGCGAGTATATCACCAATTGTTTCTGGAATAATGCAATGGCGGATGCCAAAGTCTGAAGAATTATAAAGAACCTTTTTAATAAGATCCTCATCAACTCCTGTAATTTCTGATCAGCAATGGTAGTTTGAGCTGTATTGGCGTCATTGCTATTTCCACTTCCTTGGCGGGGTTTATCAACTTTGTACAAGTTTCTTCTTGTCTTCTTTACTTTTTTCTCTACCGGTGTTCTCACAGCCCATTTTTGAAACGAAAAGTTATATGAGAATTATTTAATTCACACAGTGATAACAAACATTAATCACATCCGACCGAATGATAAAAATAAAATTAATACATTACTCAGTATTCCCACCTTACCTAAACTTTAATTTACTTATTAATAAAGAATATTTTCTTTAACAATAAAATGTCAAAAATAATCCTATTTTCCAAAAATCTTCTGACTAAAATTCTAAAATAAATTTTGATATATTTTCCTTTTTCGTCTCATTCCAAGCGAGGCAAATTTGGGCAAAATATAGTTTTTGTCTTGAATTCTATACAAACTGTTTTATATGATGCTATCAAAATTAAGACACCAGCAGACATCGCTAACTGTCAAAGTCTATTTAAAGTTTCTAATAAGTGTAGAATATTAGATACTATAAAAAAATTGTATGCCTCTCCAGTTTTTACATATAAGTCCACTTAAATACTTTTTAAATAGAGTCCTTAATAACCATTCTAACCATATATAACATATAGATTTGCATTGAAAATAATCAAAATATGACCATGTAAACTGGTGGAATTCAGTGCTACGTAATCGACATTATTTTGAGCGTCAACTAGCAAGACAAGATTTATTAAAAAAGGAGTGAAATAGTCTACTTTAAATATTATATAGTATGTATTAGACATTCAGTCAGATATGCGCATTAACAAAATATTCAATATCGAACATTCCCAAAACCTATTTTTGAGACGGTACGCTCTGTTCTGTCCCATAGTGCGCCGTCGAACAGACGTATTGATCACGCGTAAATGCGAATTACGTAACTTCCGCGAGTGATTTATCATCTGTGAAATGTCGTACTCGAACGTGGTATTATTTCAATATACTAATGTGCTTAGGGAGAAGTGACTGCAACTATGTAGAACTTATGGAGGGCACTATGCTTCTCCGAGGAACATGGCAACGGTAAAATGGCATTCTAACGGTTACAAAAACAAGTGAACGACACTGATGGCCAGCAACACCACACTAATGCAGGCAGGCCGAGCAGCATAATAATATTTAGAAGCAAGCACTTGATTTTATTATGTAAGATCCAAAGCACGCGAACTGTCGGCCGCCGCCGCCGGCGTAAACCACATACGTGTTTAAAGAGCTTTAAGAAAGATTCCCATCGGCATCAGCCGTACTATTATCGCTGCATACCTTCATTCAGTGTCTTCGACCCGCGAATGAAGTTTAGCTGGTAAATAATCGACAAAGTCAAAGATGGCGAATCTTTGAACCGCGTAGTTTTTAACGAACGCGCGAAAGAGTGCTCCTTTGTAGGAAAGGGCGTGTAAACCTAGTTGTTACTAGCTAAGGTTAGGTAAGGTAATTGATTACTAAAGTGATCAATCACCTGTATGAGTTCTTAAAAATTCATGTTAATTTCCAAAATGAGAAACAGCTGAGTGAAGTCGTGAGTTCGTGACCTGACTGAAATAAATGTTTGTGTGCCCGAGCGCAATGTGCAGAGGGCGCTGTCAGCGCGTCACGCGTTATCGGTTTTTGCAGAGGTACACAACTATATTTATTTTAAATTTTTATTATCGTATTTTGCAAAATAAATTATTGGTTTACGTTTCAATAGCGTTACTACTATATATATATATATATATATATATATATATATATATATATATATTATGGCGTAACAATTATATCACTGAATCTATTCATCCTATTATTATCTTTTCTGCCTTAGCCCTCATAGATCATAACACATTGCTTACTGATTCAGAATTCAAAAGCTTCGTCTCACGGGAATCAGAGCGTAAAGATAATAACAGAACGTTATATCATAAACCTTTCTACCTAAAAATATAAACAGTATAACATGTTAAGCGAGCAGATTTCATTATTAGAAGCAGAGGGACACATCACCTAACGTCGAGTAAATGTAAAACTGTCTGTAGTGCTTGTATTTCAATTAAATCTGAGGTAAACTGTTTATTCACTTTGTTACCGTTTACTGCTTTTGACATCCCTCGTTAGTATTCTTAGGATACAAATTTTATTTTATGCAGACCTTTCAATTAGACGTTGGTGTAATTTTTTAATTCAACAAAGTTTATGTATTTTCAAGTAGCTTACAGTTTTGACTAGGTAACATAGATCAAAGGCTGACAGTCAGTAAAATAATATTAATTCTGAATGCAAAATATTATGCAACCTAAAATTTATAATATATAGATATTAATTAGTAAATCTCAAAATATTTGTAACTTAGATATTTTTATTGTATGATTTACTAATTAATCATTTAACACACAAAAAGGCCGCTTCATGTTCTTGAAACTGTAAGAAAACTCTTCAAAATAGGTATTTTAAATACCTATTTTCAGCCCTATGGATTACTGATACCAACCTATCAAACACCTTCTATATAACCTTTTTATAACCAATATACCTAATATAGTTCGTAAATTAACAACAATAATAAATAAGTTAGTAATTAACGAACAGGGGACAGGGGAATCTTAATAGCATTAATTGATAATAGATAAGCCTCTGTACCCGACCGGTCAATGTTAGATATGAATTATATATGTACGAGTACATCTTACATCTTGAACTTACCAATGACATAATACGACTTAGCTTTTACATCGACATTAAAACAGCTGTTTGCAGTGTTTTTCACTAAACTTTTAACAAGATTCTATTACAGTGGACATGTGACGCAAATAATTTAACGAAAAACAGGTTGATGCTTGATGACCTCAAGCCATGCCTACATTATACAGATGCTTATTAAAACAACTTGTATAACTCGCATGACGGAAAGTTTACACAGCATTAAGCTTCTTATATTGTTAACCTTACCGCAATACGTTAACGCAGAAGTCTTGGACCAGTGCGCTATAATCGAAATGATCTAAAGTAGCGTAACTTGGATACTTATAGTAAAGCTAACCCTTAGATCAAATGTCGCACAGCGAGATATAGAGCGAACTATGCTAGGAGAAAGGTATCAATATCGCGGAAGGGAGAGTGTGTGGTATTGATAGCTCGAGAAGTCAAGGTCGCATACCGAGTCACCGGTATTGCAACCGGACAGATTACAATCAGGATAACCCTCTGACGTGCGAAAGTTTTTGACCCGAACCGCTGCTCGATACCTTGGATTGTATACCCGACACCCTTTCACGCCGATGGTATTCTATTTTCTCTAACATTCTTAATAAAACTATTTTTTAAACTGAAATAAAATGAAGGTTTATATAATAGTACTGACCAATTTTCATTTACCTTACCATGCGAAACTCAGCAGTTATTGCAGTCATTTATTTGTATATAAAACAATAATAAAAATTTTAGAAATACGATGCTGTATTTCTATTAGAGCACGGACCTTGTTCTTTAGAGGCCTTCCAGGGATTCATGTATCTAAGACGCAAGTAATTACAATGTACAGTACTATTAAATACCATATGTAATATGTTTATAGCTCCGCTGCAAAAGTACATTGCATAATGTGTTAGATATTTATTAAAACTATTATTAAAAATACTTTAGATAAGACTGATGAACAGTAATACAGAAGAATCAGGAGATGAGGTGCCAATTGTGTAATGTCATTGTGAAGCAATAATTGGTGGCAGACATGAGCTGTAATCTAATTGCATTTTATTTTTGCATTGTAAAATAATAGTAAATTTATTTTTATTTTAACGCCTATTCTTGCTCTTTAGTTTATGCACCTAATTTATAATATGTTGCTATTTGTTTACAAACAAATGTACCCATCATCAGTCAATTTTCTTTTTCGCTACGAATTGAATGTGCTTTGTTATTTTTTTGATATTCAAATGCTTATGCTTTTTATTATGATTTATGATGGTGCCTATTAGCATTTATTATCAGAATGTTCGAGGACTACGAACTAATACAGGTTTTCTATAGAAATGTATACATAAACGATTAATATGTAATCTGCACGTGTGAAACATAGCTTTTTGATGGCATTTCTGAGACCGAATTATTCAATGACAGATACTTGGTGTGGTGATGGGATCGGAATTATGCCATGACAGGTCAAGCTATGGTGGTGGTGTATTAATAGCTGTTAAACGAGAACTCGTCGTTGATGTTCGCAAGGATTGGAGTTCATCTGCCGAAAATTTATGGATTACTTTAAAGCTACATTGCAAAAATCCCCGAGTATACATATATGATACACACGTTTGCGTAGCCTACATTTGTAATCAACACCTGGGCAATTCACTTTCGGCTCAATTACGTTGTTTTACTGTCATCCAAATGATAATGGCAGGATATTAGACCTCTCTAAGTCTAGCTATCCAATGACATAGTATCGGTCACTCACTCTAAAGACCCACTGGTGCCCGAAGATGTTCATCACAAAGCAGAGATACACAGATCTCGGTGGACTTTGTGCAACTGCATAAACTATCTATGCGCCCCTATTTTAAGTATCTGTATAATTCAGCCAATTTTGACAAAATAAATAACGAAATTACCCAAATAGACTGGCAGAGTGAACTGTATTCGAGACCGTTGGAAGACGCGTTATCCTTTATCTATGACACATTAGAGAAGCTACGGAATACCTTCATACCGACTAAGTCTGTCGTTTTTCGGTCTCGTTATCCACCCTGGTACAAAAGCCTGCCCGTTAAAATTACTAAAGAAAAATTAAAATTCTAGGCTGAATTCAAAAAAAATTAAAATATTTCTGACTATCTATCCTTTGTTACTTTACGAAATCGGGCTAAAACCTTTAGAAAACATCTATTCGATAACTACATAGCTAGAATTGAAAAGGATATAATGTAGCAACCTGCGAGCTGTTTGGCGTTATGTAAAGTCAAAGAGACAATCCAAATCTTACCCCTCAGTACTAAATTTTGGTCAACATTACACGAATAACGGCAATGATATTGAAAACATGTTTAATGATTACTTTTGCTCTAATTTTCTTGAAGAAACAGATTCTAATAATGCTTCTTCGTCCCAAGGTGTGCGCCAACGTCATTCGCAGTTTGAATATCCTCAGATATGAATTCTATCGATATATGTGAAGACCAAATCCTCAGGCTCCTTAAGCAGGTAGATCTAAATAAATGAGCGAGCCCAGACGATATGCCGGAATAGCGCGAAAATTCTAACTGTTCCACTCTCAAGCCTTTTAAGCTCTCAATTGAAAAGGAAGACATGCCTGCAGTCTGGAAGTCAGCATATATAACGCCAAAACATAAAAAAAGCTCTAAAAGTTCAGTTGAAAATTACAGACCGATCTAAAAGCTCTGCGTGTTCTCTAAAATATTACAAAAAATTATTCATAAACAGGTATATGCTGCTCTTAAACTCAATTTTATCGAACATCAGCATGGCTTTTTAAGAGGTCGATCTACCACATCGTACCTTATTGTTTTTAGCGAGTACCTAACGGATTCTATGGCTCAAAAAGTGCAAATTGATGTTATATATATTGATTACCGAAAATGTTTTGATCAAATACATCATGCTACGCTATTTTCAAAGCTATTGTCGATGGGTATTCGCGGCAATCACTTCAGATAGTTGTCGTTTTATATTGATTATAGGTGTGAAATTGTAGCACTGAATGGGTACTCTTCCAGAGTGACTCGCATTCCCTCAGGGGTGCCTCAAGGTTCCTTACTAGGGCCTCTTTTATTTAACATTTTTATTAATGATATCATGCTTCACACACTCTAAAATATGAAAATAATTTAAAAAATATCTACCCCCGTATACACTCTTTTATTACAGGACGATCTCATGCGCTTTTAAGACTATCGTCAGTTAAACAAACTGGAGCTAAACATCGCTAAGTGTTACGTGTGTTCATTTACACGCAAACCTAGTCCCATTAACTATAATTATAAGATACTCCACACTTCCTTAACCCGAGTCCACACCATTAGGGATCTGGGAATGGTGTTCGACTCTAAGCTTTTATTTGACAAGCATAATATACATAGTTTAGTAATTAAGGCCTCTAAAGCGCTGGGCTTCCTTCTCAGAGTTACATCAGGCTTTAAAAACATTAAGACCCTAAAAATGTAATATTGCTGTTTGGTTCGTAGTCATCTCGAGTAAGCTTCTCAAGTGTGGAATCCGAACTATGATATATTATATTTAATATGAAATACGTACGTAAGTCGACTTAGAATACAAAATACATTTTTGAGTTGCATTCAATATTGTGCAAAATTTTACAATTCTCATTATATTAACCGTTGCAAAAAATTTCACCTTCTTCCTCTCTATAAGCGAAGAAAAATTGCAGATATTTCATTTCTATGTAAAGTGATGAGTTGGCGAGCAACATCGGCCTACGAGTACCATCTACATTCCTACGCAGATCACACCTGCTGTACAATCCCTTGGCAAGAACAACATATAGGCAAAACTCATTTTTAATTAGAGCATGTCGAACGAACAATGCAGCGAGCCAGGATGTTGATATCGATATTTTAATACAAACATTTCTAAATTGAAAAAGATACTATACTATTAAGTGTAAATAATAATAATGTCTAGACTATAAACTGTTTTTTATATTATGTAAGTAGGCTTAATGTTTACCAAGTTAATTACTTTTTTAGTCATATAAGTATCTATAAGGGAAAACTTGTAATTGGCCTACCTTTTCATATTGTTCTATTTATTACTATAATAGCTGTAAGGTTTCTTAAAATGTAAAATAAAAATCGAAAAATTGCTATGCCATTTGCATCAATAATTGGATCTACAACCACATCACAAATTATCAATCTAATACAAAATAAAATATATATATATACAGTTGGTATAGTGGTGACATTTAACTATAAAATGATATATGTAATATTAGCCCTGTATATTAATTGTCCCACTGCTGAGCACGAGCTTCTTCTCAGTGTGCGAAGGGTTAGGCCATAGTCCACCACGTTGGCTTGGCCGACTTAACATATCATCGAGAATATTATGGAAACCTCTCAGACATGCAGATTTCTTTACGATGTTTTCTACACCGTTATAGTTATAAAATAAGCGATAAATATCTAAATAATACAGACATTAATTCGCTGTTAGTGTGTGCCTAGAAAAATATACCAGTTAAACTAAAACCATATTTCAAACAAAATAGCTATTACTTTAATTGTGCAATTATCCATTGAACTAATAATATTCAAATTACCTACGACGAGGATCGAGCTAACTACTAAAGGGAATTGACACTCAAAAACATCAATTATCAAATAAATTATCTAGAAACAATTTATACACCTATATACATGAACTAATTTGATAGCGATATTAATCATAAACGGCGACTGTGGAGTAAGTTTATTGCGTTGTCCAAACTTGTGTATCCCATGTATCCAATAGAACTTAATTTAGATTGCTTAGTTGAACGCTTTGGGATATTGAGAATATTATGTTCACAGTATAACGTATTAGCGATGTTTTCGGTAAGGCGTGCTTCATAAAACAAGCTGAAATATGAGCACCGTCACTTCGAGGACCGACTTCCTAAAGTATTTTTCCATTTCAAGCGAATTCGACCAACGTTTAGGGGTAGCAAATCTGGCAAGTTTAGCCGCAAGCGAATAAAATGCAGAAGGCGAAATATGTAATACAAGTTGGAAGCATTCGGTTGGCATTACTATCTTCGTCGATATTATAAGACGGGTCTTTTGTCTTGACGGGTTATTTGTTTGAGGTTGCCGAGATTGGCAATAAAACAGAACTTACCTGCAATCAGTATCATAAAATTTTATTGATAAGAACTGCAGTGTACTCTTTACTTGTATTCAATTTATCAAGTATGCTTATTGAGTATGAAAGGTGGAGTATAAGGTGGAGTAGTTCACTGAAGAATAGAAGTAAATGAAAAGTATCTATGGGCTATAAAATAATAACGTCTACAACTTTTAATGAGGATCGTTTTATTGTTTTCTATAGAAATGTATTCCATCATACAATTGAGATATGCGTAAGCTATATAAGGAATGGAATGCTCATATCATTAAACCATCCTCATTTAATAAGGACATACCTACGTGCATATCGATCATTAGTCAGATAGCATAAAGGTGAAATGAAGATGTCTGTATAGACTCATGAGAATAGGAAACTGAATTCCAGAATGAGCGGTAGTAGCACGAATGCAGGATTGAGCTCGTTTCGTGACAGTCGTTTGTATACCACGTCGGCATAGTACATCAAAGCCTTTGTGTTCGTCACCATACCATGATTCGACTGTAGTATTCTGCTTACTTTGAATCCGTAGCAATATTCTTTCTCACACTTCCAGTTGTAATTGATTGTCCATCCTCAATTTATATTGAGTCTACTTTAACACTTTTAGCTGTGTTGTATTTTAAATGTGAAGTTTTATTAAGAAACCTTGACTCGCCGTCTATGACCAACGACATTTTTTGTCGAATAATTTACTAATCTCCCGTTAATACATATATATTGAACTTGTAGCCATAATATGTTTCATGTTTAACATGCAACTGTTAACTTATTCATAGAGAGAATACATTGCGTACTAAACACATCCCTTTTTATATAATAAAAATATTATTTATTTTTACAAAACCCTCTAAAGACTGCTTGAATTATTAGAGGCGGCAATATAATATCACTTTTTTATTTATTTATTATTCTTCCATCAAATCTTAAAATGATAATACAGTCAGCAACGTAAGTCGTTACACACTTGAGCAATTTCAATTGCAAAAACTATAGTAAATGTTAGTTTTATATAGCAGTAATACTTAAAAGATAGTTAATTTAATCATACTTCAAAAATACAGAATAATAATTAGGATTTATAATTCACAAAATGCTTTTACGAAGTTGTAAAATTTTAGCTTCTTATATTGCTGACTGTACCTGTTTTTGAGACATCGATGATATTTTACTCAAGTGTTTACGTGAAATTAATTTTATTGCACGGAACACAATGCAATATCTCATTTCAAAAGTTGTCAATCACAAAGGACAAGTCATTTCAAGCGTCGTAGGATGGGAGTGTGAAATGGAGTAGGCATTTTCATTGAAATTTCAATAAGAATATGAGTTTTCACTGAAGGCTCACATACGCCACACATTTTTCCTCGTTGATGATATCCACTTATCTAATGCAATTTATCATTTTCAAATAAGCTTTGTTAACGTATGTAGGTTATAAGGCTACGGCAGTACTCTTGTTTATATTTAGATTTTGTACTAGAGCAATACTACTGACTACAGCTTCAATGCAAGGATAACGCATTTTTTCAAGTGACGGCATCCTTAACTAGTGTGTGGTGTATGATCCCTGTACGTAAAAATAATGAAAAGTGCAGGCAAAATAAAATGCGATATTTTTGCAGTTATTAAGTTGCCGCTTATACTATCGTGCCACGCATACAATTGCAGTTACTTATATGTAAATTAGTATTCAATATCTTCATTGCGCAATGTAAATTAGTGTTCAAAATATACGCCTACTTTTCGGACGAGTATTATCAACAAGCTTGGCACGCTAATTCGTGATTGCAGGCAAATGTAAAAAGCCTACAAATGTTTTGCTGGCTATCCTCCAAGCACAATTCCTAAGCATTGCTACATTGCTTTGTGATACCTCACAACACGAACTTTGGAATTACGGACAGGCTACTCTAGCATTAAAAATAAAAAGTAACCTCTTTGAGTTTTGCTTGTTAGGAAAAAGAGATTCTTACAGTAGATTACCGCGACAATACTTTTATAAAGCCTTTTTATGCTTTATTTTCCTTGTCCGGTACAGCGATTATTATACAAGACAGGGTAAATAAAGCCATATACGGAGTGTAGCCGAATGTTTAGTTGTAGTAATGAGATTTGCATACGAAGTCTTCTAGAAAATAAAAGCATAGCATCGCATATGTATAACTAACTTGTATATCTGTCTTGCGGAAGTAAATAGATGTATATCACGCCCAGTGTATACATTTCTAATAGTTCATGTTTCCAACTCTTATAAAATTCCCAATTTGGATCAATCCACGGGCTCTATGTATTGTTTTAACGACGCGAGCTACTGAAGCAAGTAACTTGTTTAACAGGCGCATATGGCTCGCGTAAGTAACTTGCGCATGTAACCCGCGGCAGAAACTAGCGTGTTTAGCTCGCGCCTGCTAATTCGCGGATGTAAACAATATATATGATATGCATATATGTTCTAGCAATGTGCTATTGCTACGACATCAAATATTGAATAATCAATAATAATCAAATGCAAACTAATAGAGAAGTAATTAACCGAAGGATAGTTCACTATTCAATCATTGCAAAGTGACAAACGTGACCATGTTTTTAATTTCGCAATATTATCTAATGAATCTATAAGCTTAAAGTTTTCTGAGAAAAATACAGTATATTAATTGATATATAATTTCGCCAGTCGTATCATAACTGTCCAGCAGAACCCTCCCCTGCTTATCATAGATTGCTCAAGGCAAAACGATAATCTAAAGACATGTCCAGTAGACGTTCGATTAAAAATTGAATGTTCAGCATCGATACCATATAATACGGCTGCATATTGCTTGATTACAAACTATCAACTTGTGGAATACAAACCATTGAGCAACATTGTACGTAGACTATCATGTCTACCATTGTATACATCCAAAGGGTGCAAAACAGAAGCAAATGAATTTATAATATACAGCGGATGAATTTATAAATAATAGAATAATTATAATAATATAAAATATGGCGGTAAAAATAAAAGCTTAATGCATAATGAATTTTATCAAAGTTTCGTTTTGATATGCTAGATATTTTGTTATTAATAATCACAAATATGTGTCTCATTAACAACAATTTTGTAAGCTTCTTTACATCTAATGGAAAGTTCCAATATATTGTCACTTCTAAAACAATTTATAGAAGTCTTGCAAAAAATCACCGTACTTATATATATTATGCATAATAGGTATGGGTTTAGATCTGACCACTGGACTGAAACACGTTATGCGTATTCGAATAAGAAATATTTCCCTATTTCCTATTTCCACCTTGGTGTCTTTACAAACAACGGACACCACAGCCAGACTTTAAAACTGTTTGTGGCACAGTTTTGTCCCGTGCTGGGATTGAAGGCACATCACTCGGCTCAATGGCAATGGCAAGCTGATTACTTAAACCACTTCGCCATTAGTCAACGATATGCTTATTTACAATACGTAGACACGAATTTCACAGAATTAAATTGAAGACAAAATTATTGAACTCAGGGATTTCCCGCGCTAATAATAAAACAAATAATAAAATAATGACCACAGCAAACACTGCCACTTATAAACATCAACTACGGAATGCACAATTATTGTGATTTATTTGGCATAACCTATTCAGGGTATTAGTATCAACGAAATTATTATTTAAAGTAGTACGCTGTTCCTGCATTAAACTTTAGACAGCCCTATAAACGTAAACATAACAACAAATAGGACCTGATAATAAGAGACACGTCGAAGTATTACTGAGCTTGTGCATTTACCCAACTTTGCCTGAATAAGCTACAATAAACTGTGAGTTTATGCGTCATACTGCGACGGTCGAAGCGAGCGTTCCGCACACGTGGCAACCCTACAGACATTGCATTAGGAAGCTGTTACATTATGAAATAAATATCCCTCTTATATTTTTCTGCGGCGACACAATTTTGTAAGGAAACATTTTATCGGTGGTATTAAAATTGTGACAAAGCGTGTTCGTATATGAAATATATGAAAAATGCTTTACAATTTAACTAAAAACGGTAAATTTCAGTTCAGTTAAGAATGCCACAGTTCATCTATTTTAGATTAGTTAATATCTTCTATTCGTTGTCGAGACATGTTATAAAGGACGTATTAGTGCTTAGAGGAGTATTGTGTATAGATATTGAATATTAAAATGAGGAAGAGAGCGTGGTGAGCTGTGACGTTAAAGTAGACAGTGCAGATAAGAATTGGGAAAGATGTTGTAGATAAACTACTAACTAGACATACGGACAAAATGAGATTAGAGGAAGTATAGTAATTAAGTATGAGAGAAAATCTGTATGTGACACACTGATACGTCTCTTTATAACCATCTTTGTTTTCAATATAGGAGTCGTATACTTTAAACTGTTATAGTTGAAACCTAACGATAAATTACGAATGTACTCACATAATGCATTCAGAATCTGGTATTTTGTGGACACACTAATATTAAACAGAATACAATTTTACTTTCTTGTTTGAGAGGAAAGTAAGATTATTATTATTCTTACCTAAAATAAGTTTGATAATAATATTTTCGGCTGTAGAACAGCCCTAGATTCTTTCACAGCAAGGGGTGTTATGGAGCTGTTACATTATCAAATAAATACGACCATATTTCTCGCGGCATAATAAAAAGATACGCGATGAAAGAAATATGCTGGCGTATGAATATGAAGCATCTACTACATCGTGGTTGTGAATTCGATTCCCGAAGGAGACATAATTTAACAAGGATTTGGGGATCCCTTGTCTTTATGCATTGATAATTTAGTATTACCATACAGTGTGATCGCCCAATTTTATGAGAACAACTTTCAAATAAAGGTTGGTAATATTTACTAGCCAGATTTTATATTATTTTAGGTTACTGCAAGCGTTTGGATCAAATTAATTAATTAAGTAATCAGACTATGATAAAATTAAATTACAAATACATTAAACGACTGCACGAATGGTACAATGGTAAATGTGTATATGATTGATGCGAGATAAAACGGCGTAAAATCCTCCGCAATACTAAAAGGACTTAACCCTGGTATGGGAATCGTCTTTTTAAAAGCGAAACATATTATTTATATTATATTGTAAGTAATGCGTGTTTTTATCAATTCTATTGTTATCCACGATGAGCTTACTCGAAAAAGGCCATATAGATGCCTTTTTTGAGTAAAACATTTTAATAATAGAAACAGCCTTCTTAATTAAACTAGCTCACTGCTGGTCAGGTTTCGTCTCTATGTGAGAAGGATTGGACCAAAAGCACTACGCTGGTCCAGTGCAGATTGATAGATTTTATAAGTACTGTCTTTACGAACATTATGGAGATCTCTCAGACATTTCCTTACGATGCCTTTCCTTGCCAATACAGCGAGCAATAATTAACATATCTACTTATAGATATATAAAAATTTTACTCGTTTGCAAATCTTATTCTGGATTAACACACACACACTAACAATGCAATATCAGTGGATATCAATGGCGGATGCGTAGAGCATAATAATTGTAGTCGTATTTTTGTTTAAGAATCAATAATTAAATAACTATACACTCATATCACTTTTAAGGCTAGTTTTTAAACTGTCTCCGAGTGTAATTTCAAATTATTATTCTATCCATCAAACAAGCTTTGATGCTATTATAGACTGTACACTACCATACTCTTCACTGTTTGATACAAAAGGAATTAAGTCTCACAAACACAACACTGCTCTACTTGTTTCCGGGAATTACGATTAAGTCTTTGATCCTTGAGCACTGTCCAACCGCAGTTCTTCCGCATTGGCATCACCAAATCTAGCATCGGTATCTGTAAGTGCTGAATTCTCTTTAAAACGATGCCTGTATGCGTGTGAGGTATCAAAATGACAGTGGGCAGTTGTATAGTCCAGAACACTGACTACCAAAGATGAGGCAAAGTTTTTGTGCAGTTATCACAGATAGAAAAGTGCAGTGCGAGGCGTCTACACTCCTTACACTTCCAGCACTAGATGGACAAACGACCAGGTTAAAAAATCGAGGATGCCGCGCCATACAGCTAGCACATCGATCGCTGTAAAAATCAATGGGTATGACATATTTTCAGCAGTGGACTTCATATAGATTAGTGACGAATCCTATTTCCAAGTAACACCCGTATATGCTCTAAAATCAGCGAAGCAATGAAAATAAATCTGTCTGTTTCATAGAAGGCAAGAGCCAAAACGTAACGGCTTTATTATTTGTGGCAACACAAACAACCGGCTGTCTCGCCGCACACTCGGCTATGTGCAACAGGGATCGTGTTATGATTATACGCTAACGTTAACGTTAACGTGCGCAGTGCAACACGTGCCCAACCAATAGACTCACTAACGCCTAGCGCTACCATCTGTTTCAGATACGCTGGGCACGATTTCGAGCGCCTAACAACGGTTTGTCGAACCAACTTGCTCTGACAACTTTTATATCGAAATGTTAAGTACGGTCCACACAACTGTACCATCTGTCACGTAGGTGCCATGTTTACGTCACTCTAACTTTACGAGTATCCAGTAATTTTCACTAAATTCTATACATTTATTTGACATATGCCAAAAAAGCCTTCCTTTAGCTTTAGGACCGGTCAGCAGCAATATTTCTGGCGATATTTTTATGGCCGTCCAAATAAGGTAATAGAAATTTTATGTTTACAAGCTATAACTGGAATGACGTAACAGAGGCGTGTCTGCGAATAACGTTCTGACAAATCTTTGAAGATACGCCTCGTAGAGGGAGCGCTGTCAGGCACATTATGTTTTACTCATACATGTTTCAATTAGAATACGTATGTGTGTGTTTAATGTGTAAATACTTGTATAGTGTGACATATCATAAACGGAAACTGAGCCTTTTGTATCTCCAATTTAAAAATTGCGTGGCACGCGCGGAACGGCCCAGGGCAACACGTCTGATAACATTACCAGCCGATAGCGCGAAATAATCCCCTTAATGCTTAAAATAAACGCTAGCTGCATTGACAACGACTGATTATATAAATTACAACGTGAATTAATCGTGCATATGGAACACGCCTGACACTATTTGTTTTAAAATTTTATATGTGCCGATACTTAAGTCAATCGATTTTAATTTATTGTTTGTATTGACTATTGGTAATAATTCCCGAACAACCGCTTGACCGTGCAATTTTACTCAATATTATTGTTCTTAATGACATTGACAATAAATGCTATTAACGAATGATAATAAGCGCCTTACTTATATTGAAACATTGATTATTTTCGTGTTGTCCATTTGCTGTCGTGTCATTTGTATGATACGACAGCATACTACAACAATAGGTTTTAGAATATTTAAACTGAACATCATGCAATAATCCTGCCTGTGTTTAGGCAGTATAGAACTTTCTATCTAACGTTTGCTTTGTGTTTGTTCACCAACATCAAAGCAAAATAGCTTACAATAATGACTCAGTCAGAGCCTCATACGTCACGTGGCAACTAAACTTTACATTATAACAGTCTTATTTTATGTGAATTGTAGTTATTGTTTTATGAAATGGAATTATCCTTCTTTACTTTTACATATTTCAGGGTAACGTTACATAAAATTAATGTCTTAGCTATATTTTTCATGTCTTCATTTATTAATTATCAAGTCAAACTAGCATGTATCATTATTACCTATCATTAAAGAATGACAAATGATCATAAAAAAACTAACAAATCAAATTAATAAGCAACTCATAACTTATCTAAGGCTGTATGCTCGATGAGAATACTTCTATCGGGATGGTTCTAGAATTTCATTATTCTAAAAAATGTATAAAGAGATCTAGTCACGAACGTAATAAGACCATCAAATTGCTAAAAAGTATTCATACCTAGCGATACATCACAAAATATTCGCCACGTCGCATAATTTTCAATTTTCAAGGTTTACTGGCATCTATTACACGAGATGATGAAGGCTTTGTTCCTGTTTTAGGAGTAAAGAATAATTTGGCAAGCGTTACGCGGCGTTCGTAAGTATATACTCCAATCTGTTGAGAACGGGCGCTTCCGGACGCCGCGCCCCGCCTCGACGCCGCCGCAGCGCTGACATACACCCCACATTTATTTACACGACACAGATTAATACCACGTCATCCGACACATATCCACTGCGAGACCCAACCATTCTCAATCATATCGCCATACAAAACAGTGCCATGGATCTGTCGTGACGACTCGCCTCTCTTCTTTAATCAACACCTAATGATCACTTATCTAAATGTACTCTTTGTTACATGAGTACATACTCTGTTTCTGCGGCATTTTAATGTAGATTTTAGTACGCTTACTAATCTGCTCCTCTTAAGCTTCGCAGATAATAAATTTTAAATAACATGTAATGATGTTTGTGCGGGTACTTGCATATTTATGTATTGCTCCTTTGTATTCCCTCGCGAGCAAGTATCGTTTAAGTTTGGTATTATTTAAGGATTATATGGGAGTTCATAAGTAAATATTTTCATCTATTTGGGCTTAATATGTCTAACGGGAAAATAAAATGACCGAACATGTTTAAAATGCCTACAAAGTTATTTAATGAAAGTAAAATAGTATCGTAAAATTCCTACATATGAAATCATGTATTAGTACTCTATATAAGTGTATTAGAATAAAATATGAGGTCTAAAGAAAGTAACGTCGATGGAGAATAAAAAAGAAAATTACTAAAAAAAGCAAATACTTTGTGCAAATAAAGATATAGTTATGAGGCCAGTAATAAGAAGCAGGCAATTATATTAGAGGGTGACAGACTAGTGATATTTACAGGGAAAAGTAAACCGATACCGATAATTCAGTTGTCATTAGTGCTTGTCGTGACCAGGTCTCAATCTGTTATACCAATTATTGAGCCAACTTAATCCAACCGTCCCGTCCCATCGAGAAGTAATTAACCAAGAGTAGTTCATTATAATCAATTATTTATTTTGTATAGTTGATTCATACTGTTCACTAACATTATAATGGATATGCATTTTTCTTGAAACAAGTCTAATTAAGAAATACAATAGATTTGCAGAATTAGTTTGAACAATTATGATGTCTCTATTATTACTCGCGAGTTGATTTAAAGCATAACTAACAAGTTACATTCCTCAAATTTTAATGCTGTTATTTGTTTGTTTTATTCATTTTTCTAAATGTTTTGAGGTTGTAGTTCTAACCACGTGCAATCTGACAGAAGATGTTAGCTATCTATATAGCTGTATCTTTATATATATAATTCTTCTGTACGTGTGTTGATAGTGAACTCCTCCTAAACGGCTGGACCGATTTGAATGATTTTTTTGTGTGTGTTCAAGTGAATTCGAGGATGGTTTAGATACAGTTTTTTTATTTGTCTTTTGAGGATAACCGTCTGTCGGGACAGCTAGTAACTATTTACATATCTAATTATCACCTACCTTTTATGATATATTCGTCATTTTAATATCGCTGATGTTAGGATTAATATAGAGTTTTATCATAATAACCTATTAAAATGAGAGCGGTTCCATCGGTTATTATGATCAATATCTTAGAGAAGTATCTGCTAAAAAAATATCAGATAGCATACGTAATTCTCATAGGTTTATCGAATTATTCGATGATACTTAAAATGGATAAGTTATAAAATGAAAAATCCCTGGCCGCGTACTAGACAAGCCTTTCATGTAGGTGCATGATTTTATGTAGATAATAACATGTATAAGATTAAATAATAAAGGTAAATCCTACCGGTATGTTTTTTTTGGATTGTATGATGCAAAATACCAATTATAGTGCTCAGAAATGCTTACAAATTAGATATAAAACAATGACACATCTAATTTAATAAAAGAATATCGTGACGTCATCTATCATACCAGCCACTATAATACTGATATTCCTTACAAATACATAACAAAGGACGAAAAGGAATCCTGTTATTTATGAAGAGGGCGGACCACCGCTATCAGATCGGTCACGTGTCATATTTAAGACTGTTGAAGTGTAGTTACGTATACTATACGGCAAGTACAACTTGAGATTAACTGAGTCTAGGGGACAGAATAATGCTTGAATTTGTTATAAAATATTTGACTTATTTAAAACATACCCCTGGATTACTGATGTAGGAACGTAAAATGAGGTTGTTTAAAGCTTAGTTCCTGTAACAAAAACCGAGTCGTTTTAGCTACGAAGAGTACAAAAATTGACATACTTTTTACACAATTTATGTGTATCAAAAATTAACTGCCCGTACCTAATGAAGACGCCTCGTTTCTTAAATACAGGAACCGTGCCTTAGTCACGTAGGGTAGTAGTTGAGAAATACATATAATCCTTACAAAAATTATAAATTCGAAAGTAACTCTATCTGTTACCTTTTCACGGCTAAATCACTCAACCGATTTAGATAAATTTTCGTACATATCTATATATTAATACGTGAAGCAAAAACTTTTAACCCCTTTTTACGAAAATTACGCTGACGGAGGAGTATAAAATTTGGCACTGTTAAAGTTTATATGGAGAAGGAGGGGCGTATCCTAATATTTTTATAAAATATGCATGAGAAATACATTAAATTAATAAAAAAACACTACACGCACACAACTATGCATTTGACACACGCAGTCGAATCGAGTTCGTAGTATTTCGACATTGTTCGTAGTACAATTCTTTGTAACTTTGGTTACTCATACCTTATTAATATGTAATAGAGAAAAACAGAAAACAAAGTACCAAACTATTTTGGACGAATTTTGACCACTAGACGACCGCTTGTATAGTTTAAAAGCTGGCGAAGGACATAGTCTACTTTTTATTGATGTAGGTACCACACGGCTGGAGCCATGCGCAGTAGCTAGTATATTATATGTTCAATTTAATTTTTGTGGTTTATGAGGATAACAACATGAATATGAGTATTTACCTAATTACAACTCTTGTAACCTACGTGTGTAAAATGTACGTAGAATAAACTACAGTCTAAAGCTACCTAAGCATATAACCCACGTATACAGTCCGTGCCCGTAGCTTAAGCTTGTAGCTCGCTCCAACTATTTGTGACGTGTACATTACAAGCGCCATTACTATTCTTGATATTTTTCGTAGTCCGATTGACCGGACAACTGAACTGTACTACGGGTAATAAATCTTGTAAACGCTAGTAATGAGAGAAAGGACTACCTTTCTCTCTAAATGAGAAAGGCATAGTTGAGTATCAGCTCTCATGATGATTGCAGATAATGGCACGTTGATAGTGCGGGCTTTATAAAAACTCTCAACAATTCTTTCCATGAAAACTCTGAATTTTTCGAAATTCTTGCTATAGCCGCTATTACAGTACGAAGATTGATTTAGTCTGTTAAAATACATGTAAGTTGATGTTTTCTCAGCTTACAATATAAGGTCCGATTGAAGTAAAAATAGAATTGATTCACAAATATTATTTTACTGATAGGTGAAATAATCCCAGCCATAATGTTTTGTTCGTAATACTGGTTCACGACATATTGTTCTTTCTTCCTAAGAGGATGCCGTGTTCAGATTTATAGACTTATCAATCAAAAGTTTCACCATTGTTTCTCGCAAACTTATTGCCAGGTCATGGGATATCTAATACATTTACGAAAATGTAAAGGAAATGTATTTGGGCATTCTTGTTTAAGTATGCTCAATATCTCGTCGTTGTCTTTGAACTCTGATTAATTTAATCCTTTTAGCAATAAAACGGCTCCATTTCATTGCCCTAATTATTATATAAGGCTCTGTTGAGTTCGAGTGAATAATTCTTTATTAGCTTCATTGTTCTTGAAAGAGTATTATTTGCCCATATATTGGTACATCAGTTTACTATAATACCCAGCAAGATTTCAAACATCTGTTTAAATCTAGAAAAGATCATAAAATGTTTCAGTGACCTAGAAAATTAGTTCGTACATAACAAAGCTAGGTTCTAATATCAAATCCTAGAAAATTATATGCATTACAATAATATAAATATAAAGGTTATCATTACAAAAATAAAACGTAGCTTTAACGTAAATAGCCCAAGCGGCATGATCAATTCCTTTTAATAATGGCTTTGGTGAGTCAACAGCAATCACAAACGTTGCCATGCTTCATATGACAAGACCATAAATCATACGGTCTTTACGCGCCTCGGTCGTGTTTGAGGACTTAGTATCTATCTGGTTGGAAATATAATTTGAAATCGTGTATATTAACCTTTATTATTTAATACGATTTATATTTCCAATATCAAGCATTATAACTGTCTTATTTGAATCATTGAATAAAAGAAATAGGTTATGTTAGCATTCTGAGTCTACTATATCCGTAGGTCTTAATATTTCGCATTATTACTCATTTGCTATATAAAAATGAAAACATGCAGTATCTAACATAACCCAAAAAGAGTTTTAATACTTCTACAAATGTTTATAAGCCGGGAAACGAAAATAAACGTTTAGATACGATTGTAACATTAGCACTAATTTTCAAAGGTTATAAACTGAACCCGTACATTAAAGACATCTGTCGGTACAACGTAAAAGAAAGTTCCCTTTGACCCGCGCCCATTTTCGTTACAATAAAAACTAAGCCGTCATATTTTCTTCGTCAAAACCTTTTACAGGTTGATATAAAAGTCGAAACAAGTAACCTCGGAGTTCAAGACTTATTTCGCAAAGCCGAGTATAAGTTAGCTGATTTTAAAAGCGTTTATGTTTGAAGTATTACAGTTGGTATTCAACGACGACTCGTTTCAAACTATCCTTTACGTGACCGCTTTGAGGGAACTAACAATGATGAATAAAAATTTCTACATACGAGACTGAATTGAATGTGTCTCGCAACTCCGTTTCACACATGTTACTATGTAAGCAGTGTTTTCAACCAGCATCATATTCATGCTTTGAAAATAATAAACAGCAAATGTAAAAAATTCTTGGCACGTTAATTGATACTGTATTAATATAATAGGATTAGTCTGGTCCCGTGGAAAAGTTGATACCTATGTACGAACGCCTACGGATAATGTTCGCTCGTTCGTTCGATTGCCGAATTGCCTCGCCACTACATACATGTATGTTTAGAGGCGGTCTAAATACCTAAATAACTCTATGTGTATAATCTGTATATCTAATTTTTAGGAATGTAGACACGTACATATGTATATGTATAATGTATGTATGGTGCTTATTAAAAGTTGGACATTAAATTACATACATATGTATGTAATAATGCTATCATAATATCAGACAAAGTCACAAGATATTTTTACACTTCATTTGACTGCCAAGCAAAACAATTACGCTCTTATAATTATTTTTTAAATGACGCTAAATAACATCAGAATATATTTGGTCAAGATCGAACTATACAAGAGGACGGTTCCGTATTTAAGAAATACTTAAATATATTATGGTGCTTCTAATTTCATACATTTTAGTCGGAGCCGTATTTGAGGTTTTATTTTGTTTACTAGTGCATTCTACTGCTATTAAACCTATTATTATGTATAATATTCATTAATAAATCATTTTTGGTTTTGCATGTCTGGTCAATATGCGAAAACAGTATCACTATATTGTTTGTTGATAAAATTATATATTTTGGCTCAGTCGTAATTTTCTTAACTCTTTCATGTAAATCCGCGTTGTTGCTTGCCATCTTGAGGGATACGTTGTATTGTAAGTTTAGCTCAAGTCTATCTTCTAGATAACGAAATCTTATTAATCAGTGAAATTTGAATATGTGAAGTTTTTAGTATATTTATCTATATATTAACACGTGAAGCAAAAACTTTGTACCCATTTTTACGAAAATTGCGTGGTTGGAGGAGTATGAAATTTGGCACAGTTAAAGTGTATATGGAGAAGGAGGGGCAAATCCTAATATTTTTATAAAATATGCTTTAAAATATATTAAATTAATGAAAAAACACAACACGCACACAACCATGCATTTTACACAAGCAGTCGAATCGCGTTCGTGGTATTTCGGCATTGTTCGGTTGACTTCGTAGAATGCTTCGTAACTATGGTTACATACATATGTATGTGGAGTAGTTGATAATGAAATGTGATTTTAATTGTATTAAGTTATAGGCAATAATACTTTAATAACGATTAAACTTAAAATTTAAATAAATTATGGGCGAACTTCGACCACTTGGCGACCGCTAGTCATTATTATTGCCCAGAAGGTTATGCTGATTATAAGCTACCAGACTGCAATGCAGGTGACTCGTATATGCTGGACATCATCTAGAGCCATCGACATCTTCTTTGTTATAACCATTATATTGGTTAGCTTATTGGTGTTCTGCGCCGTTCCTCTTTTCTGTCTTTAATGAGAAATATTGGTATATATTCGAATATAACACTTGTGCTATATACTGCTGCTTTCTTTAAGCGGTTTTGATCCATCAAGGTCATTTTCCGTCACCGTCTTACTTACTACAATAAATGACTTCGTAAATTTCACTAATGCAAAATTAAAATTATTAGGAATATTAACTATAATATTTATGAAGCATCTTGAAACTTCGACATAATAATATATTTACCGACAACTCATGGATTAAGTAGCGAGAACATAAAAGTTGCCAAGGGTCTTTTTTAGTGCGGGACCCAGCCAACGTTACGCGTTTTCAATAATTGGCACTTAAAAAGAATTAATGTCAAAAGTTATCTTGTTACGTTGTAATTAAAATTTCGCCAGCGTTTTCTTTTTACTTAACTTTGACTTTACTGCTTAAAAATGCTTTTAGAACAAAGCAAGGAATTAGCTACATTCTATTAACTCAAACCTATTTAAAGCCTTGCTTTGAACCACCTCAGGTTTGAATAACTTACTGGACCGGTTAATTTAAGTTGTTAAGGACTGTAATCTATTTTAGCCCTAAACTAAACCTGTTCTGGAATGAAGAATAAAATCTTAGCACGCAAATATTTTGCAAGGCGCTGAGCATATTTCATAATAGAAGCTAAAATGTAATAATTGTCGTACCCGAAAATTTTGTACAGCCCGCATATATTTAAGGTCTCCAAAACATTATTTTTCGGCGATATGAAGTCGTAGAATAAATTACGTGATATCCAAAACGCGTCTCATGAGATTTGGATCTTGTAATCTTGGAAAATGCTTCCTTTCTAAGGTAACTTTTATTTGAATAGCGATAAACTAGAAATCTTTTTAGGTTTACGATCTAGTAAAATTCTGTATACTGGATATTATATCCTAAAGATTAGAAATTGAAGTTCTAAACTTATACTGTTTACGTCCATATGTCGTCAAGTTTTGTGAATTTGATGTACCTTATACCCAAATAAGACTCGCAACCGAAGAGATATAAATATAATCATATATTTAGTACAACTGACCTCAGTTTTTGCAATTGTTTCAGTGCCGATCGAATTATTACTACTGATACATTAAATCTACATTATTTAACAATGCCAATGTATAAAAATGATGATATTTCATGGATTTGTAAAATGTTTGTTCATGTTCTATTTTAATTGCGCAACCATCTAAAAAGAGTATCATTATTTACGGTGTCTAAATATACTTTGTATTGTTTGAATGTATTTCTAAGTTCTTTTAATAACGACTTGTTTAATTGTGGATAATAAATTTCTTGGCCACAATATGTAAACACGACATTTTTATAAAAAGGAATAATCTTAACAAGCCTTTAACCTACAGCTCACGCTATCCGAGTATCACACACAGCAAATTCAAATGAGTTCAAATGTTCTTTGCATCCATTATTTTAGTGTTTGTAGTTTTAGTCGTGTGCGAAACATCCATTAACCTTATTGTAAAATAAAGAGGTTGAACTGATTGAAATTTTAACGAAATTGTAATGAGCTCGTAGAAAAGTGTACTAGCGAGATGGTCTGAACATATACGTAGGACCGCGCCCGCTTGCGCTACTACGGATAGGCGGTTTCCCTCCAAAGCAAACTTTACTCATTTCTGTCCATATTTCGGGTATTATTTACTCACAAATAACAAATGTGTATTGCAGTGTTGTTCTTAAATAGCAAATAACACTTTAAAATACAGAACAAATAAAATAAACAAACAAACACGGAACAGTAAGGCCGATGCGGAAATGTTTGTAAATAAAAGCTTATTCGAAAAATGGCGATTTCGCTATTTTAACAATAGGATGGCACCCATAAAGCTATTGTAGGTTTACATTTATTTTTATCGACTATGGAATATCAGATCTCTAAAAGCAATAACGATTTGTTGCAAAGCTTGGCCAATAAATCCATATTTTTCTCGAGCCAGGCTAAGGCTATAAATTTCATACCGGAATACTATGCCCACGCGTATGCTTGCAAAACAATAAATTGCGAATGCCCGCCGCACACTCTAGTCATATTCATAAACCAATGAACAACCAGAGGTTATATAATCATTGCGCCGAATTATAGCTTTATTCGTGTAATGATACGGATTCAATTGTAATAACACATACATTATGAATATGATTTTCTGATGAAATATTTTATTCAGATATAGAATATCTGAATTAAATATTTTACAAAAAAGTCCTGTAGGAAATAAGTTTTCTACAATGCTATGATAAAACTTAAAATCTTTGCTATCTTCTTGGTGTCTTCAAAGTAGATTTTTTCGGTAGGAGACACTCAAAATTTTATAGGTACGATAAGTGCCCATAGCCTAACCATGGTAACTTATCCTACCTTTACTATCATCGTCTCAATCATTATCACATATCTCACACCTAAGGTAAACTGTTTTGAACTCCGCAACGATTTCAATTAGAACTATAAGCCGAGAGAAGCATGAAATTAATTCCACTATCCGCCATATCAAAACGATATTTCACTATCGAGTCTTATATTTTTACCCGACTGCGTCAGAAGGAGGGTAATGTTTTTCGAGCGTATGTATGTATGTATGTACGCGTGTATGTATGTCAATTTCTTTGGCACGCCCTACAGCCCAAACGGCTGGACGGTTTTTGACATATGAGGTGTCATTAAATTCATCAGAATTGTGGTAGTGACATAGGCTATATAAATAATAAAAATGGCGCCCGCAAATTAAAAGAAAAGCGGCCAAGTGCAAGTCGGACTCGTCCATGAAAGGTTCCGTAGCTTACTAAAATAATGGTTCACGGTTTATGCATAAGGTTTATGTTTATGAAATAAATGTTTTTTTTTAATTTTTATATTTGAGTTGATTGAATGAAAGGTAAATTGCGGTTTACAAATTATGACGTATTAAAAAAAACTACTTACTAGATCTCGATCAAACCAATTTTCGGTGGAAGTTTACATGGTAATGTACATCATATATTTTTTTAGTTTTATCATTCTCTTATTTTAGAAGTTACAGGGACGGGACACACTTTACCACTTTGGATGTGTCTCTCGCGCAAACTATTCAGTTTAGAATTTTTTTTATTAGAAACCTCAATATCATTTTTGAAGACCCATCCATGATATGGACCCAAAAGTACGTGTTTGATGAAACTTTGATATGAGATTTTCAAACAAAATTAGAAAAAGAATGTTATTTTCTTTTTTTTGTAAAAACCTTAATGCGGTTTACAGAATACATTTACTTACCAAGTTTCAATAGCATAGTTCTTATAGTTCCGGAAAAAAGTGGCTGTGACATACGGACGGACAGACAGACAGACATGACGAATCCATAAGGGTTCCGTTTTTTGCCATTTGGCTACGGAACCCTAAAAAGGGAAGAATATGGGTATTAAATGAAAGATCGTGGAAAGACCATTTCAAAAATATATTTTTCATATCTCGTTCATATTACTGTTTTAACACAAATTGTCAAATAGCGTACCAATTATATATCTGAAGTACCTATCATTTTCTAGAAATAATGTATTCAAGTCAGGAATGACATTGCCTGTGTGGCATAGGCCTAAGTGCCTATATTAAAATAAAACTCGGTTAATAAAACTAAAAAGATTGAAATAAAATTATTGTTATAAAAACAAAAAACTGACTGCTTAAAAGTAATGAACTGAAACGAGAAAAACAAAAATCACAATATCTATATAAAATTCGACTGACTGGTGCATTGTTTTAGAAGCTTACTTTATCAAATAATGAAATAACTACATATTATGTATATTCAAATTAGTTAAACTAAATACTTTATGGTGCTGCAGGCAGGGACAAACAATACTTTGTTACCTATGGGCAAAGAAAGATCTACCATAACTACTTTTATCACCACATGCGACACCATGCAAGCAGTCGGGTTTTTGTTTTTATAATAATAATTTTACTTTTAGTAAATCCGCTTTTTCCGAATACTTCTCATTTATATTATGACTCGGACAGTGGTCAAATTGCTAAGATCAACACGTTTAATATAAGCAATCCTGCAAGCGCATTTCTATTCCATAAATCACTGACCAAGAACAGCAAGCGATTGAATTTTACGATCAACATAATGCTTTGTGTATACTCACACAATACATATAATGCCAAATATAGAGCTTTACGAAAATAACAAAAGCAGGCGAGTACAGCTGTACTCTACTACTATACTACTAGTGATAACTAGCTAGTCATCACTGTAAATATTACAATAAATTAAACTGCTTTTGGTGGAAACCTCTGATTTAGCGTAGCATCAAATATCTATGAAACTTTTAATAATTATATAAACACCAGCCACTACTGAGTTACCGCTCTAATATACTGCCAGTAGCCACAGAGCGGTTACTTACTTATTTTTCTACACTACTGTATAAATATTAGTGTAAGCAGTATTTGCTGCCTCTTTGTAGCTTTTTTATTTCTTGCGTGCAATTATATTTTCCTCTTTTTATAAAAACCATGTAGTCCATTACCCTTTTAACCAATCAAGATATTTGATCGTGCAGTCCTGCGGACGTATCCAAAATGCATCAGCCATATCACTATTGTAACCGCACATCATACAGTAACATCTCAAAGATAATCTCTGTGAGATTTACTCCGCACTTATCCATCAATATAAGCAGTATGTGGTCAGTACATCGCACAAGTTATAAATTGACACTGCTGTACTGTAAATCAATCTCATTTATTTAAAGGCATTAGACTTGGTATGAGAGCTATGTTTTCAAATTTATTTATGTTTCTAATAAAGCAATGGCTTGAACGATCGTAAATTTCAGGCTTTTATACAGTTTTCTTTTTAAAAATGTAAATATTAATCACAATTTTACATATACCTAAATATTAAAAAAAAGGTACATATAAACTTTGTAAGTATTTCTGAAGTACCTAGCCGCTTAAGTAAATATCTCCCAAGACGAAGTTAAACGATATGACAAGGTAAACATAATGTTCGTGACTAATAGCTGAGCAGCTCATCTGCACTTTCTAAACTATTGCAATTTTAAAGTCCAAACATGTTTTGCTCCACCTGTCTTCAAACGCTTTTACACCCCTCACAGACTAAATATTTATACATAAAGTATTTATTTAACACTTTTACATCTTGTCGTCGGACAAAGACTAGATATGTTTAGAAGGTGAAGGACCGTGTAATATTTATAGTTCGGTCATAAACGTTTGTATGTACTGAGATGAAAAAGATTTTGTTTTGTAAAATGTAACAAATGATGAACTCAATACCTTCAAAGAATCATGAGAGGTGGTACAAAGGAACAACACACAGATGGTAGACACGTTTATATGAAATATGTAGGAATAGTTAATATATACAGCCTATATATTAATAAATCTCTAATCGAAAATATACTACAAACATTGTACGTATGACATTAAACATTCTGAATAGGTGTAACAAGTAAAGCTGCTTAAGCTACACATAATCAAAGTTATAACTTAGATGAGATAGCTTGCTTGTAAATATCTTAACTATTTTATTTACATGAATACTCAACCGGTGACATACTCAATTCGTGGGTTTGCATTACAAAACCATTTATAAATTCGATTTAGAAATAGCGATGTGCGCGGCATATTTACTTTTAAATCTGTAATTAATAATCAAGAATCATAATAACATCATTAATTATACTTACTTTTAACTGAATAGATTTCTGAACATATATTTATTTTAAGTATACTTATGCTATAATTCTAATTTCTTATTCTAAAGGAGTACCATAGTACTCCTTTTTTAAAATTTCCTATATTTTGTATACACTTTATAAATAAACTGTATGTACTAAACAAATTTATTTAGTACATACAGGTTCTTTCTCGAAGCTTCTTTAATATTTTTGTATTTCTAACCAAATAGATTATATACATAATTTAGAAAATACATTATTTAACAGAGAGAAAAGGTACGCATCGATTTTAAAACTGCGATCTTTATTTTTTGTGTATTTTAATGTTTCCCACGAAGATCTTTAATAACACTTGTTAATGCTTAGAATTAATTCTCCTAATGTCGATTTTCTTTGTTCTAGGTGTGGTCTTTGATCAAAACAGCGATGAGATCCAGGAGGCTTTCAAGTTCGCAATGCTTCAACACTCCAGCACAAACAGGACCCGGCTTGATTTCCAGATATACGTCGACATCATTAACACCGCTGACGCCTTCAAGCTTTCCAGACTCAGTAAGTACAGTCATTTGCAATAACGAAGAAGATTCAATGAGACATTTTGTTCAAGAATCGGTATTAAGACGGAAATACTTTTAAAAAGTCAGTTTCAGTAAAGGCTAGTTTTGAAAAAGGCACATTTGTACTCTACAAGTTTTTGGCCGTGGATACGCTCGTGTAAATCCTTAAGAAACGCATTGCTAGGATAAGCAAACGTATTCTTTGTTTACTTATCCTAGCAATCCAACAATCTGAGTGCCAAGTCTAATCCATAATCGTGTAATACCAATTCTCAGTATAGGTAGTAAGTTAAAATTTTGACGTAGATCAAAATAAAATTAGCTTGTAGTAAAAAATAGATACGGACTACAAACATGCTCAGTATACAGTAAACGTGTGTAGCTAGGTGGGCTAAAAAAAAATGTGTGATCCACGAATAGTTGTTCTGAGTCTAAGAGTTTTTTGTTGTTTAAATATCTGTTATGTAAAGATGGTACGGGACCTGTATTTTTTTTATTATCTTTATCATGGCTTGCATTGCACAAAATAGGTAAAGCATTTTCCTTTCTGCTTGACACCATTCCCTTATCTTCCTGAAAAATATGACTAGAATAAACCTGAAGCCATGTAACAAAAACTGTTGTAATGAGAGTTTTGTTCTACTTTAATAAACTTGAAATGAACACTGTAATCTAATTTAAATTTGGTGAACGTCATTTGTGATATTTATGACACTGATACTATTATAAGCCCTTAGATGCTTCACAACATATGTGTCTATGAAAGAACGATTGGCAAATGCATTGCTACCCTTAATTTTATTAGTAAGAGATGGTGAATAAATATACGCCAACTAAGTGACCAAAAACTATAGATATTTTATATACCAACTAGATGTGTCAGCGGTTTCATCCACGTTTATGATAACTGCGCCGCGTCCGTGGGTTGTAGCGTGATTTTATTATCCCATAACATTCCTCTATAAATAAGTATCCAACAATAAAAGAACTTTTCAATTCGAACTAGTAGTTTCTGAGATAAGCACGTTCAACCAAACAAACAAACAAGCTAACTATTTAGCTTTATAATATTAGTATAGATAACCATTTAATTAACTCACTATTTTATCAATATATTGTGCAATTTATTTCGTGCTCTTAAATGTTAATAGGTAGTGTTAGCTAAATCATATTGATAACAAGATAAAATTCTCAATTTTACTTGGGACAACAGTGTGAACGATAAATGAGTATATGGTGGCCATCTATCAAATTCAAACCTAATACTGACACGAGAACATGGGCAAACGATAGAACACATCTGCCTATCTCCTCGTAGCATCACATCGTCGGATCAGGTTATTTGTACGGCTTTTTTCGGAGGCTATTATGGGGATATATTTTATTAATAACTTTCGTGCGCCAAGTGGTCGGAATTTGAGGAAAATATACCAATAACATTTTTCTTAGTAACGCTATCGTTATCAATATCTGCTAAATAAAATAATAATAAAATTGGTTGAGAAATAGATGAGAAAAAGGTACTAAACTGTTTTGTCATTGCCTATTTATGTATATGTAGATATTGACGTTATAAAAATTTATAAAAAATTTAACAAACTTATAACAAATAATTAAGAGTTACTGGATCCAAAATTATGGATTTTGCTTATATATATTTGCAAGTGCAAGCTTCTTATACAATGCTAACTGAAAGGGTTTAGACGCAGACGAAGCCACGAGCTAATCTGCTTTAATCTATCTACCATAAAATCATTTTCAAATGTAAATCTAAAACTAAGCGTACTCGTTTAAACACAAGTTGTACCTGAAAAGCCCAACTTCAGGATGAGGGTATTGCTGCAGCATATTGCCTCTCGTTATTAACAATATTAGTCTCAACCAAATAGAAGGTACTCTAAACAGTAGTCTGTTCTGAACGCGTAGAGGCAAGGTCCAAGTTTTCGAGAGTGCAATAATTGAATTTTTCGTAGAAAACCACTCTTCTTTTATTAGACTTCTAAAAGTTTTCGAAGTTAGTTGAAAACAACTACTCGAACTGTCAATACACCTTATAGCCTAATAAGAGAAATGTTTTCTTTAGTAATACCAATGTTTTTCTCATTCCCAAGCTTAATATAAACTTGTTGTATATGAAATCATTTATGCCACAAATGTACCAAGTTTCAGTAATCGAAGTAGTTTATATAAAAAATCACGCTGCAATAAAATATTTAGCCATTTTTCTGCATTAACGCTACATCTGATATTTAGCACAAATATTATTTTACTATTTTGTGTACTTCTGTGGCGCCTGATAAGTAGAAATTAAGGTGTAAAAACCTTTCGTCTGGTACCAACAACAACATAATGTTTTAGCTCTTATCATTATAGGTACTTTGTTTTTAGACATCGTTTGTGGTAATACGTATATGCTATAATCCAATCCTTTCATAACAAGATGTAAGTACTAAGTCATATCGCTGTTCATTTTCGACGAGATAAAAGGAGAGGCGAAGTCAAATTTAATTCAAGAACAAGAAAACCTAGCTAAGGGAACTAACTAAAAGCGAGGATCACAATATCTATAGTTATAAGCTTCGTCTTTGAAGTCATTTTAATTAAGTTGGTATTTCGTAGTGTCCACTTGACACGGCGCTCTCATTTCAATGCAAGTCCTCTCTCTCTTTTTTTACATCGCCTCGTCACGCGAGGCTGATCAAAACACTTTCAAGCGCTGTGGCGCGAATTTTTGCAACAACCGTTTGTACAGCACTTTGAGCGTTACTCCTAAAAAACCGAATTTCGTACATGATACAATAGTTTCTATCTTCTATACAAAAAGAGTGAACGTATATATCGATATATATATATATGTATATATACACGATATCAATTTAAATGTATCCAAGAAAGCTCTTTAAATAATGTCACGTAAAAGCGCCTGATAAATTATGTCAGCGGGGTATTACTAGAAAACGGTTCTTTAATAAAGTGTTGAAGGTATCTAACCTGCTCAAAATTATGCGCATACATTATTTTGGGTCAAAGAAATACATTGTCCTTGTACGCCTTGACCATTTGTAAGTATAAAAAAAACTATCAAATTAATATATGCCAAATCTAGTCTTTCAGACTAGCTTTAAGTTATTAAATTATCCCTATATATTGTAAAAATTAAGAAAACGTGAAATGTTTGCAAATTTTGAAAAAAATCTCCTCTGTTATGTCTTCAGGTATGAGAAAAATAGGCAAAAATGAGGATCATTTAAAATATTTATTTTAAAGATTAAAAAATTAATAGTCTGCATTTCCACCATTTATACGAATAACACAATCACAGCGACTTGGCATGCTTAAAATCAGCTCATCAAAATCACTTTGAGGAATGGGCGCCGCCTAACAAGTCAAATAGTTGTTGTAGGGTATGTACGGCATCCATACTCGGCAGAGCTCTTGTTTGGAGTATATCTCATGCGTGTTCGTGTAATTGGGTTGAGGTCTAGAGGTTGAGCAGACCACGAGCATCGGCAAGAGTACTTGTTACAACTCTAGCCGTGTGTGAACGTGTATTGTTATGCATTAGTCGAAATTAATTATCCAACGAGTTTCGCAAAGGGATGATCACGCCTGAATCAATCCTCTCCACATAAATCTGAGCATTGAGGTTGCTGAGGAGGCTGCGCGGAACCATCCCAAAGATGAGAACAGTACTTCACGCAAGGGCGCACTTGTGCCTTATACAATAGGCACAGCTGCCCAGGCGCGAAGAACCGCCTAACCCTGTTCAGAACTCCGAGTTTTCGCAAAGCTTGCTTAATGACGCTCTCGATGTAGGTTTTGGGATTAAGGGAGCGGCAAAGATCCATATCTAAGATGGAAAGGCTGTCACGTATCACCAGTGGAGTGTTCTTCAGAGAAGGGAGGGGAAGGAACGGAGACTTTTTGTTGAGAACGCGCATGCCTGGGTCTTCTTGGCGTTGAACTGAACCAAGTTCTTGGCACCCCATTCAGAGATGCGGTTCAAGGTCTGGTCAAGTTCAACGACAAGATCCTGCCTTTTCTCCTCAACCTCAGCATGTTTGGCCCCAGGACGTCCGAGATATCGCCCATGCACGGTACTGTTGTCCGCATAACAATGTATGTTGCCGAGATTCAATATATCATTTATATGCAGAAGAAAGAGCGTAGGGGATAAGACGGACCCCTGAGGCACTCCTGCATTGACCTGCATAAATTTGGAAGCGCGACCGTCGCAAAAGACCTATGACGCTTCTGCAGGAAACTTGTAATCCAGGTGCACAGTTGAGGGGGCAAGCCATAGGCTGGAAGCTTAGAAAGAAGAGACCGGTGCCAGACTCTATCGAAAGGTTTGGCTATGTCTAGGCTGACAGCCAAAGACTCGCCGTGCTTGTCCATAGCCTCACCCCAGAGGTACGTGACGAACGCTAGAAGATCACCCGTTGATCGTTTAGCCCAAAAGCCGTATTGGCGATCATTGATCAAGGAGTAATCCTTCAGGTAGCGGACAATTTGAGTGCTTATAATCCGCTCAAACACCTTGGAGAGCACCGAGGTGATAGCTATGGGTCGATAGTTGCCTGGCTCGGAATGGTCTCCCTTTTTGGGAATCGGTTGAACGTTCGCCTCCTTCCAAGCCTCAGGCATAGCGCCTGTGGCGTTAAGACGCGTAAATGTGGGAGACAACTCCACTGCACATTTTTTGAGGACCACAGCTAGGATGCCGTCAGGTCCACTGGCTTTCCAAACATCGAGAGACTGCAGTATCGCACGAATGTCACGTTGCCTGATACGTATATCAGACGTGGTGTAGCCGCAGTTGGCATTCCGACAGTTCTCATCATCTCTTCTCGTGTTATATGATGTCTTCGCTCCATATTGATGGAGTTTTTTCAGTTCCGATGCAGAAATTTTAATGGTTTTATAAAAACGCTATTACACACTTTTATAGAAATCCTGATTGATGAATGGTGATTAAATATTTTGTATCGTACTTTTAAGAAAATTCCATTTTCAAATAGTGAAAATCACTAAAAGGAACCAATTACAACAAAAAAATGTTAAAATAATAATCTATATTCTCAATTGCGGTGAACCTCTAAAACGTATTTGATCTCTAGTCTCTTTTGATGTGTGTAGGTAAAAACTAAGATTTATGAAAAGTTTCTTTGGCTTACTCAAAAAGGACGTGAAACGGCATTATTATTCATTTGAATAATTCATCAACTAAGTTACAAAGATTTATCCTATTAGACATCGTGTTGGTTTGTTGATTTTTTTTACCATTAAAAGATCAATACATGGGATACAATGTTATGACCGCATTACAAAAACAGTCGAGCCACTTATGGCAATAAAATATTAATAATATGGTGATGCCGTTTTCCAATAGATTTCAAAAGTCAAATTTAATTATTACAAGCGAAACACAGTAAATAAGTATCCATATAATCCTACACCTACTAAGGTCAGTCCTAGCTCAGAAGTTTAGTCAAAACTTCTATAGTGCAGCTATAGAGGCCTTGCTTGGTGTCTCACCCCACTTTACATAAGAAACCTCTACTAACGTGTCTTTGTGTGTTAGACCCACGTGCCCAAGTAAGCCTGCAAGTGACTCAGGTATCATTCTAAGATATTAGGAAAACACTTATAAAATACGGTATCCTGTATCACAATAATATTGACATAAAGAACAAACATTACACACAAAATGTACAATATTACTATTAATACCAAAAATTTTGGTAATCAGCCCTTACTTCGATATTAATAACTATTTTAAAACAAGCATACGTAACAGAGTAACTTTATACTACTTTTAAAACTAAATTTCTTAGTTAGCACATAGTTACATTAGTTCCTCTGTTACTAAGAAAAAGAAAAGGCTTGTCAGCATCCGCCACGACAACACTTTAGCGAAATAATGAATGTGTTTAGTTACTTTATTTACAGAGGTCGCTCTTGTCTGGCTCGGCAATATTGCAATGGGTTGGGTTTGATCGATACCGTATAGCAACACAATTCCATTGGTCACAATAGGAAATGGACACAATCGCAATTTGATTCAGTGCTATGGGTGGGCACAAAAAATGTGAGTTTTTCATAACACTGGCCAATATAAATATTGTCGTCATTTTATGATTTTGTCTGTTAGTCATAAAATAACAAAAACCTGCTGCAGTTTGTTTCTGATTTAATCAAACCATATTTACGTAAACCGTTTTAATAATAAGCTATAAAATGCGATTGTCCTATAGATCCTAAAAACAGAGACGAATAACTTAATTCCTACGATCTCTAACTGAGAATAATTTTAGAACAAAATCGTAACCTAAATAATAGCAGCAATCATTACGTCGGTATTTTAAAAAAGCTACTTTCTTACAGCCAACTACAGGATCGCTATCATAGGTTAGTCATTTTATATTAGTAAGCAATTTTATTTCATATGCCATTTGATGTTGCTGGAGTTGTATCAAAATGATATAATTCAATGCACTTTATTTAAGGCATGTATAATAATAATAATAATAATAAACCCCTCTAGGACACTCGTTATCTTATCATGAGACTAACGTGGTATCGAAGGACACAATACACTAGCTTTTAAACTATCACTTCGCCTTGTGATATAAACAAAAAATGTATCACCAGGTTAAATAAAAGCGCACAAACCGCAGGGCAGCTTGTGGCGAGCTGAATGTGAGTGGCGACACTGCGGTCCTGAATGCCTCAGAGAGTCGGTTAGGACCTCGTCCCCGGCTTGCCATTACTGGTTGGCTAGGGTGGAACTTCAAGAGCACCCATAGGACTCTCAACTCTGGCTTGCCTTGGTCGGCTGGTTAGAGTGAGACCGCTAGAGCTATATGCTTGGGGGTGGAAGTGTCATTTTCAAGGGCATAACTACGGGGAATCCCGCTCCGGGTCTCCGTTGTCAGGAGACCCGTGATGGTGAAACACTGCTCCGCTCGACACCCCTAGCCACTCGCATCGGTGTTGCCCTCTGCTGGTTTGTATGCCTATAGTGGCTATTTAGGGGGCCCATCTAGTGAGTTAGCGAGTCACCGTCTGCCCATTGCAATGATGCTATTAGAGTATTCAGGGCAGACGCCATTTTTCATCCATAGTTAGCAATATATACCGGTCCATCAAACACCCATACCCATAACCCATATATTAGAATCCATACGTAGCAATAGTCCTACGCCTGCTGCGGCTAGTGCTGCTGTTGATTTTCCATCCCACCTTTGATTAAAACTCTTGAAGGGCCTCTTCACGTTGGACCCATGTCTCCGTGTAAGCCTCTTAAAGGGCCAGGTATTTTCTAATATAATATTTTAGAAAGTACCTGTGATAAGAAAAACATAATAATAATACCTAATAATAATGTTTATTGACATATAAATGTAGTATATTACGTGAACCTTATTCTAGGACTTAGAGTTAGCACAATACTTACTAACACTGATTCCCAAACTAGGCTATAGCCTGTATTTTGGGAGGCAGCGCTTAGCTAAAACAATGCAACAATGGACACAGAAGAGGGTTATTACATACTTAATTTATATTTATATTGTATGGAGCAATAGAGGACGGAAATTTGCTACCCAGGGGATATATCGTCAGAAAATGGTAAAATGGTTGTGCCACTTTGAACTGGCATCGCCATATCTATACTGATAGTACTATTGGGACCAATAAGCTAGACGGATTGTTGATTGATTGATTTAAGCGTTTCGTAATTATCATTGATATCACTTTACCCGATATACAAAATCTAGTGAAAGCTTCAAAAGAAAATTTGACTCAATATGTGATTGAATATTTGGATATTGTCTAGATAGGTTTAAGTTTAAAGATCTTTATTATCACTAAGACAATTCGTCACTTATGTGACAATATAACTAATAAAGAAAAAGAATAACATTTAAAAATCCGTTGTCGCATTTACTTAGATTTAATATGATGTTATGTCAAATCTAAGTGAATGCGATGACGGATTCTATTTGTATAAACTATTTAAACAAACTCGCAAATAATTTTGAATGTAGGTTAAGTTACACTGCGTAAAACTATAGACGTAATGTTAGATTTGACCCATGATAATCATTTCAATCCACTATATTATGAAAAGACTCGCATGATACTAAAGGTGGTATCAATTGACAGGACGAACTTATAGCACAAAGACTACCACTATCTTTAATCTGGCGACCAATAGCTAGAGATGCCTGTGACCGATACCTAAAAGTCTCCATAATTCCTATTAAATAATATTAAGAGAAATTTATAAAATAAAGACATTCGTAATAAATGAATACTACTCTATTAACTTGATTAAAATTAAAAGTGATAACTTTAGCAGTTAATGACAGACATTCAAATGCCGAACTTATTGTTGAACACGTACCACCGGAATGTGAAAACGATATCGAGAAACTAATGAATGACAGCATCCACAAACACACCCCCAAACAGCCTTTTCATAACGACGCAGAAATAATAGAAATACGAACAATTATTATGGGGGTATACAAAAACCGGTATTTTTGTACGCGTTTTGCCTCTTTTGGGTATAGATAGTAATCAGAATGTGATGACACGATTTGATTCGCAATTTGCTTACATTCGAATTGAAGTGATAGAGTTTAAGTACGCGGTTGGTTTTCGATCAGCTTCTATACACAAGTTCACGATCATATCATTTGTATTGTGAGATAGCAGTTGGTGAATCTCATCGAAATACAAATTTTAATGTTCAATAGTTATGAGAATTCCAAGCTTTTAATATTCTACTCGCGGTTTATCTATGAATAGATTGATTTGAAACTACAAACAATGAAAGCACATATCGCTAGTACAATATTTGTAACTTAAAATTACAATCAGAAGTTGTCCATCAATTATAAGAGAAGTACAAAATTGTTTCTCTAACTAATCTCGATTTAGGAATATATGCGCAAATTGTGAATTTTATTTCACCTTATTGAACTTTTATAATGTTTAGTGTTTCTTGTTACACAAAACTACTCTTAAAACATTTCAAATTTAACAGTACATCATTTTTATAAAATGATGTACTGTTAAATTTGTCATTAGTCTTACTACTGGAAATATGTTAGATGATTTGTTAATTTGTTGTGTATTATATCACATTTCAAACGTTTAGGTCGCATAAATTATTTTATATTAAATAAGTTAAATATTTTAGCGACCCTATTATCTTATGACATCAAAATGAGGAACTTTGATAAACCTAGCGAAATAATATGGTTTAGTGAAATTGATTTACACTTAAATAAATACTTCCACTGCGCTTTGGCGTTCATAGATGCAACTAAGCTTGTAAAAAGGTACCCATAAGACATGGAATTTAATTCTCTTAACTATTTATCAAACTAACGTAGAAGCTTCGCAGGGGCTATCTAATCATAATTCAGAAAGGCATGTCTACATTTTCAAATTGTATATGGCTTATCGTAGAATATGTCTATGTAACAACCATCTAGTGTACATATATTCAGCAACATAAGTCGCTAAACATTTAACAAATTTATAAAATCTTTATTCTATTTTCTGTTTATTTTTTTTAACTGTCTGTCTTTTGACTATTACTATTATAAAATACTAAAATTTATCGTAATTTTAAAGATAAAGAGAGCAGATATCTTGCAAGTGTGTATCGAGTGAGTTTAAGGACTCTACAAGTTCATGACAACGTCTTAATTTAGGTAAATTAATAGCTAAAAGATATAACCCAGCACCAATCTTCATAGAAGCAATCCTGCTTTACTTTGCTTTGCCTGTAGAAATCGAATCATTTTTCTGTCATGTGTAGCATGTGAATATTTCGGTATTTCTAAATGCACACAATATCATCACATAATATCAGCTTTCTGTTTCCATATAAAGAAAATATATTTTATAAACACGGTACTTCATAGTATGCAATTAATTTATTGCTTTCATAAATTTAGTGAATAAATATGTAGGCAAATAAATAAATAACAAAGATGTGCGAATATCACTCTTAAGCAAAATATTTATTGTCTCTTAACTTCTCTGACCTCTCTCTTCTCACTGGAGAATATTTGAAAGCTGTACATTTTTCTACGTAATAAATTTTTGTCGACACTTTAATCCTTTTTAAACCTTCTTACGGGAAAATATAAACGTTTTTAAAAGTTTTCAGATAGTAAATAGGCAGTTTTAACGCTTCATGATAGATTTGACGCTTTTAGTGCTCAAAATATTAATAGTACTCTTCAGTCATATTGTTATAAATTCTTCTACTTAAGGTACAATAGAACCCTCCGGACGCCTGATTTACGCCAAACCCGTCGCAATACACGATTAACTATAAAATAATAATCTAAAATACAAGAGAATAGACAGCTTAAAAAGAAAAATATAATAACAAAGTAGATAGATAATGATAAGGATGTTTGGTACCGGGCACGCCACGATCGTGGCGGTAAGTCCCGTGTTTGAGGAGTGGCTGGAGAGGCGGCATGGCGCCCTCACCTTCCGGCTGACACAGGTTCTGACTGGCCACGGATGTTTTGGCCGGTTCCTGTGTCGTATACGCCGGCAAGAGACGCCCGGTTGTCACCACTGCGGCGACTGCCACGACGTTACTGAGGACACGGCGCTGCACACTTTGGCGGTTTGCCCCGCCTGGGCATCGCAGCGCCGCGATTTGATCGCGGCAGTCGGATCGGTTGCCCTCTCGCTCCCGGCCGTAGTTCAGTCTATGGGGGTCCTCTAGGGGGGAGACAGTAGGGAATTTTTGAGGGAGTCCTTTGGGTAGGTCTCTTTGGGTAGTGGCCTGCCGTTTCATACGGCGGGCCGAAACCTCGGCGGGGTCGCGACCGCATGCGAAAGCGATTCGCGCGGCCCCGCCGATAGTGGTTTTGTTGAGGAACACCGTGGTAGGTTTAGTCGGTATTCCGGGAGGTACATTATTTCTTTTCCATCTTCTTTTACCCCGGCGAGTCCGACATAATCCCTCCGCCCGCCCCCGCGGAGGGATATGCGTCATTGCATTCCCACACGTAAAAAAAAAAAAAAAAAAAAGGTATATGTATATAGTATTTTCAAAGTATGTATTGTCTTACTCTATAGTTTTAGTTTAGATATAGGTATATATATACATATATTTCTAAGCCATACAACACAAAGAGGATGAAATTTATAAGAGACACTGTTATCGAAATGACCTACTTCTTATGCTGGCTAGGGATTTACTGTCTCTTGTTGTAAGTTCAGTAGTCTACTTAAAGGTTCAGAATAATATAAGCCTGGTATGCGTTTTCAATAGGGAATGGCTCTTTATTTATCAGTATTACCACAGATAATATAATACTATACTAGTACACATGGTATTACTTATACGTGGTGGACATTACTAAAGCGCTGTAAAAGCATATTAAAATAGATTCAATATAAAATTCATTTAATAACCTAAGGCCTTTTGGGATTCTAAGAAGTTAACTCAACGTCTTTTCAGCGATTTGTAAGGTTTACGAGCTTCCTGTAAAGGAAAATTTGTTGTTTAATAAATATGAGTGGCGATAATTTAGGTACCTATTAACCTGTCAATTCTTGGAGTCTCAGATACAATTGAAAACCTATTTTTTGGCCACCGGTATGCCACTGCGCCACAACAGATTAAATGAAAGTACTTATAAATCCATGTAATAAGATTTATCTCCTGATATAATATATTTAAGAACTTATAAAAAAATACTGATAGCTGGCACGTTTTTCATACAATATTAGAACTTCGCTCTCCAATGTGTAAATTAATATGTTTATGTACCTATCGAATCTATAGGAATACTGTAAAAGGAAATAATGAGACTCAAGGGCATTGTTGTTGCCAGAACAAGTTCGGTAGCAGTTACCTGATGTACTTTAAAGCAAAGGCAAAGTAACCTTTAACGAGGCTGCTCTAGTGCACTGAAGATAATTTGAAGACAATTTGGAATTTAGAATTTTTGGCTGTTGCTCTGTTTGTGCCAGCATTACGCAAACATAATTAAGTAGGTTTTAATGTAGTTTTTCTGTGAGAGTTAATTGAATTTTAGCTACAGAACTGTTTTAGTAACTTGGAGTTCAACTTAAATACGAAGAATCGTTTCGTCTTATTTCATCATAGTTAATCAGTACACTAACATTAGTTAATTACCTTCATAGTACGTTAGCAGCATGCAGTGTAAATGTTTTTATGATTTCAATTAAACATATATTTGAATCATAAATAATATAAATAATAACATAGTAATACTGCAAAATTTGTTGAATTCGTCGGTCATTAAAACTAATATTAATCAATATAATTAATTTACACCTACAAATAAACACTGAATTACAATTTTAAGTTATGATTAATATCACAAAATAGATGTTTACTCTGATATCAGAAAGTCTTTACACTTCTAATAGGTTATACTTATAAACAGAAGGTACTTTAAACTATAATATTTTAGGTTGAACCGCAACGACACGCTGTTTATATATCATTGCTTGTTTTAAAAAAACAACTCCTGTCCTAGGAATAATTCCTGTGTTGCGGGTGTCTTTACAAACATTCAAACAACGGACACAAAGAAAACCCAGATTCGGAACAATCATTTGTGGATCACACAAATTATTGCCCCGTTTAGGATTCGAACCCACAACACTCAGCCCAGTGGCAGAGGCGAGGTGACCACTTAAATTACTACACCATCCGTGCAGTCTAATTACAATGAGCTAGTTGCATTTTATTTACAAATTTATCTTAAAATATAGGAACAACCAAACTAGTGAAACTTAGTCCTAGCTTTTCGTTACAAACAACTAACGCAAAATGTAGTATTATAAATAAAGCTAGAGCTCCCATAATATTCTGAATAGTTCTGACACAAGCATTAAATCTACTTTTAATCATGGTATGACTCATTTTTTAGTCTCTGTGTTCGTATCATTACATCCAACTTGAAAGCTATTGCATGTAACACTGAGTAGGGTGCTTAGTTACGGCTCAAGCCACATTGTATTACGTAAAAGGCCTACGAAATCGGTTGTCCATTGCAACAAACTAATATTTTCATAGACTTATTATACACATCCCACACGGCTTTACAAAGAAAACAGATCTTATAATCACAAGACCTTAATTATTTCAGCTTTTAGCAAAAGCATTTCAGTTTTTCGTGTTACCATTTTTATTTAATTATTAACCTCTGAGTTTTCTTTGAAGAGGTTAATAAAAACACTGTGTGAGTCTATAAGTGACAGTTTGTTAGTGACAGGCATAGCTCCGGAACCACTGGACCGATTGACTTGTAACTTGGTGTACAGACACCTTAGGGTCATTCTACAGTCGAGTTTGAATATGGGTCCTGTGGGTCAAATGACCCCGAGATAAAGGGGTCACAAGGTCATTAGGTCAGGGGATATCTACCAACAGAGTGATTTGGAAGTCCAAGGTAGAGGCTTTTGCCCAGCAGTGGGACATTTCAAAAAGCTGATGTAAAAGAAAACAAATTTCATATGAAGACGAAGAGGTTGAATACTGAGTTTCTACATCAATCTCGTTATTACTCGTTCTGGCTGCGGCTTCACTCACGTAAATCTAAGTTAGGTTAGGTTATGTAAGTAACAGTACTTTTTCTAGATGTAAAGTACTCTATGTCCTTTTCTGTTCTGTTCTGACAACGTGTATGCGAAATCTCATTTTCGTCGATCGAGTAGTTAAGGCGTGAAAGCGTAACAAACTAACAGTCAAACAGACAAAATCACATTTGCATTTATAATATTAGTAAGGAAAGGATAGGTACTGCTAAAGCGTTTGCCTGTAGAAATGCTTTATTAATCGTATAGGATATTAAGATCGTGATAAAATCCATGGCTATAAACAAAGTAAATATTTAAATATAAATACTGGAACTTTAATGTACTGTCAATATCCCTTCAGATAACAAATAAGTTAGGAGTGGGTAATATGTCTTCTGTTTACGCGAATGTTATTCATTAAAATTAAACTACATCACGGGGAGACTAAGATGGTAGTTCAACTACCATCTTAGTCTCCTCGTGACCATGGCTGCTGAAAAGCAACCGAAACGTCGGGGAAAATTGTAAGCTTAAATACAAATAGATTTGATAGTTTTAATCATTTAATTAGCTTAAAATTAGTAAAGTTTAATAATATAGTATAGTAGTGTAACAGTTTCTAAATTATGTAATAGAGTGTTAAATAAACCACGCGATAAAATCCGTATATAGTAGTTTAATTTAAGGAGTGGGTGTTTTAATGTTTTATATTAGTTACGTTATCGCCATAAAAACGATAAGTTTTATTCATAAGAATAGAATACATGAAGATTTTTATATGCTTCAATTTTTGTGATGGTCAAGATATTATAGAACTTAATCCTAATCCTAACTTAACATTATAAATGCGAATGTGGATTTGTTTGTTACGCCTTATCTACTAGAACGAGCATCATGAAATTTCACATACACGCTGTCAGGGGAACAGAAAAAGACATAGAGTACCTTTTATCACGAATAAAGATATGTCTGTTTTTTTTATTACTTTGGGGAATGCTTTGACGCATACCTCTCCGCGAGGCGACGGTGTGGTTATGTCGGGCTCACCAGGGAAAAGATAACACGGTTATACCGACTAAACCTACCCCGGTTTTCCTAGACATAACCTTAGATGGCGAGACCGTGCGAATCGCTTTCACATCATCGCAATCGCGACCCCACCGTGTGAAACGACAGGCCACAATATAAGAATAATTCCTCTACTGTCTCTTTGGGAGGGGGGACAAAGACACGACACAGAGGCGCACGTGAGAACACGCAAGCCGCCTCTCGGACCTGGTGCTGATCGGGTGCCGAACAGGCCCACGGAGCTTACCACCCCCAGGTCAAACCTCAGGGTGGTTGGAGGAGGCGATGGTGTTCCACGATCTCTCACTCCGGACCATAGACTGAACCACGGCCGGCAGTGAGTAGATAGGGTTTCGGGGGAAGAACTACGGGTCTCCCCCTTTGGACCAGGGTACTGCGGGGTCAGTAAGCCCACTGCGCCTCGAAAGGCGTGTTCTATCGACCGCTGACTAGAGTGCGCGGTGCCTGACATTGGAGTTGGACTCGCAGGGGTATGTGGTTGGCCGCTGAGGACGACATGTTCGTTTGCTCGGCAAGCACGTTGCGTTCGAGCGTCGGACTCAGACGCGGCCAGTGCGAACCAGTCGGTCGCATGAGGCACGGAGTTGCCTTTAGCGAAGTGGCAGTGTGGTTTCATTGCCGCAACGCATCTCGGGAGCTTGCCTGCTCAGCAAGTAAGAGTCATAGCTGGAGTGACTCGGGCCACACCCGGCTTGTAGGCCTATTTGGGTAGGCATACGGATGTATGTCGGGAAGTGAGCGTGCCTTACACAGCTCCGGTACCATACTGGAGATATGGGAGGCGGCTTCTCCGTCGGCTTCAGCGAGGTTATCGTTAGCAACTCCTTTGAGTTGCGAGTAGTGAGCGGCTTTATTGCTCCGGTACCTATCTGGAGAATAGGTAGTGTCACTTGGGCACGAGGTAGCTCGCTTACGAGAACCGGATCTCTGAGGTTAGGGTGGAGAGTCGGGATTTGGGGACAAGACCTGTCTATAACTGGTCTCGGAAGGTGCTCTTGGGCACTGGAAGGTACAGCGGCTCCTCTGTTATAGCCTAATCGGTTGGTGTAGGGGAACGCTATATCATAAACTGGGATAGTCGTAGAGGAAGGGGATGCCGCAATCAACTCACGGCGCTGCGATGCCCAGGCGGGGCAATCCGCTAAAGTGTGCAGCGCCGTGTCCACAACAACATTGTGGCAGTCGCCGCAGTGATGACATCCGGGCGTCTCCTGCCGCCCTATGCGACACAGGAGCTGGCCAAAACAAACGTGGCCAGTCTTTACCTGTGTCAGCCGGAAGGTGAGGGCGCCATGCCGTCTCTCCAGCCACTCCTCAAAAACAGATTTACTGCCACGACCGTGGCGTGCCCGAACTTAGCCTAACCTTCATTTACGCGAGCGAAGCCGCGGGAAAAACTAGTATGCTATATATTTGATTTATTTATAGAAAACTGAAACTACTACCGACTACTCAAAATTAATATTCATTCGGCTTATACAATCATTCGTTATTGCCTCTTCGTTCCTAAATTCACACATGCCCGCCGATCCTCTCAATTTTGGAAGCATTTAATACTTTTGGATAAAATTGACAATTCTATTCGGCATACACTTAGCAAAATTTTAAATTTGGCTATGAACGACCGAGTGTGACTCCAGGCAACCCTACCAGTTCGCTTGGGTGGCCTCGGCGTTCGCAAAATTAATGATGTCAGTTTACCAGCGTTCCTGTCTTCGGTCCACTGCACTGAAGAATTGACCAGAAAAATTTTAGCTCCCACACTGGTTAATTCGGAAGTGTCGTGCAAGTCCGACGCAGTGAACGCTTGGAAAATGATCTGTCCAAGCTCTGATTTGCCATCCGATCTATTCTCTCAGAGTCGGTGGGACGGGCTGCTCTGCAACATGGTGAGAGAACATCTCATGAACACATCTCCTAATGTTGCTGAGCGTGCCCGTTTATTGGCTGTGGGGGAATGGGATTCGGTTCTTTGGCTTCAAGCACTCCCATCGTCCAACATAGGCACTATGTTGGATGACACAACGTTCCGCATCGCTTCTTGCCTTCGTTTAGGTGCTCCATGTGTTTCTCCGCATCGATGTCACTGTGGTGAAGCCGTCGATGGCCTTGGCCACCATGGCCTATCATGTAGTAGGAGTGTCGGTCGTATTTCGCGGCACGCGAACCTTAATGACATTATCCGTCGTGCTCTTGTCACCGCCGGCGTGCCAGCTCATCTTGAACCTAATGGTTTGGCACGTGACAATGGAAAGAGACCGGACGGTATGTCATTGATGCCTTGGAAGATGGGTAGGCCCTTGGTGTGGGACGCAACGTGTGTAGACACCCTTGCGCCGTCACATCTTCCCAGTACGGCGGGTTGTGCTGGTGCTGCTGCTGCATCCGCGGAGACTCTCAAACGGCGCAAATACAAAAACCTGGCAGGGGATTATGTTTTTGAGCCGTTTGGGGTCGAAACGCTAGGGTCATGGGGTCCCAGTGCTCGTGCTCTTTATAGAGACATAGCGAAAAGGTTAATCGACGCTTCCCGTGACCAGAGGGCTGGCCTTTATTTCGCGGAAAGGATAAGCATTGCCATTCAACATGGCAATGCTGCCAGTCTTCTGGGCACACTACCAGTTGACTGTGATGCGGAGGAATTCTATGACGCCTATTAGAGGGCTTTAGTTTTCTTTTTTATTTCTCTGTTTCATAATATTTTAGGTATAAGTTAGTTTTAAAGAATTGTTTATATTATGTATATAATTAATAATTTGTATTGTTATTAGTGAAAACTGAAATAAATTGCTTTTATGTTAGATAAACCCGCTGGGTTAATATTCAACACAGACCAATAACAATCGGGCTGCATAGTTAAAGCGGCAGTTAGCACAACGAACTTAAACTTTTAATTACTATCAAGTAACATTATACCTTCTTGGCTGATAATAATTAAAAGTTGAAGTTTTTTGTGTTTATTCAGAAATTAATACATTTTACTAGAGTATAAAACGTATTTCGCTATTAATATAGCTAACTACACGCAAATGCTATGAACTTCATATTAAAATATGTATTTTATTGAATTTTAGTTTGTCTGTTGTTCGAATAGACAAGTGGTGTTCAAAATATCTGACGCAAGGTGAGCTCTAAACAATAAAGAGCTATTAGTGTCAAGAGTCACATTAACTTACAAACTAACATTAAAAAAATATTGATAGATGGAAAGAAGAAGGAAATCCGTTTACTTGCCATTTATTATATATGATTATATATGATTTAGACTTCTTCTTCTTTAGACATTCTTTTTGATGTATCTAAGCTATTCATATAACATTTAATAAAAATTCATAATAGGATCTGTTTGTGCCTTTTGAGACAAATAATTGTTGATACTTCATTATGTATAATAAAATCCTTGCTGTGTTTACAACACCTAACAAACAGGGACTTTTTTGGTAACCACTCAATAGGCTACGTGGAATGTCAAATAAGTAACATCTTTAAAATTTAAACTCAAATCAAGGCATCAAGTATCTATCAATATTCTTCTTGTATCTGGACTAACCAGATGTTTGAACTGAAGTCGAATAGCAGTTGTTTCACGATAAAGCTGACATCTGGCTAGACCAGATATGGTTTGAACAAATTGAAAATTGGAAGAAATCAATAGACTTATAAAAATAAATTTAATTCTGAAAAAGAGGCACATTTACAATTTCATGTAGTCACTATCTATATATTAATACGTGAAGCAAAAACTTGTACCTCTTTTTACGAAAATTGCGCGGACGGAGGTGTACGAAATTTGGCACAGTTAAAGTTTATATGGAGAAGGAGTGACGAATCCTATTGTTTTTATATAATATACATTAAAAATATATTATATTAATGGAAAAACATTACATGCACACAACCATGCATTTGACACATGCAGTCAAATCGCGTTCGTAGTATTTCGGCATTATTCGTCTGACGTCGTACAATTCTTTGTAACTATGGTTACATATACCTTATTTATATGTAATAAAGAAAAAAGAAAGCTTAGAAATATCGTCAATGACAGAGTATAGTTAAATAATAATTTGTTTGAAAAAGATAGGTAAATTAACCTGTATAGCCTTGGTGAAATACAAATGTAATGTGATTATAAGATTAAAGTTATAGACAATAAAACTTTAATAATGATCAAACTTCAAATTTAAATCAATTATGGTCGAATTTTGACCAGTGGTTTGGCGATCGCTAGTAATTATATAATTCGTACCTGGTATAAACGCGATCATGCTTAATTTTACTTTTTGAACCTTGACGTTTCGACCAGGTTACACAGGCCGTGGTCACAAGCCTGATCAGTAACCTGGTTTTTGCTTTTGCATCACAGTGTTAAAAACAGTAATTTATTTCGCTCGTTAATACTTTTTACTGTTCCATCAAAAAGGAGAATACAAAATACTATTTTCATGATCGCTGGTATTCGGCGCCATAATTAAACCTATAAATAAAAAATTAATTATAAAATTTAAAATTTAAGTTTAATATTTAAAATTAAAGTTTCAAATATGATAACTGTCTGTTGTTACTTTTTCAAACACTATTTATCTTATTTCTGCAACCTTAATATTCTTTATATCTTGTACAAAAAATTAGGAAACGTACATACTGTTGAACAGCTTGATTAAATTTTAATAGAGCTTTTATCAAAGCAAAGGCCATGTTCAAGCTTTGACAAAGGCGCGAACAAAGATTCGCCTAAAAGCTGGCAGACTATAAAAAAAGATAATGTCTAAGTGGATCGCAAAGTAGAACTACTGTTTATTTCGAGATTAATTTCTAAGGCTTTTAAATTAAGTTAAACCAATATCTTTTTCGATTTATTTGTAAACCATAAAACATAACTATTTTAAGATCTTATTGCTTTCTAATTGCTAACGACTTGACATACTCATATGTCTATAAACATTAAATCGCACTCTAAAGAAATTTATAGTATACTAAAATTATTTTCTTTTGGAACCTATTATAAGTACGATCAAATTCTATTCAATACTATTCAGTATCTTTCAACATTTTACCAGACCCATAACTTCTCAAGGCATTAATTCAGTACTTTCAAGGTAAATAATATTTCACTTCCTTTTTAGACGTCTCCAATCAAACCTTGCGATCGTATCCCTCGTCCACCTAGTTACCCATTGTAACTGACACGAAAAGGAATCCTTTTCTCCTCTGGGATTTAAAATCGAGCACTTTCTAAGGCAGAGTTTATTCACAGGGCCTCATTTAAAATTGTGAGTCGAAGATAAAAAGAGGCGAGCCTGCGTCCTGGTGCCTTACTACAAAGTGTCATTGGGGTTATTATCCTGTGTGCGGAAGCAAGATGCCACTATACAAAACGAATGGCGTCGTCTTCTTTTCGCAACAATGATAGCTCTAACACTTCATAGTACGGCCCCTGATCAAAACACGTCTGAGACTAATGACGACAACGCGAATTTTTATGGCAGTTTCCGTTCTTCAGGGACTACTATTTGTTCAAAGAAATCCGTTGAATTTTCACTCTAAAAGCCGCTATAAAAAGTTTAAACGTCCAAACGGCGTTGCTAGCAAAGCGATTTTATGTGTTTAGCTTTCCCTTCTTTTAGTGTTATTAAAATAAAAAGAAAGCGTTACCGCAATTCAAAGATATTGCAAGTAATCATAACTTTTGTTTGGTGTTGTTAACAAAATGTTTTTGTCCGTTATTGGTTGTAACATTATTGTTAAATTTTAACTTTGCCGCGTAGGTTTCTAATAAATTGGGTATTGTCGCAATAGAATAACTATGTGTAGGACCTCAATCTAGATTGCTGGATAATATTCAATTACGATATCTTGCAACGTTAATCTTTATTGGAAATCGCAGACAGACAATAGTAGCAGTATTATTTGCGTGGTATGAAGTTGTAGCAAAGCACACATAAAACAACCTAAGCAACATAAAACAACCTGCATAATATTAAGGCTAATTTTATAAGAAATTCCCAAATAATTCTGTCGTCATAAATGTGAAACCATGAAAATATTAGTTAAATAGTATTTTCTTGATAAAAGACTTATTTTTTTTTAAGATAAGGCACGTTTATTTTTGGAAACATGTGTACAGTTAATGTTACATAATATATAATTTTGGTTTCAAAATTCTTAGTCCTTTATTTTAGACATACAAATATTCATTCTTTAATCTTTGTTATCATTGTAAAAGTAACAGAAATACAGCCCATATGCAAACTCAACAATATCATAATAATTCTACTTTAATAGTCATTTTAAAATATATTATAATATAATGTTCTTGGTAAAATATAATTAGTTATTCACAATATAATATCTTGTTCACACATGGTATATAATTATGTGTCTTCACAGACACAAAAGTATTTCTGTTTAATTCTACCAGCGCTTGGGAAATTACTTAATTACATGAATTAGTTTAGATTGATAAGCGATAATTTGTTAAACGCTGTAATAAACATATTTCATTTATCTTTTTTATCAGTCGCAGCTATAGCTAGTAGTTAATGTATTTTACTTACATTGACTCATTTATGAATAGAATCAGACTCGTTTATAAAGAGGTCTGAATTCGTAGCGTTGGTGGTGCTACGTATTGGTTGGAATGTATAGCCCCGTACCATAAGTATAAGGAATAACTGTTTTTATTATACCTCTACACAACACTGTAGTGCAACACCGCATCGCATAAAAGTTGACATATCAAAATCCTGTGAATATGCATGCTTTTAAGGAACCAGAAAGTATTGGCTTAATATGTTCACATTTATTAAGAACAGGTGGTAATAATTGAAATTAAACACTTTATACGGATTTTATCGCGTTGTTTATTTTACTTTAAACACTGTTATTACATAATGTGCTGTGTGTGAACATACGCAACAGGAGACCAACCACTACCTACGATTTGACTAACCACATATACTCGCAAAAGAACACCGATTCCTACCAAGGATGCTTCGCGAGGCTATTGAAATTAAAAACATCCTAATTTCAATAGAGAGGATGGTTAGAATGTACCACCAGCTTGGGATCCAGTCATTCAAATAGTCAAACCCAAGAAGAAGCAAAACACAGCTAGACTTCATGATACTTTGAGCTCATTCTGCGTAAATAGGAACACCAAAGATTAAATTATGTTCGGGTACTTTAAAATAAATAGCTACACTTCAGAACGTTGGGACAACTACCATCTTAGTCTCCCCGTTAACATGGCTGCTGTAAAGCAACCGAAACGTCGGGGCAAAGTGTAAACTTAAATATAAATAGTTTTAATTAGAAAATATATAGCTTAAATAGTAGTAAAGTTCAATAATAGTAGTGTTAGAGTTTTCAAAATTATGTAATAACAGTGTTTAAAGTAAAATAAACATCGCGATAAAATCCGTATAAAGTGTTTAATTTCAATGTATAATATTCGCCTAAACATAAGACAATATTAGGTGGTAATAATTCCTAATATTATAATAAAAAAAAGACGTTTAAAGAGGATTGACGATCTTTATATATATAATTATTCTGTACGTATGTTGACAGTGAACGCCTCCTAAACGGCTGGACCGATTTGAATGAATTTTTTTGTGTGAGTTCAAGTCGATTCGAGGATGGTTTAGATTTGGTTTTTTGTTTCCTTTTTTCGCCTATACAGGACAACGTCTGTCGCGACAGGTAATATTTTATAAATATGTTAGAATGGGTGAATAAAACTATTACTAGGCCTGAGATATACCTATTGATAAAAAAATATATTATTAGGAAACCTGTGCAGAATCTATCGCTAAGTTTAAAGTTTTCGGTTTCATTACAAAGCGGACATCATCTGAAAGCTAGGGTGACATCGCATCGAAGGCTTGTATGATGTGGCACTACATCACATCAATTTGTGTGAAGTAACGCAGTATTATCAAAAAGCGTTTTACTACCCTAAACAGCAAATAAATGTCCCAGCATTTAAAATAATGATATTCCCGACTCGGGAATTAAACTTGGAATCTTACGATCACCCAAAAGCCTATGTATAGACTTATGTGACCTACGAGACAGACTGGTATCATCAGTTCATATAGGTACCTATATATTAATATGTTATAATTCTCGTAATGGACGCCTGACGTCTTTTATTTTAGTGAAGAATATTAAAACATTTTAATCAAATATCTTACGATGATCGTTTATGAATCAATAAATCCTGATATATATTATAAATGCGAATGTAAGTTGTTTCTTGCGCATGTTTTACTACTCGACCGATTATCATCAAATTTCGTATATACTTTCTCAGAAAAGAAAGAAGGGTACCTTTTAAACGGAATTAAATTGCCTGCACAAACGAAGCCGAAGGCAAAAGCTAGTAAAGTATGATACGACCGATTCAATACAACAAATGATAGTTGACTGCGTTGTTTAAATTTTCAATTACGGCTAAAGGTTGAAAAGTGTATGCGCATACCAGATTGTGAAAACAAATGAGTGTCATCAAGATATTTTATCCTAGGGGCGGCGCGCTATTCGTTCGAAACCTCGAATACATTTCACTAAAATATTTGATTCGACTCGCCTATGTAGATGCTATCATGTTTATCACATAATATCCGGTTGGGAAAGGTTACCAAAATTTTCACATTATAGCAATAAATAAGTATAGAAATACAAATATTACGGTTTTTTTCTGGAATGTTCGCCAACTAGACGTATTTAGGGCACGTTTCCGTCAACGCGCATTTATAATGTATGGAATAACCGAGGGCGCTCTGCGTCGATATGCCTACGTTTCTGCCAATCTTGCGCGCAAATGTGTCGCAGAACGCGAATCCCGAGTGTGCGCTTTCATCCCGCCTCCCGTCAAAATATACCGAAATATATGCTGGCGGTAAGGAAAATTTATGGTGAATATTTTATCTATAACATTAAAAACATATCCGCAGAGATCAAACTCACATATTTGACAGTAGTAAACGATAACAATTTACGCAATGATTGCAAAAAGTAAACAGCAAATGTATTTTGAAAATTAAACTTGGTACGGCATCTATAGAGCCACAATTATTCAGTAATAAAATTGCAATATTATGGAAATCCCTAGCCACGTCATTTATTGGCTTAATATGTATATAACGTTTTACTTTAATGTCTTAAAGCACGACATAGTAACACTACTATAACAATGTAACACATGTTTTACTAGGAAACATACAATTTCTCATAAATCGTAGTTCGCTAGCAAAGCAACATATTTGATGGAAGTTTTTGCATAATAATTCCACCGTCCATAGGAATAGAAGCAGTCTTTTAGTCAAACTATAAAGTCAGCATAATATTTTGTAATTTTAGGTACAACGAATCTGGCGAGCTGCCAGATTCAATTTAATCTTTGTACTGAGTGTTCCGTTGTGGTCACTTCTGGGCAAGCCGGAGGCCGCGCATCGCTACAAGCTCACGACTCCGCGACGTACTCATGGAATTAAATCCTTATCGCGTGCACTTCGCTGAACATCTTCCAAGTTCACACCAACATAATGAATTAATAAATCCCGAACGCACTTTGCAGTTTCACCGCGACACGCAGTATATGAAATATTAGCTGTCCCAACTTTTTTCATCAGCTCTTTTACAACAGGGAGCCTCGTTATCGTGCGTCATTTGGTATTTAATCAAATTTCGGAAGTAAGTACTAAAGCCACATGTTTCTTTGGCGTTGTACGCTGCGTTTTTATGTTTGTTTCCTTTTTTATGAAAATAATTTTTGATAAAATTGAATACCACAAACTAAAGTTTACGCATTAATTACACATCTATGTTTCATAGTTACTCTGCTGACAGATTACAGTTTTAATACATTCGTGTATTAGATTAATAGCCTTAATTAATATCTAAGAGAATTTGGAGCCAAACTTGAGTGTGTATAATGCGGTGCGAGCAAGGCCGAAGGGCACGGAGTAATTTGCGAGTGAAACTTACAACGCAATCCCAATCTTCCAAAGTAAGTACGCGATAATTTGACAACTTCAAAGTATCATTTAGACACTCGTGTCATGTAACAGATGGCGCTAGTGGTAAATAAATCAGAACCCGCCTAAAACCTTGAGTGACTCGCTCGTTAAGGTTTACCGTACACAAGTGTTCACGGAACTTCGCTCTGCCCAACTTCGGCTATTAGTTTTCAGTAACATACAAGACATAATAAACACATCGCGCATTGTCTTCTGTTTACTTTCACTCATTAAAGCCAATGTTAAACATTCTTTAACGAGTAGAAAATAAAGAGCAAGTTGTGCAGGTTTATTTTTCAGTTATTATCAGAAATGGAGACCACTGACTTTATTTAGATTAATTTCAGACTCTAGATTTTAAGAATAGAACTTACATTGCATCAATTGCTTTTAAAGTTCTTATGTTTAGAAGTGACAAAAATATTTTCATACAAAATTATGGGTACTTTTATATAATACTAAGGTCGTAATAATACTGTAACTAGCCTGTGAAAGCTGTTACTGTACCAAAACCAGGGATAGTAGACTTTCTTTGCTTGGTTGTCAACGCAAATGACAAAACTAGAGCTTACTGCCCAGCTTTTACCAAAGCTCTGTAAACACTACTCACCACAGACCGACAATACAAAATAATTTAGCTTGTTCTCTTTTATAAATTCAAAGTACTAGTGTATACTTCAAATTAAAGCGGCGATGTCGACGTACTCCATCTAATAAATATTTGCCTGTTTGAGGTTCGAAGCCAACATTTGGCTTCCTAGCAGCGGTGTTTCGACTACTTAATTCATTGCTGCATTCGTGCAGTCAATACAAAACTGTTAATAAATCATGTACGTTCTATTTATTTACGTAAATAAAATGTTTAAATGCAGTATCAAAGAACGTTGATAAATCCTTCTTTAAACTAACAACCATTATCTTGGCATCATATCCGATTCTTAAACATGACCATAATTTCTTATTAGGTACACCAGATATTGCAAAACGATTGGATAGTATTAACTTAATCTTGATACACTATGTCTTAAAATCTCCTAATCGCACCCGGGATATGAGGCAAAGACGATGTATACAACTTGTATACATATACTTATATGTATATATCGATACAACTTTATAACTTCGCTAAAGATTAATTACTGGAGTAATAAATGATGTACTAAAACTAGACTCAATTCACTTATGTAACAGGATATAAGAAAATCAGTTTATCCGCAAGATTTCGAATAAACACTCGTCGAATTGTAGTTTATAGATGTTATTATATTTGAATTACAATACTAAAGTAAGTACTGATATTACATGAACGGGAGCGTTGCTACCGAAGTTGTCGCAACACCTATTCGGCATTTACATGTGCACTCGGTGCTTTAAATGGGTGATCGCTTAGTGACGTACAAATGCCAGCGTTTTCAGTGTTTCGGCCACGTTAAGCCGTCAGTCCCGGTTGTTGACTTTGGACAGTCAGAGTTGAAAACTCTGACGGTTGGATTGGCCACTAATCCAACGCCCACCAAACCACATTCGGCTTGCATGCTGGATTAGAGCACACTTTGCCCCTATCACAAAAAGCCTAACAAAGAGAAACGGTACTAGTGACTGGTTACAATATTAAATAATAAAATGGTTTGGATTATGACTGCTATAAGAAAATAGTGTAGAAGTCTATTTGTTTTGCACATATAGACGCTTATTATCCATCTATATATCTTCGTAAATAGTTGCATTATTTAAATAGCCTTTCTTACCTTAGGACGAATATTAAAATGTAAAGTTTCTTTAACCACATTGAATACTATTTTGCCTTTGCTTTTGTCATAAAGTAAATGTTTGTGCGCCCTCATACTGTGCTATGGTTTGTATTATAAATTACTATCGGAACTAGAATCGTTCCGTGCTATTAATATTATTGTCTGTAGATATGTGTAGACAGAAATATATAGTGCATCGCTGCAACATCTTGCGTAGGTATTTTGATATTATTTTGATTGTACCAAAACCGGAATTTTTGAAATATAGAAACGTAAATAAAATTTCTTTAAGCTTCACTCTCTAAAGGCTCTATCAGCTCAGCGTTGTCTTGGGGAATCGAATTAGAAATCAGGAGATTAGTAAGATAACTGAAGTTGCTGATATAGCTCTTCAGATAGTCAAACTGAAATGGCTGTGGGCAGGACACATATGTAGCTCGCAGAACCGATAGCTATTGGGGCAGTAAGGTTTCTTGAGTAGTTGCCACGCAATACGGGAATCGGGTGGATGCGGGCGGCCACATATCGATCTGTATAGAAAACCTTAGGCGAGCCCTATGACCACTAGTGGACGCCTTTCGGCTGAGATGATGATAATAAAACTTTAATAACTTTGGCGTTTTTATGTGTTACTTCGTGATCATGAATAATTTAATACATTTGAATTTTAATTTTATTTTTATAGAAGGCTTTCTAATGCGACCTCATATAATAACTTATCAAATATAGCCAAAGTTTGTTGTCTTGTCCAAAAATTGTTGTCTTGTTAAAATTGTCCTAAAACCAAAGCAGTATGTTCTGTGACATGACAAATTATGTAAATGACATGCCAACGCCGATAAAAATAATTACACACGGACCATTGGTTTCCACTACTACGTCAAATTACTATTCAAAGTTTTGATAGTAAGGAAACTCAAATTTAGACATTACTTTTCACAAACTTAAAGTAATCTTTGGAAGGAACTAACGCTTATCTGTACACACATATCTTCTGTAAAGACCTAAACTATAGGATTTGAAATAACAGCAATGGTACGAGAATTTGTGATAGATTTCTCACTTTTTTAATTGCACAGCAGGCGCAATCGTTTTCGTGTTCACCTTGCCATATAGATTTTTGTTACGTATCGTGATTGAACCAACAACATTCAGCGCAGCGGCAATGGCTACATCACCATATAAACCAAACCACAATCAAAGTCAATGTTTGGATTGTAAAGGATTCTGTTTGCACTCTACACTGAACTTCACTCCAATATTATCATAGTTACAAAGCTAAAGTAATCTACGATTCTAGCTTTGTAGTACGCAACGCAATTAAATATCGTTGAGAAACATAGCATGGCTATTTTCTAGCCTTAGCTTTTGAAATCATTGACCCTACCATCTACTCTAGACACATTGTACAATGCCAAATGTAGAATATGTTGTAATTTCAGATAGCTTTCCATATAGAAATAAAAAGGATTCAAGTTCAAATTAATTGTTCATTAAAATAAACCTAACAAAATGAGGTAAACAGTATAGAGTTTGCATACAATTATGTATGTATTATAAAGATACCTTATGTAAGATATTTTATATATTCAATTTTTTATTGGTTTTCCAACAATTGTTTTACTTATAAAAATGTTGATATATACATATTTTGATTTTTACCTAGTATACAAGCAAGTGAGTTTGTATATTTGATAAGAAAAATGTGAAAATGTATGTGCTTTATATATTACCAGTTACTTTTGAAATAACGGTTATCATGATAAAACTGCGTAGCCTTACATATGTTACAGCTTCATGTAAGTTATTTGATTTTGGTCATGAATATCAATTAGCCTTGAGACCTTGACTGGTTAAAAATATATTTGTCTTTCCTTTCCCGCAAAATTAACATTTCATTATTAACATTTGAATATATATATTTTGCATTTGAAGAAAAACATGTTTGAGCCTTTCATCATGTAAAATCATGTAGGCTTTAATAATAAGCAAAATTTATATAAAATATTTCAGCCAAGTGTATTCACAAGCAGAAAGTTTATGAATGCTCCAGGATACAACATTTAAACATGTTTATTATGCACATTATTACTCCTAGTAGAGCTCAGTCATTTCAAACTGTGTTACAGAACTCATATGAATCAACTTTTGAGGCCATGTTTCTGTTTACGAATTTAGCTCTGGTTGTGCTTATTATAACAGTACGAGTTAAACTATTACATTACATTTTACAATTACGAAGAAAGTTATGATTCATATTCAGGTTCTAAATTAACTTTAAAGAGAATATCGTTGTGCATTCTCAAAGGACAACCGCACTCTAAAATTGGCTTTGAATAAGAATAACATGGTTGCGAGGTGTTGTATATTTATGAAACAAATATAAAAAATTCACAGTATACAGTTTTTAAGTTACAGCTACTAAGATCGATTATCTTTGAGAGCTTCTGTGTAATTTCTTACACTTGTAGTTATTAATTAATTATAGATGTTGTAATGCATTTAAAATTATTTGTGGCACATACGATTGTCTAACAGACAGGTTAGTAGCCAAATGTAGTTTTTACACAGGGCGGCTAATGGGTTTTAAATTAATTTTCTTGATCAGAGCTCTCTAAGCTCGCTCTAAATCCAGTAGCTTTATTTTTAGTAGCTCCACCGCGTATAAGGAGTAAATTAAGTTAGATAATTATTTAGTTTATTTGTTCAAAATTATAAATTAAAAGCAGAAAAGATTATGTAAAAGATTGTCTGTGGATTAATAAGCAGCCAGACTACACACAACTAGGTCTTATTGATCCATGTATGATTGATAGGTAGTTTTGTTGCTTTAAGTACAAGTATGTTAGAACATGTCCAGCTGATTTAAAAAATACCTACCACCTTTGTACCTAAATTCTTTAATTTATCAGTGAAATACACAGATATTTACGGTGGTAAATATTCAAAGATAATCACATGTATTATATTGTAGTAAAAGTGAAATAAAATGTAAGACCATGTACTATAATATTTTAGGTGTATATTATAACTATTTTGATTAAAATTGATATAATTATTATCTTATCAAAATTTTTATTAAAACAGACATACAATATTTAACAATCAATATTGTAATTTATTATTCTATTTTACATCAGTACAGTACTGCAAACTTCGCATATTTAACTATTCATAGTATTATTTGTAGTAATAGGGATTCATATTAACTTTTATAATGATTATTGTCAAAATCACGAAAACGAGTGAAACGCAGTACCTACGTTGTAACTCTTCCGATCGACGGTAACCTGCAACCTCTATTCTAGCTGGCTGAACTATAATGTCACCAAAACTGATACTCTTACACAAAAAGAATGAAACATATTTTATACTTTTATCATCAAATTATATTTCTGAAGGCATGGGTTGATAGTTATTTATAAATGTTGTCCTCGGGCTTTCGCTTCGTATTTTAAATATTTCCAGTTTAACAATATCAACAGAGGCCTTCAGGCTGCATGTTACCTGTACCGGACTGCTTTTACAAAGCATTTTCTTCGGTAATCTACCTTTGAGACCTAGTAGTTGCTGTATTATAATTTAACAAAAGATTTACAAAGTAATATAAAATCTTAACGTTGCCATAACAACTATTCTATTATTTATCTTTGAACATTTTCTTTGTAAACGTTTATCTGTAACCTGTGCGATATCATAGCTCTTTATACGACTATTTATGGTTTACCTGCTTCAAAGGATTGAAATGCAAGTACTTTATGATAAATGTTACGTTAACTTCTAAATAGTAGGTGCATTATTTAGATTAAATAAAACAATATGATATTCGATCTCAGTAGAAAAGTTATTAAAATCGTTTGTTACCAATGTTTTACAATAAAGTAAAGAACTATTAAGCTAAGAAACAAATAAAAATATCACTATCAGCTATTTTCAGCAAACTTATCTCTAATCCTCTATGCCTCGCCTTCTTTTTGTTCTATTGCTACGATACTTTTTTTCGTCTTCTTCCTTCTATTTTCTATAATAACATTCTTAAAGAAGAGATCGTGTCGTATCAAGGGACCGAAGATTATTGATTATTTCCAACAGTTCTTAGTTACTGTCTCATCTCAATCTAGTAAATTACTATATTAGCGACATGTAAACATTAATATACACGAGGACGTGCGCTGCTTGTCCATGCAATGTTGGTTACATGTTGTGCAACTACATATGAATATTAATCGAGTGCAATTATGCGCATAACTAAAGTAGATAAACATATTTATCTCAAATTTTCTTTGTAGTACATAATCGCTGAGATTATTGTCAACATTGTAAAGTAACTCGCTGAACTCTGAGGGCTCAGTCTCTGCTACTATGTGCTCAACACTACAAATTGAGTTTAAAGATTGCACCGTGCCGTAAAAGTCGCTTTACAGCCAACGTCGAGTAACCAGCGTCATGGTAATCCCTTTTCCAAAGTCGATGGTCATGTTCTCAACTTATATAAATTATATTTTATAGTCCTTTAAAGTAAGAAACTATATACACTGTCTCCATTTAAGTTTGTAACCAGGTATTTTATAATTAGCTAAAAGGCTTGCGTTTGCTAACACTGTTAAAGACTAGGTCCGTGATAGTCCGCCCGTGGAGAACAAAATTGACCACATTACTTTTTAAGTGATTAGAGCCTTCTGCGATCATAGTCACCAGCGGCCAATGACGGAGACACTACACGTAAAGAAAGACGACTTTCATTTTGACTTTTGACTTTCATTGCTGTGTATGTGACGGTACCTATTAGAGCTGACTAATTCGATAACTAGAAATGTTATTAAAGTACGTTTATGCACCTTTCCTAGAAAAAATTGCCCGGTGCTAAGCAAATAAAATCAAAGATATTTAAGTTAAATATAATGTAACATATGTGTAAATTCCAAATCGTTGTTGCTACTCAGATTTTAAACTATAATCTATTTAAAATAAATTATCAAGATCATAGACACATTTTATATCGATGTATCATATTGGTCAAGCATTAAATACAGCATAGTTATATTCATTGTTCCTTTTTTAATATCGCTTTTAATAAATCAATCGTTTTGTAAACGTATAAGTCATTGGCCTTATATTGTGGCCGAAAATAAGTTACCAAGTTAGATCCCTCGCATCAGGCCAAATGTTATTACAATTTACTATTCAGAAAATCTCAATAGCAGCGCGGAGTCTGGCAAATTGTCCGGTAGTCGACAATAGGTTCAACCCTATTAAATGCGACTTTTGACATAGCTGTCTAGTCCTTCCCTTGAGTCCTATAGAATACACTACTATACTAAACGTTTCAGACGCATACGTAATTCATCGTATCACAAACGCATTGTATTTGTTTCAGTATATTAAAATTCAATAAATGAAATTCTGCGTACCATCGCAAATCTATCAGTACTGTACGCACGGAAACGAAGCGCGGCGTGTCAATGATTTCCCAGAGACACGTTTTCGTGACGTTAACAAATTTAGCGCGTAGAAAGAAACAGCGTCTCCACTGCTATGTACCATTCATTTTTCACGTATAGTGTTTCAATTATCATAATTTTAATTTTGATAGATCTTTATACATGAATAATTTAATATGAGTTATATAATTTAATATGCCAGGATCATATCAAGTGGAAATTTGTAGTTCTGGCTACACCTCAAGGAAGCAGGCGTGTCTATGTACGTATGACGATTTGATGTATGCCTTCAAGACTTACTCTGCTTTCGTTGCAGTACGATTTGTTACTAACTTTATGTGACACGAGAATGTCATGGTTTTTATTGTGCTAATACATATTGTTTATAAACTTACCCAAATTGATCAAAACCAAGAAAAATTATCAACAAAAAGATTTAAAGAACACATTCAAGCAGCTTAACCGTTCACAGTATTAAACGAAAACCTCTGTTGTGAAACATCATGACAGTAAATAAAGCTTGAGAAATACGCCGCCTCTTCATACCCTACGTAGAAAACAGACGCGATTATATATATATATATATATATATATATATATATATATATATATATATATATATATATATATATATATATATATATATATATATATATGTAACAAAAGCCTTTTAATCCAATCTTCCATGTCCGATATTCTTTTATTATTTTTCCTGGTACATACTGACGCATGTAAACTCCCGGAAGGTTAAAGAAAGGTGGAATACACACAATTTTGCCAGCTATATTTAAAGGTACCAAATAAAAAGGTGAGACTGTTGCTATCCACCGAGTTTATTACCAAATTGGCTACCCTACTACTAAAAATTACCAAGAATATCTAATAACACTAAGTTCATATTAGGAATCGAATACGAAACTACATCATCGCATGCAAATAACAAGACAAAGACTATAGAAATAACGTTTCTTTTCCATTACCGAATAAAAAATTATTTGATACACGGTGTTATTGCGATAAATTTCACTTAAACATAGCCAGGTCTACCCTCACGAAATCATAATATCTTCTCTCTATCATCTAATTGTTTTCGTTATTCGCACACATATTAGGTTAATTGTTTGCGCCCCATGAACAAAAATTTATGAAACAAATATGTTGCAATATTGAATATAACGTGTTGAGCGGCCTCTAACCTTAGTGTCCATAGCCTAAAGGGTTGGGAGAATAAAAAAAATATCATATGCATTTTTTTAGATTGATTTAATGAAAACTCTTAATGTAATTTATCAGCTTGAAATGAGATTTATTAAAAAAAGAAACTCAACTTCCGCACTAGATAATAATCCTGCGTCGCGGAGGGCTACAAAATTTAAACAACTGACACAAAGAATACCCAGACTCGTAACAATTAATTATGGATCAAAATGTCTAAATTTTTTGCCCTGTCTGGTAATCGAACCCACAACACTCGGCGAGGCGGCAATGGCGAGGTGACTACTTAAACCACTAAGCCATCCATTCAGTCAGATTGATATATACATACATTTGTACATACTAATGTGTGAACACACGCTTATAATATAAAATATAAGCACAATTATTTGGTAATAAATGTACCTTACACATTTCTGCCTAACCCTTCGTAGATAATATCTTAGGCAGAAACGTGTTACATTTGGCTCGCAGAGCACGGAACACAAAACTAACTTCAGCGGCGAGCAGTGTTCTGTGATTCGGCCAAATGTAGCCCAAGTTAATCCGATATGGTTCTACGAACCCGACCATGTTTGAGTACGTCTATTATGGCGCGTTGTGATGAACCTATGGCCTTTCTATAAACTACAATGAATCAGCAATATACTATGATCACATAAATACCAAATAATTGTAGTCAGTCACGTGGTGTGTCTATGAGAAGCTTCACTAATTAACCATACCATTAGCTACGTTGTCCCTGAGAGAAATCTATGCTATGATGACATACTATACGAGCGAGTTTGTGTAAGGGGGCTAGTTCCAAACAGTGAAATGTCTTTGTAGTCCATACTACGGTTGAATACGTAACCTTCTCTTTTTATACAAAAGAGCAACTAATAGATAAATTATAACATATAAAATTCCACTTTACGGAGAAAAGAAGCATGGAAGCGATAGTCACACTTAGTCACATTTGCGTGGCCCATTTATCGATTAAGCATTAGGCGATTAGTGACGGCAAGACTTCTGGTCCGGCAAAGCAAGCCGTGACTTCTAATATTATGAGTATAGTACAGAATTGGCAGCATAACCGGTAAATAATAGATCTGGCAATGACGGGGCGCGTTAGACTAATATCGTAAATGGAATGGTGTGTCATAAAGTAATTTCTTGACTTCTATAGGATATAAGTCTGACCTTTACCTCGCTTCCTACCTAGACAACTATATGAAATATTAAAAATAATACATATTAAGGCTATTACTACTAATACTATAAATGTGAAAGTTTGTTAAGATGTTTAGGTATAGGTAAAGGTAGATAATATATTGATAAATTTTGCATAGGTACAAACAATTAATATTATAAATAAGGACATGAAAAAAAAAAAAAATTTGATGTTGTCAAACAAGGCGTGATTTTTCTGCTCTATAGATCTCTATAAATTTTGCATATATTTAATACAATTAAACAGGTGCTGTCCAATTTTTATAGCAGCCATAAGAATAAAATAAAAATTTTAAATACAACAATCGGCGCTATTTGCCGCGTTTCAAACGAAACACTTCGCTACTGGCTGTGAGGTGCTCAGTGAGGAGGTGGCGGAGGCTTTAAGCTTTGACGGGGCGCGACGCCGGCACCTTGGCGACGCCCCGTCGCCATGCAGACGGCAGCCGTGGACGTCGACAAACAAGGCAACAGTCATAGTGACAAACGTCATACAAATTTTAATAAGTTTATTTTCTTATTTCATTTATAATCATTGTAAATATTTAACGTAAGTTAAAATTTTGTTTGGTTATGTTGCAAAACTTAGGCATCAAAAGTGATGTGGAAGTGAGTGCCGGTCAACCTGCCACATCCCTAACGAATCTGGTACGTTGCCCTAATTGTTCGCAGGCTCGTTTTTTTAAAGGTGAGAGTGCATTTTGGTAAAGTTCATAAAAACCAAAATGACAATACCCTCTAGTCCCAGCATAATATTACTAAGTAATCCCTTATCTTCAACACCCCAAATTCCCTTTTGGCAATATTTAGGACGCATGAAAAATTCCATTCCAATTTTAAAAAGAGTTCCTCGAGGTGCGAGACCTTCAGTGGCTCAAAACTTGGCTCACTGCATAGGTCTTGTCGTTCGAGAGAACTCTAAAACAGCTTGGGAACAATTACTTACCTTTCCTTATTTCCTATTCCTTCTACATGTTAAAAAAGTTGAGAATACACAAAAATCATTAACAGCACAAATTAAAGATAATTGCAGTTTTAGTTATAACTATTTAGAACCAAAAGACACCACCTCTTACAATAGCAAATCATTGTACCAATATGTAGAATCCAAATTAAGGGAAGGTGACATTAGAGGTGCATCTAGGTTATTGTTCAGTAGCGATGTGGTGGCGCCTTACTCTGCAGAAACACTTGCGGGTCTGCAGAGAAAGCATCCAGCGCCCACTGATGGTCTCTCCTTCCCAGACGCACCTGATGCTGACATGGATTGTCTCAAGGTGACAGCCAAGGACGTATTTACAGCCGTTTGCTCCTTTCGAAGTGGATCTGCTGGTGGCCTCGACGGCTTGGCACCGCAACATTTAAAAGATCTTTTGTGTTACAGCGCCGGGGAAGCTGGTGATGCACTTTTGAAGGAGCTGACGGCTTTAATCAACTTAATGCTCTCCGGCGGTGTGGTGGATGACATCATCGATATTTTGTACGGGGCAAATTTATGCGCCCTACGTAAGAAAGATGATGGCATTCGTCCCATTGCCGTGGGGTGTACCTATCGTCGTTTGGCAGCCAAGCTATGTTGCAAATACTACAGTGCCCCCCTCGCAGAGAAATTTCAACCAGTCCAGCTTGGTTTTGGTTCGAAGGGGGGCTGTGAGGCTGCCATCCACGCTCTCTCCACGTACCTTGGCTGTGGCGAAGGTGAGGTCATCTTAAAGGTTGACCTTGCTGACGCAAGCTAAATTGGAAACACCCAAAATTTTCAATTTTTTGTGGCAGTGTTATAGACACCCATCTAAATTAATTTATAAAGACAACCATTTAGAATCTGCAGTTGGGTGTCAACAAGGTGACCGGTGATCTTGGACCAGTCATTTTTAGTTTAACCATTCACCCAATTATTGAAAAATTAAATTTTAAATTTAATATCTGGTACCTGGATGATGGGACCCTAGGAGGCGACATGGCAATGGTTTTACAAGACTTGAAACTTTTAAAAAATAAATTTAATTCAATTGGTTTAGAACTAAATTCCAATAAATTTGAAATTATTATTAACGATAAAGTTGATAAATCTTTGGCTTTATCAAAATTCAATTCTTTGGCTCCAAACATAAAAATTATTGAAAAGTTTCTTTTCGCCTTCTCGGGTACGGATATACGGGATACGGGATATATACGGGATACGGGTATTGGAGGAGGCATTCGAGTCGTTCATAAATGAGAAGATCCAAAATTTTTGTGAAATTTCAGACCGACTACTCAAAATTAATATTCATTCGGCTTATACAATCATTCGTTATTGCCTCTTCGTTCCTAAATTCACACATGCCCTCCGATCCTCTCAATTTTGGAAGCATTTAATACTTTTGGATAAAATTGACAATACTATTCGGCATACACTTAGCAAAATTTTAAATTTGGCCATGAACGACCGAGTGTGGCTCCAGGCAACCCTAAAATTAGTGATGTCAGTTTACCGGCGTTCCTGTCTTCGGTCCACTGCACTGCAGAATTGACCAGGAAAATTTTAGCTCCCACACTGGTTAATTCGGAAGTGTCGTGCAAGTCCGACGCAGTGAACGCTTGGAAAATGATCTGTCCAAGCTCTGATTTGCCATCCGATCTATTCTCTCAGAGTCGGTGGGACGGGCCGCTCTGCAACATGGTGAGAGAACATCTCATGAACACATCTCCTAATGTTGCTGAGCGTGCCCGTTTATTAGAGACATAGCGAAAAGGTTAATCGACGCTTCCCGTGACCAGGGGCTGGCCTTTATTTCGCGGAAAGGATAAGCATTGCCATTCAACGTGGCAATGCTGCCAGTCTTCTGGGCACACTACCAGTTGACTGTGATTCGGAGGAATTCTATGACGCCTATTAGAGGGTTTTAGTTTTCTTTTGTATTTCTCTGTTTCATAATATTTCAGGTATAAGTTAGTTTTAAAGAATTGTTTATATTATGTATATAATTAATAATTTGTATTGTCATTAGTAAATAATAAATAAGCACATAGAATTATTTTCTCGGTATGCGTTTTCCTGAGACAATCATACGGACGAACCTGCGAACAGAAATTATTATGTATATAATTTTTGTAATAAAAATTAATATTGCAATGTCGAGACAAACTTAATCATAAAATTCTGTACACTCGTCAATAATAAGAAGGAAGAAAACTAAAGTTAAACAGATATGAACGAAACTTGGCACACACTTAGACCATATCCTGAAATTACACATAGCATTTATATCTATATGCGTATTCATCGCTTATCTGCGGTCATAGACGCGGCCAGAAGCCAGTCTAAAAAAAATATTATAAGAATTATGTTAACTGACTGACCAGATTTGTATCACACCTACTTCTAGTTTGCCATATTTAAGAACCCAGAAACAAGTTAGAGTATTTATAAATCAGGCACAGCTTTACACTGCGGTTATAGAAAAATCTTATCTGTCCTAAAATCTAAATAAACCTAACCCTAAACTCAAGTTTATTCCAATCCAACATTCATTTAATTTTAGTATAATCTTTTATGTGATTTAAATCATGGATGTAGCATCATATTGCTCTGATACGTGTGCAATGCTATACAAATTAATACTCTACAGGAGATATCATAAGAACGAAATTAATTTATTACTAGAGCAAAGTGAAGAAAGTACTAGGTAAGTAGTATGTGATACACTACGCTACGGCTTAATAAGAAGTTATTGCTTTGCTTATACTGTATATCCATTAATATATATTAGGAATATAATTAGTCCAAGTAGTTGCTCAGTAGTCAAACTTTTTTGTTATTATATATATACGTTTTCTGCATCTCATCACATAAATTTTAACTAGCCACATCTAACTCTCCTCCGTGCCTGTAATTTCCTTAAAAAGGGATCACAATTTTCTCATAACGTATTAATTTTAAGAAAATTATTAAACAAACTAAAATTTACAAATGAATAGTACTAAACGGTTATAATAATTTCAGAAACAAAATTGAATTATATTCTTTTCTTAAACATTAATATTCCTTGCACCAAAATAATATAACGAGGAAACCTTGACTTATATTGCCAAGCAAACGCCAATTTATAGAAGAAGTGACACTTAAAAAGCATTCATTATTTGGAACGTGATGTAAATGTCAATAGGGTGCCTAAATAAAACAAGAATATATCTTATTATATTTATACAAGAACCTATACTTTTTTAATATCGTGTCGTGTCTTCTAGGTCGGTCTGAAATATTTGCTTTCTATCTAGCCATAACAAGCATTAGCCATAACAACTACTTTCTACATTTTGTATTATCTACATAATTTTTATAATTAAGTGGAAATTAAATTGACATAATATTAAAATATGTTTTATAAAAAAATTTGTGCCATGCACATTAGATAAATGATATGGTTAATATCCTATGTTACAAGCCTTTCACTATGCTATTACCGACGTAAAAGCTCGCGGCATAATGTATATCTTCATCGTTCGATAAATAGCACTCACTGATGCTATTCTAGAAGAATATTGCTGCATAATAACCGAATACACACCGCATTCATACACATATGTACATATAATATCACTGTGTCTGTCAGTCTGCGTGTCTGAACACGCATTACATAAAAATTATGGCAGACATTTTATTAAAGCTTCCTATGATTGGATTAATACCTAACGGATCATTTCATCAACATCGATTTTGTAAATAGAGGAACATAGCTTGATCTCTATTTAATATGAGGTTTCATGCTAAATAGAGTTCATAATTCATGTGATATTTGCATTATGCGTTAGTTACTTTGTCCATCTTTCACATAAAGGATCGATGATTCATATAGAAAATTTGTTTGGCCCGGAGAGTGAAATTACTTTTAACCCTGGTAAAATTTATAATTCCTGTAGAATAAATGGGAAGAAAGTAAAATTTGTGTTAATTGACATGACGTGTCACAAGCTTTTTTCATATTTGATAGATTAAGATTTAGATTTTAAGAAGTTAAATGAAATGAAATGGTGAAGAGTCCTGGATAGGCAAGATTAATAAAAAGTTAATATCTATGCCTAACGGGCAACAGTTTTCGTACAGGTTTCGTAGATGGTTACGGTAACATAAAGCTATGACGACGCCAAGAAGTAGAGTAGTAAACATAAATACGCTTTGACAAACGGCATAGCCCAGCTAGTTCATGATAAAACAGTACTTGAAAATTCCAATAAACTGCATTCACAGAAGCGTATTAAAAAGTTAATACAGATTTGTTTATCTGAATTATTTGTAGTCAAACGCTCGAGAAGGACGCAGCTCTCATTGGAAATTCAACTAATGGTGCGGAAAGGAATCCCGGTTGCAATGCATAGTTATTGAGAAAGTAGTACCACAGCTGGGCACAGTTATTCGGGTCAGCAAGAATGTTTAGGGCACGCGTCCGGGCGATATAAAACCGAAGTAGACGGGTGGCGTGTCACAATGCTGCCACCTTCTCACAATACGGAGAGGCCTCCAAGAAACTGTCCCATTGTTGGGTACTCACGAAATTAATCTTCGCCCCTTTTATTTGTTGAAGCTTTTAAATCAGAGCTGTAATCGTTTGAAGTAGGTTATACCTTAGGCATCGCTTACTAAATACATGACTTTTGTCTATACTATTATTAAATTTTATTTATTTATTTATTTATTTATTTATTGACCATAAAAACTTACGTCTATCTTTACAGGCAAGCCTAATGCGATAGAGTAGCTGAACTTAGACTATCTTATATCTATATCTATACTATACATACACTTACTATACACTTAAACTAAGCTATTTACTGCAGTGGCAATAATAATGTCGCTGAAAATATTTCGTCCTTGACATATATATATATATGCATTTTTGATTGAATTTAATGTATTATCAATTATAATGTACTTATGAAGTTGGCAACATATCTTGTAATAAAACGTGTGTTGTCACTAAAGCGACGGCGATGAACAAAATGAACGCATGGAATACAGTACATAGTTTATTTTAATCTAAGTATTGAGGGGGAACATTTTTCTATATAAGATGACAATTTAAAATAAATCTTATTGCTTATGTCTTACTATATATGAATGCTAAAGTATTAATACTTTATGGTCACGATAGATATACTTATATTATATATTTATGCTCTTATCCTACGCTACAATGTCAGGTATTGGATTCTTTGACAACTTGCTTGGTATATCACACTGTGTTCACACTTTGGTGCTAGAATTTGAAACTATAAATGGAAACATGCTATAAGCCGCTACCCTCGCTGACACCAAAACTTTTTAAAATAAATACTTTACACAATGGAGTAAATCGTATCAAAAGTTAACAGAGTTGGTAAACTTATTATAGGACATTGTGATATACAACGTTACATGCAAGGCAATCGAATAAAGCAATCGTTTTTATATAATCTTTGAACGGCAATTATTATGTGTGTATTAGTTGAATTTATAGTAAACTAGCTGTCCAGACAAACGTTGTCCTGTATGGGCGAAAAAAATATTAAGAAAAATAAAACATATGTAAACCACCCTCGAATCCACTTGAACACACACAAAAAAATTAATTCAGATCGGTCCAGCCGTTTAGGAGGAGTTTAATTACAACGAAAAGTGGCATTGATTTTTATATATATAGTCTAGCGGGTGCCCACGACTTCGTTCGCGTGGACTTCATGAAACAGATCATAGGATATCTTTATACATAACATTGGTTGTGTTTCCTTCAGGAGCAATAACAAATGTAATAAGATTCTGTTTTGTTAGGTAGGTACATTTAAAATGGTGATAAAAGATAACTAAATTTAATTTTAAGGTCTGAAAAGAAATAAAAATGTGATTTATGACATTTTCAACTGTTTTTTATTACACTGACTATGTTTAAAAAACCCTGTTGATATGTCCGGGTTCTGGATTCTAAAATCCGGGGATTTCACGTGTCTTGTCCTGGTTGCCAAATTTTAGAGATGGCAACCCTACCCAAATACAATTTAATACCAACAGTCATTTACCTAAAAATTTTTGTTTTAGTGAGATAATTCGTTGCAAACCCACAATGTCATTGCTATTTATTACAACTTGGGGTCAGAAAATTCACGAACTCTAAGTGTGTATGTATAATAATTATGCCCTTGCGTGACTGCAGAGGCATGGTGCACGTGGACCCCGTCGTGGTCAGCTGCCATTTTTATTTTAATTACAATGTAGGTTTAATAAGATGGGAACATTTTTTTCGTTTGTAATATGATTTATTTATCTTCCCAGAATTAATAATACATAAAAAGGAAAACTAAATTTGGAAAATACTTTTTCCACTTTTTTTCTGGTATCGTATTAGTTATTATTTTTTTTTGTTAATAATCATATCTTCAATGTACAGACACACTTTTTTTACTCTTTTATTATATGTATTGATCATTAGTACTATTACCTGTCTTCGTTTTTGGAAGCATTTTACTTACACCCAGTATGTTATAGTGTAACTGGGTCCTTAGAGCTCCACATCAGATGTTCCAGATCTTCGATTTTTGCGTCAACAGGAAATGCTCATCAAACTGGACAACTTTTGATAAAATGTCAGTCCTGTATATGTTATAGTGTAACTGGGCCCTTAAAATTCCACATCAGATTTTCCAGAACTTCGACATTTTTCCATCAACAGAAAATGCTCACCAGAGAGAACAACTTTTGTTAAGACGTCACTCCTGTATATGTTATAGTGTAGCTGGGCCATATAGCTCCACATCAGATGTTCCAGATCTACGATATTTTTACGACAATTGAAAATACTCAGCAGACAGAACAACTTTTGCTATGGCGTCATTTATGTACATGTTAGGCTGGTCTGTTGCGTTTCTGCATCAGCTGTTCTAGTTTCCAAGATCAATTATAGCCCAGATGTTGCTCAGACATCATAGCTATATAACAAAAAAGTTTCATTCAAATCCATCCAGTAGTTCCGGAGATTAGCGTGTACAAACAGACAAACAGACAGACAGACAGAAAGACAAACAGACAAACATTTTTTTTGAAATTTTTGCACTGTTACGTTTTCTAAACCCTCCCTCAATAATTTTTTTGTTAATTTCATCAATGTACAGACACACTTGTTTTACTCTTTTATTATATGTATTGATTGATTACTAGTGACCCAAGACCTGTCTGCGTGGAAAATTTTGGGGGAGGCCTAAGTCCAGTAGTGGATGTCTTTCGACAGAGTTGATGATAATGATGATTTCTAATCCTAATTTTAATTAATATTTTCTTATGACTTGTCTCTCTTACAAAGAAAATAAATATTATCAATTAAAAGTAAAGCCTCGTTGTACAATGGCGGTCTAGATTTAGATTTAAGGTTTATTTATAAACATAACAATATTTTAACGTTTGAAATACATATACATCGTCAACTATACAACACCTTTATTTTATTTCTACGTCCTTAAAAAGCAAGTTAAGAATACGGTAGCATATTTATAGACGTGTCATGCTTGTTAACACGTTGTCTGCATATACGAGTTTATAGACTCGTATGTATATTCCTAAAGAGGTAGTCAGAAGGGCATCATTATACCTATATTTTTAACCGACTTCAAAAAAGGAGAAGTTTCTCAATTCAACCGTATGTTTTTTTTGTATGTATGTTACGTGATCATTCCGCCAATTGTGAATCGATTTTGATGATTCTTTTCTGTTTGGTAGATCACATTTTATAGGTGGTCCCATACAAATTTTATCGAAATTGATTTAGCGCTTTTTGAGAAAATCAACATTAAACAAAATATGTAACCAGATCTACCTATGTTCTTCCAAACGGCGCTGTCATTTGAGCAGTGCATTTAGTAATCCATATTATATATAAGGATCTATCAACATTAAATACACTTACTTCCTACAGAAACTTAAAAAGAACAAAAACCGACTTCAAATCTGTTTTTTACTCTTTAGTTAAATTGGTACTTATAGGTATAGTTTTGAATTCGGTTCCTGTAGTTTTTTACAAAATTAATTGTGTGTTTATATATTTTTCATGCATTGATGCAATAAAATAATGTCAGCATATTAAATAATTCTACTAAATCTTTATTATTTCATCTCCTTTACATTATTCAGTAATTATTTATTTAAAATTTTTGTTATAAGCTTTGGATTTATATAGTCAGTAATATATGACATAATGGCTGCAACACCTTGATATGAGTTGTAAAATACTGAAATAATATTTAATTAGCGATTTAAAAAAGTGGCCACGTGTTTCTTGCAGGATTCTGCTCGTAGGCTCAATCCTTTGCCTGAACCTAGCAACTTACCTAAATGTAGCTTCAATAACTTAGTAAACTCACTAACCTATCTATTTTGACGTTCATAAGTGTTACTTTGTGACCTAAAAGAATAAATGATAGTGACTTGATTTTGACTTTAAAGAAAAATTGAAAATTGTACAGAAGTTTTGCCTCACAACTCAAACCATAGCACCTTGCGATCGTCCATAAACATAAGCAAAAACTTATGTCACTAGTTCTGTTTATATATTTATAGATTAAATTGATGTTTTTAACGTTCATATTATACATCTTTATTAAGACATACTTTTATATATATAGACCCAAACATGTTTATCAGAGAGGTACGTAAGTACCAGAGACTACGCATTTTCACATAATATGATTTACCTCACTGCTTTTGAGGAACATGTTCTTAACCTAAGCTATTCAACAAAAAATATATTTTGATCTATCATTTCAGGTTAAATATTTAATACTAGAATCGATTAAGGAGATTTTCCTGGAGCAACATCCTTAAGAACATAACCAAATGCCCTTAAGATTTGCTCAAATATAATACCTCGGAGAAAAGAATGTCAATAGCCGTTCAAGAAAAATATTTGTGTATCCAAGCATGAATTTCATAGTAATTAGATTTGTATAGGTACCAATTATAAATCTACAATTATGAATAGGGTCAATTCAAATATAATTTCGATTTACATTTCCTATGCTATTTTCTAAGTGATTCAATGAAACTTGCTATTGATAAACTTAATAAAACGTTGAAAGATTTTGATTATATTTATATAATCAAACATATCGTTCAATCGAACATAGAATGAATATACTTAGGTAAAATATAAGCTTGTAAGAATAGTAAATGCTAAGGAAATAAAATGCAGATGCACTGTAGGTGAACAATGGGACAAAGAAATGGTCATTTAAAAGCAATACAATTCGCTCGGTTGACGCATAAAAAAATGTAGCTAGTATTTATTAATAGTCCCTAAGTACGAATTATGTTCCATCATTAAGTATTCGTTGCAGCACCGCTTAAGCAGGCAGCAAATCCTTTTTTAAATTATACTTTTGGTGCTGCAATCTTCTTAAGTCTACGGTAATTGCTTACTATGACCGTATGTTTGTTGGCCGCCTTCGTTATATAAAGAAAACTTAAAAATACAAACATATTCTTATTTTGGGAGGAAAAGTAAACCAGCATTTTCTTTAAGAATCTTTATATGAAACTACTTTGATTTTTGAGACTACGAGATTAAAAGAATATTTACGCTGTAAGTAATAACAGGGAAATATTATAAAATACAATGGTAGGTAATAACCTACCTTTGTATTTTATAATATTTCCCTGAACCTAAATAAAGAGAATTAAATGAGGGTTCGGTAACAATACTCTAGCTTTTAATACCAAAAACCCTATAGCATACGGCTGCATGCGGAAAACGCGTAATTACTCAGCGGAAGTCTAATTAAAGGGTGGGCCAAGTTTTCCTATGACCTTACTCTATGACATATCACACTAGGATTGGCCGCCATCTGACGCTCATTTCCTATTTCAGGTCAACTGTATGCTTCGAATCTATTCTCTTTGTATTATTCACTACTAGTTTTGTTCACGGCTTCGCTTGCTTTATAGACGAGATATACTATATGTCCTTATCTATACCTCTATCAATGTGTACACGAAATTTTATGATGATCGGTCGAGTAGTTAAGATGTGAAACCTTACCATACAAATTCACATTCGGATTTGCATTCGGAATGCATCTTTTATGAAATATTTCGTTTTATGCATTCTATTATATTGCAAATTTCCCCATTTACAAAAATATTTCAAATTTAAATCTTATACAATAAAACGTTAGATTTTAATGGACATTGCGGCATATTCAAGTTTTAAATCTTCTTTCTTAGTGAATTTTTACTTTATATATTTTCAATGTAATGCCAATTGGTATAATTAACCTCTGAGTCTTCTTCGAAGAGGTTAATGAAAACACTATGTGGGTCTGTGTGTCTGTCTGTTAGTGAAAATTTGTTAGTGACAGGCATAGCTCCGGAACCACTAGACCGATTGACTTGTAACTTGGTGTACAGATACCTTGGGGTCATTCCTCAGTCGAGTTTGAATATGGGTCCTGTGGGTCAAAATACCCCGAGAAATAGGGGTCACAAGGTCATAAGGTCAGGAGATATCCACCAACAGAGTGATTTTGAAGTCCAAGGGAGAGGCTTTTGCCCAGCAGAGGGATATTACAAAAAGCAAAGGCAAAAAAAATTTCACATGAAGACGAAGAGGTTGAATCCTGGGTTTTTACACCCATCTCGTTAATATTACAAACATACATATATAATAATTAATTAGAGTCTCACGCCTTTATTCCTGAAATGGAAGGCAGAAGTTGTTATTTCACATATCCTATGTGTAATCAAAACTCTGTTTTAATGCAGATAGCTTTTCCATTGACGTACAAATATAATAAACATTGTAGCGATAGATCAAGTAGCGATATCAATTTTGCTTACAATGCTTATAAAATATTGTCTCACGGCAGATACCTCTATGATAGTATTATCATTATAAATACATTTTAAAACAAGAAAGAAATAGTCTTTAGTGGAGTACCGATAGCAAACATGCGGCGCTAGTATCTCCCACTCTCAAATTGATGCAAGAACGCGAGGCTCTGACGCCGCAGGCCAAATTCTATACAATATTGTATTTATGAACTATATTTAATATATCAGCTGCGTTAGACGTATTGTTCAAGTAAATACGGAACAGGCATAAAACTGTTAGCTTTTTATAGAGTTCGAAAAAACTCTTATACATCAGCTTTGTCCGTCTGTCTGATATACAACTTTCATCTCACCGTAAGAGCTAGAGACTCACAGTCAACGCCATTCGAATCTCAGCATAGTCGATATACCCCGAAATGTCTATGATCTTCGACCTCTGACCTCAAAGACACGTGATACCATTTTTTCGAACTCTAAGATTTACGGCAATGCATTGCCGTTTCTCACTTGTCTTAGTTGTGTCATAATATGTTCTACGTCAAAATGTCACCCCTAACAGTTTTTATAACCCGTCCTAAAGTGCACATAAAGCATTTGGCGAGAGGAGAAAGCCCATAAAGCCTTGAAGACGCCTTTATGGCTTAACCATAGTTATACTAAGATACTGACACACTACAACTATATCTGTAAACAACATGGAACTATTAGACGAAGAAATTACTAACAAGTTCTCGGATCCATACCAAAAACAATCAAGTTACGAAATAAGGTTACGAACCTTTTTCAGTTCCAATACAGTACTGTTTGTTCCAGCCCCTTAAGCTTTCGGCTTCCGTCTACGCTTTAGAAACATTTACTTCTAAGAACCATCGAAGTGCCAATTTTTATCTTTGCGCTCCCACTGCTGTGAGTATGATTTAATTATACAGGGTGATTTTGAAATCGTGTAATTCCTTTTAACCACGCATTCTACTGGTGATATAGAATAACCCAATATTAAAAAATACCATATAATATCCATTATTATAAAACCAATTATTTGTTTAATATTTATTAATTATTTACTATTGAGTCAATGTAATAAACTTTTGCTTGTAAAATACAAAATAACTTTTTGATTTTATTATTCGAAGAATATGACACACATAAAAATATAACCATAAAATATAAGGAGCAATAAGATCATTTATCCTGGTGTCTTGTATACATTCATACGCAATGGTAACTTAAGTGCGAACCATTACAAAACGACATGTTCGGATCATATGCATTTGTACGCTTGATCCGACTAGGATTATTCCCATCTGATTAGTTTCTAACTAATCAGATGGGAGTCTCCACTCTAAGACTCGCTTGCTCCTACGGCCATCGGTCCTTCTACAGATATGGCCAGCCCATTGCCACTTTAGCTTGCTAATTTTGCGAGCTATGTCGGTAACCTTGGTTCTTTGACGGATAACCTCATTTCTAAGTTTATCCCTCAAACAAACTCAAAGCATAGCTCGTGCCATAGCCCGCTGGGTGACTTAAAATTTTTGGACAACCGTGATTGTCCACGTTTCACTATAGGTTATAACAGCTAATCATATGCCTGGCAAAATAACTAGGCCATAGACAAAATTTTAGTACATTAAAAAAGGAGTGAGGTGAGTTGTACAACACTATACTGAAAGCATATATTCGTTTTCCCTATATGGCGTATGACGCTTTTGCGTTTTTTATTTCGTATACTCGTTCGGCCTAGCCGAAAGAGCTTGTGAATATATGATGTTGACTTTACATGGTAATAGCCGCATCGTTCATTTATTAAGATCTTAATGCAGAATAGCTGTAAAAATATAACATAATTTTGAATTGAAGCAATATAAATGTATCCGTATACACATTTATTTTAGTGGGAGTGTAACATAATTAAGCTTTTACTTATATTATTCAACTCAGTTAAACTGTGATCAATAAAATATTTTTTAGTATATATTATGATATTATTAAGTTGATCAGTATTTAATAATTATGAAAAATATAAGGTATGATAATGGAACAAGAAAAATGAAGCTTCGCGAGAATGCCTTCTCGATACGTGAATATGAAAATAACATTATAGATTAATACTCACACATAATAATACAATATTATCAGCTATATTAATATTTTCCCACTCCTAGGAACGGGCTTTGTCTCAATATCAGATGGTTTAGGTCGTAGTCTATCACGCTGGCCTAGTGCCGATAGGCAGACTTTACAAACCTTAAAAGGAAATTATTTTGACATGTAGGTTTTATATTATTATATATACATTCTATAGCGTACGATATTAATATTTTATACCTTGGGGCGCCACTCGAGTCCTGGGCGTGGCAGTCTGATGGTTTACTACCTCTGGTGTTTACTACTATGCAAAACGCAAAAGCACATTTTCTTTTTTTTTATTTTATCTTTATTTCATTTTTATTTTATTTATTAATGCACAAAACACATTACAATCTTTATTACATCTTATATCATAAATACATAGTTTAGATCTGGGTCGTAACGTAACTACTATGTGACACACACAAATAAAGACAATAAGGATTACACATAAATTATCTTTGATTTATGAATACCTAATATTGCAAATAACATATGATTTTAGATTTGGTTGCCTTTGCCGAAATCAGAACCATCCAAACCCAACTTACTATGGATCTTCCATAGTAAGTTGGGTTTAGATGATTCTGGTGATGGTCTTTCACTATTTAGTATATTTGTTATAGTTTGTATATCTGGGTACTTTATTTACAAGGGATGGTACACATGAGGGAGATATTGAAAGAAGAACGATTGCTGGCAATAAAGTGAATGGCGCTCTACGCGCTTTTATGAACAGTCGAAATGTATCCGAAAAGGCACGTTTGGCTGTTCATAGAGGACTATTAGTGCCTACACTTATGCATGGAAGTGAAAGTAGGGTATGGCAAAAGAAGTATGAGAGCAGAATAAATGCTGTAGAAATGAGAGCGCTGAGAAATATATGTGGTGTGACTCTGAAAGATAGAATAAGGAATAGTGTGATTAGAGAGAGATGCGGCATAAAAGTGGATATAGTGACGAGAATAGAAAAGGGTATGTTAAGTTGGTTTGGGCATGTAGAAAGAATGGAGGAGAACAGACTGACTAAGAAAGTTTATAAGGCTAGTGTGAATGGAACAGTTGCAAGGGGAAGACCTAGGTGAACGTTTCCTGATCAGATCGGAGACGTTCTGGATAAAGGCCAGGTTAAGAGCACCTTAAACCGGCGAGCGTGTATGAGGAATGTTATGAAAGTGAATGAAGCCAGAAATGCCAAATGGAAATCCGTAGTCTCTGCCTACCCCTCTGGGAAACAGGCGTGAATTTATGTATGTATGTATGTATGTTATAGTTGCGATCAAAAATTTCTAGTAATTTATTGAGTTTTGTCATATCAGTATATTGACGGGCCAACTGTTCTATTAGTGACAAACCTTTATTAATTTTTTATTCCATATTAAAATCAAACGTTCAGTAGACCTTATTGTCAAACATTTTAACGACTTAGCGAAGTGAGACAACGCGGGAATGCGTCTGTATCTACGCTTCTGCGATACCTAGGTATCATCGAAAGCATTCCGTTGCGATTTTACCTAAGCTGCCAAAGTCTAAGTGATTAGGTTAGGTATATCTAATAGGTCGTATAGCGACATAATGGTACTAACACGGATTGTTAGATGGTATGCATCATTGGTATAATTTTGATCAACAGTGTTTGATGCAGTGCTATATGCTGTTGAAAAACTGGCTGTAGAATTCTCTTCTCCACATTAGAAACAAAACATGACCTGGGCGTTTGACATAACTTTAAAAATATGTAGACAGTAAAGATTTGTATACAAAACATAATATGCGATAACGACTCCCAATCATCAAAGTATTTGAAGGTATAGAAAATACATAATATAGGTATTAAATACTTATTTTTCGACGTTTCGAACGACTTGCATTGATCTTAGGCTCGGGTTGATACGGTCGGGAAATAATTACTTACCAATGCGATTAAGACCTGTTGTTTAATATTATATTAGCTACTAGCTCACCCGTGCAACTTCGTCTGTTTCACATAAAAAAACGTTTCTGCAACATTTTTCATTGATGCTCCGCTCCTATTGGTCGTAGCGTGATGTTTTATAGCCTTTAGTATACTTCGATAAATAGGCTAACCAACATAAAAAAAAGTTCAAAAACTCTTCAGCTTTATAATATTAAGTATAGATGTGCCCTTTAGTAAACCTATGAAAGATGTTCCATCATTCCATACTCGATATTGGTTCATGATATTTACCTATGTATTAAATATCATATCAATATAATTACATATTTACTGCCTCTGTGCAACATTAACGAATGCGACTGATGTGCACGAGTTTCCGGATTCGATTACAGAATGCGTTAAAATGTTATTGGTTTTGCATTGCATGCATACATATTGACAGTAGAAACACGGAGCTAGGAACTGCCTAACTCCGTGTTTGTAGTGACAATATCTACATGGTATACGGTAAAAGTTTGCCTCCCTATGACTGCTCATTGCGTGATGCTTAAAGCTGTTACAAGAAGTCTACAGCAGATTGGGATACATCAAGAATGTATAGGCATATTGCTTTATTCAATCACTGGTAGTAGTATTTATATGTTTTATACTAAAACATAAATATTATATAATCATCGCGCTGTTAAATAGCTTTGCGTTATGTAAACGTTTGATAATACCAACAGATATGTTAAAACTACATATAGTAAGCTTATGACTTTTCTAGCAAATTAAACTTCTTCATAAAAAAGAAAAAGTCATACTTAACTATACAGAGTAGAGCACTAAAATTAAACTTTACCGCTATAGAAAGCAAACAACTATGCAAGTTAATTAATAAAGACATTGAATAGATTTAATAATAAATTGCTAAAAGACAATATCGATAAGTTAATGAGAAATTACAAATCTTTTTGCGTATTCAAGTTTAATAATAATAATGTTCCTTTCTATTTAATGCCGTAGAATTTATTACCTTAAAGGCAAAGTCAAAAATCTTTATAGTCATAAAAATGTGTGAACAATTCTTGGACACGTCAATTAACTGATATATTAAATAAATTTAATCATTAAAATAAATAGCATTAAAAATACTGTTTTTGTTGTGTAAAATAAACAGAATACTATTTAAGTTACTTCTTTTTATGCTAGATGTCGGTGGTGGTTTCCTTAACCATCATCGTTATCTTCCTCGTCAACATATACCTACTTATTTTATTGGCTTTCATATTAATAAAAATACAGATTCCACATGTTGGATTGAGCCCTGTGACGCCTTGCAGTTTACAAACGGTGTTTAGAATGCTTAGTTTTACAAATATGAACTAACTATCAATCAATCAATACATATAATAAAAAAGTGTGTCTGTACATTGATGATATTAACAAAAAAAATAATTGAGGGGGGTTTAGAAAACGTAATAAAGCAAGAATCTGAAAAAAAGATTGTCTGTTTGTCTGTCTGTCTGTTTGTCTGTTTGTACACGCTAATCTCCGGAACTACTAGATGGATTTGAATGAAACTTTTTTGTTATATAGCTATGATGTCTGAGCAACATCTGGGCTATAATTGATCTTGGAAACTGGAACAGCTGATGCAGAAACGCAACAGACCAGCCTTACTATAACATATACATAAATGACGCCATAGCAAAAATTTTTCTGTCTGATAAGTATTTTCTATTGTCGTAAAAAAGTTGAAGTTCTGGAAAATCTGATGTGGAGCTTTAAGGGCGCAGTTACACTATAACATATACAGGAGTGACGTCTTATCAAAAGTTGTCCAGTTTGATGAGCTTCTTCTGTTGACGCAAAAATCGAAGATTTGGAATATCTGATGTGGAGCTCTAAGGACCCAGTTACACAATAACATACCTACTGGGTGTAAGTAAAACGCTTCCAAAAACGAAGACAGGTAATAGTACTAATGATCAATACATATAATAAAAGAGTAAAAAAAGTGTGTCTGTACATTGAAGATATTATTATTAACAAAAAAAATAATAACTAATACGATACCACAAAAAAGTGGAAAAAGTATTTTCCAAATTTAGTTTTCCTTTTTTTGTATTATCAGTTCTGGGAAGATAAATAAATCATATTACAAACGAAAAAAATGTTCCCATCTTATTAAACCTACATTGTAATTAAAATTAAAATGGCAGCTGACGTTGGGGTCCACGTGCACCATGCCTCTGCAGTCACGCAATTATTATACATACACACTTAGAGTTCGTGAATTTTCTGACCCCAAGTTGTAATAAATAGCAATGACATTGTGGGTTTGCAACCAATTATCTCACTAAAACAAGAATTTTCAGGTAAATGACTGTTGGTATTAAATTGTATTTGGGTAGGGTTGCCATCTCTAAAATTTGGCAACCAGGACAAGACGCGTGAAATCCCCGGATTTTAGAATCCAGAACCCGGACATATCAACAGGGTTTTTTAAACATAGTTAGTGTAATAAAAAACAGCTGAAAATGTCATAAATCACCTTTTTATTTCTTTTCAGACCTTAAAATTAAATTTAGTTATCTTTTATCACCATTTTAAATGTACCTACCTAACAAAACAGAATCTTATCACATTTGTTATTGCTCCTGAAGGAAAAACAACCAATGTTGTGTATAAAGATATCCTATGATCTGTTTCATGAACTCCACGCGAACGAAGTCGCGGGCACCAGCTAGTATATAATATTTTGCAGAGCCCTCTAATTTGCTATGCCAATCCTATAATATCCGTCTAAGTTAAAAATCCGTCTAAGTTTTAAGTAAAGTAAGTAAGTCCCAATGTATGTACACTTAGTTTGCTAATAAATGATTTTGATTTGAATTAACAAAATACATCCAGAATAAATTATTTGTGGCTCACTTAAATCATTGCTTCAAGGATTCATGACACCGGGCTCGACGACAGTCTGTTATTAGGCGATCGCTTATCCGCTTCGTCAGCCAATTTTTCGAAAATACTAGTCCTTTACTGGACGTATGTATAGGCTTCTTCCAGTGCACGCTACTAAACACGATCACGGCAACTCTCATCCTCTTGCTATAGATTATACAAATTAGATTATTGTAAAACCAGGACTACAAAGTATGTTGGTTTCAGTTAATCATTGTTTTGGACAATTATAATAAGCAATGTTACTTAACAGTAAATTGGCAGAATATTTTCAAAGCGCAAATTATAATCTGCAGTTATACTCACATCTCTATTTCTAGCCTTAATTTGACTCTTATGCGAGCTCTAGACGAGGTTAGCGAAATGTATAACTGCAGGACTGCATGCCCGTATTTGAGCTAAGCAGTTAAAGATAGGCTGATAAATACGTGACCAATTTAAATATTATTGTAATATAAAAGTTGATCAACAAATGGATGTACGTTTATTTGATGATTGATTGTAATGAATCAATTCATAAATATTAGGCACTTGTGTCCCCTACAGTGCAATTGACTAATTACTCGCATAATAAAAATAAATATGAGAGAATAAATCATTTTATTTGTTTAACGTCGTCTGCTTTTCTTCGACCACAAGTCGCACGTCGTATTCTCCATAACACATACAAACATTAAAACAAGAAACTTAATGAACACACTAACATTTTTTTTTAATGTATAACATATACAACTCACCAGCACTAGAAAGACGTTCTGAAACATTGAAGGTTAAATGATCGCGCACGGTGCGTTTTAGTGGAATTTTCTCCCACACAACAAAACCAGCCCAGACAAAACCGTCTTCGCTACTTCGGAGCTCCATTCGGTATTCCTTGATAGCCACCGCTGGGCGATACCTAAAGACAACGGAGCATACGAAGACCTAGAACATGTTTTGTTTCGCTCGTTTCAGCTATGACATGCTGAGTGAATTCGCTTGAAGTCCTGGTCGAAAGCGCTTAGTGCGACAAGGATGACCATAGATTGATAGATGCATATTATTGTATGATCTAGCGCAACGAACTGATCGTAATCGCTTTACGAATGTCGTGCAACCTACGTGTAAGGTTCCTCGAGGAAGCAAGCCTAAGGCATTTTGCTTCTACTGACTACACTTTGCTAATTATTGCCGTTGTTTTAACGTACACAATGAAATGTTGCCGTTTAAGACTACAAACTCAAAAAATAATAATATTGTTATCCAAGCAAATTTAACTGAAGTGCACTTTCATTCATTTCATTATTTCGTGAAAGCAATAATTATTTCGTGAAAGCCCGTTTTAGTGACCTTTGATCCTGAATACGTTTTCAGTAGAGCAGATATCGATGACGAATTTTAGGATTGTACTTAAAAAAATATGTAGGAAGGTACATACAACAATCCCAGTCTTGTGAAAATCATTTTGAATTGTGGCTTAATGTTTAGCTTAAGAGTAATTATATGCCTACTATTCAGTTTGAACGATCAACTTCTCCGAACGCAATAAAACGATTTAGTAGTTCCTGGTACAAATCGTAACTACAAATTCAGTAGGAATTAATTATTGCACTATTTGGTCTTGACTTAATAATATCTATCTCCTATAATAAGTGCATTTTCCAGGTAAGCAAATTTGAATTACAGTTTCTAAATTCTCTTTAAAACATATACATGGACTTGCGCTTCTGTATCCCAGACAGGCAAGTCATAGATGAATCGCACCACTACTTCGCAGGCTATGTTTTAAAATCCTCGCAAAAGAGAGCTAGTTTAATGCCGTGCATCTTTGGACAATGCCAGTCTTCGTAGAACTACTTTTTTTGGTAGGTATCTCACCTACCAAAAAAATCGATAACAATCAGGACCTTTTTACATACCAGGACCATAAACTACACGACCGAAAATGGAATATTCTATTAAAAATAAGTATTCTCTAAATTGAAGCAATGCAATCTACCAGACGGTATTTAATATTGTATTCAGATATTATGTGAGATGCATGCTAGCATAAAATAGATACGTGAGCAAACCAAAGATGACTCTTCGATGCACTGTAATCCCAGGCTACACTTTAGTCTCTCGTAATCTGAAATCGATAAAATGCTAACACAGGTGCAAGCGTTTCCTATATAGGTTCCCACTATTTTATGTACTTACGAACAACGTAAGTGAATTCGGTGGTCCTGAGTTACGTAGGATTTTGTCACCCGTTTAAGCCATGACAAACCGTAACATCAATTTAAAAATTTGCCACATTTTAGCGCCACATTTCTCGTATCTACATAAACAAATCCAAAAAGCGACTATTTAGTAGGTCAACTTCTGAAAATCTTTGTGTTATGTTCTGATAACCTTATCATAGTGCTATGTTTCTGATATCTTGACGCATTATTTTACAACCAAGTACCTGTTAATTACCGATTATTTACATACTTTTGATGACAATATAATTAATTTGGCTACTTTCTAAGTATTCTTAACAAAATCTAGTATGCTGGTTGGTTGGTTAATATGGTTAATATACGTTAATCAACCAGTAAATTAACTAAATAAAACTTTGATCTATGTCACCTCGACTAAGTTTTCTCGGAACCCCTTAACAGAAAATATTCTGTTTTATAGGTTACTGGATCTAAACTGTTGAAGACCAAACTTTAATATAATTTAACTATTGAAGTCCAATGCCATGCAATGGGACTCTGATAGATAAATTTCGTTAAAGTTTAGAAATAACATAAAATGCGCATTGTTTTTATTCATTTTGTAAACATTAATGTTGTGTGTTACGGCTTAATAGACAATAGCAATGTTTATAATCTTAAATATGGTTGAGAAAACAAAATAAATGCATTTCGAGAAGACAATTTCCTATTTCATACTCGTGCAGAAAGCACGAATTTACCTTATTTTTCATGAAAAGTTAAAGCATTCCACATATAATACAAACCTTTTATAGTTGCAGAACAACAAAGAATCTAGTTTCAGAAAAAGAACTCTTGTTACAAAGTGCAATGGTAATATTAAACGGACAACCAATTAATTCAAAACATTAAGTTAAAGTCCGTTGTTCAGTTGAATAAAATTTATATAAATTGCTCCATAAAAGCATAATTATTTTCAAATACAATTTTCAAAACAACAGAGTTCTAACTTAGTATTCATATTAAATTCAAACACCAAAATTGAGTTTCTAACTTTTTAACACTAGAAACTAAATTTATTCATATACGATAAGTTAAGTAAATGTTTCAGGCGGGTCAGTCCCTTATCGACTTTCGATTAAGGCAACTGTAAACTTGGCCAACTAAAATTTCAAGGTACGGATGGACATGAAAACAGAAGTAAAGTTCAGTAAGAGAAGTACTAACAGTTTAGAGCGGAGTTGTCTGCGAGTGTATAAGTCGCAGCGTGATGCCGGCAGACGTGATCCGCATACCCGCTTGTCCCCGCGGGCAGACCGAGCGATATTTGCTTTTTTTTATTACCGCATCCATATTTCAACACGGATACCCCCAACAATATTTGGAAGTACTGAGAGCACTAATGCGTGCGTGGCAGGAAAAATGATATCACATTCTATTCGATATTCTCAACGTACGCAGGGCAGCTACAATTGAATAGTTAGCAGCGGCCACTGGCGATACCTTTAATTTAAAAACATAGCTGATTGTAATGTTTGGGAATCTATAGGGAATAAAGCGTCATTGAAGGAAAGAAAAATTTAATTTTCATCGTAGATCGATGTTTTTTCCTTGCATGTGTATGAAACCTTCATCACACTCGTGGAGGGCAGTATTTTATATATGTATAATATCGTGACATTGATTAAAAGTATAGCGTAGTATCTGTATGCATTAAAGAGCTCCACGAATAAATCACGAACGTTTTGCTAATAACGGGTTTATTATCTGCGGGCTGTGTATCCCGCAACTATGCCGCACTAAATATTCAACTCCAATTGTCACATTAGTATGCCAAACAGTCCTTGTTAGACTAATCCAAACAACAATAGCTAATAATATACAAGTTACTATTACATTATGAATATAAACAAATGACGCTGTGCAAGCAATACTAACTATATGTAATTTAAAGTTATGCTTGTTAGCTTTATTGCTTATGAAATAAGTGTAGGATGATGTTCTCTTTTTGTATATACCTATGCATATTAATATCAAAGTAAATATACTGAGTCTGTTTCTGTACATAGAATATACTTTTGGAAATCTAATTAGGATCTACAATTAGCGGAGCCTAATCCAAAATAAAGATTTTAGAATGTATTTTTATTAATATAAGTGTGTAACTGCTTGTTTTCCCTAAAATATATAAATAAATATTGGAAAGTATTTCACTTATAAAAATACCGATGGTATTTTGTGGATGGTTTTAATAGTCGTCCCGTCTCGTCTTTTATTTGCATCCTATTCGTGTGAATAGGATTTCAAGTATAACTACAATAGTAATAATATAGCACTGGAATAATAAAGTTCACGATAAATAACTTATAATTAAAAATGAATGCAATCTATACCTTACTAGACGTCCAGATGTACGTCCATTAATATTGCTTACAGCACAATAAGAAATAAACAAACGTACACAGTGATATTGTAGGTGATATGTATTGGTAATATATGTTATTTGGTTTAATAAACATCCTTGTTTCCTACGCATACATGTAGTCAGAGGTCCAGAAAAGAACATACATTACTCTTCATCCAGGAAAAAGTACTATTCTCGGGCGAGCAGAGCTCCGTGGCTTTTGCCCGTGCAACAGTTAGTTGTTGATAATTATTGAATCTGCCCATTGGAAATAATAAAATCTTCTCATGAGCCCTACACCCTTGTTTTGCTGAACGTGGCAGTAAAAGTAAATGCACAGAAAAAAAATTACGTGTAACTTTGACATTCATAAGTGTTGCCTTGTAACCTAATTTGAATAAATTTATTTTGATTTGATTTGATTTGACACCAAACAAGAAAATATAAATATCGAAATATTTGTTTTTTACTTCCTTATCTGATTATACACAATATAATAATAATAATAATAATAATTTTTATTTAATAATAATAATAATAATTTATTTGCCATAATTTTACAATCCAGGTGAACATATATCTAGGTATAATAATCATAACATCAAAAGTGTTGAACTCTGGTACCCAAGGTAAGAGTTAACTTGTGTTACTAGATTTATGTTTTGTTAGAAGAATTTTAATAAAAACACATTGCTTTTTTTCTTAGTTTATAACAGAAAACCTTGTCCAATTACAACTTCAGTCATGAAATTCCTACGTGAGCTCGTGGTTTTTATTTAAATACAACCACTATTTTTCATGGTCCATTATTTCAAACTTTAATTTCCTCATAACTTTTGTCTGCTGTGTGGACAGGTTAATACGGATGATATTTATCGGGTATTGCCGTTAATTGTGGAAAAGTTAATACTTTGGTTTACCAATGCAGCTGACCTGGCTTTTATTCACATTTCTTTTGTTCAGTGTCCCTAAAATTTACACGTGTGGATAAAAATAACAGAAATGTTTTGTGCTATCTTAAGCGTACGCAACGAAAATAGAATAGTGCAAATATAGTAGCCAACCTTTTGTAATCGACTTTAACAGTTGCAGTTTTGATTATCACCCTCGCTACACAAGTACTACGCGTAACAAAAGGGAATAGAATACATTTGTCAGTTCGGCTTGTTTTTTATGCTGCTGAAGCATATTTTCTGAGACCTTATTAAATATTTTGTCAATTTTAATAGCGCGCTTATTAAATATTGTGGAGAAAATATTTGCGTGAACCATAGCTAGTTACTGTGGGGGAGTCATTTTATTATGTGATGTATATTGCCTTAAATATTTGAACAAACTGGAATTCTGTTTTTCCGCCTGGAAATTCGCAGTAGCATTATGGAATCTGTCTGCTTGTTATTTTTTTTGTAGAGTATAGCGGTGGCAAGTTTTATAAAACTTGACTAATGGTAAATCATTATCATACACTATGATCGCGATCAATACAATCCTAGGCACTCAGTCATAACCACCACTGATTTGTAACAACACCTAACATACATTCTCTGTAGATGACAATAAATTATGTGATCTGATGAATAGGGTGTGATAGACTTTTAAGCAATACTACTTTAACTAATACGGGTTCAAAGATTAAATCTAATAAAGAAAGTTTTATAAATTGAGGTATAATATATACCAACTTCTAAATATTTATCGTTTTCTCTTTATAAGTACTCCATACTTACATGTTAACGCTGCAGTTGTCCTTAAAGCTTGTAGCAAACTTCACTTAGCATTTATTATCTACTACCTAGCAAGCTACAGTACAAAGCAAATGTTTCACTTTATAATATTAGCTTAGAGCACACATATTATTTCAATGATGTATGCAATGGTACGAGGAAGCGGCATTTTAGGCGCATCTTAAATTATTTTAGTTTCATAGCTACTTCTTATGCACAAATAGGTACTGATGGCGAGCTTTATAAACAACGGGTTTTTTTTACAAAATATTGATGTGATGAGTTCGAGAAAACCCTTTTAAAATGACGAAATTTAATGGCGCATACAATTATTTCATATTAATTATTATAAAAAAATAAAGTAGACTCGCAAGTGTCAGAGACTTATAAAAAGACTTATAAAGAGACAAATAAAAACTTTACAGGGCACGGTTTTAATCGATTTGTGGATAAATACTACTATGGTTTTGTTTGATGATTTTTTATTAGATTATTACAAATTACTCGCACATTAAATTATATATTTAAAACCTACTATTATTATTACCGGAAGTACCGGACTTAAAATTTTTGGACCACAAAGAAACTGTGACTTATGTAGTTCTTACTTATTCTATATATTAATATAATACTTATTCTTATCTTAACTTAGTTTACAAAAGGAAATATATGAATAATTTGATATTCAAATAATGCTAATTAACTAAATTGTTAATTTAAAAAGTAAAAGTTATGATAACTTAAATGCTTAAACTCACTCACTCACTTTCTTCCGAATCTTGTAAATCTGGGTCAACGTCCAATGTATCGGCGGTAGTTACTATGTTTTGGTAAAAATGTTGAAAACATTTCGGTATTAGTAATAGTGATATTATATCACATTTTTCTTCAACACTTAACATACTACTAACAAGCAATTGCCTCTGGCCCTTGCCTGTTAGTAGTTATAGACAACAAGGTAAATTTTGTTGACGCCGCGTGATCCGTTTGTAGTTAATGCTTTTAAAATTCTCATTTCTAGAAAAATATGTTTTGTACTTTGAGCGCTTTAATGTCAATTAGCAGGTAAACATTGCAACTACGTGGGTGTTATTTATTCCGTCTTCCACAGGTGTCAGAATACAAAATTACTTCTGTTATGTCCTGGGGAAATTCCTTCAAATATGTAAACAAACAAGATGCTATTTGATTAGCACCTCGATCTGTAATGCCCTCGTGCCACATGAGGATAGTTAAGTTTCCAGTCGCATTGTCATGTACGGTTAAATTAAAAATCCAGTTTTATTTTATAAAAAGCTTCAGATGGTTGGCAAATATTGCTATAGGTCAAAAGACAGACACTTAATTTTATTATTAGCAGCTGCAGTGCTTTTCTTTACCTTCTTCTCTTCATATGCCATATTAGCTGCCAGTAAATGTGAGTTTTCTAAAAACGATTGTGTTTCTGAAGACTATAACTTGACCAAGATTTATTTTAATTTGTTTAAGCGCTCCCTTTTCTAATGCCTATTGATTGAATTTGTTGTTGTAAAGTGCCATCTCCAATATTTTCGTGAGCATTATATCTTGCCGATGATTGTACCTATATAATTATGTAGATGTATCAGGAACGGCAAAATCAAATTATACAATAGCTTGGTCCGTTCGTTTGTCTGTTATACAACTTTCAACTTAAGAACCGTAAGAGCTAGAGACTCGCTGTCAACGCCATTCGATTCAGCATAGTCAATATACCTCCGAAATAACTATGACCTTTGACCTCTGACCTCAAGGCCACGTGGTATCACGAGACCTTTGCATATTACTTGAACCATTTTTTTGATATCTAAGATTTACGGCAAGTTATTGCCGTTTCGCACTTGTTTTTATTGTAATATTATTATATTTATTGCTGGCCAGTCTGTACCTTCAATGTGCGAATTCTCCGAACCATTTTAATTGCGGCTGCATTCATAGAATTCGATTGCGTTGAACCTGACAATTTCTACCCATTTCAGATCTATTATGCAATAAATTCACTGAACACACTGAAACACTGCTTCTTTTTAATGAAAATTTTAAGAATGTGTTTGATTTATTTTAAAACAGTCTTTTGAATTTTGTATAATACATTAAATTTCTGCGTAAAGATAATTTTACATATAACCGTTGAATAACATCTTTATCCCTGCATGGCCTGGCTCTTCCTTTCTCTGTGAGGATTACTGGTAGAATCTATAGTATACAATGTATTACTCTTTCATTTGAGTCTACTACCTGGGTCTACTGTGCTACTATAGACAATTTTTGAACAGAAAAATCCCAATAAGTAACATTTTATGCAACCTAATAGGAATAGAACCTGCTACAGGACTAATGAGGCATTTTATAATTAAATGGCACATTCTTGTTGTTACAGTTTGCAATCAGTTTGGGCGTGGTGTGGTTTCCATGATGGGTGCAGTAACTCCGGATTCTTTCGACACTCTACACTCCTACACCAATACATTCCAGATGCCGTTTGTTACTCCTTGGTTCCCTGAGAAGGTACGTATTTTATTTACTTAGTTATCTAGTTATTCCACGATTTATTATAGCGGTTATCCAAACGAAGATAAGCATTTTTCTATACATATATAGTAATCACACAAAATTTCAGAGTATTCATTAATATTTCTAGAAGTTGTTTTTTATTCAACGATCATTGTCAGCAAGTCTCAAAGAATCGAACAAGATGATTTTGTGTCAGGTGCGCGATACATAGATGATTGATGTTAGTTAACTATAAATATAAAAATTAAGGAGCTATATTTTTAATCTTTATTTGGTATAACCAGTATGATCACCACTGTAAGAATGCAGATCAACATCTATTCTTTCTTTTCTGAGATTAGAGACTAACATGATCTTCAAACAATATTTAATTGGAATTTCATAAAAAAACGGATTATTCTACATTTTTGTATCCTAAAATCACCTACCAACAAATTAACTGGGTGATCAAATGCCATATGAATATAATTTATTTATTAAGTTTCCTCAAATCACCTGGGTGATCAAATTCCACATGATTTCAATTATTTTATTATTTTTCATCAAATCACCTGGGTGATCCAGGTCCACATGATTTCAATTTATTTATTATGTTTCTTGAAGTCACCTGGGTGATCAAATTCCACATAAATTCAATTTATTTATTATGTTTCTTTAAATCACTTGGGTAATCAAATTTCACATGATTAAAATTTGTTTACTATGTTTCCTTAAATCACCTGATTTATAGTATATATATTAAACGAATATCGAAAACAAAAATGTTACCGCATTTTATCAAAAACATGTCCAATTGTAATTTTTACTTCAAGTAAAGCCAATTGGCTATCTAATATATTATTATATTGCTATTTTAATAATATTTGCATTGATTTTTTAAAATTGTTAGTTAAAGTATAAAGTTCCATGTTGTGCAGCGAATTGGCGACATCGCACCGTATAAAATGCCACGTCCTTTCGTAAAGCGTTTAAAAGATGCACAATGTTATTATTATTGCGACGCATTACACTATTAAGTTTGTGGTGCCAACCTTCCAGGCAATTGGAGGTGCGGTGTCGCTCACCTCAGACACACCAAATTGGAATCATGGATTCTCTCATCCAAAACTTTTGGAAATATTTCAAAAAGTCACGTACTGCTGTATACTTTTCATATTCTGTAGTTATGTAGTTCCATCCCTCTGTGATTGAGTCAAGTGAAATTAACGGTAACGAATTACATAGCGACGCACAGCGCCGACTATGCTTCTTTCTTTAATTTTAATGATTCCAGTTTTCGCCAGATACATCTTGTAAAATCGTGTTCCTCGTAGCCAATTCGCTTTACTTCAGGGAACGTTTAAGGTATAATGTAATGTACAAATCAGGTGATTTAAGGAAACATAATAATCAAATTTTAATCATGTGAAATTTGATTACCCAGGTTATTTGAAGAAACATAATAAATAAATTGAAATCATGTGGAATTTGATCACGTAGTTGATTTGAGGAAACTTAATAAATTAATTAAAATCATGTGGTATTTGATCACCCAGGTGATTTGATGAAAAATAATAAATAAATTAAAATCATGTGGAATTCGATCACCCAGGTGATTTGATGAAAAATAATAAATAAATTGAAATCATGTGGAATTTGATCACCCAGGTGATTTAAGGAAACTTAATAAATAAATTATAATCATATGGCATTTGATCACCCAGGTAATTTGTTGGTAGGTGATTTTAGGACACAAAAATGTGGAATTTGAGCACCCAGGTGATATCACCTGGGTGATCAAAGTGAAATAATCCAAAACCCACGGTAAATCTATTATGCATGACAGTGTTATTTACTAGCGCTACCTCACCGAGGCAGGTATGCACCAAAGCATGTATCAATAAGCCCCAGTGGTCTAACAAATAAAATGGTTCCTTTTATAAGATGGGAATTTCACGAAGGTAACGCGAGTGCCCCTACAATTGTGCTTTCGCATTTAGTATACAGTCCTATTGTGAACCGTATTAATAATTCACTAAATACTCTCTCTACGCAAGACGTCAACACTCCAAGACACTTACCTTCCCTTGTGAAATATGAAACGAACAAAAATAAAGCGCTAGGCAAAAAAATGCCTACTCTCGTACTTGTATTCTTTGATGTTGCATAACCTTTTCATAAATAAATGTAAGTCAACTACAATAACTAATGTTGTACGCTAGCTAAATTATCAAGCTAGTTGTTTTTATATCAAGAAGATTACTAATGCTATGTGGCCAGTAACTGTAAAATACTTACAGAACATATGCATATAAATTTATTTTAATGATTAAAATACTGTCTTTATATAAACTATTAGTTTTCCGTCATAAAATATAGTATAGTCAATAGCGGTTAAACAAAAAATTACGCCTAAACAAAAAATGTTAGTTGACTACATTTATATACCTATCGATTTTACATTTACTTCTATTTACTACTTAATGTCTTGAGACTTAACTTTATACATATTACTCGAATTATATCTCGATCCTCTATAATCAAAAAAGGTTTATTTTTGTCAATATAAAGATTTGCATTGATAACGACTGTATCACACGAAACCTTTAATCAAACAATTTCCATCATATTAGCTACATTTCTCATCTCTCATTAAAACTCACATGAATGGCCTTAAGGATGCTATAAGTGCTGTTCCGTATTAGTCATAGCAGAGGCACCCCTTTATAAATGGCGCCAACCTTTTAACAAATCTGGTACAATCTGACGTGCACGGTGAAATCAGTGTAACATATATTATGCGTTCCTGGTGACACGAGCGGATTTATCAAATAACTCCTTTCACACTCCTCACTGTGACAAGATTGACGATTATCTGCTTCACAAAATCCTTGCACAAGAATTAAATCAAGCTTTTAGATTCCCCCTAACGATCAGCTTTAACTTTATTGGCAGCTAGTTTCTGCAAGCGGCTTCGACCGTGAGTGGCGCGATTCCCACGGGAATGATGTCAGGATAAAAACCATCGTTTCTGCTAGCACAGAACATGGTACCTATATCTATGCACTAAGTTCACACGGTTTACATCTGATGAAATAACAAACATCCGAGTATATATATATATATATATATATATATATATATACGTTTTTATATACGTTTGATTTCTAAGTTAAAATCACCAAATACTATTACTTATATAAAATACATTATCATAACGCCTATTTCCCGGAGTGGAGAGACGTGTGACAGAGTGGGAAGACACAGGTGTATTACATCCGCATTTCGCTTACGTTTTTAGGTTCCGTTTAATGAACACAAACTCAGACTACGTGCTGCTATTGAAAATTTCTGACAATTTCTCACAAAACACATTAACAGTTCACCCAAACCGAAAAAAAGGACTCAAGATCTTATGCACGGCAGTCCCGCTAAACATAGCTGCGCCACCGAAGCATAGTAAAAAAAAGGTTTATAGATTTTTATGGTAACCGTATAATTAGATAGGTGCCAAAATGTTTAGCATTTTGCCTTGTGAATACAGGCACATAATAATTCAGTTTAGTTCAATTATGTCCAGAAAAACTAAAAGATAATTCATGTTATATATAAGCAAACTTGCATCTAGGTAATTGTTAGTTTAGAATGCGTACCAACAAGTTTGGGTCCTCATACCTCTGCCGAACGATCAAGGCATGGAATTCTCTGCCAAGGCACGTGTTTCCTTCTTCTTTCAATCCTGGGTCCTTTATGCGGGGCGTGAAAAAGCACCTTCTCAGGCCGTCAAAGTAGAGACCTCAACATCGCCTCGGCTGTTATGAGGACGATGTGGAGGCCACTGCTTTTAGACCACACGACTGCTTACCATCAGGCGGAGTGTGGTCATTTCGACGAGCAAAATAAAAAAAATAAAAATTAAACAATGAAAGTAAGTTAAAAAGTCAGTCATAGTTTGATCTTACTTTATGGATACTCACATAGATTATTGTTCAAAGTTGCTTTTTTTGCACCCCTTTAAATTTTTATTAGTTATCTATTCTTTACAGACTTTCAAGGCAGAGCGTTTTTTAAAGGGTGTCTTATAAGTTATAACTTTATAAAGTAATACGTCTACAAGATTCTTGATAAAATATCATGACACAATCACAAACAAACGCACAATAATATCTACTCTAAATAATTTTGAAAATTAAACTATTTAGCATACTTTAATTTTCTCTTAGTAAGTAAGGTTTCCATCATCACAAAACTAAAAAAACTAAATAGAGAAAATTATATTGTGAGTCTACCTTAAAATCACTAATATTTCGGATTTTGCATCTAAATAACGTTTTATTTTTAATTCGCACGCGAAAGCGAAGTTTAAAAAAAAAAGGTTATAGTAATAACAGTACTATTGTTATTAAATAAAATATACTAGCTAATAATATAACTTTCAAATGGTGAACAAATTTTTAAATCGGTTGGATAGTTTTTGAGTTAAATCCTTACAAACGAACAAAATTCAAATCTCTCCTCTTTATAGTATGAGTACAGATAACGTCAAAAGTTGAAATAAGGTATTTGACTACCTTTGCTAATCTGTAGTACGTTAAACTTGGCATATTATGAGTTAAGATCTGAGTGGTATAGCACTACAGCAGAGCGACGCGTCAAGGCGCGATATTATTAAATTTTCTATTAAAGCCGCGCATTTTCACTGCCGCGTAATGGGGTCTATCTCATATGATTTCATATAAACAATATTCGTGACGCGTTGCGCCTCATCGCTCTACTCGGTACGCCTATAATTCTAGATTTATATATTTCTATGCCAGTTATTATCATAGTTAGGTCTGGTACGGCTTATTATTTCTTGCAAGTTTCTTGTTTGCTACTTTAAGATCTCTCTTAAGTCTCGCCGCCCATTTTACTTCATTGTATCGCTAATTTCAATAATCATATTATATATAAATAATATATTAGAATATGAATGGAACAGTCAGACCTAGGCGAACGTTTCTTGATCAGATCGGAGACGTTCTGGATAAAGGCCAGGTTAAGAGCACCTTAAGCCGGCGAGCGTGTATGAGGAATGTTATGAAAGTGAATGAAGCCAGAGAAATGTGTCAGGATCGTAGCAAATGGAAATCCGTAGTCTCTGCCTACCCCTGGGAAACAGGCGTGAATTTATGTATGTATGTATATTAGAATCGAACATAGCAAAAGTTTAGTAGACTGCCAAGCAGAGATCTCAAGTTTGATCCCAGGTTTCGAGATTGACCTCTGATTTTTCGTAGTTATGTGCGTATTAAATAGTTAATAGTCGCTCGCTTTAACGTAAAGTTCTCCATAATGATCTCGAAGATATGTGAAGTCTGCCAACCCGTACTGGGCCAGCATGGTGGACTATGGCCTAACCCTTCTCACACCGAGAAGAGGCCCGTGCCCAGCAGTAGAACAGTTTAATACAGGGATGATATTATTATATAACGAAGCAGAAGGTCCAGCAGGGTTTTTAAAAGCTGTGACGTCAGCAATGCTGACGTCGAAGTTACACTACATTTTTTCTGTGAATTTACATTTACTGCCACGTTCAGCAAAGCTCTTACACTCTTGTGTAGGGTTCATGAGAAGACCGGGCAAGAAACTCATGGCTACTCTTTTTAATCGCCAAGGCAATAAACACTTATAATTATTAAGCACAAGCTTAGGTAAAGCAACACAGTAAAAGTGAATATTAAATTTAGTACTCACAAGATTACAATTTGTTAAGAACTCATGCCTCGGAGAGAACTCGTAATCGAATGCTTAACTACACAACGCCAAACGCACTTAAGATGGCGGGCGTTGTGAGGTCAATACACAATAACAATATTTCACTATTATTTTACCACACTTCCTTAATAGTTAATTTAATTACGTTAATTATTTACAAAAATCAACAGACTGTTTTCAATATTTAGAACAATTTAATTTCAGTTCAAATGTTTTAATAACAGGCTTTTTGACACTTCAATCCAATCTTGAACTTAAAAGTATTCGAATTACTTTAAACTTAACAAAAATATTTAGAAATCAATTCGTTATTACTTAAAAATCAAGTTATGAATTTAGCAATTGCCTAATTACTTCACAATGAATGTTTTAATTATAATAATAATAATATAATATTCTACCACATACACACAACACCATGTAGCCCAAACTAAGCAGAGCTTGTACTATGGATACTAGACAATGGATAAACATACATATAATAATAATACATATAATGAGTAATAGTTTGTCGTCTCGAACAACAACAAACCATTACAACTTTTATTTTAAGCAATAACTGCTAAAACTCGCATAAACAATGTGGTAATCATGAAATAACCTTAGTAAATAAATAGAGACCTGATTATACTCGTAGGTCAATCAACGGTAAATTGATGTATTAAAAATAAATGGTTATATGGACTTGCGCCGACATATAATATATTAGAATTCATCATATTTGCTTTGTTTCGTGTAATACATAATTTACAACACTGAAAATAAAACAGCTGTAACTTGAAACTACCCTTATAGTTCTACCAAGTTTTGCACGATACTGCTTAGCATTGTCAGATCCCAGATGATACTAAGCGGCATCGTGGTAGGCCGAGGTGGCGTACGGGTAAGATAGCTTTAAGAGAGACTGGTACAAACTAGCGCATAACAGGAAGATGTGGCAAAGCGAGAGGAAGAACTATGCCGTGCAGTAAAACAGTACAGGCTGAAATAATAATAATCCTAATCTATAATAATATTATAAATGTGAAAGTTTGTGAGGATGTATGGATGTTTGTTACTCTTTCACGTAAAACCTACTAAACCGATTGCGATGAAACTTGGTATGTAGATAGCTGGAGACCTGAATTCACACATACTTTTTGTCCCGATATTCCCACGGCAACGGGACTTACGTGGATGAAACCGCGGGCAAAATCTAGTAATAAATAGTCGTGACGTGAAAGCTGACAAACCAAGAAATATATTTTTGTTTTCATTATATTAGTGTGAATTAGGTTTTCGATACTCTGCACCTATTTCGGGAGAGAAGGACAAATTAGGTACAATTTATGTCTGTTACTATACAGACATATCTTGTACCTAATTTGTCCGCCTAGCCGCTTAACTGCCTTTGTCTAACCTATTACTTGATTATTATTTTTTTATTGAAAATATTAAAATTATTATTGCAATGTTACCGGCATCTCGACTGTTACCACCGAATGTCTGTAAACCTTCTCAAAGGAAAATAAATTTCTAATATTTAGTAATATACAGACAAAACAACTAAACTTCTAGCTGATTTGTTAGTTCAGTGGTGAAAGCGTTAGCGCTTGAGAAACTGCGATTGTACACCGAGGATTTGGAATAGGTTTGCGAGTTGGGCATAGTGATATCTATTGAATTTGTTTGTTAGAAGTACCTATCTTTACCTATATAATGCTACTACAGTATCGGTAAATCCAAAACGCAACTTGTTTTAATATGTGGACTCAATATATGTACATACATACGTAGTCTTACGTCTCGAGAATATGCCATATTACTAGATGTTGCCCGTGGCATGGCTCACGTTAATGTCGATTCTAAATAAAAATTTGTTAACCCCAGGTTCCAGGTTCTTTTGCCTAGATGAAAGGTTTTATGTCCTTTTCGTGTAAACAAAATTTCATAATGATCGGTCGAGTGTTAAATTCTTGAAAGCGTAACAAGCAAACAAACTCACATTCGTATTTATAATATTACTATTATTATGGATGTTGAATAATACTTGAAAAATAAATATCAGGTTAAGTTTTTAGTATCTATATAGCAAATGTTAAATCGCAATTCACTGTTCGCCGTTAGACCTAAACGCACTTAAGAATCACATATGATCTCGGCACTTAAACAACTAAATGATTCAAGCACTCTCAAACTTCAGCCGTCGAATACTTAAGCGACACTGGTTTTCGGCGGTTTTGCCATCATATTATTTTACTCAAACTTTAAAATAACATTGGCCTACTAGGATAAAAGCAATAGCGTAAACCGTACAATATATTGTAAATTATGTTTGAATAATTGTATATTTAATAAGAAAATAAAATATTCATTTATGCTAGTACAAGCGTTTCAATTATTAGAGGTTGGGCACATGCGTGGTTTAGGGCACTTATGCGGGTTGGGGCACTTATGCGGGTTGGAGCACTTATGCTGGTTTGAGCACTTATGCGGGTTGGGGCACTTATGCGGGTTAGGGCACTTATGCGGGTTGGGGCACTTATGCGAGTTGGGGCACTTACGCGGGTTGGAGCACTTGCACGTGTTGGGGCACTTGCATGGTTTGGGGCACTTGCATGGTTTAGGGCACTTACGCAGGCTATATGCATCGTATCAAGTGTCAATGACCAACATGAACCGCGCACGCACGTAATACTTGTAAGCGCATGTAGGCTGCGTAAGAAAACCACTAGAGTTGCTTGCGCATGTAACCCGACCATACTTGCAAGCATCGTAAAATATACTAAATTACAAATGACCTTCAAATTATAACTATCTATAAATCATATTACATTATATAAGTATTCTTGCCCGTTATCATGAGATACAGCAGCGATTATAATCGATTTGCTGAAATAGAAGTCTCTAATTATGTTAAAACTTATCAAAATTGTTAGTATACCATTATCTATCTGACACTAACAGGCATGCAATCAATATAGTTAATTTACTAATCGTATTCAATCCTTTGACATCTGACGTTGTCGTGCACATAGCTATTCATTTTAGCATGACTACATCAATATTAGGCATAATATTCCTAATTAATCACGTACATCTGAAATGTGAAATGAACATAAACAGTTTATTTATTATCAAACTTATCAATTTGTGCACAAATAAGTTATCAATATTTTCACCAATTTTGTAAGAAAGACATACCAAAGGTAATTAATTAATGATTTAAGGATTATTTTGATCATTTTTGATCTCCCCTACACCCGTGTTGGATTCTTACATGGGGTTAGAGGAGCTAGGTACATCGGGCCGGGCACGCCACGATCGTGGCGGTAAGTCCCGTGTTTTAGGAGTGGCTGGAGAGGCGACATGGTGCTCTCACCTTCCAGCTGACACAAGTAATGACTGGCCGATTCATGTGTCGTATACGCCGGCAAGAGACGCCCGGTTGTCACCACTGCGGCGACTGCCACGACGTTGTTGTGGACACGGCGCTGCACACTTTGGCGGATTGCCCCGCCTGGGCATCGCAGCGCCGTGAGTTGATCGCGGCAGTCGGATCGGTTGCCCTCTCGCTCCCGGCCGTAGTTCAGTGTATGGTCCGGAGTGAGAGGTCGTAGAACACCGTCGCCTCCTTCTGTGAGGAAGTGAGGAAGGGGCGGAGCGGGAGAGAGAGCGCTTAAACCCTCTCCTCAACCGCAGAGCCGGGCGCCGGAGGGCGCGAGATGATCTCCAGCCACCCTGAGGATTGATCTAGGGGTGGTGGGCTTCGTGGGCCTGCCCATCATCCGATCAGCACCAGGTACGAGAGGCAGCGTACGTGTTCCCACGCGCGCTTCTGTGTCGAGTCCGTCTCCACTCCAGGGAGGGGACAGTAGGTTTAAAGTGAGAAGTGAGCACAGGGTAGGTCTTGTCGTGTAGTGGCCTGCCGTTTCATACGGCGGGCGGACACTCGGCGGAGTCGCGACCGCATGCGCAAGTGATTCGCGCGGCCTGTCGATAGCGGTTTTGTCGGGGAACACAGTGGTAGGTTTAGTCGATATTCCGGCAGGTCCATTATCATTTCAATATCTTTTTTTTACCCCGGTGAGTTCGACATAGCCCCTCCGCCCGCCCCTGTGGAGAGGTATTTTATTTATTTTATTTTTATTTTATTAAATAGGTACAGTAACCGACTACAGACTAATACATATACACACATAATAATAGTATGGGTAAAAGCAAAAAAAAAGCTGGGTACATCGGGCACGCCACAATAGTAGCGGTATATCCCGTTTTTGAGGAGCGGCTGGAGAGACGATGTGGCGCCCTCACCTTCCGGCTGAAACAGGTAATGACTGGCCATGGTTCCTTTATCCAGTTCCTGCGTCACATAGGTCGCATAGGTCAGCAAGAGACGCCCGGTTGTCACCACAATAGTGACAACTGCTGTGATGTGTTTGTAGACACGACGCTGCACACGTTGGCAGCTTGCCCCGCCTGGGCTTTGCAGCGCTGTGAGTTGGTCACGGCAGTTGAAATGGTTGCCTTCTCGCCCCCGGCTGTCTGGCCCCGTGCGTGTTAGAACGCCGTCACCTCCTTCTATGAGGAAGTTATTTCTATGAAGGAGTCAACAACAATACATCTAGGAGATAATTATGGCTTTGCTTTTCACATAAATTTATTTGTAGGATATTAATGAATTCACAGCCTCTATAATTAATAAGTATTTTCCGCTTTGTTATAGAAAATTAAATGAGGTTCATCTTTATTATTACCGAAGAGCTAGTGCTAGTATTATAACAAATATAATTATAATCACAAGTAATGCGTTTCATCCTTGTCATATTGTTATAACGTAACATAATATATAAATATATCAACATATAATTTACTGAAACCGGAATCCAATAATTGTACAATTTGAGATATCTTGTTTCGTATTTATTTTGTTAGCGAAGGTAATTGGTAAACCAACATATCAATATATTGGCAGCAGTAATTTTTATTTTTATGAGTGTACATAAGTTGATGTGTCGATATATCAATCTGTTAACAGAATATATTGTGGTGCGTTAATTTGATATGTATTTATGTTAAATAATGTACCCTGCAGTCTGTTGGTCTCCCTACTGAGCTATCGCTGCTTCTCGTTATTACGTAAGCTAGCGATATTTACCCGTCTGCGTCAGAAGGAGGGTAATGTTTTTCGAGCGTATGTATGTATGTATGTGGTTATGTATGTCTATTTCTTTGGCAGGCCCTACAGCCCAAACGGCTGGACGGTTTTTGACATATGAGGTGTCGTTGAATTCATCAGAATTGTGGTAGTGACATAGGCTATATAAATAAATTGTCAAAATGGCGCCCGCAAATGAATAAAAAAGGGGAGGAAGTTTGTTTTTCTGTCTAACCTTAGCAATATGGGTATCAAATGAAAGATCGTGAAAAGAACCTTTCAAAAAAATATATATCATATCACGTTTATATTACTATTTTAACACAAATTGTTAAAAAGCGTACCAATTATATATCGAAACGCCCGAAGTATCATTTTCTAGCAAGAATCTATTCAAGTCAGGAACTCAGGAATTACATTGCCGGTACTTAGTTATATATTACAATAAAACTCGTTTAATAAAACTAAAAAGCCTGAAATAAAATTATTATTATAAAAACAAAAAACCCGACTGCTTAAACGTAATGAACTGAAAAGAGAATAACAAGTATCACAATATCTATATAAAATTCGACTTCCTAATGCACTGTTTTGTAAGCTTACTTTATCCTCACCGCTGCTGCCGAGTGCTATGAATTCGCACCCACACGGGCAAAAAGGGAAATGTCCATTTTTGGCTAACGTGTAATTTTTAGCTGCCCAAGATTACACGTATGGTAAAAAATATCTAATAATTTTTCGTACTATTCATTTACCGAAAGAAGATAGCAAAATCGATATAATAAAAAAATATCGTAACGATAATAAGTCTTGTTATAATCACCAGTATTGCCACGTTATAATTTCAACGTAAAAAAGAGACTCTAAAATTTTTAATAAAATACTAGAAGTGGTATTATTATAAAATTATGTAAATAACCCACAAATGATAAAGCAAATATATTACTCGTATTTTATGTTATTATGCCAGTAATAAGCAAAATAATAATATCGATTAGATAGCATCTATGATTTTTGTTTTTAACTTGCAACACCGAAACCAACTGTCATAACACAAATCGGTTTCCTTGCTTACTAGGTTTGCGAGATTCTGTTTCTTTCGTTGTGATTTTTGTTATTTTATTTACAAACACGCTTGATAATGCTAATTTTTTAGGCAATCTTTTAATTGTGTATGATAATAATGATGATGTGTGACGAGAGTGTGTTAAAACATTTATATAAAAATCTTGTCATCATCAAACTTTTATTTAATTAAATTGTTAATTATTTAAATAAGGTTTTAAATATGGGCACTCATGGCGAAAGTCACTATGGATAGTGGGCATTCCTCTTTGAGTGTCCAACGAATAGTTGCTCCGAGTCTGGGTTTTCTTTGTATAGTCTCTCGCGACACAGAAATTACAACTAGTGCGATAGTTGTCTCTTTAAAACAGAACCAAACAAAAAACAAAAGCTATTGTTTACGCTGTTGAAACACAACACCCGATTACTTGAATGCGATTCTCTATGAAGTGTAGTTCAACCCTAGCTGTTCCAGTTTAAGTAAAATCCCAGTTTTAAACGGATGTCTCGCTATACTGATTCACGCTGTGTACACTACTATGTAAGTCACTTCTTGTTTCTATTTTAATCTAATTGTTTTTTGCTATAGCAATATCATCAATAGGTATATGGTATTTACTTATGAAATTACCGTTTTGTATGAACAAAAACAGAAACGTTGTGTGTAAAAAATATTTATGGCAAATTCGAGTTCAATGATTGATGATAGCTACTTTCACTTTTGTTTGGCTTTAGGCTAGGTATCATATCATAAAATACTAAATCATCATTTGATTAAGGCAAATTGAATCATCGAATCCAGCAAAACACAAAATGACTTCACTGTAAACACAATTTTAAAAAGAAAATCTTTATGAATATTATTAATCTTTATACAGGTTGTCCGGTAATTAATGGATAACCTGGAAATGTCTTATAGTGGAAATGATGGCCGTTCAGAAAAAAAATATGAAAAAAAGTCTATCCTAACTACTACCTGAGATATGTGTTTTTTTTTAATTACCGTGTATAGCTTTCTTGTATACTACGACCATAAATGAATGAAATCCATCGGTTTTTTGTTGTTTTATTATTAAACACTAATTATGCTAATAGACAGATATTCAAAAGTATGCTATGCTAATATAGCTTGCACTTTTTAATATATTTTTTATTTTTACTACTTTTTATTATTTTTTTTTCATTTTTCTGAACGTCCTTCAGTTCTACTATAAGACATTTCAAGGTTATCCATTAATTACCATGATCTCTTTGCGGCCAACTCCCAAATCGATGACTGCGGTTCGCAGCCGCCTACTATTGCCAACTACAGCTACACCATGCCTAATATACGTAGCATGCAACGTAATGTTCGTGCGATATTGCAGTCCTTCGATGTACGGGAAGCCAGTGGACCTGACGGCATCCCAGCTGTGGTCCTTAAGAAATGTGTAGCGAAGTTGTCTCCCACACTTACGCGCCTATACCAGATGTCTTACGCCGCAGGCATTGTGCCTGAGGCTTGGAAGGAGACGAACGTTTAACCGATCCCCAAAAAAGGGGGACCGTTCCGAGCCAGGCAACTATCGATCCATAGCTATCACCTCGGTACTTTCCAAGGCGTTCGAGCGGATTATAAACACCCAAATTGCTAGTCCGCTACCTGGATGATCAATGATCGCCAATACGGCTTTCGGGCTAAACGATCAACGATCAATATTCTAGCGTTCGTCACGCATCTCTGAGGTGAGGCTATGGACAAGCACGGTGAGTCTTTGGCTATCAGCCTTGACATAGCCAAAGCTTTCGATAGAGTCTGGCCCTGGACTTCTTCTTTCCAAGCTTCCGGCCTATGGCTTGCCCCTTCAACTATGCACCTGAGTTGCAAGTTTCCTGCAGAAGCGTCATACCTGAGTCCTTTGCGACGGTTGCACTTCCAAATTCATGCAGGTCAATGCAGAAGTGCCTCAGGGGTCCGTCTTATTTCCTAAGCTCTTTCTTCTGCATATCAATGATATGACGACTCTTGGCAACATACATTATTATTCGGACGACAGTACCGAGCATGGGCGATATCTCGGACATCCTAGGGCCAAACAGGCTGACATTGAGGGGAAAAGGCAGGATCTTGTCGTTGAACTTGACCAAACCTTGGATCGCATCTCTGAATGGGGTGCCAAGAACTTGGTCCATTTCAATGCCATGAAGACCCAAGCATGCGCGTTTTCAACTAAAAAAGTCTCCTTTTCTTTCCCTCCCTTCTCTGAAGAACACTTCACTGGTGATACGTGTCAGCTTCTCTATCTTAGAGATTGATCTTTGCCGCACCTATTATTCGAAAACCTACACCGAGAGCGACATTAAGCATTCGCGAAAACTCCAAGTTCTGAACAAGGTGAGGCGGTTCTTCGCACCTGGGCAGCTGTGCCTACTGTATAAGGCGCAAGTACGCCCTTGCGTGGAGTACTTTTCTCATCTTTAGGATGGCTCCACGCAGTACTTGCTGAATGCTCTCGACAGGTTACAGCGGCCGGCTGTCCGTCACCTCTTTGGCATGTTTCTACAGAATATACCACGGGGAATGTTCTGAAGAGTTATTCCACCTTATCCCGCCCTCTCCGTTCCTATCGAGAATAACACGTGCTGGACCTTAAATGGTTGAGTCGATTAGAGCACGCATCAATAAGTTTGGGTCCTCATATCTCTGCCGAACTACAAAGGCATGGAATTCTCTGCCAAAGCACTTGTTTTCTTCTTCCTTCAATCCTGGGTCCTTTAAGCAGGGCGTGAATAAGCACCATCTTAGGCCGTCAATTGATTTCACGATACAAAAGCACTCTCAGTCAGCACAAACAAAGAGGTAAATCCTATATCAGTCAGCACATTGGCAGTGCCACGTTTTCACTACATCTGCATCGTCATCCATTTACTTAACTTTGATCCTTAATCATCTTTCCATGTACCGTTTGATTCATTTGTGTGTGTAGTATTATCTAATTCGTTCATACGCTTTCAATATTTCCATGTTGTTTCAAGTGTAGTCAGTATATCCTCATAGCGCATATTTGACAACCATTTTGACTGCACGAATGGTGTAGTCAACAGTTAGCCTCACCACTGCCTCTGCACTGAATGTTGTGGGTTCCATACGAGCCAAAAAAATGCACGTTCCACATATAGTGGTTTCGAGGTTGAGTGTACTTTGCGTCCGATTTTCCACGTTTGTAAAAGGGCGCCTGATACAGTAACTACTATATACTATCATGTACGTTTTACGTGAACCTTAACATACTTATGTAGTAACGTAAATCCTGGCGTCGATTCCCGTGTCGAACATTATTTTTTTTTTTATACTCCTAAAGTGGCAAACAAGCTTACGGCCCACCTGATGGTAAATGGTTACCATAGCCTATCGACGCCTTCAATACCAGAGGCATCACTTGCGCGTTGCCGACCTTGTAAAAACCTTTGAACGCCCTTTTTGAAGAACCCCATACTGTAGTCTTGTGGGAAAACCTGGGCAGGTTTTATTGTTATTGGATTTTTGTGCTACTTAAGTAATTTTTAATATCAGGAGTATATGCTGGTAGACGGCAAATGAGTCGCCGCACTTTTACGTGATACCTAAACATTGCTGGGTATGGGATGCCTCTAACTGCACCGTTGAGGATACGCAGTCATCAGTGTACGTAATGTTATGCTTTTATGTTTAACAGGTGATCCCACCGTCTTCTGGCCTGGTCGACTATGCTGTGAGCTTGCGTCCAGACTACCACCGCGCCGTTATCGATACCGTCTCTCATTACGGTTGGAAGAATGTCATCTACATCTACGACTCCCATGATGGTAAGTGAATAAAGGATATAAAATATAGTCTTTCTTTTCCATATCTTACTTTAAATGGTTCAAACGAGTACACTTTGTGATGTCGCAGGTCCGATTTCCTAGTCGTGTAACGGTTATCGTTGAAACTGGTTATGCCAGCTGGGCAGCTGTCAGTAGATGGCAGAGTTTGCGATCCTATACCGGGACTGAAAATTTCACAGTTTTTTGGGAATCCAATAACAGCGTTATGTAATTATATTAGATATACATTATGTCTTTGGGAACATAAATAAACGTAATATTATGTATATAACTAGAAGCCCAGCCTGACGTTTTACAAATAGGAATTTTAAATAAACATCAAATTTGGTTTACCTGACTAATTGTATGACAATTTGGAGATATATTATTAAGTTTATTATAATTTTACAAAACAGCTTGAATAAAAGTATGCGTGCTATATTTCTTAAATAAATTTGAATAAGCCGAAGAGAAGCCGGAGCGGATCGCTAGTATTAAAATAAATGCCTAATGTAATCTTAAATTGCATTTCAGTTTAGATTGGACGTCGATAAACTAGATCGGTACTCTATTTTGTACATATTTTATTACGAGATTTGGTCTTTAGGATGTGATCGAATAAACTCATAACGCCACCATGCGAAGTGGCTATCCGTATTCAATTTTAAGCACAAATTCTGAGTCGCTTAGAAAATTTATTTCCATGTTAATAGCCGTTTATTTAGAGGAAGTAAATGTTGTTACAAAGAATTTTAAAATGTTTCTGCCCATTACAAAATGCGGGTCATCCAATCAAGTCTACTTGATTGAACAATCCGCTACTTTAAAATGCAAACTGCTACCGAAAGTTGTAAATGAGCAATAAATTAATAATTTAATTATCGATAGCAAGTAGCAGCAGGTATTTGTTTATTCAATGTTTTATTTATAAAGATATTTGTGTCCTTATTAATATTCTCGTCTGTGGAAAGTATTAAAACGGGTAAATGTTACGCCTTTATTTCTGAACGAAAGAAGGCGAATTTTTAAAGTGGCCGCGTCCGGAATTTTAATTCAGCGCGAGGGGTAAAATATTTTCAACTCTCTTCTTCGAATAATGAGTGCAGTATTTACAATAATGAGTAGATTTTGTATTCATGACACGAATAGCTAATTTAGTCATACGCTATCTCTTTTACTTTTATGTATAGGTGACGTGCTAATGTTTTACGTAATAGGGGAACATCAAATGGTTTTCTCTTGAACAGTTTTGTGACTTAATCACATTTGTAGACACGGATGGCAGTAATGACGTAAAAAAGTAGTTAACACGTTTATTTAAAAATAGTGTTGTATGAGTTTATTGTTCAAGATATAATAACAAAGTTAGTCTATAAACATTTTTGCGACTGATTATTTTAATTCAGTAGGTACGAAATTGTATTTGAAATGTTTTTTAATGTAATTTCTTGTGTGAAATAAGTATCTTGTGAAGAGTGCAAACTTACAGCAAAATACGGGAAAACTTCACGAAAATTATACTAATATGAGTTATTGTATTAAAACAATAACTGTATTAAAACAATAGCTCGTATTAATATACCTTCCTTGGAATTTCGTCTAGCTACAAAATTCAGCCTCGATGTTAATAAACTATATTTCTATCTTGTCTTTCAGCATATGTTCGCGTTTCTGTATTGCATATAAAATATTTATCATATAAGCATTTCTTAAATCCACTTTTCATCTATAAAATTACCCATCTGACTAAGTCGTTTTACGAGAATAAATAGAAATCAGTACGAATTTGCTTGTAGATACGTGATATGCAAATGAAAATTGGTTAAAAGTATAATACTTTATACAATAGTACACTCTTACGCTTCTTTCTGGCCCCGCATATCACAATATAAACCGTTAATAACAACTACACAGGCGATGCATAAACGACACTTATTACCATTGTACACAACGTGGACAACATTCATGCATTTTGATATAAACCGATGCTAGCCTCATGCAGCAGTGGACAGCATGACTAACTCGCGTATGTAACCCATGCGAGTAGCTTGCGCATGAAGCGTCACTACTTGCGTTGTGTACATGCATCTTTCTACGACGGTGCTGACAAGAATATTATTATTACTTTCGTGTCGTTTCTAAAAGAAAAGCATTCATAGAGTTGATTAAGTAATACTTCAGAAGACGGCCCTTATAACCATTACTTATTATAACATGTAAGAGACGCTTTTTAATTTTATACACCACTAGTTGTGAAATTGGAGCGCGCGACGTGCACTGTAATTCCAGTAAAATAGTTTCCAATATCTTGGTTTTAATATATGAAGTAATGTGGATAAATTATATTACGTAACTAAATAATAGAGGATAACAATTTGTAATGTTTACATCTCGTATAGATACCTCCAGTACCAAAGTAACATGTGATGCTAGTTCAAAACACTAGAGCGCGGGAGCCAGATAATATATTAATGTTCTAAACATAATCAGATATTTTCTTCAGTGGAAGTTGGTGCTTCAACAAACATAAAAAAATAAAGGCGTCATAAAAATATGGCCTATGCTACTAAGTGATCATGCAGGTTTTTATTAGTACTAAGTTAGGAGTTTATTTTTGTTGGTTAGAGAGGAGGTTGGGCGGCTTATTTTTGCGTCATATGTAATAGGCCGTAATAATACCCATTGTGGTCTACCAGGCATAGTTCCAAACTCCGTATCGCTACCGATAAATACTGGGCAGAAATAACCAATAACACGTTGTTTGAGTCGAGAATTAAGCCCGAGACCTCAGTCACAGCATTCCCATGTACTATCAGCGCTATTGAAGCAGCTTTAAGTAAAATATATAAAGATCTGTTTCATTTAGCCTGAGGTCGCGGGTTCGATTCCCGCACAAGTCAAACATTTGTGTGCATGAACATGAATGTTTGTCTTGGTCTGGGTGTTTCTATGTATAATATGTATGTATTTACAAAAAAAAAGTATATATGTATGTTTATCCACTGTCTAGTACCCATAGTACAAGCTCTGCTTAGTTTGGGCTAGATGGTGTTGTGTGTATGTGATAGAATATTATTATTATTATTCTCTTTATTTAAATATTTTCAATATATTTTTCATTTTTAAATATACATATATTTATAAAAATACATTTAAAATATTTAATATATGGTACCCCACCGGCATCGGGAACAGGGTCCAAGCTGCCGGTGGTTAGGATTCCAGAGATAGGAACCTCCTCACAATGCGTGCTGTATCTAAAAGCACTGCCTTCTGCATTATTATTATTATTATTATTTGTATAACAGCCAGGCAAGTCTACCTCCTTGCATTTAGTATTAAAATTTTAATTAACTTCTTCGTACTAGTCTTTGACATAATTTTCCTCAGACTTACAGGTAAGTCCAAAACAAAGAAATTAAATAAATGTCTTTTAATTTTCTAATGCTGGTTAATGAAGCCGTTGCAAACTATTTTTAATTAGTTACACGGATTTCTTATCCCATAATGAAATATCTCCCAATGACACTGAAGTCTGAACATTAAATATATTATATAATGTTAAGTTAAACAGAACTCTGGCATTAAATACTAACACATACATATATACAAGTTGCTCAATTATCACTCCGCTGCTGCTAAACATAACAGGTACACTTAGCAAATCTTAATAATATTTGTTTGTTGCTTATCTTATAAAATCCTTAACAATCAATTTATAACTATAATAATACACGCAGAATATTTATTCTATTATATATTATTATATATTACATTTATATATCATTTGATAATACTCGTAGAAAAACAGAACACGTCATTTTCACTGGAAGTCAGTTGTTAAAATGTGAACTGTTTTTCGATTCACCTAGCCTCCAACAAATATAAGGGATATAAAAATTTATTTCACAAATAAAAAGCATATCAGCAACATGTCAATAGAGTCATATAAACATGGATATAAATGGGATTTTTTGAGACGCCTAGTCACGGATCCGATGCGACGTAAAATTCATTTTATGTCTCAGTCACAGGATCACCTCCGAGAAAGGAGCACTTTGCAAACGGAAAAGCCCATTTGCATATAAAATGTGGTTGCAAAGTACGTAAGTATATAGATAAATGTTTATACGCGTACCAGGCGATATACTCTTAGGATATTTTAATGTGTACTCTAGTTTAAAATTAGTTACGTTACTATTTAAATTTAAAAACCGGGTACTCAAGCTGGGTTTCTTTTCAACAGACGCATGAACGTTGCTAAATAAAACGAATAAAAGTCGTAATAACGAAAGTTCACCTTGCAACGAGCCCTCTACTCACTGCGAAAATAAAAAATGAAAGAGACATTAAAAGCAAGTGCGGATGTCGTAGCAGGAGCCACGAGTCGCGGGCACCGGATGCCTTGCAGATGCTAAAAAGATACGATATAAAAAAACAGATTTTATACTGCACTAAAGTAAGTACAGTACTAAAAAGACTATAATAAAGAAAGGATTAGCTTTATAAGAAGCCGAATAGAATGACAACTGAAAGAAGCGGAAATAAACTAAAGATCGGATTCGCAATGTAAAAGGAACACAGATCGCATCGATATCCAAATAACACCCTCATCACAACATATGTCACATCAATGTCGATCCATTCGCGACACTTATATATGAATAGTACTTTTATACGGCCACACAAATAATTATTAGTGCTGGATATATTATATAGAACAAAATTTATTGATTTGTTTGGCTAGCGTCCCTAATTGACCTAAAAAAATATTTTATGTTGGCGGAAATATCTACTACACTTCCAAATTATCTACGATTTTTAATTACTTAAATTAATTATCTATTAGAAATCAAAAATTAAGTCAGTCTCCTGCAGGCTCCATTACTAACACCACATACTAAAAGATATATTTGTTTAAAACAGAGTATTACCAAAAATATTATTAATTAGATCCTGAAATTAGTAGAATTTCTTAAGCAAGTTTCATTTGAAGACGTAAACGTAATGAGATAGTATTATATATATTGTAATTTAGGAACCACAATCTTTGTTAAATACTTAAAATTCTTATTTTATAAGTAGTTATGTTCTTCTTTAGTGCTTTTTGTGAATATTTATAGTGTTTTATAGTGGAATATTTCTTTAAGATAGCTTTGGTAATCTAAATGATGCATCGAACATGGAGAAACTCAAACTTGGCGTTGTGTGGAGACCGTTCTCACAGTTTTAATAATAGCCGTGTAACCTATGTGGCTCCTGCACTATCTGTGCAATCATTAAGTGGTGTGTCTGGTCTATAGATACTGTCTGAATGTGATGACAACGCCTGCAATGTATTCTCCCAAAAACAATAATATTATTTGTCTGTGAGCTATTACTTATTATTAGAAATCTAACCTATCCCAATATTCACACTAAAAGCACACCTATCCCTCGCCTGCTCCATACCTTTATCGATTACTAATAATAAATACATATACACATAGACTCACGTCTGTCTTCACCTACTACAGACAGAGAAAGCGGATCTGGGTTATCTCTTTTATTACATTCACTTTTATTACATTTAGGCTCGTTGGTATAAAATACTTTTAACCTGGCTTTAAACCAGATTGTCTCCGGCGTGGTCAGAGGAAATTCACCAAGGTCATTCTCTCATAGTGTACTATTCGATTTCGATGTAATTAATATAAAATAACAGATATATATACCTTCCTTGATTTATATAAACAAGGATAAAGCAGGTCTTATATTTGCGACTTCAATTAACTTTGGTTCTTCTGTTGGGTTTCACATTCCCAAACCATTTTAGTGTATATTTCTTATTATTTATGTACCTATACAATATCTTGTTTTACGCCACATCTCACACATTCGTTTCACACTCTGCCTCGTTCTACCCTTTAAGGATCAATAAGAACAATTTAAACTAATATTAAAAGTAGTAGTGTTTGCAAATGTTACGCTTTCTTCTATTTTCTTAATTTTTTTTATATATTATACTTTACAGTATAACAGTATTAGTAAATATGTAAAGTATAATGTTCAAATACAATAAAATTACATCGAAGACAACCCATAATAAGAGAGCAAAGCTAATAAAACCGGCTGTAACAAATATGACGAAACGCATTATCGAAGTAAAACCTACCGGTTCAATACTTCCTTCTGATGTCTGTGGGTTCAATAATAAGTCAACTCACGGCATAAATATTAACTTCCGTAAAAGCTCGCTAAGTACACCAAGTAACGTAGAGCCAAGTCCGAATTTACTTCACTATCTAAAGATTAATTTTACCTCTATTTCGTGTAAATTATAGTTGTAATATAAATGTTCAATATTTTATATAAATGATTGAATTAAAAGCAAATCAAAATGTGTATTTGTTCATCTCCTGTACAAATAAACATTTCGGTTTACTAATAAAAGTCTTCGTGAATATATCACAATACGACGTACAATGGCAGAATACGAGATACGTCATTCGATATCAGTTATTTGGCACGCAATACAAAAATACTCCATACGGTCCGACTAAATACTGTGAAACTGAGAAGTCTGTCTGAAATAAACTTGCAAAGCCAGTCTATGAAAAATTGTAATCTAAAATACCTACTCCTGCTCGAGAAGTAGTTTAGTTTATAAAACTTTTTCAGTTTTTCTGAAGTGTCATTGAGCCAAGCTGGCACATGAAAGACGTCAACAGAGGGGTCTCAGTGTAAAATATTTCGAATAAGCGTCGAATATTTTCACGAAAGTTCCGAAGTTACGTATAATATAAATAAATTGCTAGCGTATTGGAGTGGTGGGCGCGTCAGCAATGTTTACATCTCATGTCTGTTATATATTATTTACTTTGGAAGTCAACAGCTAAATGTAAGTCTTCAAAAGAAATTACTTTTTGAGTTTTATTATAATACTATTGCAAATGCAGAGCGATCGTTTACTGACATCATTATCGGCGTCGATTACGGTGCTACGGTGAATATCAATCGCTGGCTCTTTTAAATTTCTGTCTATTGACGGTTGATAATTTGGCGCATGTATTTCCCGCTTCACTCTAACTATACGTAAACGTGTAAATCTATACGTAAACGTGTTAATTAACTACGTGCATCAGAAATTAATTATTCATTTTGTTCTCGAATATTATAATTAAAAGAAATCATATTTACGCGAATGCAAAATAGGCCGCGACTCAACTCACAACGATACCCCCCTCAAACGGCAATAACGCCATCTCCCTGCTGGCTCAATGCCTCTTTGCCTATTTATCGTGTGCCCTACCCTCAGTAATGGTAGTTACTTCGGATCTATTCTTATTTTTTACGTCTGCTTACCAAGTATTTTATAGCTGAATACACAAAATAATAGGTACATAAACTGCCTTCATACCTATCTTTTCTAAATTGTTACTGTATAGATAATTTCTAGTATTACGTACATAAACAAAACAGAACGAAAGCTTCTAAATCAAGAACGAGGTGTTTAACATTCAGATTTGTATAATCGACACGTACTCAATAATCCTTCGCCGACATGAGTGAGTGAATTAAGAGACTTTATGACAGCAATAGATTACGGAACGTCGCGGTCTGTTATTGAAACTCCCTAATCGTCAACTCGATACAAGCAACAATAGGGACGTGATCCCAATGTATTGTCGCTACAGAATAGGAAGGATTTACCAAAACCCTGAATAAAACAAGCTAGCATCTCGACTCAGCCGAGTAAATGCCTTTGTAATCACATTGCACGAGCGCTTGCGGGTCAAATGCAAAGAAACTTTAGAGCCTCTGTTTAGTAATAGCTCTGTAGGACTTCATTATTATTCGTTTAACAGTAGTTTATCGCTTTGTGCCTTTATCGTTATGAATATCCTGCTAATTAACAAACTTCTTAGTATCTCTTCTTTCCATGGACATGTTTAGCATATTTAATTTTCCCTTTGAGCCATCTCTGATGAAGTTCAGTTTGTAGCGACTGAATCGTAGATATATAATACTACTTAGTATGTGCAGTAAAGTATTCTAGCAAGGCGTTATCATAGAACAAATGAAACATCAGTCAATAAATCAACATCCAAGCGTTTTATACTAGAATAAATAATGTGAAGTTCATTTGCAAATGATATTTCAACGGTCCACAGCTATCAATTTGCAATAACAGAGCGCCGAATAAAATTTTATGCATAGATATTTTAGAATAGCTACCAGGTTCAATGTGGATTCTAGATAGGAATGTCCTATCGACTTCCAATTTATTCAGCGAGTTTAATGTATAAAACCCACGGATTTTCCGCTCCTAACCGCGTACCGGTCCGATATCTTGCTGAAGCTATAATGAATTTTATTGCTCTTGCATTATAATTTCTAGTTAGTTATCGCACAATTAAATTTCATATGGGAGCCCAAAACTATCCCGGACGTAAAATGAATGTTGACTTTTAAGTTATGTTCAAATTAAATTATGTCAGGCTTGCTGTAGCCGGGTTTTATCAAACCGCTTCCGAAAATTTGTAATTACGTGAGAACTCAAAAATAACAACTGAAAGTGAATTGTGAATTATATACGTATTTTCTGCAAACTTACCTTTATATTAGATACGACATTTTAAATATATTTTATATAACCTTCTTAAGTAAAAGAAAATAAACAGTGTTTTCATATATAAATAATGGCATTTCAAATTAGGAACCTTCGTAGATACACTGCTCCTGATTTTCTTACGATGTCATGAGATAAGAAGCTTTCCCTTTGATACTTTGAACCCCGATAGCGGATTCACATAAATGGTTAGGATTTTACCGTATTTTCTCTTTTGAAGATAATGTGGTCTTTCTGTAACTACTGCGATTAGGAAAATTACTTTCCTATGTGGATATAAAAAATTAAACTAGGCTAACAAAAACTACATTATGTAAGTTTCATTTTTGTATTACTATAGGTACAATAACTGCCTGTGGCTCGCGACCTTGTTTTAATTTTTATTTTATGATGGGTCATTTCGTTGTGCTTTTAGATACGCGTACATGTCTGAATAACGAATATCCTAACTTTATTATTTACTAGCTTTTGCCTCCATACTCGGTCGCGTTCTGTACGGTGACCTTTGTTCCTCTCTGTAAACCTGACATCGTGTATGTGATATTTCATGCCTATCGGTCGAGTAGTAAAGGTGTGAAATCGTCACAGACACACAAACAAACAAACTCGAATTAGCATTTATAATATTAGTTATGATATAATTAATAGGAGACGACGATTAAAACTCTTGAATGGCAGTGTTGGATAGTTTATGTATTTTTATTAATCATAATAGTATATATACCTACTAGGATGGCCCACGGCTTCGCCCGCGTATTTTCTACTAGCGCGCGTTCTTTATTTACGAAAATGCATGCCGGTAGAAAAGGTCTTAATCTAAATCATGTTGTCACTTGTTACATAAATAGATCCTCTATTTATGTAACAAGTTTCATCGCATTCGCTCAGCAATTTACACGTCATTCTAATCATCTTGACAAACTTTCGCATTTTCGTATTCGTACAATAAAATAACTGTCACAATTATTCGTATTATATATTTTAAATCAGAAGATCATGGAATCAGAATAACCTTGTTCATTTGATTTGATTTGCAATTCAGGGAAGTTCAAAAGCTTTAATAGTAAGGAATAGTGGCGTTTGAACTTACAACTTTATTTCATTTAATAAGTACGGTTATCTTTACTAGGAAGGACCAGACTGTATCAAACGCGCAACGTTACGGCTACGGTCTAGACTAGTTTTATAACTACGTTTCGCCTTCCGCCAGGACCCTAAAAATGACCCTAAAAATAAGAAGCAAAATATATTTTTCAGGTAGGCTCGCTCATAACAGATACTTGTATAATTTTTTTCGAGATAAAATTCCAATCCAAATATTTGCCGTCAAATTCAAAACCCTTTGTTGAATATATCCATAAAAACGGGTTCGTGTCCTTTAGACAGTTTATATGAACCTATGTGTGTGTAAAGAGTACACGACAATAAAAATTAAAATAATATCGGCGTTTAATTAATAATATTATTATGGTAAGGACTAAAGCGATGTGGTTTAATCCTTTCATTACGTTATACGGAGCTGTAATTCGAATTTACATAAATAAGTACGTATGTAAGCCAAGAACAACTGGCTACACAAATAGAAGTTGGTTGAGTATTGAAGATATTATGTTAATCGCCAATAGGTATTATGTTGTAGTAGTTTTAATGATAAATAATAGCTTTTTAATAAAAACCTATAAACCAACTTCAAAAACACTAAGAAGAAAGAAGTAATCTTTACTAAGCTGCGTATGGAATTTTGACAATTATTCCACTAAGCGGATTTATTAGGTTAAAACTTTTGAGGCAGTAAATGTTTTAGTTCGACATTTAGAAAAGGTATAATGCGTATGCTTATAAATAAATCAGTACTTTTTAACCACTGCAGCTATTTTATTAATGCCTATGTAGTGGGCAAATTTACATATATACAAAAATGTACACCCGAAGTTATATTAATTATATTTTGGTCATACAAATAATTTTTCCGTATGCAAATAATTGGAACCCATAAGAGCTCTGTCCCATTAGTGCCTTGCGTTGCGTTGCGTCGTCGCAGCGTCAACGTTGCGTCGTCGCAACGTCGACGCTGCGTCGTTTTCCATATATTTTTTGTGATAAGCTACATTAATGCGTTGCGTCATCGCACGCGATGTTTCAACGGTTCGACGGACGAGAGACGTAGCGAGGGAGGGTGATGCGCTGCGTTGTCGGCGCTCCGGTGCGACGACGAACAGTGTTCCACTGCTAAAAACTGACCATCACTATTTTTTAATGCAATCAAGGGAGATAGATATCCACATTTTTTTATTGTTTCTACGCTTATTTCGGCGGTGATGCAATAAAAGCAACAATAGAACACGTTTGTTCCGATCCATTGTGGAGACTGATTGAGGTAATCTACGGACAGCGGACGTGCGTCGTCTTCTTGCGCTGCGATGTCGTGGGTCGTCGCAACGTAGGTGTGGCATACAATGCGTTGATCAGCTGCGACGACGCAACGCAACGTACTAATGAGGCATCACCGTAAGAATTGACGCACCGGCAGCGACGAGACACACCATCAGTGACCAGATGTCCACTGCGGCATATTTTTGAGTTATAAATTCCAAAAATAAGAATCGAATAAAATATGTTTGACATACTTATTTCTTTATTGAGGTAATTATAACAATCAATAATAAATTACAAACAATAATCCTAACATAGTTACACAGCATAACAATTATGTTTTTAAGTTATAAAAAAGACAGAAGTCTAAAAGGCGGTGATACATCATAAATACCTGCAATTGTTTTAGTACCCTTTCGCATCTAACTTTGGGTACCAATTCAAGCAATTTTCGTTTTTAATATACGTCACTCAAAAGGGGCATAACACTTTTTTAGAAGTTAATATTTTGAACACTTTATGCTGAAGCTCTAAATTTATTACCTGGGTTATAACTTATAACTGAATGTATAATTAAATAATTATTTGAATATGGGATTTATCTTGCTTAAATAGATTATGAGTTATTAAGTTTTCAGTAAGCGACCATGATAACCATTCAATAAAGACTCATCCTAACTATAACATTTCTTATCTTTAAAGACAGCCCACGCAGCAAATTTTATTAATCTCTGGTTCCTCACGCAGATTTTGATTAGTTGAAATCAAAATTCATTTTAATATAGTTTCGCTTTTCAATAAATACTTATAACTCTTGCACTAGGTATTCCTGTATTGCGCGGCATTGCACAAACATTCAAACAAAAGACACAAATAACACCCAGACTCACAACAACTATTTGTAAAACAGACCCACAAATTTTTGATACACTGATGATGTTCTGGTTTATGCTATTGCTATTTTTGCCTAGTCGAATATGTTTCGAAAAGGCAAAAATCTATCTATTTAATGTGTGAATGTATATCTAGGATGTACTCTTCATACAGTGACTGACCAACATTTTATTGCCTGCAATATAAACCACATAATTTTAACAAAGCTTGTATCTAAAATTCATACTATGGGTATCCTCCATTTCATGTAATTCGCCATTTCTACCAGATGTACATGTAAACTTTACAAAACTACCCGCTAGTGGTAGTTTTTTAAGAAGCAAATAGCTCCAATATATATTTAAATATTTATTACAATGCGTAGGCCCACATAAAAAATACAATATTGACTTTTACTAAATTATACGCACAATCCATTTTAATAAACTCGAGTTATAGTTCAAATTAATTTCGTCTTCAGATATTTTGCTATTGTATCGTTGTCATTAAAAAAGCTGTGTTAAATTTTTACAACAAACTTTTCAACTTTGGAGTCACATCAGCACACTGGCCGCCAATAGGTTTCTGTCTGTGGTGTAATTATGTCTGGCATTTCAAGACTTGACAGAGTTTAAAGCGTGAAAGTCATAAAGCTACCTGATCAATTTAGTTAAATGTCAATACTGTCAGTTAGAAACAGTGAAGGGAATTCATTACGTGATAAGCTTAAGTGTTCAAGTGACAAATATTCTCGACGCGCCAATATCTAAAGACATTGCTTATACGAGCGTAAACAAATATATTAAGACTTTACGAAGTAGAACCAGAACTATTGATTAGAAAATATAATATTTAGATCATTGTGCTATAAAGTTAAGGCTGGGCCAAAAAAAGCAAAGGAAATAAATATCTAAAAGACGTGTCAATGCATTGTTTAATAAACTTGCAACTGACTATGTTCTTTCATAAATAAAAGAGAAACAAGTTATAATCGTTCTATCATAATTTTAGAGTCAAGTTAAAAGACTTAATAACTTGCAATAGTGACGAAAATCAGGTACGGCACTTCGAATCTCTTTTTGCTGGTCAAAAACCCGGTAGCAGCAATATTCTAACTTGATCTAATCACGAGTGCACTCTGTTTCACACTGTCACTCTTTTAAATTACTTTAATTTAATACATTTTATATTACACAGTATTTTGTCACATGAGTATTTAATAATAATAATTTTTTTTTTTTTTTTATTTTCTCATCACAAATGTTTGCACAGTAATATGGCTTAGTCTAACATAAGTATAAAAGACATTTGTGAGAGACTGGTGCCCGAAATAGGTATAGGAATACCTGTGTTACGGGTCACCAGGCCCCCAAGACTTAATAGTAGACATAAACTTAATAAATCCATTCGAAGCGTTCAAAGTCCGCCAATGGAATGACATATTTGATAGTCGATATGAAATTCTCAGTCCACTTAGTGGCGGTACACAAAAACCTGGCTTATCTAGCAAAAATGCTTGATCCAGAATTTTCAGATATTTCTACGAAATATTCACGGCGGGCAAGATTTCCAGGTATTTGACGACATGGATTTCAGCAGGTCAGCCTATGCGAAATTCGCTGCCTGCAATTACTTAACTTAACTTATGCCCATCCATAACCGCACATCAACATGCTTGTTTACCATAAAGAAATATATTAAATAAAAACAAAGAAAATATAATACATTCTATATTATTAAATCTTTAAAATGTAAAATGTAAATAGTCCCCAGAATCTTTAAAATGGAGCGAGTATTACGTAAACACGTACTTTTCCTGAGTATGTCTTTTGAATGAATCTAAGATCGAGCTCGGTTGTGACACAACATCTTTCAAGGATGACGTTGTATATAGTAGTAGCTTGCAACCTATTGGATGTAATTACTCACGTTCCTCTTGCAAACCTTCATTGCACTCGTGCCACGCGAATTCAAATTCGAATACAAAACAAATGTGAAAGTATGCCAGACCTCTTTTTTATGATATATAAGTTTGCTTCCGAACTTTTCTCACCTAATGTTTAATGATGATATGGTTGACCCTGAAATTTGTAGACAAAGAAGCAATTCATCCGCAAATTGAAGAGACCTAGATAATATTTTCTAACACAGGCCAGAAGTTCAAATCCGGTCATCCGAGATAGAATGATGATTTTCTGCACACTCTCTAAAATATTCATTAAGAAAGTAATACTAATTGAGATCAACTGACTGGTACTCTGCGACAATGTTTTGTAGTCTTGCGCCAACAAATAAGATATCGCTGATGAGTCTCTTGGCTTTCCTTTCAATTGACATACCCATCACCCGCTGATACTTTGCGGCAACATCACATAGGACATAAACTATTCATTGCAGAATTGGACGTAGTGCAAGTAGTTGCTCTATTTATACTATATATTTATGCCCGGGCGTGAAGTACTGCCGCACCCTACTGAGAATAAACTTGTCTTATTGTCAATGAGATCCGTCAGATCTAAGCAGTAGTGACGAAGAGTCCTCTTCGTCACAGTGTCATAATCGACCAAATTTTTCAGGGACCAGAGTACGTTGCTATATACATTGCTAATTATTTGCAGTGTAATAAAACGAGTATGCCTGATTCGGCATATGGGATATAATCGAGCCTTACATTGAGGCTTTCTTCAGGATTAGAAGCCCGATTAAATGCTTATCTGATATATCCTTAGCAATGCAGTTTCAAGTATCAATTACTTGTTGGTAATATTCGGTAAAATTTGTTTTGCGCGTATCCACAGTTGGCTCCAAATCAGGACTGAATTTTGTTCGATTAGGTCACATCTAACTGCCCCTCTGAGGCATTGCTAATTTTCCAATTCTGTTTAATTATTAGTATAAGAACAAACAGATTAGACTAATCTAAAGATAAAACGTATTATTAATTGGAAAAAAATTAGGAATTCTAAAAATCTAATATCAAAAGTTAAAACTCTAAGTACTCTTATACGTGCAGTACATCGTTTGAGTGATATTCACTCAAAAGATGTACTACACATATAAGCCTTTGTATGTGATGTCTCATGATTGCTCTCAAAGCAAATAACTTCATTATACAGAAGGCAGGCTGCACACTTAATAGTTTTCACATATTGCGATACTTAATGGGTCTATGAAAGCATACCTCTACATTATTAAGATGCCATAAGAGAACGTTAGCATTGTCTTCTGAAATATCTAGTATACTGTAATAAGTATGACTAATGCTTGATTTGATATCGCTTTTAAAATAATATGTTAACAGTTTTATCCTAAATTCACAAACACTGTGTGTAATGTTGTATAACATATACTATAGCAATTCGTACATTTTTCCCTTTGAATAAACTGACAAGCATCCAAAAAATCTTTTTGTTGTTTTTACAAGTTCGGAATCGAGAAGGTCGACCACTGCTTGGAGGGCCTAAACAATATCGTGTTATACTAATACAATAAAATAACCACAAACCCTATAATATTGGGAAACGTCTTTTCAATACATACTATGTTTGTGCGTGTACGTATTATTTTGTTTCTCGTGAATGTTCATAATATTCGTGTAAGGAATAGTTTGGTATGTTAGATAGATACGTATAACGTAAATACGTTTTGTGTTTCAACTCATTCAATATTGGTACTTCACTATGATACTCAATAATATTATATTATACAGTAATATGGTGAAATATCAAACATGGCGCAGGAAGCGGTGAAACAATAAGATTTTATCGAACACTTAACGTTGTTGGAGAAACAAGATCATATTATATTGTCCTTCCATTTGCCTGGAAAACATTGCACAAAACAAATAAATTTAAAAGAACACAATTCAGTTATGTTCCGACTTGGTTAAGATTATTGGCGTTGAGTAAGTTTTACTAAAGTTTAAGATCGACAGTGAGGCGTTTCGCCCTAAGTCACGAACCGTGAGCAATTGACTTCTTGGCCAGCGCCAGAGCCCCCATTCATCTCGCACAATATAAGAAAAGACGTAATCATGTCTACAGAGGAATCACGTCGAACGAGCGACAACGCCGGAATTCCGTCTGCCCCGACATCCCTCGCAGTGCTCGGCGTAGATAATTTTCTTTACAAAAAGAAACGGATTCCTTGCTTAAGGTTTTCTAAAATTAGGGACGGAGCAATTTATCACTTTTGCCGATTTGTCGTGTTATTGAAACTATTGGAAGCTTTCAATCCGAACTCAACAAATCAACCATAATAAAAGCCTTTTTTGAATATATTGTTGCCGTATGTGATTTATAATAAATGGTACAAATTATTACAATTCCTGATAGAGATCATACTACTATTAGCTACTAGCAAAAGCCACAATTGAATAACTAATGTAGGCCAAATAATTTTATTTTTGGGGATTAACATGATAGACCCGCATTCGCTTGTTTAAATTAATGTTTAAGCTTAGTTACAAACATAGAATATGTGAAAGTAGTTAAGAAGGACACAAACGACTATAAGTAAGTTTTAATACATAATTGCAAAGACTTTCTTAACTATGAATTTGGGCGTGCGTCGCGTTGGTCTAGCCCACAAAGTATCTAGTGCTAATGAGAATAGATCGTTCATTCAAGTACCAAATTATGAAGTTTTACGCGCTTACAAAACGCTAATGAAAACGGCTTTTAATATAAAATGATGAAAGTATGCATATGGCATTTATTGAGTCACATTTAAATTTTAGAAGCTAAGTTAGTTATTCACTTAAACATGAAAGGGATACCTTCATATGTACTTAAAAGTTAATTAACTGTTTGTAGCAATCGGTTGAGCTAAGCAGCGATTCATAAAGTATACATATTATAATAAAATAAGGCATTCATGAATGCATTTACATTCAGTACACAGTAAATAAGTGTTAAGTTCCATACTTTTATAGAATCAAAGATTATAATATATTGCATACACTCTTATGACATCTGAATCGATTTGTACCATGCTTGATAGATCAATACAAATTTTATGTAGCCTCTTTGGTATAATGTTTATATTCCGTTAATAATAATATAATATTCTATCACATACACACAACACCATCTAACCTAAACTAAGCAGAGCTTGTACTAGGGGTACTAGACAATGGATAAACATACATTATATATTTTTTTAAATACATACATATATATTGGATTTCGCAGAATACCAGTGTTGCGATTTAACAATCGCAACGTACGCTGAGCGATGTCCAAATTTTGGCACTGACGAGACACACACTTTTACATTATTTCTCAAATTTATGTTAAACTTAAATAATTTAATACTTTATTATTGTTTGTATCGCTGCACACTGACAAATTGACAATACTAGCCTTGACCTGAATAGAGGCAGTTTCCGATTAGTTAAGCGGAAGGTGTGGTGTTGCCAGGGGGCAGAAATTTTATTTATAGTGTTGGTATATGTTTTTTCTAGTTTTATTATTGTTCTGTTTTTATTTTTATTTTGTATACTTTTGTTTTCTTTTCTTTAATTTTTTGCATTTCTTCGTGTTTCGCGTGTGCACTTGTGTGCCAAAAAAATTTTTTTCTTTCTATATTATAAATAAAAACACCTAGACTAAGACAAACATCCATGTTGAACACGCAACCTCAGGCATGGCAGCCGGTTATATTGACCACTACGCCATCGAGGCCGACAAGTTACGTTATTCGTCTTCTAAACAAACGACAAGTGAGACATCACATGTCATTTGTTTAGAACCCGAAACTGATCAGTAGCACAGTACTTACATTAATAGATCAGTCAGTAGCGTATTGATAAAGCACAACTTAAAATACATTGTTGATGCATAGATGTTAGTAAAGATTTGATATAACAAGATTCTTCTAAACACATTAGTAGAGCTCATTACAGTACATAGTCTGAAAATCGATTGAACATATCCGTAACTCCATCGCTTCAGAAAGTTAGTCTTGATACTGGATAGATAAGCTGGAGTCGTTACTAAGCTGGACTTTTAAAGATAAAGAAAAACTTTTCGATTCGAATTCGGCAGATGCTACAAAAAGACGTTTGAGAAGTTAGTGTAGTTCGCGATGAACGCGGATGCCCGGTCCACGTTGACTCCAAACAACAAAACTTTACATAGCTCTCAATGATCAGGTTCTCAAATAAAGTGCAGTTTGTTTACACAGTTTTGTTTAGCTTTCTTTTTCCTTCGGGTTAAGGCACTGGCTGATAAATGAAGGAGCTTGTAATTTTGCAACGCGTCTAGTTTGGAGTGTAATGCACATATAGTGTAGAAACACAATATAATACTATTTATAATATTTCGATAATAACATGCGAATAAATACTGTTGGTATCGGTATCGGTTAATATTATCATAGTTATATTAATATTATATACATACATATATTAAGATGTATTAATGAAAATTAATAGTCATTTGCTGGTATTTTTTTCTTTTGATGTATTTTTGCTAGAAAATATAATATATAATATTTTTAAAAGCACCACGAAGAGAAAAGCTTTCAAAGAGTATTTAAGCTCAAAATAAACCTATCCAATTTCTCACAAACTACGCAATATACTTTATTAACGAGTTTTAAAGAAATAAGGATACCATTTTTCAGCATTTTCAATAAATAGTTATGAGTATGAAGATACGCACTTTTTATGAGTCTGAAATTAAATAGCCTACAAAATTGTTAGATACATGTAAGTAAATCAAATCTACATAGGCTTACATGCATTGGATATTTTTTTTATTTTCCCCTGGCCTTTGAATCTTTGTTAAAAGAACATTATTACCTTTCCAATTAAATCCATACATAACCACAGTATCAATATTCTGCAAGTAAAATGACAAGCACACAAGGCAAAATAATAAAAGTACTTAACAATTTTACAAATTGGTGACCAAGCTTTTAAATATGTCATTGTATTATTATTAATATGTATTAGTATTTTAGACGCATAGTATTATTCACAAATAAAAATACACTGGATTAGTGGGTTGGTTGACGTCGAACTTAAGATGCTGAACTCTTAGGTCCGGAAACTTTGAGAAAATTGCAACCGCAGTATCGCCTCTTTCGAATTTGTCTATTCGAAATACTGCGCGTCTTACATTCTTGTTACCTAATATGGGTCTTTTTAGGAAACTCATTATTTAATTGATTTCAGTGGCGGGTTTAATTTCTAAATTAATATATTTAGTAACAAATTTCAAACCTATATTCAATTTAAAAAATATTGCTACTGAAGAACTCACTTCAAAAGACATATTACAAAAAAAAAAAAATTTTACCTTCCGCAATTAATATTTTTGTGACCGGCATCATAAATATAAATGTAATGTATACATGATTATGACATGTTTTACAAAGTAATACATAAACGTTATGTATAATGCTTATATTTGACACTAGCTGTGCCCGCGGTTTCACCCGCATTTAGAATTACTGTGCCGCCCCCGTGAGTTGTAGCATGATGTTATATAGCCTATAACCATCCTCGATAAATGAGCTATCCGACACTAAAAGAAGTTTTCAATTAGGACCAGTAGTTCCTGAGATTAGCGCGTTAAACCAAACAAACAAACAAACTCTTCAGCTCTATAATATTACTATAAATTATGATCTCAATTATTGCACACTCAGCAAAATAAGGCGATACACACCACCAAACCTCGATTGTCTCTTTATTTCAAAATTATAACAAATGTTAGTTTTTCATGGCACATTCTACTAATAAAAAGATAGTTGATTTACAGAAAGAGTAATCATGAGACTTTTTAATTGACAAAATACATTCACAAATTTGTAAAATATTTAGCTGCAATATTGCTGACTATACAATGTGTGTGTTAATTATGCCAACAGTTATTAATAATTTTTCGTACATAGAACATTTTTGTACATAGGTATTTAAAAAGGGCCAACTTGTTTCTTTATTGTTTAAATGTATATCTAAAAAAATTTACATACTTCATAATTTTATTCGGCAGCGTAGTAGCATTGTTTCATAAGCAATCGAAATACCGCCAATTTCAGGAAATATCTCAATGGGTTTAAGACAAGTATAATTATAGTCTTGGAAGAATTATTTGCGGTGTTGTGGCTAGAAACATGCAGTCTAAAAAACAAATTGCCTAAATAGCATTTTATTTATAAAGAGCGTAAATCAGTAAAACCTAATCATTGCCCTAGTTGATAGACTATTATGTCTGCTTATTGATATCAACATGCAAAAATATTACTATATGAATTATTAATTTTGATAAACATTACGTACAGATATTTCAAATCAGCTAGGAAACTCGCTGTATCGGCGCCTTTCCAAATCCGCGTTCTCATGTTCAAATTACTTTTTATATTAGATACTAAGATTTGCCGTAAAAATTATGTTTGATACAAGACCCAATATACTAATCCTAACTAATATTATAAATGTGAATGTGAGTTTGTTTGTTTGTTACGCTTTCACGCCTTATCTACTCGATCGACCATCATGAAATTTCGCAGACAAGTTGTCAGGTGAACAGAAAAATTCATAGGGTTTCATCCAGAAAAAGTACGGTTACTAACTTTTTTTTATGTGGGTGATTGCTTTGACGCATACTGAGAGACAGAGAGGTTATGTCGGACTTACCGAGGGCAGGATATCCCGGTAATACCGACTTCACCTACCACGGTGTTCCTCAACTGGTTATGTCGACGGGGCCGCGCGAATCCGGCGCCGCCGCGCCGAGGTTTCACTCCGCTGTGTGAAACGACGAGACACTACACAAAACTACACTACCCATTTTCAAAATTGCCGAAGACAACACAATACAAATCACGACCGGGAGCTGATCGGGTGGTGGACAGGGCCACGAAGCCCACCACCCCCAGGTTAAACCTTATTGTAGTTGGTCGTCCCGCGCCCTCCGGCGCCCGGTTCTGCGGCTGGCGAGAGGGTTCAAGCGGACGAAGCGTATATTCAACGAGAATAACGTAATTCTTTCACTAATATCCGTAATGACAGCGCTTTATTATTTAAAATCAATTACAATAGTAATTATTTACTATAATATAGATTCCATTAATTACCTATAAGAATCATCTCCGTATTAATGGCACGTTGAGGTTTCAATTATGTGATAATTATTTATTTAGTCAAAAGTAATAGCCACGTTTACACATAGTTTGTTGTTACTCATGCTACAGTACATTTAAAGAATTTGTATCTGATATTAGTATTAGCTGCTGACCTAGGCTTGCAACCAGCTATTCAGCCAATAATGCCTCCACCCCGAAGTCTGATGACATTCAATGTAATAATACAAGTAACTGAAGTGTCAACAGAACGACAATTTATTGCAATGTAATTAATACTAGCAGTCGCCTACTGATCAAAATTCAACCACAAAAGATTTAAATTTTAAGTTTGGTTGTTATTTAGATTTTATTGTCTATAACTATACCCTTATAATCACATTTCATTTAGTCACCTACTCCACATATATATGTAACCATAGTTACGAAGAATTCTACGACATCATCCGAACATTGCCGATATAATACAAACGTGATTCGACTGCTCGTGTCAAATTCATGGTAGTGTGCGTGTAGTATTTTTTCATTATTTTAATGTATTTCTAACACATATTAAAAAAAAATTAAGGTTCGTTATAAAGTTTAACTGTGCCAAATTTCGTACTCCCCCGTTTCGAGATAAATTTTCAAGATGTTGAATAGAAAACGAGCTTTATGACGCGATATGGAATTGCAATGAGGCAGGCCTTCAGCGGCGAGTTAGCGAGTCTCTACAAATCCTACGATAACGCCTTCATTACCCACACGTCAACCCTCTTCTCGCCGCGTCTTCGTCACCACTTCAATCTTTTCGCGGATATTACCCTTAAATTATGACAAAAGTGCCAGTTCGGGAGCTGCATAATGAATCCCGGCTAGTGATGAATGGTGTGTTTCATCTTCCATTGACATTTTAATCAAAATATTAGTCTAGATGTCGGAACCCAGCTATTTTTGTTTCGCTGTGCTCATCATTTTTAAATAGACTCAAGATATTAGATACTATCCTACATCGCAATAATTTATATTCATGAAGTTTTTAGAGCTCGGTTTTAAAAAGCAGTGATTAGATATTCCGTTATCAAGTTTCCAATAGTAGTTGACTTACATGACGGCACAGTATAAGCGCCGACTGTTTTCTTTCATTTTAGATCAGAATGGAAACTAAACTATCAACACTTTACAAAATAGAACACTGTTCCATTTAAACATAAACCGATATAGGTACGTATAAACCTGCATATGATTTATATGGATCATGTAATATTATACATAGCTATTATGCGCTAATATTTAGGATTATAAAGTATTATTTTAAATTTGAATATATCTATGTATACTTAGGCCTAACATACATAATATATTTAAAATGATAAGCTAAACAATAATTTTTGGGTTATTCGTGGCTGCCAATGCCCTGAATGATTGTCGTATATCTTTCTCATTGTTTTTTGGACAATTTAAGCGGGACGTGGGAAAGTATCTTGATAGGTCTTCAAGTGTGCAAAGTGCGCATTAACTTATCATTTTGGCATTATCACCAATCTGCATAAGGCCATCACTATTGGTCTTACTGACAGGTTATAATTGAGCAAGGACGAGTAAATTTTCAAGACATTACTATGGGTTTCAAGTTTGCTACAACATAAAAAAACAGCCAATATAACCTGCGATACAAGGATATATGAAAATATAATATCAGTAAATGAACAATTCAATAAAATCTTTAATAGATATGAGGATACAATCGATATGCTGAGTGTGACTCACACTGAAAGAGATCACGACTCTTGTCTAAAGCGGTACCTAAAAGAGCCTTACGTTAATGCTTATTATTGCATATTAGTTGTCATTGATGTATATTTAGCTGTCTTTAATAGAATTGAATGTTTACATAACATCAAATTACGTATGTCTGGTTTTAGAATGTTAGACAGATATGGAATAACCTAGATTTTCCAGATATTATCTTTTTATGTAATAGAATTCTAGTATATTGTCGCCAAATAAGCAAAAATCCTAGCTGCTATTTGAAAACTACGCATAGAATAGCACTTTGACAGATACGCGCATCGAACCTGCTACATCAAGTCTACCGAAAGCGTTAGCGCAATTTTATAACATGTAGCTAACAAAGCAGTATAATTTAATAACAAATTAATGCAATCAATTTAACGCAGATATTCACATAACGTTAATTAATTGCACAAATGTGATCATTACTTACTTATTATTGGGGATAACATTGATTTATGATGCATTGTGCTTTAAGCGTATATACACGTCTTAATTTTGCTTCTAATCAATCAGCCGGATCGGTAGACAACTTGAATAGATTGGCTGGAGCGCCGAAGTTACCAGTCTGCCGGGACTTAACCAATTGTCCTGCTGATTCACGAGTAGTGCTACACTGTTCGTTATTAAACATTTACTTCCTTACTTACAATTAATTAATTTATAAAGAGAGCGATACTCAAGTATTGTAATCGTTCGATTACTAAAGGTCAAAAGAAGGTCGAACATATGAAAGAAAACTACTATTAAATTTAGTATTAAAAGTATAAATCTACGCGCCCTAAGTTTTCTAGGTTAAGCGTATTGAAACTTAATTATCACTCGAATTTTACTCTTTGAAATACAAGGTCGAAGAGTTTACCTGATGTCCAAGATAACAAGGTTTGTGTTTTGTTGTTAAGCGTTATATTTACTCGCAGATATGCCAATAACACTGCCCGCCCTAAGAGCTTTCACGGTAGTCACACTTGTTCTTATGATTACATCACAGAATCAAAGAGACCAACTTATAGTAGGACCTGTTAGGTGTACCATTTTTGAAAGAAAAGTTTGTATTAATCGAGAAACTAAGAATTCTAAGCAATTGTAATAATTGAAACATCAATCTGAACTTTTCATACATGGATTAAACATATTGCAATGGTTAACATTATATTAAATTGCAATGCCACGCGTTAGATGTTATGTTTAAAAATATTCTTATATACATACCTAGTTTAATTAATAATCTCGTAGATAAACGAACCAGCAAAGGTAAAAGGTGTCATAATATTAGTGTACGTTAATAAAGCACAAGAGTAATACATGCTACAATAAATTAGCGTTTAGTATTAAAATTAAAAATATGACTTATACATATATATATATATATGTAATATATCTAAGACTACGTAATTCATCCAGAATTTGATACACATACATTATTTAAGCAAAACCTAAATATATCCGTAATGAAAGTAGAAAAATATATTAAAAGACTTCTATACCAATATCTGGCAAGATAGTAGGCTATATAAAAATTTGATGCGTGCTATAACAATAGTTATAACTTTACTGAAACGTCCGCGAGTTGGTATAATGTTCAAATTGAAACGTGCTCTCGGTGCCGGCTACTATCGATTTTTTAGACAGACCTTAATTCCAGCTCTAGCTTTATCCTTATAAACCTTACCAAAATATCCTTGGAAATAATTAAAAATTTATATATCATATAAGCTAACATGTCTTTTTAATATATTAAGTTTAATCTAAATATCTTAGTCTTCTTATAAACCATAATTACGTACATCCAAAGTTTCGCGCCTGGATCTTCGAAAGGATGAGCAGAGATGTATTACACCCCAATTTTACCAAATATCCTTTTAAGTAAGAGCCAATTGTCGTCTACCAAACACAGTTTCAAGGTCTATGCTACTAAAAATAATTTCTTAAAAGAAAATCCAATAATACCTTGCGCGACGCGAAATTCCCTCTCAGAGAGGGACCTCATGTTTAACAGTTGGTTTCAATACCGCTACGTCATTGCAGTCCAATCATAATTAGGTAGCTAATTAGACGTTTAAATGTATTTTATGTTGTAATAATTTAATATTTTATATCGAAACCACATTTTATTACTTGAATAAACTAGTTTGTTTGCTAATAGCCGCTAAACCAAAAGTTGAATTGCCAATTAAGAGTTAATGTATTAATTTATTGGTCTATACATATTCCATTAGCTTTGTGTGTAACAATAAGGTGTGGTCATGTTTTATAGCTATTGACTTTTTCTTTCTTTCTTTGAAAAGACAACTCCCGTGCTAGAAATTATTCCTATGACGCGGCGTCTTTACAAACATTCAAACATCGGACACAAATAACATCCATATTTTGAACAACCATTTGTGGAACACACATTTTTTTTTCCGTTTGGTATTCGAATCCATAGCATTTGGCGTAGTGGCAGCGAAGAGGTAGCCACTTAAATCACTACGCCATCCGTGCAGTCATTTAGAACATCATCATCATGTACAAATCGCGAAAGTTTAAAAACTTTTATTTAGAACACATACCATAAAAATATCAGAGAAATATCTTGTCAAACATTTGTGTGCATGAACATAGATGTTTGTCTTGTCCTGAGTGTTTCTATGTATATATGTATGTATTTTTAAAAAAAGGTATTTATGTATATTTATCCATTGTGCATTGTCTAGAACATTGTCTAATAGTAAATAATTTATTTTTATTCAACGAAGCTATTAATATTAAGGATTAGGTTATTACGAAATTTATTAACAAGCAATGCAAACAAATCCAAATCTGTATAAATATTATTATAGTTATGACATGAACGACGAAGAGGTACATGAACTCCAGCGTTAGTGCGACAAGAGGTAACGTCAAATACTAGAAGTGCACGCACCTCCCGCCGAATGACAGCTCTTGGTACAACAACACAATTTGTTGATGTCAAGGCATTTATATCTATTATTACAAACATCAAATAAAAACATTGCTTCTAGAAATAGACGTTTGGACTTGAGGCTTATCAGATTTTAAGTATAAAGTAGTTCTTCATAAGTGATGAATCTATGAAAACATCTGTAATGCATCGATTTAAGGAACTTACGTTGTACTGATTTTAAAATATCTACGTATTTTTACGGCGTACTCCAGTTGGGATCTTATCAAGAATTTTTAAAGGTGACAATAAGTGCTAGCCGATTTAAATTCAGTTGTGGACCTCATTACAAATCCATATAAACGATATGCGTTCTTTGTTATGGCATCTATGTGTTGGTCGAGATGTCATTTACAAATAAAATAAACAAAAGGCCGAGAATCGAGCCCTGGGGTACACCGGACGTTACGGTAATTGATGCTGAATTAAATCCTTGTACGACAATCTTTTGAGTTCTATTGCTGATATAAGAAGAATATCATCGGAGGAAGTTCCCTCGAATTCCGTTAAATGCAATTTTCTTTAAAAGTATTTCATGATCCACCTTATCGAAAGCCTTTCGAAAGTCTATCTAATCGACGTCCACTAGGGTTTGTTAGTCCATATTGGTAAAAAAATTATCTATAAAAATTAATAAATTTGTAGTTGTTGATTTACTTTTTACAAATCCGTGTTGTTGAGCTATAATTATTTTGTAAATATTGAGATGAATGGCGTTGTGCACAAGTCTCTCGAAAAGCTTTGACCAGGTAGATAATATAGATATAGGCCGATAGTTTTCTATTTCTTGCTTAGAACCAGATTTATGTACGGGAGTAACGTTCGCTCTTTTCCATATTTCAGTGACAGATTCTTCCAGCATACATTTATTGTATATACATATAATACAGAGTGGTGTATGAATGTGTAAAAATATTATTATCTTGGAATTGAAAACGAGACCTCTGCGTAGCAGTCCAACGGTCTCCCACTAGGCAGATGTTATTATGAGCTTGAATTATACTGCTATGATGAACTGTTGATTTGAATTAGTTATAGGTAACCCTTGAATAACCAACCTATTACTCCGTCATAGACTGAGGACTAACGCTTCTCATAATAAGAAGAGACCCGTAGCTAGCAGTGAATAGTTTATAAATAGGACTAATATGCTATTAATTAATGCCTCAAAAGGGTGTTAATGGTATGTTCGAAAAGGCCCAAGTAAAAATTGCAAACATTATATGTATCTTAGTGGAAATTATTTCTGGAGAATTATTAGATAAACATAAAGTATTCGATATTCCCAATGATATATTTACCACCAATAATGACATTAAAATATGACCAAACCTACTGTTACAAGTTTTAGAAACAACTAGATTTTTCCCGCGGCTTTGCTGGCATAAATGTACGTTATGTAAGTTTTCTATACCTCGGGAATACTACTTTTTCTGGTTGAATATAACCTCTGTATCCCTGACAACGTGTTTGCGAAATTTCATGATGATCAGTCGAGTAGTTAAGGCGTGAAAGCGTAACAGACAAACAAACTCATACTCGCATTTATAATACTAGTTAGGATAAATTCCGAATACAAAATAAACACTAACAGGTACGTCAAACATATATTTAGTGTAATCACTAAATATATGTTCTCACTTACAATATAAAAATTATTTTCCCTTTACATAAGTTAGACTGTTTATATCTATATATTAATACGTGAAGCAAAAACTTTGTACCCCTTTTTACGAAAATTGCGCGGGCGGAGGAGTATGAAATTTGGCACAGTTAAAGTTTATATGGAGAAGAAGTGGCGAGTCCTAATATTTCTATAAAATATGCATTAGGAATACATAAAATTAATGAAACACACTACACGCACACAACCAGGCATTCGACACACGAAGTCGAATCGCGTTCGTAGTATTTCGGCATTATTCGTCTGACGTCGTACAATTCTTCGTAACTATGGTTCCATATACCTTATTCATACGTAATAAAGTAAAAAAGAAAACAAAGTAATCAGCTTAGGAATATTGTCAATAAAAGAGTATAGTTAAGTAAATAATAATTTGTTTAAATGTTAAAAAAAGAAAGATATAATAACGTGTATTGCCTTGGCGAAATTTAAATGAAATGGGTGTAATAAGGGTATAGTTATAGACAAGAAAACCTTAATAACAATCAAACTTAAAATTAAAATCAATTATGGTCGAATTTTGACCACTAGGCGACCGCTAGTATTATTCAGATTCAGATTCAGATTATTTATTTGTTAAACATAGGTAAATACAATTATTAAAGGTAATAAATAAATAGTCCACTATGTTTTACCATTAAGACATACAAATACAATACAAATACAACTAAATTATATATATACAAATAAAATATACTTCCAAAATGCGATACCAAGGCTTCAAAGTACGAGTACGTTTAAATACCAGGGTCGAAAACCAAGTCTTTAAATACTTGAAAGTATTTGTTATTAGTGCATTACATATTCGGTTTAAGCAGTCGGCTTTCGTCGGAAATACTCGGGCACAGCAATCTGCCGACGAGCCCCGCGCTGCTTGCGACGCAAGCGACGTTTCCAGCGGTGGCATCCATAATACTTAAAAATACTTGCATAGGAATTCGACCCGTATTCCATGCTGTCCTATGATGATTAAGGAACAAAATCATATTAAAAAAATACTTTGAAGTTTATTTTTTATGCACAAACACGATTGTGTATTTTATTTAAATTATGATTTGGATCATTTTCCTATGCAAGTATTTTCATGTGTAGTGTTTCAAGTTTTTCGCGCACCCGACTTATAGCACATACTGTCATACTTGAAAGTATTTTTTGCTCACACCAGGGCGCCGTATTTTAGAGTGAAAACCTGGTTTAAAAACCAGGTAGCGTAAATCATCTCTACTTCCTTCTTTTGCAATCCTATAATAAGTGCTTCAAAGTATTTGTTGAAAATTATGATGTAACTAATACTTGGAGACACTTTATTTAATCATTCTTCAGTCCTGGCACAGCAAGTGGATCGTACGATTTGCATATGGAAACTCAAATATGTTTCTGCGGAAAACCGCTCTACTTAAGACGGCCGACAAAAATTTGTAACGTAATTGCCAATTTGTAGGGTTACTGCGCCTGCAGCAGTTGTACCAGAGCCTGCAGCCAGGGAACGCGACGTTCCGCATTTCAAATGTGAAACGTGTCGCAAATGCTTCTGATGTGGTGGACTACCTCCGCGCCATCGAGCGCTTGGACCGCTGGAGCAACAAATATGTTGTACTCGATTCAGCAACACAACTGGCAAAAGACGCGCTAATTTCGCACGTACGTGACGTGCAACTTGGCCGACGGAACTACCATTATTTCTTAAGCGGACTGGTGAGTAATCCCAAGGCTCCTTGTTAGAAAGCTAATTGCGGAATTTCTAGATCCCGACTTTACAAGTTTGTGTAACAATATGCGGATTGTCAATGTCGTTACCCTTACTAAGCTACTTAGTGCATGATTCAAACCCTCTTTATCTACTACTGAAATTCCATTACTATTGTTACATATTTTCAAACATCGAGTTAATTATAACAAACAAAACTTGAATTATCCTTTCTTGTTTTTTTAATTAAATATTATATTCATCAAAAGCAACCAATATAAAGTATTTAGTGGCATAGAAATTATACGGATTTAGTTGCGTTGTTTATTTAAAACGAGAAAGAAAAAGTGTTTTATAACGTGATGGTTGTAAAAACCAAGGATTTCAATCTCTTCGTCTTCATGTGACCTTTTTTATTATCTTTTTTTTTTCTTCAGCTTTTTGTTATATCCCGCTGCTGGACAAAAACCTCTCCCTTGGATTTCCAAATCACTCTGTTGGTCTTTTGACCTACAGAGCCCATATTCAAACTCGATCGGGGGAAGACCCCAAGGAGTATGCACACCAAGTTACAAGTCAATCGGTCCAGTCGTTCCGGAGCTATGCCTGTCACTAACAAACTGTCACTAACAGACAGTTTGTGTTTTCATTAACCTCTTCGAAGGAGACTCAGAGGTTAATGAACAATGCGACAAAATCCGTATAAAGTAGATTTATTTCAATTTATAACATTCGCATAAACGTAAGACAATATTATATATTTAGTGTCATGTTTATTCATAATGTTATAGAGGCAACAGAATTTTCCAAGACGCATCCTTTCATATTTAATGGTTAGGGTTAGCTACTACTGCCAGCCAGGCCTCAGTAAATAACCATATTTCGACTGTCTTACATGTTGCATTACTTTCAATAAAAGAAAGTGATCGGTATTTGTGCACAGACTTGTAAAGTTATATAGATATAACATAAAACTTGAAATACAATTGAGAGCCATAATGAACTGCACGGTTAGCTTATAAGCTATGTATATTTACATTTTCCTGTAATGTTAATGTAGTGAACAAATTTTTATTACATTGCATTAAATTATGTCTAGTGAAATAATATATTCAGGTGGACTTTAGACACTACAATTGTATGTGTTGATCCAGGTGATGGACGATCGCTGGGAGAAAGAGGTTACGGAGTTCGGGGCTATTAACATAACTGGATTCCGAATTCTGGATTTTTCACGTAAAGCAGTACGTGATTTCATCGACGTCTGGAAAAAAGATCCTCCTTCGGTAAGTAAAACAGAGTGTAAATGCAAAACCATGAATAAAAATGTAAATATTAAAATGATTACAAAATATATATTTAAAATTGTAAGCCAAAGAATTACATAAAACTCTTAATATCGTATGGCCTAGAAAATACTTGGCATTCATCAATGCGTTCTGTCATTTAACGAGAGGTCACACGAACGACTCAGGGGGTGAATATCGCATTACGTGATAGAAATATTTGATCTAGAATATTATATTAAACTATGATTGTAAATCGATCCAACAGACAAACTATGTACATATAGTTTTGTTGGACTTAGTGTTAAATTGTAAGAACTACTATGTACCTTTATTAAACAAATAAATAAATAAATAAAATAAAATAATAATAGAAGCAACGATTTTCTACTTCAGCACTTACAAATAATGAATCTGTAATTAAACGTCCAGTCCATCTTACCTTTTTAATAAAAACATTTTATTTGGGCATGTTGAAAAGTAATGGATTACATTGAAGTAATGCTAAAATGTCGATCCATTAGTTAAAGAACTACATTATTTTATATCTCACTTTATTAGAGTTCAAATAAAACATAATGCGTTTATTATTTATTAAATTAGGTTTATCAGGTATTGTTGTATGTTAATTATACCTAATTAATATACTACTTAACATATTAACGATTTTCTAATTCTAACAATCTTATACAGGCGAAAGCTGCTCTGATGTATGACGCGGTTCAAGTGCTGATTGATGCTATCGTGCGGCTGCTTCGCAAGAAACCAGATCTTTTCCGCGCGACTTTTAGACGCAATGCAAACCTAAACTTTAGTCGAATAATGGACTGTAATCCCACAGGCAAAATTACTCCTTACGAACACGGAGACAAGATATCCAGAATGATTAAAAAGGTAAGTTAACTTTCTGCATGACATCCGGTCAAAGCCCAGCATTTTATAAGCATCCTGAGTATGTCTTTTCTTTTAGCATTACGACTCTTTACATTACGTTACATATGCTGGTCTCTGGTCGCTTTTTACCATAATATGTTAATATTAATTAATTATTATACACAGTGTAAATACTCTGCATGTAATTTTTATCAGTGTATCAAACATCTATTCTCGGGACTCATTTTAAATTCCCTATTGCTTGTGCGAATGATGAATGCCAATTCATACATTCAATTACGATTGCGAGCGAATGTTTCGTTATTCATGCGTTGGGTACACGAGTAGGTGACGTCATTTTGGATACGTAAATTTTGTTCAATGATATTAGAGCGCAAAGTAAATGCTGGTGTTATTTACGTCGGCCTAATGGTATCGCTATTGAATTTGATATCGTAATATGCATCGAACTAAGTACTGCTCGCTGAGTGCGGCCCTATTATTATTATATGACAAAAATTTACGATATACTAGTATGATGTAGTACCTATTTTCACAATATTTCATTGCACATATCTCAATAGCAGATTGCAGCGTATGGCATGTTCATTTTAATTAATGAACGGTAAATGTGTGCGATTTAATTTTATACGAAACGATAACTAGTGAACGTCGTTTGTTTTACTGTAATTTCTATTCTCAAGTTTGGAATATTCATAGGTTTCAACAAAATGAACATTACATGGTAAGACGATTGAGGAGACCTTTTGCTCAGTTTCGATCGAACTAGAGTAAAATATTTGTCTCAGTTTATACTAAAGGAAATCGAGTAAAGCGGGCAAGTCAAGAGAGGTTGAATGTAATTTCGCTTATATAAGAAGTATTCTCTTCCTTTGTGAAAAGCAAATTGTGAAGGGATGATTGTGAGACAAAGAGCAATTTGACTAGCTGGTGTACTATAAACAAAGACTATAGTTTTATTTCTTAAAACGGGCCGAAGCGATGCCGTGTTGTACCATACGTCAAACTCACTGACTAATCGTTACATATTTCACATTTAATGTCTTCTAATGAATGTGTTTTATTGTGCTAGGTCGAGCACGTAATAATGATGGCATCAAATTTAAATTGAGTGAAATTACAAGAACACAGGTGCTGAATACGGGTCTCGTCTTTTATATCGGGTGTACGCAGTGAGCGGGCGGCGGTATGTAGCCCCTGACGATTAATTAGATTTCGTTGGGAGACGCGTAATTAACCCTGGCATTTGCTAACTGCCCCGAATCGCACGCGAAAAATATGAGAACCCTTCTGCATTCTTTCCACTCGTCTGAATGTTCGTGCTATGCGATCTATACTGTTACAAATCCGATGTTAAATTGAACCACAAGGGTCGTGTCATTGCTTCAGGCGGAGATAGATGGCCTGACGGGCTTGATCAGGTTCAATGAGGCAGGACACCGCAAGAACTTCACTCTGCAAGTCATGGAGCTCACCGTCGATGGAGACATGACGAAGGTAAAGAAAGCAAAATATCCGACGCAAAATATTAACCGCAACAAATATAATAACAGATATTAATTGACGGATATAACTTTTGTTATGAAACTCTCTAGGATCCGATAAAAAATCAGTTTGAAACTTTGCTTGTTGGTATATTGCTTATTTAACTAGAATTGTTTCCGAAAGTGATAAATAAGTTGTTGGTCTCGCCCTCTGAGTATAAGATTTTCCGTTATGTGTCCGAAATATAAGAAGAGACTTGGATATAATTTTTATGATTTTATACTGTAATTTCGATAAACCAAAAAGATTGCTATACATATCAATTTTATACCTAAGTTTGTAATATTCAAAGGTTTTCAACAGAATGAACATTACATGGTAAAACGATTGAGGAGACCTTTTGCTCAGTTTCGGTCGAACTAGAGTAAAATATTTTTCGTAGTTTAAACTAAAGGAAATCGAGTAAAGCGGGCATATCAAGAGGGGTTGAATGTAATTTCGCAGAGAATCCATCAGTTATAAATAAGATAACTTTAGAAATCCTATGTTATTTTATATATTTATTTTCTCTCCATTTTGGATATTAAATCTAACCAACACATTCTAAATCCAGTCACACTTGATGACTATTCTCAATGTAAATAATTTTGACACCTAAATATATTCATTTTACAAAAATTACGCAGAACAGAAATACCAAACGAGTGTTACAGTTGAGACTGTCCTAAATAAACAGGTGGCGACATGGTACGAAAACAAGGGATTCGTCCCGGTGGTACCAAAACTGGCTCCACTTAGCGCCCCGGGTACATACGACCGCAATAAGACCTACGTTGTGACCACCATTGAGGAACCTCCATATATAATGCGAAATACTCCCGACAACCCGGAATTCAGGTCTAACGAACCTTACAGGGGATTTTGCGAGGAACTCACCAGAATGATATCCGATAAATTGGAAATCAAATGTAAGTGAGAATGTGAAATTGTTTTTTGTTGCTGAACCCAAGCTTTATTTTAGTAAGACGTCATTTAAAATTACTTATTATGCTCAGCCTTTTATACTTTAGTAATAATAATTAATATTTGGGATCGTGGTTTATTTTACACATCCAACAATACGGACGGGCTTGTAATCCTGTAAGAGAGCTAGGTCCTAGCGGAGACATAAAACAATAATAATAATAAATAACGAATCACCAAATGTCAATGATGTGTGTACTATTACAAAATATGGGTATCAGATTTTTGTTTGTTTCTTTCATTTACTATAAGGGTTTTTTGTACAAAATAATGACAATGTCGATCCCATCGTACCTTATTCTAAAATAAATTAACTACAACAACAACACAGACTATTTCCGCTATTACTTTAAAGTTAAATTTATAATATAACATTCTAGCAGTATCAGAGTTTGGTTCAGCTAAAATGGTATGAAATACACTGACATTATATAAATTTAATTTAAATTTATTGATCAACTAGTTTGTTATCGGCATTTCAGACACATTCCATTAGTAGATGGTACACATCATCCTTACCGCACAAAAAGTATAAGAATATAGAAAATAAACAATATTACTATACCACAATGTGAGGCCAATGTGAGCCAGAACTCACATTCAACAGACATTCAAGTTAATTATCAATCAAGTGTTCATTACAATAACTATATTAATCGTTAATTCCTTTAAACAAACATGTGTGCTCATTCTAATGATACTACAGACAGAGCCATGACAAATAATTAATTGCTATTATACAATCGATATTATCAATTACAGTCAACTTAGATTATCATTAAGCTCGCTAATATAGACATTCCGTACCTGATAATGTAGTTCAAGTTATAATATTATCAACCAGAATCAGCAGTTCATTGATTCTATTAACAATCAGATTGAAGCTAACTGAATATAATTTATTTATTTATAGATTTATGTAGGTTTTAGAATAGATATAAGAGACGGCAAATCCCAGAAAGTCATTGTACGTTACAAACAATGTGCTTGTCTACTAAATATGTTTATAAATAAAGGATAACGTCCTTTATTTATAAACATATTTAGTAAAGCAAATGAATTCTGAAAACTATGTGTTTAAACTTCTGGGAAATTGTGCACAATGGGAATAGCAATCCATGATATAGTTTTGTGTTTCAAAATGATACTAGCCAGCATATCAATGACAATGATTGTACTCGTTAGAATAATCATAGGAATTTGTTTAGAAATGAACTTAAGCCACCTGCTGAAACTACACAATATGATTTTTTGAAACATTCATGTTTGGGACAGCATTTCAATAAAATATCGACTATTAGTTTTCCAGCAGATTCTTCTTACAACAAATATAAAATGTACCCACAAACAGTCATACAAATTAAAATTATTTTATTTTATTTTTAAATACATAACATTTTAGCCAAAAAAAAAACAATGCGTATTTTTTTAAAGATTAATTACTTTCAAGACCTTATTCCTGAAAATCATTAAACATTGTTAGTTCTTCCGCTATGTTTTCCTTCTAACTACTGATAAAAACTTAGTACAGTAATAAATAGAGTATTACTAGTTCGTCCCATATAATAACACAGTAAAGCTGTATCTGCCTCATTATTAATTATTATTAGTCTAAGGTAATAAATTATAACAAGGCACCTTTTAAGAACCCTGTTTCAAAACCACCCTGTGATTTTGAAACAGGGAGTTCTCGTGTAGACGCTGACATGACGTCACTAAATACGAAATCTTATACTTAAAACTTAATAAATGTTGTGTTTTGTAGTTATAATTATATCCGTGAATATAATATGATTTTCTAACTTTGAATATTTTTACAGATGAAATAAGGTTAGTCAGAGATGGAAAACACGGAAATGAAAATCCGAAGTTCATTGGCGGTTGGGATGGCATGGTCGGCGAACTTGTACGAAAGGTAAGATAATATGTACATTTAGAAGGTAAAACTGCATAAGGATTCAATACTATGTGTATATAACAATTCCAATTAAGACATTAACTTTGATATGATATACTAAGTTTCTTAATTTATTTTAGTAATACTTTTCAGACAGCTTCAAAAACTTATTGACTTACTATCAACTTTCTTAGACAATTTTTTTATATACTATAAACGCTGCGCTGTTCACCTATTCTTCGTCTTCAAGAATAGCTGGAATGCGTTGGTACTTTACATTCACATAAAGTTATAAGATGACTTAATACTTTTATATTGTCATGTAAATAATGTTATCCAGTTTAAGTTATTCAATGGATACTTGTTGATACTAGGTAACAATGAGCTAAGATTGTAACATTAGGATCCTAAAATAGAAACAGATCTTAGCTACAGATAGTTCTTATTGTTGATATTAAATAAATTTTATTAGTAGCTTTATCTTCTTTATATATATATATAATTCTTCTGTACGTGTGTTGACAGTGAACTCCTCCTAAACGGCTGGACCGATATGAATGATTTTTTTTCTGTGTGTTCAAGTGGATTCGAGGATGGTTTAGATATGGTTTTTTGTTTTTGTTTTGTTTTTTTTTGTCTATACTGCACAACCGTCTGTCGGGACAGCTAGTAGTTTATATAATTCTAACGGGGAGTTCAGTGAAGTAATGAGACAATCTGATTTTACACTTAGTACTGTTTTATTTAAATCGGTTGAAAGTCAAATTATTGATACATATTGAACGTTGGAGTCAGTAAATAATACATACATATAAGCGTATACAATTGTAGGTAAAGTTAATATATATATATTTTATAATATATCAACAATTGTATACGCTAATCTAAAGTATGACATTGTTGTTTGGAACCCATAATATTAAACAAGTTGTTAAATATCGCGTGCCTGTAACTCGACGCTCTGCATAAAATGCCCGTGTTGTTAGCAAGTGATTAGTGGTTTTTGTCTTGCGTTGTTAGTCCATCATCCTTTTTTTACCGATTTCACCGTTGAAGTACCTACTTCTGGTATTGCTAGAGGTCATGAGTTACGGTAACTGGCTATCTTCAAGGCGGCTATATGCTTGTGCCTGACAAAAATAGGTATTAATAAGGTAAGGCTAAGGTTTATGTCAACGTTTATCCTACTGAGTTGCAGCGGCACACCGGCGACTGGACACGTCAATAGGTTTTCAATTATGTCAAGCATTCTAACAATGCCAAGTTACACACCGCTAATCTCGAAAATCAACTAAATAAATACTAAAGAGCTATAAATACCGAATAATGATACTTTAACAAAACTTTAACCCCGTTTCCTTGTTCGTTTTAATCTTGTTTACTTAAAAGACTAACGGTAAACTTAAAATTGGTGCATTCACGTTTTAAAGACAAATGACAGTTCGAAATCCACTGGAATAATTCACTTCAGATTTGAGCCCTTAAAAGTCCTGATAGTCAACAGGGGTTAACTTTGAGCACCGCTGGATTAAAAGTTGACCCAGTAGCTCAATCCATGTCATTATCAAGAGAAAAGTTATGTACCCCCGTGGGCTTACGATAAAAAGTTATAAATTAATCAGTTGTGCAATATTTATGGACCGACATAACTCAAATATGCACTATTTTTATCTTTTATATATTTATGATACATTTTTGAGCCACGTAGCTTAATGCTAAAAGTATACATGTCTTTGAAATTATCATTCAACCAGACGTTTATTATTAAATATAGATTTCATACAGTCTATTATATTCATTAAGCCTCAGTTGCACGATCTTACTAAAACGAAAACCAATGTTACCCGAGCTATCAAATCACTGTTTGAGATAGTTCATGGGTTGCAGCTTCTAAACAATTGTCAAAATAACGTCACATATAACAGTAACTTTAACCACTGAACTTCGACATCATAGTTACAGTTTAGCTGAAACGTTGTGTGAATGACAAATTATTATTACGAGTCTTTCAGTTTGACAATTATTATATTTGTTCAACAGAACAGTCATTGTTAATCCTTGATATAACTTACCTGATGACGTCAAACATCACGTGATATCAACAGACAAAAGTTAGAGCTTGTTCAAGACGCGGTTAACGTGCGCAAATTGAGGCATTTTCGAGGGTTATATCATTTCAACGCGCAAATCGAACCATTCGCGCAAGGAACCTATGAAGCCCATGTGAATGGCGCATGTAGTCCGCAAGAAGGAAATAAATGTGTTGCCAGCGCTAGAATTAAAATACATGTAATGTATATGTATATTAAAGTATCGTAATTGTGTAATACATCTAACTCACGCAAGTAATCTGTGTAGCCCATGTGTGTGACGCATGTAACCTGCAGAAGGAGAACGTGCGTGTAGCCTGCGCTAGGAAAAAAATAAAGATTCAAGTTAAAATTGAACGTGCTATAGTATCGAACTTGCAATTGTAATTGAATAATACATCTCACTCGTATAGTAATAAATCGATTTTGTTAATAAGTATTTACATTCTTAATAAATTACATAAAACGTAGTTGAACCGAACCAACGCATGCATCAACGTTGTTAAATAATATTCTTACATTACGTTTTATAATTTTAGCGTTTAATAAAATCGTGATCGTAGCGCTTGAAATACCTTTCTCCGTTCTTTTGGTATCCCAAACTACGTAACCAGCCCGTTGCCTGTTCATTAATTCAACAAGCTTGCCTCTGGCACAGATTTCTTCATTTAGAATATCGCCTTTAAAGAGAAACGCGATCAAATCTCAAACACCTAATTATAGATATTGAAATGAAAAAGTGTTAAATATGTTTTACGACTTACGGCAAAATAATTACAGCGATAAATATTATGATGATATATAATAAAATATTTTTCTTGGTTTTTTGATACTCCATGCTAAATGTAGTTACATTATACATAATTATGTATTTCGTAAACACATAAGTATATACAAAAGATAATGTATTGTTGTCAATCTTGGTATAAATATAATTAATAAAGCCTCGTTTGATTACAAGACCGATAAAGATTTATAAAAGAAATTTTATTTAAAAACAAATTAGCTAATAACTTCATGATACTTTGAGCTCATTCTGCGTAAATAGAAACACCAATAATTAAATTATGTTCAGGTACTTTGAAATAACTACACTGGAACATTGAGACAACTACCATCTTAGTCTCCCCGTGACCATGGCTGCTGAAAAGCACCCGAAACGTCGGGGAAAGTGTAAACCAAAAATAAATAGATTTAATAGTTTAAATAATTTTATTAGCTTATAAATTAGTCAAATAAAATCAATAGTAGTAGTAGAGTAATATTTTCAAAATTTTGTAATACAGTGATAAATAAACAACGCGATAAAATCCGTATATAGTAGTTTAATTTCAATGAATAACATTCGCGTAAACAGAAGACAATATTAAATTAATATAATTATTTAATATTAAGTTTAGGTTATACATAACTTCGTGCCCATTTTCATCACCATGCTATAGAACGAGTAACATGACATGCTCTCTGCTTATATGAAGGTTCAATATTATAAATTGTGCTCGTCATCTAGACTCGCGGTAGCGTGTCAAGCCAAGTTCAAGCTAACGGAACTAGCGAGCAGCACCGTGTGTAATAATTACACGAACCATTTGGAGCCACTTTTGATCCCCTCATAACTCAAAAACTATTTCACATAAACATGTCAAATTGATCAAAACTATCATATATTGAGACTTGCAAGATTCATATGTGCTCCAAATTTCATAAATACACCTTAAACGGTTATATAGATATTAACGTCCAAAAATCGTCATTTTTATCACACTGACTGACCTATAGATCAAAACTCTAACCCAGTTCCAGATGATCTAGAACGTTCAAATTTGGTATTTAGATAGTTGGGTGAATACAAAGGAATAAATCAGAAACTAGTAAATTTTATCATTTTACATTTAACAGGCAGGAACAAATCAGAATGGATATACTAGCCTCAAATCACGCCGCGGGGAAGTTTTCAGCCTTTTGGAGAAGTACCAATAACATGAACCCTAGGCCTAGCGTGCCTATGAGCATCGGAGGCATCAGTGATCTTAAGTGCATAGCAAATAGCTTTAAAGACCACTTCACAGTAAGATCTCCACTAGGTCATTCGATAACTTCTACGGGAGATACTGAGGCCGAAATGCTCAGGGAAAAGACTTGCTTTTCAGCTAAGGACGTCGCCTCGGCTATGCCTATAGGCATGAGACGGGGTAAGTATCCGGGGCATGACGGCCTCAGTATCGAGCATTTCAGGCACGCGGGAGTACATCTACCGCGTGTGTTGGCTATGTTTTTTAACTTGTGTATCGGTCTTTCACACTTACCGGAGTCACTGATGAAAACCATAGTTGGACCCATTGTTAAAAATAAGACTGGGGATGTATCAGATAGGTCAAATTATCCACCCATCTCGCTTGCCACTACAACCGCCAAAATACTTGACAGTTTGCTTAATGTGATTCTCAGTGGACATTTACATTTACATGACGCACAATTTGGTTTCAGAGCGGGACTGTCCACTGAAAGTGCAATTTTATGCCTTAAGCATACTGTGGGCTATTACACGGAAAGAAAGACGCCGATATACGCCTGTTTTCTCGACCTGTCAAAAGCTTTTGACTCAGTTGCCTATAATATACTGTGGCGAAAGCTACAGGTGACAGGCATGCCAGCGGCATACGTCAACATTTTAACATTTTGGTATTGTAACCAGATTAATCAGGTTATATGGGCTGATACAATGTCTGACGAATATAGATTGGAATGTGGGGTAAGACAGGGTGGACTAACATCTCCTGGCCTATTCAGCCTATATATGAATCAGTTGATCGAGGGACTCAGTAGAACGCATATCAGATGCTACATTGACGGTACCTGTGTCAACAACATAAGCTATGCTGATGATATGGTTCTGCTGGCCCCCTTGGTAAACGCCCTGAGATCATTGATACAAATTTGTGAACAGTACGCCTCAGAACATGGTCTCAGGTACAACTCACGCAAAAGTGAGGTATTGATTTTTAAGGCGGGGAATCAGATGCCCATTACTGTGCCTCCAATCATGATAGACGGGAATGTACTGAAGACTGTACAAACCTTTAAATATCTGGGCCATGTAATATCGGAAGATCTTAAGGATGAACCAGATATAGAAAGGGAACGCAGGGCGTTGGCAGTGAGGAGTAATATGCTAGCCCGCAGGTTTGCTCGATGTACTAATGAAATAAAATTAACTCTTTTTAGGGCATATTGCCAATCTTTTTACTCGAGCGGCCTGTGGGTGCGGTATACGCAACGAGCCTACAACGTCCTGCGTATTTGCAGTGCGTCTCAGATGTTTGCTGTTGCGCGCGTTGACGGCTTTCATGCTATAATGCGGACTAACATAGTTTATAAGAAAATTGTTACCAAACTCATATGGATTATGTCCGAAATAAATGATTTTATTATTATTATATTATTATAATTTTCAATTAATTTATTCTATGCCCGCTGCGCTCACGTCCCGCGCTGGTAAATGGATCCATTGGAAAAATAGAGTCGGTACATCGGGACGTCGACAACAGCAATAGCGCATGTAAAATTACAATACAATATAAGCATAATTTAATTTACGAAAGTAATGTATATGTTCACAGGGAACAATTCCCTATTTGCTTAGCATATAAAAAGTAAATGAGAACTAGCCAAGTTAGACCTTAGGCTTCAATATATTATCCTAAGTTGTTATAAAATATTTTATGTTGTTATAAATAAATTTCAGGACTGACCATTGAACACGGCACCCATTTAGATCTCACTTCTTTTGTCGTTGAAGTCAACAACCAAAGCATATATCATAATATTGAACTTGGCTCTCATTTCACATTTATGTTTTTGATGGAATTGTTTATTAATAAAATCCCTCTTGTCAATAACATTGCAATTGTCTAAAAATATTGATCATCTTGTCAATAACATTACAATTGTCTAAATCTTTCCGATAAAAATAAAACTTTTGAAAAATGAACTATCTCTATAAAAACAGGTCTATGTCTATCAACAAACTCGATCTAACTTTCAACCCGATTATGATATCAAATTGTAAAATATGAATTTTGACGAAGTTCTGTATTTACACTGTTTATTAAGGCCGCCCGCTTGTATTAACTGTTGTGTTTGTTAGAAACGTTTCGCCGATAGAATAATGTAAAATTGTAAACTTATATCCGATGAAAGATTTCTCATTGGTCGCTAACGTCGTCCAGGCGCACTGCCGACAGACACATATTCTCAGTAGTCGTCGATTGAGTAATGACTGTTAGATTTAAAATGATTGCATTTCAAAGGAAAGCATTTAAAATCTGATTGCAACGATTCTATAATTATTTTCTCTACTATTGTGAGAACCATTGTTAGGTATACTAAGTCTAAATGTTCTTTGTAGTTAAAGTGATACAGAAAATACAACAAAATGTAAAACGCAAGGAAAACACATGCAATCGAGAGAGCTAGCACACCTTCGATTCTTTGACCTAGGATTATACACCGCTATAATATTGTTATACAGCGTTCATCCAGATAAGCAACCGATGATCTAAGTATTATCAAAAAGAACACTTAATCTAAATCTTAATTATAATGGTACTGACAATAATGTAGCTCCTTAAGTACGTTCTGTGAAAAATATGTGTGCGTTGTCATTTGAGCAGAAATACTATTATTATGAACCGTTGCATAAAATCTGCAAATTTAATAGAAGACACTTTACACAGGCAAATCTCGCCATCAGTCCCCGTAATCTTGTTATAAATGACTTACTTACTTCTGAATAACACTAGAGTGTCTTTGCATCTGAATCGAAAGTACACACACTATTCACAAGGTTGAAGCACGAGGAATAAATGAAGATGTAACAAACCAAACGGTTTCACGAAACACTAATTATGTTTGCCGTTTGAAATGTTATGCAAAAACACGTGTGTTTTCTCACGACTGTAGCGTACACTTATGTAGTTGACATAAAAATATATTTTCTGATTTATATTATGTTCCATAGTGTTATTACTGGCTACCAATCTCAAGATAAAGATAAAGATAAGGATAATTTTATTTGTTTAAACATGAGTATGCACACATAAGTATACATTATGAAAATATAAACATAAAAGGATCGGTCATGTTTTGCCTATAAGACGTACAAATATTTTCAGGGAATCTAAGAGAACAACAGTAATTAATTATATAAGTCTAAATAACTCATGCCAATAAAAAATCACAGTCAGAATTTTTCTAAACCAAAGAGAATAGGGTCTATGAAGCCATTTATCGAGGACTATTTACAGATTTGTTATTATTGCCTGTTTCGATGTTGCATTGGTAGAGAACGTGACTGCTATGCACGAATTCTTGAATTCGTACCCTGGTTCGAGCCATCATAAGATATTAGATTCTTCTACCAAGGAATTCTTAATAGCAGGCTGGCGTTATTAAGTTGGCGGTGATACATACCCTCGTACCTTGCGTGCATGCGTGCCCACGGTTTTGGTCCTGCCCCTTATCTCTCTTGAGTCATATTGTAGTGCCGTCCCATCGGATTTTGAGAGTTAAGGTTCTATGTGCACACACTAATTGTGCACTATAATATCTCCTGCGCCGATGCCAGTATCTGATAAGATTGGCTGCCGTGACCGAAATTCGGCTTGGAGGACATAATTATTATTATTTTCTTTTGTAGAGCTACAAGTTAAAACTTATTCAACAAGAGTTGTCTACGACGCAACACTCTTAAAACTCTTTGAGTTTGTTATCTTAAATATCTATAAAACAAGATATCTATCTCTTTTTTCATATATTATAATTTTTTTACTGGGTATAAATTATATTATTATTTAGATTGAGTTATGTCATTACACGTTTAAAATATTTTACTTTTAGTTAATATATTTTTCTACTATGAATAAAAATACAGTGTAAATTAAAGGAAGTAGATTCTTTTGACGGAATAGCTAAAGTGATTGTTGAACTTTCAGGAAGCCGACATGGCGATCGCCCCAATGACTGTAACCTTGGAAAGAGAGACCGTAATTGATTTTAGCAAGCCCTTCCTGTCCTTCGACATCAAACCTACCAAGATCTCGGCTAATGATACCGGCGCCATCTTCAGTTTCCTTCAACCGTTGTCGAAGGAGATCTGGGTAAGAATGAATTTCACTTTACAAATTATTATAACGTACCTATTTACGTCCAATTCGACAAAATATGATATAACATGTTCACTACACAAATGGCTGTCGTATACAATGCACGTAACATGCTTAAGTTGCGGCACTTGCGCGAGTTGTATACATTGAGTAAACTGCTGAAGTGACCCAACCGCGCGAGAAAACCGTATTAAGAAGTCACGCATCTAGCCTGTTTGAGTTGTTTGCGCGTGGAGCGTGTGTAAGTACTTGCGCATGTATTGCAGCCCGCGCGTCCTACTTGCGCCGTGTACACCATAAGAGCGTACAGGTTAGCAACGTTTATTTTGTCATATGTTTGTCTAACACATTTATTTTACAGGTTACTATTGCTCTTATTTAATAAAACATTGTAATATCACTAAACATAGTATTATAACTTACATTGATTTATAATTCATCATATTCTTAAATAAGTTCTATACCTAAATCACAAAATTGTATTCATCTGAAACACGAGGCTTTATCTATATAAATCGCAAAAAATTATTTAATTGAATTCGAAAGTTTTATTCATATAAATAACAACATTGTATCAATGTTAATGCTGTAAATGTTTAAAATAATTTACGTACATAATAATTTTTATTGAAGGTTAATTTTAGATAGGACTTAATTATCTGCCTAGTAATTAAGTTCTGATTTAGAGGATCTTCGTTATTCGAATTTACGGATGGATAAACATTGTTTACATGTTAAAAGAGCAAGTGAAAAATAAAGCTCTCGTTATGACGTAATTGTTTACAATGCTAGCAGTTTATTGAATTTCAAGATATGAAAAAATATAGGTACAAACGTTTTAAGTACAAAATTGTGGCCTTCTTTATGCCTAATCAGTATTAAAAAATCATTACGTTCGTACATACTATGTACGTATCTGTTTCACGACGAGTGTAATGTCTTTATTGTCTGATCGGTTAGTTAGGTAACATTGACCTTGAATATTATCTGTCGAACACAATCTACCTCACATTATTCCTTGCCAATTTACTATGACGTCAAGCTTATTAGCAGTAATGATAAAGATATACACCATTTCTGTCGCTGTCAATACGGTATTGTATATGTACAGACATATACAGAAAGGTAGGTAGATATATACGATAATGTATAATTGATTAAACCACCAACATGCAACAGAAAATTGAGTTCTACGCAAAACCGCTCCAGGGAATGATAGTTATACAAAATCATTTATATTTCACATATACCTACGTTTGATATTCAAATATAGCTTTATGTTAGGTATTTTACTATGAAATTGCCGTTTACATCCTACATCTAATTTCATGGTTTCTGTACAAAATGCTATGGTTATATTAAAATTCATTTATTATTTTGAATAGACTATATGTATATAAATACTGCTATTAATAACATGTAACATTAATAATAAATATCAATATAAATTATATGTACTATGGGTCAGTACATACAATTTGTATTTGATGTTACATCGCTTAGTATCTGCCCGTATTCGTTGTTTCAATTGGCCATAATTACATGATCGTTGATGTCGTTGTTAATTTAAGGCGAGGCCTAAATACAAGCAACTACACTTGAAAATAAAATAGTACTCACATTGACCATTAAAAAATTTTTGATGAAATAGGTAGTTTTACGGATCCGATTAAATAGTTAGCCGATTTAGTACATACAAAACGGCAACTTTATATTTAAAAACCCCATTAATTGGATGGAATAAATCAATTTAATGCGTGTTTCCAGCTCTGCATCATATGCAGTTTATTCGCCGTCAGCGTGGTTCTCTTCTTGGTATCCAGATTCTCCCCTTACGAATGGCGTGTTGTTTCTTTCACTGATACTCAGTCTTCAGAACACTCTGAAGTCGCAACCACTAAGGTAATATAAATAACGAAAATGTTCAATAACGTAATTTTTAATACCTGTATGATGTTTTATTATAATACATTTCAGACTACCGTAGTCAACGAATTCAGCTTCTGGAATTCTATGTGGTTTTCGCTTGGATCTTTCATGCAACAGGGCAGTGATATTACACCAAGGTCAGTAATAGCTTATTTATTTGAAATAATTACTTATATTACATTTTAGAACAGAACTTTACACTTGTATAGTAATGTGTCCAGTCTAAATATACATTACAACATTGAACGGGAACGGGTTATTTCGCTAAATACATACAGCTAAAAACTGATATAAATTTGTTACAAGGGTCATATTTAAAAACATATGATAAATGAATTTGAATGTTGTATAGAGATACCATGATTTTTCTGATGTATTACATTTATTTAAAGAAGGTGTATAGATGTTATAGAACCGATATCATAATCTTATTGTAGTATTTATATTACATTGTAATGATGTTTATTACATTTGATTGACAACGACACATGTGACGTATACAATACTTATATCGAATTAACTTATGTGTGAGTAGCTTACAAGGTAATTTTTTATAGATCCGTGTCTGGGAGGATTGTTGGCTCCGTGTGGTGGTTCTTCACTCTTATTGTGATATCATCTTACACTGCTAACTTGGCATCTTATCTTACTTTGGCCCGTATCACTGAACCCAGCCAGTCATACAGCAAGCTTGCTACATGCCCAGAGGTAATTGTCTTACTATTGATAATAAACCACAAATTGTTTGTATCGTTCTTGAAAAGCTTAGTTCTGTTATTTTACTATAGGATACTGGTGACGCTCCAAGGACAATTGCTTACCCTCAAGATTCGGCTGTTGATGAACATGGCTGGCTGGCTTTCCTTTTGGACCGTTCATCTAACAAACAGAATAAACCATGCGAGATGTTGGTTACCATCACTAACACTGGAGTAAAGGACTTTGCTGTCGGATTTCCAAAGGGATCCCTGCTACGGTGGGTTTCCCTCATTACTTTATCTTGGCATTTGCGAAACATGCCCAGCGAAATTTAAAACATAATTTAATTGTGAATGCTATGCGAATTCATAATTTCCAAACGCTTTGAAGTGTTTTCAGCGTGAAATTATATTACCAAGTGTTTTATAGGGATGGTGTCAATCTCGCTTTGCAATCGCTGAAGAACGAAGGCGAGTTGGCCAAGCTCGTTCGCAAGTGGTTTACCAAGACTGAATGTGATATGATTGATCCAGTAAGTTAAAACGTCGCTATACCCTATTTTAAATAATAATTATAAGCTTTCCTTTTGAACTTATTATTTGCTAACTTGTTTTTCAAAATATATATTCTCGTAATTTTTGTAGGAGCTGCGTGGATCTGAGCTGACACTAAGCCAGGTGGCAGGACTATTCTACGTATTAGTCGGAGGTCTTATTCTGGCACTCGGAGTTGCTTTGATCGAATTTTGTCGTCATGGAAGAGCTGAAGCCGCCCGTGCTAACGTGCCACTTCGTGCTGCATTGACTGCTAAAGCTCGCCTGGCTTCCCAAGCTGAACGTAAGACCCCAACGCAACGCAACCAGCAACGTGAACATGACCGCCTTGAATGGAATGGAGGAGCTTTTGGAGGTGTAAGTATTTATTTACGTTTCTATAGCAACTAATTTTGCATTAAATTATACTTGCATCTTTCATTTTAGATAAATAATTATAGTTTACACGAAAAAAATATTAATCGGATTAAGTGCACTGATATTACTAATGAATCAATTATTTGTCTCTACTGAAAATTATTCAAGAGATGGAGTCACCCGTATGTCTTAGTGACGTAAAGTTACATAGACTACATTACAGCATTCGTTACATATCAAATTGTTTGCTTTATACAGGGTGATTTTGAAATCGTGTAATTCCTTTTAACCACGCATTCTACTGGTGATATAGAATAACCCTGACCATATTTTTATTTAATTAGAATTTTTTTTTTGAAAAATTATTGCTCCGTTTTTTTCGTGAAATCGTGTCAGATAGTCATATGTTAACCAACCGAGGCAATTTTAATTTTTTACTAATTAAATAAAAAAACATATTAATAATTAATGTCGTAAATAATAACGGGCGGTCCTTTTTATTGCCCCTTATTATTTACGACATCAGTTATTGTTATGTCATTATTTTTAAATTAGTAAAATATTAAGATTGTGTCAGGTGGTTAAAATATGACTATTTGAAATCATTTCATGAAAAAAATCTATACTCTAATTTTGCCGAAACCATTATTCTAATTAAGAAAAAATATGGTCAGGGTTATTCTATATCACCAGTAGAATGCGTGGTTAAAAGGAATTACACGATTTCAAAATCACCCTGTAGACCATCAATAGCAAAATATAACTTAACACACATCGAATAAGATTGTAACAATAATATTATACTCTCTGCAGTTATTTTGCAGTGCTCACGGCTATGCTTCTTGCTATGAATGCGACGAAGACGCCCACGTCCCGACTTTATAAAGCTAGCGTAAGGCCGGCTGCACTTTAGAGACGATTTTATTCAGAACGAATATGTTCGAATATACTCGTCACCATTTCGCCGCTAACTCTTATGGAATCGATATATCATGTAGATATGTGTCTCGTAACGAGTGCTTAATTCTTTTTATGCTACTGCACCGATGTAGATAGTTCCGATATGATGTCAATATAGATAAGATACTAGTTCTATAAACACTCTAATACATAATAATAAAGAATCCTAAAGCAAACAGTTAAATCTATTTTCTTGTCGTCAAACGATTACTATGTGACAATTTGAATATCGTGCTACTAAACTTGTCTAGGTGAACAAACAAAAAATTATAATAATAAGTCTAATAAGATATTGCATATTAATTATTCTGTACGCGGTTAACATGTCCAAGTTGAGGCAGTTGATCAATTATTATTTTATCCCATATCCCCTTTTATCCCAGCGTTCCTAGACGCCTTCATCGTGTTTCGAATTTAATCATTGCAACGTTGCACAATATTCAGTCCCTACGGGACATACAACAGACACAGTTTGATATTTCAACACACATTAGGCTGCAATCAATCTTCGAGCAATAACTGTATGGCCGCCTATTGTTATACTTGTAACACTATGTTCTTCTACACTGCAATGATTTTATTGGATCAACGTTATTATGATTGAAACATCGCTACTATCACTACTGGTCTTGACAGATCGTCTTAAATACATATATTATTTACATTGATTTTACGTCACCTTTGTCGTAAAAAGAATACGTTTTGTTTAATATATTGTAATAGGCTTGCGTTTGACTACGATCTCACCTGATGTTGAGTGAAGGTGCAGTCGACGATGGAGCACGCTTGCCTAAAAGGTACCTATTCACTCGCGACTTGAAGACACCCAGATTGTACTCTTCGGGCAAAACAGACGTAGGTAGAGAGTAAAAGTGAAAGGAAAGCGCTTCGTGCGTAAATGTGGTATGCGTCTGAAATTATAGGCGGTTCGAGCCTACAGTAGTCAAATATAGATATTTTAAATATAAATAGAAACCTTTTCTGTTTGACAACAAAACTACCGAGGGAGTGTGTAGTACGCCTTACACAGCTCGTGTAATAAATACAACCACAATCAGTTTTAGCGATGTCTTCCATATTACTTTTGGTTTCTACGAGGACAAACGGTTAATACAATTTGCTCCTGTATATAAGTTATAACGACATGCAATTGTGACTAAAGAGTGGTTTTTACAATTTTTACACTGTTTTCTGCATCGCAATTAAAAGACAATAGTTGTACACTTTTCCTACCTTTGAATTGACTTCACTCTACATTTTAACTGCCTGACAATATTATGATTGTAGTGTTACATTTCTGTATTGTATTTATGCATCGCGTAAGTGTACTAACGCGATGCTTAAAAACAATGCAGAAACGTACGATGCTAAATTTATATGAATGAATTTATTCATTCAGATAACTTTAACAATAAATATAGCTTAAATGAAACGCTTTTTTAAACTTTTTGGAGTTATATCTAGGGATAAAGTTGCAAGAATATTTTTCAATAGAATCAAAAGGTGTCGAGTTTTAAACTTATTCGTTTGTCCACAGTACTACACCCCCGCGAATCAGATCGGCCAGGAGGAGACTGCGTTGCATGCGAGTTTCACGCAAGTGTGATCTTCCGCCCGGGAAGGCGCTACTCTTCGGCGGCCGTCCCACTCCAGACAAATGTCCCACTCCAGGCAGATGTCTAGCAGCATGGATCTTTACCAGCTGTAAGCTTCATGGCTGGTCTTTCTACTATCGACCTATACGATGGATAGTGTCATTAAAATTTTTCTGCAATAAGGTGATTAACATCAAGAAGACTATGGATACAGCCCCTCGGGTTTTCGGTTAGTCTATGCATGTAAATATTTAGGTGAAACTTTAAAAGTAACTTATGATATCTATCAACTTCTGCCTTCGTTCATAAACACTAAACAACACTTCTTTCATTTCAATACCTTTCTAAATATTGCGGGTATTTCTGGTTCAAGTAAAAATAATGATTGTACTTTTAGTAAATGAAAATGTAATCACTTAAGAAACAATGTCACATAACACTACGTAATCGTAACTAACAAGTAAAAACAAACACAGGGCTAGTCTGCCAAGTTTTATTTTTGTCTAGTTACTTCATTTCATTAAAACGTGAAATTAAACATTTAACTTTCTAATTTTCTAAGAAGCCTGGCGTATTTTACTAAGTAGATGAATATCAGGGTCTTATAATTACGTGTTTAGTAAGTAAAACTTTTTTAATTAGGTGACATAATTCAAAATCCTCTAATTCTAAAAGTTATACCAGGTAGTTAGATAAACGTTAATTATGGCTAAGTTACCGCTCTCAAGGCGCAGCGTACGAGCCACCCTGCCCGTTGTAATTAACGAGATCATTTGACTGCAGAACGTATTAAATATCCCACGTTCACCTAACGGTACTTTTATCCTAACATCGTTGGCCAAATTATGGTCAGTATTGCCGCTGTGTCAAAATTCGAAACTGAATCTTAGAATTTCATGCTTTATAAACACCATGACCTTTCTTTTCAATTATATAAAGACATCATGGTGTACATAACGAAAAGACAGATGGGTCGCAAGAGATGATGGACTGATAATACTATCTTACGTAATTCTATTAAAACTATGAGAAACACTGGACTGTCTCGCCGTTGCAAGCTATAGGTCAGGTCAATTTTAATGACATAGATATTAATAAAGCCCCAGGGATGTTCTGCATTCTGCATTTGACGCCAGTCATTATAGTGCCAATAATGTTCATCTCTGGAATTCTTACCTAATTAATACACAACAGTATTAGCAGTTAGATATTCAGGTACATTAATTACTCGATGAGATTCACCATCTATTGCAAATACACATATGACATATTGCGTATTGAGCATAGCATGCATAAGCGTAATTTTACGGACATCATATACAGTGGAGTAATTTACGCACATGCTGTCACTTAAATAACAATGATAACATTCCATAATTTTAAATCATTAGTATTTATATTAAGCACAATATACTTAACATTAAGAATACGATGATTCAGATCTCAACAGTAGTAGTTTTAAAATCTACGTCTATATCACATTCAGTATTAAGATAAACGTGTCATGTTAAAATGGTAAACATAGGTTAAGTTGCTGTGTGATAATGTTATCATTAGGTAGGTCTTATAGAAGAATCGACGTGGACCCTTCAGCTGATTTACTCTCTGCGTCTATGTAGTATTAAAATTCATAGTATACACATCTTAACAGGTCTTTATTTAAACTTTTACATATGAGTAAACTTTTACATTTAATTAGTCTAAGTAAATGTAACTACATAAATATACTTTGTTCTTACAATCCCCTATTACGTTTTATATGAAATATTAAATGTTATTTCTTATAAATTAGGATAATTAACGCCAAAGGCAGTATAAGGAATCATATCAATCATATTAAAGGACACTTCGTGGTTAAACACCCTGACTGTCTTCTGGTCTTCATTTAAATAGTCAGGAACACTTTGATTTCATACGTAGCTTCTTAAATTAATTACGCTTCCGTCCTAAAGCTATTTTGATAATTTAGAAATACCGTTAGTAAATAACTTAGCACAGTGTGCCACTTACTTTTTGCAATATTTCAATTGATAAAATGGAGCTCATTTGCACCACGAAACAGCCACGGTATAATTTAAAAGTAAACAAAATAATCATCGCTATTAATTGTAAAGCAAATTAAATAAAATGTGCGGTTACATCCGTCCGTCTGTGAAAGGCTGAACTCTACTCCCAACTCGGTGTAAAACGCTTTTAATTAAAAATAAATTGAAAAAGATTCACCATTTTCAGCAAGAGGCGGTCGGTTTTTATCATAATTCACAGTTAAACTGTCGCTAAAATCAGCTTTGACCAAATAATTGAGCGCTATATTCGCATCTTATGTTCCTTATTGATATTAAGCCAATTTATACATTTTTGCATCTTAATGAATAACGATCTATTCCTAGTTATATTGATTATAGATATACGTATTTGTATGTATATGTATGATGTGTATACAGGTATGGGCTGGCAATGATCCAATTGGGTTTACGCTGTAATCAGTACAACGTTGACTAATTCACGGTACATGATTTATTCTGCTGCAATATTCATAATGTTCACTTAATCCTTTATCCGTAACGCGATATTGTGGTTATGACGATCAAATGTAAACGCGCGATAGTCCCGACATTGTAATGAAAAGTGTATGCCCTGTATATACATACATACATATTATATGTATATGTAGTTCTTCAAACGACTGATTTACATAATCTTTCATTGAACGTAGATTAGATTTAAGACATATTTTAATATGTTAATCGTTAATGTAATCAAATGTCTAAATTTAAACGGTACGTTTGACAAGTTATCTTGCAGATGTTATGAACTAAAATTACGTATTGTAAACTGAAGTTTGATGTCATAGAGTACTGGAGAAGTAAGGAATAGTATGAAAATCTCTGAGCCGTATCCAGCCAGGCACCCTTCAATATAACCATAAAGAATAACCTTCGTACGATAGCTATTTTAAAAATATAATGCTATTTGAGCGTGGAACTCGTTTCTTCATGACGTCATACTCCAGTTAGCCTTTTGCAACCTATGACTTTAGGTAATTATTACAACATATTATTTACATAGTATTGTCGTAATATAACTATTCGTATGTGAAGACTATCTAACATAAATGTTTGTTATAATAAACGATAATAAAGTATTTAAAAACCATTGGTGTTTCATTTACGCCGTCCTTATTTAAGTTAAGTACCTAAATATCATAGAACAAAAAGACAAACTAAGAAGTAAGATTTACATCTGCAACTATGACAAGCCATGTCGTCACTTCACCAACGAAGTTAAAAATGATAACAAAGATACAACTGCTATAAAACAATGCACTAAGTTCAGAAGGCGGAGAAAATAATTATATACCATGAATTAAAAATCTGGCCTTAAAAAATATTACTACTTACCTAAATATGATGGCATTCACTTTGATAGGTTCTCACATGTTAACTAACATATTCAGTATTGCAGCTAACTTTGAAGAATCGAATATGGAATCTTTAAGATTAATAATTGGCATATATATTTAAGTATTTTGAGTAGTTTTGAGCTTAAATAAGCTCCAAACAGAAAGTATTAAAAAAAAATTATCTTATATTGTATTCACGTGCACCTATCCACGTACATACAATAGTCAAATATTTTATCTGATCTCATTTCAATATAATTATATTCATATTCCAGAAAGTGTTAAAAAAATTGTATCTTAAATTGTATTCACGTGCACCTATCCACGTACATACAATAGTCAAATATTTTATCTGATCTCACATCAATATAATTATATTCATACCTGAATATTATTTATTTTCTGCTGTCTATTTTACGACTGGACAGGTACTATGTATGTGAATAATAAAGTTAATACACAAAAAAAGTGTGCATAATCAAAAAAGATTTGAGTAGTTATCAACCATAATATTATACTTTACAATCATACAAAATTGAAATAAACATTATTTTCTACATTTCAGGACGATTTTAATGTAAATAATGAAAATATTCTGGCTTTGTAGCACTAAGTCCAATATCAAATATATTATATTCGACTTAGTAGTCGAACATAACGTATTTGATGTTGGACTTTAGAGAATCCCGTTCGGATATGCTTGTCGGAAAAATCAATGAGCTTCGCGATCTCTGTTTTAACTGGATACAATTTAAAATACAATTATTTCTAACACTTTCTGTTTGGATCTAATGTAAGTTAATCTTAAAGATTCCAATTGATGCGTATGGGTCTTATTTTCGTGACTGTACGGCTAGTGCTGTATATAAGCCGTAAATAAGCCCCATACGCATCAACTGCTTACGCCACCTAGTGGGCATAATAACAGGCCATTTCTTACTCAACAAAAATCTTTTCAACATTGGCATCAATGACAGCCCCGGGGCTGCATGAATGCATGAACACAGGAGACATCGGCTTATGAGCTCTTACATTGAAAAAGCGTGAGCAACCAACGGCCGAAGCTTCTAAACAATCAAGAAACGATGAAGTAAGTACTGCATAATACTGGGCCCTTACAGATGGAACTAAGGTGGTATGAACAAACGAACAATATATAGCATCGTTCACTTGCGCACAATGGCCCAATTGTGAGGCTAAGTGCGGATAACAGTTGTCAAACTAACGAACTAATGAACGCATCAAGTGCAACTACATATACACATTAAAACTAATCTGCAATAGTATGATTGTAAGAATCGAATAATAACTTATCGATATAATTATGTATGTGTATCGACAAATAAAGAAATACTACATACTTTAAGTTAGATGATTAAAAACTGTTTGAAGTATGACCTTGAACTCTAAGATTTCATATTTCAACCTTTGGCATAAATAGGTACAAATATTTGTTTGCTCTAAGTAGCAGTAAACTGATGTAGGGCTGCATTTATTCGATTCTTCTGGTGAGTATTGCCTTTATTTGTGGGACATGATCTTGACTGAACTGAGGAACTTACCACCATAATGACCCATTCTATCAATATTTAAACAACTTCTACGTGTACTCGTGATGTATTAATAGAACGTTTCAATTCTAAACCTATTTTGAAAGTTTCATAAATTGAAACATGTTATAAATATTTAACATATTAAGGATATAAATTTGATGTTTTTTGAAGAATTTGGGATGATACAAACCACTTCCAGTCAACCTATGCATATTTAAGGGCTATGCCTTACATCTATCGATGGCAAGTTACGTCACTGTCACTATAGCAACGTCACTTGCTATACCACACCTTAGAACCAACTGATATACCAACGGAAAACCTTAAGCGGAAGCACACTTCCGCTTATGGTTTTCCGTTGTGAAATGATTTTCCTGCTGAAGTTTCTCGGTAGACATGAAGCCAGATCGTGAGAAATATCTCTAGTATTACCAACAATCTTAGGGTCGGTTGCAATAGTAATCTATTTACCATCACCTATATATTTCTTCTATTTCTGTTTAGCAATTCATATAACAAGCTCTTAAAAAACAAATTATCACAAGGCACAAGTTGTAACATCTGTTCTAAAAGTGCTTATTTAATAAAAGTAGATATACATATATGTATATGGAGATTCACGACATCGAAATGTCGTCAAAAACACTTTTGTCGTAAGTATCGCTAGTACAAAAATATTATATAAGTACAGCTACATGGAATACATAAGTATTTATATAATCATATAACATAACACTAATGGAATCTAGTAACAAGTTACTCTCGCTACAGGATTACTTACGCGGGTGGTTTGCATCGGTCATTTACCTACATACATGATGCATACAACCCGTGCATGTAGGGTTGCCAGATCTTAAAACCGAAAAGCTGGAACAAATACCAGGCAGATTGGACAACTTTAAATTTTTGTCTTAATATAACACGAAATTTTTGTAGGAAAGGACTGTGTTTGTTTGTTCACTTGCGCTAGCCCTACAATATAGGGTGGCACGAGTGGAAGCTGACAAATGAAAAATGTAAATAAATAGTCAAATTCTAAACCCAGACATGCCGTCTAATTTGGCCGCACACGCAGCCAAAAAGCCCGACTGTGTCCGGCTTTATCTGGAAGCCTGGCAATGCTCCGTCCAAGTGCCTTAGCATACGCATTATATGAATTTGGTAATTTAACCACGAAAATCCGAGAACATAATTAGGGTTAAGAGGTAGAAATAAAATAAAGAGGAGAATGGTTAACAATTGTATGTTTTGTCTGTCTAAAATGAAGGATTATTGGAAATATTGCGAAAAGAGCGCCCTGTGATGCAAAGAAAATGGAATACAAGGAATTGGTTAGTTAATTATAAAGGCAATTCAAAACTATATACCTTTTATTCCGAAATATCATTGACTGCTTCTGTAAAATCTTTTAGTATTTTATTTCACCGTGATTAATATGTTAGTAAAGTAAAGGATGCTGTCGAAGTGAAGCTTTGTGCAGAATCATCATGGAGACATATCTGAAAATACACTATGTAACGACGAATACCGATGCGATGCGATGTGATGTACCTACCTCACTGGCTGAAACATTTCTTACTTAAACACTAAAACATACCATCATCAAATCGTTTCGAACATAAATGGATCATGGTTCTACTTAACTCATCAGATTATTTGCTTGTGAACAATGTTGACGACTTAAATTGTTACGTAGTACAATGGTACTAGCGCCTAGCAATTATATTCCATACAAAATAGTATATTTTAATTAGCATAGCATCTTTACAATTTATAACCAATTTTAGAGATGCAGTAAAATCGTTTGACTAACCGTTCTTATACGTGTAATAGTAACCTATAATAAAACATATACGAAAAAGAGAAATGCTACTACAAAATATGTATATGGTGTAGATATTTCGTGCCGATGGTTTAAATTTTCATAACGTTATGTACAAAAAATAGTGGTTAAAAGGAAATAAGTTTCATGTGAATATATAAGCATTACTGCGTAATTGATACGCTAGATAATAAAGTATGCAGTGTATTTATAAGCCAACTATTGCAGTAAAATGTTCGATACTAAATTTAAAAGTGGGCAGGTTGGGAACACGTACATTTTGGTAGTATCCTAATTTATTCATTTAATTTCTATAGGTTTTTGATAATAAAATATAGAAGACTGTCTCAGTGGCACAGCGGTAGTGCAACTTGATGACCATGAGGTCTCGGGTTCAGTTTCTAGGTCAGGTAAAGAAGAGTTATTCGGTTTTCCTGTCATAAAATCCTCAACAGCTTTATGTCGCTCAATCAGTTCCTTCTGACAAAAAGCGAGTAACATGGTAGGCATATTTACCGTGAGGAATTTAGCTGTGCAAAATAACGTAATAACAAGAAATCGATAGATTTTGAATTAAAATTAAGGACATCGATTTTAGAAGTAATTAGTGTATTCTCATTAATAACACCAAATGCTTTGAAATAATAATAACTGATTGATTCAAAATCGATATTCAACAAGTATAAGAATTGAGTAAGCACTGTTATTTTGGCATTTTCTTCAAAGTGTCCCTGGCCATACGAAAATTTAATGACAATTAGAATGACGCACAAGTCCTGTTATTTTGACTACGAGATTAACGCAGGGCTAAAGTGATCGCCTCGCCACTGCTCCTGTGCATGGCGCTTTGTTGGTCCGATACCATCGCGTGACATAAATCTGTGTGTTATAAAATAATTATCGTATTTCGTTCAGTTGTTGAAACATTGACAGTTGTTACCAGCTTATCAGTATAAGAATGTCCTCCCACCAGTATAGGTACGATTGATACCAGGGGAAGTATGTCAGACCTACCGTTTGATTTTCATAGCTTAGTTCAAGTTAGCTCTATTGGAAAAGATTCAATGAAGCGAATATTTTTGCGTATTCGGTGAAGCGAGGTACATATCCTCTACGGAAATGCAGGCTGGAAATCGAGGTTCGAGGAATCGTCATGTAACTTAGTCTTTTTTAGTTCAATCGACACTCATATAATCAACATTATTTGATAAGAGACTAAAACAACTAATTAAAAACAAAAACGAACTAATATTTTCTTTTTTGTTTATTGTTCGTACTCAATCGGCTTATATAAAAAGTGACGTTGGATGTGGTTTTGACAGCTCGTTGTGGACTATTGTATATCGGTAATATATGTGGGACAAAATTAAATATGACAGCAAATCACATCATCCATGAAAATGCTCTTGTTTCATCGCCTTAACGAATTAAAGATGTCATGAAAAGATCCTGGATGCAATAGGTGTGAGCCTCCTTATTTCCTACTCACCGACAGCTCTATGTCGGTTTTCAATGAGTGGGTAGTTGTCTCCCGACGGTCGCTCAAACGTGAAGTCTGATGATGATGAAGATCGGCACTTCCACCTAAGTAATTTATTTTTATACTGTACATATAGAAGACAATAGCTTATGATGGACCGTAAACTGTCCTGTGATATTCGCAGAGAATTTTAGACTTTATAGACCGGACTTTATACTAACAAACACGCAAGCAATAATGGCAGCATAATCTTCTGTCTGGAAAGGAGCGGAAAACCCGATCGCTCAAGGCGTAAGTAGTTCTGCCTCTTCAGAGAACGTACTTGTCTTGACTTAACTACTTAATGTATACTGAACCAGCGTCTTTGGCCTGAGGCCACACACTCGTAACCTCAGGAATAAGGGTGGTTATCGGTTAAGATAAAACTTTAAAAGGAAGACACGAGAATACAGCAATACAGTACGTACAAAAATGTGCTTCTTGATTATAATTTTCTTTTACTTGATCCATTCACTTCTAACAGGGTATTATGGCATCACCGGATTGGCATTAATGAAGTTAACAATAACTTATTTCAGTACAGCATAATATCACTATTCTAACTCCTATAAATCTAGTATGACTTGCATGGCATTTTGCATGTTGGAATTCGCTCTTGACTGCAACGCGCATTTCAACAAACCCTAGCGCTCTGAAGTCGCCGACGCACTCCGAACAGTTATCCCGACGCCCTCCTTATGAACACTTGTCGCTTGCCCTGATAACGCGTAAATAATTTATTACGTGGATTTCATATTTCATTATTTTACAATATTACTTTATTTCAAATTTATACTTTGCTTTCGTCTTCATATTTTGTTATAAACGCATTGCGCCCTTGTATGTCGACGGTACCTGTCGTACGGTACTATTTCAAATACCTCCTTAAAGTGTAAGTTTTATACGGGCTACCGAGATACCAAATAATAATATCAATATCTCGATATATCAATGAAAGGAACTATTTATTCAATAGATTCAATAGCAGTTAGTTACAGTCCAAATTGTTCAAGTAAACAGTACCATTATCTAGACGATAGGGTTAATCAATAATGCGTTAAGTGTAGGTAAACTAATCCTTCCATGTAATTTAACTTAGCACGCAGCAGCGTTGAGTGACCATACTGTTATCATCTGCCGCTCAGCGAAGCATTATAACCAAATAACTGTATTAGTGCATTTGTGCAACTGTATTTATGCCTATTTTATCCCCATATTATAAGTAACACTTGTTTTATATCCAAATTCTTAGACGAAATGATTTATAGATTAGAACACGTTTAGTAATTTCGTTCTAATAAATAGCTATTATAACAATTATAATGATAAAACATTGTAGACACCCGTCAAGTTGGCTAACTTCAGCTGAAATGTGCTAAAATCTTTTTTCGTCATTTGTAGGAAAGCAAGAAACGAACCAAGGCAACTAGAGAGCGTTTTTTCCCCGAGATGTCATAAATCAGAAGGCGGCAGATGGTGTTGACCTACACCATTATTGCCATGTTTCTACCTAAGAATTATTATCGCCCTTACTTCGGGGACGCCGTTCTCGAATAAAAATTCTTTAGAAATTTTACCTTGCTCGATTCTGGGTGTCACACAACTGTGACATAGAATTTTAATTAAAATATACCTAATGTACATTTTAATTATTAAACTTACCTAACTATTAAGTTGCAGTGGCACAATGGCGGCCAAACTGGATAAAAAAAAATAGTTTGGCATTTCAAGCATTAGCAAGTTAAAAAACAAATAACAATAAGAATGGAATATAGTAACTAGATGTTTGATTGATTGGTACTCAATCAGCCGAATTAATAATGTGCAGATCAAAATTGACACAGCGACAGACTTTATCCTAGATAAAAAAATAGGATACTTTCATTCGAGTGAGCGTTCCCGTGGTATTTATAAGTGCAAAACCATGCGTAGAGTCTCGGGTGTAGCATACATAACTAGATTTTGCCCGCAGCTGCGCTTGATAGGTTAGGTTAGATTAGTACCAATACTTTTTCTGTATAAAAAGTACCTTAAATCCTTTTCTTTCTTCCTGACAATGTGTACGTGAACTTTCGTGATGATCGGTCGAGTAGTTAAGACGTGGAAGCGTAACAAACAAACAAACGCACATTCGCATTTATAATAATAGTTAGGACATCATGGCGAAAATAAAAATATATAAATACTAAACCTTTATTAAAAATAAAAATATATCCATGATTTAATAATGCTTTACGAACTACTTTATAGCCGTCGATTTGAGGTACATACATATAAGAGTAGCGCTTTTCTGCTGATTTATGCACAATTATACACGTCAAGTGCGCCTGATGCACATTAAATTTGATATATCAGCTTACATTTGAACCAATTTAAACGATATATAAACTAAATATTCACTCTGAACAATATTTTTTGCCAATATTTCACTGAACATCAGATTCAAGTTGATTCTGTCATACTAGATATTAGTGTGCACAGACGCACCGACAAAATGTCTGTTTACGGTTTTGCGATGCCGTCAAATCAATCTTTTCTCATAATTAGTGATGAACCTGATAAGTAATGTTGTAGATAATATTGTCTTACATTTACGTCAATGTTATACATTGAAATTAAACTAACTAACTACTTTATACGTATTAGACCGCGTTATTTATTTTTAAAACACTATTTTATTACATCATTTCGAAACTCTTAAACTACTACTGTTAAATAATAGTATTTTAAAAATATACAACGCGGTAATTCCATGTAAAGTAGTTTAATTTCAATGCTAAATCGTAGTGTCATGGTAATGTTATCTAACAGTATTGTAACTCGGCTCTGTCCTTGAAATAATTACCTACATCCGAGTGGTACGCAAACACGCGAGACTGCGGGGGCTACTCACCTACATTATTTTAATTTCATCTACCTACTTCAATTTCTTTCTAGTTTAGTAATTATTATAATATAATATTCTTTATTTAAAAAATGAAATTTGTTGTGAATGAAATAGGAAGTGTTCAATAAAAATAATGTTATTTTTATATTATTTTTTTTATTTGGTAAAATAGTCATAGATACTTATAAAACATCTTATAAAAAGTACAATCAACCACATTTGCCGCAAATTACAAAAAAAGAAGATATTATTCATTAGAAACTAGTGGCATAAATAAAAGTATTGCAACAGTGTTATTTTAAAGGAGGACAAGATTCAGAACAATACTTAGATAGATGGATAGAAAGATAGATTTAACTAAAATTATTATAACAGAATTTAAAAATAGAAATATAAAGCGCAAATATAAAACTATAAATAAATAAACAACAATTAAAAAACAAGTATGGCACACAAAGAAAAGCTGCTTATTTATGAGAACAACAGACAATTATTGTCGCTAGGTGGCTAATTGTTAAGTAGGCTTTTGTGCTGCAAGCATTTCTACGACAATTTTCTTATTTTTGAATGTTGTGTTTCTTGATTAATAGATGTAATAAACAATTATCTTATATTAATATATAAGATAATTGTTTATTACATGAACATGACTCTAATGAGTCTGAAAAATATTTGCTTTTTGACTGAGTAATGAAGTAAGAAAAGCTTCATTGTTAAATTTAATAGTAACAAAAAGCCGCTTTTGGTTAAAACGTTTAATTAAAAATACATTGTTTGCAATTGCACTTTGCCATCATTATTTTGTAAATACTTGTACTGATTTAAATCAAATATTCACACATCGAATACTGCTGTGTCATGAACAGCTCTATCACAGACCATGACTGTGTTGCACTCAGTCTAGACCTTAAGTCTAAAATAAACATGCCAAATACCCCATTAACAAAGCTCAACCTAGAAGCTCTAGACATCGCGATCTCAGCCATTAATCTAGAACCAATCTATAACACCACAAATACCAATGATGCCGCCCAATATCTGACCTCACAGTTATCCAAGGCCATTTCAAACAACACAACGACTATTAAGCCACCCAAAAGGAAACTAATCAAAAAACCCTGGATTACAAACGGTCTACTACGATGTCTAAAAAACAGAGATAACCTTCACAAAAAAACAAAAAAAGATCCTAATAATGACATTCTTGCAACCACCTACAAAAGATATAGATCATTCTGCACATCTATACTGAAAAAAACAAAAAGGGCATACGAAAGACAAGAGATTGAAAAAGCAAAAAAGAACCCTAAACAGCTGTGGAATAATAAAATCTATAAGTGGCCGTAAAAGGACAGATGATCATACAATGGCATTACTAGAAACTGGTAGTGAACTGCAGAACATCAACCAAATCAACAGATACTTCGCAAACACCGGCAAGAGACTAGCCGAGAACATAACTCAAAAAAGAGTGGGAAATAACTTGCCTATCAACCAGCACCAACTAACAACGCCCATAAACTCTTTCGTTATGACCCAAACAACCGAAGACGAAGTAAAAAGATTAATAGATAACATGAAAGACAAACGCTCTGCAGATATCTACGGTATATCCAACCAGATAATCAAGCGATATAGCAGCATGCTAGCCAGCCCAATCACCCACATATGCAACCTGGCTATCACAAGCGGTACCTTCCCTGACGTATTCAAAACAGGCTTGATAAAACCAATACACAAGGGAAGTGATAAAACATGTATAGATAATTATAGGCCGATCTCGTTATTACCCGTCCTTTCGAAGATATTAGAGCGAATAATGAACACACGGCTCATAACATATCTAGAGTCTAAGAAAATACTCGCCCCTACACAATACGGCTTCAGAAAAGGAACATCTACCTCTTCGGCAGTACTTGACCTTGTTCATGCCATAACCACCACCCTGGACTCCAAGAAGAAATCCCTAGTTATTTTTCTAGACCTAGCAAGGGCATTTGACTCTGTCTCGATTACCAACCTCCTCCTGAAACTAGAGCGAGTTGGAGTGATAGAAAAAGCGGGTAAAAATTGATACCTGGACCAGCGATGATGCCAACGTTACCTACGGCGTCCCACAAGGGGGAGTACTCAGTGCCACCATGTTCCTGATCTATATAAATGATCTGTGTCAGATGAAACTGAAGGAAGGTAAAATCTTTACTTACGCAGACGATACAGCACTATTCTTCAGTGGAGATACCTGGACGCAGACTTACAGCAATGCCCAAAAAGGAATAGACACGGTAAATAACTGGCTGAAAGACAACCTACTGACACTAAACACCACCAAAACGAAATATATTCCCTTTGGTATAAAAAACACCTATCTGCCAAGACAGGAGCACACAATCACAGCCCATACGTGCACCATCGCCCAACCAACTGACATGTGCCACTGTCCCGCTCTAACAAGAGCTGAAACGATAAAGTATCTTGGTGTCATCTTAGACAATACACTCACTTTTAAACTACACATTGAGACCATGGCAACAAGACTACGCAAACTGATTTTCCTAATGAAATCGCTAAGACATATTGCCGATCGTAAAACCATTAAGACCATATACCTTGCCCTATGTCACTCCATCATAGAATACTGCATAGTGGTATGGGGAGGTACTGCCAAGAGTCATCTGATCGTTGCAGAGAGAGCACAAAGAGCTCTTCTAAAAGTGGCAGCGAAACTGCCATATCGACACCCCACTCTAAAAGTGTACCAACTATGGGAAGTCCTAAGTGTTAGGAGAACTTTCATCCTCAGAGCAACCCTGCTTAAACACTCCCAAACACCGTTTGCAACAGACACCATTATGGACAAGAGAAGAATGGGTTATGTTGCTAAACAGCAACGACACAATACTGCCTTCTCACAACATTTCATGACCTATCTAGGACCATTCCTCTATAATAAATTAAATAACAAATTAAAAATTTACCCACTAAACTCCCACAATTGCAAAAAAGCACTTCTGAAATTCCTCCTCCCTCTAGATTATGAAACAACTGAAAACCTCTTACGTCCCCTGAAATAAACAAACAAGAATCAATTTGCCGGTAGCCACCCTGAATCTTCCACCTTGAATCTTCCACTAATCACACTACACATCACTCATATGCACTCACACCTACACACTTACACACACACACGCTCATGGACACACACACACATAAATAAATTGCTCTCCACTTTATAGTAAAAACATAATATTTGTTAATTTTTAAACCTAGAAATTTAAATATAAGTATTATAACACATATAGCATCTAACTAATGACAATAAAGAAAAAACTAAGCACTTAAAATGTGACACGCACGCAACCTGCAACTTGATGGGCCTGGTGACCAGTAGCACAGATATTATATATCTATTTCTAGCACCAGTCCTTCACAAATTGCATAATAAGTAACCATCTTGTCATAGATCTATCTAGTTTTTAAGATGCCTGCTGTGAAGGAAAATAAAGACTTTTTATTTTTTTATTATTTATTTGCTGACAAAACCATCACACCGTCCGTTCGTCACTCCGGCGCATTCGCGACTAGTTATCTCGGTACCTTGTTGTGTACCGAGTGTACACTGACCTCGAGGCGCGTAGGTATCTCTTGCGTTCCGACCGTTTGACCGTTTGTACGAAGATAGAATACTGGTAGGTAACATTAACGTGACAGTGTTGTGCATAAAAATAACCAAGCAAGATTAGCAGCGATAGCTCAGTGGGGAGACCAACAGACTGCAATGCAGAGGGTCTCAGATTCGAACCCACGTCACTTACCTCTGACTTTCGGAAGTTATATGACTTTTCGAAATTATGTGCGTATAGATTGACAATTATCGCCTGCTCCGTGCCTCGGAGAGCACGTTAAGCCGTCGGTACCGGCTGACATGAACATCTTCGGCAGTCGTTATTGGGAAGTAAGTGCCTTATAATATCCTGACACTGGTCTAGCCTTAGGGTATCGTTAGCCTTCGGGTTGCGGAGGAGCCGCTCCGTGTAAAAACTGATTTCCAGTCAAATTCGGTTAGACTAGAAAATCCGACCCCAAGTGACTTGGGAATAATAAAGGCTAGGGAGAAGAAGAAGGGTAGCTGCCGAAATCCGCACTCTACGAAGGCGCCACTGAGCTAACTCCAGTCAACGCGTGAGCACGATCGATGCGAGTCGGTTGAAGCATCGTGCAATAAATAGGTATTTATTACTTTTAAATGATTACCATCGCAATTAAGACTCGTTGTCTTATAATACATTTAACATGTGATTAAAATAGTTTCATTCAGTTGGTCGTAGTAGTTTATAGAATATTATGGAAAGCTTTCATTTGCCAGATAGACACATCAATTAATTTTTAGGCGCTTCTAAGGTGTAGCACTTTTCAAATAAGATAAGTCACATTTTCATTATTTTGAAAATAGATACCTAATACAAGGAATCTTTACCGATATACACATATTAATATGTTTAGATGACAAGGGTGTCAGGTTATTTCAACTCATGAAATATTGGGTTGGAATTCAAATTTTATCTAATTACACTAATATTATAAATGCGGGTGTGAGTTTATTTGTTACGCTTTCACGCCCTAACTACTCGACCGATCATCATGAAATTTTGCATATAGGTTGTTAAGGGAACAAAAAAGGACATGGGGTAACTTTTATCTAAAAACGAAAGTACTATTAACCTAAACTATATTTTCGCAAGCAAAGCCGCAGGCAAATTCTAGTGACCTATAAGTGCAAGCTATCATGGGTTGCTGCACAAGTTAGTCCTACGGTTTCATGTGTCTCAACTTGTACATGGTACCAGTGCTTATAAGTAATGCCGGGCTAATAAGGCAAGCATAACAAACAGGGCATGTCGCCTTTTGTACGAAGAACATTTGATTAAGTGGCAGCAGCACACCGGTGGCCGGTCCCAAGTTTTCTGATATATCTAGCATGTCTACAATTGACAGGTTAAAATATAAATTAGACGAAGCATATTATATATGCATAACAATCGTCATGGATTTTAAACAAGAAAAGTAGTTTTATTTCCTTATTTACATATGCAAAGCAACAATCATAATTTACAACTTAACTAATATTAACAAACCTAACCACTTATAAATAAAACAAAATGAAAAGTAAGTAGCAAAATATTGAACTGTAAAATTTTATAAAAAGAAATGTCTGGTTTAGGCATCGTCGTAAAATTCCTCATCATCGCTGTTGACCGGGCATGTGTGCTCTGAAAACTGGCAGCATTGCCACGTTGAATGGCAATGCTGATTATTTGAGCCAAAAATGGCCAGCCTTGGTCACGCGAAGCGTCAATTGGTCGCTTAGATATATCTCTAAAAAGCGCACGAGCACCCGGACCCCATGAACCTAACATCTCAATCCCAAACGGCTCGAATGGATAGAAATAATAACGACGTTTAAACTGTCATACAATACTTAACACAAAGATACACCATTACTCAAGGACGAAAGCCGTTATAGTGAACTGGTGATACTAGCTTCGATAATATAGTTTCAAACTAAACAACTACTACTAAACAAACTACTACTACTACTACTCAACCTAAACATACCTCGACCTCGATGGCGTAGTGGTTAGTGTAACCGACTGCCACGCCTGAGGTCGCGGGTTCGATTCCCGCACAAGACAAATATTTGTGTGCATGAACATGGATGTTTGTCTTGGTCTGGGTGTTTCTATGTATAATATGTATGTATTTACAAAAAAAAAGTATATATGTATGTATATCCATTGTCTAGTACCCATAGTACAAGCTCTGCTTAGTTTGGGCTAGATAGTGTTGTGTGTATGTGGTAGAATATTAGTTAGAATATTAGAATACATTTATTACACAAACCTTTTTATGTTGAAAAGTTGATTATAATTACATAAATGCACTATAGTTAATCCTGAACAGGTGAGGTGTACTAGTAACGTTATCACGTAATAAGTTTGAGGTATTATATAACCAAGCATATTGCTGTTAACACAGCACAGCTTACTTGCTGCTACTGAGATAATTCCTTAAATTAAACCCAATTAAACTTTGTCTGACCCGCAAATCTAATCCACGCACGGAAGACGAATACACTAACGCTGTAACATCAAGGCAGAATTAAATAAAAAATTTGGCGTAATCATTATTCTAGCAATGCGTCTAATCTGTCAAGTCTTAGAATACCAGACAAAAATAGATAATTAAAAATCTTTTGTTTCTAGCCGCTGGTGTGTCCCTGCAACACACTGGTTAAATAAGAAATAACAAGTTACGAGCCCGTTCGCCCTTCAAGTTTCGCCCCCTATAAGGTATTTGTTAGGTTTCTTCTTCAATCCACCCAAAAATATGAGCTCCGCAGAGCGGAGCGCCGTCTTTCTATGAAAGGGGCGCAAGCCAAGGGGCGTACGGGCTTGTAGCCAAATAACAACATGTTTGTTAATAAATGCTAGTCATATTATCATTAATATACCAAGAAAATAATCCATATTCAAATCCTTTGTTCATATGAACATAAGATTTGAATGCATTATCAATGACATTAAGATTAATCGTACCAACTAATGACTACCCATTATACATATATCCAAGCGAAAATGGATTTATTGAAAATGCCATGTCATTGTATGTCTAAAATTAAATGAAGGTACTGCAATATATTTAAGTTTATACACATAAAACAGATTTAGACACATTTCATTACTTAAGAAAACATTATAATTACAACGGTTTTTAATAAATATTATAACCACTATAAGCACGAAAGTATCAAACAAACATTCAATTGTTTAGATTCGATTTCAAATCCATAATGTAAGCAACATTGTCATCCCAGAAACTCGTAACGCTGAATACACAGTTACTTCTCTTCTCTCGCTCGTTTCGAGTGTAATAGAATGAGATACATTTTTCCATCCTTTCGTTTCACAGTTAACGAGTAGAGTAAGGTGAAAATTCAATCCTGTACCGATATTGCTGGATAGATAAAACTATTTTACAACGATTATGGCTTTTTATAATAGAACTGAAGTAAGTATAAAAACATAGATGTTGTCTGTCTCAATAGCGACACGGTTGTAAATGCCACTATTGTGCTTGAGATCTCGGCTTTGATTCTCCAATCGAGAAATTTCCAGTGTCTGAGTTTATTATTAGCTCCAGTAAAAGGCAATTTATTTTTTTATTATCATAAACAAATGGACAACATAACGGTATACACCTAATCGTTGTACAAGTTAAAACTTATATCTGCAATAATTTAAAATAGCAATAGGCTCGGCTCTACGGCGGTAACAGGTTACGTATGATCGGAAACCTTAATTAACTGTCAAAATGACGGAGGAATACAATATAACATATGATTTTACATTTTGACAGTTATTACAAATATATTACACGGAAAAGAAAATCGTAGTTTCTTAATATTGTCTTCTGTTTACGCGAATGTTATTCATTGAAATTAAACTATTATATACGGATTTTATTTTTAAACTATTAAACCTATTTATGTTATATAATATTTAGGTTTAAACTATTAAAACTATTTATATCTAGGATTTAGTACACTGATAAATAAACAACGCGATAAAATCCGTATATAGTAGTTTAATCGTAGTTTCTGTTCCGTGATTATACCAATATCGCATAGGCGAGTGGCTATGTGTGTAGATATTAATATACAAGTATAATCAAGTCAATGCATCAAATGGAGCAATGAATAAAGCTATCAACCTATCAAAAAGCCTCCTCGCTTCCCAATGGTAAGCAGTCAGTGCAGTTCATTAATGAAGACCTCTATCCCAATTGCTGACTTTACAAAAATGGTATGGCAATCCTCACTTTGACGGCTTAACAGAATACTTTCTCACGTCCCGCTAAGAGAAATCTGGATTTAAAATAGGAAGGTAATACGTGCATTAATCTATATGTTTCGTTTCATGTATCATTGACGTCTGATTTCTGCTTGCATTCACTAATAAAGTTCAGTATTTACATAATATGCAGGTATATGTGACTTTATTTCCGTGCAGTTAGTGCAGTCGTCGTGAGTTCCGGCTTGCTGTTTAATTTCCGTGAATAAACACGCGCAGAAATCAAATCGCTAGTCATAAGAATACAAAACAAATGAAGGTCATATTAAGCCGGATTCTCTATCAAGGTAGAAATAATTCAACTACTGATATGTAAAATATTAAATTCGACATATTTTTTTACATTTGAATGGTATCAAAATACATATTGTATGAGGACGTCAGAAGAATACTTTAAACTGCTCAACTAGCCTGTAGAGAAAATACTTGGTTTTTGAGTACAGTCACTACAATTACTGTGACGTTCATAAGTGTTATTCTGTGACGTATACCACTAAACATTTTTGCCGCACCGATCGATATAACGTGCTTTAACTCAACATTTCACTTATCAATTATTAGACTATATATAGTTGATATTGAAATATCAATAAAAATAAAATATCTACGTGTTATTGCGAATCTTTTTACTAAAAATAATATTAACTAAACATAAATATAATATAGGTATACATAGCGCACAGTTTTGGTTCTTTTACGTAACGTGGTAAACCTGCGTTAGTTGAGGCACTTGTGCAGATTGTGTGCATCGTGGAAACGACCGCTGCATAGCTACTGACACACACGTACTGAGATAACTATGTGTTCCGTGCATACATGCGAGTAGCTTGCGCATGTGACATGTTTTAGAAGCACAAATTATTCAAATTATCTTGAAAATACTTGCTTAGTTCTATCTAGATTCAAAAGTAAGTTGTGACCAAATCTTGATGATGAACCAGTCAAGATAAAAGCAATTTATTTTAGAGGTGCCTCAATTACATCCAGCTATTTAGAAACACGTACAGAAAAGATACGCAGATAAAGTTTCTGAAAATAAATTATTTAGGTTTCTGTATTCGTTGTAAAATTTACAAAGTCTGCTGGGATAGCTTTATCAAAAAGTTTTCGTATCATTTCCCTTGGGTTGTAGTTATAATATACCAGGAGCAGCAAAATGCTACATGCTTAATTTTTTATGAAACAAATTAATGTTTAGAAATTTGTCGAAATTTATAGTTGCATTCATAAAAATGCATGCCAATAAGGTTATATACTTTATAAGCAATGGTTAATCTACTCCATGCCTTAAGTTCCAAGTGTGAGCAAATATTTTTTTTAATTTATAAAAATAATTTGTTTAGGTACATTATTTTAATATTATGTAGTAGGTAATGTAAGTATTTTGTAATTTACCGAATAAATAAGGAACTACAGTTAATCGTAGCGATGTGCATAATTGTATTTGAATTATATTGTATGCTCTGTATTAGCTGGTAATCTTTGATAATAAACTTATAACTATTAATTATCATGGAAACACAACACGTGCGCTGCGTTGTGTTCTTTCCTTCTGCATTGACTACGCAAACACACGTTGTGCACAACTTTATTATTAGAATATTATTTAAATTTCCATTTGTAGTTTACAATATTATTTAAGACATTGGAAGGTTATAACAATTCGTTAATGCAGCTGTAGCGCTCGTATTGCAAGCGTCCATGGATAACCATTTACCATAATATGGTCACTGTAGCTAACCGCAGTGCGAAATTACATTGAATTCTTACTACACCTACAAAGGTAAGGATTACTATTAGTCCGAATTTTCATACTAAGACCCCAAAGTCAAGGATTAGTGTATTTATTGTCAATAAAAATGGTAGTTAAGAAACTAACAGAATTTAGTTAACGACTAATAGAATTAGGTGTGAGATTAATCATTGGATTTGAAAATAAAATAGCGCCAGCGACAAGACTGAATTATGTACTTTTTGTTCCGCTTACGGGTTAAAAAGTCCTGGACCTGGGATAAATCATTCATAGGCACTAATGGTTTGATAATTAGATATTTATGTTAAGTAGACTAAATAAAAATACATTCTATATATAATTTTATCTTGGACGAGTTAAAAAATAGGTTTGCGATGTTTAATATGAAAAGGTTTAACTTAGGTGAATCAATACCATAATATAGTCTGTGTTTTGTTTATTCCTCTATATTTTCAGTGAAACGAGCTATGTGTTCAATTCTCATACAGTACCAAAATTAGTTTAATGGAAAATAAATAACATATCTAGGTGTTATTTTTGTCCGCGTGCTTGAATACTTGTAAGATCCATCGCCACACTGACAGTAAGCTTCGTGCGGGAATAGTCCGATTATATTAAGAGATTATGTAAAAACGTGTTTTTGTCTAAAGCTGCAATGAAAAGCCGATTCCACAACCTAAATTACTGATTTTATCTCACAAGGTATCGACATGTGTTTTGTGTTTTGTTATTATAAAAATATTAGCTATTCTAAATACATGTTTACATAATTGTATATATTTTTGTTAATATTAATTATGTACACAAATGGCTGTATTAAAACGTCTGCCAACTACTACTACTAACTATCTGCTAAGTTTATCCTAAATTAGAGCAATTGATAATATAAAACATTTTTGTTTTATTTCTACCGAATAACATTATTTTTGTACTATATATGCCAAATAAATTCTTAAATTCTTAAAAATCCAATAGCCGTAATTAAACCTCCTACTAGTTAGTCTGCCACTAACCGAAGTAGTCTTCGTTCGGTATCCCAAAATGCCGCTATAAATAAGATGTTAATCAGAGGAAGGACCATTTGGTTAAAACGATACGAAGATGTGCATTTGCTCCGCTAGGCCTATCACTTGATCCTTTGGCAAGCTTTCTGTCAAGGATCGGGTTCCAGTTAACTGTGCTTAAGTATGCATATATATTAAACATACGTACAGCTACATATAGATAGACGCCTATATACTGGGAAAAATGTATTACAACCACATTTTGCCAGGCATGTATGCTCACGTAACTAGGTCAAAGTTAAGCCTACCTGCCACATGTCCAGACTATGTTCTGCTATTAGAAATTTCCAAACAGAAAAACCAAATATCACTGCCGGACTAGTGCACCCAGCCCGGAAATTCACAGGTTTCACGACTGACTGCAATCGAAAACCGCGGCATCATCGAAGAAGCCATAAAATGTTCTAGTATGAAATTTTTACTAACAAACGTATTTCGAAGCACAAGTCACTCAAAATTGAGATAACATGACTAATCTTTTTTGACACCTTACATCATTTTAGCAAAGATATTTCTAGCTTTATGGTCTTTTCATTGTTTTTTATAATGTAGTATGTTCCAAAACACTCTTTTACTAAATAAGGGCTTTCATAAAAACAACAAAATGTAACATGTGGAGTGAACCATTTTAATAAGTATGATGCATGTTGAAACTTTTTTTTTACGTTCAAAGAGATCCTATATGATATATGCACTCATAAAAAAAATACTATGTGTTTTAATAATATTTTTACTAATAATTTAATAAACAACGTTGACGCGTAAAAATCCAAAATATGTGGCACCTTTTAAAGAAAGAAAGAAAGAGAAAACCGATTTCAAAAAAGAATATTCTAAAACTGTTGTGCAAACAAAAATGCAATAAATTTAAAAAAAAATTATTGTGTATTCTTGTGAATAATTAAATTATTGTTATTATGGAGTCGGTGTCAGCCGCCCGCGCCGCGTGCTGCGTTTATGTGTGTAATTGTCTATGCCAATCTTATGTTATGATTATAGTAAGACATCTCATGTTTAGGTAGTTACAAACCTACATTGGCTGACACCGGCTCAATTAATAACAATAATTTAATTATTTACAAGTATACGCAACTATGTTTTAAACATTTTAGTGCTTTTTTTATTTTAGAATACTCATTTTCAAGTAGGGTATCGTTTTGTTAGAATTTTTGTTTATTTCTCGGTTTTTAGTGAATCTGAAGTTCGATAACTCATTTTATTTGTCTGAATATGGGTAGACCTACTAAACGCGTTGCTCATATGACACAGCACCGTTTAAATGAGACAAACGAGGAAAGGGAGTAACGCCTATCTTTAAATAGGAAATGTACCTACAGAGCCATTTCAAAAGAGTCTTGTAAAGATCGCTAAAATAGGCTTAAGTAAATGCGGCCTTACATGAAAAATGTTTTGGACAGGAAAAATCGAGATATACCGTTTAAATAATTTTTGGCCATAGTGCATCTTATGATAATTTCAAATACGGATGAGATGATATGTTTTATTCCGGAGTTAAGGTGCCCAATGGCTTCAGCGTCATATTAAAAGTTATATTATAGAAATAATGTTGTTATTAGCTTTTTGTGTATACCTTGTTGAGTTGAACAGTTGCACACCTAACCCTATACTATTAAATGCTATGCAAAAAACAATTTGGAATTGTGTAAACACTACATATACATATATGTACGTAAGGGTTGAACATTGAAAAAAATAGAAGAGAAGCACTATATTATATGTATAAAGGATTTAGATGTTTGTTTGTTGTGCCCTAATGGCAAACTAATTGCTCCAGCGAAATTAATAGATTTACAGTCTTTATACCTGTATATTCCTGAAAATTGTCTCGAATTTTATAGAACCTTGAATCGATTATTATCGATGGGTTTAGGGGAGAGCCAGACGTAGACGTAGCGTATATGTATATGATTACGTTTCTTCTTAAATAGAATTTTGATAATTTGTATTTCTTTTATTTTTTTACTTGTTATAAATAGAAACTCTCTATAAGTTAGAAATTTTAAGTAAATTACATGTTGAAACGTTATTGCAAAAAAAAAATATTATAAAAACAAAAACACAATATCTATCTTCTTATATTTTCCTGAATTCATACGTTATCCTTTCATTTTTACAAGAATTATCAATTCTTTGGTGAATATTATTCCAGCAAGAGTTCTTTTACTTCTGACAATTCTAGCATTCTATGTTATGTATAAATGTCATACGCCCGCACGACAAACGTCAAACATTTTATTTTGCACGACGAAAATATTAGAAATTAATAAAGAATTGCTCAACTAAATGTATTTAGGGATACATTTCCCAGGTTTCCTGAGGATGTACAAGTTATAGCCGGAGTCCTATACAAAAGTGACACATCTCCTTTGCGATTATCTCAAAATGGAGTTGTTGTGGGTTGGAACGTTTATGCATAGCTACGTCCAATTAATATCTGGATAAAACATTCAATGGTGCCAATTCTGTTGACACAAAATTCTCTTATCTTACCAAAAAATCTCTAAAATTAGTTTAGTCCTGTCATACGACATTTCGTATTCTGAAATCGCTAAAATTGACAGGACTAAACTAAATTTTAGAGATTTTTAGCTAAGATAAGAGAATTTTGGGACAACAGAATTGGCACCAATGACTCTATTTCAAGAATATATCGCAATAGGAAAAATTCCTGTATCGCGGGGGACTTTACAAACACAAAAAACACAAAGCACATCCAGACTCGGAACAACTATGTGTTGATCACACTGCCGTGCAGTCGATATTATTTTGATATTGATATAGTTATGTTTCTTTCTATTTAGGTTTTGCCTGCTGCTTTGTTTGCCTAAATTGCAGAACGCTTGCCGGGATAAACGGTAACTGTTCAAATTCAAAATTCATTTATTTCAGGTTCATAACCCATATTACATCTTATATAATACACACAAATAAATACAACATCAACACACATACAAATGAGATAAACCAATAATACTAATTCAAATTCATTCATTCACATAATTAATTAATTACAGTACTCTCTTACGTGCGACACTATATGTAACTTGTCTGTCACAACAGTGCCACACATAATGACAGTCCAACCTATTTGCTATCATAGTCATAACGGTATTGAAGCTGGCCTCCAGTCTGCGTACAAGAGACGCGCAGCGCTTCCGCATTGTCGCATAGAAGCAGTCCGTGCGCGCCCATACGAACATACCTGAGGCGCTGCAGTAGCAGGCAGACCCAAAACCAATCTGAAAGCGTTGTTAAACTGAACACGGAAGGAAGGTGCTGTAGCTTTTGAGCGTGTAATTAGCCCACAGGCTACATGTGTACATGGGCGTGCAATATGCTCGGCAAAGAGTTATTTTCACGCCATCCGAGCAACGTGTGAACCTGCGGGCCAGCAAATTAGCTCTTTTAGATAAAGCCCTTAGCTCCCGTTCCAAGTCACCATGTTCCCTGAGGTCAGCCGTGACTATATGCCCTAGGTATTTAAGCTGATTTACCCTGTCTAAGGGTACACTATTTATACTTAAAAGAGATACATAGTCCGGGCACCTAGCACCACCGGCCTCAAAGACCATGTACTGACTTTTCTTAATATTATAAACAAGTCCATGATTAACAGCGTAATTCTCACATGTCGCTATCAACCTCCTTAGGCCACAGATCGACGCGCTCAGCAGCACCATGTCGTCTGCATAGCTTAATTTATTGACACACACGTCATCTACATGACGGCCGACGTGCTTACTGCTCAGCGCGACGATCAGCGCGTCCATATAAAGGTTAAATAACGTGGGTGAAGTCAGTCCGCCCTGTTAAGACAGGCACCACACCGCACTGCAATCGATATGGTTCCAACATTGCTCCCGCCCACCTGACACTGTTGACTTGGTGCGTATACCAATACTTGAGGATTGTAACAAGTTCTGATGGTAGGCGAATACTCTCAAGTTATTTCCACAAGAGATCATACGCCACCAAATCAAAGGCTCTGGACAAATCGAGAAAACACGCATATACTGGGGTTTTACGGTCATTATAGTATCTGACGGTATGCTTAATACACAGTCGGGCACTTTCCGTTGATAATTGGGGCCTAAATCCAAACTGATTATTATGCAGAGATATATAATTACTTAACTGTGTATTAAGCTAACCGTCAAACACCTTCGCTGTAAATCTGTAGCTAGAGATATGGGCCTATAGTTACTTTTATCAGCTAAGTCACCGGTTTTATCTTTAACTATAGGCACAACCACAGTTTTCATAAGAGCCGGCGGAAGATAAGGATGGCTCACGTATAGTGAGTAGAACATTGCTAATACTCTGTTTATATATGGGCCAGCGTGAATTAGGTGTTCAATAGATAAGGAATCATGACCTGGATGGACTCTTTCCTTCAGTCATGTTCTTAAGAATTATAGCCAAATCTTTGGCACTAAATCTCAACCCTATTATCCATTCCGGTAACTCATCATTGTAAACCTCACACGCCGAACCCAACGGTGACTGCATTGCCTTTACAATCACTCGCCCCATCGACACTCACCGGAAGTACAGGTATGGCGTTAACTTTGTTCGGCTTTTCCAAAAGCCTCGAAAATCACCTTCGGCGTGCTTTTCCGCAAGACTGTCCATTTTAATCTGGGCTTGATTTTCTTGACACCATTTTAACTGTGATTTAAAAAGTCTCCTGCTAGCACACATGTCATCATACATGGGGTCAGCGTTAGGTTTACCGCACGATACCCATTCCGTAAACATTATTCTCGCCTTCCGGTGAGCCTCTCTGACGTGTTTATTCCAACCCACCTCGCGCGGCCCACTCCCGTTTCTCACAACGCCCTCCCGATCTGCCAAAGACGCAGCACGAAAGGCGGACACAGAGTAAGAGTACAGTACCCAACGGTGACTGCATTGCCTTTACAATCACTCGCCCCATCGACACTCACCGGAAGTACAGGTATGGCGTTAACTTTGTTCGGCTTTTCCAAAAGCCTCGAAAATCACCTTCGGCGTGCTTTTCCGCAAGACTGTCCATTTTAATCTGGGCTTGATTTTCTTGACACCATTTTAACTGTGATTTAAAAAGTCTCCTGCTACACATGTCATCATACATGGGGTCAGCGTTAGGTTTACCGCACGATGCCCATTCCATAAACATTATTCTCGCCTTCCGGTGAGCCTCTCTGACGTGTTTATTCCAACCCACCACGCGCGGCCCACGCCCGTTTCTCACAACGCCCTCCCGATCTGCCAAGGACGCAGCACGAAAGGCGGACACAGAGTAAGAGTACATCACATCAAGAATACGATGGTGATAGGGGTCAGTATAAATCAGCACGATTAATACACTCAGCAGGAAAGTTAACCAACCTTAAACGTTTGTGACACTCTGTGCTATATTTCGCGATCTGTTCCTTATTTCTAGTGCCTTACGATACCATGCTATCGTTCGATGATATTTTAGTCTGTAATTTAGGTGTAAGATAAGAAATCCTTCGAAATCTCCAATTTTGTGTGTCGAGTTACCGCTATGTTGACGCTCCACAGCCCATGCACAGATAGTCTATGTTGCGCATTTATCGCCTCTAACTCCACAACAATGTGTAGCGGCGTTAGAACCAGCAGGACCTGTAACGCTGCCGTTGGCGTAGTCGGGAACGCCCCTGGTATAGCTATGCAGGCCAATCGTTACACCTTCGACAGCGCGTTCTTGCATGTTGCTAATTTAGTTCTACGCCACCAGACAATGCTTCCATATGTGAGTTTGGGTCTTATCATTATCATGTATAGCTATTTGATGATCTTGGGCTTCAGCCCACAGATCTCCCCATAAGTAGAACGAATCATGCCTAAGACCCGCTGGGCCTTCTCTATGGCTTTGTCTACATGAGGTTTCCACGTTAGTTTGTTATCTAAGGTCATGCCTAGATACTTCACCACCGTGGACCATTGTAACTGCCTATCATACATGGAGAGAGTTCCCAACCCTGTCTGATCCCTCTTCCTAGTAAACGGCACGACAGTAATTTTTCCTGGGTTGATCAATAAATGGTTACTACTGCACCATTTTCCACCATAATCAGAGCCTTCTGCATGAGACTAGATACCGTGCTCGGGAATTTTCCGTTGACGAGTATCACCAAGTCATCCGCATATCCGACCGTTAAGTACGGACCTTTGTTGATTTGTTCTATGAGTGAATTGACTACCAAGCACCATAAGTGTGGTGAGAGTATTTCACCCTGAGGGCAGCCTTTGGTGGTCGTTGCATACATTTCATCTGCTAACAACTCAGATCTAATGATTCTACCCCTGAGCATACAATCGATCCATTTGCAGATAGTTGGCTCTATGCCATGATTTGCCGATGCCACACTAATGGCAATACAGGTGGTCCAATCGAAAGTTACCTCAATATCCAGGAATGTAGCAATGTTTTCTTCCCGGTTATCTAACGCATGTTTTGCCTTATTTACCACAAAATGTAGTGCAGTCTCAGTGGATTTTTTACTGGTAAGCACATTGTAGCCTGTGGAAGGGGAATTTCTCTAATGCTCCCTAATGCTACTATCTACTAACTTCTCTACGGCTTTCAAGAAGAACGACTCAAGACTGATAGGTCTGTATGCCTTGGCTTCTTCGTAATCCGCTTCGCCTGGTTTCGGTATGTACATGACTATAACACGCCTCCATATCTTTGGAATGTATCCAAAAGCTATGCAGGCTCTGTATGGTCTGCACAAATAGTTCCAAGAGTACAGCTTCCTGTTGTAGAATAATGAGATAAACCATGTCTGGACCAGGTGACTTAAACAGTTGCATGCCATTTATCTTTTCTTCATCTACTATCTTTCTTGCAGTGTCCCAATCTGCTTTGGTTGTCTAACATATTAAATATCTAGGAGTCTGGGTCGACGAAAATCTCAATTGGCTATCACATTGAGTTACCTACAAACAGAACAAGAAAAAGAAAGCCCATTAAAAAAATATATGTCCTATTTAAGACGAAGGTACTTTAAAAGTCATCTACTACGCACTGTGTCTACCGATTACTGTGTATCAGTTTGGGGGGCACCCATAAGTCAACTTTAATGATACTTGAAAGAGCACAAAGGGTGGCACGTAAAGTACTAACACCTAAACCTAGATTGTACCCAACTTTAAATCTATACCAAGAAATTTACATAGCATAATAATTTATGCTCACACCCAGCTGGGTGTGAGCATATATTATGTTATGTAAAATAAACAGCTGACGTATAGTTAGAACTCCAATTTTTTGTAATAATTATGGAATATGGTATTAAACATCCTTTCTTCTTTTTTTAGTGACGTCAGAATTTCTCTTAGGTAGTAATACAACTTTCGCTAAAAGACATCCATATATAGCAGTTCCTTATTAAGTTATAATAAAATTAACAAAAAAATTACACTACATTTAGTGTTCATTAAATCTCGATATAAACTTTAAAATATTGTGAAAACCTATTTAAGCGAACTAAATTATTCTGAAACTGAAGATATGTATGTGACCAGTAATAAATAAAATAACTAGCATTATAGATCCACATTATTCCACACGCACATATACCCACACATACAGAAACTCGCGCGCAATTAAACAAACACTCACACACACATACACAAACACACACCCACGCACACAAATACTCACTCACTTACCCACTTAGACACACACACATACTTTCACACAGAGACAAAAACCTCACATAAAATATTCCGTGCCAATTATTAACTTTTGCTCTTATATGAATCTTCTTAAGTTATTCTGAAATAAATGTTTAATATAAATTTTACACAATTCTGTATAAATCGATGTAATGTAAAGTATGCCAAATACAAATGTAACTGTTACTTATAGAACAAGTTAACCTAGTTTAAGTGACAGAGTTCCTGATTGTAAATCGCAATATGATTATTCAAATAAACGTTTATTATTATTATTATTAATTACGAAGAAAGGATATGAGAGAGATAGTCTCGCATATCCTTTTGGACCTTCACCACCTACATGGTGTGGTCTTCCTCTCTACATCTTCTCTGTTGACTGACCGATCGAAGCGACGCCAGGCGCTTCTTAACTTAGTATTGTACCGTCTACATATCTTTTTAAAAACCACATACAAACTACATAATTATTTACCTGTATCATTCAGAAGGCCAACCTTGTGTAAACTAAAAGGAATACTACACATCATTGAAAATCTATTGAGTCTGGCTACCGGTGTACCACTGCGACTCAATAGGTTAAGCCTTCTATAAAAATATGTAAATATATTAATGTTTTGCCACTTAGTTTTGATAGATTAAAAATAAATATGACAAATTTTATTTATAAAATTATGCGATTTTTTGTGCTCCTCCATTCAATATAGCGAAAAGTAGGTACGCATCGACGTTGAAATTTATTAAAAGCCTCCAAAATTTGATTAAGTACTCAATTTGTCGCATAAATATTTTTTATTGGATCTACGAAGCTAGATCTTATTATATTTATTCCATGGTCCATGTATTAAATAAAAACGTATATAGGTACAAAATTAACTTATTCTCGTAAAACCGAGAGTTATTTTAGATAATTTCGAAAAATCTTTAATTTAATAACTTCAATATATAGATAAATTATTGATGATGCTATGATAATATATATGTATGTATCTACAAATTCCTTGCGGATTGGCCCTGTGGCATAGCTTTCTCGCAGGCTCAAATGTTATCGATATTTACTATTGGAAAATTCTTGAATACTTAGTCTGTTTAAGATCGGTTTATATTTCTTTGAAACTAAAGTACTTTATTCGAATTTTATCGCGTTGTTTATTTAACACTTTTATTACATAATTTTGAAACTGTTACACTATTAAACTTTACTACTTTTTGAGTTATTTACATTATTAATTGCCTTGCGTTAAGGCGAATGTTATACATTGAAATTAACTACTTTCTACGGATTTCATCGCGTTGCTTATTATAAAATTTTTATTACTACTTAATTTTGAAACTATTGAGTACTACTGATAAACTTTTCTACTATTAAAGCTATTTAGACATAATTATGTTACATTCCCCGATGTTAGCAACTGAAAGTAGTTGTTTAAGTATTTTTATTATTACATTAAAATTGATGCAAAATATAAGGCTGACTTATGCATACAGTTATATAATATTATATGGCTGCAATACAGACTGCACCACAATTGTAGGTATAGGTATCAATAATAGTGTTGTACACAATTTCAGCATTTAGGCAGTTATCTGGCTAATTGGTTCAGTGCCAGTCAGTATTTGGCTTCCCTTAATACAACTGTACGGATGCAACGTTAATTCGATTCCTTGGGTCTCAGTTACAACAAGGAGCTTGAAACTGGGTCTGACAAATTGCAAAAGGCATGTGATCTATTTGGTGGGACCCGATAAATAGACTACATGTATGGCATGATTCTTAAAATTGTTACCTTGCCGCTATTTTGGATCCGATGTTCATTAAGGAAAATTATTTGTGTATAGTCCATAAATAGAAACAAGTATTTTTTAAAGACTTCCCTTGTGTGCCATACGCCTGATTTACACGCCGTGAACCATTTTAACTGCGTACCATACATGGAGAGAGTTCCCAACCCTGTCTGATCCCTCTTCCTAGTAAACGGCACGACACCATAATCAGGGCCTTCTGCATGAGACTCGAGACTACCGTACTCGGGAATTTTCCATTGACGAGTTGATACAAACCAAACCAAACTTGGTGATCTAAGTCATCTGCATATCCGACCGTTAAGTACGGACCTTTGTTGAGTTGTTCTAAGAGTGAATTGACTACCAAGCACCATAGGAGTGGTGAGACCTTTGGTAGTCGTTGCATACAATACAATACAATTGAATACAACGGTTTTCCCGTCGAGACCGCGAAGCCACTCTGCAGCTCTTACTCCCTCACATGTCATGTGCAGAGCTCCTCCGACCAGTGCACCAACACTAATAGATACCAGAGGATCCGGCGTGGCCTCTAACAGGTCCCAAATGACCACCCGTATATGCTCCACCTACTCTGCAGCTAAAAAAGCGTCAGGAAAGTTGTTAGCAACAACGGGCATTTTGACTTCCGTCAGCGCCTCCCTGTAAGAGTCACCTTGAGTCTTGGCCCGCTTGTTGCCACCAACCTGAGCGACATTTTTATCACTCATTTCCCTAACCTTTTTAGAAGGGGCTGCAATGGGTGCCAGTGCCATCTGCCGCTGCAGCTCACGCCGCTTACGGTTGGCACACCCGCTGCGCCTCTTCCTACTCCAGGTATGGCTTGCAAAGTGTGCAGCTGAGTTTGGCTCCCCCGTAGGGTGTGCCTCGCCCAACTGCTCCTTTCTAGCCTCCCCGAGACTAGAGGGCTGACAGCTACTCCCCGAGGGTGTTGCGCTAAGATCCACCTTCGGGTATTCTCTACGCAACTGACCCCCTCCGGGGCTGCTACGCCTTCTGCATTTGGTACCCTGTCCAGGGTTATCTCCACACTTCACCCTCTCCACACCTTAGAACTGCCAGGGTGAGCACCACTCCCTCAGCTCAGATTCGAACGGGCACTAGGGCCATCACGACAGCTCCTGCACCCGCTTTACCCGCTTCCCTCAAGGGTCCAGAGGTCATCAATTGCTCGCCCTTATCGGTCAAACCTTTGGATGTAGATTTGACAGAATCCATGTTTTGGTCTATCTTTGAGTTTACCTGCTGGCTCTCCACCCACCACGGAATTCACAACGTCGGGGATGACTTGTTCAGGCACCAGGGCTACCAGTAAGGTATAGCGTCCCCGAGTGAGCTGTCCCCGAGACGTACAGCACAAGTCGCTCCACCCCAAACCACTGAGGTGGGAAACGAGCACTGCCGGCCTCTTCACCCAAGGACACTCGGCTGGCGGCCGCATGAGCGGACATAGCAGCTGGCTAGACTGCAACCTCCCGTGTGAAAGGATATCTATACCAAAAAGGCGTGTTGCAGATCAGCGGCACCACCATCGGCATATTACCACTCAACCCCCAGGACTCCTTCATCCCTTCGTACGAGTCCCCGCACACAGCAGAAACACGCGGGAGGTCATTACTATCCAGCGTCTGTCATTCGACGATGGACTCGCCGGAACATAACCTCTCCATCCCAGGGAGTGGTCGTCTGGTAGTTTCAGTTACATCTATTTCAGAGGGAACTAGACCAATAACAGCGGGCAACCACGTGTAGGATTCCCCACCAGACTTATCTCACGACTGTTTCGCTCTCCCCTAAGACTATTGGCACCTTACTCGTTACAGAGTAGAGTAAAGTAGGTTTGCATCTATACTAAACGAGCAGCCAATCCAGTGAAGCTAGAAAGCAGAAAAAGCAAGCTAGGCAGTTCAATTATTAAAGCATAAATACAAACCCCCCAATTTAGTAATAAGTAGCAAGTTTAAATTTAGCGTGCAGCTAACAGGCAGATTAGAAATGTTTCTAAATTTTCGGTTAAATTGGTACCTAGGCGTGGCTACTACTTAACACGTTTAGACAGATATGATTTAGTTAAAATTTAGTTAAACGAACAATTTGGCGGAGTGGTCGAGGTCAGTTTGTTTATTTAGTGTTTCTTTATCTGTATCTTATCCAATTTCTCACCCACAGTATTTTAGGTATCAACATTTCTCTCATTATTTCGTCTTTAAATTCATCTAGAATCTCCCTAAGTACAAAACGAATAATATCCGAACGTTGTTGATCGTCCATCTTGACAGAACTAAAGAGCTCACCTATTAAGTACGTGTGGATACTTACTAAAAATTAAGTGACTTAAAATTAAATTGAAATTTATACGTGTAAATCAACCTTTACTTATTATATAATTTCTAGTAGGGAACAAACATTAAAACAACGACAAATATTAAACATTATACAATGGATGCAAAGAGCATTTAGTCTCGAAACTATTTGTGGATGTTTCTAATTATGTTTCTCCTATATAGGGATCGAACTGACAGCACTCGGTGCACAGACCGTGCTGAATGTACCACTTAAACCTTGACGACATTCGTACAGTCTAGATAACATTCGTCTTTGATATAAATGTATATCTATGAGGATAACAACGGAATATCTTATACGAGAATACTTTTTATAACTATCTAAGTATAATTTCAGGCCATAATGCTGTATATAGACAATCTGTGTGAAAATCGTCACCTTTAAAATGAAATAAAATAAGCAAAATTGTGATTTTAAAACCAAATATCCAAACGTCGAAAGACACAAAATGGTAGCTTGTTCTTGTTGTGCAAAATCTTCATATGCATATATGATCACGTAACACTTTGCACAAGGTTAATAGTAAAATTATACGAAGCACCATCATAACAATGCCTATAGGTAATTATTTCTAAGAAAATCTGGCTCCGACATTTGGGCTCAAGCAAAGTGACGCAAAGAAATTATCGTGTAACTCTCTGACTCGGCCATAACGTCAAACAAATAACTAACATTTAAATAGTATAATAAATGGTCTATACTATACTGTAACAATATTATATATTATACTAATATTATAAAGAGGATATTATAAGATTTGATTTTTTGTTTGTTCGTTTGTAAGGATTTAACTCAAAAACTACTCAACCGATTTCAAAAAGTCTTTTACCATTAGAACGTTATATTATCACCGAGAAACACAGCCAAAATTTATTTCCAAGAGAAATAGAGGTATTAATATATTGCCATTATTTTGTGTCATTATTTTGCGTGTCCTCCGAAAACTTTGTTAATACTTAAAATAATGTACTATAATTATGTTTAAAGTGCCTATCATTACTCACGAAAACGTCTGCGGTGGTAAACGTCTAACTAGTGCTACTAAGCCACAATAACCATCTTTGTTCAAATTATTAAATTCAAACTCAGGTGGAATCGAGTAATGGTAATATTGATATCATGGTATTAATTCTTATCCGTTTAAATGATTTGATAATTAAGGTTGATTATGTACATGTAAATACCATGTTAAAATATTCGAATCGGATATTTTGTTTAGACTTTGCGATGGGTATAAAAATGTTCTAAGTAAGAAAAATGTCGCGGTTTGAGCGAAAATTTAGTCTATCAATAATTAATTTACTTAATTACGTTTTTATTGACTAACAAAACGATTGAATAATATTTTTTTAAATTTGAATGTTTATTTATTGAATCTGTAATTTGCTGTGGCTGTAAACGCCCGCTAAGTTTTTAATAACTATTATAAAATATTTAGGACCTAATGTGTGTACACTTAGTTTGCAAATAAATTAATTGTTGAAATTTTTTGATAAATATAATGTACATAATAAACCAGCCCCGGCTCGTGGATCGCAAGGTTGTAATTCAGTGCAAAGCCTGGTTGCTAGTATTAAATGAAACGTGGGATAGTAGCCACCAGCGACACATGACTCATGTGTCACGTAATGAAAGACATATGTGCCGATAAGCTTGAATAACGAAGGAGAACAGATTTTTTTTTGAGTATCCTAATCAACGCTGACCAGTGGTAATTCAAACTTGGATAAAAAATGTCGAGTCAGATTTCAATATGGTCAAAAGAGATTTGCGAGTTGTTCCAGACCACAGAGACTTGTGACGTAATGTTGTGAGAATACAAAAAGTGACACATTTTAGTCGAGATTGTACTAAATCCTCTACGGAACTGGAAACTGGTACTCTGCAGAGTGTACTAACAATTTTATCGGCGTCACTTAAGTGATAAACATGTCAGTTTACAACGAAACGAGAGTGAGTGTTCACAATACATTTATTAAGAGTGGACACATGCATGGGAGCGGCAGCATGAAATCACGAAAATACCACATACGGATTTCAGAGCTCGCGTGAGTTTTCTATTTACTCCATACATGGATAATACCGAGAACCACAAAAAGTCAGGTAAAAGTATCTTTTGGGGAGAGGGACAAAAGTGAAAGTGTGAGAGAGAGAAGAAGAGAAAGAGTCAAGAGTCAAGAGAAAGTGTCAAGAGTGTTTCCGTGCTTGTGCTTATTTTATTGACAATATATGCAGCCTCCTATAAAGGGTCCAGCCATTATGTAGCGGCGGCACATGACAGACAGAACAATAGACTATAGAATTAGACAACACTATACGCTATCAAACTACACTCTCTAGGAAAGCGTGCTGTCTCGTATAGACTACGTTTCGGTACCGTCATCAAATTATATGCTTCGACTCCCACACAAAGCACCGTTATCCTAGAAAATCCTTACTTTAATTTCTTGTCATCTATAGGAATCAACCACAATATACTCTAATTTAACTTCGTCACAAGTATACATTTTTATAATAATTAATTTTATTTAGAGGCTCAAAACTGAGATTTTTAATCACTATCACTTAAGATAAATTAAAACAATGAAAAGAGAAAAATAATTTTAAAAGTTGGGATACTTAATTTTAATATTTAAGTTTTTTATTCGGGGCGACAAAATGTAAGAATTTTACATAAAAATAAATTTATCAGACATGCCTATCGTACTGGTTTTACAGGATGAAAACTTATACTGTAAAACCTGTATTATATTTGATGTTTGATACATCTGTATTAAAAATCAAACATAATAATTATGCAAGTATGCATGACGCTGCAATTAGAATTTTGCCCAGAAATATATAAATGATAATATACTTCTTACTCATTCAGTAAACTGTAATACGCTTCCATTTTTAGTGAATGTCTGTTTAAACGGCATAACGCAACATATATATTGCATTAATGCTTTGTTTTCACACTGCGGATAATACAATATGATGAAATTATACATATCAATTGTAGTTTGTTGTAAAACTATAAGATACAATAACTAAACTAAAAAAGAAAGAATTAAATAAAAATCCAGTCCAAACCGACCCATGAAAATCGGTCAAAAAGTCACACAGTAAATAGTTATAATAATCTTTAAATACTTAACAAGGCAATTAAATTGTCTAATGGTGTATCAAGATACACTGTATTCATTTATACAACTAAACTTACTAAATAAGAAACAAAACCAAAGATGTATGTATTTTATTAGTGTGAAACTTTAGAATATTTAATTATTATTATTTTACATTTATTAGTAAGTGTACCAGGTAATGTTTATAACCGTTCTAATTGATTAATTATATAAATAACAATCATATTTGGAACTACCATCTACAGATCAGATAGTATAATTTCAGATGAATAGTATCTATCTTTCTCGATTGGCAGCACACCAATTTTGCTCTTCACTTGTGCCTAACTTGCCAAGCATTGTGATTGTTACGTAGGACAGAAGCAACCAAATTAACTTACTCTCTGATGCATGAAGAGCTCTCTATCTGTAAACAAAGGTCAACCATTCGAGTATCCTTGATTGACAACTTTGCTTAGCCACGTGAACTATCAACTCGATAAACAATATTGATTGAAGAATATTCTGAGATAACATAAAACGGACTCTATAAATGGATCAATTAGTAGTCCTTACTTATTTGAATATACTTTTTGTTATCTGACTAATAGTCAGCAGTACGCGATTGCTGTCAAACTGCTCTGAATAAAAGAGACTTCTTTGGATTTACACCTAAGATCTTAATAACTACCTATTAATGAGACAGTGATCTCATTGGACAAATATTATTATTCCGAAGATAGCTTACCAAACCACATATTAATATAATGTTTGTAGTTTATGTTAACATGAGATACAAATTAAGAATATATTGAAAGGAATAAAGGCAACAAAGCGGATGGGGCTCTACACGGTTATATGAGCAGCCGAAACGTTTCTGAAGGTATGCTTGGCTAAGCATAGAGGAGTATTGGTTACTACAAATGGTAGTTATGCAAGTTGGGTATGGGGGAAAAGACATGAAAGTGAAATAAATGCTGTGGAAATGATAGCATTGCGATATAACTGTGGTGTGTCCATAAAGGATAGGAGGAGAAACAGTGTAGTATGACGTTTAATACTTGGTTTTGGAATATGGGCAGAAAGTTGTATGTGATATGCACGAAGTATCACAGTCAGAAGAAGTAGTATTAGCTGAATATCCCCAGAACGGATCAGAGACATTCTGAAGTCCAAGTTAAGAGTAAGTGAAATAAAAGCGATAAGCCTCGGTTTATTATCCTGACAATAGCCATTAGCAATCTTAGATGCTGTATATCCAAAGGGATATAAAGCGTCTATGATTGCTAATGCTTATAAGCAGTGCATATATAATTATAGCCTATCTAAACGTGTTGGCTATAATTATATGCACTGTTTATAAACTACAGTGGTATACCGCTGTCATATTAAACTTAAAATAGAATTCTTTTGTGCCTTGTTATAAACAACCATCGCAGCAACATTAGTATATAGACTAGATCATTTCAATCTAAGGCCTATCTTATATTGAATAGCATTTGTAAACAATTAATTACAACATAATGTCCGCATCTTGAATGATATGAACAGCTATTCAAATAATTCAATGGAACCCGAAATTGATTCGCGCATCGTTTAAACGTTAAAGGTCATAAACACATCTATTATGTGACTTTAATTAGGTTCGTCTAATACGAGTTTTAGTTACCCTTACTATATCGATATTAATTTAATATTATGTATAAATTAGGTGTTATTCATATTAAGATGTCAATATTTAGACACCTAAATCACATTTATATATTAACATAAAAGTAATTATTTCTTCTCTAACCTAACCTAAAACTTCACGAGTGTCAAAACTTGGTATTTTCTTTGGTCACCACTATTGAGCCTGGTTATACAAAAAGATACAGTCGTGGGAGTGCTGGCGAGAATAGTCCCGCCAGCACTCCCACGACTGTAACTTTTATATATATACATATAATATTTATACATAAATCATAGATGGACCTGTGTCCATCTATGATTACTTATTGTTTGTAATAAATAAACTCAAAAACTACAGGACCAGTTTTAAAAATAATTTCTCCATTGGGCAGCTCCTTTAACCAGACTTAATATGGGCTATATGATATTATGCTACGATCTACGAACGCAGAAATCATGAACACACATAAAACCGCGAGAAAAAGCTAGTTACATATGAATGTGAACAGGAGGTGAACATACATATTTTAGTAATAGTATTATCGCCATTATCTTGCTATGTATTTTCTAATATTATAGAAACAGCACTCGTATTCAAGTATATTACAAAACGATAGATATAAAGAGACTACTTTTCCTTACTAATTCTACCAGACGGTAATACGACTGCCGACCGACGACGTGTATGGATGGAGTCAATGTTGCCATCATATCATATCATGCGATAATGCCAGCTGTATTTAGCAATTTAATATGACTATATTCTTCAGGTATAGAGAACCGATTAAAAAGAGAACGATATTCAAATGTTCATGGTAACAAAGAACAATTAAACAATGTTTCCTTTGTAGTTGGTTTGTTACACTATTGGAGATGTTAATAGATATCTTCTGTAGTAGAATGATTAATACAAGATTACGGTCTTGGAAGCAATTTACGTCAGTATCTAAGTCTGCGACACTATAGGCTTTGCCCATTATTATATGAAGCCTGAAAACGAAGTGCGAAAAAAAGGTCACTAGCCTTGGCCTGAGTATTCGTCTATGTGGACTATAGTTTCTCGTGATATCAATTGAGACCCAGTTCCTTTTCGGTTCCATATACTCTTGTAGTGAGAAATCAGTAATAAAGGAAAATAAAATACAGCCGAATTCTACTACGTACTTATCTAGGTAGTAGAATTCGGCTGTATTTTGTTTCGGTGACTATTCTAAACCGGTTTGTAAGTAGACACAAACGGGTTTAGAATAGTCACCGAAATAATAATGATTAAAGAAATAATCATAATCAATATAACTCACTAATTTATATATGGTGGCAAGTCTGAACCTTTTCTGTGTTATAATTTAGTTGTAATAATTATATTCGGTTCTGGGGCCTAGTACTAGATGAATTGATATAGCAACATAAACTGTGATCACTCTCTAACCATATTCTATCTAGCATTGCAATAATATATGACGGGACAATATTCTCTCGGCACACGTTCATTGCTATCAGACGTTAGTTTGATTTATTGATATACACATGTGTGTGCACCGATCTATGTTCTCGTTATTGCCTTAATCACCCCACTTATGGCTAATCTCGTGATACTGAAGTTTTCTTGACCTCGACCCTATTCATCCATAAATAGTTGTAAATCTTAACGTTGGAAGAAGCCGTTTATTTATTTATTATATATTAACGAGTACAGTTTACAGCATCAGGACGAGCGTTGATTCCTTAAAAGTTTAAAAGTCGCATTAATACTTTGACTAACCTGACATCCTCTGCACATTAGTCGCTTACATTAGCGCTGCATCATCAAGGCATTAAGTATTAATATACCTAATAAGTAAGTAAACATTTTAGAAAATTAACTCTTTATTGTATTTGCAGGTGGCGATGTAACGGACTCATTATAAAATATAAATGTTTGTGCTTCATCGATTATTTTATGCACACATGCACTAGCTTTCGTTCCGATATTGCGACAAATGACTCTCTTTATAGGAAAACGTAAAACATACATATTGGCGTAAACACGACACGATTTTCTGGAATGGTGAGTTCAATATGACTTAGGTCGTAGTCTACCCGCTTGCCTAATTTCATCAGTGTTCGCTAGTTTGGTCCTGATTGAGTAAAAACATGAAAATGTTGAGATTTTATTAGAAATTGTCGCGTTTTATACTTTTAATTAGTAATTCCTTTACAACATACAAAGGTTATTTTAATATGCCACATGTTTAAAGAATTTCTACTTTAGGTTGTTCTGTGTCCTCCAGGTTTCAATGCTTCAAAGTTTTATAATGTTATTATAATCCATTCTTGCACTTTTAAGCATTATATGAAAATAACATTGGGTTCGGCTTTAAAATATTTAAATATTAGTGAAATAGTTCGTGAATACAAACTATTTCATCAATGTTTGATTAAACACATGGTTATAATTTGGCAAGCTTTTAAAACTCATATTAACCCAGTAGTTTAAAACAAATCCTATAGTACAAAATAAATTATGAGATGTATACACATGTACATTGATCCATAATAATGAAAGAAATTCTCAGAAATCAGTAACTACAGATCTCGGACAAATGAGGTCAAAGATAGAGAACGCATTTATAGGACTGATTTATACTATTCCGATGTTCCACGTTGCGATTTAGGCAGTTCTTTTCACGTACGACCAACCGTAAAGGTTCAAAAAGCCAAATCCATTATTAATCTAAGGGCTACTACCTCTTGAAGGAAGTGCCTTTTTTATTAAGACCCGTGAAATATTTGTTACTCCACACACTTATGTGGCGTATTTTAAATGAATGTAAGTTCAAGACGTGATGAATTATCAAATATTTTATATTTTAGTTCGTAAGGCTATCGAGATAAATAAGTGCGCGGATGGCTATAACAACAAGACTTAAACTGGGTGACGATTCTAATTAATAAGTACAAATCAAATATCGTTTATTAGATTATCCCTAGGCGAGGCAATGGCGTTGTGGTGCTTTTGCGATGTGGATTAGTGTGCGTTGCGGTAAAGTATTATACAACAGATAATTTAAGTCTATTAGGCTTAGTTCAGATGATTCTGATTTGGCACCATAAAATATGATCGTCATCTTCGACCCCCAGAGTACTTTTCAACTGAACCAACAAGGCAAGCTATAATTAATAAAAAAAAACATTACATTTATAAAAAATCATATTTCACTAAATATAATTAGGGACAAAGGAAAAATTGTTAATAGTTTACGGTTCCTTATTACGATTCCTATGCATTAGCATTTACGTGAGAGAAAAAACAATAAAAGAAACGTTGGTAGGAGTAAGAAAACTAAGATAGGAGAATGGCGGGAGATTGAAAGAGCAAATGTAAAATACAGTGAGAGAGTACACGAGTGGCAGAGCAAATGAGTCGAAAGCAGATAAATGTGGATTAGACGAATAGGACAGGTGTGGAAGAAACGGCAATTGAAAGTGGATAGTAAAGAGATCGGATGACTAAAATTTGGGGAATAGAGATAAAAAGGGAAACCGAGAGAGGAATGGAACAGCAGGCGAGTGGCAGGAAGGTGGTTGAGGTAGACTTGTTTTAGCACTCGGCGGGGTCGCGACCGCATGCGAAAGCGATTCGCGCGGCCCCGTCGATAGTGGTTTTGTTGAGGAACACCGTGGTAGGTTTAGTCGGTATTCCGGGAGGTACATTATTTCTTTTCCATCTTCTTTTACCCCGGCGAGTCCGACATAATCCCTCCGCCCGCCCCCGCGGAGGGATATGCGTCATTGCATTCCCACATGTAAAAAAAAAAAAAAAAAAAAGACTTGTTTTAGCAAGTGTACACACAAATAAACATATTCACATAGAACATTCATTAGTAGCATGTGTTTACTCCGATAAAACACGCATCACATTACATTATATATGTATACAGAAGGAACCCATCTTCTACAACAACAGCTCTCAACAGCGCGAATATGGAATAAAAATTATGTTTGTAACATTAAACCTAAGATAAACTACAAGTAAAAACAGTGTCGCCCGAGCCTTACAGACAGCGCTGCAACGCGCTAAGTAGTGACACATTGAAGGAGGGTCTGGCCGCTTGGCTGTATTAAGTATTGACGTCTCGAACATAAATAAAAAGCTTTAAGTCCCGCTATTTGAAAGACGGAGCATTAAAGGAATCTCACTTATCTATATTTTGCAGAATGACAGGTGATTAAGTTTATAAATATTTGCTAAGAATATTGAGAATTATACTCACGCCTATTTATCGTTAAGGGGTAAATAGAGGTACTTACATTTAGTCGATTATGTTTATGCTTTCGCCGTTGTTGTTTTTCAGCCGGTCTCCGTGTTGCTAAGACCTTAAGCATAAATTTATGCCACGGAACTAAACAAATAGTTACTAATAACACTGGGGAACAGTCATTTTGCAGTATGGTAAGTTGAAGTCAATTTTGTGTAAGTTCAGTATGCTGAATACAAGAAAATATCAGATTTGTTAAATTGACAAAAAAGATTTGTTAAATTGACAAGAAAATATCAGATTTGTTTATGAGATAAGACTTTATAATTATATGACTGAAAGAATGTCGAAATAAAAATACAATTACATATCAAATATATATTTTAGAAGCGGCTATATAATAACGACAACAAAACTTAATACATATGCTATTAACAAAAAACACAACAGTCTTTAGGGACTGCGAAGTGAAAACTAAGTAACAAACGTGCGGTGACGATGACGCGAGTTTCACGCTTTTTGTTCACCCAAAAAGTACGCATATATACACAGTATACTTATAGCTCATGGAAAGCGTTCGGTGACGATGACGCGAGTTCCATGATTTTTGTTTACCGAAAAAGTGCTCAACGCGCCTAAAGAAGCTTTCACTTAAAAATTTTAGAAAATCTTTATTTGTAAGCTTGTCTATTGTGTTTATGCTCAAAACAATCCCTTATTAAACTCAAGCAATAATCTGCCATCATAATATTCTAATGTTCTGATGAAACCGTTCTTTATGTTGAATATCTCAAGAACCAGAGTAAATACATTTCGGATATGACTGATGAAGGTGTTTATTGAAACCAGTAACAAAATACATGCCGCAGAAAATATATATATTTTTTGTTGACCAGTGTAATCTTTGTATGATACAACTATAGTGATAGCCTAGTGGAAACCCGTCGGACTGCCATGCAGAGGTTTTAAGTTCGATCCCAAGGCGCGCATCTCTGACTTTCCAAAGTTATATTGATATTAAATAGTTAATTATCGCTTGCTTTATCGGCGAAGGAAAATATCGTGAGGAAACATGCACCTATAGGAGTTCTCCATAATGTTCTCGAAGATGTATAAAGTCTGCTAACACGAACTAGGCCAACGTGGTGGACTATGGTCTAACCCTTCTCATGCTGAATAATTTCAAGTTTAATACTGGGCTGATATTATTACTACTATTATGAGTAGAAGAGACACATAAAGGTCATGCTAAAGGCACAAGTTAGAATAGAGCTCCATATAGACAACCTTTTAATAGGTCGTTACCGTCGACGGTATATTTCCCCTTCTCACACTGAGAAGAGGCCCATGACCAGCAATGGGACAGTTTAATGCAGGGCTAATATTATTCATATTATTTTTGTAAGATATTTCGGTATTTCTGTAGATGGTTGCGATAGTTCTTTTAATTTAGAAATCACCTCAAGAAAATTAGAATGTCTTTCATACACAACGTTGGATATGTATGTATATACATACATATGTGTGTGATTTATTTCACGGATTTCGGGCCTGTAGGCATCTCGATACAATATGTATAGTCTAGATAGGCTTGTTTAGAATTTGGTATATGTATGAGTATATAGAAAATGAGACTAAATGACGTGTCTTTGTACGTTCGTGTACGCATGTGTACACACGTCATGTACCTACATGAAGGATTGCTCGGACTATGCAGTGATTTAAGAAGTCGCCTCGCCACTGCCACTGATCCAAGTGAGTAGGTTCAAACCCTACACGGGACAAATTATTTACGTGATCTACAAGAAGTTGTTTTGATTGGTTGTTATCTGTGTTCGTTGTTTGAATGTTTGTAAAGTTTCCCTTGACACAGGATTTATTCGACAGGATTTAGCGACTTAGAAATTCAGGAAGACCTAGGAATTCGACATTCGAATAAAATGAAAACGTACTCTTTATGGAACTCATAATGCCGAAATGAAACGCAGTAACAGTGTTAACTCTTACGCCGTTTGCCTGTATTAAGATAGTACTTTCACAGATCCTTTTTTACCGTCACTCAATGATTGATTATGACTGGCTTTGTCACTCAAACGTACCTATATTTTAATACTACCTACACTAGCTGTCCGCCGCGGTTTCACCCACGTTTATGATAACTGCTCCGTTCCCGGGGCTTGTATCGTGATATTTATAGCCTATCTTACTTATAGATAAAAAACAAGCAAACAAAGAAATCTTTCCTCTTTATAAGACTAGTATAGATGAAAAAAAGTTGGCGAGCGTTATCACTATCATTTTCACAGATTGCTTAACAGTTACACTGCTCCGTGCTTTTTAAAGATCTTAATATAATAATATAATATTCTATCACCTACACACAACACCATCTAGCCCAAACTAAGCAGAGCTTGTACTATGGGTACTAGACAATGAATAACATATACACTTTTTTTTTGTAAATACATACATATTATACATAGAAACTAAATAACTAAATATGTCTCATAAACATTTTAATAGGAGCCGATAACTGGTATCTAAAAAATGCCAACGTCTAATTTTAGACTTAGAATGTCGTTATCCCTTGGGGTAAAACCAGTATTCAGCCGAATCGGGTCAGATTAAAATGCCCACTCCAATACAATTGGGAATAACATCACTAGGCCAGCTAATCGCTTTCAGTAGCGCAATAACAGGACAGATAGATTAGGCGAATGGGAAAACTGTCCTTTTGTATTGCTTTGTGTGCCGCAGTTCACCCGCTTGTTGTAGAATACTTTTCTACTAGTAAAATACATGTGTATCGAAAATTACCTTGTATCGAAATTTAACTAACGAAAATACCATCCTCACGTAACTTGTAGGCATACACATACAATGTGTCCTTCAAATATTTTATTTATCATTAGCTGGCTGCGTGACTAAAGCCCTTGGCAAAGCTTCGGACTGCATTTATAATCGTACAAATTTCTCCAAACAAGGAGCTGCTAAATATACATATGATATAATGTAAATGCAGATTTTATTGTAGTGACTGTGATATTTTTGCTGACGACTAGAAAGTAGTCTTGAATGTTTGCAATGCTTTTTATGAAAATTTATCTCAAATTTATATAATTTAAATATCTGAATTAGTGTAATTGGTTGTAATTGTAAGCGTTCTAATATAATAAATAAAATAAATTTCATATATAAAATAGGTTCAGTATAGTCCAGTATGTTTCGTCAAGCAACTTATTCTAATTATAGTGCTGATATCTAAAAACTACATCAAGTTTCGCATGCACTATCATTTTTATTTATAGTATATAATATTTTCTACTCTTATTTAGGATCCTGTAATATAATATAATATAATATTTTCCTTTGCTTCTTTCATAATGTTCATTTTATTTTAGTACTTATACGAAGCGGTGGTATATAAGGCTGCTGCGAGTACGTTTCCCCCATGTCGTGCAGATTGCTGCATGGCTTTTTCTGTCAAGAATTTCTCAGTAGCATCACGATGTAATCGGGTCCAGTAGACAGTAATACCTTTACATAGGTCCTCAACCATACCTCACAAAATATGGTTGTCAACATCTCTGCCTATACCTTCGCCGATATAGGCGTAAAATTAAGTATATATGTACATCAAAATGGAATCTTCAATTTTATTACACTAAAATTAAATAATACTTTTATATCATAGAAATGTTTCCGTAATACTATATTGGAACACTGAATGCTGTCAAATACTTAGCGTAACGTCTCGAGTAAATTTATAAATGATGCAGTGAGTAGAAAATATTACTTGTTTTGAAGTAAAATAAGAGAATTATATTATATCACCTCCCTACTTCATAAAAATGATTACATTTACATTCTGTGTAAGACCTCTAGATAGTTCAAAATTATCTATGATTCTGATAAAGATATCTAGCATTTCAACTTGCCTTGGATATGATATAATAAAATTGGGAGACATATTACGTATTTAATATTTTATGTTAATCTGTCATGTGACAGTAATAGCAGTCGCATTTTATCTAGTTAAATTAATTAAATTAGGACTCCTACATGTATTAGCTTTTGAAAGCTTGCCAAATATGATTAAATTTCGTCATATCAACGTGAATTTTATTTTTAAATGTTATCTTTTGCTTTTAATCTTTTTAAGTAAATGTAGTAAATACATTAAGTATCTTTTTATTTATGGTCTGTCAGCATGATAATACAATCAGCTAATAAATACATAATCTTTTAGTAAGATTGTATTAAAGAAGAGAATAATGTAATGAGAAGTATTAGTAGGTTCCTAGTTCAAAAGTACTTGCTTTCTACAAGTATCCACTTGGGTATATGTAGTGCGTAGACTACGTTATTGATAATATGTACAATTGCTACTTATATAAAACAGCAAAACTTTTGTAAATAGGGAAGTATCCTTTCTTAAACTTGCGATTAAGCTCAAAAAGAAGTGCCTAGCAGCCAAATATGCTTGCCTGCGATTCAACAATAGATAGAGCTTTAAGACTCCTTAAGTAGGTTGTGTGCTATTTTTACAGGACTAGTATTCTTTGACCATTACACTGGTTGAACTCCTTTTTAAAGGATCAGCCCTCCGCATTTGGTATGTTTTGTGCTGTTATTCATAATAAAAAGTTTATTGACAAAAATTTCAGGTGTTTGAAGCATTGCCGGCTTAGCCTCGTTTTGTGCCAAACATCAAATAATCATGGTTTTCCTTCAACCAGATTGCGCCTTAAAATTTTTATTCATAGCCCGTTTTTGTTTAATAATACAAGTCCTGCATTTCAACTCAGTTATCGTTGAATGTCACTTATAGCAAAGGATGTACCTGGTTGTTATCTGTTCACTTGATAGAAAAATGAAAGGTGATGCGTCACTGAGACATCGAAGGCGCTCATACTATTCCGACCGAAATATTCGTATTCTAGTCTTTCGTCCATTCTGCATTTACTGGCCAAAAATTTTAAATTGGGTAAATACGGTTCTCATGCATATTGCTAGTCTCGAGCAATATATTTTAAACGTGAATTAATTTGGGCGTATCGACAAAAAAACACAATCATAATAGTGATTCTGCTTTTTTATCGATTCGCCTACGCAGCCTCAGAAAGGGGGAAAAGTAATCTATTCCTCCTTTCTGATTCAACAATAAAAATACGAATACTTCCAAAAATCAGTAGGTGTCTAGATCTTCACTAATAAAACGTGATAATGGCGCCCGACGTGGGGCCAAAGAAAACCTTGTACATATGTATATTTGGCGGGTAATTTAAAACGACATCATTTATTAAGTATGCATTTATTTGTATAATGGCGATACAATTATTTTATTTCACATACTGGACCGTTATACATCAATAAAATTAAAAATTACATTTTGTATCAATGGTACATACATATATATATTACGACAATGAGCGTTCCAAATTATATAACTGGCATGGATTTTCTTGTAAGAACTCTTTAATCGAATAATAAAATTCCTGTAACAATCAGCTACGCAATTCAACACAAATTTTTGGTAACGTTATTGGGGTATTGTTACAATTGAGTTGTTAATTAAGAAAGCCATATAAACACAACTGTTTCTGAATAGCTCGAATTTCGACATTCTCGTACAATTTGAAAATCTAGCTGAATGACTTTTCTTTTATTTGTATCGTTCCTTCGTTTTAATAACGTAGATAAAATATTACATAACTACAAAATCTCTTACATTTACAAGATATAGCAATTGAATGTATAATTGTATTTCATATAACGGTCAAATTGATATATTAATAAGGATACCTATTTTTATGAGCATAACATACATTGAATATAGTTGTTTCATTTGCTGCACAAAAGACATAACACTTATTTAATCTTATTAATTACCCAAAGCGCCTCCAATTGACCACCAATTAATAAAAAATATCCTAAAAAACCAAACCAAAATCGGAGTGCTCTGAGTCTATGTAATAACTCTAATGAAACACCATGAAGGCCATATGGCATACAGACTTAATATAACATATTTAAAACAATAATTAAAAATAATAGATCATAGGTGCTATTATAATACTAAGTGATTTCTATATTTATATATTACTAAGTGATAACTATATTAAAATATAGTTTTACCAAATTGTTTCATATGTTATGACACGCACGCATCCATATTTGCATGCACTTTTGTCCGCTCCATCCGCTCATTTTAGTTCTTTTAGGCAAGGAATATCCATATAATGCTTTTCGGTCCTTTTAGAAAATCTCGTCTAAACCATTTTATTGTGGACTTTTTATTTTATTTCGCTCTTTCAAAATGACCACACTCCGCCTGATGGTAAGCGATCATGTAGTCTAAAAGCAGTGGCCTCCACACCATCCTCATAGCAGCTGAGGCGATGTTGAGGTCCCTACCCTGACGGCCTCAGAACGTGCTTTTTCACGCCCCGCTTAAAGGAATCAGGATAGAAAGAAGAAGGAAACACGTGCCTTGGCAAAGAATTCCATGCCTTGATCGTTCGGTAGAGGTATAAGGACACAAACTTGTTGGTGCGCGCTCTTATCGACTCTACCGTGTAAGGAGCGTCTGAGCCCAGCACGTGTTGTTCTGGATAGGAAAGGGGAGGGCGGGATAAGGTGGAATAACTCTTCAGAGCACTCCCCGTGGTCTATCCCACAGCTGGGATGCCGTCAGGTCCATTGGCTTTCCGAACATCGAGGAACTGCAGTATCGCACGAACATCACGTTGCCTGATACGTATATATATCAGACATAGTGTAGCTACAATTGGCAATAGTAGGAGGTTGCGAACTGCATTCATCGATTCGAGAGTTGTCCGCAAAGAGGTTTGAAAGCAGATCTGCTTTTCCATGCGGCCGATGAACCAGTGATCCATTCGGATATCTCAGAGTGGCCAGCGAGGTCTGGCAGAAGTTGGACTGCACGGCTTTGGCTAGGCGCCAGTAGCTACCGCTGCCCGTAGAATGCGCCATGAGTTCCTGGCCAAACCGTGCGAAGCGTTCGGCGTCCGCTCTTAAGTCCGCTCTTTTTTTCTTAATCATGTGTGTGTGTATTACGTCTGAACGCAAAATCTGCTAAATGAATTTTGATGCGTTCTATAATGTAGTAGCTTGGGATTTGACCTTGTTTGTCGGTTAATACAAATAATTATGAATACTCTCAACTAATAGCAATTATTCTATGTTTTGTGTACGGTTTCATATGCGACGACTTGACATGATCTGTTACCAATTTGACCACGTGATACGTTGAGACATATGTACATGTAGGCCTACCATGACACGTAACTACCGAAGCTTCTGGCCGATTTTTCCTACCGTGTAACACACGCATTGCTAAGTTCGTTCGGAACTTAACCTCTTGTTTGTCCTAAGCCCTATTATGAAGTGGATCGAACAACAGAAAAATGACCGAACGAAATAAATATACAATGAAGAAACTCCATTGTAAATGTATTTCGAAGTTTCGAGAAGTTTTGAAGTGTTCCGCAAGACATTTTTTGGTAGGCCTACGTACTGTGACTGCTTCCGTATCCAGAAATAGTAAGGCTAACAACATCTAGGCGGCTACGTGAATTAATCTGTGTGGTATGAATGCTGTACTATCGAAATGTCGACGGCATCTTGGTTTATTGGATAGCTGAAATAGATACTCGGAATTTAGAACCGTTTATTATTTAGACAATAACCAATTTATTGAACTTAAATAGTATATAGTACAGATATTTATTATACACAAGGTATGTCACTTATAGTTTGAGACGTATGTGAGTTGCATTCACTGCGCCATACTGACTTGAATAACAAACAATATGCCACGCACTTTGATTGATTGCTACTTTTATTTGACCAATACTTTTATTTACATAAAAGTCAATGAACTAAATCAATTCTGTATAAAAATATTTCACAATTTTATTAGTGCTTTTTTTTATATGCTTTCTATATGTCTCTACTACGAGAAGAAGAGAAAGAGAATACCAGCAGCAATAGGCATGTTGACTAAAAAAAGATTTTAGTCCGTCTTTAAGACTAGCAAAAAATAATGGACACGTATTTTTTCTTTTGTCACACAAACTAATAACAACGTAGATACAATGGGTTTAAATTTCGTGTTACGTCACTTGTCGGTACAAATAGTGACGTCACAATATGTAGGATAGTGACGTCACAAGCCCTCACTTCCGAACTATAATGCGTTATATCTTAGTAAATATTTATTGTTTTGTTAAAACCAAAAATAGGTGTCCAATATTTTTTGCTAATCTAAAAGACGGACTAATTCGAATCACTTATTTTTAACCCTGTCAACATGCCTATTGCCTAGTGGGAGACTGCTAAACTGCAGAGGTCTTGAGTTCAATTCCAAGGCGCGCATCTCTGACCTTTCGAAGTTATGTGCGTAGTGAATAGTAAAGGATAACATCGTGAGGAAACTTACATGTCTAAGAGATCTCCATAACGTTCTCGAAGACATTTGAAGTGTACCAAACCGCACTAGGTAAGCGTGATGGACTATGACCTAACCCTCCTCATACTAAGAAGAGGCCCGTGGCCAGCTGTGGAATAATTTATGAGTAGAAGAGACATAAATGTCATGGTAAAGCCACAAGTTAAAATATAGAGCTACATATATGTGATACATTGATAACTTTAAATTGGCCCGTTGATGGTATATTTTGCATATTTTACCTTCACTGCATATAATGCTAAGTTGAATAAGACCGACGAGAGCTTTTATATATGTATATAAGCTATTTTTATAGAAGTGAGTAATCACGCAAAACACGCTATAAAAATATTTTGATCATATGTTAAATAATAAAAACTTACAAGCTCAACATGTTTTGAAGACTGTGAATGAATGGTGAGATAAAAATAAAGGTAATAATATAATAAAGATGACTGACCACATTCAGTCACTTTTGTTATTACCTTTTTTGCTAAACGAACCCCGTATGTATCTCACAAGATACAGGGTTCGTTTAGTAAGTCGGAAAGAGTGCGTCTATAGCGGCAAGGAAAGATCGGACAGACGACCTTAGGCTCAATCCCACAATATGGAACTTAAAAACATTTTGATGAAAGATTTCAAATTAATTGAGATATATTACACTTTTCGTTGTATATTTATAGCCATAGTTGCGAAACTATGGGTGTTAGAGCGGACCCCTGCTCATATGGATATAATACCTGTATCACAAGATACTAAATAAAACGGTAAACGACAATTTTAAGGCATTCCTTAATTTAAAAAATATATGTTTCGTCTTTAGATATTTCCAAAGACGAAATAACAATTTATAGAACAAACTATTTTTGTACCATTCGGGGTACCTACATTCTCGCATTGGCAATGGTGAAGTGAACACTTAAGGCGCTTACTACAGGCAAAATAGCTTAATTTAAACCAAATTTTAGCTCTGTCTGTACTGTTTAGGGTACCAGTGATATATTTATAGTATTCTTAAAAATCATCAAAAAATGTTTGCGAAAGAAATATCGGTAATACGCTATGGTAAACTAAGGTCATAAACTGACTGATTATCAAAGATATCTGTAATAATTTACAACGTACCATCATAAAATTTATTACAGACATGTGTCATACATTATTAAATAATTCTGAAATTTAATTTTATTTATTACTAATTTACACACACCGTTTTTACATACGCCATGTCATCGCGTTCCCTTTCTTTCCTATGCTGTCCGACAGTAAGGGCGTTGCTAGATAGACATGTGTTGCTCTGCTCCGCAATACTTTATGTTAAAATATACCTATAACATAGTGAGAAAGCATAACATAGTCAGAAGAAATTAAATATTAGATTCCTAAAAAATAGGCACATGTTTCTATGGCAACATATAGAAATGCCGAAGACCAGCAAACAGCGTTTTCATAGCAAAAAACAAAATCATTTGATGGAAGTACACACAGCGACACATCAACCTAGACTGTTTACCTACCTACTTTGAACTATTAGAAGTTGAACTCTGCGAATCATGCGAGAGAGTGCGTTATATTTTTGTTACGCCCTATCCTTACCATTACATCGACACCACTATGCACTGTCCCTTTCCGACAATACTCTATTTTGTATGTAGCGTAGCGTATATAGGATGTCTAACTTGATATGTGTAGCCGTGTGTACACTTTCGTATTGTTACATAAACTCAGCGATTATTTACATAGACCTATGACAGAATTATAACTGGGCAGATAAAAAGTTATGATCTATTAAAACATGTTTACAATGTCATGTAGTGGCTTAATATAAAAATCGACTTTAACTATAATACTGTAACGTAGCACGTATTTTAGATTGAGAGCACAGATTTGAGAGCCGAACTTTTATAAGTTACATTGTAATTATCTTCGGCTCTCAAAGGGTAAGGTATGCTCATTGGTGGCTCAGCAATACACATGGTATTCATTAATATCTATAATCCTTATTTATTTAATTATAATTATTTTTATGAATGCAAAACTATGTAAGGTTTGGATCAATAAGAATGAATATTATGGAGTTATATTATGTCAGCAAAGTGCTTCCATTTAATACAAAGAAATACAAGTAGTGTTGCCACTAAACACTCAATCATTGTACCGATTATCATTTTGGATAAATAATAATCGATATAGTTCAAATACTCTGTCAATGTCTATAGTATAAAATTGCAAACGTAAAATTACCATTATATTTAAAACAATGATATATTATATTTATTTAAGTCCTTTTTCCAAGATTTTTACCTTACGGTATAAAAATTAATACGTGGGCTTAGACGTTTTTCAGTTTTCACAGTTTGGTAGTTAACTTGAAATCTAAGTAAACCTTCATCATAAACTGCCACGTGATCCACGTAAAATAATACCGGTTGAAGTCGTATATAAATATTTGCAGCATAATATATATAGGTCAAGAAGATATATCGTGTATAACTAATGTTGATTCAGCAGTGGTTTTCAACTTATCCATATATATTTTTATATAATGCTCTATCAGTTCATTTAAGAAATCTGCATGCTTTATAATTATATTAACTAATATTTATGAACTAATTATATGTAATATAGATAACGACAAATTAGTGATAAGCCGATCCGAAGAGCATTAAGTTTATACAGCTAATCTAATATTGCGAAAATTTGTGTAAAAATAACTTGAGCCCGAAAACCTAAGAAACCTAAGGCCGCAAAGCACGTTACTAAAACCCAAGAAAAAAGATACAAAATGATTAGTTGTACTGAAAATGCTCAATCATTCGTCAGCCAATAACTAACCTATGACCCGAAATACATTCCTACATTCAAGGAACCAGTTGTTTTAGCTACAAATAGTTAAATGTTGTTATATTTTATTTGATTAAATGTTGTAATATGTGTTAAAAATTAACTACCCAAAGTAAAAGACTATTTCCTTGAATATTGGTACCTGGCCTATAAATTCATTGAGCTACGTGCATCCAGTCTTCAGTTCTGTGTTGGGTGGCGATTATAAGAAGTTTTCCTGGCAAATTCCACCAAGAAATCGTGTTACCAAAAATTTATTAATAAACCTGGTAAATTTCAACGTGATATAGTGGTACTGGAATCATTGGATGAAATCTAGGTTAACTATGCTAATCTTGAGACTGAGTTGAAGTGGGCAATTGTGTTAATAGAAGAGGAGTGATTAGCTGAGACAAAAAGTGACTTGAAATCCTGTGAAAAGGTGCTGGAAGTGCGTGCAAACAACTAAGTTTTTTTATTTTTGGTTCTGATTTCTCTCCGCGTACGGTAGTACAGTAAAACTTGTACGGATATTTGGCATATCGTCTGGTTCATCAAGCTACAAGCTCATAAGTTAAATAGCAAAGCTTTGTTTGTATGCACTGGTGATGCTATGTTATGAAATTATTCATACAATCCACGAAACACTGAAAAATTATAACACACAACCAGAGAAGTATGCCCGCAAAGTATTAATACGTATTAGAAATTGCAGGCTAAGAACAATGCTTAGTCCTTGTTCCTAGATCTAAGATGACTTTTATTTTGTTTCTAAAGTAACGCTGCGCTTGTGCTGTCAATTGGGTCAGACACTTTTAGCGGACGGTCATTTGTGTACGCTCCACAATTCAATGATGACTACGCAAATACATAGTACAAAAATATTTAAGTCGTGAAACATATTATACGTTAGTTGAATAGTGTGAGTGGACCTTATAACATTTAGGTAAAAGGAGAAAATTATAGCAATAATTAATAAAAAAATGGGGACAAATTACTAAATTTAAATTGTAATAGGTACTTAAATGCCATTGAAATATTTTAAAATTCACAAAAGTATGTTTTACAAAGCGTACCTATAGAAATTTAGAGTATTCAGTATACTATATAGTACATTTTCTTCTTCTTAGCGTATCGTTGGCAAACACTTTTATTAAAATACCGTAATTATTGAAGAATTTTAAGAATACTTTTCGCCGTGTATATATTAATATCTTTTTTATTTCTGTGAAAAAGAAATCTATTTTAGTTCCAAATTTGCCGCTCATTTAAATCTACCGCCCTAGACTCCAGCCTACTCAGCCTGCTGGTAAGTCCACTAATGTTCTGTACTTCTAAATATAAGACTTATTAAATACCCTTAAAATAATAATTAGTAATAAAAGTTGGTTTGGGCATGTAGAAAGAATGGACGAGAACAGACTGACTAAGAAAGTTTATAAGGCTAGTGTGAATGGAACAGTCGCAAGGGAAAGAACTAGGCGAAAGTTTCTAGGTCAGATCGGAGACGTTCTGGATAAAGGCCAGGTTAAGAGCACCTTAAACCGGCGAGCGTGTATGAGGAATGTTATGAAAGCGAATGAAGCCAGAGAAGTGTGTCAGGATCGTAGCAAATGAAAATCCGTAGTCTCTGCCTACCCCTCTGGGAAACAGGCATGAATTTATGTATGTATGTATGTAGTAATAAAAGTTAAAAGTGTTTATATTCATGTTTTCTAATTGAGTAGTAGATTCTTTTACCAGAACAATACAAATAAAATAATAAAGCGTCACTCTTTATGGTATAAGCGGAGCGAATACCAAGCCAAAAAAAATTGTAGTTCAATTCAAGCTCAATTGTGTGCGCGCGGCAAAGATTATTAGAATGGAACGAACGGCAGCTATCACGCGTCGCTTTACGCCGCGCGGCACGGCGATACATTATTTTAAATTAATGTAACTCCTTTTTACTAATCGTTTTATTTGGTTGTCCAAGTATGACAGGGTACGAAAATAGTGGGAAAAGATAATTATGACTTTTTAGTCCCAAAGTATCAGTTCCTACCAGATCTCGTTTTCGGAAGCGCCCAGTATGAAAATATCCATAAAATGTTATTTAAAATTACTTTATCATTCCAACAAGAATAAAATCAAATTTTATATAAAACATTTTTGTCTTATCTAATTTAGTTAAGCTCTGTGTAGAAATGTTTTGAAAGTATCGCCATCTGTTAGACAAATTTCATCAACTTCTGTAATGCATAGTCCTAATAGTTCACAACAATTTCCATAATAATGTACCATGCTACGTTGTCCAAATGATTGTGGACGTGGCTTAAAATGCAAACGCTAAAGGTCATTTAGCTATTGTCAGCGTCTATGCCATCCATTAAATTAATTTTTACATGGTAAGCATGGATTAAATAAATTGAATCGGGTACCAAAGTAGGAACACAAATACACACATCAACAGAATCTAGGGATATCTTAATCCTAAATTATTTATGACTTTATAGTTTAAAATCTTTTTAGTTGCCATAAAAAGTTTATATACAGAGAGAAACCACTTTTATTCTACATTCAAAATTTAAAAATGTAGTTTCCAAAAACAAAGAGAAACAAAATACGGCACAAAATTGTTAGTGATTCGTTACGACAAGGAAAATTATAATTGTTTTATTAATATTAATTAATGTAAAGGGATTAGAGTGTCTATATGCAATGTATTTTGTATCTATAGTAGACTAGTTTTTTCCCGCGGCTTAGCTTGAGTAAATGTCAATACTCAAACGATCGATCGGTTGAGTAGTAATAGTAAGCGTAAAAGCGTAACAAACAAACGAATTCACATTCGCATTTATAATATCAGTTAGGATAATTATAATCATCTTAAGTGTGCTTTAAAAAATTTAAATACGTTTTTATTCAAATAAATTCAAATCGACACAAACGCGAAAACGTGTTCCATGTTTCAGCATTTTTATACCACATACGACAAACGAAAATCTAAAAGGGTGGGCGATGTCATATTTTAATGTTTCTACTTTTGATTAAAGCAGCTCTTAAAATTCTACGTATTATGTAAATAGTATTTTAATTGCTCTGTAAATTACACATGTATGTGAAAATGTGGCAAATATCGTAGCTGCGAACACACTGTTTTCATTTCACTTTATAAGAAATTTCGATTATTATATGCCTTGTGTAAATATCGTTACAGAGCGATAACATTAAAAGGTTAAGCAAGCAATAACATTTTCATTTTCTAGTGAAAATCTATTCGTTATAACCGTTTTATATTCACTACCGATATTAAACGCACGTAAACTATACAAAATCGCGTTTAACCTGCGGCTTTTAAAATCACGTATCTCGAGCGACGTCAATATACGAATATAACGTACGTGTGTATTGTGACACTTCGCTACCCACAGTTAACGATAATGCAAATATCAGTTTACGCGTTATAAAATATTAATTTACCGCAGTGATAGCTTCATAATAATTGTAATAGTGATTAGCCTACAAAGAGAGTACTATCTCTGGACAAGGTATTTTCCTCAGATTTATTTAACGTCATTATCCTCAGGTTTTGCTGGGCCGATATTACAGCGCAGAGTGAAAGGCAAAACCTAGAAGCACGTTTATACAGAGTTTATTAAAAATACTAATAACCAAGTTTTAAGCGTGATTTATTTATAGAACTTTTGTGCTACCACTTTAACTATTCATAATTTGATTATTTTGATAGTGTAATACATATACAGGTTAAGTCGACCTATTCCCGTTAGGAGCGTGTAGTTTACATCATTACTGACTGATTTGACTATATCCTAAATCTAACCGTTGTCGAGATATTTGAATTTAATGGTTTTTTATAAAAAATGCCCGATTTTCAGCTATCAACTGAGATATTTTGCAATGCGTAAGTCTTATTATTACTATTTTTTTATTATTACATGTAAAATAAGATGTTTTATGACCTGAGTAACCAATATTTAACGTAAAATGAATAAATAAGTCAATGTAGACGATTAAAACTCATAAAATCTAATCCAAATTAAGAAAGTTTACTTTTCTTTTAAGGATATCTAAAAAAATATGATGGCGCCTGTTCTGCAAATGTTCTTAAAATTTTTACGTTTTATTAGCTAAGCAACGAGGTATAATAATCTAAGGTTGTAATAAAAAAACATAGGAAAACTTAGTTTCATAATAACTTAGTTTTTACGCTACAGGGGAGGCAAAAAAAGAAAGCGAAATAAAACAATTGGCGAGTACAAGATACAAAATTTACTAATGTTTCAAGTTCGAACTAAACATCTTAACGTCTAAATTTCATGTTCAACATGACTGCCTCTGTTTTGCACACATCCTCGCATTCTTTTTCGAAGTCCACTTTTTACTACACCAGTAGTTAATGCCCTTCTTGTTTCGTCCGCCGCATTAATTATCTTGTCTCTCAATACTTCAACAGATGAAATAGGGTTACGAATTACCATAACGCTCATTATTGGGCTCCGAAAGCACTTAACAATCCTAACAAGAAGAGAGTAAAGGGGTCACAACGAAGATTTAGCCTGAATGTGTGGATGGGCATTATCTCCAATCATTTGATTGGGCCTTACTTTCTCCCCGACAATTTAAATGGGGAAGACTACGAAAATTTTCTGCGTGGAGACCTAAGTGACTTACTAGAAGATTTACCACTCAACCTGATTCAAGACATGTGGTTTCAGCATGATGGCTACCCTGCACATTTCAGGAGCAGTGTCAGAGAATGGTTGGACACAAATTATCCAAACAAATGGATTGGATGAGGTGGGCCTTTACCCTGGCCAGCCAGAAGTCCGGACCTAACCCCCATGGACTTTTATGTATGGGGGCACATGAAAAGTCTTGTTTACAGTGATGCCAACCCTGTTTCATCTGTTGAAGTATTGAGAGACAAGATAATTAATGCGGCGGACGAAATGAGAAGGACATTAACTACTGGTGTAGTAAAAAGTGGACTTCGAAAAAGAATGCGAAGATGTGTGCAAAACAGAGGCAGTCATGTTGAACATGAAATTTAGACGTTAAGATGTTTAGTTTGAACTTGAAACATTAGTAAATTTTGTATCTTGTACTCGCCAATTGTTTTATTTCGCTTTCGTTTTTTGCCTCCCCTGTAGCGTATGAAACTAAGTTTTCCTATGTTTTTTTATTACAACCCTTGATTATTATACCTTGTTGGATAGCTAATAAAACGTAGATATTTTTAAGAATATCTGCAGAACAGGCGCCATAATATATTTTTTAGATATCCTTGAAAGAAAAGTAAACATTCTAAATTTGGATTAGATTTTATGAGTTTTAATCGTCTACATTGACTTATTTATTCATTTTACGTTAAATATTGGTTACTCAGGTTATAAAGTGTCTTATTTTACACGTAAAAATAAAAAAATAGTAATAATAAGACTTACGCATTGCAAAATATCTAAGCTGATAGCTGAAAATCGGGCACTTTTTATAAAAAACCATTATATTCAAATAACTCGACAACGGTTAGATTTAGGATAGGGTATTTCATAGTCAAATCAGTCAGTAATGATGTAAACTACACGCACCTAACGGGAATAGGTCGACTTAACCTGTAACCCTGTATATGAATTGGTTGCCTTAATCGCACGACTAAGGCCTAGAACTATACAAACTACACACCACAGGAGATGAGGCGTCGCCACATCGTGCGTTTCGATTTAGATTGAGAGGCCGTGAAATTTTAAACTTCTAACAATATGTCTTATTGAAAATCTATGAGTATTGTAAAAAAGTGGTAAAACTAATATGTTAAGTATGAGGTATAGAAAACACAGTAATTTTCATTTAAACCTGTACCTACCATTAAGTTGTATTTCGGGGTGACTATTCAAAGTTACCTAGAAGCTACTCAGAAACCTCCTTTGCCTCTTATAACACAGGATTTTCCTAGCATCGGGGTCACTATGCACATTAGTATGTATTTAAACTAATATGGAACCACATTACATGTCATATGCTATGTACTCTCTTGACTGAATAAATTATTATTATTATTAAAAAAAATAACCTTCTACTTGAAAGGAATTAATATTATTGAGCAGTGTCAATTCATTAAACATCGTCGAACTAAACAATATCGATACAAAGTAAAAATAAATAATAATTTAGAATAAGAATATATCTTTCCCATCACGTTAATAATAAAACTAACTATCATGAAGTAAACACTACATAACGCAGACACGAATAATTTAAATACTTATGTAGTTGCTGTACCTACGAAGTTAATATTAAGTTCCTATACTCGACTTTGGCCGCAGAGTATGTTACAAGTCTACCCGATTGAAATCCATGACGGATTCGATAGACATAATAAAGATACTACAAAGTTATAATATGGTACAGTACAGAGAAGCGTATTAGGAAGTCTTTTCCTGCGCCATTAATTCGTGGATATTGCAGAGGTTAGTATATTCTGAACAACCGTTGTGTCAAAATTATTGACAATCGATGTATTTGCTGTCTTTTACAGTTAAGTGTGATAAGATAATGCTGTGCAATTGTCCTGTTTTCTATGGTTACTAGCGACCCGCCTCGGCTTCGCACGGATAATACAAAACCTTGACAAATAAAACACCTAAACTTTCCCCGTGCATCACTCTGTCTATTAGTAAAAACCACATTAAAATTTGTGCCGTAGTTTTTGAGTTTATCGCGAACAGACTGTCAGAAAGACGCGGCAAGGGACCTTGTTTTGTAATATGTAGTGATTCCATAATTTCTTCAATATTTTATCAGTATATAAACTATATACAAAAACTACGGAACGAATTTTATATTTGCTACAATTTTTTTTAGAAAATTCCTGTAACGTTTTGTCTGTTAGGGAATCAAAGGGAATCAAACTTGGGACCCACAGCAGCAAAGCAGTCGCATACACTGCCACTACGTCAGATACTTTACGATCCATTATTAGTTGTCACAAATATTGAACCAATTGTAAAATATCTGACATACTAGGCATAATTTATCAGTGAATATATGTATGGAGAATGTAAACAACACAATACCTGTTGCTCAAAATAGCTTATAAATTCTTCTTGTGTCATTTGTTACAGACTTTGTAACTGTGTTTGCTTATTTTCATAGCTGCCACTTCAACCTAGTCTCATTTTCAATACCCTGAGCGCTTTTTGTTGTAGCTACTTGATAACTTCTAACGGCTTCGCTTGCTATTTGCATGTTGAATGTTGACCGCAAGATGAAGCAGAAGTTACCTTTCATCGCATATTATGTACTTACCGTGTAAGGAATTTACTTACGCTAGTATCAGAAATAAGCAAGACTTACGTCTTACTTACTTAAAGGCAATAAAAAATACAATATCTGGTAGTACTTTAATAGAGAGCAGGTTTAATAACAGCCCTTGTAGAATACCCAGACATGTCTAAGATTATAATAATATTTGCTGTCATATCATCAAAAATATCCTATAACAAACTTTCTGCCCCATCCAAAGATATTGTGCTCGTCAAAACAAATAAATCTCAATGTGACGTTTTATATCTAGTTATTGAGAAGTTTTATTTGAAAACAGTATCCTGTGTATAAAACACGAGACAAATGCAACAAATCCGAAATGCTAGGAAATTGTCTACAGATTGTCGAGGCACATGACATAGGAACGAAGGAAATTAAATAAATGCTTATAAAAGATCTTGAACACAACGTCGGGTTATAGATAACATTTAAGCATCTCTCTCTCTACGATGTTAGCACATACAATTATTTGTCTTCCTACTCCTATAAGACGTGCCAATATAGGTGCTTATGAACAAATGAAAAATATTCATTATAAATTGACTACTACTTATTCGAGTAGGTGTTTGTGTGTTACAAAATATTTTGTTCCACGTCAGGAAATCTATACAAATAAATAATATTGAAGTGTCTGTTTGTAATGGTAAAATAACAGCTTTTTACTTAATGCATATGAAAATTTATAAGCTACTTATACAAAAAGAAAACAAAATTTTTGTCAATCTGTCGGTCTGTCTGTCGGTTTGTTCCGGCTAATCATCATCATAATTTAAGCATATGTATTTCTTTATGAGGAATACAGAATTATTAAGTTTTCGTAAACTCTGCGAACTGCGTTCACGCGGACGAAGTCGCGGGTTAGTACAAATTACATATTTTATCTAACACTAATTTGTTTTTATACAAAATTTGGTACAAAATTTACTGAAACCCATATTGACCCTTCAATATCCTCGAATTTCATATAATGAAATTACACAGTACATCTGGCAGTTTTATTCAATCGATAGCTACATTTCCCACAGTGGTCACAGTTGACGGCCGACCTTCACAAAATACGCCATGGCGAGGGAGACCAATTTTATTAAATTAACCGTGCCACCGCCTCAAACGAAGCCCATAGATGATTCAAATGCGTTTTGAGAGCGAACATTCCATCGTTGATCTGACGACTATTCAATTCAGAGAAATATTTACGGAATGTTGCTGAGTTATATCTTGCTGTAACTGCAACAGGTGAGGGAGAATTATGCCCTTAAATAATTTGTATCGCCACAATCTAGTACAGTTTAATCAATAGTACAGTTAGTAAAATAAACAATGATTTTAACAAACAAAATATGTAAGTTAACTTATGTTAAATTTATCCATCTGATATGAAATAATAAATTATTTTTGCAACTTTGTTCAGTTTAGCTACTTATGCTGCTGCAATGCAAAGGGTTCTTTCTCGGTTCGAACCCACTTCGCGCACCTCTGACTTTCGGAAGTTATATGAATTTTCTAAATTATGTGCGTATTGATTGACAATCATCGCCTGCTCCGTGCCTCGGAGAGCACGTTAAGCCGTTGGTCCCGGCTGCCATGAATATCTATGGCAGTCGTTATTGGGAAGTCAGTGCCCTATAATATCCTGACACTGGTCTAGCCTTAGGGTATCGTTAGCCTTCGGGTTGCGGAGGTCAGGTGGCAGGCGCTCCGTGTAAAAACTGATATTCAGTGATATCCGGTTAGACTAGAAATGCTGACCCTAAGTGACTTGGTAATAATAAAGGCTAGGGAGAAGGTTTAGAATTATAAATATATAAAATAAAAGATTGACTGACTTGACCGCACGTTGAGTCTAGTGATTTAAGTGGTTGCCTTGGCACAGTCACTATGACTAGTTTGAATCCCAAACAGGTAAAAAATGTGTAAACGTAATGGTAGATCCGAGCCTAGATATTTTTATGTCTGTTGTTAGAATTTTTGTTAAGTCCTCCATGATACAGGGATCACACTTAGCGCGAGAGTCGTCTTTTAAACGGCAATCAAATATAAAATTATTAAATAATAGAATTTTCGCTGACTCGGACAAGAGACATTTTGTATAGGACTAGTTACTTAATATATTTTACCTAAATGATAGTATTATTTTAAATTTGAGTCAAAGGACACAAGATACCACAAAGAACATAACCAAATCACACTAATCAGCCATTTTGTTTTGCAGCCATAACGTGAATTTGCTTTGAGACTGTAGAAGACAGATTGGTGGTATAAACCTATTCAGGGACACAGATAAGCTTATAATCTTAATTAATACAGAAACCCTATCAGTAATATGTGATGCGAGAAATAGGGCATCAAGATTATCAATAGGACAAGGATTACATCTATAACTTAAGTAGCCTGGTCGCAGATGCATCTTTTGTAAGCGGACCGGCTACAAATAGAATATCCCTTTGATAATTATCTAGATACACATTGCGCAAGTTGAACTCTTAGTTGCGACTTTCTTTGAATCAGTAGAGGAGCATTTTCTTGTCACTACTTCTGTTCTCCGCCCACCCATTCTGGACACGATACCATATACATACACACATCAAAAAAAGTCTGCGTTCACTTGGAAAAGTTAAAGTTGAAATATTTTTCTCGTGTCAAAATATAATTAATGATTGCATTGTTTATTGCTTTAAAATGTAAAAACACACAATTCTCATATGAAAATATCTATATTATTTTATATCTGTAAAAAGATAGATTTTTAATCCCCGAAATTTGTAATTTAAAGAAATGTAAAGGTTTGATTAAAGTTAATTATTTTATTCATTTTTATATGCTTTATTTACAAATTTAATACAAAATGACACTTCCCCTGGCTTCTACGCATGCGGAAATCTTCCTGGGCATGCTGTAGATCAAGTTGTCCAATAGTTCTTGTGATAAACTATCCCATTCTTGAATGGCGGCTTCCTTGATCTCTCTGATAGAATTCTTGGAGATGGCTGACGATTCCAAACAGCTTGCTTGAGAGCATCCCATGGGTTTAAGTCCGGAGACCCGGCAAACCAATCTAACTGCGTGATTTCGTACTACCGGAGAGCAGCGCTTACTCATGGAGCTCGATATGCCGGCGCGGCGCATTACCTTCAACCAATACGAAATGGTTACCATAATTTATCCTATACGGTCTGGTGACGCCAGCAATAGCAGCTGTCTTGTACAAATAGCAGTCACAGAGCCTTGGTACAGGATCAAAGGCGTTCGAGCTCCAATCATTATTCCACCCCAAAAAGATAACGATTTGTCACCTTGCTGAGCGGTTCCAGTAGCAGTTCTTTGCCTTTCGGAATTCCAAGGCCGTCTCCGAACTCGGACACGTTGGTTATCAGAGCGCGTACTAATCCGTGTTTCGTCAACAAAAAGACAATAACGACAGACATCTTCTTTTTCGTCTTCGTTTTGAAGCTGCCTGGTCCTCTACAATCTGCGTCGCTGACATACCCGTGTATTCAAAGGTGCTCGCCGGGATCATTTTGATCGTAATCTAAAGTGGTGTAAACAACTACGAATGGTCTGAGTGCTAATATCCAGTCCAGTAGCAGCTCGCAGCTCTAATCTCAGTTTCGTAGCGTTAATTATTGGATCACGTGCAGCAAGAAATCCGATGTCGCGCTTCTGAACATGACTAAGGACAGCCGGGCGGCCACTACGAGGTCAATCAGCCAGGTTGCCCATGCTGCAGTACTTCTGCAGGGTAGTAACGACGCAGGTTTAAGAAACGGTGGTACTGACTGCGATTCACCTTGTAGAATTCACGCAATAACACTGTTCTTGCTCGTAAGTCTTCAGACTGTCCACCTGGCATTTTTCAAATGAACAATTTCAGAGAAATTGATTAAAACAGCATTCAGGCAGAAACAAGAACGAGGGTCATTAATTATCATTCACCTCGTTTTTATATAAGAAAACAAAAGAATATTTTATGATTTCTACATTTAAATTATGTTTTTTAAATGTTAAAGCAATAAACAAATGCATTGATTTAATAATAATAATAAGTTTATTTATTTCTCTCTTCACAAAGAATATTAGTACAATAAATTGGTTATAGCAGTGTATGTAAAGCTATTTTCTTTGTGAGAGACTGGAGTCTATACTAGGGATAACCCTGTGTGACAGATCTCCAGCCCTCCAACCAGAATATTCAATATTAACAACAAAACACCAAAGATGCTTTTTCACGCCCCGTTTAAAGGACCCAGGATTGAAGGAAGAAGGAAACACGTGCCTTTGCAGAGAATTCCATGCCTTGATCGTTCGGCAGAGGTATGAGGACCCAAACTTGTTGGTACGCACTCTAGGTACCTATATCATGCGATAACGAAGGCAGTCGTATAATACACATATCGCCAGCTACGTTTTAGGGGATGACTTAAACTTTGACCTTATACTATCTCTAAGGAACATTTCGGACTCCATGCTAACAGCATGGAGTCTAATAAAAAGCTAATGATACTTTGGCTAACCCGAATCGAAACCAAGACCACCGCGATCGCCCGTAAGCTTCTTCTTCTTGCTTCTGATCCTGGCATTAGTTAAAAACATTTGATCGATAAATTGCGTCGAATTTGATTGTCTGTTGTTTCAACTTTTGTAAAAATCCCCTCAAAATTTGGATTCCCTCAACATTTGGAAATTTAAATGGAAAAGAAAAGAAATGTTCCGCTTGTTAAAGTTATCTTGGAGTACACAGAATATATAAGATAACTAAAAGTAATAAACCACCTTACATTATAAATGTAGGCATTAACGAGTTTACCTTTCAATTAATATATTGACTGTATCCAAGTCTCCTATCAGTTCTCAATTTAATTTAATCACTGTTATCTAAATATACTACGTTTCCAGTATTTACACGAACTGGTAGTGTAATACTTAAGGGTCAATTAAATTGATTTAACCATTGATAACAGGTATGCATAAACGTTTACTGGGCTTTGTTTACTTTTACTTAGATGGCGCAATGGCTTACGTCATCATCGAGGGTTATGACTTGGATGCTCTAATTTTTTTAGTTAGTTTGTTACACAGTATTTTTTCAATTGCCTAAGATAACATAGGCATGCCTAAGATATTTTTTTCTAATGCATAAGATAACTTAGGCATTTGAAAAATACTGTGTCGCGGAGTTTTTATAAATAATGAAATAACGGGTTGCAGACTCAGATCTTAATGTGTAACACAATATTTTAACAAACAAACTAAAAAATTAAGAGCATCCAACCCATAACCCTCGATGTGATGACTTAAGCTATTGCGACATCTATGAAGTTACCTATTCTACATTAGGATCTGAAATAAGATTAAGAGTATGCTTTGCCTTTTATTTAAAAAGGCAAAGCATACTTTTTGCATAAACATAGGCAAAAGCGGCAAAAGCAAGTTCCTTATTGATTTTTTATTTTATAAAAAGGAGGTAGGCTTTATTTGACATAGCTAGAATATACCATAACTATGTCAAAGAGAATCCCCTTAAAATTACATATAAGCCGCCCAATATACACGTATGATAAAAAATATATTATGTTTACGAATATTTTTTCGTACTATTCATTAACCGAATGAAGATAACAAAATCTATGTAATAAAAGAGGTATAGTAAAGGAAATAGGTCTTGTTATAAACACCAGTGCTGCCACTTTATAAATCTAATGTAAAAAAATTAGAATATATATTAGTTAATAAAAATATTAATAGTGATAAAGTTATAGCATAATGGTATTATTATTTGTTAATAATCCACGAATAATAAAGCAAATATATTCTTTTATGTTAATATGCTAGTAATAAGCAAAATAATAATATCGATAAGATATTGATCTATGATTTTTTGTTTTTAACTTGCAACACTGAAAGCAATCTGCTTCCTTGTTTACTCAGTTTTCGTGATTGTGTTTCTTTCATCGTGATTTTGTTATTTTATTTACAAACAAGCTTGATTATGCTCAGTTTTTAGACAATCTTTTAATTGTGTATGATAGTAATGATTATGTGTTATGCGTGTGTGTTTAAAAAACATTTATATAAAATTCTTGTCATTGGTAAAAATTAAAATAGTCTATCTCAACTTTTATTTAATTAAATTGCTTGATTAATAATTTAATGTCATTGCATACTATAATATTAAATATGGTTTTAAATATGGGCACTCGTGGCCAAAGTCACTATGGGTAGTGGTCATTCCCCTTTATATTCTACGAACTTTTCTCTAGAATCGTAACTTTTCTAGATAAAATGAGCACATACCATTCTTTCAGCACATTAAGTTGAGCTGCTGTTGTTTGAAAAAGGACAAACCAAAAACATACCACAATCTACATTTATAATATTACTAAAAATAAGATAGTAAGGAAAATTATTCAAGGCACTCCTTTTAATATAGATACATATAATTAGTTCCACTTTATAAGTCAGGTTGTCAAACCTTTACAGGCTTAATATCACTAGTCTGTAAAGAGAGAGAAATTAAAAACAAATAAAATATTTTATTTTAATCATTTATTACTAGTTTTACCCGCGGCTGCGCTTGCGTATATGTAGGATAGGTTAGGTTTAATAGTGCTTTTTCTGAATCAAAGGTACCCTATGTCCTTTTATTATCTTAGACTGTTTGCTTATTGCATTTATAATCCTTACTAATATTATAAATGCGATTCTGATTTTGATTGATTGTTTGTTTGTTACGCTTTCACGCCTAAACTACTCGACGGATCATCGTGAAATTTCGTACACACTTTGTAAAGGTTACAAACATGGTTAATTCAACCAGAAAAAAGTACTATTACTAATCTAACATAACCTACAGTTACGCGAGCAAAATGTAGTAAGAATATATTTCCAAAGAAGTCATTATAAATTAAAGTCATCCATTTCAATTTTCTCTTACATACAGTTCTAGTAATAGTTTGTTGTGGTTTGAAATTAAATAATGTAATTCTTGTTGAACCATCCAACGAAGTAACTCGCGGTCTTTAGTTTGTAATACGAAGAAACGGGTTTGCGGCAGACCGTTAAGATGGCGATCAGGATGCTATCCGCAAGGGACAGTCTGACTAAATAAAGCTTTCGTTCTAGTGAAATAAGAAAGTAATATGGGAAGTATTTGTGTTGGAGTGCGACAGGAAAGCTGTATTTACTATAATATAATTAATATATCTTATTTATATTATTATAATAAAATTGTAACTCCTCGGTGTTTGTACATTTAAGAGTAAATAATGTAAGGAATTTGTCTTTTTGTTTGTATGCGCATCACGAAATAACTATTTCACTAAATTAAATGCGGTTTTCGCAATTGTATTGCTGAAAATTATTATTCATATGTAATATCTGATACGCCGTCTAGAAGCCGTAACAACAAGAAATTGATGGAGGTCGCAGAGAACGACATTATATATTTTCACCTCATGCCTTCTGAAAATTACAAAAAATATTAAGATATACGTACATTGTAATCGAGAGAGGGAGCTTAGGCATGTTTAAAAAAATGTTCGAGTTATCGCACGACTTGTGTATTAACCCAGCGATTCCTAAAGTGGGTTCCGTGGAACCTAGGGGTTCCGTAGAAAAGTCACTAGGGCTCCGCGAAATTATTAATATTTGGCTGTTAAATAATACCACAATTTTTCAGTCAACTTTGCTCCAATTTGTCTCTATGTATCGTTGTGGAACAGGTTTTCCAGCTTATACTTATACAAATAACAAATTCAGGTCGAGGTAGGATGCTTCCTCGGATATGCGCGTACAATAGAAGACATAATACCGAACTATACAGCAATTATTGCTAAAACAGTGAAACAATTTAATTCTTCACACTAAAGTTAAAGTAAAGAATGAAAGTGTTTCACTTATAAAATACTAGCTTATGCGCGCGTCTCCGACCACATGGTACCTAAATCAATAAAAAATAGCATATGTCCTTCCCCAGGTTTTAAACTATCTTTGTACCAAATTTCATCCAAATCGATTGAGTGGTTTAGCCGTGAAAAGGTAACAGACAAACAGAGTTACTTTCGAATTTATAATATTAATAAGTAAAAAAGTAAGGATTTATAATAAAAGTTTTTGTTCTTATTTAATTTACAGTGTCTTTGATTTGTTATCATTTGATATGGGGTTCCATTAACTAAAAGGTATTTGGTGAGAGGTCCGTTATCTTAGAAGTTTAGGATTATACCCTTAATAACTCTTCGTTTATTCTGTACCATGACTGCTTAATATTTACCACATGTACCCATATTTCTGTGTGGAGGGCATTCATCAGGCATGCCACCCATTCACATACCTACTAGTCTAATCACTCACTACCACCAAATTATGATTGATTAGTTAAAGGCCGAGTTGGTAACATAATAATGTATCTTGAAAATAGCTATCAATAATAAATAACATAGCTATGCAGCTGTGTGTGTGTGAGTGTCTATTATTGATAGCTATTTTAGGCTTAGTGGGAGAACGCAGCACTGCAACGCTGAGGTCTCGAGTTCGATCCCAAAGCACGCTCACGATAAATTAATCGTATGTATGTACGATCAATATCAAAGGTCAATTTGATATCTATCAAAATCTATAGTATCTCAATAAGGTACATGCAAATTGAAACAATCTTAACATGTAGGTACAATAATTTTGTTGACCATTGGTACCCAAAGTAACATTTAACTTGTGGTAAGGGTACCAAGGGTCCCGCAATTAATTGCAACAGGTAGTTAATGCGAAAGTGTACTGTATCGTAGATGCATATGCAAGTCCTAAATAGCTTAAGGTAAGATTGTAAGAATTATATATATATATATATATGTAAACTATGTAAACGAAGTGCGTGACACTTCATTTAGTTTGAACAGTTTGAATTTGCCGCGTAATAACTTTGACGTGTAATTTAAATGTGAACTCGTTTGAATCTATGGAGCTGTCTATCATATTGACTGAATGACACAGCATGTATGTAGGTTTTGTTAAACAAGTGAGAATTATATTGTAATTTGAATATTTAATTAATAGGAACTGGTGAAGCTTTAAATGTTGTTTCTCTTTTCAGGTGAGTTTGTGATTAATTAATGTTAAATAATGTTTTGTAAAAGTGTAATTGGTTTATGTAATAAACTCGTCTCTTTTCAGAGCAACTCAATTTTGTTTACAGTTTTACTGTTCACCATAATATCCAAGGATAACTATAAAACACATTATACACATATACATATATATACATAATTATATTCATATTAATACATTGGCTTAAACATTTAAATAATACAATACTATATAATATAACCACATTTTTATTGCACAGCACTAAGAACACCTAAGTAATACCTATAGTACTAATTACCTTTAAACGCCTGACTGAATACAATTATAGCGTTGATTCATCTTAGATAACCGAACTAATATTATAAATGAGAATGTGAGTTTGTTTGTTTAATACGCTTTCACGATATAACTACTCGACCGATCATCATAAAATTTCGCATAAAGGTTATCAGGGAAACAAATAATAATAATAATAATAATAAATCATTTATTTGCTCAAACATGGTAGAAGAGTTGGTACAAATATTATTAGTATCACATGTTCTGCCAAGCATGGCCTGCAAATATGTATGTTAATTAAAAATTATCATAGAATAAATTAATTTAAAACATGGGATTAAATTATATAAAAGAAATTATGAAATAAAATTATGGTATGACATTATTAAATGAATAATTCAATGAAATTGTTACATTATGTTATATGTACATGATCGTCCAGGTAATCTTTTAAATAGTAATATTGTTTGTCTAATAGCAGGTTATGGAGTGTTTTCTTAAATAATAATAATGGAAGACTATGAATATTGTTGGGTAGATGATTAAATATTTGAATACACATGCAGTACACATTTTTCTTAATTACCTCGAGTTTTATGGGTGGTATATGTAACCTGTTTTTATGTCTAGTTCGGGAATTTGCAGTATCGCCGAGCTTTTCAAATAGTTCTGGATGTTTTTTCACAAACAGGCATATTTCAAGTATGTATTGGCATGGTAATGGTAGTACTCTATGTTTTTTAAATAAGGGTTTACAGCTGTCCATGACATCAGCGCCACATATTGCACGTATACATTTCTTTTGGGCTTTAAATACACGATCGGTCTCAACCGAGTTACCCCATACAATTAGACCATATCGGAGTACAGAGCTTATATAAGCATGGTAAGCAATCAAGGCTGTGTCTAAGTTAACTGTTTGTCGGATATATTTTAATACATATACAAAACGGTCAATCTTACTTACAAGTTTTTCTATATGGGGTTTCCAATTACAGTATTTATCCAATGTTATACCTAAAAATACACATTCATTAGCACTTTCTAAGTGAGAGTCATTATAACGGATGTCAAGGTTATGTATACATGAATTATATGTTTGAAATTGTATTATATTTGTCTTTGTCATATTAATTTTCAAATTGTTCTGTTGCAACCAGTTAATAGTTTTATCTAGTGTTAGACTAATCTCGTTCTGTAATGTGTTTTGGTTTTTATTTGTTATGATTAGTGTTGTGTCGTCAGCAAAAAGGATGCAGTCTTTGTTTACAGCGTCAGGGAGGTCATTTATATACAGTAGAAATAATAGTGGAGATAATATTCCGCCTTGCGGGGTACCGTAATTATTTTCTTTATATGATGATTTTACGGTTTTCATCTTTAAATTGTGCGTTTTGGCTATTTCTACGCATTGTGTTCTTTCCGTAAGGTAGCTTTCGATCCAGTCATGGGCTTTTCCTCTTATTCCATAACAAGAAAGTTTCGATAGGAGTGTTTTATGACAAACAAGGTCAAATGCCTTTGTCATATCGAGAAAGACACATGCTATTTTTGATCTATAACTAAGGCTTTCAGTGATATGCTTAATCAAAGTAAAACATGCTAAAGCAGTGGAGCTATCTTTTCTAAATCCGAATTGTTGTTTTTTAATTATATTACATGATTCTACAAAGTTTTCTATTTTACTGTACATGACTCTCTCAAAATTTTTTGATAGAATTGGTATTAAAGTTATCAGCCGGTAGTTGTTCATGTCTGTTTTGATTCCTTTTTTATAGAGTGGTTTAACTACAGATTTCTTAAGGCGTGTGGGGAATATGCCCTCTGCTAGAGATATATTAATTATATGCGTTAGGGGGTAAACTAAACTGTGGGCACATCTTTTAATTACTTTTGTGTTTAACTCATCGTACCCTGTAGAGTTAGTATTTTTTAATGACATTATTATTTTATAGATATCGTATTCATCTACAGGTGTAAGGAAAATACTTTTTACATTCTGAGGGATTGTAGTTTGAGTTTGATTGTGTTGTGAAGTTGTTGGGATACTTTTATTAGTGGTAGCTAGAAAGATAAAATAGTTATTAAATTACTCGCAAATTTGGTTTGGGTCGTCATAAATTTTTTCAGCGATCTGTATTGATTCAATATCATTTTTCAGTGCCGTGTTAATGTTCGAGTGTATCATTTGCCATGCTGCTTTATTTTTATTTCTAGCGTTGTTGATGAAATGTTGACTATTTATTTGTTGTGCTCTATATATACATTTTTTTAATATGTAACTATAATCTTTATACCTTTTTTTGTTATATTTTTTATTGTGTTTACATAAGTGATATTTTAAATAAAGGATTCTTTTTTTAGTGCAACATCTTTTTATGCTATTAGTTAAACCTCTATTTTTTATGCTTTTTGAGAATATTTTTGTCCTTATACTAGGAAAACATAATTTATAAAAAAGTGTAACAGTGTCATGTAACTTGTTAAAAGCTTCATTTGTTGTTTGGCTTTCATAAACCTCTGAAAAGGACAAACTTGAAATATATTCCTTAAATTTAATAATATTTTCTTCGCATAGATCCCTTATACTTTTAAACCAATATTTTGGATTGTCTTTAACTCTATAGTTATTCTCTAAATCACATGTTATTGATTGGCTTAATTCGTGGTCTGAAAGTGCCAGATAGTGTTGCGTGGCTTCTGCGTTGTGTATATTGCTAACTATTAAATCCAAACATGCGTTTTGGCGGGTAGGTAATTGTATATGATTTGTCAAATTATTGTTATTAAGTATAGATCTTAAATCAGTCGATATTTTATTTGTTTGCAACATATTTATATTCCAGTCGCCGCATAGTATTAATTTCTTTTTATGTTTTTTGGTTAGTTTATTTGCGAGAAACGCCAAGTTATTTAAGAATATATTTACATCGGATGTAGGTGTCCTATAGATGCATACTACAATGAGATTAAACCTGACCACTTCGATGGATGCAGCGATATTGATGGGCAGAGATTGTTAATTTCCTTGTATTGTAGATTATTTCTGACTAGCATGCAAAAAGGACTTATACTTTAAGTCCTTTTTGTTACTTACACCTGCCAAATAGTACTATTACTAATGTAACCTAATCTCACCTATAAAACTAGTACTTTTATAAAGTCAGACATAATTCTAATATTAAATAATAATAATCATCTGATGATAAAAAAATCTGTTTTTAATATCTTCATCGTTTTTGATTAATTTATCAGTTGTTTGTTAAGTTTGGTGCTTGGCGCGCTGAGCTGTAAACATAGAATGATTATTTTGCAGGCAGGGTAGGAGCGGGCGCGGTCGCGCGGGGCGGTCTGGTTTGGCAGAGGTCGTCATCTGTGACGATGCTTTCATCCTGATTGCATACCCGCGACCTCGTAAATTCTCAACTTTAGTTCGATAGTCACACTTTATATAATTATAATCTCCCCAGGAACCGACTTTGTTTTATATACGCCGTTAACAACAAGTAATGGTGACTCTTATAGCGATACAAATAATTTATTTAGCTAAATCAGTGTTATAAAGATCTCTTGGCCTCTCTTGGCCAATTCTTATAATAACAACTGTTAACCTGTAAATTTTTGGAATACCAGACCAATAAACCTATTGTGTCTTGCCACCGGTGTGTATCTGCGACTTAATAGATTAAATACCAATTAGGCAAAATGTTAATTACTTAAAGCTATTTTGCTCATATTAAAACAGTGTCTCGATTAGGTATTGGTGTCATAAATATCATAAATATGAATCCGTTCAAAATATAGTGCCGCTCTAGAGCGGCACTCTATTTTGAACATGTTTTATGACAAGAACTGGCTTGCTGCTATTTAAGTTTCACAATATGAATATAGACATAACATAATTCAACCCTGTGTATTTTCGGGTGCATAGCAACCTTATGTCACTAACTATGACTTTCAGGTCTCACGTATATGAAGCGTACTTCCCTGTAGCTGTTAACCATGTCCATTTCCAGTTTTCTATATTCTAACAAAGAAATTCTTGGGAATCGAACTAGGTACCTCAGTCACATATCTATGACTAACGAAGCATTCCTAAGATTATAATCACGCTAAATCATTTTTAACGACATTAACTAACAAATAAGCTCGTTGTACCAAAGACATTTGAAAGAATCGAGCATACATCGTTTCTTGATGGAACTTTTAGTTTTACTTGGCACTAATTTTACATTGATTGTGTTCTATTCTAGAGTATGATGTATAGGTGTGTTGTCTGCATCGCAATGTAAAGCACGTATAGCACGGCTATTATCACGTTTAGCTTTGTTTTTATATCAAAATATTTTTATGCGAGAAGACGATTTGTTTTGCTAGTCGTGATATACCGGTTGTTTGCAGAGTTTTACCTCTCGGCTCAAAATTAATAATAATTATAAAAGGGTTTGATGCGGAAGGCAGTACTTTTAGATATGGCATGCATTGTGAGGAGATTCCTGTCTCTGGAATCCTAACCACCAGCAACTTGGACCCTGTGCCCGATGCCGGTGGAGTAGTATACATTTTATAATTTTAAATGTATATTTCATATGTATATTTAAAAATGAAAAATGTATTGACAATATTAAAATAAAGTTCATAATAATAATCATTTATTCAGTACTGTGGATACTACGATAATAAAATAATATATCACAAATTAAACACAGTATTTCAATGCGATAGCCGATTGATACCTTTATATAATACAAGGCTAGTATTTACTAATACTAGAATGGAATTATAGCCGTGAAACGACTGCAGTTGAACCTTCAGTACTGCAGTGTTAATTCACTAACCTAATTTGAAGGAACGTTTAATTAATTTGACACTGAATTTAATTTTCTAGACGAGAATAATAAATTATCGCGTGTGCCTACTCCTTTTGTACTTTGAAATGTACTTGATGAATTATAGGTATAGTAAAAGTTTTTAAGACTGTATAAGCTCTTGCAGTAATAGAAAAATACTAACTACATTTATTATAACATACATTTTTATTTTCAGCGCGTTTCACGGCAAACTCTTCGCGGCAGTCTCTGTTATGATTAATGAGGGCATTACGTCGAGATTCATAATTAAATGGCCGCAAAAGTATAATCAAGACGCTTTATTCAGTTGCCGTGGTCTGCCTTAGGGACTCACAATTTCAACACATTGTGAAAATGTTCCTATTATTAACTTTTTATTATTCCTACAATTTTATTTTCATTTTAAGCTCATTTATAACTACTCTACATTATTATTGTAACTAGTTGCTTTATAAACGTTTTATCTGTGATACAAAATGTATTTTAGATGTTCGATGTTTAATGTAAAATTTAACTAGAGTTCTTGTAACCGTATCATTAAAATCGAATAGTAAGAAAAATGTACTTTTAACCAGTACAGCTCATTAAGAATAATAGAAAACGATATAACTTAACTATAAGAAATGAATATTAATTGAAGCTCAATCCCACGCCTTCTATATATTTTTGATAGAATCACATCATTAAAAGCTTAAGGTGTTTACCAACGCATGTCCCATCGAACCTTCGTCAGCTTTGTTAAGATCCTGTTAATAGACGACGACGGGCTTAAAGCCGATTAGCGGTTATAGCACGAGTCTCCTAACGTGTATTCGTCCTCCTATTGAGAACAGTCAAATAAAATTAACCGCATAAAATTTAGTCTGCACTGGCTCTTACAACCGCTCTTATAGATTTAATCGTTTTTTTTTTATTATACAATCGGTAGTTGTTCTTTTCCTACAAGAAAATATAAAGCTTTCACATTTATCCGCATATTTCAGTTCCAGAAGTTTATACCTACATATTCAAGGCTACATTTTGTAAAAACTTGTTTCTTTTTATACTTAAAGTGAATTTTTCGCGCTGACAAGTGGGGCTAATATACTGTGAAAGCACTCGTTACGTCATTGTCACCCTGCCCTGTACACATATCATTTCGACAAATGGCTTGGACGGCAGGCACATTATACTGTCAAACACTCATTCAAATAGTTTAGCATGAAACATGAAGCACATTACCTACAAATGTAGTGTAGTGTGCTTAGTTGCAATGTGGATATATTCAAATGTATACGTCGTATGTATCGCAATTAAGAATTCAAAGACGTTTAAGATAATTGTTGCTTTAAGAACATCCGAAATGACATTGTCTGACGTTTACTATCTTTGTTAACAATATAAATTAAAGGACTTTACTACAGACTTTCTATATTTTATGTAATTTTAAATATGTCTACGTTTTAAATACGTCTCTGAAATATAACGGCCGCGTACTAAAAGCTAAACAAAATAAGATAATATGATCGCTGAACGGACTTTCAAGTCAAGCGCATTTCCGTCGGAATAAGAGGAAATTCTGAAGAGTGTCTTATTCAAGAATATCCACATAATATAATATAGTATCAAAGACGACATCGCAAGTCGCCTTTAATACTTAAGTTGGAATTCCCCTCTCCCCTCGCAACTGTGCTAACGAAAGGACGTGTTCATATACTGCCTCCGTCAAATAAATTAATTAGTAAACAACGACTTACCAGTGACAATATTGTGCTATATAGTAAACAAACTTCATAAACTACGTTCACTTACATATAATATAAATCACTACAGTGCAACGTTAAAGTGTATAAATCAAACAATATTTAAAAATCGACCGATAATACTTTAAAAGTCTTGTGACTACCGTGCAGTGACAATAATAACTCGGTCTACTTTCAAAGCTACTATTGGTCAAGCACATCTCACCTAATCTACCTCGTTGTAACAAGTGACGAACAATTTCACTTACGCACTTAACAATACCCGTGGCTGAGTGGACAAGCCCGCTACCTTGCTAAGTGCATCGGCTGTGGACGGGGTAGCAAATCCTCACTAAGTTGCTCTTTTTGTACTCTTTTCAACTGATTACTAACATGCCACTCAAACGGACATCTCCATCTACACATAAAGAGAACTTTGTATCGGATACAAATCCTAGCTCAGCGCCAGTAACAGACACAGATAATGAAAGCACCGTCAATGTTACTAGTAGACCTCGACCACGTAAACGTCAGCATGACGATGAGATGTCAGTTCTTATGTCGGAAATGAAACAGTCATTTGAAACATTTAAAAAGCAACAAAATACAATACAAGCTACTATTGATGACATTCAAAAGCAGAATAATGACATTATTCAATCGATGGAGTTTATGTCGAAGCAGTATGAGGATATGAAACAAAAAATGATTAAAATTGAAACTAAAAATCGCACTAACTTAACATACATACAAACTTTAGAACTTAAAGTTGAAAACTTGGAGCGATCGCAAAAACAGACTAGCCTTGAAATAAAAAATATACCCGTCCAGAAGAACGAAACCAAAGTACATCTATTAGGCCATGTGAAAAAGATTGTCTCTGCTACTGGCACAAATGTTGAGGAGTCTCACATTCGAGATCTATTTCGCCTAAATCCTGGTAAAAAAGGGAATAGAACTGTCATAGTCGATCTTACTTCGGTACCACTTAAGGAAAAGATCTTATTCTCGGTTAGGACATACAATCGTGTCAACAAAAACAATAAGTTGAATACCTCATACCTCCAACTAGATGGTCCTCCGAAGCCAATTTTTATTGCCGAATGCCTTACACAAAAAGCTAGGAAATTGTTTCACCTAGCCCGCGAATTCAGTAAGAAGTACTCTTTCGAATTTTGTTGGACAACTCACGGCAAGGTCTTTCTTCGCAAAAGGGAAGGCGCTCCATCACAGCGGATTGATTCGGAGGCTGATTTAAATAAACTGCACTCTCTAGATGCTCTGTGACTACAATGTCTGATATGGTATTTTTACTTAATTTTTAATTTAATCTTTTTATTTGTGTGTTTACTTCAAATTTTTTATCATCACTGCTACTTGTTAAATATAGTTTATTTTGTCACATTATCACTTACAAAAACAGTACTTTACACATATAAAACACTTTCAATTAATACTGAACATTATTTACACTCACTAGCACGCACTAACACAAACAAACAAGCATTCTTACACTGTTACTACACACTACATTTGGTGTTCATTAATGTTTCAAAACTGTCAGTTCTTAATAGTATCCTACTTATCTGAATTTTCAAATGTGCAACTTAGATCTTACAATACATAGTGACTATTTTGGAAGATATATCAAATGAAGTTGATGCAATCCAAGTGTCGCGGTCAATAATTTGTTCACCTGAGCATTTAAATAATCACATTGACCTATCTCAGATGTCATTAACATTCATACAAATATTCGCAGTGTGTCCCGCAACTTTGACTCATTGACCGATCTTCTCGATACAATCTGCTTTCAATCTGATATTCTTATACTGACAGAATGTTGGCTAAGTAAATCATCAATCTTGCCTGCAATACCCGGATATAGTTCTTATATCTCTGACTATAGTAACCAAAATGTTGGAATTCTTGTTTTCGTCAAATCTGAGATTAACCACCACGTTTCTAATATGTGTGTGTCTGATGTAAACTGCCTTATTATAAGTAATTATAATGAATTTGCTATTGTTGCCGTATACAGGTCACTATCACATAGAAATATAGATCATTTCTGTGACAGTCTCGATCTTTGTCTTACGTCATTAAAATCTGTCAACTCACTCGTCTTAATTGGAGATATAAATATAAACATCTCATCAACTAGTAATGATCAACAAGTGCTAGTAAATATTTAGACATGTTGGCATATCATGGCCTATTAGCTGCCCATTTTCTCCCGACTCGCGAGGATAGATGCATCGATCATGTTATGTTGAGATCAGATAGATATGCTGAAACGTACATACTGGATTCTTTTGTGACTGATCATGCACCAACTGTATTTTGCTTAAACTCCAAAATCAAAAGACGTTCTTTCCTGAATATATCTATTAAAACTGAATACCCGTCACTAATTCTTAAACTGTCAAATACGGATTTCAACCCAATTTTTGCCTCCTCAGACCCCAATTTTATAGCTAATGAATTCACTGCAATTATTGCTAATGCCTTCACTGATTGTTCCAAAGAAATTACCGTTCCCCATCGTAAGCGTGTTATCAAACCATGGATTACGCCGGGTTTAGTACGATGCATTAGACACAGGGATAGACTGCATCAAAAAGCAAAGATAGAATCACATAATGCGATACTTCGTGTTTCTTATCTTATAGGTATCGCAATTTTTGTAACAACCTCCTGAAAAAGTTGAAAACTGCTTACGAAAAGTCTGAATTTTATAGAAGCAAAGGTAATCCTAGAGATATGTGGAAAACGGTTAATAAAATCACAAATTATAAACAATCTTCTGCCACTCCTAGTGCGTTGCTTGGCTTAAATTCAGATCCGAAAGAATCACTAAATGTCAGTCAATGAGTATTTTGCAAACATAGGGTCAGCATTGGCAAATTCAATGTTGAGAAATCGCGTTGCCAATTATAATCCTGCACCCAGTACTTGTATGCCACTATCACCTAAAGACTCTATGGCTCTCTTTGAAACGGATTTCGGTGAAATTGAGTGTATTATATTAAATTTAAATAACGTATCAGCGACTGGATTCGATAACATCCCTACTATTGTTTTCAAGAAAGCTAAAGACAGTCTAGTTTCCCCCATCACGCATATGTGTAACTTATGTCTAACATGTGGTATTTTTTCAGATGTACTAAAGAGGGCTATAGTCCATCCCATTCATAAATCTGGTAACAAGGAGTGTGTTGGAAATTATAGACCCATTTCTGTAATAACAGTACTTTCTAAGATCCTTGAAAAGCTGTTGACTGGTAGACTAACAAAATTTTTGCAGAAGCACGATATTATTGCCTCAAACCAATATGGTTTCTTGAAAAGGAAGTCTACCGAAGACGCAACTTTGCAACTTACCGAATATATTACTAAAAGTCTTGATAACTCATTGAAGGTAATAGGCGTCTTCTTAGATTTATCTAAGGCTTTCGACACCGTTTACATGTCTCTGCTGCTTTGTAGATTGGAATCAATTGGTATACGTGGTGTGGCACTCGATATTTTTCGTTCCTATCTCTCAAATCGAAGTCAGTGTGTAAAAGTAGGTAAACACACTAGTTCTCTAGCCTCACTATCTTTCGGTGTCCCACAAGGTAGCGTCCTCGGCTCCACTCTTTTCCTTGTGTACATCAACTCGTTATGTACCAAAATCTTACCTAACTGTAACATTATCACCTATGCTGATGACACTGCACTGATTGTCCATGGAAGGGACTGAAGAAGACGTTAGGCGGCACACTGAGTGTGCACTTAGAGAGGTTTTGAAATAGCTTCATAATAACCTCTTAACACAGAAGTCCATAAAACAAAATACATTGCCTTCACCCCCCTGCATCAATACCCAGCCTCCTGTTGAGTTCCATATTAAAGCCCATACTTGCGATTCACAAATAAACTGCATCTGCCCTAATCTAATACGTGCTTATGACATAAGATATTTGGGTCTTATAATTGACAGCTCCCTGAATAGGTCTGCTCACATCAATAATGTTGCAAATAGTGTCAGAAAATTAATGCCCGTCTTTAGAAAAATCAGACAATCCGCAGACTATAAGACATTAAGATGTGTCTATTACGCGTTTGCTCAAAGCCTCCTCCAATACTGCATTGTTACTTGGGGTGGAGTTGGTGGAACTAAATTGCTCACTGTAGAACGTGCGCAAAGAGCCATTTTAAAAGTTATGATGGGGAAGCCACGTAGATATAGCACTGATCTCCTATACAAAGAGTGTTCTGTTCTAACAGTAAGGAAACTCTTTATCCTGTCTGCTGTACTTCGCAAACATAAGAGTACTAAGTACAGGACAGTCAAAACACGCAATAAAACTAGAACACACCGTATAACCCCTCATAGAACAGTACTTGCTCGTTGTCATTATTATGTGATAGGTAACAATTTATATAATTTGACCAACAAAAAGATTCAAATCTATCCCCTTTCATTAACCAAATGTAAGGATAACGTACGTACCTGGCTGCTAAACTTAAACTTTGCCGAAACAGAGGCATTACTTAACAGACCCTATTAAATACTCAATGCACACGCGCACCAACAGACCCGTACATACACACACACACACACACACACACACACACACACACACACACACACACACACACACACACACACACACACACACACACACACACACTATTAAGAAGTAATTTTTATTTATACTATGATTAACAATCTTTTATGTTAAATGATATTATGTTGTGTCATACAGGGTGGAAGACGCTGGCTGCTGTGACACAGTTTATACTAGTATAGCAGCCAACTACGACCTCTTACTCTATGTATAATATCCTTGTCATGGTTGTGTTTAGCGATGTGCACGGATTCATTCAGGCGAACCTAATAATAACACTACTAACTCGCTTAAAGTATATATGATTGTATCCGGTTGTAGTTTGGGTCTCGTTTGCGCGCATCGCCAAATTACTTTATATACTAGAATAAGAGCCAGCTGTATATTTTTGAGAACAAATATTTATTTTTTATTATTAAAAAAGAAAATAATAACCAACTATCCGGCGCTATAGAAATGTTACTATGACTGCTGGTTGGTGTTCATGTTTGCATACTACAATATTAATTATAAAAGCTTGCCATACCAGAATAACAGCGAATGAAAGTAAATTCAACCCGTATTGTAATATCGCTCGCAGAATTCAATTACGTTTGTCACAATTTTTGGCCCTGAATAAATCGCATTGCTCTCAAAGCGGCTGCGGCCTGACCAAAGCAATCTATAAAGTAGCCATTTTCTAAGGAAGCATATTAAAAGCTTTCCGAAATAAAAAACTAGTTTTTAATTACAGACATCTAACTATGAATGGAAATTAACGTGTTGGTCATCAAGTGAGCGCTATAAGCGGTCTCTTTAAAAATTAACACGGTAGCTAGCCATACATATTAAATTAAATTTATAATTTCGAGGCTATATACGTGTTGATGAGAATACCGTTGTGTATATTGATTGAAGCTGCACAATTCAACAAATGATTGCATTTGTTGAATTGTGCAGCTTCACTCAAACTGTTTTTATCGAGATAATTATTATTGGAAATAAGGATTATAGGCGCAAATATAAATACCCTCAATAATAGTTAGGTGCCTGCATTTAAAGTTCTTCACTAGTTAATGGTACTTTTTATAAAAATTAAGACTAGGCTCTGTACCGATCTCGGTTATGAGGAGCAGAATCCCAAAATATTTTAAAAGAAGAAAGAGAAAGGTATAAAGCCTCTTTTACTCACATGTGTAGTTGTTTCAAGAATGTTGCAATTAAAGTGGTTTTCGTAGATATCATGATAATATCATACGACGTCCTTAAAAAGGAATCGATCAGCTAGCTATATTTACCTACATAATTATATCATGTAACCATAGATACATAGACTTTCGACCACATCCTTGAAGGCTAGATAAAGATATAATACATTCGCATCTTGCCGTTTTTAGGTACCACTCAATAGAGTGCGAACGTATTGCCATGTAGTGGGCTCAATCCCTAAGTCCGTTCTGCTACTGCTCATTTTCTGTAAATATAACGTAATAACAATTTCACCGGGGTTGGAGATATCATCAAGCCTCATGCACATTTACTATCGGTCGCATTTACTATCGGTACGAAATCGTTTATACAAAATATTTAAGTTGTGTATTAAACAATATTGAGCAGATGATAGAATATATCTACGACATTAAGTTACATGCTTAATACATATGCTCCTTATTTTTACAATATCTATTAAACTAATTGATGATTTAGACTTCAGTTTTAGTGTCTATCTACTAAATACAACTAATCTATAAATAATAAAAAAGATTTTGCCTGTGACTTTGCTTGCGTAAAGTTTAAGTTAGATTACGTTATGTCAGTAACAGTCCTTTTTTGGATAAAATATGTCCTTTTCTATACCCCTGACAACATGTATGCGAAATTTCATGATAATCGGTTGAGTAGTTAAGGCGTGTAAGCGTAACAAACAAACTCACATTCGAATTTATAATATCATTTAGAATTATAACTTGTCAACGTCTGTACATTGCCAATACAAATGAAAATTCATGGGACGATATTTATGAAGTGTATCATTATAAAACCTTTGGAAGCCGAATGTATTTTCTGTCTGTTAGGCACAAAATTAAATGCGATTACCATAGTTGTATTGATGGAGGTCTAATTTAAAATCTAGCACATGTAGCAGCTTGATACGCCGCTTAGAATTCAAGTATAATGTTGGCAGATGAGCTTCGCCTTATATGTAAAGAAAGTAAATATAGATAAGTACCCACACCCAAATTTCACGCATACAAAGCCGCATGCTAAAGCTCGTTTTGAATATACAAGTTATAGGTTTAAATATGCGTGCTGTTTTTGATATAAACATGAAGACAATAGACTCAAGCTTTGTAATAAGTGAGCGCAGAATACTTGAAAATGCATAATTGCCATTTATACTACTAAATTATGAAGAGATAACATTTATTTATATTTATGTGGCTATCTCCCAAGGTACGGATTGTTAAAAATATTGCATCGACGAATATAAATTGCAGTTTAAAAGATTATCTTATGAGCAAAGTAAATCTCGGTCGTCAAATAAAAGGAAATGCTTACATCAAAAAATGTTATCAGAAATTTTGTAAACCTTTATTACTTCATACAGACTTGCGACGTGCCCAAATAAATGAACATCTCTTGAGAAAGAATTGCAAGCATTTATTACTGAATAATGTTTAATAAATCCAGCAAATAATGAAAGAGTGCCCAGGTAAAACAATAAATCAATGCTTCGTTTCCAAGTTGCGCATATTGCTATTAGCTTATCTCTCCAATTGACATTTGATTGAAAAATCAAAATTGGTAACAAATTGATATCAGCTCGGCACACGGTCTAAAGTTCGTTCGATATTAAAGGATAAATGCAACTGAAGCAAAATTAAAATCTCTACTATCTTTACTTGAAAAGAAACATAACCCTAAATACGTGAATCTTACTTCGCACAATATACAACAAACAAAATAAAAGCCAGAAAAATAATATCTCATTTACAAAAGTTCCTAAATGTTCAAAAGAATTTCCCCCATTTACTACTGATATATTTACGACATTAAGTTTCTCTTCCACACGAAAGAAGAGTAAAGTAAAACCCCTAAGGGCATTACCATCACCGCAAATAAATTCTTACATTGAGTATTTTATTACAGATCTAGCGGCTTCGCAAGGCTTAGCTAGCCACGTTTACCGAACTGCGTAATTAAATATATTATGTAAATAAATTTGTATGACTGTAGTACCCACTTACAGTTACTTATCGCTTTCCATCACTTTCGCGTTATTGACGATAATTGACAAAATTTTGAAATGAATTTTGGTTTGACCAATTTGCGTTTGAAACTTTAAATTGGTTTTGTTGGTGAGTGCAAGTCACGGGTGTCATTACGCCTCATAGCAAAAGTTGCGCCTAATATAATTTATGTCCGTTTAAGAACGTATTTGAAATCAATATTAAGAAATACAAGCAACTGGAAAGATTTTAACAATGTTCTGGTGAAGGTATAGCTTTGTAGTGGCACTATGCAAATACCAAATTTGGGTTTAGCACTGATTCGTGGCCGAATAACAGAAAATATTTTGCAGTGATGGCTCTGGTGTGTATGCATATATTCTACGAAGCTTAAACCATGAATGTTAATAGTATTTCCTGTTCTCAGCGGCCACGAATCAGTGCTAAACCCAAATCTGGTATTTGCATAGTGCAAGGAAGTGTCTACCGTGTAATTGTATAATTATGCCAAAATCAGAGATATCGAGAAGATTATTGTGCATGCAGGTCATGTATTACATACTCAACTTAGTCATATAAGTTGGCTTTTTTAATTAAGTGTAATACTAGCCGCCTACTACGGTTTTACCTATGTTTATGTTTACTGTAGTGCTCCTATGGCTTGTAACGTGAACTTCTACAGCCTTAAGAAAGATTTATTGATGCAATATATTGAAAGGTTAACAGTGCCTGCATAGGTTACGCTTATTGGACGCTATTTGTGATATACAGGTTTTTTTTACTAACTTCCACGATTTTGTTACCTCATTTTCTTATTACTTACTTAACATGCCTACGTCAATAAATCAATAAGTATGGCTTTCAGCAATTACGAAGTAAAACTGTTACGATACTTATATTTATATATAGCTTTATTAAATACTGTTAATTGCACTTATTTTATAACCACGCTCTCTAAAGAAGTGATGTATATTAAAATAAATTATAAACTTAACATCGATGCCGCTTTCGAGAACTGATAAAAACTGCAATCGTATATTACGTGACGTCACAATCATAAGTATGCTTTAAAATAATTACATAATGACGTCACAAATATATAACATATAACGTGGCGTAGTGTGTAGTCACGTGGTCTTTGTTAAGGACAGACTTTTAATTTATGAATGATTACATTATTAATTAATGATGACATTTATTTTATTATTCTGAAATCCAATTGGATTGGATTGGTATTTATGAAAACTTTGAATTTTAAATGTCGTTTGCCATCAAGTCCGACGAACAGACCGTGACTCGGCAATTTGTTAGATGGTCCTTTGCACAGCCGCCCCGCAGGCAAACAAATTTTGCCATAAAGGAATGAACAAAAAACCGGAGCGCCCTTGCACCGTGCAAAATGTCACTTTCCTCACACTTTACATTGACTCTGACTGGTCATCCAAACGCGGTATACGGCGGAGTTGAGCCGAGTTACAAGCGCTCTTGAAGTCCTTACCACGTTTACCGTAAATCTTTATGAAGATTTTTGAAAGCTTTCTATTATTATAAACTTTTAATTACCGTGAAATACAACATTATAGTAGTATTATGAACACACAACAAATACAATGCACAGCAATTCATAAATGTTAAAAAATACCAAGTATCGGTAACCTAGATTAAATTTTGTCTTAATTCAATCTTAATCCAAATAATTCTATTTATTTATAATTTTGACATCACAATATATAAAATATGACTTCCTTGTCTAAATATCGTTTTAAAATAACAAAAGAGGCAGCATTTCACCAAAAGTTTTCGGACGTGAAATTGTTTTTTGCGGCTTACGGTATTAAAGTAAAAGTGATAATTTTAATTTAAATGAGAGTCATCTTGTCGACATTAATTTTGTTATTATAAACAAAATAAATAGTCTATGTGTACAAAATGCTTAGATGTGTTACTATATTAATAATTTTCTTTATTTATTGTACGGTATGAAAGTAAAAGCGATAATTTTAATTTACTGATGTTCATAATCTTAATTTTGTTAATATTAACTTGGTTATTATCGATAGTAGAAATATGTATATAGTATTTTACATGTAGACAATACAATACAGTCATGTTAGTTGTACTGCAATATTAATATTTTCACTATTGCATTTACAGCATGAAAGCAAAACTAATTATATCATTTTAAACGAGATCCACTGCTCAGCATTTATTTTGTTATTATTTATAAAATATATTTAAGTGTATTGAATATTTAATTATGTTACAATTTTTATAACAATAAGCCTTACCTTTAATTTTACCTTTAAACATTTTTCTATTATAATTGATTTGAAATTAACTATGTAATTTCAAAACATTGTTTGATTTAGGTCATAAAATATTCTTTACAGACGACAAATATTAATATTTTGATAGATAAATCAAGGTGTATGTATCGTAACCAGAACAAGTTTAGTTAGGGAATAAAACTGACAAAGAATTTACTATATAACTTTGAATTATGATCGCTTTAAAACATAGCAGTGCATAAAACAAGAAATCTTTGTGCTCTATGTTTAAAGCATTCTTAAAACGATAAAAATATAAATATAATTAACTGTTTTACCCACGAATTACCTTTGCATCTGTCACAAAGGGTAAGTACTATACGCTCGCATGCCATGATACTGTATATTATAAATTTGACTCCACAGATGGCGTAGTGTTTATGTGGTCGCCTCGCCGTTTCCACTGCGCCGAGTACTGTGGGTTCGATCCCCATACGAGACAAAAAATTGTGTGATCCACAAATGGATGTTCCGAGTCTGGGTGATCTTTGTGTCCATTATTTGAATGTTTTTAAGACTAAGTCCTGTGTCGCGGGGGACTCCCCGCGACACAGGACTATTACCAAGTGCGGACGTTGTCTTTTTTTTTTAAATATGTCATTTCTCTTAGGTATTACTACAAAACCTGAGTTGCTCCATATCATTAAAATTATTTAGTATTTACTGCTACTTACTATTTACTGTAAAGTTTTAAGGTATACATATTCAATGGCTGTAACGTGATTGAGAGGATTAAATACTTTAAGGTGATTTAAAAGAGTGACGTGAGCTTCTGTTGTCGTATAGGCTCAACACTTAATCTTAACATAGAAGCTAACATAGTGTTACACCCAGTGCCATCTATGTGCATTGTGGGGAAGACTCGGCAGTTCTTTCTAATAATTTATTATAGGTAGTTTACAATAGTAAGCAGTCAAGTATACATCGAAGCGAACGGAAGCGAAAATACTACAGAGTTTGAAGAAGTTACGATGGAAAAATGTAGTATAGTATGTGTTGTGTTTAAAATTTAATTGTGTGTTTGAATAAAACGTGTTTTAGTCGGTAATATTCTTTATATTCTTATCCCACGAAACCAGCACGCAACAATAGGTATAATTAAGTTACTTTAGATAACTTACTAACTAATAAACTTTGACGTTCATAATTCATAAGTGATGCTTTGCGACCTAAACGTAAGAGTTTTGACATAGTTTCGCTTCTACCAAGCTTGAGATTATAATAGTAACTTTAGTCTACTGACTGTAAATAAAAATCATGAGGAAAGGAAGTGCATTTTGAATAAAAAAAATATTAACACCCGTTCACAGTCATGAGATTAAAAATAGTGTCACTATTTCAACAACCATGTCTGTGTCCTCATTTGAACAAAATTAACAGTATAGTAATAAAATCTTTACTGCAGATACAATTGTTGCTTATCTTGTCTAGTGTTGATTGCGTCTGGCACAAACTATTTAGCACAATGAATACTGCGCATGCATTAGTACTTATCCTATCGAAAAGTCAGTTACTTGGTTAACCGTTTATTGAAGTCACAATTATGTACACAAGTTGAAAAATTACCAAAGAAGCATTCTATTTTTTAGAAAAACCTTAACATAGTTATCTCCTCCATCATTCTTGCTCAGTGTCTGTCGCTGACGGTCAGGACTTTTAGGCCTATTTTAGTACTCTTACCTTCTTCTTCTCTTCTTATGTGCGGAGGCTGCAGAGATTGCTGCGGTGGCTGCTGCTGTGGCGGTTGTGGGAGCTGTTGTCCCTGCATAACTATCTACACGTGCTGCACTAAGATTTGCTAGTGCTAACAGCGTGGGCGCTCAATGGCTGAAAAGATGCGCCCGTCGTTGGCGATAAGCCATGGTGTGTTAAAGTCTGTCAAGATAACCGCACCGGCTCTGCCTATTTAATGTGATCTTAGTTTTACGTGCTGTTTTGTGGAGATTTACTACTATAAATAAGCGTATTAAAAATTATATAGCGAGCTAATCATACACATCGATAAACTTTAAATTAGTATCGTTGTATTAACCCTAATCCTAACTTATGTATATTATGAATCCTGAAGTGAGTTTGTTGACCGATAATTATGAAATTCAGTAAAAACATCTAGTATTAAATATACTAAACAGGTATTATTAAGCTGTTTCTGTTGTTATTTGCAAAAGAATGTTAAGTTTATTACAAGGATTGTGCGAATGTATTTCGACATGCATGGCAAAGTGATATATAAACTATTTTTTCATGCACAGAGAGGTTGAACACAGCAAGGAATACTGTGCTTAACAGATAAAACTAGTCTATAAAATTAAAATAAAATAGCCAGTTGCACTCATTGATCGGTAAACGATTAGCAAGGTTAAGCAACGTTGGGTGCGGTCCGTCTATAGATGGGTGACCACTTAGTGGTATTTCATCTGAGCGTCTCCGTGCTTCGGAGGGCACGTAAAAAGTCGGTCCCGGTGGTTGCCAAATTGACAACGGTCGTTAAGCCATGTCAGAGGCCTACGGGAACAACTTGAAAACAGGTTGGCCACAAACCACACGAAAAGAAGAAGAAGCAATTCTTTTAAAAGATTGTTTTATCATAGGAGATTATAAAGCTCTTTATATACTATAAACCACAAACTAAAAAGACATTACCTCATACTCGTACTCGTATACTCGTTAATTGTTACTGAAATTAACGCGATAATTCATAATTCCCGATACGAATTAATGTATTATGCGTATTGTAATTGCGCAAACGATAAAAGTTATTATTAGTATAATAATAAAGTATACCACTGTACATACATTTTCCCAATGCTGGGCACGAGCCTCTTGTCAGCCACCATGCTGGTCCGGCGTGGATTGGCACACTTCACATATCTTCGAACATTATGGAGAGCTCTCAGACATGCATATTTCCTTACGATACAGTTACTTAATAATATATACCAAAACATAAAACTTATCATTACTCGAAATTCTTTTTATATGTCTTTTATGTTATGAAAATATTGCAATATTGATCATCATGAAATTTGGCATACGCTTTATGAAGGTTACAGAAACGGACTAAGAGTACCTTTCATCCAGAGAAAAAGAACTGATTCCGAGCGAAGCAGCGGGCAAAAGCTAATTATGGTATCTTATCTTATCTTGATGCGGGGGCCAGTCATTGTAGACCGGCGACACTTCGACCCAGTGGGATATTTTGTGTCGGCCCCGAGGTTTATCCCTGAGCTATCTCCCTATGAATGTACTGCATCAGTCGCAGCGTACACTTCAGAGGGAGAAGCCTGAAGTCTTCAGGGTTCGGATATGCCAATCCCATCAGACCGATCCTTAGTCCGGCCAACGCGTCACATTCACACAGTAGGTGTGATATGGACTCGTCCTGTTCACCACAGCCTCTGCAGATCGAATTGTTTGACAATCTCAATCTGCACAGGAAGTCGTTGGTGCCAAAATGACCAGTAAACGCTTCTGTGAGTAGGCGTATTTGGCCCTTGTTGTACCCGTAGAACTTCCGGGTAAAGCCCGTGGCTCTGTTTGCAATGAATTTCTTGGAGTGTTCCAGACCCCTAAGGGCCATCCACTCCAGCCTGTGTTTATCATTGCCATGTGCATTCAAAGCTGCCTTGACGGTACTCTCAGAGAGACCTACGAATGGCTCGGAGCCCACAAATAGTTGCTCCGAGCCCTTTTTAGCTAATACATCTGCCTCCTCATTACCCTGCACCCCTGAATGCCCCGGAACCCACACCAGCCTGACTGTGTTTTTCCTGCCAAGTTTGTTAAGGGCTTTAACACAGTTCAGGACCAGTGCTGAGTCCACCCTACAGAAGTCCACCCTACTGAGAATATAAACAATCTTGTCAGTGACATTGTTGTTAATATTCTCCTGCGCACAGGCAATTATAGCATAGGTTTCCGCCTGGAAGACCGTTGCATATTTGCCCATGCTTTGGTTCACCTTGAAGTCGTTGGCATAAATACCAGCGCCTGATCCTGTTTCCATTTTGGAACTATGGGTGTACCAGATGAGACAATCCTTGTCAGGGGATCGTAGACCTCGTCTCCATTCGCCCCTTGTGAGAACCTTTATTTTAAAATTCTTTTTGAATATGTGCATTGGTTGCATTTTGTCACATCCCATGCTCATAATCTCTTTAAGATCCTTCGAGTTTTGTGTGTCGAGTTACTGGCATGTTGACGCTCCACAGCCCATGTATATGCCCATGTAATTATGGTATAAATGAACACAAATAACTATGACTATACGTTCCATAGTCGCATTAAGTATATTAAACTGCGTAGTACAAACGTTGTTAACCCAGTAAAAAGCCCGTGTGCACGACGGTAAAATTGGAGATTCCATAATGTTAAAAATGAGGCTATAATTATTACGCACACACGATGCGCACAAACCTAATTAAAAAGTTTGTAAATTAAGTTGTACGGTTATACGTTGTAGATAATGGTTTACGAGCTGGGTATCTGGGCGGTACATACATTACATCCCTCATAGCATGTTATTAAATGCGTGAAAACGAGACAAATTATATATTCTGCCAGCTATCAGATTTGCACGCATACCATAAGGACGCTTTAAGAAATGATGGTAAAGCACTACATACCAAGATTGATAGGACGTATAAACAATGTTCATTAAATATTTAAAAATATTATTCCTTGTTAGTTGTTATAAAGATTTATTTATTACAACACAAGTCACTTGTGTAGCGAAAAAGCAAGAGGGCAGCCGTAGCTCGTTGAAATTTCTAATTAATTACCCCATCTCGTACATACGCCCTCGACTACCCAGATGAACATGTAGTATTTTCTTCATATATATTTTAGGTCACATCTGGGTTTAATTGCACTGGGTCATTTCATGAGATATTTTCTATGACGACGAACTGCGCATACCGTCCACACACTACACTATTATTGCATCGGTTTTGTGTTTGCTTTGTACAATCTTCATACTTGAAATCTCAACGACTCGAAATTAAATTGTTTAATTAAACACGATATCGTTTGTTTAAGAATGTATTTTATTTATCTAAATATATAGGAAAAAGTAGGTTTATTATTATTATGAAATGTTTTAGACTGCATAGCACATCGTGTTAGAAGTCAGTAATAAACTAATGATCAAGCTATATTGTTTACTAAGTGGTTTAATTAAACAAAAATTGTTTTATTTGAATCTGTTCCATAGTTTATGGCTAATATCTTAGTCTCCCTGCGAACTGCGTGGCTAAAAATCTTCTGAAACGTTAAAATTATTAATTGGGCATAGCTAGTCTAAACAAAATGCTATTTTCTTTTACTTTTAGTTCAACGTATAAAATATTTTGTATGTAAAATACAAGTCTTACAAATACAAATAAGAAAGTGTTTTTTTTTAATTCACAATAAATTTATTCCTTTGGCGTGATAACAATACGTTACGACCAAAGAGCAGTTCACTGCACATTGAAGGATCACCGAGAAGTTACTAAAACGTCTGTAATTAATTAATAAGGTACACACAGCGACACATCAACCTAGACTATTTGGACTTTGAACTATTAGAAGTTGAACGCTGCGAATCGTGCGAGAGAGTGCGTTATATTTTTGTTATTTTGTCTCACTCACGCTGAATGGAACGCGACCTTCTATCCTTACCATTACATCGACAAAACTATGCACTGTCCCTTGCCGACAATTCTCTATTTTGTATGTAGTGTAATTATGCGTATATAGGGTGTCTTACTTGATGTGTAGCCGAGTGTACAATACTAAGGCTGCATTCCTGATCACAGCGATAGTACATGTAAATTATATAGGTACATGAGATCTTGGATTTGATTCGTCGATAGTGTTATTTAAGTTTTCAGTCAACATTCTCAGCACGCAGAACGGAGTTATGTCCGGTAGACAGTAAAAAACACGCCATCTGTAACATGGTACTTAAAAATCATGGCTGGTATAATTTAGATGCATTATCCCTTTTCCTACTCCTCCGGGGCAATAGCCATAAGTTTCTGTATGTATATACCCCTTTGCGTCTAGTGCTTATGTAAATAAAACTGCTCAGGTATTGAGCCTCTTGCAATCACAGGTATCGGTATGATTTTGGGCATGGCATGTATAACAAAACTAAAATATTGTTATTATCTACAGTTGTAGTCGTTCTGCCGCGAATTGTTCTTTACAAAACTTGAATTGAAAAGCCTTCCAGCCTCAATTTGAATGCAGGAAAACTTTGCAATAGCTTTTATTCCTTGTCGGAAGGCAAATGAATTTACGACTTACGATGAATCGAGTGTTTTTTTCTACTTTCAATGGGGTTTTGGTACGTAAGTACTTCGAAAATTAAGAACTTTTACATGTTTGCTAACAGTGATATGTTTTATAACACCTTGTTAAATGTAAAATCACATTAATTTCCTCTCTCACCATTATACGGACGGCGCGTGTGATGTTTTCTAGGATTGCCTTGGATTGATTATGGAAATATTTGAACTACGCTCGAACTGATTGGCTGCGTGATAGCTACTGCCGCTCGTTGATATTGCTCCAAAATGCAAATGAATTTATCAAGTAACGGAAACCCAGCCACGTGCTAGACGCATTAGCTATTCATTGAAGCTGTCCCCAACATCACGCGCCCTCTGGGTGTGTTTAGATCAGTATTGACTATCTCGCGTGTCTCGACCATAATTAATTAGTATGCTCATCTGCTTATATTAATCGCTTATTGATTATAAATGATATTTGTATAGTTAATATATAACAGCTGACGTAATTAGTCATTTAGTTAACCTGCCACAATTAAGCGTAATAGGAAGAAGATTGCAAGCTAACTGACATTTAAACAATTAATTGTATCTATGAATTTAATTATATTAAAGAATACAGAGGTCGAAAGCCGTGCAGCAGAGGAGCCGCAATACAAAGGTTATTGCGACTCCTCTGTCGCGTGGCTAAGAGGTTTCATGCTGAGCTCGTGCATCTAACCTAAATGTAGCTTCAGTAACATAGTAAACTCACTAATCAATAGTTTTTGATGTCAATAAGTGTCTTTGTGACCTAATAAATAAATAATTTTTGACTTTGATATTTCAATAAAAATAAAGATGCCAATCTTTACAAACCTTACATAATCAACCTCAGTCTTGCTCACACTTTAAAATTGTTTTGTCCTTTCGCGGCCGACATGAATAGGCCAGAAGGCGTTAGATCTTACACAGTTCTTCTGACAGCTTTTCTGAATAGTGAATAGTAATTTCCCTCAATTGCCTTGGTATTGTCGACTACCCTCAACACTCATCTTAGTATCGTATTGACAGGTCCAAATGTTTTTCCCAGATGTGATCTGCGACTTTGCTTAGCAGTGAAATACTGCTTCGCTCTATTAGGCATGCCGAGCATTTTAGATGCCAACTTGACCTAATCTTGTAAGTGACTTCGGAACTGGATGTCACTTGAGATGTCGATACCAAAGATTCTAATGGTCTTGAAAATGGTGAGCGCCGTGTTCTGCAATTATTACATCAAGTCGGATTTACTTAGAGGCAGACCTAGCGTAGAATGCAAGAATATTTTCCTCACGGATCCCCTCCGCTGCCTCGCGCCGTGCTTCTTCACACTCGCAGTGGTGGCAGATGGGACTCAGTTCCCTCCTAGCGACCGTGTGCAGGTATTTGCCAAAGCAACCGTGCCCTAACAATAACTGCCCTAACTGGAAGGAAAGGGTCCCACGCTGCCAATCTGTCCACCGCTCCAATACCAGCTGTAAGTCCCCAGTGGTTCTGAAACCGACCAGAAATGCCTTCAGCCGCGCCTTCCACTTTAAAATAATGCCTTGGTGGGCTTGATTCCGAGCGCACTCAATCACTGCCGGGAAGGGCCGACAATCCGTCTCCGCCTCACTCACTGCGAACTCTTAGGCGAGCACTCCAAATCTCACGGAGGTGTTCCGGCCAACGAACATAGGTTGAAACCTAGTACAAGCTCTATAACACATTATGCTATTTGAGCAGAATATAATCTATATTTGTATTATATTTCTATTGTATTATAATTTTTGCCGCCGTAGACTGGGCACTGACACAAGCCGTTTAATACGTGTCTTTTAGCTACTACGGTGCTATCGATAGAATATTTTTACGTGTTGGAGTACGCCAGGTCTGAACACGGGATAACCTGTACCCTACCGCCCAAATTTTTATTTGTCTATTAACTCTACGTCATATCTAAAAAATATTGAAATAATAAGGACACAATATGGACCAAATAAACTGATCTATTCTTATCTTAAGCTAGATCAGTTTAAATTTCACAAAATTTTAATTTTAACGCATTTCTAATTAATTAAGTTATGGTAAAATATATTTCATGTCGTTTCTAATTAAACTAAATCTAAAGACCAATAAATAACTTGACTTATGATCTAATAAATAACCTTAACTTAGATTTTTCTTGTCACCCCTGCGGCGACTGCCGTGACGTTGTTGTGGACACGGCGCTGCACATTTTGGTGGATTGCCCCGCCTGGGCACCGCAGCACCATAAGTTGATCGCGGCAGTCTGATTGGTTGCCCACTCGCTCCCGGCCGTAGTTCAGTCTATGGTCTGGAGTGAGAGGTCGTGGAACGCCGATAGCTCCTTCTGTGAGGAAGTGATTTCCATCAAGGAGGCGGTGGAGCGGGATCGGGTTCGCTTAAACCCTCTCCCCAACCCCAGAGCCGGGCGACGGAGGGCGCGAGACGACCTCCAGCCACCCTGAGGTTTGACCTGGGGGTGGTGGGCTTCGCCCGCCACGCGATCAGCACCAGATCCGAGAGGCGGCGTGCGTGTTCCCACGCGCGCCCCTGTATCGTGTGTCCGTCCCCCCCCCTCAGGGGGACAGTAGGTATAATATTACTGATAGTCTATTTGTGTAGTGTCCTGCCGTTTTATACGGCGGGCCGAAACCTCGGCGGGGTCGCAATTGTATGTAAAAGCGATTCGCGCGGCACCGCCAATTGTGGTTATGTCGAGGAACACCGTGGTAGGTTTAGTTGGTATTACCGGGGTGTCACTCACCATCTTTCCCTGGTGAGTGCGACATAACCTCTCCATCGCCCCGCGGAGAGGTATGGGTCAAATAATTCCCCAAAGAAAAAAAAAGGATTATTTGTGATTGAAACAGAATAGAAGAATATGTGAGGACTTTGATTCAATAGTAACAATATATTGCTTTAGTTTCAAATAACATAAAGTATATAACTGCGATGCAAATGACGTAGTAGTTTAATGCCCTCGCGCTAATAATTCAGCTGAGTTGCGTTCTATAACGGCGGTAAGTTACGATATTATAAAGCAATTCTATGACAAATGTACTCTTAATTGAAATCGATTGAACGCACTGATTGTAGACAATTATCGTTCGGCGCTGCGGCACGACCGCTAATTATAATAATTCGTTTACATTTGTTGTTCGCTTTCAATCTGTTTGTTAATTTTTCAACATTAAAGCTATGTGACCTGAATAAATTTCTTAATAAGATGGGCTCAATGGGCACGTGAATAAGAATGACGTCTCATCATATCCGGCCGACGGGTGCGAGCGAGATCGATGAACAGTTCTGAACTGTGCAGCTCAGACCGGAGGCCTTCAGTTCCACTCAATTACCCCCTGAGTACCTTAGGTAGACCTGTGATAAATTCATGTCGTGACCTGCATCAACAAACCCGAATAAACTTGGGGACTTTTATCTCTTCTTTTATCTTATTTTCCTACGTAGCTTGTACAGAAAATTTTGAGGCGACACGTAGTAAAAATATCAAGAGGCTGTTAAAAGGTAAATTTAAAGAACGTGGCCGAAATTATAACCTTCTTTCTTTCGCTAGCAACTTATTTGCATATCGCTTTAGGGAAAGTGGGCGCTTCGTGCCGCGTCGCGCATTCGCAGATTTTTACTTCATTTACATACATCTAAATTAAGCATTTGTATTGGCTTGTGCGAAGTGATATTTTTTAAACATAGTTAAATATTCTTTTAAATCAAATTGAACCTTAAATGAGCCTTAAGTCTATTTGTTTGGTTACGTTTACATTGAATGCTACTTTTAAGTTTTAACCAGTTAAATAGAAAATATTGTCCTAACTGAACTAAAGTAAGCTAATTTTTTTTTAATATAAACATGTTTTCGAAAGTCTCTTCATATGAATATACATTCGAACTGCGGATATTAAGCCCAGTGAAAATATGTGAAAAGCCTCTCTCATAGATTCATTGGTTTAATCACTGGATAATATTTGCATCATAAGATAATTCGAAAAGCTGAGTAGTAGTTTCAGTAAAATATACTTTTAACTACCTATTAAACATCAAGAAATGTGACATTAAGTTATTTATTATTACGATATTAAGGTACCTAATACATAGGATATAGAGCAGTTTGAATGTATTGGCTTTTTATTCATATGAAAGATCAATAGGATTATTTTCAGCCGACTGCACATATTATACTTTCATTTTAGTAAGGACTGCGTCGTTAGTCCTGTAGCATAAATTCACGCATACGTAATATTGTCTTCTGTTTACGCGAATGTTATTCATTGAAATTAAACTACTATATACGGATTTTATCGCGTTGTTTATTTAGCACTGTATTACAAAATTTTGAAAATATTGCACTACTACTACTATTGATTTTATTTTACTAATTTATAAGCTAATAAAATTATTTAAACTATTAAATCTATTTATTTTTGGTTTACACTTTCCCCGACGTTTCGGTTGCTTTTCAGCAGCCATGGTCACGGGGAGACTAAGATGGTAGTTGTCTCAATGTTCCAGTGTAGTTATTTCAAAGTACCCGAACATAATTTGATTATTGGTGTTTCTATTTACGCAGAATGAGCTCAAAGTATCATGAAGTCTAGCTGTGGTTTGTTTCTTCTTGGGTTTGACTATTTAAAGTACTGCTGATCCCAAGCTGGTGGTACATTCCAACCATCTTCTCTATTGAAATTGGGATGTTTTTTGATTTTAATAGCCTCGCGAAGCATCCTCGGCAGGAATCGGTGCTCTTTAGCGAGAATCTGTGGTTTGTCAAATCTCAGGTAGTGGTTGGTCCACAGTCGAGCGCCAGCCTGCTAAACTGCCTTATGTAAGGGGTGTCACTGACAAGATTGGCTACATCTTGAAGCGAGCTTCAATCAACACATACTTTAAGCCGCCAACGAAGATAAGTCAATTTTTACCATCCGTCAAGTGCCAATTACCTTAAAACCTTTACAAGATGCAGGGGTCTATAAAATAGATTGTGACTGCGGACTCTCATACATTGGTCAAACCAAGAGAAGCATAAGCACCCGCATAAAAGAACACATAACTGACGTAAAACACAAACGCTCGTTGAAGTCTGCTGTGTGTGAACATGTACAACAGGGGACCAACCACTACCTGAGATTTGACAAACCACAGATTCTCGCTAAAGAACACCGATTTCTACCAAGGATGCTTCGCGAGGCTATTGAAATCAAAAAACATCCCAATTTTAATAGAGAAGATGGTTGGAATGTGCCACCAGCTTGGGATCCAGTACTTCAAATAGTCAAACCCAAGAAGGAACAAACCACAGCTAGACTTCATGATACTTTGGGCTCATTCTGCGTAAATAGAAACACCAATAATTAAATTATGTTCGGGTACTTTGAAATAACTACACTGGAACATTGAGACAACTACCATCTTAGTCTCCCCGTGACCATGGCTGCTGAAAAGCAACCGAAACGTCGGGGAAAGTGTAAACCAAAAATAAATAGATTTAATAGTTTAAATAATTTTATTACATTACTTATAAATTAGTAAAATAAAATCAATAGTAGTAGTAGCGCAATATTTTCAAAATTTTGTAATACAGTGCTAAATAAACAACGCGATAAAATCCGTATATAGTAGTTTAATTTCAATTCACGCATACGCTTACAGGCAATCGTGATATGCCAAACTCTATCCCAAGCCAAACAAAGTATAAGATAATTTGCAATATACCTTTAGCACTGAGCACATTGACATTTTGAGTAGTAGGCTGAAGAACTAGATAAAAAGCATCTTATAAAATGTGTTATGATAATTATATTACAGAATGTAACAAAAACTAAAATATAATTGTGATCATATTATTGCTAGATTAAAACTAAACCTTGATGTAATTTCCAAATTCGCTGTCATACCCGTATATGCCATGCTTTTCATCGCAAGCTGACATTAATGACATCAACTTTTTAACACTATACTTACATAACTATTTTTGATTTTTATTTCTCTTTTATATACGAGTATTACTCGAGTCGGCAAAACAGTCAGCTACCAACCTGATGGAAAAGTGTAAACAGCCAGTCACATACTCAGCTGTGTACGCTTACTATTTCAATTTGAATCATCCCCAAAAACCGAACACTGCCTAAGGTAAAGAAAAGTTATGCTCTGCGCTCAAGCAGAACGCAAATCTGCTTTGTGACTAAAACGTCCAAAATGGTAGTACCAACTCCCTCAAAGAAGAGAGGTGAAAGTAGGACATCGATATCACGATTGGGACATAGAGTATGGCATATGAGTCTGTTGGGTTACATACTCAAGTTACCTATATCGTAACTAGACAAATCAGAGTCTCGCTTAGCTCTGTCTGATGTGACTAACTACGATACCTACAAAACTGTGCTACGAAATCGACACCAGCGGTGCCAACTCATCGACACAACTGTAGACTGAAATTCTACCAGAACTTGTCATCAAGGACATGTTTGGTACACGCAAACTTTATGTAGTTTTATTAAGTCACTGTACCAATAGATTATATATGTATATCATAGCCAATGGGAACCGCTCCATGTATGTAAAACACGGAGTAGTTAGTATTTCATTTTAATTAAGATATTGCAATAATCAAGCAAACGTTACAATTAGAAGCCAATGAGACCAATTTCTACGAGACCATTTTCTGGTAGAGGATATACTTGTTGACAAGCCAGCGATGCATATACAGCGTGTTAAATAAAGATGTGTTCGTATCTTAGGGTCGTTAAGTAAAGAGAACAGAAATCTAAGTAAGAAAGCAAGTCATTTTTCTTGGAGATATACGGTCCAACACACTTTTTTTTTGTTTACTTCTAGTGATTTAGCTTCCTAATTGTTTTACTGGCCTATTTTCGGACAAATTCCTTCTTGACATCATCATCTTCGAGAGTGTTAATTTTCTGTTTAAGTAAATCTGTCTAACTATTGCCCGCGGCTTCGCTCGCTTTAAAATAGGTTAGTAGCAGTCCTTTTTTAAATAAAATATAGCCTATGTAACTCGGTGATAATGTAGCTTTCTAATCATAAAAGACTTTATTTAGTCGCTTGTTTAGTTATTGAATTATTTTCTTACAAACAAACAAACAAAAAATCAAATCTTAATTCTTTTTAATATTAGTATAAATGACAAATACAAAAATCAAAAAAATAAGATGCTATGTCCGTCCAATATATTTTCTGTACCTATTTTTCGTTCATAAAACTTGGTGTTTTACGATAATCATAGTCTATATGACCACATATTATTGCGACACGCTGTATATCCTTACATTGTAATCACATTTGATCCTGAGTACGACGCAAAACATCGTTGATTCGTATTAACTTGAAGGAAGACTTGATATATACATAATGGTTCAGCGTTCAATCGTATTAATATGAAGGCTTGGTGCAACGAATATCTATCCGATTATCGATGCCTGAATATGTTTGTACTTTGCATGCAGTTGTATTTGATTTTAGCTTATTGAATTTCGCTTATATATACCTCAAGGGGATTATAGAGTAGTATTAATCCCTAGTTTAGACAACTATGGTTTAAGTAAGTTTCACGTAATAGGCGTTGAGGTCGTAATCAAATGTATATGTCGGAGCGTCAAGAAAATAATCATTGGAATGTAATTTATTTCTGTAATTGGAGTTGAATAAAGCGCCATCTATTGGTTTGTTTCGGAACGTCAAGCGTAAGCTTGAGTGAGGTCGCCATAGAGCCAATGTGTCAGTTAGAGTGACAGTTATAACTGTCAGTGTCATATTGACGTTATATAAGCGCCGGAGACTCGTGCGCGAAGACATTCGGGCGACGAACTCGCTGCGTTACGTATCAAATCAGAGATAATCACAGTCAACCTTTATTGTTTTATTTCTCTTGTATTTGCTTATCATTAGTACACGTACAAAGTAGAATACCACGCCTATATTTTGTTGCTTCATCATGTCAAAAGCGAGTTGCCGTGTTACTCTCTGACATATATATATATATAAATAATAAAGTTTATTTTCAGGAAAACATTACTACTAACCGTAAAACTTATTCTCTGACTTAGAGTTAGCACAATACTTACTAATACTGATTCTAAAACTAGGCTATAGCTTGTATTTTGGGAAGTAGTTCTCAGTCAAAACAAAGCAATAATAAACACTAAAGTGAAGCAACAATACTTCATTTTAAAGGTAAATTAAGTACATATACATAAACATGTACTCGTATATGTACTTAATCATTGAAATCAATAATATGTATACCAGATACTGCTAGATACTGCCTCAATTACCGGGGCTACATAGAGATACCAGCGGGTTTCTTAATTATTAGGATTACCAGTCACATAAATTTCTATAGTAACAAGACAATATAGTTATTTATTTTTGAGTTAACTATAATTATTTTCAACGGGTTTAGCCGGATCGCTATTGTAAATCGGCCCGTCTAGCATAGTCAATATCAACCTGGTGTATGAATGCGATTTATCTCTTCTCTTCACTCCACTATTTCCATATTCGACATTCCATAGCACATATAAATATTTAAAAAATTCAATAAAACGTATGCTCTCTACATTCGGTACAATCTATACGTATTCAAATAATCAATTTCGACATTCGAATAATTCTATATTTGGTCCTTTACTAATTCTAAGTTGTTAATTTGCAGCTGTTAGTTTATTTAATAACCATTGGTTGCTGACTGTCCCACGTTACCTAAGTGAATGAACATAAGTAAATATGGCGAGTGCGTTATACATATTTATTTAAGGCATCTAAATATAAACTGCTTTGAGAGTATTGTACAGTGCCTTTTTCTAAGTCTATGCTTTTTTTTATATTGTGTATCTTATGAACATCAAAACTGTATAGTTAGTTTACAAAATTTACTAGAGTTACTTAGTTACTGAGTTCAAATATTTGAGCCGATGATAATATACGTATGTACTTGCAAAAATCTCGCAGCTACTCTTTATCAAAAGAAAACACCCAAACTAAGAGTAGTTCTTGTATCGCGAAAGACTTTATGGACATTCAGAGAACGGACACAAAGAATACAGAGACTCGTCATTCTGGCATTTATCGCGTGTGGGGCTCGAACCCACAACACCAGGCAAGGTAGCAGTAGACCTTTTAAACTACTACACGATTTGTGCATTCAATTAAAGGATTCTTTATTTCATTGTGTACGCCACCATTTTATAGTATCACGCAACTCTATTTAGTTAATTTTTTCGTCTGAGTTGAGAGTATAAAATCAAAGTATAAAATCTTTAAATATATATTAGGACTATCAAAACATAATTCTGTTCCCAATCGCTTATATCATTTAAACACACGGATCGGTAAACATGAATGGCTTAGTGGTATATTTGAGAAGACAGACTTCGTGTGTATAATACTCATCATAGAGTCAAATGTACTAAACGAATATACTTACGTATTATGGTTTCCTCACAATTATTCTGCGTGCTATTTCTAGCTGAGTTAATACTGCTATTCACAACAGAACTGTACTTCTAGGTGACTAGTTGACAGATTCACTAAACGAATTTTTAATTTCAAGTACATTACATGACAGTAATTTACACCTCTATAAAAGTGTAAAAATGTTCAGTCTATACATTACAGAAATTGAAACGAAATAATACAGAACAATTAAATAAGGTTATCTGAATCCGAAACTATATTTCCTCGTGGTTTTTTACTTTTGCGTAGTTTAAAGAGATACTTGAGGCACATTTCATTATAATTATATGTACATCTTAAAAAAATACGTAGTGTGTACATTATTTATTTATTTATTTAAACCTTTATGCACAAATAGTAATTCGGCGGACTTCATACCACGGGCATTATCTACCAGTCAACTGCTGGGTGACGCAGAGATAAAATGTAGTAGGTGCATACATTAGGTGATTACTTGGCGGGCTGATGGTAGTTCACCCAAACGGAGTCACGGGCATAATCTGGTTTATACAAGCATAGGAATCGTAACAGAGCAAGGAATGGTAAACTAACAATACCAAACTCACTAATAAATCTACTGCTGACGAGTTTATTCCATCGACAGACCAGCTCGAAAACACTGCCATCAAATCACTTATTTAGCAATTTCAAATTGACCTGTGTTAACATCAGTTACTCGGATTTATTTACACAGTGGTCATACAAGCGCTTGCACTTATATAGCAATCAATATGTCTATACAGGTATGACCTCCGTGTCTTTGATACATTTCTAAAAGCGCCTCTAGCGGAAACAGCGGAGAACTAATCAATGTACGGAAACATGCGATCAAACGTTTCGTGTTGCGTAGGGTTGCAAGGAGACGCAAATATTGATATAAATATCGATATTTATATTGAAGGCCTAAAAATATCACTGATTGATAATATCGACAGTTTCAATGCGATATTATCGATAAATTAGAACTTTCAAGTTAGTAGTAGAAGTAGGTAAATAATATATGGTTAGATATCGATGAAAATATCGATATTATCAATGATTCGATATATCGTTCGATATCGATATTTAATTTTTTGTCGATATGATAATTCGTATCGATGATGGTTAGATATCGATAAAAATATCGATATTTTTAGGGTCGATATTATCGAATATTCGATATATCGGTGCATCGCTAGTGCTGCGACAAGAGCTACGAAAGCCCTCTGCAGTTATACTGTAAACACGGGCGATCTGACTTAACTTCGGATGTATATTCTGCAAAAATGTGTCTTTTTGATGAAATGTATGAAACTGTTTCGATGTTCGCACAGCACGTTAAAGTAAATCATTGTTTAGCGTGACTTAGTCATAAAATCAGTAATAATATGTTCGATCCATCAAAATGATTTGAGTAGATTCAGTTAAATAGGTTGGAATAGAAGTTATATAATATGCAAAGCAGAGTTCAAATCAATCCTTAAATATTTTCGTTTACATAAACTATAATTAAATTTAATTACCTAAAAAGAAATGTGTTTCTCCTTTTAATAATTATTTATTTATTCAGGCAACGTAAACCCATACAAAAATGTTAGTTACATTGATTCTAATAAACTAATGTTAGTATACTTAAAACTAAAGAAAGTAAACATTACATTTGCTGTTAGTTTCTCTCTACATGAATCATGTAAAGAGAATCAAGCCTATCAGCAATCATTACCAAGACGCGATTGGGGTTGGCTCGCACTCTGCAGAGCAAGGACGCGCATCTTTTACGGATGGTGGTGTAAAAGCAATCCACTCTATTTTCAAAGAATATATCAGAAGCGCTGCAGATACGAGGAAAGCGGAAAGCGTTATTAAATTGGACACGCAGAACATTGTATGACCTTTGAGTGCATCTGGCTCAAAGGCTGCTTGTGTAAAGTGACGTGCAGTAAGCTCTGAATAGAATAATTTTCACTTGACGTGAACATCTAGGAAACCTGCCGGCAAGCATATTAACTCTCACACACAACGTCCTACGCTCACGCTCAATATTTGCATCGTCTTTGAGGTCGGCTATTACCAGTTGGCCAAGATATTTAAGCTGCTGTACCCTTGCTGCCCGTTTAGTTTAATATGTGGAATATTAAATTGACTTTTGCTACTGGCCTCAAAGACCATGTACTTACTTTTCTCGGCGTTGTACTTTAAGCCATGTTCTGTAGCATAAGTGGGTGTGTTATAGCAGTCTTCGTTATAAAAATAACCAGCACTTTGGGAGCCATACATGGAAACATAGTAAATTTAAAATATACTTCTTCTTTTTATTATTTGTATAAAATAATAACAATAAGAAGCAAAATAAAGGAGAAAGTGTATTTTTTTAAATAAAGTAGATTATCATTAGATTGTTAATGTTTGTTATCTCTTTTCAGCATGTAAAACATTTAAAATCAAATAATAAATTCAAACAGATTTTTTTTATGCATAAAGCCTGCTTCGATGTTAATAAACAAATTAAAACATATTAAGTATGTCACCTGCGATTTCTAATAAATTGTTTATTATATATAAATATTATCAATTTACACAATTCTTTAAAACTAACTTATACCAAAAATATTATATAACAGATATAAAAAAGTAAATGGAAACCTAAAACTAAAACCCTCTAATAGGTGTCGTAGAATACTTCCGCATCACAGTCGACTGGTACTGTGCCCAGAAGACTGGCAGTATTGCCACGTTGAATGGCAATGCTTATTCTTTCCTCAAAATAAAGACGAGCCCTCTGGTCACAGGAAGCGTCTAATGTATTTATAATAACATTTAAACACGCTTAGTTCTTAAAAAACTACGAACCTTATTGTCACATACTGAATGTATTGAAATTTGGCGCGGTCTTATATAATTTAACCAAAATCTACTATCCTATTCCACTAATATAGAAAACTTTCCTATAACATAAGGATTCAAATTGAAGACAAATTAAATTAAGCTAGGTAGATACTAAAATCAGTAGTGCATTCGGTAATGGTGAAATACTACTTTTATCTGAATTTGGCATTGGGGTGTAATATTAATACCTGTGTATTAGCAATAAATTACAAGCACCGATAATAATTATTACGCACTGCCAGTATCAGATCGATAAATTTCAATTAAGCAATTATATACCTACCATGAATCGAATCTGCTACTTCTATTAAATTCAATGAGCAGTAGAAAATTAAAAGACTCGACTGTTCTGTCATTAATAATAAGATCTGACACACTATGTAATACTTGTGGGCCAAAGGGAGTTTACAAACATTGAAACAAAATACAACAAACACTCAGAGAGGGCACAACCATTTGCGGTACTAAAATTTTTAACCCACAACAATCGCCGCACTGCGTAGCGAGATAACTCCTTAACCAATGATCTGTTCAGTCAAATCAAAGCCATTATGACAGATGTTTCGTATGCTAATATTTTAACGAGGAAAGATTAGATTTTTTTGTTTGTTTGATTATATTCATGATTTAAATGCAAAACAATACGACCGATTTAAAAAAATCTGTCGCTATTAGAAATCTATATCATCACGGAGTAACATAGGCAATATTTTATTGTTTTTAAATGTAATCTTATTGACATAACCTAACCTTACTTATTGACTTATGTCATTACCAAATCACTAAGAATTAGTTTTAAACCTAAAGTTCTGATCTACAATAGTATTGTTCGAAACAGTAGGTACAGTACTTTTGTAGGCACAGTGCTCATACAAAGGCTAAATAGGAGTCGTTAGCAACGAACACGGTACAATTACTAGCAGCCGCGCTGGTAGGCTTTCATTGACGAACCAGTATTGTTGTTTACGAACCATCTTTGGCTAGAACAGAATATCTGTTAAGCTGGAATTAGACTTATATTGCACTAGATTATTCCCTGCAGCCTCGCTTGCGTATATGCAGTTTTTGACAATCTTCTATCCTTCAGGAACAATCCTTTTCTGGATAAGATGTTCTATATATCATTTTCTGTACCTACACGACGTGTATTTGACTGCTCGGATAGCGTAGTGGTTTAAGTGGTCACTTGGCTACTGCCACTGCACCAAGTGTTGTAGGTTCGAATCCCAAACAGAGCAAAAATTTATGAGATCCAAAAATGGCTGTTTTGAGCCTGGATGTTCTGTGTCCAGTGTTTGAATGTTTGTAAAATCCCCCGTGGCACAGGCATTATTCCTCGTGCGGAAGTTGTATTATAAAAAATAGAAAATAATAGAAATAGTATTCGGCATATAACGGAGTTTCATAATAATCGAATAGTTAAGGCGTGAAAGCGTAACAAATAAACCCATAGTCGCTTTTATAATATAATTTTAAGCAATCTGATAAATAATAATAAACAAGAAATAAATAAACCATTACTATATTGTAACAGTTTTAGGCAGGATAATATTTTAGTATTATTAGTAGGTATTTCTGTTATGACATTTTTAACAGCTACACGTATATGTGAAATAGAGCCTGGTAGAAACCAATTAGCTCTACCCCTATTACATGCGACTTAAAAAAGTGCTGGCAAAATTTGGGTGGCGGTAGCGTATATTTTTTGTTATATACACGTATATATATATGAATATGTCACTAATAATAATCGTTTTATAATAATCGTTTATTTTCCTCTCTCACATAAACAGTTACAAAAAATCAGATCTTAAGCTAGATGTTAACATTTTTAAGAAGGTGAATCTGTGTAAGTCACTACTATCTGTACTAGGTAGACCTGTATGACACTCTCACTAATTTAGAGTCTATTCCATACTCTTAAATGTTTATTTAAATAAAACCTCTCATTTATACTGGCGGACGTCTGCTTGCGATGAAAGAAACTATATTAATTATTAAAGATGACGTCCCAACAAGCTAACAACAGCCTTTGTAAACAGCCGATTATAGTCGGCACGCCGCGCCGGCCTTGCTCTGATGTTTTTATATTACAAATAACAAAGTCTTATATTAGGTCTTTTACTATAAAATAGTTTATATCCTACATAAAATATTGTAGTATCTGTACCAAATGAAATGGTTATTTTAAAAATTCATTCATATTTTGAGTATGATATATAATTACTAGCTGACCCGGCAAACGTTGTTTTGCCATAAAAAAAATATTCGGCCAAAAATTAAAAACATATGTTTTTGGCTAAATATTTTTTTTTCACCCTTATTACTAAAGGGTATGAAAAATAGATAGTAGCCGATTCTCAGACCTACTAAATATGCATATTAAATTTAATAAAAATCGGTCAAGCCTTTTTGGAGGAGTATGGTAACTAACATTCTGACACGAGAATTTTATATATAGAAGATTAATAACATCTATTAATAAATATGAATAACCTTTCAAACAATTTTTATTTAAAGTTATATCGCTTAGTGTCTGCCCGTATTCGTTGTATCAACTCGCCGTAATTACATGATGGTTGAAATTTTTGGTAATTTAAGGCAAATCACAGTGGCCTTAATACAAGCAACTATACATGGCGAAACATGGAATTCAAACTAGCCATTAAAATATATTTATGAAATAGTATAATAACGTTACCGATCTTCTTCATACAAAGCGGCAACTTTATGTTTAAACCCAATACTAGACATTACGGTAGGGTAATATTTATGTATGCACAAAGTATGTCAACATGGTAGACGACAGTAAACCGGCTACATTTATACAGGTTGTCTGGTAATTAATGGGTTACCTGGAAATATCTTACTGTGGAACTGATGGCCGTTCAGAAAAAAATATGAAAAAGATCTATCCTAACTACTACATGAGATATGTGTTTTATTTTTAACTTTCTTGTATACTACGACTATAAATGAATGAAATCCATTGGTTTTTTATTGTTTTATTATTAAACACTAATTATACTAATATATAGACAGTCAAAAGTATGCTATGCTTATATAGCTTGCACATTTATTATTTTTTTCTTTCATATTTTCTGAACGGCTTACAGTTCTACTATAAGACATTTCAAGGTTATCCATTAATTACCGGACATCCTGTATAAAGTAAGATAAAGTACCTAATACTATATGTATTATAAATGTATGTATTGTATGGTAAATATAATTATACAACTCTGTTTACCCCTTTAGAGGTATACGGGTGTGGATAATCATTCCAATACTTAATAATTAAAATATAATACTAGATTTTACCCGCGGCTTGGCTTGCATAAATGTAGGTCAGGTTGGGTTAGATTAGTAACAGTGCCAATTTTAACCAACAGAATAGGACATAGGGTACTATGTCCTTTTCTGTTCCTCAGTCAACGTGTATGCAAAATTGCACGATGATCGGTCAAGGAGTTACGGTGTTAAAGTGTAACAAACAAAGCCACATTCGCATTTATAATATTAGTTAGGATATCTTAGATAGACACCAATTATAAAACAATACGGATCAGGATGACCTAGTAACATTAATGGTTTCCATTTAGTAACACCAATTATCCACATCAAGGCCTAGGCGAATCATCAGCGGCGCGCTCATAGGATCCAATTAATAAGGCAATAAGACACGAATGAACCTATCTCTCTGTAAAATACGGATCCCATTTCACAAGTAAGCTAGATGGCTACTATTAGCCTCACTAAGCCCAACTTAGCTTTGATATATAACTTGTAATATATTATTAAAATTAACATCTCCGAAGATATCATCTACGAAATCAAATATATTAATCATAGATGCGCCCTCACGGTACTGAAATCAAACAAAATGTGTTCACATTAAGAAATATGCTCACACATTACATTTACAGAATAGAGAACGATAGTGTACAATCTTCAACTATATTTTTAATTGCAATGATATATTGGCAACAAATTGTCCACAAAGGTGACCAAATTTAAATGTAGTAAGGCGCAACTATGAATACAAGTTATACTTCACGCAAAGTCAAGAATTATACAATTATCTTACAGCTGTTCATCCTCAAAGAGTTCAGCAGAAACATGTTATCGGTGGCTACCAAACATTGTAAAATACCGTGTTGTTACTAGAGTTAATAGTTGGGAAATTCTCTAAGTATTATCACTTATAAACACAAACCAAGTGATATATATGTATTATCTGAATGGGAAATAAAGTTATTTAAACTGAACCATTACACTAATCCTTAGGTCAGCATCAAATATCAGTAAATAAATTCTATTATTACAGCTTAAGATTAAGCTTAGTTTTTTAAGAACCACGATAGCATTCGAAATTCGTTATTCAAAACAAAACGCTTGAAGGCAAAACGTATACAACAAAAATGTTGAACAAAATGCAACGATAAAATTTGTGAGTTTCACGATCAACTGATTCCTGAAAAGAACAAATCAATTTCATTTGGCCATCTCCAGGAGTTCTAATTGCGAGAAACGCCGTAATATGGTCATTAGTCAATGTAAGTAGATGGAACTTTAGCAAAGATTGACTGCCAGCCATGCGTGGCCGGGATTTGGCGAATCGCCTGCTTCTATCTCGACGATACGACTTCATTTATTTTATAGTAATATAACAACATAAAAGTGGGGCAATTTCTATCCACTAATAAAGAAAAATAATACTGACATACCGCACATTAGTAGCCGCATTGGGCCAGAGTCGTAGACTATGGCCTAACCCTCCTGACACTGAAAAGAGGTCGATGCCCAGCAGTGGGACAGTTTATATATAGGACTGATATTATTATTATATGTACATACACAGTCTCAAACCGATATAACTTGTAAAAGTTGGTGAAATCTAGATATACATGACTAATCTACATGTCGCCAAGCTATATGTAAAATAAATATCATCAAAATTGCCTAGCCAGCCTAGCCCTAAAAACGAAACACAAACAAACGAAATTGACTTCCCTGTTCAGTTATAAAATCGTCATGGATTTGTTTCACATTTAGGCTATTGTTCTTTCTACGGAAGCATGTAAACTGTTGTTCTTAGTATATTAGTACCTTGTATGATATTACAATGAAAAGGCGATATCAATCGAACATAAGCATATCAACCCCATTGTAATATACTGATATAATTATTATTATACATTTATATGTAATTCAACTTGCCACTACTTTATTATGTGTTAACGTGGTTTAAACGTGTAAATTATGTTATGATTTAATCCGTCCAGTCTTAGAATACCAGACATAATTAAAAATATAATGTGTCTGGCCACCGATATGCCGGCTCTCCATTCAAATCGTGTACGCATTAATTATATATAACTTGTTACACGTACATACAAGATTTTACAATAAAAGTAAAAGTTACTAGATTATATTTTTAGATGTCTGTGGACTAAATTGGAGTAGTTAAAATCGTTATCAATTGCCTGAAACTGATATAAATGAACAGATTTAATATAAATTTCGTAGAACCACGATTATCTAAATAGATAAATAACCTTAATCAAGACTTTTATTGTTTAATTAGTCAAAATTAAAACGTAGTAAAACAATCCTTACTAATATTATAAATGCAAATGTGAGTTTGTTTGATAAACTTTCACGCCTGTACTACTCGACCGATCATCATGAAATTTTGCATACACGTTGCCAGGGGTAAAAATACTGTTACTAGCATAATGTAATCTAACCTAACCAATATTTACGCGAGCAAAGCCGCGGGCAAAATCTAGTCTATATAATTCTTCAACTTAATTGTCATTCATTTTTTGTCTTTAGTTTGTATAGCAAGCAAAGAAAATGTCATCTGCGTAAGGCACTTATCATAATTGCAGCCCCAACTTTGATATTTTATGTTTTACACTGACAACAATTCGTGTAGCAATACGCGAGGATTTAAGGTTCTTATGCTCGCCCTGAGACAGGATTAAGCGGACTTTTCGAGTAATTTTCTCGAAGCTTGGATTTTACAAAAATACCTAAGCTTTTCCTCTCCTCAGTGTTATTCCAACTTCGCTCGAATGCTAAATTATGTGATGGTACATGTTTACGACTGGTTTATTTTATATTAAACTTTTTTTCCGACACTTCACACTGAGCGTATCAAAGTTTATAAGTATGCGAGTTTTTACAATGAGAATTTACTATTCAGGTAAATACGTAATGGAGTTGCGAACTACTTGCTAAAATGCCTTGCTTGTTCAAACTTCACAGGCTTCGCGTCTCATCCAGTGTTCTGTTTAATGCTGACATTGAACACGTGAACTGTGCCCGGCCGGCGACGCATTGTATTATTAAATTCATTAACATCAATTATTATTAGTGTACTTTTTAGAACCGTCGCGACCGGGTACATTCAATACATTACCTAACATTTTAACATTAATTTAGAACATTTAGTTTAGAACAGTTTTATGAACAGTGATAGTTTTAGAGTATACTTTTTATATACCAGTAAACGGATATTTCTTACTTTAACATTTAGTATTGCAAACATTCCCGAACGCATCCCCAACATTTTGGTCCTTCGAATATATAGGACTTCGCGCGTCGCGTATTACGTACAGTGAGTGTAACGGGTGAAGTGTGAACTAATGAAACAGTTGGAGGTGATAACGGGAACAACAGATCGGGTGGGACAAGGTTGACAGCTTGTGGAAGGCTATCCAGGTAAACCAGGATTGTCTTTCCAAAGAGTTAAACCCAGCAGATTTTGCCTTAGCTGAGAGGAACTTTAAGGAAGCAAAAATAACATACCAGCTGTACGTTTCGTCTATTCATGAAGGCAGACTACAACAATATTTTTATTTAAAAAATGTAATTTGTTGTGAATTAAATAGGATATGTTCAATAAAAATCCAACATGATTTTAAGCATAGTAGATTTATTTAAAAACTACTTTATATATTTGAGGCTGATATATATTTGCGCCTCGACTGAGACGTACGAAAAGCTTTATTGTTAAATTTAATAGTATAAAAAATATCCGCATTCGGATAAAAACTTTAATTAATAAAACTTTTGTTTACAATTGTACACACAGCGACACGTCAACCTAGACTGTTTGGACTTTGAACTATTAGAAGTTGAACTCTGCGAATCGTGCGACAGAGTGCGTTATATTTTTGTTACACTCTATCCTTACCATTACATCGACACCACTTACTACACTACCATTACATACACTGTCCCGACAATTCTCTATTTTGCATGTAGCGTAGTTATGCGTTTACAGGGTGTCAGGGAAACGCTTCCGAAAACGAAGACTGGTGATAGTACTGGTGATGGCTGATAGGATACCAAAGAAAAAATCGAAAATAAATTCCTTTTCTATAGATTTTTTTGATTTTTACGTGTGTATTGTGTTGGGTCAGCCAAATAAAACGGATATCAAAAAGAAAATAAATTTAACTCCCTTTTTAGAATAAACTGCAATGAACATAAAAAAATTGCACAGCTGACGCTAGGGGTCAATGATTCGCGCGCTACGTCACCAGTAGGCATTAATGCCTGCCGCTACCGACTTGCACAATATGCACAGCCGTCGCTTGCGCCGCACCGACTGCATTGTTGTTATTAGATTTTATCTCTCTTTCTCACTTTCTTATTTCATCTGTTGGAAGTTTAATTAAAAGCTAGCTCAAATTTAGATACCTTGAAATAACAGACCTATGACCCATAAAGGACCACCCGATAATTTTAGTTATTCTAGATAATAAATTTTAATTCGTCGGCCAACTTGATGCAATATTGAATAAAAGTTATTCTAGTAAGATGCCTAGATAGGAGTCGACCCTGCCGCGGCATACATTTAGGTAGGTACCTACTGAGAATATTTTTTTACTTTTGATTATAAGCGTAATTAACCCTAATACGGAGACATTAAAAACTTATTATCGCGCTTATTATTATGTACTTCTATTAATTAATCCCAAATAATACCTACTTGATGCCGACGAGCGCAAGCCAAGATCTAAAATCACACAAATAACTTCTCACGTTTCTGTTTAGGTACTTTGCAAGTTTTACTAGAATTGTGGACTGTTTATGATGACATTGATAACATATTTTAATTTAATTAAACCTTCTCTGATTCTAAACACTACGCGATTATTAAAATGGTGTTAATAAACGAAGTTACAATCACTATCGACTGTTTTTCTATTCGCTCGTCGGCGCGGTGCCGCGGCGACGCGGTGACTCTCACGGTCACACTGCGCATGCGCAAAACGGATTGCGTGTGCGCCCTGCAGTGATTAGATTAAACAGACGTGTCGGTCAAAAAAAGCAGTATTTTACCTACAATCCATTTTATAGGTAGGTACGTAAAATAATGTTATGTATGTCCACATTTTTAATGTAACTTTTCGATACCTCTTATTAATAAGGACACATCGTCTTTTTATTCAGACTTCTAAATAATACATTTAATTTAATCTGACTGTTCTGTCTATCTGTCTTCTTTAACAAAGGCTGAAATTTAAGAGAGTTCGAAGAATATCGGTTCTTAACTAGCCCGTAATAATTTGTTGTAAATCATTTAATAATGTAGTCTTAAAAGCCATTTATTAGGTGCTATTCCTTTCGAGTAGCCTTTACGGCGTAAATCATATTAATGCCTACAAAAAGTTTATAATATATAACATCTGTCTACCTGTCTTAAATTTATCATACACTGCTAATTATTACTTTAAATTATTAAACTGAGTACAAATATTTTTACAATGTAGGTGCCTACCTAGCGGCTAACCTAACGTAGGTACAATGCTACATGTATTTTGTTGATCTATGGTTACTTAATTTCCGAACGGTTTTCAGTTCCTCGTTGCAATTTGGCCGCGCGGGAGTAAAACATTTATTAGATTACGTTTTTGCTTGTAAAATTGTTATTGTTTGATTTCTTGTTAAGTTTTTTATAGTTCGTTACGCTTATTGTTATTTACTTAGTTGTTAGTTTATTACTACTAATCGTTTTAGTTTTGTGGTCGTTGGCTAACAATAATGCCTGAGGCGTATGTGTATAGTGCTCGTGAGTACGGGAATATGTTGATGTGTTTGGGAGAAGCTCGAGGAAATGTTTCTCATGCTCTGAGGATTTACTGCCAAAGACATCCGACCACCCGGCATCCTTCCGCGTATGATAACGGCAGCATTTCAACGTGTGTTAGAGAATCGACCGATTGCTCCAGCGGCGGCAGGTGATGGTAGACAAGTGGATGTGCGCGAAGTGCTGCGAAATTAATGCGGCGGCGGGACGGAATAACTGTGTCGCACTGGTATATTCATAAGGTGTTGCGGAAAAATAGGATGCGCTCATACAAGGTACATAAAGTGCAAGCTTTGGTACCCGGTGACCATGAGCGCCGTCGTGCTTATTGCCGTTGGCTTATAGACCAGCAACATCAAGCACCAAATTTCGTCGAGCAAGTTATCTGGACGGACGAGACCACATTCACAAGGAACGGATTGTGGAATAGAAGGAATACTCACGTGTGGTCAAAGACTAACTCACATACCTTTCAAGAGACCGGGCACCAAATACGATGGTCAGTTAACGTGTGAGCTGGTGTTTATAATGGTAGAATACTCGGACCAGTATTTCTACCGCATCAACTCGACAGACCACGTTATCTTGTTTTTATTAACGAGCATCTTAATGGCGTACTAAATGACTTGCCGCTGGCTCAGTATCGGCTAACGTGGTTCCAGCACGACGGTGCGCCACCACACGTTGTAAGGTCCGTCCGTGAGCGTCTCACTGAATTATTCAGTGACCGATGGATTGGGAGGCTAGAACCGCACGCATGGTCACCTCGTTTCCCCGATCTCACCCCTTTAGACTATTTTTGTGGGGGGTTACGTAAAAGAAAGCACTGAAGACCCCACATTAATGCCCCGCCTTCCAGAGGAGACGCTGCGACGAGCTCGAATTTGTCTGGAGGTGAATGGGGCGCAGTTTGAGCCGCATCTCATAAGAGCATAGCGGATTTAACTAGGTAAGTGGGATTATACTTCACCCTATTTAGCTACGAACTTGTATCGGCGAGCGCAGTGGCGAGTGGGCTAGAGCGGCCTTTGTGATTAATAATATTTATTATCGTGCGCGCTGATACGCGTGGCATTGAACCCGAGGTATGTTTGATGTACATTGCGGCGTTGCAAATTTCCAAAATTAAGTATAAGACAAATTATTATTGGTATTCAGTAGTATTTAGATAGTATAATATAGCCGTTCGGCTTCGGAAGCGTTCCCCTTACACCCAGTATAGGGTGTCTAACTTGATGTGTAGCCGTGTGTACATAGCCATAATTATTTTATTGAAATAAGTACTTGTACTTATTTCAATAAAATATTAACAAGTCGCACGCTTACTGCTTACAAAACCATCACACCGTCCGTTCATAGCTTCGGCGCATTCGCGACTGGTTGCGAATCAAGTGCCTACCGACCTCGAGGCGCGTAGGTATGACTCGCGTTCCGACCGTTTGTATGAAGACAGAATACTGTTAGATAACATTACTGTGCCCGAGTGTTATTTACCTCACCACGCGGCGAACAGCGCGACTAGTCGACTACAACAAAATATAGAGTGGTGTTTAATGCCTCATCTAAAACATCTACAGGCTGTTCACTGAATGACTTAATGTATAAGGCTTCAAAGTTAAATAAATAATGGATAGTAAAATAGTGAACCTTACAAATGGTGACACTTTGTTGCGAACAGAGTTCATCAAATAACGGAGATAATGCCTGCGGCACACTGGCGTTACGTCAAATCATCGGCAAATCCTGCTGACGCTGCAAGGCGAGGTTTGTTCCCTTATCAACTATTAAACACTCAAACTTTGTGGAAAAATGAACCAGCTTAGCTTTCAACTTTTGAACCCCAAAATACAGAGAAAGAAGTATTTATAACAGATCAGGAACAAAAATGTATAAAACAAGCAAATGTGATTTTGAGTAACACAGACAAAAGTATTGTCAACAAATTGCTTACAAAATATAGCTCATTTTGATAAAATTATACGTATAGTATATATACACCGAGCACTGACCCCCCGTTCGTAATAGGAAACAAACAACATATCTTACGTAACAAGAATTACGTAACGCGAAACTAACAGTAATAAAACATGTGAATGTGTGTGTGTGAATATGGAAATGAAATAGACAGTTTACGTTTACACTCAAAGGTTAAACCAAAGAGCAAATTATTGCTATTGAATCCTTTTGTTTACAAACAAAACATAATATTGTCTTATGTGTACGCGAATGTTATACATTGAAATTTAACAAACTTTATACGGATTTTATCGCGTTGTATAATTTAAATAGCTTAAATGGAAGTAAACAGTAACTAGTAAAAGTGTTTAACAATAGTAGTTTAAAGTTTCAAAATTATGAAATAATAGTGTTTTATAAAAAATAAACAATGCGATAAAAGTCGTATAAAGTTTGTTTAATTTCAAAACAAAACATTTTACGCGTAGGAGGTCGACTCGCGAATGCAATGATTAACAGCTAACTCTCGGCTGGCCACATTAATTATCAACAGAGCCCACAAATTAACTTTCCACGGTTGAGACAGGTATATTGAATTCCAAGTGGCAATAATACCGTCAAAAAAGAGCTACGGAAATGCATAATTTGCCGCAAAAACGAAGGGCAGAAACAACAGCAACTTATGGGAGACTTGCCCACTGCGCGAACAAATCCCGCGAGCCCCTTCTATCACACTGGTGTGGATTATATGGGATGCGTAGACATGAAAAAGAACCAAGGAGGAGGCCGAACAACGTTTAAGGGATATATAGCAATTTTTATATGTATGGTGACCAAAGCCGTACATTTAGAATTAACAAGCTCAGCTTACCTGGCTGCGTTAGTTAGATAGTTAGTTGGACGTGTTTTATCCGCACTTAGCCACACAATTGGGCCATCGTGCGTAAGTGATCGACGCGAAAAGTTGTTCGGTCACTCATACCACCCCAGCTCCGTCCAGAAAGACAATAGGGGACCGGTGTTGCACAGTACTTCCTTCATCGTTTCTGGACTGTTTAGTAGTTTCGCCCGTTGGTTGCTCACGCTTTTGCAATGCAGCAGCACGTGAGCCGGTGTCTCCTCGGTCTCCATGCAGCCTCTACATAAAGGGCTGTCAGTGATGCCGATGTTAAATAGGTGTTTGTTGAGTGAGCAGTGACCTGTTATTATACCCACTAGATGACGCAGGTTTTTCCTTGAAGAACGTAGCAGTTTGCGTGACAGATGTATGTCGAAGGATCCTGGCTGCGTTAAGGAGAAGGTCGGCTAGAAGAGGAGCACCCCACCATTTATACAGCGAGAACGGAACAAACTTCGTTGGTGCTAACAACATTTTACAGGACGAGTGGCAACAACTGCAAAGTATTTTCTGTGACAGTTTTCTCGCGGAAGTAACCGAGATGGAATAGAATGGCATTTTAATGCGCCCGCATGGTAGCTTATGAGAGCGTGTAGTGAAAAGTCTCAATCATCACCTGAAACGCGTAGTGGGTAATCAAAAGCTAACCTTCGAAAAATACTCGACTTTATTAGCGCAACTAGAAGCGTTCCTCAACTCACGCCCACTACGTGCTGTAACAGAAAATATAGATGACTTAGACTTCTGAACCCCAGCTCAGTCCTTGACCGGCCGTGCAAGAGTGATGAGAGTGATCGACACCGCAGAAGACGCTCCAACACGATGGCATCTGACTCAAAAAATATTTTACGATATTTTGAAGAAATGGATATTAGAATATTTAACATCTAGAGGAAAATGGAGAAACCCGCAACAAAACATAAAGACTGGCAATATGGTGGTAATCCTCGAGGATAATCTTCCTTCAGGCAAGTAGGCCCTAGGAAGAGTGATCGATGTCTACCCCGGCAGTGACGTTTATGTAAAAGCCGTGACCCTAAAAACAAAAAACGGTCTATTGAAAACACCTATAACGAAACTGTCCGTATTACCATAAAAACAACAAACAATCGGTGAAACTAAACCCGTGACGAATACAACATATAAAGCCGATAATAAGACACGGCAATGACTTAAGACACGAACGGATTACGTTACAATGGCACTGACCTTTTTATACCTGTTATGCATTATTTATATTTCAATTGTCCCACCCATCACCTTTATGTGTAACCTGAGTTTGGTTACCAGTACATTTCCGGCTATATTTAAAAGAGCTGCTGTATGTCCTATCTTTAAATCTGGTAATAAAAATGAGCCAAATAATTACCGCCCGATCTCCCTTCTATCAACGTTATCTAAAATACTAGAAAAAATTGTTAAGAGACTCATGAAATACCTCGAAAATTACAATTTTTTAAGTGAATTCCAATTTGGCTTTAGAGAAAACAAATCTACCGAAGACGCGGTCTTGACACTAACGTCAAATATAGTATCGTATCTTGATAGAGGAGACAAGTGTGTGGGGGGTCTTCTTAGACCTCCAAAAAGCATTTGATACTGTGTCAGTTCTAATTTTAATAACACGCTTGGAGAACGTTGGTATAAGGGGGGTGGTTCTGGACTGGTTCACAGACTATTTGACCGATAGGCACCAACGAGTTAGAGTAGCAGGCTGTGAAAGTGCTGATTCCACCTGTATATATGGGGTTCCCCAGGGTAGCACGCTAGGACCTTCTTTATTCCTCATATATATTAATGATCTATGCAAGCTAGCTACTCTGCCATACTTAGATCTACTAATGTTCGCGGATGCCACAGTGTTGATCTTTCATGGCCAAACCTGGAACAAGGTATTGAAATTGGCGGAGACTGGTTTGGCAAAGGTTACCTCCTGGCTCGAGAACAGTCTGCTATCGTTAAACACCAGTAAGACAAAATACGTTTGCTTTAGTAAAACATCTGTGGAAAAACCTGAAAATACGTTCCCGTGCAATAAGGCAGAGATTTATTCGGACTGTAGATGTGCAGCACTTTCCCGTGTCACCTATATAAAGTACTTAGGTGTAACGCTCGATGACCAATTTACCTGGAGTACACATCTCATGTCAACGATAGCTAGAGCCAGAAAACTTGTTTACATCTTTAAAAACTTGCGTGAAGTTGCCAATGGTACTATACTTGTACAAACATATAGAGCACTATGCGAATGTATAATTAGATACTGCATTTGCGCATGGGGCGGTGCGCTATAATCCCATATGATTGAAGTTGAGCGGGCACAACGTATGGTACTTAAAGTACTTTTATACTTACCGTATAGGCATCCGACACTTTCCTTGTATGATTGTTCATGTTCAACAGGAGTGTTTTCTGTGAGGAAATTATTTGTGTACGAAATGTTGCGGAGATATCACAAAAAAGTTGTTCCCTATCTACCTACGTCACAAAAGCGCGTTGAACGCTGCCCTGTGCCTCGTGTTAAATCAACATTTGCAAAGGCACTATAATTATTTAGCTCCTCGTACGTATTATAAATGTAAAAAAAATCATAAAGTAAGTAAATTGAATAATAATGAATTTAAAATGATTATATCTAATTGGCTAAAACCAATGGACTATGACGCTGTAGAAAATCTATTAAAAGTGTAATGAATGCTGCAGTCACACACACGCTCACACAACACACGACACACACACACACACACACACACACACACACACACACACACACACACACACACACACACACGTACACATGCACTTACCAAGTAATAATTTTAAGATAATTTTCTTTTATTTTTATTTTATTTTTGTTCTTTAAATTAATTACCTAGTAAGTATTATATTTGATATAAAACTATTGTCAACATAAGGGGAAGACACTGACACCTGCAACACAGTGTTTACTAGCGCGGGTGTTAGGGAATTCTATAACATATTTGTATCGATTTTATGTCAATAAAGAATATTATTATTATTCACATTTATTCAGTAATTATCAATAAAAATTACATTTTTAAATATATAATTATAAAAAAACACATTTCAAAATATAAAAATTATGGATGCCCACCGACATCGAGACAAGGTCCAAGCTGTCGGTGGTTAGGGGTCCAGAGAGAGGAATCTCCTCACTATGCGTGCCGTATCGAGGAGAACCGCCTTCTGCATCTGACCCTTGACCCAAGCACCTAACGCGAGCCTCTTAAGATGTTGGTCGAGGCTCTTGGCTATTAGACCGTTTACCGTAACGACTATCGGTACAATGATTGCCGAGTCCACATCCCACATATCGACAACCTCGTGTGCTAAGTCCAGGTATTTTAGTTCTTTTTCCTTCTCAGCTTTCACGAGGTTGCCATCATGAGGGATGGTAATATCGACAATCATTGCACGGCGCTCTGATCGATCTATTACCACAGTGTCAGGCTTGTTGGCAACAATAGTCCTGTCTGTGATAATAGATCGATCCCAATACAGTGTGATATGGTCCTTTTCGAGAACTGGTTCCGCTACATACCTGTAGTAAGGCACCTCGACCTCTACAAGTTTGTACTTCAGAGCAAGTTGCTGATGGATAATTCTGGCTACTTGGTTATGTCTGTGCAAGTACTCGCTGTTAGCAAGACGAGAACAACCGGAAACTATATACCTGAGGGATTCACCGGGTTGGTGGCACGTCCGACATATGTCAATCGTACCATCCCTCAGGATATATTTCCGGTAGTTATTCGTCTTGATAACTTCGTCCATAATTGCACAGACAAACCCTTCGGTTTCCCCAAAGAGGTCACCGAAGCGTAGCCAGTTCACGGAGGTGAGAACGTAGATGACGTGTTATGTGTAACCTCGTTTTCATCTAGAGACATGAACTTTCTAACAATTCTGCAGGTGTTAAGAATAGCAGCTTTTTGGAGCATAACGTATAGGGAATCTTTAAGGCCTATTAATTTCAGGCTATGGTGAAGATGTTTAGGAATGATACCGGTGGTGGAAAGAACTATGGGCACTATGTAAACTTTGTATTGTTTCCATATTCTTGTTACTTCATCCTTCAGCTCTGCATATTTACCTATTTTCTCACTAATTGTCTTTTGTAAGTTATGCGTATTGGGGACTGCAATATCTATTAGGTATGTGGTTTTATTGATTTTATCTTGTAGTGTTATATCCGGTCTGTTATAATGGATGGTTCTGTCTGTAAGAATGGCGCGATCATAATAAAGCTTGTGTGTTGTATTTTCAAGTATAATTTGGGCGTGTATTTGTAATAGGGAGTATTATCGTCTTGTGTGAGTTTGTGTTTATGTGCTAGTCTTTGATGGATTATATTAGCTATTTGGTTATGGCGGTGTGTGTAGCCCGTCTGTGTGAGAGTTGTGCATGCTCCTGTTATATGTTGGATGGTTTCGGGTTAAGTGTGACATTTTCGGCATTTATCATTTGTTATGGTAAGGTCTTTTATTATGTATTTTCTATAATTTTTAGTATTTATTACTTGGTCTTGAATTGCAATTATAAATCCTTCTGTTTCTGGAAATAATGTGCCTAGTTTTAACCATTTATTTGATGCTATTGAATCTATATGAGGCTGGTCCAAATCATTAGGGTGTCGTCCATGAAGAATTTTCTTTTTCCAATTGTTGATTTTAAGTGTTTCTGGGTTATAAGTGTCAGGGGCTTGTATATTTAAATGAACGCTAAGATTAAGGGCAATATAGTTAATGTCATTTTGGATAATGGCTGCATGTATCTTACTTGTGTGAGATTTATTAATGAAGAATGTTTGTAAGTTGTGGATTTGTTTTTGCCAAAGGTGGTGAATATCTATGAAGCCTCTGCCACCGTCTTGCCTTTTGATGGTAAGTCTTTCTATTGCAGATTTAGGATGTAGATGATTATGTTTAGTTAATGTGGTTCGTGTGATTCATTCTATTTGTTCCAGGTCAGTTTTAGTCCATTTAATTACTCCAAACGAATAAGTTAATATTGGAAAAGCGTAGGTATTTAATGCCTTTATAAGGTGTTTGCCAGATAGTTGGGAATTGCAAATAGCGTTCGTTCTTTTTTTAAATTCTGTTGTTAGTGTGTGTTTGATTGTTGTGTGGTCTAGACCTTTTAGTTGTTTATATCCTAAATATTTGTAAAGATCATTTGGTTCCATCGCTGTGATAGTAATAGAATCATCAACTGCATAATCACCGGGTCGAATTTTACCTTTTATAATGTGAAGTGTTTTACATTTATCTAAACCAAATTCCATGTTTATATCTTTACTGAATGTTGATGTTTGTTTTAAAAGTGTTTTCATGTCTTTTTCTGATTTAGCATATAATTTGATATCATCCATGTATATAAGATGTGAGACTGCTATTTGTTCTGAATTATGTTTAAGATAATATCCGACTCGGCAGCGATGCAGCATATGTGACAGAGGGTTTAGGGCAAGGCAGAACCACAGGGGACTCAAGGAATCACCTTGATAAATGCCTTTGTTAATTGATATTTGTCGAGTTCTAATTATGGTGTCGTGGTTCTGTAATTGTAGTGTTGTTTTCCACCGTGTCATGATGTTGCGCATAAAGTTTGTTATTTGTGGATTTATTCTATATATTTCTAAAATTTGTAGCAGCCAAGAATGCGGAATACTGTCAAAAGCTTTTTTATAATCAATGTATGTGCAATGTAAATTCCTATTTTTTGTTGTGGCTTGTTTATGGATAGTAGAATCTATGATAAGTTGTTCCTTGCACCCCATGTGACCCCTCCTGCATCCTTTCTGTTCTTCTGCAATTATGTGGTTATGTTCTATGTGTGTGGTAATTTTCTGGGCTATTGCTGATGTAAGAATTTTATATATTGTTGGGAGACATGTGATAGGTCTGTACTGGGAGGGCTGCAGTAAATTCTTGGTTTTCGGTAGCATGTAAGTTATTCCAGTAGCAATAAATTCAGGTATGTTCTGTTTACCTAATACGATGTCTGTTACGCTTTTAGCTATATATTTGTGTAGTATTGTTAGTTTTTTGTACCAGTAGTTATGGATTTTATCTATACCGGGTGATTTCCAATTATGTAGTTTAGCTGTAATTAAAGCAATATCAGTTTCTGTAATTTCTTTAAATTCCAATTCCTCTATTTTATTCCACTTGTTAGCTTCTTCTGTAATCCACTCTGCTTTATCATTATGGTATACCTGTTCTTCCCAAATGCCTGCCCAAAATGTTTCTAGTTGTGTTTTTGTTGGTATTGCTGTGTTCTCTGTAGGTAGTTTATCAGATTGCGAATTGAATAAGTTTCTGTAAAATATTTTCTCATTGGATGTAAATAAAGTATTATCAGACTTCCGCTGTTGCGCTTTCTTATATCTTCTGAGTCTATGAACTTTTAATGCTAATTTCTGCTTTATAGTATCCAAAAATTCTTCAGGCTTTCTATTATCGCTCTCATGTCTAGTGTGAATATTTCTGGTTTTAAATATTTGTTTTACTCTTTTAATAACTTTACTTGATCTGTTATTATTAATAAATTGAGTCAGTCTACCACAATCAGCTCTAAGTTTTTCTATGTCTTTTTCTAGTCTTTGTTGCCATGCAGGTTTATGTTGATGTTTTGGTTTTGTGTGTCTTGCATAATCTGTTATTTTATAATTGAGTTCTTCAGATATAACTAATGCTGTGCAATATATTAAGGTATGTAAGTCAACTAATTCAGTGTCATCAGATAGAAATTGGTTCAATATATTATTATTAAACAAATTAGTTAATTCTGTAAGTTTACTACTATATCTTAATTTTGGCAACTTTGGACGAACGCCTGGGTCCATGCCTGAGTATTGTGTTAAAACTGTTCTAAATTTGTCGTGAATTTTTTGAATGTGCATTTCTAGAGCAGGATTGCAGTCAACTAGCGTTTCTATATCATTTTCTAGCAATAAACTAAACGTTTCGGTTTGGGTTGATGTGTGAGATATTTGTGTAAATGTACTGGGTGGCGATTGTGCTTGTGATCTTAATTGAGTAGAGTTTGTTAATTGAGTATGGGGTTGTGATTCGAATTGGAGTATTAGTTGTTAATACGGTAGTGTGCTTATGTATATTATTATCTATATCGTCCTGTAGTTCTAATCTAACTTCTTCTTGTAACCGGTTCAGTGTTTCTTGTGGTAACAGTTTATTTCTTATTATCGTTCTTCTCTGGTCAGAGACTCGCTGTTCCGTAACTTTAATCTCAGGGTACTGTTGTGAAAAAAGGTCGTGGAGTTGTTTTCTGTATGTGGTCATATCTGTTTCCAATTTAGTGATGTAGTAATAGGTTCGCATGATGAATATATTTACATCTTTACTCCATCTCATGCGTTTCCTAGGTTTGCCAGCCTTAGTGGACGCAGGTAAAAAGGCATTTGCCTCCTGCGTAACAGTTAAGGTTGGCGTAGGTGCTCCGTAAGAGTTTTGTTCTACGGAAGACACTGGTGATGGTATGTATGAGTTAGTTGATGGGCTATAAGGTTCTACTATTGAATTGAATGAATTTAAACTAATGTTGTCGTCTGTGGGGTTGACTGTAGTATCTTCGGGAGACCCGGAGGGAGCCCGCCTATTCAACTCCTCTCCGCTGACGGTTCGTATGCTGTGACACCCAGCGTCAGCTCCAGGTGTGCCCCGGCGATCGCCCCCAGGAAGCGGCCCTAAACGTTTACTTCGTAACATCATCTCCATAAGTATGGGTTCCCAGAGCCACATTAGCCGCGCCAGTAACAAAAAAAATATCGCGTGTCCGCCCCCCACGTGAGTCAGGTGTTCGACTCGGACGTATGGTTGGATTATAGGGGGCTTATTATTATTATTCTCTTTATTTAAATATTTTCAATATATTTTTCATTTTTAAATATACATATATCTATAAAAATACATATCATTTAAAAATATAAAATATATGGTACCCCACCGGCATCGGGAACAGGGTCCAAGCTGCCGGTGGTTAGCATTCCAGAGATAGGAACCTCCTCACAATGCGTGCTGTATCTAAAAGCACTGCCTTCTGCATCAAACCCTTGATCCAAGCACCCAACGCGAGCCTCTTTAGATGGTGATCGAGGCTCTTGGCTATTAGACCATTAACAGATATGACTATCGGCACAATGATTGCCGAATCAACGTCCCACATGTCGACAACCTCGCGAGCCAAATCGAGATATTTAATTTGCTTATCTTTTTCAGCTTTCGCGAGATTGCCGTCATGCGGAATGGTGACATCGATAATCAATGCGCGGCGCTCTGATCGATCTATCACCACAATGTCAGGTTTGTTGGCCACAACAGTCCTGTCTGTGATGATAGTTCGATCCCAGTACAACGTGACATGACCATTTTCGAGAACTGATTCAGCTACATACCTGTAGTACGGCACTTCAACATCTACAAGTTTGTATTTCAGAGCAAGTTGCTGGTGAATAATCCTGGCTACTTGGTTATGTCTGTGCAAGTACTCGCCGTTAGCAAGACGAGAACAACCGGAAACTATATATACTATATTATTATTATTATTATTATTATAGCAACAGCTGACTGCTCCAATATAAAAGGCCTAAACAAAAATCAAGGCATCTATTTTGATCAACTCTCAAACTTGCAATTAGTCCGAGATGAATGGAAGATCGTCGCCTACTACGACCTTCATCCGTATTGGGAAGCAAGTAAGGCCTATGAAAAATACTATAAACACCTCGAAAAGGTATATAATACTAAAAGGCCACACATTAATTGTAATATAATTACGTTACATCTGAGTCATTCATACAGCGAGTTAGATCATAATAACCGAGTCTTATTACATCAACAAACAAGTACGAGTACGCAACGCCGGCGCGGTCTTATCAACAGTGTTGGAAATCTGGCCAACTCACTGTTTGGCGTACTCGACAATCGGTTCGCAGAACAATATAGTAATGATATTACTCTCGTACGGAATAATCAGAAACACCTGTCACTCTTATGGAAAAATCATACGTCGATAATAGAGGCCAAATTTAATTTGCTTAAAAGAACAGAAGAGACAATTAACACTCAACATAAAATTATCAACAAACATTTAATAGCTCTTGATCAGGTAACCAATAAATTAATACAACATTTCAATAAAACTGAAGCTATTACAGAATTTTCAATATAGATACTAGCTGCTACCAATTTTTTTAATCATATCAAGAACATCCAGATTATTGGAAACAATTACAAACATTTATAACGGCATAATTAACTTTCATTTGATCGATCCGCAACAACTTCAGAAGGAATTGGGCATCATTTCAGGACAGTTGGGAAAGGAGCTTAGTCTCCCAATTAACAATTTGCAAACTAATATGGTTACAATTTATCATCTTCTAAAGGTGAAAGCTAGAATAACAGAACAGTATATGATATTTGAAATTAGAGTTCCTTTGATTAGGGACAGTTATATCTTTTATAATATTAGTGGCATTCCACAACTAATTGGTAAAATATAGTGACCATACTTCCCATAGAAAATCACGTTGCCATAAACCTTCAGAAAGATTCCTATATACCGATAGCTCAAAGAGACTGGCAGAACTGCGTGGCACGTGACTCTACCTCATACTTATGTTGACTGAAAACGCCTATATACAGGTTGCAATCGGATTTGGATTTCTGTATCAAAGCGGACAACAATCTTTTACAGTGCAAAACTGTCACTTCAGCGTGTCGAACCCAATGGATTGGCTTGATTACGTTAAACCTGTAGGTACCTACACTTTTGCTGCTATTAATGCCAAATCAAAACCTTATGCCAAGATCAAGTGACAGCGCAAACATTGACAGGAACAAACATCATTCAGTTAAACGAAGATCGTATGGTAAAGACTGAAAACTCTACTATTTACGCTCACAAACAACAACAGAGTGTTATGAAAATGTCGGATACTTTCGAAACAGCTTATATTGCTCCAATTAATAGCATTACAAACTTGACTGTACCAACAATAGAAGAGTCAAACTTAAAATTCACATGTAATGCATCGCTGTGGAAAGACCTTGAACAGAAATTAATACAGAACCTAGAAAAGTAATCCACAATCTCTTAGATAGTGACATGTCTGTCCATGACGTGCACCACTACACCCTAATTTATGCTTTATGGGGTGTAGCCATCATAGTAGCAATCATAATGTATGTGCCGCCTGCCGGCGCCGCTGTTGGTGGCAGGCAACCGGCGCATTAGCACCTGCTCCGTCCGCCGCCGCCCGCGCAGCGGAGACTGTGGCAAGCTTCACAGCCGTGCCTCGCACGCCAGCATGCGGCCCCGCATGTCGCGATAGTGTTTTATCTAGTGCGCGGGCGCTAGTGAATGAATATAGTGAGAATTTACAAATACAGGGGAACGTCCCCAGTGTTAAAGAAATTGGCCTTTAGTGAACCCCTTTGAACAATTTAAGACATTATTTTTTTATATCATCAATTTTCTTTACTAACACTTAGATAAGTAAAATATTTTCTTTCTTAAGTATAATTTTATAATTATCTCTCATTATTAACATCATACCTACATTTGTTAAATCATATTCTCATCTCTCTCAGCTCTGCCCTGGGCAAGATTTTCGATTAAATGCTGACATCGAACACGTGAATTGTGCCCGGCCGGCGACGCAATTTATTAATTAATTCATTAACATTAATTTATTAGTGTACTTTTTAGAACCGTCGCGACCGGGTGCATTCACAACATTACCTAACATTTTAACATTAAAATTTAGAACATTTAGTTTAGAACAGTTTTATGAACAGTGATAGTTTTGGTATAAACTTTTTATATACCAATAAACGGTTATTTCTTACTTTAACATCTGATATTTTAAACATTCCCGAACGCATCCCCAACATCCAGTATTTTTGCTGCTACTGTACTCATAACTAATATTACTTCGGTTATATAAACAGACTCTTCGACAAGACAATAAACAATATCTGCTACGCTCAATGACCTAGCATGATTACTTTAGAGAATTCAAGTTATGATTTTCCAGTAAATCCTTACTAAGGACTCACTTTAGTAAACACTAAGACAGTTTTAATTTAATGTTACTATAGTACAGTTTGATATACCTTAGTAATACTAAGATATTGTATTATAAAATCAAATACGTTATGCCTAACGTTAGTTTAAAGTTACTTGTCAATAGAGACGTGACGATGTGGCAAACAATATATAATACTATTGATTTTGAACAAGCCGTGACTATTAGCAGTTGGGATAAAAGCGAACACAGACACTGCACGGTGTCCGGGTGCAATTTGCGTCGTGCGTCGTTTCAAGCCGCACCGCGACGCCCGCACCCTCGACATAGTGCCCATTGAATAATTTTATCCAGCGCGAATGCACTCCCGCTTTGCACCTATCTCTGAACTTCACAAATGTTAATCCCCTTTTTGTTCCGAAGCTGACGCTACGTCCACAGGATTTGAACAACGTAAACTTTCAGTTTGTATTCAAATTAAAATAATTAAGCTGCACTCTTATACGTCTTAAGATAAAGTTGTATTTAATCTCTTTAAGACTTAAGACTAACCCTACTTTTCACACTAATTCGAGATTGAGACAAATTAGAATAGACATCTTGCATAAAATATATTATAACACTATAAAAAGATAAATTGTGAATGAAATGAAAATATAGTATTTATCTATACAATTAAAATACTGTTAAACTTTAAATTGATTACTATTTTATGCTTCGAAACGTAAAATAAATGTTATTAAATAGAGCTACAGGTGTTGGTTTTTAAATTATTTAGGTATAGAGTAGTTAAAGGACATGTAATGCCGGAAAATCTATAAAAAAAAATCTTTACCGATGCTTTTCTTTTGCAATATGGAATTGTGGCAGACTCTGATCGGAAGAAACTATGTACATATCTAATAAACATAGTATGGCACTGAAAACAATTTCTCAAAATTTAAAACACATAAGCAAAGACTGCCTAGAGCCGAGTAAAATAAGTAATGTTTAGTAAAAGTTATAGTGAATATACTGAGTGCACGTAAGTCTTAAAAGCTCCTTATGAAATTTAAATATTTCGAGACAAATTTTAAAGGTTTTTAGTAAATAAATAGTTCACTACTAAGCATTACTTGACTTGGAAGTATCTACGACGAGGGCTTGTAAGAATACTGTAGATGTTTTAAACTTGACACCTGTCTATGCAACTTATTAAAGGAGTTTATAGCGTATTACAGGATGTAGCCAGCGGACTTTTTAGTGGCACTGCAGTAACTCTGTAGTAGAAGTTTTCTTCAGAAACTCAGCGAGCTAAGGAGCTGCTCCGCTAATGAATACAGATCTGACGTTAATCTGAAATAGCTAAAATTCTTTGACCTGAAGGAAACCCGAACTTATTTCAATGTATTGTATGTGTAATTACAAATAGTATCCTCCTAAAATAAACGTGAAATAAATTGCATTTCAGCTCACATTTGATGTTAATTAAACTATATCGGAACTCTATTCGAGTTTTTATTACGAGCCTTGGTCCTTTGATGTGTGAAATTAACTAATACAAAATTATTTTATATAATATGTACAGATCAATACATATAACATATTTACCGCATCAATTTACTATGATCGGATGGCGTAGTGGTTTATGTGGTTGCCTTGCCACTACTACAATGTACATAGAATGCTGTGTATCCGAATCCGACACGGGATCTATATTTATGTGATTAACAAACAATTCGAGATTGTCAAACAATTCGATCTGCAGACCCTGTGGTAAACAGGACGAGTCCATATTACACCTACTGTGTGAATGTGACGCGTTGGCCGGACTAAAGATGGGTCTGATGGGATTGGCATATCCGAACCCTGAAGACTTCAGGCTTCTCCCTCTGAAGTGTACGCTGCGACTGATGCAGTACATTCATAGGGCGATAGCTCAGGAATAGAACTCGGGGCCGACACAAAAGATCCCACTGGGTCGAAGTATCGCCGGTCTACACTGACTGGCCCCTGAATAAGATAAGATATGTGATTCACAAATACTTTTCCTGAGTGCAGATGTTCTTTGCGTCAGTTGTTTGAATGTTTGTAAAGTACCTAGCCCGCGATACAGAAGCCAAACCTAGTACTGGGGTTATTAATTAATAGAAATTAATATATTAAATCAAATATTAAAAGATATATCAAGAGTAATTAGATAGTGAAATGTACATGATTGTACTAATAATATTCTATCACATACACACAACACCATCTAGCCCAAACTAAGCAGAGCTTGTACTATGGGTACTAGACAATGGATAAACATACATATATACTTTTTTTTTTTTTGTAAATACATACATATTATACATAGAAACACAAATGTTTGACTTGTGCGGGAATCGAACCCGCGACCTTAGGCGTCGCAGTCGGTTACACTGACCACCACGCCACAATATAGTTTTCCGTTATTCCGTTAGTTCAACTCACAGACCTCATCCAATTCGTAGTCTGTATATATGAACATATAATTACTCGTTAAGACAACATTACCTAAGTTGATATAAACGTCCTGATAAGTATTTAGAGAAGTTACTCCAATCAAAATAGAAAATTACTTTAATGCAGCCAGTATACTCTGTACGTATGACATTATAATGTGGTTACATATTAGTTTAAATACATACTAATATGAATAGTGACCCCGATGCTAGAAAAATCCTGTGTTATAGGGGCCACCCATTCGTCCAGGAGAGAGTATTTAGGTACTTATTAAAATTTTCGTGGGACTATGGAACTAATTGGCTTGATAATATCAACGGAGTGAATGTGTGCGTGTTTGTGCGTGTTTGTGTGTGTGTTTGAAGGCATTGTATTTGAAATTGTTTATATAGTGTATTAAAGTGTATTAAATTTAGGTTATTATAGTATATGTAAATACATATTTACATTGATGACATGGATGGTTCACATGTGTTTCATTGAGAAATTCCATCTAACAGCAATACGGCGTACCCAACGGCCACAGGATGTAGTCGTAGTTACATTAAATGCAGTAAGATTGTTACTGCGTTTCATCTGGTAAGTAAATGTCCCAAGGCTCATATATTACTACTATTCCTTTCCGTTAGGATTACGATATACCATTAGGTAAGCGGTTACCTTTAAGTGCAACGTAATAACGTTGCATTTAAAAATATAGCTGCCGAATTATGTTTGAATACACTGCCTACCGTACCATACCCTCATTAACACCCAGGCGTGAATATGACTATAATATGCAAGTTTAGTATTAGAAGTATATTCAGTGCAGTAGTTACAAGTATACACACCGTTAATTTAATATTTAATTGATTTTTTATTTTGCTGCTATTATATAATTATAGAAAGCATTAAAGCATTCACTATCATAATTTTAGTCAGTATACAATAATGGTTATTATGTAAAGTAATTACTTAATTATATTACCCAATATTAAATTTTAAATACGGCATATGTACTTTTTATAATTATCTTTTAAAGGTATTATAAAAAGCAAGTGACCACAAACCCTTACAACGTTCTCGCTAGCGTAAGTTAGTGTAAGTGTACTACGCAATTATAGTACACTTAACTGCAGTGTAACAATGACAACAGTACAATATTATTATCCTAGTATGATAAGGATGAATGATAATAATGATGGGGCCTACCTTTTATCATATGGCAACTACACCTCTAGCGGGCGCACTCTTAGTTTCGTGGCCCTGTCTGTTACTAAGGAAACCAAATAGGTAACATTTTAACTACATTTATCTGTAAGACACATAAATCGGATTTAGGCGAATATGCCGCAATACCAACAAGGCACTTATTTGACCAGACGTTTGTTCCTACACAATTTCAATAATATTACATGTAACAGAAATAACAAGGCAGGTAAACCTCGAGAATGTTTTACATTCAAGGTAATGATTTTTTACAAAGAAGCCTTTATTCATTCAGTTAATATATTAATTATTGTTAGGTAGTATTTCCCCTTGGAAATAACTCCTACCAATAATTAATCTGGCGTTACAAACCATGAAGAGCTTGATGGAACATCTGGTTTATCCGGAAACGTTTAATTAAAAATTTACATCGAATTTTCAGATATTTTGTTCGGATTTGTAGGATCGTGGGATAAGAGATACCTGGAAAAGTATGCTCTCTGTTAAAATTTTGTATTTATTACAGTACATTGCGAATAATATTTATTTTTATGCAAACTATTTCAACAACCTTTATAATAGCATTTTCCTACATACCTTTATTATTATACCGTATTTCAACTTATGCATGTGCAATTCTATCAATGCGTATGCGATTGTTTTGGGACACCTTAAGTACCTACATATATAAATAAAGAAAATCATTTAATATATTATGGTACATCGTGTAGGAATTACAAAATTTGATGTAGAAAAAGCAACCACAATGTCATATATTAGAATAAGCTAAGAATAATCTTTCACTTACATATTTAATGTACGGTGATTTTATAATATTTGATAAATTAGGCATAATTTTTATACAACGTCAAAAATGTAAAATAGATTGCAGCTGCTAAATATCTCTATTTAATTTCAATGAAACTTTAATTTATTTGATAACGTCTCTGACAGCAAAATCTCTTTATCAATCGCTAATCTTTCTTACAAAGTTCTATGACATTACCTAGCCAATATAATAGGAGCTTCTTCACTTATAATAATCTCTAAGAGAAAAGCTCGCCAACAGAATGGTTAATTCCACTATGTTCACCTAATGTAATTTTCTAATGGACGATTTTTCAGACAGTTGTAACAGTCCTCTGGTATTGTTAGTGACGTTCTTGTAGCCACGTAAAATCCACAATTTTGTGAGGCAACAAATTAAAAATCTCGAATGCGACACGGTTCGGACGACAAACATTTCGCTATTTTAGTATCCCTTTGAAGCGCCATGCCGCGGGGGCTATACGGCTGAGAATGACTGTCCGACGTGGTTTGAGCTGCATGTACTCTTGCAAATATACGACATTTACACTTCGAGAATATGCAGATATAAGATATTGCAGTTCAAGTGATCCTGACGGACAATATTACTGTATAAGTAGTTGATGTAAATTGCCTCAAGACTATTTTATATGGAAAATGTTAACTTTATCTAATTCCATATTAACATTCAAAGTTTTGATATCTCTTCTTATGGTTCCGAAGACAGATTTGAAAACTGGAATCCTTATAATTTAGTCTTACTTTCTGATTCATATCTATTTGAAGATACGACATCTTATAATAATAATAATACATTTTTATTCATTAAATAAAAGTCTACTAAATTATACCTATACACATTACAAGCTACCTATTGTATTAAATTCACATTAAAACTGTATTTAACTAGACGAAAATATTTTCAATTTCAATATTGGACACAAGATACTTGTTTATGAAGTCTGTTTTTAACCTGAACTAGGTCAGAGACAGGCTGGGTCAGGCTGTTTACTGCTGGTTCAGGCTGTAATATTACATTTTTATTCTACTGTTAATAAAGTAAGGGTCTACAAAAAACATTTATTTATGTACTGCAAACATGTACTAACTAAAATAGTTATTACATGTTTTATTAAACATGTAGTAACTAAAATAGTTTTAAACAATAAAAATTATAATGAAAATTGCTTAACAATAAGAAATTATTTTACAACTACTTACTAGCAATTTTTCTGTATCTAAATACGTAAGCGTTTTTAGGTACTTTGTTAAAACTATATGACAGTGATTATGATTAATGCTATATATATCTTAAATGTGTATAAAACATAAAATTCCACTCACTTCGCAGTGTTGTGTTTCTTCAAACTAGATTTATAGAGAATATTATTATACGGTATAGGTAGCGTCTTTGCCGTTTAAACTTCTGACATTGCTAAAGTTCATGAGTGGCGGTGGCCACTTGCCGTCAATAGAGGCGCTGGTTTATCGATCACTAAACCAAAAAATATTATGGATGTTGAAAAATGACTACCTATACATATTTTGCAGGTCAATGTCAGGTAAAAGTATGTATGTCTTTCTTACAAATATTCATTTTAATTATTTTTGGAAATAATTGAGTTGAATTGGATATTATGTTGTGTAGGTTTTAAGATATGTCCGTCTTGACCGTGAAAATCACTGTATACCTATTTCATATTGTCTTCGAGACGTACCATGACTTACAAACTTATTTTTGCTGCCAATAAGATAAAACTGTAAATAAGATATCCTTAACTTTATTTTAACGCAAACATGACACATTGCATTTATGTTAATAAGAATCATTTAAACCTATTTACTAATACACAACACATTATTCCTACATTCTATATTTAAAATGCTTAAAAAACGTAGGTACATTTTCAAAAGAGGATGTCTACTAATGGGCTCCTCAAGCAGTTAGTTACCTTGCTAGCTACCTCGCAATAACTATAGAAACTTTTGAAACAACAACTTTTGAGAACATGTCCCGTTGATCTTTTATGAATATAGTGTTAGTGTGATGCTGAGAAGTTATGCGATGTAGTAACATAAAACTGTGCATTGCATTATTATAAATATAAACTTACTATTTTATTCATAGCCAGTTATATCTATACTTTGATTTTCTGACTACTATATACACACCCTTCTATTTAAGGGTATGCTAACTCTTTCTTTTCAATTTTGCGTTTGGTGGCGTATAATTGTAATGTTCTTTACTTAAAAAAGCCCTGATGGCTGAAATACAGATATTTTATATCTAGTTCAGACACAGATGTTTTTGCATAACAAAAAGATTAGGCCGAAGCATGTATCTTTGTGTTTTATAGGTTAGCTATTTAGGTAAATAAACTTATTATTTATTATCTCACTGGAAATAAAAGTAAAACGAGAGACTTAAAGCACGCATTTATTGCAAATCTAAGGCAGTTGCTTCGTTCTCCTTAAATACTACAAAGGGTAATAAAATTAATAGTTTTAATAATTTTATTAGCCTAAAAAATTAGTAAAAATCAATAGTAGTAGTAGTGTAACAGTTTCAAAATTTTGTAATACAGTGTTAAATAAACAACGCGATAAAACCCGTATAGATGAGTTTAATTTCAATGAGAATCATTCGCGTAAACAGAAGACAATATTACACTACAAAGGGGTATAGTTGTAGATGTTCGTCTTTTTAGTATATAGATAGTTGTATACCGTTTAATAGAGACTCGGCACCACTTCAACTGTAATGACGACGTGATTTCTCCACATCACGTCCTCATTACAGCTAGCAAGCAGTGTAGCTATTTCCACTAAGCACTATAAAATAAGGAAATACTAAACAGGTACTTATGATTTGTCGCTGTAAGATTACTAACAATGCTACTGCGTTTTGGCCGGTGAAAAAAATTCTAGCATACCTGCCCCTGCCATTCCTTTCCTTTGAACCATGTTAATTTATTATTCTCGGGATTGCAACTCACGAGTAATACTTCTGTTATGAAGCAGTCATTGGTTACGCCCTCTGGTAACCACTTTCCATCAGACATACTGTTTTTTAGCATCTCACCTAATAAAATTTCTTTACCTTTAAAACCAAACTACTTTAATTTTTGATAAATAACTGACTGTAACATAATAAATACATCATTATGTTACCTACTCATCCGATGATTGAGTAAGCTACATAAAGAAAACAGCACTCGAATCGATTCTTTGAAAAATCTGTAGAACAGCGGTCCAATAATTATAATCAATGCTTTACACATTGCTCAGAGAATCGATTCAAAATTTTCTGACATAATTTCAATATTTGGAACTTCCTACATTGTTTAATAAAGATCAAGTGCCGTATATTACGAATAAGAAGTACTGGCGAAGTCTATAACAACTACCGAAGACTTCTCACCTTTTTAGTGGTGTCGGAACCTTTAGACTAAGCAAATTGAACTGCATTTAGTAACAAAATAATTTCGCTTTTCTTATTATAAATATGTACTAGGTATAGGTTATACGATTTAATTTGCTAATATGATACAGTTTATAAAAAATAAGTTAAAATAAGAATAGAAAATCTAATATTTTGTAGACCGCATTTAACGGATAAAAATACATTTTTTTCGTTCAGAATGTTTATTTAAGCCTGATATAAGTTTTCCGCTTCTATATTAAGTCGGTCCGGACCTGTTACCGGTTACCGGTTTTCCATCAGGAAATTCTTAGTGCGTAAGAGGTGGAATACATTTTCAATGTTAAAACATAAACTGCTGGAGATACAAACGTCGATCGGACAAAAATAATATTTAGTGTTTCTGTCAAAAATTCGTAGTAGCAACATGAACACTGGCATTGCGCGCAGTAGACGGGTCTGAAACATAACTGGCCAATTATGGTTAGAATACATCTCTATCTTTCGTTGGAGGGCCTTAGATATATACACGTCAGCCTACATAGACTGACGTATATAACTCAGGCCCTCCCGTTCACACGTTGATTCACACGTTCACGTTTGATTTTAATACTTGCATACATATGCATGTATTAAAATCGAACGTGGTAGATAATAGCAATATGTTTTCTACAACATTGATCGTGCATCAGGTATTTTAAAGTACCGGTGCATATTCGAAGCGGAAAATTACAAACCAAATTTGATCGACTGCCAAACATTGGTCAGCAATTTTTATCTAAGAGCTTTTTCAATATGGTGATTAGATGATTATCTGTGCCATATAAATGAAGTATTTTCACGTTATCCAGTAGCGAATGTTCGCGAATATGTAACGCATAAACAGGAGTAATTTCGGTCGAGTGACTTGTTTTTGAGTGAATAGGTAATTTAGTTGAGAACGCCACCTGCGCTCTGACGCATCGAGTAAAGGTCTTGTGCTTTATGGCGATTACGAACCGTATCCTGAAGGAAAACCTTAATACAAATGAAATTCGGAACGTTCGTTGTACCATTACGGAGGTTAGTTTGCAATTTGCTTGTACTTTTTGTATTTTCACGGCTATCAATAAAAACAACAAAACAATATATATTTAGACACATGTGTACATACGTATGTGCCTTAATAGACACATAGCTGCTACGTATACATATATACAAATGCGAAATGCGCAAGGCAAAAGAGAAGTTGCTGGCTTAAGCAATATTTATACATATAATCATAATAATATCAGGCCTATATTAAACCGTTTCACTGCTAAGCACGGGCCACTTCTCGGTATAATAAGACAATGCATTACTAGCAATTTGTGTGTTTAATATTATCTATTTAATCATATTAGACTATTCTATTTTTTATATTATCTTTTTAATATTTAACTTTATTCTTCATTATATTACCGTTCTCTCTGTGAGTCGTTCGTAGGCCTCAGATGAAAATCAGCGCCGCAGTCATCCGCAGCATGCTAAAATGTTGTTGACTGTTTTGTGAGTATTAATTAATCTGTGTGTGTCAAATAAACTATTCATTCATACATTCATTTATATGGATTAGGCCATAGTCCACCATGCTTGCCTAATGCATAGTTGGTAGACTATACATTATCTTCGACAACATTATGGAGACCTGTCAATTTCCTCATGATGTTTTCCTTTGCCGTATAAAAAAGATAATTAATTAATTAATATTTATACATGTATTGGCCATTATGCAAATTAAAAGCATCCTGTGAAAGTTACCGCAATGTTCTAAAACGATCGTTATGTAATAAAGTAATCATATTAACCCATAAACGTCCACTCTTCAACAGAGGTTCACAAGAACGATAAATCATTCAGCGAAAATTAGGCCGCTAAAATTCGGGTAAGTTATCGTAATACAATCTCACCCATATGGGAAAGTTTAAATGGATGTCGTTATTTAATCAAGTAATGAGTGAACAAATTTGAATATAGAGCAAAAAACGTTGTGGATTAACATGTGCCCTTCATCACACAAATGAAGTAAAGTAAAAAGCCTCTATCACATTGACATAATACATGTAAGTTGCGCATAAGATATGGATTGCCCGATTTCCCTCAATGAGTTGCTAGAAGCGGTTTAGAACTGTACCTGTATATAATGTAGATGGCAAAAGGCTCTTCACTCGCGTAACAATATGTCAAAAGTTTAGCTTAGCAAAGATAGCCGTATTTAGTTCTACAAATGATATTCTAATTAAAACATGCATTAATTATAAGTCATGAATTAACCATTACTTAATTAACCTATTACGTCGCAGCAGCACGCCGGCGGTCAGAAACAATAAGATTTTGATAATATCTGGCATTCCAACAGTTAAAATGTTAAGCTCGTAAAAATATTATATTGGTTCCTATATCTACTACCCAGGTCTATACTGTATTACAGACAGTCTTGTCTTTGTGCAATATCCCAGTTAGTGTATTAAATTAACTTATAGTAATGTTACAACACTTTCACAACCATACAATGCATATGTCGGATATTATGTCGTATTCAATCAATCTTAATTAAAACTTCGTTATAATTAATTACCAATGAAAATCTATATAGAAAATAAATCGTACACGAACAATGAGCGCAATGAAAGATACTGAATATAAAATTTAAAATTACTTTGCTCATAAATACAGATTAAACGTGTATAAAAACTACTTAAAAGCATTTCAAAATTAAATGTGATAATTGGATTTCTTCCTGAGAAACGATTTTCATCAAGCCCTTTATCTCTTTTCAAAGAGCAAAGAGGGGACCATGATGTTCTGAAATATTGTTAAAAGGCGAATACTTACCTACTTTACTGAAACTGAAATAAACCAATCTAATTCGTTGAAATCATACTGATCCATTCATTGAAAATATATAAAAGCGTCAAACGATTGTGTCCAAAAGCGATATCATAATCTCTAGAGGATTATAGCAAGTTTGAAACGAACAATTTTATCGAGTCAAACGTTTGTGCCCGTTTTTCGCTTTGACGTCAACATTATAAGGCTTCAAATATCAGTTATGAAAAGAATTAACTAGCATACCATAGGAGTGCTCAAAAATGGCTGATATTTATTTTTACTAACGAGATTTGAAAGTAGGATTTTTGACGCAAAAGTATTCAGCCAATCAGATACTGTGTATATTGAAAAGATTTTATGTGTCTGAGTATGCGTTTATGCAAGTATAGTTTTAATTACTATTTAAATCAATAAAACATTTTGGAGTCAACGCACTTACATCTGTCAATTGCATGACGAGAGCAGTGTTTTTGTGAGATCGCTCCATCGCCTCCTTTTGGGTTAATCGTTTGCCTAGATAAGTGGGTCCGTATTATGTTAAATTTGGCCTAACAGTTGATAATAATCTGTTAATCATATACAGCTCAGCTTTTCAATCATCATCATAATTTTCATTCAACAAGCAATTTTTATTTTAAAAGGTAGTTGGTTTCGTTATAATTGCGCGTATAATTTGGTTTATTTTCTTATTTCAACGAATTAATGAAAACATCAAACTGCCAATGTGAGACGTTTGATCTGTTAATTATAATTCCAAATATAATTGAATACTCAATTCATAATTCGATACGGCATTTATAAGATACGATGCATTTTTCAATTATTTGTAAACCATCATGTTGATGAACTTTTGTGTTCATCACTTAAATCTTCTTCGTATGTCCCGTGAATAAAATAACATTATTATTTTACTAGTTTCTTGCGCGAGGATTTTTGTCGATATCTGATTATAAATATCGCTCCACTCCCGTTGTTGTTCCAACATGATTTAAATCCATATAGTCCATATCGAACTCGAGAACCTAACAGCAGCCGAGAAAGCAAGCTGTGATTGCAATAATCAATAATTAGTTACTGATCTTAGAGTGCTGAAACAACAGAGAGGCCAACGCAGCAATTCCATCATTCTAATATAGCTAAAAAGAGAATATAACATGCCTCTCCGCAAAATGCCTACGACGCATAGTAGAATATTTTGTCCATATTGCCTACAGACTTAGTTAAAATCTGAAATGTCTAATGGTTACTGGAAACTAGAGTGAATAGAGTGGCGAGATACAAAACGGTTGATAGCGCCGATAAAAGGCGCTGGTTTGATGAGATATTCAACAAATAAACATTCCAATGAAAGCCTTACTTCACTTGGCGACTGATAGCACCAAATAAATGGACGTGGACCGCTGTCAGTTCAAAATACCCAAAAGTATTTCAATGGTAAGTGCAAAGTCTCTACCACAATGACATACCGGCGTTAATTATCATAATGCACTTTAACTCAAAAACATAAAAACAACAGTCTCTTAGTTAATTGTTTTGAACATCATAACTTTGAGAATAAACAAAATTTTACCGACCATAAAACTACGGTTTCTGCAGTCAGTTGATCTATAACTCTGGAAAACGAACTCAAAACACGAACATCCTAAGGTTTTCAACTAGCAGACGATTACTTTCCAAATCCCCAAGCACTATAAAATGAACTTTCCGTCTGAAAGCTTGGCTGTAAAGTAAAAAATCACGAGCACGTTGTAGAAATTTCTGTCGGCACATTTTCGAGTTCCTGATTATGCAGGAGTAAACAATATCATAGAACTTTCGGAGAATTTCGTAGTGAATTTTTCCGTCATATTCACCTATAGTTTAGTATGATCTCTATCAAACTGAAACCGCATGGCGACCTACTGGCGTCAATCGTGAGTAATTGATGGCCATGCAGGATTACTAGTTCCCTGCCTGTCGATACAAGATACACCTGTATTCCGTACTTATACCTGAACGTAGATACTATGATACTTATGAAAGCGGTCAACTACTACGGCAGTTTGGATAATAGGATATATGTAAGCGCCGTTAACTGTCCATTTTTAAAACTAGTATCACAATAAATAACTCTTTATATAATACACAACTGTTATTCTACAGTTCTTATGATTCAGTGATACCTGTAGCATATACAACGTTTGAAATTAAATATCACAAATTAACATTAACAAACATACATAATTCGTAGACCATTGATTTTCTTTCTTTGGTTGTTATGCCTTCACGCCTTAAATGCTTGATCGATGATCATGAAATTTACACGTTTTACGAAAGAAGTACTGTACCCGAGGAATAGAAATGTATTGATCAAATCTAGATTAACGAGAGTAAACCCGCAGGCAAAATTTATAAATATATTTGGCAAGTGCGATATCGCCATCATATAACAATTATGGCCAGTTTCATAACTATCAAGTACAAGTTATCCAAAAGATAAATAGTACCTATGCTGTTGCACTCTTGTTAGGTTAAAGAAGAGAGATGGCGAGACTTTTATCTTAAAGATAAATGTTATTTGAAAGTGGTGGTAGAGGCCTTGAATGAATAAAACGACTTTTAATTTGTCGGCGGGCTTTGCAGCTCAAACATCTGAGCTATGTTGTACTTATCAACTGTTGCTAATTAGAACCTATTCTAGTGGTAACGGGACATTTACTTAAACGTTTACGCGGTTGGCTCGTACAAACTTCATATATTAACATATTAGACGCGGCTTGAGTCTAAAAAGCTGTTAACATACTTGACAATTGACAGCGGTGCAAATTTTGTGTGAAACGTAGAAAGGCGAGGTCTTGTCTCTTCTAACAGACGTTTAAAGGTCTATTCAGATGTAAAAGATAATGTTGGTGCCTGTGGCAACGATAGCTACGCGACTCTTCAGTCTCCAAGCATGTATTTTGTGAAAGTACCGTACGTGAGTCAGGTGAATTCATAAAAGAAGCATTTAAAATGTACTTTTGTATATTTATACTTACTTATAATATAACAAACTGAAGAGATTGTTTGTTTTGATCAAACACGCAAATCTCTGAAAATGCCAGTATGATTTACAAATTCTTTTAGCATTAGATAGTCCAATTCTCGAGGAAAATTGTACAATTGACAATGGATAAACATACATATATACTTTTTTTTTGTAAATACATACATATTATACATAGAAACACCCAGGCCACGACAAACATCCATGTTCATGCACACAAATGTTTGACTTGTGCGGGAATCGAACCCGCGACCTCAGGCGTGCCAGCTGGTTACACTAACCACTACGCCATCGAGGCCGACAGTAGACGATATGTAATTCAGAAGCGTAGAATTAATCGTAGAAGTACTTCTAAGAAGTAATTTTTTAATATCTAATATGCCGTACTAGTATTGAAAGAAACCTTCAAAGAATAGTACCTACCATAATCAATACCCTTGAGCGTATACCGTTTTATAAAGTAATACAAAGTCGGACAATGCTACAGTACCGATAGTCATTGACCTTTAAACACAATAGTTCTTAAAATTTAGGTAATGATAAATTCTTGAACCTCAATGCTTTAATAAATAGTTTATTGTAATTGTTTCGAAGACCAGCCCTGCCGTTGTCTACGTTTCATATTTCGAGCAACAATTGCGTTTTAAAGAGCTGAATAGCCTCCATTCTTTGAGGACTAAAAGGAAAATGCTCTGGCTTGTACGGATTCCAGTATTGGTTTATAAATATTTTTTTAATAGAGATGAATATTACCTCATTATATAATAAATACTTTAAAGGAAAATAAATATGATTTACGAAAAACGCCGAGATTTTGACAAAAGTCATATTTTTAATTAATACCATTATACATTTAAGAGCAAGTAATTGCAAAACTGTGTTATATTTCACAACATTATAAGTTAATAAAACTACCAAATCAAGTTTCCACCTGCAATGTTGTTCATGTAGAAAGTCATAATATAGGGATTGATTACCAGCCCTGTATTAAACTGTCCCATTGCTGGGCACGGGTCTCTTCTCAGTGTGAGAAGGGTTAGGCCATAGTCCACCACGCTGGCCCAGTGCGGGTTGGCAGACTTCACATTTCTTAAAGAACATTATGGAGAACTCTCAGACATGCAGGTTTCGTCGCGATGTTTTTCTTCAACGTTAAAGCAAGCGATAATTAACTATTTAATTCGCATATAACTTCGAAAAGTCAGAGATGCGCAACTTGGGATCGAACTCGAGAACTTTGCGTGGCTGTCCAACGGTCTCCCACTAGGCTATCGCTGTTTTACTTTTTTAATATCTTAAGCCCAGAAATTGTTGCACTTGTTTCCATATTAAGAACATTAATATACTGATATTAGAAAATATATATTAACTGTTTGCTTTATTTCATATTATTGTTTTGCAAATAATTAACTAGACGATAGTTTATTTAAAAAAACTATATTTAAGTATATTTATTGCAATTATAATACGTTTTTAATATTTGTGAGTGGGATATTTAAATAATGATGTCTTTATTGCTGGTAACCCTAATAGCACTTCAGAACTGTTTTAAAAACACTTGTGAAGTTAAAATGAAATCTAATAAATCGTTTAAAAATTTTTGTGAAACGTCAGTCAGATTATTTAAAATTACAACATTCGGCTTTTACAATTATTCAATACTGTCTTTTCGTCCCTAAATTTACGCATGTCCCTCGGTCTTCACACTTTTGGAAACATTTGACACTTTTACCAAAAAATTGATAAAATTATATAGATCACTCTTATTATACTTTTAAATGTGGCCATTAACGACCGGGTGTGGCTACAAGCGAGCTTGCTAGTTCTTTTAGGCGGCCTCGGCATTCGAAAAATTACTGATGTAAATTTACCAAAGATCCTATCTTCGGTCCATAGCACGGAGGAATTGTCCAGGAAAATCTTGGCACCTACATTGGTTAATTCTGAAGTGCTGTGAATGACCGACGCCGTGAACGCTTGGAGACTTGCTTGCCAAGCACTGATTTACCCGAAAACCGCCTCTCTCAGAGACCGTGGAATGAGCCATTATGCAGCATAGTTCGAGAAAATCTCGTAAATATATCGTCCTGTGCTGCTGAACGTGCCCGCTTGCTGGCTGTGGGAGAGTGGGAGTCGGGCTTTTGGCTTCAGGCGCTCCCGTCGTCCAACATAGGTACCATGTTAGACGATACGACCTTCTGAATTGCTTCTTGTTTGCGCTTAGGTTCTCCTTGTGTTTCTCCGCATCGGTGTCTTTGTGGAGAAGCCGTCGACAGTCTTGGTCACCATGGCCTATCATGCAGCAGGAGTGCTGTTCGTATATCACGACACGCCAACCTGAATAACATAATCCGTCGAGCTCTTGTCACCGCTGAAGTCCCGGCTCAGCTTGAACCTCACGGCTTGGTACGCGAAGATGGCAAGAGACCAGATGGTATGTCATTACTGCCATGGAAAATGGGTAGGCCTTTGGTGTGAGACGCAACTTGTGTCGACACCCTTGCACCATCACAACCTTCTAGCACAGTGGTTTGCGCTGGTGCTGCTGCTGCATCAGTGGAGATGTTCAAACGGCGTAAATATCAAGACATTATTGGTGAGTACATATTTAAGCCGTTTGGTGTCGAAACGCCAGAGGAGCCATGGGGTCCAAGTGCTAGGTCTGTTTATAGAGACCTAGCTAAGCGGCTCATTGACGCTTCGCGTGACCGGAGGGCTGGTATTTTCTTTGCACAAAGAATAAGTATTGCCATTCAAGATGGCAATACTGCCAGTCTTCTGGGCACGTTGCCAATTGACGACGATGCGGAGGAATATTTTGACGCTTTTTGATTATGCAGTTTTATTTTTCTCTTTTGTTTATATTTTCTTGTAAATAATTTGTGTATATATTTTTCAAACCTTAATTTATTGAAAAATCGTATTGCTTTTAAAACTTAACACTACAGGACAAATCATGAACAATTCAAAAATGAACGTGGGTTTTCGGAGTATAGGTACAGCCTACTTAACATTCAAGGGTGATATTACAATTGTCCATTTTCCTTTATAGCTTAAATAAAATTATTTTATACTGTGCTATGGGTACAGTTATTTCTTTAGAATAAGACCTATGAGATAAGAACTTGTATCCATACGTTGTTTCACGTCTATATTCTCAAAGGGGCAAGCCCAAGTATATTCCACCCAAATCTAGCCAGCTACAGCATTGGGTCCTGGCTAGTCTATTTTCGCATACAGGAGACAGTTCTAGTTTCCAAATCACAAAACCCAATAGCACTTTGTCCGAACCAGGAATCTACCTTATACATAACAATGGCATTCACTACTGCTGCGCCATCGCGGCAGAATATATGCAATTATACAGATCAATTATTCACTTTTAATTAATAGGCACCTGGCACATACTTGGCCACAATAGGTAATGTTTATAATAAGGTTACAGTTTTATATTCCGTGCTGCTGCTACGTACTTCATGACACTAAGAGCCTGTTCTACTACCTCCAAATAGCATTTATCTATTAGATAAAGTTGTCGCCATCTCTCTTCTTTAACCTAACAAGAGTAAGACAGCATGCGATTTATATTTCGGAGAAGTTTTACCTGATAGTTGTGAAACGGGCCATAAAACTGAAAAGCGTTTTGTCCGAATCGGGCATCGAACTCGAGACCAAATAGCAATTATAAAAGATTAAATATTAATTGCCACTGTAATGTTTATTATAAGAAATATAACACTATCAGTACAGATTAAAGACGAGTTAGTAACTATTAGGGCAAGTTACTCATAACTTTGTTAAGTTGTTCTTGCATGTAAAACTTACAGTTTTAGGTTATATGCGACTACAATATCGCATCAGGTTTGCATGTAATGTAGTAATAGCCACTCGCACTGGTGTTGCCCTCTACTGCTGGCTTGTACGTCTATGGTGACTATTCAGGGGGCTCATCTAGTGAGTTGACGAGTCACCGTCTGCCCATTGCATTGATGCTATTTGAGTATTCAGGGCAGGCGCCGTTTTTCGTCCATAGTTAGCAATATACTGGTCCACCAAACACCCATACCTATATACCACCCATGCCCATATATTAGAATCCATTCGTAGCAATAGTCCTACGCCTGCTGCGGCTAGTGCCACTGTAGGTGTTCCATCCCACCTTAGATTAAAACTTTCGAAGGGCCTTATCACGTTGGATCTATATCTCCGTGGCTCCCAAAGGGCCAGATATTTTTCTAATATGTTAGATAATACCTATGATAAGAGAAACATGATAATATCAGCCCTGTATTAAATTGTCCCACTGCTGGGCACGGGCCTCTTCTCAGAAGAGTTGAGCCTGAGAAGTCTCTTGAGAAGGGTTAGGCCATAGTCTACCACGCTGGCTTAGTACGAGTTGGCAGACTTCACATATCTTCGAGAAAATTACAAAAAGCTCTCAGTCAGGCAGGTTCCCACACGATATTTTCTTTGCTTTACTATGGTGCTTTTCGAAGCATAGTAATATAACTACTAATCATGCTTCATTATTGAGGTTATAGACTAAATTTGGACCTATTTGGGATGTGTATCTATTTCTCATCCATAGTTTACAATAATTATTTGAACAAACAGACGCAAACAGCGCCTTGATTTCACGCTTTTAAACGTTTAAAGTACTGTTACCAGAGAGGCTCTATACCTTGACTATTGTTATGTTATATGTTAAAATATCTAAAACTATGTTTTATTTTATATATTACTAGATTTTAGCTGCGGCTTGGCTCGCGACTTTGTCAATAAATTACTATCCCTCAGGTACAGTACTTTCTTCTTGGATGAAAGTTATTTTCAGTCCTTTTTTATATCTCTGACGGCGTGAAAGCGGAAGAAACAAACTCACATTCACATTTATAATATTAATTAGGATATTGTACCTATCTAGATGGAGGAAATCTACATAATATTTGAAAAACTAAATTATTAATAAGACTTTGATACGTTCGATTCATATTTCTTTGTTTAATAGAACTAGGGCTTATGGCAAATAGGTAAATTAAACATCTACCAAAATGATATCGCGAACTATATAATTCACAAAGACGAAGTTGCGGACAGAGACTAATACATACTTATGTGAATTTATATTCACGCCTGTTTCCCAGAGGGGTAGGCAGAGACTACGGCTTTCCATTAGCTACGATCCTGACACACTTCTCTGGCTTCATTCACTTTCAAAACATTCCTCATACACGCTCGCCGGTTTAAGGTGCTCTTAACCTAGTCTTTAACCAGAACGTCTCCGATCTGATCAAGAAACGTTCGCCTAGGTCTTCCCCTTGCGACTGTTCCATTCACACTAGCCTTATAAACTTTCTTAGTCAGTCTGTTCTCGTCCATTCTTTCTACATGCACAAACCAACTTAACATACCCTTTCCTATTCTCGTCACTATATCCACTTTTATGCCGCATCTCTCTATAATCACACTATTCCTTATTCTATCTTTACAGAGACTTATTTACAGACACTAATCAAGATTAATAATTCGCTGTAAACTACTAATTTTAAACTTAAGTTTTACTCTTCTATGTGAATAAAAGACCTATCAGCTATTTATCGATGGTATTCAATAAAACAATAATACTTTTTTTGTAGAATATTTATCTATAGAATCACCTATAGAGTCTAAGAATTGCATATCGTATTATATTATACTACATTGAATGCACTGAGTAGTAGTCACTTCACCACCGCGTCGGGTGTTGTAGATTCTATCCCCATACGGGACAACCATCTGCTTGAGCCACAAATAGTTGTTCTCAGTCTGAGCGTTTTTGTGTCCATTTATTGAATATTCCAAAAGGAATAATTCTTGTGTCGCGAGTACAGGCATTATTCCTAGTGCATGAGTTAAAATCCGTGCAGTCAAATAAATTAGAGCGATCATAAATAGGTGCGTCGTACCTTTTTAAATTCTTGGCTTTCCGGCTAAGTTTGGTGAGTCGTTGCTAGTTAAGTATGTATCTGGATGCCTAGCGTGGTCGCATTAATTACTGTTATGTGATACATATTAATAATAATAATAATAATACTCTACCATATACACACAACACCGTCTAGCCCAAACTAAGCAGAGCTTGTACTATGGGTACTAGACAATGGATAAACATACATATATACTTTTTTTTTTGTAAATATATACACATTATACATAGAAATACCCAGACCAAGACAAACATCCATGTTCATGCACACAAATATTTGTCTTGTGCGGGAATCGAACCCGCGACCTCAGGCGTGGCAGTCGGTTACACTAACCACTACGCCATCGAGGCCTAAATCGTGAAATATACTTTCTTGCATCTGTCATACTCAAATTGTCGCTACTGAATTGTTGTTATATCCTGCATTCCTAGTTACTACATTCAAATTTCCTAATTCTGCTGATTCTCACGTCTATATAAGTGTGTAACTATATATACAAAGGCAAAGGCGTATATTAATTAATATACGCCTCTGACTATTAAACGATACCTAAATCATATAATATAATCATATCATATTTTGCTGGCTATAGATTTAGCTCCCCCTTACAAAAGCTTCTATTCCTTCTCAAGTCAAACATTTGTGTGCATGAACATGGATTTTTGTCTTGGTCTGGGTGTTTCTATGTATAATATGTACCTATTTACCAAAAAAAAGTATCTACTCTGCTTAGTTTGGGTTAGATGGTAATGTGTGTATGTGATAGGATTTGTTAAAAGGAACACAAATACTTTTTGGTTAAAACAAACAAAGACACTTCTTTACAACGCCTTGGTATGAAGCCATCTCGAGTATGCATGTTGGTCTGGAGCCATTCATACGCTATACAACCGCAAAGAATCGAAGGCATCCAAAGAGCATTTACGAGACACTTAGCAAACGTATTATCTGGTGTCTCGCATAGAGCTCCCTACACTAACAGACTTACATTCCTCAAATGGAATAGCTGTAATCATCGGCGTAAAATCCAGGATCTCTTATTCGTTCATAAACTCCTCAACGGTGAAGTAAACTGCAATCAACTACTGAGTAACATTAACTTAACGGTACCTACCAAATAGAATTCCGTTCTGCAGAACAAATTCTGGCAAACACTCGCCACTAGTGCGTATTTGTCTCGAATATAATTCCTTATGCGGACGCTTAGATGATTTTCCATGATTCATTCAATGTGTTTAAGCGAAAGATAGTGCAGAAAATGGTGTGCTAGATCTTATTGACTGTTTTTTTATTTCTATTTTATTAAATAATATTTATTGTTAAATTTGCATTAAGTATATTTTATGATTAAAGTTTATTATATTTAATTCTGTACAAAAGATGTTGTGTACATCTATAATGGATTTACATAGATATAAGTTTTTATTTTCAGCTTCTAATGTAAACCGATTCTGTATATGTATATTGTTGAATGTTGATGTACCTTAAAATAAATAAATAAATAGAACATTATTTTTTGTTTCTCTTTCACGGGTATTTTCCTCATGCGTTAGGGAAAACCCGGGTTTTTGGGAGGCTTACACGGGGACATGGGTCCAACATGCCCGGGCCCTTCGAGAGTTTTAATTTAGAGTGAGATGGGACACTTACCGAGACACTAGCCGCAGCAAGTATAGAACACTATTGCTACTCATGGAACTTAATAAATCTGGGCTATAGGGATGGGTATTTGATGGGCCGATATAATGAGAACTATGGATAAAAATATGGTATCTGCCTGATATACTGTTTCAGTACAAAGTCGGAATGGCAGACGGTGACTAGCTGACTTACTAGAGGGGCCCCCTGAATAGCCACCATAGGCATACACACCTTAAGGGCAGCAGAAGGCAACACTGGTGTAAGCGGCTAGGGGTGTGGAGCGGTGCGGCACCGGTTTCACCATCACGGGTCTCGTGACAACAGAGACAGACACGGAGCGGGTTTCCCTGTAGTTATGCCCTTGAAATTATTATTATTATTAAAAGGGCCCTATTGCAATCTACCGAGCCAAATTCCAGTCCTTGTGCTGCTACTGAGAATTTCTCGACAGAAAACCTTAATAAAACGTACCAAATAAATGCTAGTCGCGACAAAAGCATTGTTTGCGAGACTCATGCATCGAACCCCAGACCGCAAAGCTGTCACATACACCATCACTGCGTAAACGACGCAGTCAATTATTGGTGATCATATATTTACACGACATTATATAGTTAACGATAGACATACCCAAAATAAAGTAATATAAGGATATGAAAAAGGCAGTTTCTGATAAAAATACATGAAAAATACAAAAAAGTAGATATGAAAATACACGAGAACGTGAGTACGTGGCATCGAGGCCTCCGTGAGCATTAACTTGACATTGAGCTTCATAACAGAGGAATACAATAATCTCCGTATGATAGTATAGGCAACATGAAAAGGCAATACTTTTATTTAGCCTCATATTGATCATCTATAGGAATTGCTGTTACTAAAAGCTTTTAAGCGCGCTGTAATAGTGTATTTGGCTGCGTTCGGGATCCAGTGTCCATTAAGTTAATTGGATTTCTTTCGGCTTTACTATGTTCATGCTACAAACTGGATCGATATTTGCGCCAAAATATTCATTGTTCCGATATCAACTGATTTTATGTGCATTCATGTTTAGACAGTCCTCAACACTCAATTGATACAATGGCTAACTGGTTTTAAGTATGCTGCAGTTTTGCATTATTTATTTGTTAACGATAAAATATTGGTACATATTATTTGTTATTCAGATACTTTCATGCTATTGTTAAAGGGATTACAATGTATTGAAGTTTACTAACAGGTAGAATTTTATTTGTCCGGTATTAAAACGGCATTGCAGTCAATACGTAACAGTTAACTGCAACGTATGGATAAGACTACAGGCAATGTTTTCATTCAATTTATAATGAACATTTTGCTGAAAATATACATTGGCAAAAAATAATAATTCAGCCTCGTCCTTGCCTTATATTCATGTTAATGCTGAAAAGAATACACCCGGGCTTTATCGATTTTATTTATGTCACTCGAGACTCATTAGTGCTTGTAAAACATGATTAGCATAAATTATATAACATACTAGCTTTTTCCCGCGGCTTCGCTCGCGTTAAAGTATCTTATCTTATCTTGATCCGGGGGCCAGTCATTGCAGATCGGCGACACTTCGACCCAGTGGGATCTTTTGTGTCGGCCCCGAGGTTTATCCTTGAGCTATCTCCCTATGAATGTACTGCATCAGTCGCAGCGTACACTTCAGAGGGAGAAGCCTGAAGTCTTCAGGCTTCGGATATGCCAATCCCATCAGACCCATCCTTAGTCCGGCCAACGCGTCACATTCACACAGTAGGTGTGATATGGACTCGTCATGTTCACCACAGGCTCTGCAGATCGAATTGCTTGACAATCTCAATCTGCACAGGAAGTCGTTGGTGCTAAAATGACCAGTAAACGCTCCTGTGAGTAGGCGTATTTGGCCCTTGTTGTACCCGCAGAACTTCCGGGTAAAGCCCGTGGCTCTGTTTGCAATGAATTTCTTGGAGTGTTCCAGACCCCTAAGGGCCATCCACTCCAGCCTGTGTTTATCATTGCCATGTGCATTCAAAGCTGCCTTGACGGTACTCTCAGAGAGACCTACGAATGGCTCGGGGCCCACAAATTGTTGCTCCGAGCCCTTTTTAGCTAATACATCAGCCTCCTCATTACCCTGCACCCCTGCATGCCCCAGAACCCACACCAGCCTGACTGTGTTTTTCCTGCCAAGTTTGTTGAGGGCTTTAATACAGTTCAGGACCAGTGCTGAGTCCACCCTACAGGAGTTTAGAGCCTTAAGAGCAGCTTGACTGTCACTGAGAATATAAACAATCTTGTCAGTGACATTGTTGTTAATATTCTCCTGCGCACAGGCAATTATAGCATAGGTTTCCGCCTGGAAGACCGTTGCATATTTGCCCATGCTTTGGTTCACCTTGCAGTCGTTGGCATATATACCAGCGCCTGATCCTGTTTCCATTTTGGAACCATCGGTGTACCAGATGAGACAACCCTTGTCAGGGGATCGTAGACCTCGTTTCCATTCGTCCCTTGTGGGGACCTTTATTTTAAAATTCTTTTTGAATATGTGCATTGGTTGCATTTTGTCACAACCCATGCTCATAATCTCTTTAAGATCCTTCGAGATCTCCAGTTTTGTGTGTCGAGTTACTGGCATGTTGACGCTCCACAGCCCATGTATAGATAGTCTATGTAGCGCCTTCATCGCCTCTAACTCCACAACAATGTGTAGCGGCGTTAGGTCCAGCAGGATATCTAACGCAGCCGTTGGCGTAGTAGGGAACGCCCCTGTTATAGCCATGCAGGCTAATCGCTGCACCTTCGACAGCGCTTGCCTGCATGTTGCTAGTTTAGTTCTTGGCCACCAGACTACGCTTCCATATGTGATTATGGGTCTTATCATCATCGTGTATAGCCACTTGATGACCTTGGGCTTCAGGCCCCAGGTCTTCCCATAAGTAGAACGAATCATACCGAAGACCCGCTGGGTCACTATGGCTTTGTCTACATGAGGTTTCCACGTTAGCTTGTTATCTAAGGTCATGCCTAGATACTTCACCTCCGTGAACCATTGTAGCTGTGTACCATACATGGATAGAGTTCCCAAGCCAGTCGGATCTCTCATCCTAGTAAACGGCACGACAGTAGTTTTCCCTGGGTTGATCGATAAATGGTTACTACTGCACCATTTTTTTACCATACTTAGGGCCCTCTGCATGAGACCGCGTTAAAGTTAGTTAGGTAAGGTTATGCTAGTAACTCCCAGGGCGGGTCCTTCGGATCGCCCTCAGAGAGATGGGCGATCCGCTTCGGGAGCTGTTCGACGCATGCCTCACGTCTGGACGGTTCCCGAAGCTGTGGAAGGACGGCCGATTGTGCCTGTTGCAGAAGGAGGGCGGAGACACAACCTCGCCTTCCGCATACAGACCAATCGTGTAGCTGGATGACACGGGAAAGCTGCTTGAGAGAGTGGTGGCTTCTCGAGTCATCCAGCACTTGGAGGGGACTGGGCCGGCTTTATCACAGGCCCAGTATGGGTTCAGAGCGGGGTGGTCCACAATAGACGCCCTGCTCTGGCTCAAAGACTGGACGCAGGAAGCAGTCGGTGGGGGGAACAAAGCGTTGGCTGTCTCGCTGGACATTGCCAACGCCTTCAACAGCCTCACGCATGGAACAGTACAGGAGCCGCTCCGGTATCACGGAGTGCCCCTGTATTTGCGGATGCTGTTGGCCGACTACCTCCAGGACCGCGAGGTTCTGGTGGAGGGACGCGACGATCTGAGGAAAATCCTTTATATATCCACAAAGGCTTTTCATATGTCAAAAAAAAAAAGGTTATGCTAGTAACAGTCGGGCACGCCACGAACGTGGCGATAAGTCCCGTGTTAGAGGAGTGGCTGGCGATGTGGCATGGTGCCCTCACCTTCCGGCTGACACAGATAATGACTGGCCACGGTTGTTTTGGCCAGTTCCTGTGTCGTATACGGCCGGCACAAGACGTCCGGATGCCATCACTACGGCGACCGCTGCGATGTTGCTGTGGACACGGCGCTGCATACTTTGGCGGATTGCCCCGCCTGGATATCGCAGCGCCGTTAGTTGCTCGCGGCAGTCGGACTGGTTGCTCCCTCACGCCCGGCCGTGGTTTAATCTATGATCTGGAGCGAGACGTCGTGGAATACCGTTGCCACCTGTGAAAAAGTAATTTCCATCAAGTAGGTGGCGGCGCGAGAAAGGAATCGCTTCAATCCTGTCCGCAACCGCAGAACCGGGTGCAGAAGGCGCGAGATGACCTCCAGCTACCATAAGGTTTTACCTGGGGGGTGGTAGGCTTCGTGGGCTAGCCCGCCACCCGATCAGCGCCAGGTCCGAGAGGTGGCGTGCGTGTTCCCACGCGCACCTCTGCGTCGTGTCTCGTGTCGGAACAGTACGGAAGTAAACTTTCTCTTATTAGGGTAGATCTATTCGTGTAGAGGCCTGCTGTTTCATGTGGCGGGCCGAAACCTCCGCGAAGTCGCGATTGTATGTAAAAATGATGCGCAGGGCTCTGCCGACTCTGGTTATGTCCAGGAACACCGTGGTAGATTTAGTCGGTATTACCGGGATGTCACCATCTTTTCTACTACATACTTTTATTATTTCTACTGTGCAACCGCAGACACTACGTGAAAAAAATCAAACTTGCTCTTTGGATCAAGGCAACCGCTTGTCACCTGTCACTCAAATTAGTTCACCTGTATGCCACACAGATGGCATCACAAGTACACCTTCATACCAAACAAATGACTTGACAAGTACGACTAAATACCGTAATATGATAATATTAGGAGACCACGAACAAACAAGAGGACTATCTGCAGGATTTATAAAAACAAGGCGAGGTAAATGGGGACAACATTACAAGCCATTCGCATTGATCAAACCGGGTGCCACCAGCACTGAAATACTTGCACAATGTGACGATATTGCTAAAATTTAACTAAAGATGACATCGTAATTCTCCATGTTGGTAGTAATGACAGTAATGTACATGTATTTCATTATAATCTCTGTTTAATAATCTGTAAACTATGTAAAGCTTACATTTACTTAACTCCTATCTGCTACAATCCACATCTCAGTAATTATATGTTAAATAAGTCACTTAAACTATGGACTGTGCATTTAAAAAGGTGCACCGTTATTGAAAACTTATATAATAAGAACAGACATTATCATAATTACATTGATTTTGTATGTAGTAAGGTCAATTTATGTATTAATTATGATGACTACAAACAAAATCATCTATCACCAACGAAAATAAAATTACACGTGCAGAAATTAAATACATATAAAATTAACAATAAATTAGAACATTTTAATACAGAAGCAAAACATAATAATATTAAAAGTTTTTAGACTATCGCGATTTGTACACATACTTAATATAATGTTAGACAACGGGTCGTCGCCGTAGTGACTTAGGTAGCCAGTGTGTAGACGTCGTTAGTGTTGTGTGTCGAAATACCGACAGTGTGAATATAAATAATAGTGACCAAGTGAGGGTAGTTGCCGAAACCCGCATTTCACGAAGGCGCCGCTGAGCTCACATTAGTCAACCCGTGACCACGATCGATGCAAGTCGGTCGAAACGTCGGGAAATTAATAGGTATTTATTACCTTTTAAATACTTTATCGCGAGTAAGACCCGTTGTCTAACCTACCTAATAATATTGTAAAGAAGGGTACAATACCGTACTACTTTCAAACTAAAAAGCATAATACTACTACAATAAAATCCACAAATTGTCATGAAATAAACACGGTTACTAATATAACAAAAAATCAATCCAAATCTAGAGAGAGTGAAGAGTATTTTCGACCCTAATTTAATGAATATTTTCACTTTATTTCACCAGAATATACATGGTCTATTCTCAAAAAAAGAATTAATAGAGATGACCCTTGCAGAAATTTATATTAAAACAAATCCCGACATATTATGCTTTACTGAAACTTTTGTTAAAATGGGTACTGAACAAAATATTAATGTTAAAGATTTTGAGCTGGCGTCGTGTTACTGTAGGCAAAATAAACGTGGAGGCTCATGCATATCGGTCAAAAGAGGTACCTCTTACAAAAAAATTACATACTTTGATGAATATAAACTAACTTATCATTTTGAGCTTTGTGCGATAAAGCTCATGGTAAACAATATAATAGTAATATGTATATATAGAATACCTTCAAAAATAAACGACATCTTGATTATTTCTTTGAGAATTTAGATCTTATGTTATATAAATATTTATCCAAACATTCCAAAAATAAGATTATTATAGTTGGCGACTTAAATATTAACACACTAGACGCACAAAGCCTGGCTACCCGTAGATTGATGGATATCTTAACTAAATATAATTTAAATCTGCACATATCTGAATCAACTAGAGGTAAGTCATGCATTGACTTAATTTAGTAATGTTATGCATGCATCTGGCTCACTTATACCGTTATTTTTATCTGACCACAACACTGCCCAAATTCTTACTTGGCCAGGAATACATAAAAATAAAATACCTAATTTTATCTACAACTTCAGAAGATGCTATTCAAATGAAAATATAAAGAAATTTAAACAATACCTACCTAGCTTACAATATTTGAACTGGTAGAACACTAATGATTTAAATATATCATTTAATGAATTTTATGATTTCTTTTCTCTCTTATATTGTCTTTGTTTTCCAATAAATAGAATAAAAATTAATTTATCAGAAAAAATAATGGGTTGACAAAGGGTTTACGAAAGAGTTGTGTCTATAAAAGAAAGCTACGCTTCAAATACTACTCAACTAAGTGTAAAAAGATAAGCATAACTACCTTAAGTATGATAAACTATTTAAAAAATGCATATATGCTGCTAAAAAACACAGTAATTCAAAATATGTAATAAATAGTAAGAATATATGTAAAGCTACATGGTCAGTTATAAAGAGTGAAACTAGCAGTATGAAAACTAATAACTTTGTTACTAAGTTAGCTAATAATAACAAAATAGTTTCTAATCCACTAGCAATAGCAAACACATTCAATGGATATTTCATTACCAGTACAAACAGAATAAATCACGAAATCCGTAACACAAATACAAACAAACAATCAAACTCTATTTTTTTGTCACCCATAGATGAGTCCTATATACATAAAATAATAATGTCCCTTGCAAATACCAAATCGGAAGGCTATGACTCTATTTGTACTGAAATCTTAAAAACATGTAGTATTCAATTAACACCCACAATCACGTTTCTTATAAATCTTTCGTTACAAACGGGTTTGTTTCCAGATAAGCTTAAGTATTCAGTTGTTAAGCCATTATACAGGAAAGGTGAAAAAACAGAGGTAAGTAAATATAGGTCCATTACTCTCATGCCTATCTTTTCTAAATTATTCGAAAAAGTTATGCATGATAAATTGACATCTTTTTTCGATAAGCATTATATTATTGATAAAAATCAGTTTGGATTTCAACGAAACAAGTCTACTAAGGATGCAACTTTTTCCCTTGTAAATGATATTTTAGGAAATGTAAATGATAATTTGTATACTACTGCAGTGTTTTTAGATATGTCCAAAGCTTTCGATTTTGTGTCACATGAACAGCTTTTGACAAAACTAGAAAGCTATGGCATCAGAGGACCCGCATTAAATTAATAATAATAATAATAATATATTCTACCACATACACACAACACCATCTAGCCCAAACTAAGCAGAGCTTGTACTATGGGTACTAGACAATGGATAAACATACATATATACCTTTTTTTTTGTAAATACATACATATTATACATAGAAACACCCAGACCAAGACAAACATCCATGTTCATGCACACAAATGTTTGACTTGTGCGGGAATCGAACCCGCGACCTTAGGCGTGGCAGTCGGTTACACTAACCACTACGCCATCGAGGCCGAATTGGTTACAAAGTTACCTCGAAGACAGATTTCAGTGTGTAGACATATCTCAACTGAAATCAAACGATTATATAGAAACTTTTAGATCAGAATACAAAAGAAATAAATACAGGGTGCCTCAAGGGAGCGTGCTAGGGCCACTACTGTTTCTGATCTATATCAACGATTGGCCTAAAGTTACAGATCATAAAATTATATTGTTCGCAGATGATGTATCCATTATAGTGACTACCGATAATAACATGACAATTACAGAACACAAAACTGACATTCATAACACACTGACATTAGTTATTAATTGGTTAAATAATAATAATCTTAAAGTAAATATATCTAAAACAAATATAATGAATTTTAATAATTTTAAAAATATTGATATTGACATTAATTACGAAGGTCATACATTATTGAATACTAATTATGTGACATTTCTTGGAATAATAATTAATTCAAAATTCAATTGGAAAGAACAAATTGAAAAAGTGAGAAACAGGGTTAACGGATTTTCATTTGCTCTTTTTAAGTTAGCAAAAGTAGCAAACCGAAACACGGCATGCACGGCTTATTTTGCATATGTTGAGTCTGTCCTTCGGTACGGACTGTTGATTTGGGGCAATAGCTCAGAGGTACAGAAAGTTGTTATTGCTCAGAAGAGATGTATAAGATCAATGTGTGATATTGCACCAGATATATCATGTCGTCCTTATTTTAAGGAACTAAAAATACTCCCTCTGTCTTTACATATTAGAAGTAGGGAAATTTATTAAACAACACTCTCGTGTATTTAAACGGGCAAAAGATGTTACTCGACGTGATAACATAAGAAATCCAGACAGGGTTGTGCTGAATATGATACCGAGAAGCAGTCGGCTGCAAAATTACTCTTACGCCATGTGTATAAAAATATATAATAAAATCCCTAACCATATCAAAATACTAAAATAAATTTATTAGAAAATTACGTTGGTGGCTCATGCAAAACAATTTCTACAGTATTAAAGATTTTTTTTAAAATACCCATTGTAATTAATTTATTATTATAATTAATATTAATATTTATGAAATGTGTAATTTAAATGTGTTCGTGTGAATAATATAAGTAACTTCATAATGTATTACATTTGCATGCCATTTGAAGTGGCTAAATGGCAATGCTAAATGTACTCTTGAATAATCTATAGCATCAATTGGTTTATCCTGTTTATAATAAATAAAGACTTATTATTATTATTCTCTTTATTTTTTTTTTCTAATTATTACATTTTTAAATATAAATATAAAAACTATACATATTTAAAAATATAAAAACTGAAATGACCCACCGACATCGGGAACAAGGTCCAAGCTGCCGGTGGTTAGGGCCCCAAAGAGAGGAATCTCCTCACAATACGCGCCGTGTCGAGTAGTACTGCCTTTTGGATCAAGGACTTGATCCAGCCATCTAACACGAGCCTCTGCAGGTGGTGGTCGAGGCTCTTAGATATTAAACCATTGACTGTAATGATTATCGGCACAATGATCGCCGAGTCCACGCGCCACATATCGACAATCTCGTGAGCTAGGTTCAAGTATTTCAACTCTTTTTCTTTTTCAGCTTTCACAAGATTCCCGTCATGTGGAATGGTGACATCGATGATCATTGCTCGGCGTTCCAATCGGTTTATCAGCACAATGTCTGGCTTGTTCGCCACAATTGTCCTATCAGTGATGATAGACCAATCCCAGTACAAAGTAGCACGACCATTTTCGAGAACTGGATCGGGCACATACCTGTAATACAGCACTTCAGATTCCACAAGGTCATACTTCAAGGCAAGTTGCTGATGGACAATCCTGGCTACTTGGTTGTGTCTATGCAAATACTCTCCATTGGCAAGACGAGAACAACCGGAGATAATATGACTGAGAGATTCTCCGGGCTGGTGACATGCCCGACATATGTCAACCGTCCCATCCTTCAGGATATATCTCCGGTAGTTGTTCGTCATAACAACTTCGTCCATAATTGCACAGACAAAACCTTCGGTCTCAGCGAAGAGATCGCCAAATCGTAGCCAGGACACCGATGACTGAAAATCTATGTCGGGCCCATTCAGGGCCCGGAAAAAGCGTCCATGCAGCTCTTTTCCTTTCCATACATCCCTGCGCTCATCAGTTCCAAGTATAACAGGTTTGCGCTTCTCTTTAGCCAGAGCAAGCGGGGTAAAGCCCGTATCCACTGCTACTACATCGCAATGCACGCCCACATCGGTTCGAAGAAAATATTCTCTGAGATTGCACACCTCACGGTTGTGGATGGTCTTGGCATTTAAAAAACCGCGACCCCCACACTTCCGCGGGATGTACAATCTCATCACCGAGGAGCGCGGGTGGTGCATTCGGTATGCAGTCAACATTGTACAGACCTTTCTATCCAGGGCATCTAATTCCGTTTGTGTCCATCTGAGTATGCCAAAGGAGTACATAAGGATCGGCATGGCCGTTACAGGCGCGCACCCTGTTGCCGCCTGACAAAAGACTTTTCAGTATTTTTTTTAAGCGATTAAAGAAGCGATCCTGCAACGTCCGTTTCATACCGTCCTCAGTGATACTTAATGCCTGTGACATATCCAGATATTTATAGGTTTCATTTGCAGAGAGAGATCTAAGTCTAGTGAAATCTGAAAGTTTAATGCCATCAAATTCCAAAACCCTGCCTCGCTTTACATACATAACTGCACATTTGTCAACACCAAACTCCATCCTGATGAAGTTACTGAAGTTTTCAGTTACCTTAAGTAACGCTGTCAGTTGGCGTCTGGTGGAGGCAAATAGTTTTAAGTCATCCATGTAAAGAAGGTGAGATATAACTTGACCATCTCTCCGCAATCGATAGCCTAGCCCTGAACTCTCAAGTAAAGTACTGAGAGGGTTCAGTGCTAGACAGAACCATAAGGGACTCAAACTGTCGCCCTGGAATATACCTCGCTTGCTCTTGAGAGATACACCGCTTTCCCCGATCTGGCGACATCCTGGATAGCGTAAAACCGTTCTCCACTGCCTCATACATGATTTCAAGAAAGTGCAAAGAGTTGCATCAACTTTATACAACTCCAGCACCCTCAAGAGCCATGTATGTGGTACAGAGTCATAGGCCTTCTTATAATCTATCCAGCATGTCGCAAGATCTTTCCTAAGGCGGTGTACTTGTTGACTGATGATCATGTCAATCAGGAGTAGCTCTTTAGTACTACGGGCCCCACTTCTACATCCATTTTGAGATACAGACATGATGTTGTTTGCTGTAATATGTAGTGAAAGTTTAGATCTCAAAATGGATGTAAGAAGTTTATAGACCGTCGGAATATATATATATATATATATATATATATATATATATAATATTTATATAATAATAATATTATATAATATATAATATTTATATATATATTTTTTTATTTTTTTTATATTTCTTTTACAATATTACCAACAGATAGTGTAACACTATCTGTTGGTAATATTGTAAAAGAAAAAGAAAGCTAAGAATTATTTGCCTCTAATTTCATATTAAATTGGATGTTGTTACTAATGGAATTAAGATGTTCTAGGAATACACTTACACTAATAGTTAGATGTACTTGTCATCAGGAATTCCAATCATACTTTGAGCTACACTGTGTATAGGAAAAAGACCCATACAAATAGGTACTTAAACGGTGAATCTCACCATGATCCTAAACAGTTAGCTACCGTGAGAATGTCTTTATTTCAGAGAGGCCACGGGATCTGTGACAAGAAACACCTGGATGCCGAACTTCCACATGTCAAGCAAGTACTGCAAGACAACAAGCTCCAACAGCCGCGCCGCTGTCACAGATCTCGAGAAAAGCCAGCCACAGTCGAGCGCCAGCCTGCCATACTGCCTTATGTAAGGGGTGTCACTGACAAGATTGGCTACATCTTGAAGCGAGCTTCAATTGACACATACTTCAAGCCGCCAACGAAAATAAGTGAATTTTTAACATCCGTGAAGTGCCCACTACCTTTACAAGATGCAGGGGTCTATAAAATAGATTGTGACTGCGGACTCTCATAAATTGGTCAAGCCACGAGAAACATAGGCATCCGCATAAAAGAACACATAACTGATGTAAAACACCAACGCTCGTTGAAGTCTGCTGTGTGTGAACATGTGCAACAGGGGACCAATCACTACCTGAGATTTGACAAGCCACAGATTCTCGCTAAAGAGCACCGATTTCTACCAAGGATGCTTCGCGAGGCTATTGAAATCAAAAACATCCTAATTTCAATAGAGAAGATGGTTGGAATGTACCACCAGGTTGGGATCCAGTAATTCAAATAGTCAAACCTAAGAAGATGCAAACCACAGCTAGACTTAATGATACTTTGAGCTCATTCTGCGTAATTAGAAACACCAATGATTAAATTATAATCGGGTACTTTGGAATAACTACACTGGAACTTTAAGACAACTACCATCTTAGTCTCCCCGTGACCATAAATAATAATAATATCAGCCCTGTATTAAACTGTCCCACTGCTGGGCACGGGCCTCTTCTCAGTGTGAGAAGGGTTAGGCCGTAGTCCACCACGCTGGCCCAGTGCGGGTTGGTAGACTTCACATATCTTCGAGAACATTATAGAGAACTCTCAGACATGCAGGTTTCCTCACGATGTTTTCCTTCACCTTTAAAGCAAGCGATAATTAACTATTTAATACGCACATAACTTCGAAAAGTCAGAGATGCGCGCCTTGGGTTCGAACTCGAGACCTCTGCGAGGCAGTCCAACGGTTTCCCACTAGGCTATCGCTGCCTCATGACCATGACCATGACCCCGTGACCATGGCTACTGAAAAACAACCGAAACGTCAGGGAAAGTGTAAACTTAAATATAAATAGATTTAATAGTTTTAATAATTTAATCACCTTAAAAATTAGTAAAGTTTTATAGTAGTAGTAGTATAACAGTTTCTAAATTATGTAATAAAGTGTCAAATAAACAACGTGATAAAATCCGTATATAGTAGTTTATTTCAATGAGGAAAGATTAGATTTTTAGTATGTTAAAATTTCTTTCATCATTAAAATGCACCGAATAACATAAGATATATTTTATTTAAAAAAGTACTGTTACTAACATTTTTCTCGTGTTTGCATTCCGCATTGACGCGTACCATTTCGCGGGGTTACGGAGAAGTTAGGACTCACTGGAGAAATAATAATAATAATTATTATTATTATTATTATAAAAGTATCATCTACAAACCTCTTATAAATCCTGGGTGTGATGGGGGCAGTCTGTAAAACTCGAGCTTCGAAGCCCTCCATATATATGTCGGCAGCATCAAGCGATACTGGGGAGCCCATTGCCAGACCATCGACTTGTATGTAGAATTTATTGTCCCACAACAGATAGCCAGTTGTTAAGCAATGCTTAAGTAGTTCTGCATATTCCTCAGCCATATTGTACTCTTTTAGCTTATTTTTAGTTATTTCAATACAGTCATGTACAGATATGCATGTAAATAATGACTGTACATCAAAACCAACCATTATTTCATTGTTAGTGAGACGTAGGTGTTTAATCTCACTCACAAACTGGTATGAATCCTTTATATGTGCCCTCGAGTTGCCTCTGAGTGGTGAGAGTATCTTCGCTACGTGCTGAGCCAGTCTCTAAGTTGTGTGTCGATCTGACTCACAATAGGACGTAGGGGAGCGTTTTCCTTGTGTATTTTTGGTAATCCATACAGCTTTGGAGATTTTACGCAAGCTGGTATTAATTGTTTATATGGTGTATGTTATGAATATGGTGTAACATAGAGACTAAAACTCAATTTATCTTCACTTCTAAAAGTGAAGATAAATTGAGTTTTAGTTCACATTTGACGTTTATTATAAAAATCGGGATTCGATTTTACAACAAGCATTAGCCCTCTGAACAAAAACATAACATATTATTAAATTACATTATTATGTGTAAACTGCACACATTATAAGCCGTGAAACTGTTTAATTGAAAACTAAAAATGATCACGAGGTAACAAAATTTATTGATGGTAATTATATACCAGTTAAATGAATACATTGATTCCATTAGCAATGCTTAAAAGCTTGTGTGATAATATCCAACAAACTTAATGTCGAATTTTATTAGCTAAACTTTAAATGCAAAATTATATTACGGCATTAACATACTTTGTTAAGTTAGCGAGTAGAACAACGCGCCATCTTTGCCGAATTCGCCTTTAGCCATTAAGGATTTGTTATTCGACGCACGGGCTTCCGCTCGATAATCTGTTATTTTATTTGACACTGGCGACGTGACAAGATGATACAAGGCAACATTTTACCTCAAACGTTCAACGAACACCGGGTGGGTAAGTAGCGGAGGTAATAAAACCGTTTCTTTGACAAAATTTAAAGAAACAAATTAAAGCAGTAAAATTAAAATTGTGTTTTAAGGTTTAATTATTAATAAATGATGGGAAATTGCGTCATCGTGGTGAAACGTTCCGAAAAACAGAAATAATAAAAGTTAATGAACAAAGATCAAACAATACGTTTATAAATAACGAAAATACCACACTCATAGGAAATAGTATGTAGGTAGAAACTGACCGTACTTTCATAGCCACAAGGGGCCTATTTTCTGTAGTGGATTACCTATTGTGTTAAGGGACGAAGGGATACAATTATTTTATACTTGACACTCGTGACCACGTAGTAATTACTAATCGTCTCACATACTCAGAAATTATTATTCAGATAATAGGTAGTACTAGAACTTCCTTATGGTTAAGTATATGTACGTTTAAAAGATGTAGATTCGTAATAACAGGGACTTAAACTTTAAACTTAAAATTTAAACGCTTTGTATAAAGAAAATAATAGTAACGTTGTGTTAGCATCATATAGGTATTTATGGAAAATTGAAACAACGACTATGATTGATATTTATTATTAATAATACATGTTATTATAATATAATATATAGTCTATTCTCGAAATAAATGTATTGTTAAAATAACGATTGTATTTTGTACAGGATCCACTAAATTAGATGTGGAAGGACTTTTTGCTTTCTTGTAAACTATCACCTTCGCCTTGTGATATAAACAAAAATTTATCACCAGGTTAAGTAAAAGCGCACAAACCGCAGGGCAGCTTGTGGCGAGCTGAATGTGAGTGGCGACACTGCGGTCCTGAATGCCTCAGAGGGTCGGTTAGGGCTTTGTCCCCGGCTTGCCGTTACTGGTTGGCTAGGGTGGAACTCCAAGAGCGCCCATAGGACTCTCAACTCTGGCTTGCCTTGGTCGGCCGGTCAGAGCTTTATGCTTGTAGGTGGAAGTGTCATTTTCAAGGGCATAACTACAGAGAAAATCACTCCGGGTCTCTGTTATTACGAGACCCGTGATGGAGAAACCGGCGCCGCACCGATCGACACCCCTAGCCGCTCACACCGGTGTTGCTCTCTGCTGCTTTTAAGGTCTGTATGTCTATGGCGACAATTCAGGGGGCCCGTCTAGTGAGTCGGCGAGTCACCATCTGCCATTCCGACTTTATACTGGGACAGTATATCAGGCAGACGCCGTTTTTTAACTATAGTTTGCATAATATTGTCTTATGTTTACGCGAATGTTATACATTGAAATTAAACACTTTATACGGTTGCTTTACAGCAGCCATGTCTCCCCGTGAACATGGCTGCTGTAAAGCAACCGAAACGTCGGGGCAAAGTGTAAACTTAAATACAAATAGTTTTAATTAGAAATAATATATAGCTTAAATAGTAGTAAAATTCAATAATAGTAGTGTTAGAGTTTTCAAAATTATGTAATAACAGTGTTTAAAGTAAAATAAACAACGCGATTAAATCCGTATAAAGTGTTTAATTTCAATATAGTTTGCATTTTATCAAACCATCAAACACACATCCTTATAGACCGGAATAACTAGATTCCATATTTAGCAATAGTCTTTTTCGCCTGCCGTGGCTAGTGTCTAGATAAGTTTCTCATCTGACTTTAAACAAAAACTCTCGAAGGGCCTCTGCATGGTGGACCCATGTCCCCGTGTAAGCCTCCCAAAGGACCGGATATTTTCCTAACATATTAGGGAAATACGCGTGAAAGGGAAACAAATAATAATACAATTATTTCAATGTCAATAATAATAATAAATTTATGTCAATGTCAATATTAATAATTTTACGTCAATGTCAATAAAAATATTAAGTTATTTCAATGTCATTCCTAGAACTATTACAATACATTAAATAAATAATCTGTTAAAAGATACATGTATAATAATTGTTCTATTACTTGATGTCACTGTGAGTTCCTACGATTGGAAAAATTATTGCTAGACTAGTCGTTCAAGTTATAATAACATTTATTAACTAAAAGGCATTTTAGATTTTTCTTAAATAAAGCAGTATTCATTGCCTTTATTTCTTTAGGTAATTTATTGAAAATTACAGGAGCCATGTAAAAAACACTTTTATGCATTCATGTGGGTTCGGCACATATTAGGAAAAATGTGTCACGTTATCGCCTATAATTGACTTCTGAGGCTAATGTAAATAAGTTTTGATTAGCCTTTACGAATACTGAGACCTCATAGATATACAGGCTGATTTTGAAATCGTGTAATTCCTTTTAACCGCGCATACTACTGGTAGTATAGAATAACCCTGACCATATTTCTTTTTACTAGAATTATTTTTTTTAGAAAATTTAATGTATCATTCTTGTCGTGAAATGGTGTCAGTCTTTTTTTTTTTTTTTTTACTTGCGGGATTGCCATGACGCATATCCTTCCGCGGGGGCGGGCGGAGGAGGGATTATGTCGGACTCGCCGGGGTAAAAGAAAGATGGAATAATAGTAAAGTACCGCCCGGAATACCGACTAAACCTACCACGGTGTTCCTCGACAAAACCACTATCGGCGGGGCCGCGCGAATCGCTTTCGCATGCGGTCGCAACCCCGCCGAGGTTTCGGCCCGCCGTATGAAACGGCAGGCCACTACACAACAAGACCTACCCATAATAGGCACTTCTTTACGACACTAGTGAACCCTACTGTCTCCCCCTTAGAGAGGAGACGGACTCGACACATGCGACGGCGCGCGTGGGAACACGCACGCCGCCTCTCGGACCTGGTGCTGAATGGATGGCGGGCAAGCCCACAAAGCCCGCCACCCCCAGGTCAAACCTCAGGCTGGCTGGAGGTCAACTCGCGCCCTCCGGTGCCCGGCTCTGCGGTTGAGGAGAGGGTTTAAAAGCTCCCTCTCCCGCTCCGCCGCCTCCTTGATGGAAATTACTTCCTCGCAGAAGGAGGCGATGGCGTTCCACCTCGACACCTCGACCTCTCACTCCGGACCATAGACTGAACTACGGCCGGGAGCGAGAGGGCAACCGATCCGACTGCCGCGATCAACTCACGGCGCTTCGATGCCCAGGCGGGGCAAACCGCCAAAGTGTGCAGCGCCGTGTCGTCTACAACGTCGCGGCAGTCGCCGCAGTGGTGACAACCGGGCGTCTCTTGCCGGCGTATACGACACAGGAACCGGCCAAAACAACCGTGGCCAGTCAGTACCTGTGTCAGCCGGAAGGTGAGGGCGCCATGCCGCCTCTCCAGCCACTCCTCAAACACGGGACTTACCGCCACAATTGTGGCGTGCCCAGCACTGGGGTGCACAAGTCGTTCCTTGCAATTCGTCACTAGGACCTGGCGGAGCTTGGACCTTGCCGCCTTGATAGCGGGAAGATCCGGTCCTTCATCCCGAGCTAGCGCCTCCTGGCGCCAACGATAGAGCGACGCCAGGAGCGCCGCTTCCAGGTCCCATGGCGTCGATCCGGCGAAGAGGCTCGCAGCCTCGAACGAGATCGTGCGGTATCCCCTAATTAACCTGACGGCCATGGAGCGCTGTGGAGCACGAAGCGCCGAAATGTTTCGAGCCGTCAGGCTGTCCGCCCAAACTGGGGCCCCATATAGGGCCATGGACCGCACGACCCCCTCGTAGAGCCTCCGGCAGGAGGTGTTTGGCCCCCCATGGTTGGGCAGCAGGCGCGAGAGAGCGCGCCTGCAGCGCCCCGAATAATGGGGCCAAACGACGAAAATGGGCTGTAAAGTCCCATCGGCTGTCGAGCAAGAGACCTAAATATTTTAGGGTTGACTCGACGCCGATGTGGACCCCTCCTACCATGATATGGGCCCCTGGAGGTGGCCGTTTCCGAGGGCCGTGGAAACAAACGGCCTCGGACTTGGACAGGGCCACCTCGAGGCCCAACCGCCGGATACGACCAACGACTTGTGCGACCCCAGCGGTCGCCAGTATGGCCGCCGCCCGGTGCGACTTACCCCTCGCCGTGACAAGCTTGTCGTCGGCGTAACAAATGACGCCGACGCCACGGAGGAGCGCACCTCGCAGCACCCAGTCGTAACCGATGTTCCACAGGAGCGGACCCAGAACCGATCCCTGTGGAACACCGCACGACATCTCTCGCCGACTCCAACCGTCGTGACCCGGGTAGACGACTACCCTCTCCGACAAATATGCCTCGACTATGCGGCGGAGGTATGTCGGCACTCGATGAAAGATGAGTGCCTCCCTAATACAACTCCAGGGCAAGGTATTAAAGGCATTCGCGATGTCCAAAGACACCGCGAAGACGACCTCGCCCCGGGACACCGCATCCTCCGCCAGGCTCCTCGCACGCATGACTGCGTCAATTGTATAGCGCCCGCGGCGGAAACCGTATTGGTTGTCCGTCAAGTTCGGACCCACAGAGGAAAGATGCTGGACGAGGCGCTCCGCGATGATAAACTCAAACAGTTTAGCCACCTCGTCCAGCAGCATGATGGGCTGGTAGGCGGACAGACTATCCGCCGGGCACCCTTCCTTCCTGATTAGGACCAGTTTCCCCACCTTCCACTGGCGCGGAAACTGGCCTTGCACCAAACACTCACTGAGGAGCCACCTGAGTCGGGGCGCGAGCTCCTCAAGGACCAGGGCCAATGCACGACCTGGAATGCCGTCGGGCCCTGGGGCGGTGTTTTTCGAGCGAAGTCTCGACACCGCCGCTCGCAATTCTACCTGGGTCATTTCGGGAACCACGTCGTCGTCAAAGTCCGCGCTGGACGCCATGGAAGGCGGAACCATCGACGGAGGAGTGTGCTTCGCCCGTGAAGGGAACAGAGCGGCAACCACCTCCTCCACCAACTGTGGCCGGAGACTCTGGGACAAGGGGGGCTCCCAGGGGCGAAGTTTGCCCTTGACCATAAGATATGGGCGCCCCCAGGGATTAAAGTCCAGAGTCCCCAGCAGCTCTTGGCGGGCCAAATCTTTGGCCCGCTTGATGGCTATGTTCAAGGTACTTCTGGCCGCTCTGTAGGCCTCGTACAATTCCGCCTCCCTGGTGTCAAAATCGGGAGGGCGGCAACGCCTCCTACGAAGCCGGATGTACTGGCGTCTGGCCGCCACGCAGGAATGGCGCAGGTCGGCTATATCGTCCGACCACCAGTAGACCCGGCGCCTAGCTGTAAAAGATAGAGGAACTCTAGGCATCGCCGCATCACAAGCTTGAGTTACGGCCTCCCGGAACCACTCGGCCTCCATCTTGATATTGTCAGGCCTGGCCGGTGCTGGCACCCAGGCCTGAACGATGGAGGCTTCCAGGAGGACCTCCCGATTCAGCTTCTTTAAAGCCCAACGCGGACCGCCCCCAATCGGGGCCCTTGGTACTGGGGGGTCGGAGGTCTGGGCGGAGACGTCAAACTGTATATACAGATGGTCCGACAACGTCTCCACCCCCTCGACGATGCGCCAGCCTTGGACACGGCGTGCTAATGCGGGGCTTGCAAAAGAGACATCAATAACTGACCCGCCCCGCTGACGTACGCACGTGTGCACTGACCCACGATTGAGGACTAGCAGGCCGTTTTCTACGGCCCACCCCTCTAGCAATTCACCTCTCGCGTCCGTGGTCGCAGAACCCCAAGCCGAGGATATGGCATTGAGGTCCCCGATGAAAAGCACGGGCCGAGGGTGGCTTCGAGCGACGACGACGGTCAGTTCGAGGAGATACTCCTCGAAGTCGGCGAGAGGTCAGTTGGGTGAGAAGTAACCGCCCACCACAACCGCTTCTCATACGAGTGCTGCGACGCAGCCCCGTCCCCGGACGATGTTCTCGAAGGACGGGGTGCCGGCGGCGGCCGGCGAAACTAACACCACCGAGCCATCGAGGTCCCCTATCCAGTCAGCCCTAGGAGGGACGAAATAGGGCTCGGCTACGACGGCGACATATATTGACCACTGCGCCATGCTCTGGAGGAGAAGGTCCTGAGCCCTGGCGCATTGGTTTAAATTAGTCTGGAGGAGACGGAGGCGTGGAGGCATTATGTCTCCATACTAACCTCCGCCCCTCCAACCGCGGGAGCGGCGACCCTGGCTGCTGCCAACGGTGAGGCAGCCGACCTTGCGGGTAGTTTTTGTGGGTGGTGGCGCACTCCTTGCCACCCGCCCGGTGCTTCGATGGTTTGCCCGCCGCCGCACACAGAATACAGTGCGGCGTGGCCTCACATGTAGCGGCCATGTGACCAGGCTGACCGCAACGGAAACAGCGGCCAGTGCACTCAGCCTGTGAGGGGCACCTGACACCTACATGGCCGCTCGAAAGGCAGCGATAACACCGGGCGGGCCTGGGGTCTAAGACTTTGACCTGCGCCGACACCCAGCCCACCAAAATTCGGCGGCCATCGGCCAGTTTTTTGGCGGCGGCCACGGGACAGCTTATTAGGGCCGTCCCAATTCCGGCGCGGCCCTGCTTGATTTCACTACTCTTAACTTGGTCTGCAGGGCACCCTCCGATCTTGGCGACGGCAGCGACGATCTCTTCCTTGGTAATTGAGTCATCCAGGCCCGTGATGCGCAAATCCACGCATTTTTGTGGCCTGGAGACGCGGACCTCTTCAACCTCTAAAACCTGGCAGAGGCTTTCCGCCAGACGGTCCGCCTGATCGCCGCTAGCGACTCCCGGCACTTATTAGGCGGGCACCGGTCTGGGTTGTCCGGCACCGCAATCCCGACGCTATCACTAGCTTGCCGGGAGGAGCTTTCTTGTCTTGAGGAGCTCCGCGTAAATGGTCCCTTGCTTGATGGCATGCTTGCAGTGTAATGACCACCGCAGTAGAGCGAGGGGCCTGGAGCTTCCTGGCCGCCTTCTTGGCCGCCTTCTTGGCCGCCTTCTTGGCCGCCTGCCTGGCCTTCTTGGCCGCCTACCTGGCCTTCTTGGCCGCCTGCCTGGCCTTCTTGGCCGCCTGCCTGGCCTTCTTGGCCGCCTTGTTTTTCTGATTGGCTGCCTTTTTCTTCTGGCCGACAACCTCCCAGTTGTCGGCTTTGCGCGCGGTCTCAGCGGGTTGTATGCTGGGAGCAGCAGGGCATTCCTTGGCAGCTACGGGTGCGCGCTTTACCTGCTGTCTTTTCCTGCCATTTTGCTTGGCAGGAACACTTGTGACAGCCGCTGGAGCTGCTGGGAGCCGCAAGGTCTTCAGTTTAGCCGCATACGATGTTTGCGGGGCAGGCGTCGGGGGAGTAGGAAGGACAGGCTCTCTGAATCTGTCCGCTGCCAAAGGAGGGCGCAGCAGCCGACCCTCCATAACCGAGAGATTGGCGCGAAACTCGCCAAGCTCCTGCCGGACTAGAGCCACGCTCCGACTCCTTCCTGTTAGCGTCTTGGTCCTGCCGCTTCCCAAATACCTCCTGACGTCTCTTGAGCTCGGAGACCTCCTGCGCCAATCTAGCATTTTCTGACTGCAGTTTTAGGACTTCGTCATTGGCTGTGCGGCTGAAGACGGCCTCCGCGATGTCCCGAATGGCCTCAATGGAGTCTTTAAGTCCTCTAGCACGTGCCTTTCAGACCCTTTGATTTTTAGAGACCAGACGGATCGCCTCCACGGCGTCACTCAGCCGTGTCTTCAGCTGGGACACCGGCAGGTCCTCAGCATCTTGCTCCATCACTGGTTGATGTTTTGCAGAAGCGACTCGCCGGGCTGCCGCAGCAATGAGGCCATCCTCGGACGTGCACTCCTCGTCTTCGGTCTTCCGTAAAGCGCCAGCAAGTTCAGCCTTAGCCCTGCCCAGACCCACGTATTTGCCGTGGGTGGGCGGACGACCGTGTCCACGTCGCGCTGTCGCGACTTTAGGTGCCGGAACCGCGTCTTCACTTGAGCCGTCCGACTCCGACTCCTGCGCCGACACGCACAACAGCACGTACTCCTCGTCTTCCTCAGAGCGCGCAGAACTAGGTGTGCGCGACTCCCTCAACGTCTTTTTTAAAATTGATTTTTTTGAGTTTGCCATATTGAACCCACGAGTATGGGAGAAATAAACGTCGACCCGGGCAGAGATCCCGATACCCGGGCAAGCCTAATACTTCAGGGGGACGGCAGGTACCCTGAAGGGGCCGCACTAGTGACTGAACCACCCATCAGCCATGCATCTCCTCGCCGTGCGGCAACAACTTGAAATTCGGGGTGGTTTTTATAGAGGGCCACTCCCTCGCAGTCCGAGCGGTGAAGCTAAGACCCTCGGTCCCGTCAGCAGCCGCGAGACGTGATGCACGACACTGCACAATACGGGGTTACGATATGCTCCAGACGGTGACAACGGGGACAAAAGTCAGAAGAAAGGGGGGGGGACAACAAGAACAAAAACGGGGCAAAAAACAAAAGGGGACAAGAAACAAAGGGGGATAAAGAGGGGGAAAGAATCGCCAGAGTGACGAGAAGAGACCCCGTTGTCTGTTCAGCGGCAGGGTGAGTGCACGCCGAACCCGTCAGAAGGGCTCTCCCATGTCCACTCTAAGACAGAGCGGTACTGGGAGAGTCCGGCCCAAAGATAGGGCCACGGCCTGGGGATGGGACTAGCGTCCATCCCCTCGCCTCCGGTGCCAAACGCGACAAATGGCACCGGTTGTCAGAATATTAGCCACCAGCAACAATGAAAAGCATTGTTGGGGGAGACGGGGAGGTTTTCTGACACACACCCCAGATAGTCATATGTTAACCACATAGGCAATTTTATTCTTTTACTAATTTAAATAAAATAACATATCAATAATAACTACTGAATAGATTTCAATGCAACTCTGTACTTTAATAGTCTATACGTCAGGTCAACGTCTAAAGTACTATCATTCGAAATTTCAAAGTACAGATTCTTTTCAACGTGCTGTTCCGACACATGCATAAATTAAAAGTCTAAACGAAAACAAACAAACAAAACTGTACGCATAAATAATGTCACTAAAATTAAACGAAATAACTCGAAACGTAATTTGTATATTCACCCAGCGAGCATAAAACACAATCCTTTTAAGATATTCGCAACAATGAAACACGAAGAAAAGGCGTTGAGCCTTTTTGTATATATGCTGTATATAAATGAGGGACCACAAAGGTAACTTACTGCCGTCCCATATAACTCCCTAACTAAGACAAATTCAACAAAAGGTCCGAAGATGGCCCTTTCCCTCAATTAAGCAATTAGGCTGGTTAACTCTTTGAAAATTCAATAAACGTTTAATAAAAGCAAACGGCTTTGCTAAAAATTTCAACAATGGAATAATCAGCTAGCCTACTAAAAATATAGATTATAATGTTCGACGTTTAATTTATATTTCTTAGAGTGTAATCATACCGCGCGATTTTCCTTTTTCTACAGAAATATTTATGTATTTTAATATCGTAAAAGCCTATATTCACACTTTTATGTAATATTTGAACGAATGTGAATCGGTAACTATTATATTTTCTACTATATATGATTCTATATTTTTTGCCTCCAACGACAAAATAACATAAATAAAAATCTAACAAACTGAGCGGTCTATAGCTTTTGACATCACCCATGTACAGTCGGCCAAGAGTCTACCAGTTTTATCAAAAGTTTCTTTGAGATCTAATTATCGCTAAGGTTGACTTTTTAATTTGACACATGGCATGACGTAAATATAATACAATATGATAAAGAGAACAATGGTCACTTCCATAATATTATTGTTATGGGAAATCGACTTTGTTATTTCATGACGTTCAAATGAACCTCAACCGTAGGGTAGTAGACCACATTTTTGGCCGACTGTACATCATACGGCCAACACATAATACCTAAATCATGCTAAATCTATCAACAAACATGAAATAATGAGCAGACTGGAGATTTGATGACTGTATTATATTGTCAAAGTCAAGTCATAAGTCATTATACATAGTATTTAATTATTTACAATAATATCGTCTTCAAGATATCACTTTAGATTACATTAATATTAAATTTAATTGTAACACTTATCGCACGGATACCGTTACGTCTAGTGATATGGATTCGATACCCATGGGACAGTATGTTAAGTGATCAACAAATAGTTATACCATGTGTGGTATTTCTTCGCATCTTTAGTGTCTATGTTATAAAGGTTCCCGCAGCATATGGACTTAAAAAAAAATTAAATACTTAAGTTAATGTCTTCAAGTAAATGGAAAAATAGACAAAAATGAGGTTCTTTTACTACTTTTATTTTAAAGATTTAAGAATTAATAGTCTGTGTTTCCAACATTGACACGAATAACACAATCACAGCGATTTGGCATGCTTAAAATCAGTTCATCAAAATCACTTTGAGGAATGGCCGCCCACGTTTTTTCTAACAAATCAAAAAGTTGTTGCGGGATATGGACGGCATCTATGCTTGGCAGAGCTCTTCTTTGGAGTATATCCCATGCGTGTTCAATTAGGTTGAGGTCTGGAGATTGAGCAGGCCACGGCAGGACGTTGATACTAGCATCGGCAAGAGTACGTGTTACGACTCTAGCTGCGTATGGACGTGCATTGTCATGCATTAGTCGAAATGAATCATCCATCGAATTTCGCAAAGGGATGATCACGCCTGAAACAATCCTCTCCGCATGAATCTGAGCATTGAGGTTGCCCCTGATCCAAGTGAGATCGGTTCTTCCAGCGATCCAAATACCGGTCCAAACCATTATTGTTCCACCTCCATTTGAATGAACTTCCTGACAAAATTTCAAACGTTCTTGACGCTCAGAAGTCCTCCAAATCCGAGTACATCTTGTATCTGGTCTCACACCGAAACGAGATTCATCGGAAAATCAAACACAACGCCAGTCTTCTTTCTCCCAATTTCTGTGTCGATCACTAAAAAGAACCAATTATAATAAAAAAAAGTTAAAATAGTAATCCTCAATTGCGGTGAGCCTATAAACCGTATTTGATCCCTCGACTCTTTTGATGTGTGTAGATGGCAAAAATATCTGACATAACACTATCTTCCATTTTATCTTTCATATTTTTTTACCCGACTACGACGGAACCAAAAAGAAGGGTAACGATTTTGGCAGTCTGGGTATATATGTTTGTATGTTCCACCGTAGCGCCTAAACTACTGAATCGATTTTAATGAATGAGGTGTCAATAGATTCTTAGTAATGGCTCGGGTGACATAGGCTATATTTTTTTTTATTTATTTAATTAATTAATTAAAACGGTATAACACCAATTACATTAATTAACACAAAACCATAGTTGGTAACACACACATAAATAACAACAAAGAGGAAAAAACAATAATTAAATGGAACACACAAATAAATTCAACAAAATTAAAAGATACACAGAAAAAAAAAGAACTAACAATCATAATGTATAAACAAAACACAATACACGAAACACAATCAATACACAAAAATAAGTTTAGTTAGTGTGTATGCGATTCCTTTCACAGAATCGCAAACACACCAACATAATTACATGCCATCCGTCCGCAAACAAGTCACAGTCCGGATTGGCACTAAGGAGAGTGTTGAGAGCAGACTGGGTGCGCGGTATGGGTGACTTTGCACGAGCCACAGTGCGACATGACGGTACGGCGAACAAAACATGTTTCCGGTTACGACGGTAATTATTAGGGACATATAATCGACACAACTCATCATGAAGATCCGGTGCATCAATCTTACCTCTGAGGATTTTACACATTACTGTGAGTTGGTTCATCTCACGCCTTACCTCTAAGGAGTTATAGCATAGGCTACCCAGAAGAAAGTGTGTAGGGTACATAAGTGGATAGTATCCATGGATACGCATGTATAGGTACCTAAGGAAAGCCTTTTGTACTTTCTCAAGCAGAAGAATGTACTTTTTTTCATGTGGGTTCCACACACACCCAGCACTCTCTAGTTTGCAGCGAACCAAAGCACCATAAATCAATTTTATAACTGGATAGCTACTAAAGTCATGGGAATTCCTTAGTATGAAACCTAAACGTCTAAAAGATTCTTTTGCTAGTGCAGTTACATGATCGTGGAATGTTAATTTACGGGCAAAAGTGACACCCAAATCCTTAATGGTGGTTGACCGATTTATGCTCTGACCAAGTATCTTGTAGTCGTGTTCAATTGGGTATCGCACACGACCGAAACTTACAACATAGCATTTAGTGGGGTTAAAATCCATCTTGTTCGTGTGGCTCCACTGATATAAAGAATCGATATCATGCTGTATAGCTAAACAGTCAGTTTCAGACCTAACCTCCATATAAACTTTAAGGTCGTCGGCATACATTAAGCAACGGGTGTGCTGCAGAACTGAAGGAAGATCATTGATCATGAGCAAAAACAACAGGGGTCCAAGTATGGATCCCTGGCTCACACCAGAGCGCGTGTGATAGGGCTTAGACTCATAAACACCAAGTCTGACAAACTGCTGTCTATCACGGAGATAGTCAGCAAGTAGCTGGAGTAGTCCAGGAGCAAAACCGATAGCGCTAAGTTTGGCCAGTAGTATGTCATTATTGACTCTATCAAACGCCCTCCGGAAGTCAAAATACAGCACGTCTACTTGTGAACCCCCGTCCAATACAGTGGACAAATAATCTACTAAGGTTAGTAAATTGGAATCCACTGACCGCTTTGGTCTAAAACCGTGCTGTTCGTTACAAAGAAGTTTGTCCACTTGTGCAAGTACGTATTTGTGGATTATTATTTCAAACACCTTTGCAGGAGTTGACAAGACAGCAATCGGTCTATATTCCTCTACCTTAGACTTGTCAGAACTCTTTGGTATCGGGGTTACCCTTGACAATTTCCACTGGGGTGCGTAGTGTCCAGATTTTAATGCCAGGTTAAAAATGTGGCACAAGGGAATACAAAAGATCTTATTAGAATGCTTAATAACTGTTGACGGGATACCATCAGGAATTCGTTTTTAGACCCCTTTTTGCATAGTCGAGTTATGGCTTTTAAAACTTAATTGAGTTTGTAAAATTATTTTATATTGTATTGATTTTGGTACTATACTTATATATCTATATATAAAAAATCTAAATTCAATTAATATATTTTTGTGGGCAGATAATTTTTCATTTGACGCTGCCGTGTTTTAAGAATTGATATTGAGGGTATAAAATCAAAGGCGTTTGAGACGATAGTTTCATTGATTTATCGTTAATTTAAGTTGAGCTTGAATGTAATATTATTATAATGTCTTATCGTATAAGTGATCATTTACGACATCGAATAGTGTTAAAAAATCAATTCAAGAAATCTCCAATCAATTAGAAATTTCCGTAAGTCATTTCAATGTTAATGTATAAATAGTTGGTTAATGTTACCAGAAAACATTTAAAAACAATTTTAAATAGTTAAATTTCAAGACCATAGTAAATCAAAACTATGAGAGAAAATTATACATTAACATGCACCTAGACATTTCAATATTGAAATGACTTACGGAAGTTCCTAATTGATTGGCGATTTCTTGAATTTTTTTTTTATCTTCATATAATAATACTATTCGGTGTCGTAAATTATCACTGATACGATAATACTTAATAATGTGGCAAAATTCTAGATCAACTCAATAAATTTATTAACGACAGGCAGGCTACCCAAGATGTAAATCAAAAATATTTGCTACAAAAATCCAGACTGTAATACACTGTCAACATCGAACTACGTATTTATTTAAAATATAAAATTAAATAATATAAATGTAATAAATAATAAATAAATCATAAATGAACAGTAATATAACGAATATCAGCGATTGTATATGGCAAAAACTAGAAAGAAAATTCATTGAAAGCGGAAATAGATACATATGTACTGTGTTAAGGATTCCAGCATCCCAACTAAACAAGTTATATATTGGTTTGCCTTTGTCTTTGTTGGAGTCTTGACGGGACGCGACGCCGGCACCAAGCAGACGCGGCGACGCCCCAGTCACCATGCAGAAAAATATAAATTTGACAAATGTCACACAGTTTTTCTACATTAGTTTTAGTTTTGTTCACTTTTTCATATTGTAAATATTTTATAGTGTAAGTTAAGTGTAATCATATTTTTAATGTTACAAGGTTCGAGCGCTACAAGTGATGTGGAAGTAAGTGCCAGTCAATCTTCTACATCCCTAACTAACCTCGTACGTTGCCCCTCTTGTTCCCAGGCTCGTTTCTTTAAAGGTAAGCGGGGCTTAAAGTACATATTGGTAAAGTACACAAAAACCAAAATGTACTTCCTTGCCCCGATACATCTACAGTGACAAATGCAGTTGCACCCCAAATTCCATTTTGGACCTAGGACATTTAAAAAATTGTACTCCGGTTTTGAAACGAGTTCCCCGCTGCGTTAGACCCTCGGTGGCCCAAATTTTGGCTCACTGCATTGGTCTTGTCGTCCGGGAGAACTCAACAACAGCTTGGGAACAACTAGTTACCTTCCCGTATAGAATACTCCATGTACAAGAAGACCACACCCCACAAAAACCTTAACAGACAAAATTAAAGAAAATTGTCATGTTACGATCTGCACTATTAATTCAAAATTGCCCAGTTACCGTAACAGCTCAATACAAAATTTGGTAGAATCAAAATTAAGGGAAGGTGATATAAGGGGCGGGTCCCGGCTATTATTTAGTAGTGATGTGGTGGCGCCTTGCTCTCCAGATACACTCGCTAGTCTGCAGAGCAAGCATCCAATGCCATTTGATAACCTCACCTATTCTGACCCTCCTAGTTCAGATACTGAATACTTCAGTATTACAGCCAGGGATGTTCTTGCAGCCGTTTGCGCTTTTCGGAGTGGGTCTGCTGGCGGCCTCGACGGTTTGACACCACAACATCTAAAAGATCTTGTGTGTTCAGGCGCCGGGGTGGCTGGTGACGCATTGTTGAAGGAGCTGACGGCTTTAATGAATATTATGCTCTCCGGTAATGTGGACGATGTTTTATACGGTGCAAATTTATGTGCCCTTCGGAACAAGGATGGTGGTATTCGGCCTATTGCCGTAGGGTGTACTTACAGGCGTATGGCAGCCAAATTATGCTGTAAATATTACAGCACAAGCCTAGCGGAAAAATGCCAGCCCCTACAACTTGGCTTTGGGTCTAAAGGAGGCTGTGAGGCTTCCATACACGCCTTGTCAACATAGCTTGGCTGTGGCGGCGGTGACGTTATCTTGAAGGTTGACTTAAAGAATGCCTTTAACTCAGTGAATAGGGACACTTTGATGACACAAGTAAAATTAGAAACCCCAAACCCCAAAAGTTCATTTGGCAATGTTACAGGTATCCATCAAAATTAATCTACAAAGAAAACCTTTTGGAATCAGCCGTTGGTTGCCAACAAGGTAACCCTCTTGGGCCAGTAATTTTAGTTTAGCTATTCACTCCATCATTAAGCAGCTAAATTCAAAATTTAATATCTGGTACCTAGACGATGGCACCCTAGGAGGATATGTAGATAAAGTATAACAAGACTTGGCACTTTTAAAAATAAATGTCATGCAATAGGTTTGGAACTTAATCCAAGCAAATGTGAAATTTATGTCAGCAATGACATTAATAAACTATCGGTATTATCTAAATTCAATTCTTTGGCACCTAATATTAAACTTTTAGATAAAACCTCTCTTCACCTCCTTGGATCCCCAATTTTAGATGAAGGTTTTGATAATTTTATAGAAGAAAAAAATCAAAATTTTTGTGAAACGTCAAACAGGTTATTAATATACATTCGGCTTTTACAATTATTCGATACTGTCTTTTTGATACTGTCTTTTCGTCCCTAAATTTACGCATACCCTTCGGTCTTCACACTTTTGGAAACATTTGACACTTTTAGCAAAAATTATAAAATTATACAGAACACTCTTATTAAACTTTTAAATGTGGCCATTAACGACCAGGCGTGGCTACAAACGAGCTTGCCAGTTCGCTTGGGCCGCCTCGGCATTCGAAAAATTACTGATGTAAGTTTATCAGCGTTCCTATCTTCGGTCCATAGCACGGAGGAATTGACCAGGTAAATCTTGGCACCTACACTGGTTAATTCTGAAGTACTGTGCATGACCGACGCCGTGAAAGCTTGGAGACTTGCTTGCACAAGCACTTATTTACCCGAAAACCGCCTCTCTCAGAGACAGTACGATGGGCCGTTATGCAGCATAGTTCGAGAAAATCTCATAAATACATCGTCCTGTGCTGCTTAACGTGAATGTGAACGTGCCCGCTTGCTGGCTGTGGGAGAGTGGGAGTCGGGCCTTTGGCTACAGGCGCTCGCGTCGTCCAACATAGGTACCATGTTGGACGATACGACCTTCCGCATTGCTTCTTGTTTGCGCTTAGGTTCTCCTTGTGTTTTTCCGCATCGGTGTCTTTGTGGAGAAGCCGTCGACAGTCTTGGTCACCATGGCCTATTATGCAGCAGAAGTGCTGGTCGTATATCACGACACGTCAACCTGAATAACATACTCCATCGAGCTCTTGTCACTGCTGGCGTCCCGGCTCAGCTTGAACCTCACGGCTTGGTACGCGACGATGGCAAGAGACCAGATGGTATGTCATTACTGCCATGGAAAATGGGTAGGCCTTTGGTGTGGGACGCAACTTGTGTCTACACCCTTGTGCCATCATATCTTTCTAGCACAGCGGTTTGCGCTGATGCTGCTGCTGCATCAGCGGAGACGCTCAAACGGCGTAAATATCAAAACCTTATTGGTGAGTACATATTTGAGCCGTTTGGTGTCGAAACGCTGGGGCCATGGAGTCCAAGTGCTAGGTCTGTTTATAGAGACCTAGCTTAGCGGCGCATCGACGCTTCGCGTGACCAGAGGGCTGGTATTTTCTTTAGACAAAGAATAAGTATTGCCATTCAACGTGGCAATGCTGCCAGTCTTCTGGGCACGTTGCCAATTGACGACGATGCGGAGGAATATTATGACGCTTTTTGATATTGCAGTTTTATTTTTCTCTTTAGTTTACATTTTTCTTGTAAAAAATTTGAGTAGATATGTTTATTATGTCATTTATTTAGCGATTAGATAGATGAACTGATTTGAATCAGCTGTAAAGAAAATCCAGATTAAAAATTGTTTAGTTAAGGTTAAACATTGAACCTTACGCGGTTCTAAGGATGCAAAAATTTAATATGAAAAGCAGTCGTCCCAGAAGTACATCTCAAAATAAGGCTCAACGAAAACACTAAAACGATCCTTGAGGAACAAGGCGAGCGATATAAATATCGGCTAACTGCTTGATTAGCTGTTGTCTGTCTCACCCTTCAATTATAGTTAGCAGACCGTATGGATAGAATATTTTGGAAAGAAATAACACACACACATAATTTTAGTTTTCACAGCATTATAAATTATACTTATAAATTCTTGTCAATACTAGTTCATTATTGATTTATTATTGACATAATCACGGGTTTCCAATTGTGTTTATCTCTTGATTAACAAGTTGATCCACGAATCTTTACTGCAAATAATTCTCGCACGTTCACTATTGAGTGAACACATATGATGGCCATAAAGAAACGCGCTCCTGTAAGACATGAAACTTACCTTCAACGCTTAAAAACTTAATATTTCAAGACTTACTAATTAAATTCAGATCCCAAATAGAAAGTATAGTTATTTAACTTGTCGTTCAAATGGAAAATAATTGATACCTTTCAACATCAAGTTTATTCAGTTAACGTTGCCAATTAGAACACAAAACATTTCATAGAATATTTTGAAAAGAAAAAAACCCATCTAGCGCGAATCTAAAAGTATAAGAAGTTGTTTAATTAAGTTTATCAATTCGAAATTAAAATTAAGTGAATCTACTTCGAAAGATTCAGTGTGTACACAATACTTCAAACACCTTTTGAATTTAATAGCAAAACTAACTTTCGAGATTCTTAAGTGAATGAACGAGGTTATGGATATACACAGTTTTATTAAAAGTTAAGGCAGCAAAATATATTATACTCTAACGCAAATGCAGACACCTCAAAAGACTTTTTCTAAAATCTAGCATTAATTGTTTTATGCAATTAAACAAAACAAAATAATCTTGCTAATTAATGTTGCTTTATAATTTTGTTATCAGTTTTGTGTTCAGTATAAACAACAATAATAACAAAGCTTGTAACAATAAATATATCACTAACTAGAAAATCATATTTTACTTTAATAAAATATATGTACCGGAGTCATTTCAGTGAGCACTGTATGCCATTGAAGAGTCATTAATGCGCCTTCTACGTCTTTCATGCACTTTGATTATTTGTCAAAGAGGTACCGTAATGCATATTAAATAAAAAATGTATAGGAAAATATTTTCTTTCCAGAAAAATGTATGCGTTAGATGTAGGAAGCGTATAATCCTAATGTACATCCTGCACTAAGTCATTAAGGTATTAAAGTAGCTAAAAGATTCATACATATTATTTTCTAAGAATTTCTCATCATAAAATATCATTACTTTATCTAGGCGAATAATTTTTATAAGACATTACTTAGGAACTATCTCTTTATAAATAATTAGTTTTGCAGCGCCCTGTGTGCTGCTAAGCACAGTCATTGCACTTAGATTTAAATTTTCTTCGAGACGCCGCGCCGCGCCGTAATGTAACTGGTTTAGTATATGTTTATATAAAAGATGCTTAAGCCTTGACTTCTTTACGGATAGCTAATAGTCAGTACTCAGCAAAATGCAATTGTTTTATCTATAGCAAAATTTTGTATTAACTTCACATAATTGATATTGTATAAAGTGATAAGATGTGTAAAATGTGCATGTTGTTCACATAATGTTATATTTTTTATTATGTTAACTAGAAGTGAAGACTTGTAATTGGCTGTCGAATTACTACATCTATTGCCATATTGTTATATTAGCTGTAGGTCTTTCACAATAAACAAATAAATAAATAAAAAAGGGAAAGTGTAAGACATGAAATAGGTAACTTCAAAGGTCATCCAACGATTTTTGAAAGCACCTACTGTCGCATGCATTAAACATGAATCCCTTAAAGTTATTTCAGGAAAACTTTTTATCCGCTGATCGTTATTATTTCCCCGTTTTTATCCTGCTTTACCATTTATTTAAAGTACTATATATGATTTCTCCGAATTCGTTGACTAATATTTTAGATCTCCTGCAGTTCCTATACGTTTATTTGTTAATTCTTTCTTATATTGTGTTATCTTTTTTACATAATGAATGATATATATAGGTACTTCATATTAATATACGTACGTTTAAAAAGTGGCTTTCACTCCGCAGTAGCTCAACTGCTAATAAAAGTGTTAAGTGTTAAGCACACGGATGGACACATTAAATGGTTACCACTCCAAGACGTCCAGTGTCGTGAGTTCGTTCCCCACGGTAGTAGCATTTGTTTAATCCACAAATAGCTGCGCCGAGTGTGGGTTTTCTTAGTATACACTGTCTCACTACACACTCCTTGTAAAGGCCCCGGCATATACATATATGTGAGCTTACTTTATAGAGAAAAACAAATGCTTACATTCTATAAGAAATTTTTGCAATTTTTCCTTATATTTTATAAGGAAAAATTGCAAGCAGAAGCGATTTAACATGACTTGATATTTTTTTGTGACATTAACATGGATTTTCCAAACTATACTTACTTGGTCAAAATTTGTAGAAAAATTTGTACTTGCGCAAGCTACTCGCGCGGGCTACATAATATATGTGCCTTAAGCATTTACTACGCGCTTAGCTTGTGTCAGTCGTTTATACAACGCGTACAACCCGTGGAAGTTTTTAACTCGCATCTGCTTTGCTTCAAAAACCTTAAAATACCATAGGGTTTTATTCGGGCTCTAAAAATATTGCAAATGAGCAAATATTTATCTATGCCACAAAATACTGCTTACCGTTTGACAAAGACATTAATCTTGTGAAAATCTGGCTGAGCGAAGTATCTTCTCAAAGGTGTGCTAACTAAGTGAACTCTGCCAAACCACACTTGGCTAACGTCTTGCATTATTCGATACATGGTACTTTAACCTCTGTTGAAGTACTGCCTCGTTTCTACCAAGAAGATAAAATTATATAAATACAAAAACGAGTTGCAAAATTTTATTTAAATATTAAATATACAAATATAATATTTGGACATTAGGATGCGGTCAGACCGTGAGCTATCAGTTAGTAGTTATTTAATAGCTCACGAAGAATACAAATGCCATTTACTAGGTCAGAGCAAAATGATAATATATTAACTCAATTGTTATTTCAAATTGTAAACTATTGAAATTGCAGCTCAGCTTGTAAAACTCACTAGTTTATTATACGATGAGCGAGAAAATTATCGCATATTGAAGCCTAGACTATATATATAATAGTCTAATAAACAATTACATTATATTTATACTAGTATTATTTTCTCATATTTAAAGCCCACTAACCGTATCGAACAAATAATTACCTTAATTATTTATAACAATCAAAATAAAAATATCAATTTTTCACACATATAGGTATATTGTTAAGTAAAGCAAAATACATGTAACATAAGTAATGAACATAATAATAGTGATAAACACAACTGCCGCCTGTAGGCAAAACTCAACAAACAATGTTTGTAATACGAATAAATAAAGATGTAATTTAATTTAAGAGAAATGGTATCAACGCTATGTATTCTTTGACATAATTCTTTTTAGAGTGCCTTAACAAAATGGTATAATGGAACCCTTATAATTTGGCCTTGTGCAACTATCACAGCATCATAATTTTACTCAAAAGTTATTATCATTATTAGACTACTGATTCAATCACCAGTAATATTGAAAACTTGATTGAGACCAAAATGTATAGTCGACCATAATATATTTGCTTTACCACTTTTAACAAAAAATTCTATCAAAATTTAAATTCAATAAGACTCATTATTAATATTCATATGTGATATTTGCGTAATTGGGTAACCGTAATCCAAACAATGCTTAGATTAAAAGTGCAATCTATTTTAACCTTTCTTATCAAAACAATAAATAATAATTTCTACTAACACTATACAAATGTCACTATATTACATTGGGAGTTTATATGTGAAAACCCAAAAAAATAATAAAAATCTAAACTCTACTTGTTACATGTATAAGATAAGACACTATAATACTGCTTGTGACATTACTAACTTGTATCAGAAAACTGAAAATGTCAAGTAATTTAAATATTGTAGAAAGGGCAAAAATTATTACATTACACAAAGCAGGATACAACATAAGTCAAATTTCCAGATATTTGAATATATCACGCTATACTGTATGGTTCTGGATTAATCGAGAAGGTGAAGAGGGCAGTCCCCAAAGCCACAGGCATACTGGTCGACGACCCTTAGTAAAAACAGCGCAAAGGTAAAAAATAAGACGTGTATTTGAAGAAAATGGTTTTACATCAACATCTCATTTTGCCGTAGAATTCGACGTGAGCACTGAGACTGTTACACGCCATCTGCATAGCATGGGGTTGCACTATAGACTATACGCTAAACCAGTTCATTTAACTAATGGCCATAAAGCAGCTCAGTTGCATTTTCCAGGGATTCTTTAGATTTTAATTGGTTAACCACAATATTTACTGATGAAAAGACATTCAAATGTAATCAGCACGGTCGATATGACAATACAAGATATGATGAAAATCATATAGTGTTGGACACGAAGCCTAGTAGAATCAGTGTAAACGTTTGGGGCTGTATGTCGGCTGATGGTGTCGGTGAAAAATGTGCATTACCTTCAAAAGCAACTGCGTAAAATTATGTTGAAACTCTAGAAAACGTCATGTTACCAACTGTTCAGAACGTTTACCCAGAAGATGATATCGCCGAACTTTACTTCTTACAAGACAATTGTCGGTTACACACTGCTGCTGTTACTCACGAGTGGTTCCATCAACACCAATGCTTGCGACTGATACCATGGCCTTAAAAATCTACAGACTTAAACCCGATCGGAAATGTTTGGGGACTTATGATGCAAAAATGGACACATCGCAATGAGAGAACTAAAGAAGCAATTGAGAGTAATTGCAGAGAGATTTGGGAGGTTATGCGGGGTACAAATATTTGTGAGCAACTTGTGGGATCAATGAGAAGCCGATTGTTGGCAGTAATCGTATCAAGTTACTAAGTAGCGTGGTGTTATAATATATCCTCTATAAATAAACTATCCAAAAAAGGACTACAATCATGCCTTGTCTTGATTATTTATGTATATGTAAGTGGATGCTCCTATCTACCATACTGCTGCTTTATAGGCTACCATCAAATTTTATCAAATGCTTGAGTATGTTCAGAGAAATAGTTGCAGCACCTTACTGTTATGATTTGTAAACGAAATATTATTGTACACTTGGCGTTTAAAAAGAGTGGCTATGAGTTTCTTGCCCGTTCTTTTCATGAGCCCTACCCCCTTGCTTTGCTGAACGTGGCAGTAAATGTAAATTCTCAGAAATAAAAATACGTGTAACTTTGACATTAATAAGTGTTACCTTCTAACCTGACTTGAATAAATTTATTTTGATTTTAATTTGATTGCGGTAGTAGAGCTTATTAGGTATGAAGCTCCCAGGCAGCTTGACTATTTCCGACATTTTCACCAACTATCCACATATTTTAATCGTGAATAAGTCTGTTTATTTGTGAAAATCACACTAAAATCAATTCGTAGTTTTGGAAATTATCGTGAAAAAAGACACACAAACTGACGCGGCACAGGACTTTGTTTTATAATAGGTATGTAGTGATAGACTATTTTAATTGATAAAATTAATAGTTCTACGACTCTGACGTCGCACTTTGATGACAACTGTCACTGTACTGATGTCACGTGCAAGGAAAAATATACATTATTGTTTTGTGATATTATGCAAACGACATTTACTTTAAGGGTGTTAAAGCAATTTATAGTCGACTATACTACCGATATAAGCAAAAAGTATTTTTATTTATATAATTATAATTATATCCACTAATTCTCATATACTGGGTCAATCCTAATAATGCAGGAGCGATGACCCGCGTCGATCATATGACAGCCCGCGGTCAAAGGGTACGCGGTCAAGCGGTACGATGCATCGGGTCAATATGCAATTAGGTACGCATCATATCTGCGTTCATTTGGGATGTATACTAATAAAATTATATTGTTTTGTTGTAACTATTAAATCATGCAAAATATGTTATATTAGATCCTAATAATATGATAAATGCGAATGTGAGTTTAAGTATTACTTCAATAATGACGGTCTATAGTCATATCTTGAGAATCACTTAGGAGATATAATCAATTTATCATCAACAATTAATAGATATGTATACCTACATATAAGTTTCTTCCAACAAACTTATAAGATGTTATCTCAAATGAAAAGCCTTCAAAATGATCCTTAAATTACTTTAATCATCTATAATTATATGTATATTAAATTACAAATAATATGTAACATTTCTCACTCATTCTGCACTAAGTATAGTGATGTGAGTTTGTTTGTTTGTTACGCTTTCATGCCTTAACATCTTGACCGATCATCGTGAAATTTTTCAAATAAAAAGTGTGCTATACATTTTAATCTTAAGCTTACACAAAAATACAATGGTTTCTCCTTAGTTTCACAATCAACGAAAACCCACCAACATTTTAGGTTTATTCGTCGAAGTTGAGACACCTTAGTCAAATTGAAAGAACACTGCGATGATTCAGATATCTTGCTTATCAGTATAATTAAGAGTTACCTACCCTTTTCATTAGCTCCTCAGACTTTAGAACAAAGTTGAGGTAACAGGTAAATTGAAAAGTTAATAACATCGGCTTGCTTTCTATACTCTATACTTTGTTTTTAGATATTAATCATGGTGCACAAGGCCATCTTCATACAAAGTTAATCCCGGTAAAAACAGCTTAATAAGGCAAACTAAAACATATTTACATCCATTTCTTTTGTAATTGTTGTCTAAGAATATCTTATTATTATCTACAGAGTTTAAGGAAACAAATATTTTTTTAAACATCTCTGCAAATTGTTATTGTCAAATAATGTGAAGGTTTCGTTATAAATATAGGTACACTTTTAATCTTTATCAAGTTACGAAAATAATATTATTATATCACAGAAAATTACATCAACGTTATATTGAGATTTAAACATTAAGAATTTATGTCAATCACGCTACACATTTCAATATATTTTTATACAATGGTGGTACACATCGTAAGTAATTCATTTCTTCTATTTATTATAACACTTTTACTTACCTTTGTGAAAGATGAAATAAATATCTTTATTATTTACTATCTTTTGCCCGCGACTTTGTCCGCGTGGAATAGTTATATTGTAGCATTTAAATTTTTTTGGGTTGCTTATTTTGCAAATAATTCTCATATAAACTACTATAGTACATTTCTATAAATAACGTTTCTTATTCTTCCATCCTTTCCTGAAATATAAAGATTTTGCGAGTTTGATTCTCGTGACCACGTCAAATAACTTTAAAAAAGTCAATGCTGCTTTTAAGAGAAACTGCACTCTTTTAAACTGAAATGGCTAATCGCTTGTAATGATCGGAATACGGGAAATAAAATATTTTCCTCTTTTGCCATTCCATTCATGATTATAGCTTTTATAATATTGCAGCCTAGGTGAGTTATTTGTAGCCGTATACTATTACATAGCCTTGGTGCGTGATCTCTCATTCAATTATGAGATTATGATATTACTCCCATACAAACTTTCATCTTTTGTTTCAAACCCTTCATACCCTTTTTTACAACAAAAGGTAGCCTATGTCCTTTCCCAAGGTCTACTCTACCTCTGTACTAAATTTCATCAAGATCGGTTTTGTGGTTTAGGCGTGAAAGAGTAACAAACAGATAGACAGACAGACAGAGCTACTTTCGCATTTATAATATTATAAGTAGGGATTTATTTTATTTACTTGTACTAGAAACAGACATCATAGTGAGCTTCACAAACTTTAAAACAATGAATAGAAAAATAAAATCGTTGATCTTTGAAAATACTTGTATTTTCTTCAAAATTACAATATTGATCTGCTTAGTCGGCGTGTTCGAATGCAACTCGTTAAGTGTGTTGTGAGTGTTGTGACGTATGCGCGTGGCCTGTGAGGAATTATGTGATTGATTAAAACAAATATGTTGTGATGTGTTAGTGCTTTGATTGGTGGAAGTAATACAAAGCAAATTAGATGTTAATGTAATGGTGTAAGGGTCATGGCATGTGTACTATTAGGCGCGAACAACAATTACCTAGCATTTCGAGAGCACAGTAGAATTAACACGCGCTTCAATCGATTGCACGATCACCAACTGCTCGAATGGCGTAGTGGTTTATGTGGTCGCCTCGTCACTGACGCCGCGCCTAGTATTGTGGGTTGGATCCTCATACAGAACAAACGTTTGTGTGATCCGTAAATTGTTGTTCCGAGTCTGGATGTTCTTTGTGTCCGTTGTTTGGATGTTTGTAAAGTTCCCCACGACACAGAAATTATTCAGAGAGCGGCAATCAATTTATTATTTATTTATTTAAAATAACTTAAACTATCATTACAGGCTTGAACCTAATGCGACAGTTAAGAACTTAACTAATTAATAATCTAAACTACACACAAGAATTAAAGAATGAAAGACAAGAATAAAATTTTGAAAAAATAAAATAACAACATTATTAACAAACAGAAAACATAAAATATTACTAACTTAAACCAAACAATCATAATAGACAAAAGTCTAAACCTTAATATTATATATTGTAGCATAATATAAATAGTAAAGCCCTTGCGAATTCACTGAATGAATTTGACATAAACGCACACAACAATAATATAATTATCCACGGATTACAAAGCTGCTTGATAGGTGAAGACGTGAATACTGCGTAGAATGTAAAAGTGAAATAACACTGCGCATAAAAAAATCTCAAAAAGCAATATCGACCTTAAAACACTTATCCACCATAACGAGGTAAACACAACGTTGCTTTTTTAATATTAGTATGATCGACATGTTTTGCCAATACGTTTTTCTACTTATATTATATCTTAAGAAATATGAGCACGTTTTGTAGTAGACAATGTATACATGTTTTTGTACAGAATCGCTTCTTTTCTGCGGAGACGATAAAATGTAATAACGCGACACATCGATTAGCTTTCACTGAGTCAACAGGACCGGTAACAATATTACAGATATTGTGACCAATAACGACGCCTCGCCTTCAAGGCCCTAACGCAAAAGCAATTCTCTTTTATTGGTATAATCTACGCTATTATACAAAATTGTGGAGAACGCCAATCCTTTATATTTTATAGTTTTCGATTAAGCACATTTTGTTTTGGATCTGTGTTACGGGTTACAATAATTAGAACGATGACCGTCTGTGAAGCTTTTGCAAAGATTTTAAGAATATTGTTTTACATTTACGCGAATGTTATAACATTAAAATTGAACAATTTTATTCGGATTTTACGGTTGTTTATTAAAAAACACTATTATTCCATAATTTTTAAACTACTAAACATCTAATGTTAAACAGTCTATCTAAAGAAAAAGTCACGCTTAAAAAACAACCAAAATGTCGGGGAAAGTGTAAGACTAACTTAATAGTTAAATAATTTAAAAAGCTTAAATAGTAGATAAGTTTAACAGTTTGATAGTTTCAAAATTATGTAATAATTGTTTTTAATAAAAAACTACGCGTTAAAATCCGTACAAAGTAGTTTAAATACTTTAAAACTTGATTACGTTCTTATATAAAGAACTAAAGAGTTCTCTTACACAAATTATGACGACCATAACCTCCATCCCATTACCTTCGCACGCTATACGATGGTCGTTACCACCTTTTCTATTGCTTTCATCACGGTGTAAGATGGTTGTTACCATCGCTCTGGTATTGTTAATTGCACCTTCCTATTCATTGTACAATAAATGATCAAATAGCTTTTTCAACTGTATTAAGGAACTTTGTTGGTGTTAGCGATTCAATATGAATGGCCAGAGTTATGATAGTTGCAATTACTATAAACAATAAGTACAGTATTACTAGAAATATCATCGATGCAGACCAGCCTAGGTGAAACAGTGGTAGTGAATGCAACTGTTGCATGAGGTTCTATTTCCAAATCCAACAGCGTGTTATTGGTATATTCTTTCAAGTAATTCCCAGTAGTAAAATGATATCTGAAATTGCGTTCGGTAAACGGCTATAAGCTCACTCCCTATCATATGGAACCTAATACCTAGCGACAAATGTATCTACACCTTCGGGATTGTAGGCGTGAGACCATGTATGTATGTATTACTAAGGTACGTTTTAATCAAGAAGTTATAGCTGGAACAGCTAAATATAGCTGAGTAAATAAGAGATTTAAATATTTCAACTATATTTTTTTGAACACAAATTTGTACTTATGCGTCATGCCCGGGGCAGGCAGTGTTATTGGGATTTAATGTTAGAAAATGCCAGAAGGAGTGAACAGCAATAAGCCCTCTGTTTTGAGGAACTTAAATGACATAGTTGGCGAAATGTAGAAGTAATGCTTCCTTAGCCGTATTTTGATTTATGTAATTTAAATACTATGTTATATGCTTTACTCTTTCGTTATTTTATTGTTTGATATTTTAAAGTCATTTCTAATATCCAATCAAGTACAATGTAATTCACCTCTGCTCACCTCTATCTTCGAAATACTTAATCGTGATATTTAATTGTTATTGTATAAGCGCACCTAATAAGAAGCTCTCGCATTGTGAAGGATTACCGTATCGCTTAGGACTTTACAAATACTCAAACAACGTACACAGCACACTCAGACTCGGTACAACCATTTGTGAATCACACAAATTGTTGTGTAGTGTGGTATTCGAATCCAAAACTCTAAGCGCAGTGGCAGTATCGAGGCTAATAATAAAACCACTGCGCCATCTGTGTTCAATTATTGTAAAGAATATTGCGTGTACAGAAGAGTGTGAGATTTGGCATATATAAATAAATTACAGTCGAATTTTCAATTTCGGTGAACCTAGTGTAAATTATACTTCTTAGATTTTGAATACATTTAATCTAGATTTGACTCATAATACCAAAAAGACCCGAAATGTTAACGGGTGGCCAACCCCCTAAAGAAGCGAAAGCATCTCAACCTAAAACAGGCACCGGAGAGTGCCGGAGGCCCAATTACCCTCTTTCCCCCTTCCCGCTCCTTCTCCGTCCCACTTCCTTTCCTAAAGAGTCGGCAACGCGCAAGTGATGCCTCTGGCGTTGCAAGCGTCCATAGGTTACGGTGACCACTTACGATCAGGTGGGCCAAATGCTTGTTTGTCACCTTACTTAGTCCATAGGCCTGTAAGGGTACAGCCTTATGAAATGAAACTTTCCAAAGGCTCTTAATTCTGTAACTGTGATTTCTAGATTAATCAAAATTTAATAATGATAACCGCGTCTTGCTCATATAACAACATATATAACTTTAGACGAACGTCGTAAATAAATTAGGTACAGGTATATTAGATTTATCCTAAACTTTTTTACTATCAACGTTCGTTTCAGCGCTATCATTTCTAAACTTTTTGGTTAGTTTAGGGAATTTAAATAAGCCTTGCTTTCTGCACAGTAACTGTGATAATGCTCTAGTAAAAATATACGAACTAATAAAGTCTAGTAAAAATGGTATAAAATTTATTGGAGTTATGGCAAAGATTAAAATGCCCGTTTGATTTGTTTATTTTTGTTTGTTTAAAATACAACTCCCATACTTACTAGGAATAATTTTTGTGTCGCGTGGACTTTACAAACATTCAAACAACGGATGCAAAAAACACACAGATTCGGAACAACTTTGAATCTGACAATTTTTTGTCTCGTGAGGGAATCGAACTCGCTACAATCAGCGCAGTGGTACTCGCGAGGCAACCACTTAGCGGATGTCGTAGGGTGACTATATTCGTGCAGTAGTAATTACTATTCCGCTTTGCTGTTGTCTCCAGATTTGCCGAGTGTTAATTTGAACATTGCGTTTAAAAGTAACGAAGTGCTATCAGCAGGCCACTTCTCTTAATTAATTTACATAATTATATACATATAGATATATGATAATAATAATAATAATTGTTACATTCATATTACAATATTTGGAATAGCCTTTTAAGCAAATGTATGCTTGTGTTATGGTATTCCGTTCTTCTAGTAAGTCTATATCAATTCATGTGTAGATTATTATTACAATTACTTATATAGATTAACATATTCATATTCATTAAATAAATAATTGTGAATTTTTGCAAAACATAAAAATTAAAAATAGAAAACAGTAATTTAATTTAAGATTATTAATATTTAGATATTAATAAGAAATTGTGCCTCTGGTCTTAAAAAACAATTCGTTTTCAATGCGTACTTTCTAGTTCCGATATATTCAACGTACTATGTATTGTTGATCACAAAATAATATCACCTGTCATAGATTTAAGTTCTATAAATTATTGTCAATTTTAAAATTAGTACCTGATGTGTGTAATTACAATGTTTTGACGCGTTTTTAATTATGTTATAGCACGTCAAATTATATTGAGTAATGAATGAATAATAGATGAATGAAATATTTTTAAATAGATTTATTATATATATTATTCGTCGTAATTCGGAATCGTATTTAAGAAAATTCGTTTCTGAAAAATAAGAACAACGAACATTTCGAACATAGTAATGGACCACTCCACTTTATTTAGATAATGGATTTAATTTGAATACGCGCGAAATTCATTGTTATATTATTAGTAAAATGACAAGCTTTACCTCACCAATTAGAATTACTCCTTGTTTTTCCAGACCCAACAACCAACAGCTGCCGCGCTAGAAATGAAGCCTATGTCGCATACAAACGGCAACCAGATCTGGCAGACCTATTTATGGATAACACATATTTTCTGCCCCTTGTAATTGAATCCGTAACACGCGGCGCACTGGTAATGGCGACCACCTTAACCAATACTGGTTGGTATACGTCACCCGTGCATTCGTAGAAGATCAGAGAGATTTAACACTCGCCACTTAGCCGACACCAACACTTTATATCTGATTTATACTGCAGTATGTCAATCTTTACTTGGGTATTGCATTGTGGTCTAGGAAGGGTCACATAGAGCACAATTTTTACATCTCGAAAGAGCTCAAAGAGTGGTCTTAAAAGTATTGAAACGTAAGCTCTATAGATTCCCTACAGCTCAACTTTACAAGGAATCCGCGGTATTGACAGTTAAACAAATCTACATACTGCATTGCCTTTTAAGAAAACACCGGGAATGTTTTAAGAAACGTCGGGGAAAGTGTAAACCAAAAATAAATAGATTTAATAGTTTAAATAACTTTATTAGCTTATAAATTAGTAAAATAAAATCAATAGTAGTAGTAGCGTAATATTTTCAAAATTTTGTAATACTGTGCTAAATAAACAACGCGATAAAATCCGTATATAGTAGTTTAATTTCAATGAATAACATTCGCGTAAACAGAAGACAATATTACGCACACTTTCTTACACACAATATACACAAACACTCACAGACACTCTCACACACACTCACACCATCAAACGTATGACTACAACATCTTAAATAAATATTTACCACATGCACATAACAAGCTTATAAATGCTATAATACATGTAATACAAATTACATTATTAAGAACTATATTATTAACAATTGTAACTACTAAAATATCGTTATCTAAAATGTAACTTAATATCCACATACATATATGTACCTATGTAAATTAACTAGAGCCATACTAGAGCTTACATCAACTACTTCACTGCTGTTTAATGTCGTAACTCCAGCGGAAGAACACTGACTCCCAAGATACAGGTTATTACCTAATTTGGGAGACAGGATACACATAAAAGTGCATTGTAAATACCTCTTAAGTATTCATCTCATATTGATTTATAAGAGATATTGTGAAAAGAGTACCATCATATACCGATTTCGCAAACATTCAACAAATAAACAAAATACAATGTGGCTACACTTGTAGCCACAAACAAAACTAGTCAATCCTAGTTATGAAATTTATTTTAACCTTACATTATTAAATTTTAAATGTGACCAAAGTTGAAACATTTATTATGTATCGCTTTGTTTTATTCCTATATGTATGTCTATCCATTGTCTAGTACCCATAGTACAAACTCTGCTTAGTTTGGGCTAGATGGTGTTGTGTGTATGTGGTAGAATATTATTATTATTATATTATTATTATTGAAGTACTGTTAAAAGGTCCAAAAAACATGATGATGCATCTCGACGTCACGTTTATTGGACTTATATTTTGTGATGGAATTTAGATTTTTTGCGTGACACGATAACGATGTAAGAGACTCATTAGATGCTTGAGTAGCGAGGATGCGCGTCAGACGCAAACAACTCCCTTTTGGACCGTATCTCATTAATACTTGAAAGCTTCACGTTCGGAGAACGACGTGACAACGGGATACGGTAATACGAGACGATATCGCAGAAAAAATACGTCACATAGCTTGTTAGGGATAAGCAACAACCTAACACAACTCTGAGATCTTTCAACGAATCTGTTTTCCTTTTATTCGTAACAATACTTTTACAGTTTATAACTTATACTCGTACTATAAAATATTATCTTCTTATACAACATTATCTTAATGACTCGTTTAATATAGTTGTAGAATATAAAATATATCCTGTCGTCAACTGAATAGCATCATGTACACAAGAATACTTAATATATTAATTTTATAAGATTCATCAAGCGAAGTTTGTTTAAATGACCTCGAAATGTATTTATTAGTACAATGTTTTAGCTAAATTACAATATAATTTGTAAAGGTTGTTTTGTCATTAATACTGACTATGAATAGGTTTAAGTATTGGATCCTTAATTAATATTTTCACAATCTATAGAAATATTATGAAGAGGAAAGATTTATATTTTTGTTTGTAATGAATAAGCTCAAAAATTAAAACCGGTATTAAAAATTCACAATGAGAAAACCTACTTCCACCAGAAGTAACATATAAACATTACGCTATGAGCCACGGGAGCGACGCAGTAATCAAAAACGTAGATGAAACCGCGCGGACCAGCTAGCATTATAAAAAAAACATCTTAAAACGATCAGAGATTCCACTGATTGAAGAATACTATGTACATAAAATGGTCTTAAAAATGCCAGGCACTCTAGTACGCGCTATCTACGTGAATAGCAAAACCTCCCGAGAGAAGCTGTCTGTATAGTGTCATGTCAAAGGTAAGTCTGTCCAAAGACATATTGGTTTCCTCAGGGGCGTTATGTAGATAACATGGATTTGTAAACATGTTTCAAACTATTTTAGACATGAGAGTGCATGGTTCTGTGTCCCTACACAATTATATAAATAGTAAATGAAAGAAAGCGATTACGAATTGTATTTAAATTGCAAGAATACATCGATCAAATATACCATTGATCGATGCAAGAATAACATAGTGAATAAAATTTCAATTGACACGATATGTATACACTGATTTAATATCCGCACGGCACAAAATAATGTTTGTTATACTCTGATCGTTAAAGAAAATCTGTATGTTATTTATGTCAATATTTTTGATGTGATTCGGTTTAATAATATCTTTATTTCTTATTTAAAACACAAAAAAGTGTCACTTATATAAGAAAGCATATTTTTGAAGGTTAACAAATAACATGTCCGTTACCACTTTTAACTACACAGTTTCACTAATTGTTTACGCAAATAAAACACACTTACACATTGCAATGAAACTATTACAACAGAATGAATACAAAAGGAAAAGTTAATTTTTAAAAACGATAATTATTGTAAATTTATGAGTAAAATTATCCGCGCTATGCTTAACAATAAAAAAATACAGATACAATTATTCACATTAATTTTGTCAGTCGGTAGACGGTGAAAATCGTGTGGTCCAAGTAATGCGCTATACGCTTTTTCGCCTCTTCTGCGCGGTAACTATTTGTTTCTTACGTCACGAAGCAATCATCACTAGCTACGTAATTCAACAATTTTCTTTTAAAGATTGTGAGCGTGCTTGCGCTTTTTATTTCAGTTGGGATGCTATTATGTAACTGTGCTCCCGCAAATGTTATTATGTTTTTCCCGTAATTGGTTCTTGCACCGGGGAGTATAATATGATTAGTGCGACGTGATCAGTATTTATACGTTTTACTTTTACCTTTTATAGTAAATATGATGTGCGTATGTATCATTTTGTGTATTATTTTATATATAAGAATGCATGTGTTAAGTGTGTAAAGTTGTTTGATATTTAAAATCTTGCTATCCTTGTATAGTGTTTTTGAAGGTGTTAAAAAATCATAGTTGTATAGAATTTTAATTATTTTGTTTTGTAGTGTCTGTATATGTTTAAGATTAGTTTTAGCGGCAGTCCCCCATACTTCTATTAGATATAATATGTGGGGTTTGACCAAAGCATTATATATTAGGGGTCGTGCTTTTGGTGGTATACATCGCGCTATATCATAAAGACAACCCACCAGAGATGACAATTTCTTTTCTATGCCTAGTAAGTGAGCATTCCATGTTAGATGTTTATCTAGTGTGAGCCCCAAGTATTTCTCATGATTTGTTTCGCGTAGTATTTCGCCATTTATCTTAAATGTATTTTTTTGTTTTTGGCTGCGAATATGATGTTTTGGAGGTATTTATTGTTAACAAATTATATTGAAACCATGTATGCAATAAATCAAGATCTTGTTGTGCTGTATGTAATGCATCATTGATATTGTGACTAAAATAAACATGTGTTGTCAGCGTATAGGGTAAGATCTCCTTGTAATCCCGCTTGGTAGACATTATTTACATAAATTAAGAATAATAATGGTCCCAATATGGACCCTTGCGGAACGCCGCATGTTTGAGGCTGAGGATTGCTTTCATGATTACCAATCTTCACAATCTGAGATCTATCAGTAAGGTAAGAGGCTAATATCTTGTGTGCGGTTCCTGTTACTCTAATACTACTAAGTTTATTTAATAGCAGGCGGTGACTGACTGTATCAAACGCCTTTCACAAATCGATGAACACACCAAATGCTACTTGTTTCTGATCAATCTTTGTTTTTATTTTAGTTGTTAAATCTAAAGTTGCACTTAATGTGTTCGACTTTGAGCTAAACCCATATTGTCGGTCATATAAAAAAGCGTTCTCTGAGAGGTAGTTACCTAATCGTGCATAAATATTTTTTTCTAAAATTGTTGAAAGTAGTGGTGATACTGAAATATGGCAGTAATTGCCAGGGTTAGATTTAATACCAGATTTGAATACTGGAGATACTTTAGCTACTTTGAGGCTCTTGGGGAATACACCCTCGTATAGTAAATTATTTAAACAGTTTGTTAAATTATGGATTATTAAATGTTTTATACATTTAAGAGCTTTAGTACTTATGTTATCAATTCCTGTACTAGTGTTTGGGTCTAGACTATCAATAACGTGTGAGGTATCTCTAATGTCACAAGGGGTAAATTGTGACAGTTCAGAGTTGTTTGTGATGTTTAGTTTAGGTTGTGTGAATTGGATGTCATTGTGATATTTTGATGAAATTTTACTGGCTAATTCTTTGCCTACATTCGCGAAATAATTATTAAACATGTTACAAATTTCAATGAGGTCTCTAATGATTAGACCGCTGTCTGTTTTAAGATTTGGGGGAGCACAGTTTATTTCGGTCGTGTTTTTGGAGAGTGTATTGATCAGCTTCCACATCTTTTTTGGCTTCTTTGAGCATTTTACAAAATCGAAACACTGATTCGATTTTAAATATAATAGACAACAGGAATAACTTCAAATGCGGACGCACTTGGAGTAATTCCTATATTGCGTAGGACTTTACAAGCATTCAAACAACGGACAGAAAGATTAACCATACTCAGCACAACAATTTCTGGATCACAATGGATCAAATTTTCGTTTCGTGTAGAGTTGGGGATCGGATCGACAATCCATGCGGCGTGGCGCCAGTGGTAAGGTGATAACTTAGACGACACCATCGGAGTAGTCAAAAAAGGTCGTGTTTAAATATTTGTATCGTTCGCATTGCACAAGTTATTGAGTTGCATTTATAAAATAAACAAAAGACAAATAATATTCTTAGATTTAATTTGTACATATGGGCTTAGAATAAACCGATTCCGATACCTGGCTCTCGTCAAGTTGTATTTGGCTCTTACGAAATAAAATTCTCAGTACGAGTCTAGAAATATATGCAGAAGACAGCAAATGGGCTTGCCCCTAATTTCGTGGTACCGAAATTTTGCCAAATGTGAATGTAATACACAGCTGTCTACGCATTCGAACAATAGAAATATATAAGCTTAAGTTTAATGTATTTATGTATTAGATATCTTTAAAAAAATTGCTTCTAGAAATTAGCTGCAATATTTATTTATTTATATTTAGAAAACTAACAGCACATTACAACTTTCGAAATAAACACAATAAGACACAAAAGGTCAATTACAGGTCTTCACGAATAAGTAATAAAATACATAATCAGGCATGTGAACATACAGGTTACATATACATAATATTATTATTAAAACTAAACATCAATTAAAAGCTCTGCTTTGAGAAAAATTAAGACTAAGCACCCGTCTCAGTGGTTCCAGTTTACAGTTGAATATATCAACATTACATTCTTAAATTTTTTTGTTAAGTGAACTTAGACTATATAAATTTTTCGTGATGAACGGTTGAACAGGAGGTTTAAAAGATGTGAAGTGTTAACATATGTACTGTCCCGTCCGTAAGAGCCGTAGAAGTCCAAATGATTTAAATTTAATTTCTGCTTTTGTATGAATGCAATACATTTCTTTTTCGTTGTATGATCCAACAATTCCGTTGAATAAAGAGAAATTCAAGATTTCCACCATTACGCTGCCGTCATAATAAAAAAGACGTATCTAACATATACCTTCAATATTAAGATTTTTACCTACTTGGAATCAGTCAAAAAGGCGCACCTGCCAGTATATTTGCAAAAATTCATTTATATAATTTTCGCAGGTACTTTTTTATTTCTTATGACGGCAGTACGGCCGGTGGACGTTCCAGTAGCAAGTGATCAGCTTGGTTTGTATACCTGTATCCTGCATACAAGCCCGAACTATACGTCATCACGGACGTCAATACTTCGCGTCACAGCTGAAGACCGCAATATCTTCGATCCGCTTTAGCTCTTGTACTCAATGAGACGAACCAGATTCCCTGTAACTGTGTCTACTGAAAAGTACCGAAACGTCCGGAAACGTGTAAATATTGAACGTTCATATTGTTTTTTGAAAATACCTCTCTTTCCTTTAAGAAAAAATCCTATGACGCGGGAAACGTTAAAATTTTATTCCGTGACGGATTCGAACCCACAACACTCGGTGCAGTGCCAGTGGCGAGGCGACCACTTAAACCACTACACCATCTGTGCAGTCAAAATAGTCGTTCTAAATGATGTAAACATGCAAGTTGTAGACATCGCGTACACGCAAGTATTACACCCGTATTATTAACTCGCGTAAGCAGCTATCGCATCAAATTGCGTCGTGTATAAGCCGTGTGTATAAGCATAATTATTATAGGAAGATGTTTGAAGATTGAGTTAATCAACATAGACGATGCACTTTATTAAAACTGAACTATTGTTTGTTTTAATATATTGAGTCGCAGCGGCGGCCAGATACAATATGTATAGGTTGTCAAATATGTCTGGCATTCCAAGAATTGAACAACAACTATCAACAAGGCGGCAAAAATACAATGGCAGTTGCTAAAATGCTACGTAAATAGAAACAAAAAAGATTAAATTATGTTTGGGTACTTTGAAATAACTATACTTCAGAACATTGAGTCAACTACAATGTTAGTCTTCTCGTGAACATGGCTGCTGTAAAGCAACCGAAACGTCGGTGTAAAGTGTAAACTTATATACCTATAAATAGTTTTTATTAATTAACATAGCTTAAATTCAGTAAAATTCAATAATAGTAGTGTTAGAGTTTCAAAATTATGTAATAAGAGTATGTTAAAATAATCAACGCGACAAAATCCTTATAAAGTAGTTTAATTTCAACGTTTTTGATATTAATAATATATTTATATACTAAACTTGAAAGGTTAGGTTGAATAAGTAACAGTACTTTTTTCTGGATGATCCTATGTCCTTTTCTGATGCCCTGATAACGTGTATGCAAAATATCATGATGATCGGTCCAGTAGTTAAGGCGTGAAAACGTAACAATCAAACTCACATTTACTTATAGAATATTAAGTAAGGAAGTAACGATATAAGCAAAATATGACACTCCTAACTAAAATTTAGTCCAGACACATAATTGAACAAACTCATGACGTATGTAAGTGCGTTTAAGACTAACACACGAGTGATTGCTTACTTAGGACCTGATTCTAATCAAGACAGTAGGTTAGACACCGATGTTCAAATTGTAACGTACATCTACATAGTACCTCGTATTTGAAGTTCAAAACAAGAATAGTGACATAGTGATGTAGATAACTATATTCGAATGAATCAAAAATACTAAACTTAAACTCCCTAAAACGTATGTAGCTTCCGTCCAGTGTCAGATATCATCCAAATCAGGCCGATTAAGACCCATATACGGTTTTCACCTTACTGTCTGCTTATCAATCCATTTATTTAAATTCTTATCTCTTTTCACCATGACGTTGGCAGAATCAACGGTACCTATTCGATAAATCCATTGACACCGAGAAAAGTTGAAGTTGAAGTTCCATATTTTAGTAAAATGTTAGCAAAACAATATCATATTTTATTGCTAAAGTTGCACGAATAGTGACGTTTCTCAAGTCATCTTAACATGACAATTAAAAATCGATTATTATTTTTAGAATAACGTGAAGCCATTGACATTTTTGTATATAGCAGCTTAGTACAATAATTATCACTACATCACTTCATATTATAAAACAAGTCCCCCACCGCGTCTGTCTATCTGTTCGCAATAAACTCAAAAACTACTAAACGGATTTCCATGCAATTTTCACCAATTGATAGACTGATTTATGTAGAAGGTGTAAGTGCATAATTTGTTAAGGTTTTGTACTACCCGTCCGAAGCCGGGGCAGGTCACTAGTTCAAATATAAATGAAATCAATAGTATAATAATATGATAATTTTATACGATCAATATCCTCGGCATGTTACTTTGATAACTGTCACTGGATCCAAGCTAGCTAGCGTAATGTAAGTACAAACGGTATGTCCTTGATCTTGCAAAGTAGGTGTCACGGTATGCACAATATTTTGTATTTGATGTCATTCGAATCGAATAGTGCGTATCACTATGGTGACGAGATTCACTGATGCGTGTTATAACTTTGCAACTGTTAAAATTTTTCATACTAGATATTATTTAAGTACCAATTTATAAGGTACCCTTATAAATTGGTACTTAAATAATATCTAGTATGAAAAATTTTATCTATGAAATATAAATATTGCTACTAAATAATTATCATCTACTGAAGTATGATATTCTAAAGTTAGATCAGATATCAGAATATTTGTTTGACCTGGGGGTGGCGGGCTTCGTGGGCCTGCCCGCCATCCGTTCAGCACCAGGTCCGAGAGGCGGCGTGCGTGTTCCCACGCGCGCCTTTGTTTCGAGTCCGTCTTGTGTAGTGGCCTGCCGTTTCACACGGCGGGCCGTAACCTTGGCGGGGTCGCGACCGCATGCGAAAGCGATTCGCGCGGCCCCGTCGATAGTGGTTTTGTCGAGGAACACCGTGGTAGGTTTAGTCGGTATTCCGGGAGGTACTTTATTATTATTTCCATCTTTCTTTTACCCCGGCGAGTCCGACATAATCCCTCCGCCCGCCCCCGCGGAGGGATATGCGTCATTGCATTCCCCCAAGTAAAAAAAAAAAAAAAAAAAAAAAAAAAGATATCAGAATATTTGAGTATAAGGACCACCGTATCGACTATTTAGACATTCACACGAGTGCCTAGCTCGACGGCTTTTAGTGGCATAAAAGGTCGTGACTTTTTGTAAAATGTCTCCCGCCTATGAATACGAAGAGCGCACCATCGCTTCATAATTCGATAACTGAAGAGAAATATAAATGCACGGCTATTGAATATTTTCGCTTAGAATTGGTAGGCTTCTAAACGGGAAATAGTTTGACTGCAATGATTTCAACTATAGCCCAACCAGGTCAAAAACATTTAGATGCCTCGACCATTCCAAAAAAATATTTCTTTTATTTTAACTATATGCAAAATATTGACATAAAATATGGGTGTTATTGCCAGCCAGAAGTATATTGCAATAAAAATAATGTCTATTTAAAAGCACCGATAGTTGAAATTAAACTACTTAAGAAGCTTACGCTAGTTAACAATCATTAATGAAAATGTAGGGCATACTGCTGGCTAATATACACTTATAAATATATCATAGAGACAAGACAATCACAAAAGCATGACTAAGGGTTTGTACTATCACCTCCAGATAGAATTTATCTATAAGATAAAAGTCTCGCCATCTCTTTTCTTTAACCTAACATGAGTGAGACAGCATGCGATTTATCTTTCGGATAACTTTTTCTTGTTATTGGTAAGACTGGCCGTTAATTTATTTTTCATAATTAACAAATCTTGTAGGTGATAGCCAAGTTTAAGTCAGCTTTATCAACGTTTTGTTTCTTTGCTTACGGTTTACGTTGAGTTATAGTTACACACCTATAACTTAACTCCATTTGGTGACACAATTGATGACACCATCAATTGGCTTCAATTGAAACGATTTTAACGAATTTTAATGCGGCTTTCTTATGATCGTTACACTATGTATTTATACTTTACCCAACTTTTCGACCGCTACTCAGTAGCCATAGTCAAGTATGAAGATATTTATAAATAGACGAGCATAATTAATTTTTATGTTTCCATTTCCACAATATGATCACAAAGAATCATGAAGTCTTGATATCTATGTCTCTAGATATCTACTGCTACTCAGTAGCCATAGTCAAGTATGAAGATATTTATAAATAGACGAGCATAATTAATTTTAATTTTTATGTTTCCATTTACACAATATGATCACAAAGTATCATGAAGTCTTGATATCTATGTCTCTAGATATCTACTGCTACTCAGTAGCCATAGTCAAGTATGAAGATATTTATAAATAGACGAGCATAATTAATTTTAATTTTTATGTTTCCATTTACACAATATGATCACAAAGTATCATGAAGTCTTGATATCTATGTCTCTAGATATCTACTGCTACTCAGTAGCCATAGTCAAGTATGAAGATATTTATAAATAGACGAGCATAATTAATTTTTATGTTTCCATTTACACAATATGATCACAAAGTATCATGAAGTCTTGATATCTATGTCGTTGTTAATAAAAATAAACTTACGCTTGTGTCAGTGCAGACACACACAATTACAACTCATATAGGTTATCCAATTTTGTAAGAAATGCTTGCATATCGCTCTCATATACGTCTGCCTAGATATGTCTGCCTCCAGGGATCTAGGGATCCAATAATCTTATTGGCATGCAACAATTCAGTAGCCGGGACATGATGAGGAGACACGAATCTCATCATAATATCGGACATTAACCTATTGAGTCGCAGCGGCACACCGGCGACCAGAAACAATAAGAATTCAATCATGTCAGGCATTCCAACAATTGACAGTTTAAGACGCATCCTTTCAGCAAATTGTATAGAGTGAATATAATTTTAGCTTAAGCAACTTCATATGCAACACAACTTTCCCACTTAATCCCCTGGGAACTGTGCATTTTTCGGGATAAAAATTTACCAGACCGCCCATAAATTATCTCTATGCAGAAATTTATGTCGATTCGTTGCTCCGTAGCTGGGTGAAAGTAAGACAAACCAACAAACACGCGCGTTTATAATACATATACACACATCAACAGAATCTAGGGATATTTTATATTTCATCAAATATCTAAAAATCTATGAAGAATTTTCTGATTTAGTAAATGGAAGAATGATAGGTTTTTAAGGTCTTTAATAAAAAATAAAAACATTTCGTGTTTTATTTGTTTTAAATAAAATACAAATTTTTTAATCGCCGCCCTAGGAAATTAGTATGATAAAAAAACTTAATTTCTTCCTCTAAACTATTAACTTGAATTAAAATTAATAGTTTTAGATTTATTAGATTATTCATTAGTCTTATATAATCTAATTATTAATAATTAGTGTTGCCATCACTTCCATTAATTACACATCGAAATTGATAGTTCATAATTAAAATTAAATTGTCAATGTCTTGCTGTGGTATGCGGTTCCATGTTCTTTGCAAGTGCTCGTAAAGTTGTTGTTCCGTCGTCAAATTTGGCGGGAAATTTCTCAAAGCTTTTCGTTGTGACATGTCCCAGGCATGCTCGATATGATTTAAGTCGTACGACTGTACAGGCCAATCCTAAAAAAGAAACTTGTATATCGTGGTCTGGAAGAGCGGCCGACACCTGCCGCGCCGTATGGAAAGGAGCACTATCGTGCATGAGTAGAAATACCTGAGTCATTTGGATTCTGTGTGGGACAATAACAGGCTCTACTAGATTCTTTGTGGTATTTTTGTGCAGTCATACTGCCAAGACGGCTAGGGGACGGCACCGGCGGGGCGTGTGGGACTCACCAGCCGAGTGCTGGTATACCCACTAAAAAAACCTGGGGTGTTCCCTCTCTCACCCCAATGAGGGGGCCAGTTGGGAGTCTAAAAAGATTCATCCATAGCAGGCCCCCCCGTGTGGGTGCCGGCCGGGTCAATGGGACCCGACCTCCTCTCGTCCCCGGGGGAGACCATTTCACTGCTCTCCCCTTCCGACGTAAGAAGGCGCGCGGGAACACCGCGCGCGCCCTCTATGGGTTCTTACTCACGGGTGGCAGGGTCCCCTGAGGCCTTGCCACCCAGAACCCTTAGGTGGGGGGCAGGAGAGCGACATAAGCGCGTCTCCTGCGCTCCCTCCTCCGGCGGCGGATGTCCGGGGCGTAAGGATCTTCCTCACGCCCCCGCTCCGCCGCCTCATTGCACCCCAGCACCTGTCGTCACCGACCATCTTAGATACGACGGTCGGCAACGAGAGGTCGGGGCCAATCACGGCGACCAGGGCACAGCGCTCCTCGGCCCACGCCGGACACTCCTCCAGCGTGTGCTGCGCCATGTCCCGGTCGCACTCCTCGCAGTGGTGACACCTGGTTGTCGGCTCCCTACCGGCTATCTTGCACAGGTACTCTCCGAAACAACCGTGTCCGGAGAGCACCTGTGTAAGCCGGTAGGTGAGCGGTCCGCGCCGTCTGTCCGTCCATTGCCTTAGCACCGAACGGACAGCCTCGACTGTCCTCATCCCGTAGCGGGGCTGGGCCAGTCGCTCCTCCCACTTGGCCTCGAGGACCAGTCGAGCCTGGGACCTTTGCGTCTCCACCGCCCCGTGAGTGGGTTCCTCACCATGGAGCCGGAGGTCCACGCGCCAGTGATACACCGACGCTTGGACCTCCGCCTCCAAATCCCAGGGCGGCGATGCCGCCAGGACGCACGCCGCCTCAAAGGAGACAGTGCGGTACGCCCGCGACACCCTGATCGCAATTGCCCTCTGAGGTTTCCTCAGGAAGGCGATGTTTCGGTGATCGAGGGCGCCGGCCCAAATGGGCGACCCGTAGAGCGCCATCGACCGCACCACCCCAAATAGACGCGGCGGCAGACGACACTCGGCCCCCCGATATTCGGCAGCAGAGAGCTAAGCGCTCCCGCCGCCGACATCAGCCGGGGGGCCAGGCGGCTAAACTGGACGTGAAAGTTCCAGCGGCCGTCGAGGTGGAGCCCCAAGTATTTCATACTCGGCTCCACCCCGATGCGGACCCCTCCAACTATGATGTGGGCATCCGGTGGCGGCGCCCGCCGAGGCCCATGAAATAACAGGGCCTCGGACTTTTCCAGCGCCACCTCCAGTCCCAACATCCTAATTCTATTATATATGAGTGGACCTCCTAACCTAACTCTCCCTGGAGTTCTCCAAACGCGTGTTCTTCGTGAAACTCATCGGCGAACAGCACCAAAGACCATTGTTCGTCACTCCATGGTAAATGCTCCCGAGCCCACGAAAGCCGCCGACCGCGATTGCCACGCCATTGCAATTCCAACATTACACGTAGCGGTTTTCGAGTATGAAGACCAACTCCATGCAACCTCCTTCGCACGGTTTGATCGCTTACCAGCAGCTGGAGCCTTTGTACTAGTTGCATCGCTGTGATATTGGGTTGTCTCCTGGCGGTCATCTGGAGTAATCGATCCTGTCCCTGCGTAGTAATACGATATCTACCCGTGTGCCGTTCAGCCAAATCCCCAGTACTACGATAACGTAACCACAATCTTGATATCACGTTTTGGCTGGTGTGTAGAGCCTCAGCAACGACGCGTTGAATAGCACCATTTTCTAACAGGCCCACAGCTCGTAACATTTCATCTCGACTCAAATGATGACGTGACATGACTTTTAAAGCTTACATGGCACATTAAATTAAAAAAGAAAACAATCTAATCCCTTTTCATTACTTAATATTAATAAAACAATTTTAATTTTCCTTGTCGTAACGAATTACTAATAATTTTGCCGTCATATTTTGTTTTTACTTTTGTTTTCTTTTATTTACATTTTTAATTTTGAAAATGGTATAAAAGAGATTTCAATTTGTATATAAACTTTTTATGGCAACTAAAAAGATTTTAAACTATATAGTCGTAAATAATTTAGGATTAAAGTATTCCTAGATGCTGCTGATGTGTGTATAAACGCCTAGGTTGTGTAGTGATAGTGCGGCTGCTCAGATTCGATTCTCGGACCGGGCGATAAATTTTATTGAGTTCTTTGACTAGCAATTTTAATAGCTGCACGAAGTCTGGATCTAATTTCGGTAAATAATGCTAATAGGTTTGTCTCCTATTACGTGAGAGCTAGAGCCATAGTTAGCGAAATGTAGGGATAATACGCCTTTGTCAAACTCTTCGGCAATACAGACGTGGGTTATTTATATAGGTACATGAATGTTTGTTATAAGTGATATCCCTATTATGCTAGTCGTACCTATATATTATAAATAGTTTCAGTAGTGCCCGTACCACCTTAGGCAAAAATTCCTAGGAATTCCGTTTTCTGGTAAAAAATGTACCTACGAGGCACGGCAGCATAGGCTATTTTAGAGCAAAAAAGTACAAATAAATGCTACGGTACTGATTTTCAAAACTGTTACTGAAAATTCATACTATTTTGCAGATATAGTACGGATATTTTAAAATGGACTGACTTCGGACCGTTTATGCATTCAAATTCTTTTGTTTTAAAGACTACTCCCACAATAGGATTAATTCCTGTGTCGCGGGGGACTTTACAAGCATTGAAACGACAGACACAACGATGACCCAGTCTCGGCAAACTATTTGTAGCACACATACATTTTTGTACCGTGTAGAGATCGAATACACAACATTAGGCGCAGTGGCATTAGCGAGGCCACTGCTTAAACAACCCATTAACTAGTAACCTTACACTTAGAGTTTAGTCCAGTTTCGTCGGAAAATTAAAATATATTTAGCTCATAATTTATTTATATAATATTTGCCCTGCATTCAATATTTATATAAGTTTGCATTTTAATTTAGACTTTAAAATAAAATATATGAAAACAATGATTGCAATATTAATGACACAAACGCTCGTAACAAAGATCACCTAACCAATAACATCACATAATTTTATTCAAGTGATAAATTAATATTTTGTAAATCCACTCTCATCTTTTGAATGACTACGGTTTGAATAAGCCTTAAAGTAAAGTAACAAATCATCGATATTTCTAATTTCAGAAAAATAATACAAATTGATTATAATTTCTTAGGTATCGAACCGACATGCGTTACATATTAGATCGCACTATTACCAACGTAACTATAACATCACTTGCGAATTTATTTGAAATTAATAGTCACAAATTAATAGGTGGACCGACAACCTGGTAAAGGTCGCGGCAAGCGGTTGGATGCAGGTGGCCCAAGACCGGTTTATGTGCAAGACCTTGGGAGAGGCCTATGTCCAGCAGTGGACGTCTTTCGGCTGAGGTGAATAGTCACAATCATAATTAGAACAGTTGACAGAATAAGTTAGGCGGGTTTTTGTATATGTGTGCAATGATTTTATTGTAAAAGGTCGTAAGTACAACTTGTTTTGATTCTATTGCTTTGTTAAATTGCTACTCCACTTTTGCACTTAACCGTACATACTATAATATTACCAAAGTACCTATGTTTTGCCATGTTAGACATTTAATTAGAATAGTTAACAAACATTTCATACGAATTATATCTTAGCTAAACACTAAGCCCTAATTATTATAAGTCAGCATATATAAATATACTAGCTTTGGCCCGCGGCTTTACTCTCGTACATTACGTTAATAACAGTAGGCAGTTTTTTAAAATAAAATATTTTCTATGTGACTCGGAGATAATAATAGGGGTTAAAGTCTGAAGTTGCCATTGTATAGTACCTAATAGATACTTTGAATTGACATAAAACCTTCATAGTGTGAGATTTTCGAGTGAAACTTTTTCACATTATACCTATAAGATTCTTCTTTTAAAAAATGTGCAGCATTCGATTTTCGACTTTCAATTGTTTTTTTATTCAGCTTAGACGGAGAAGATGATTACTTCGACAAACCGAGTCATTTTTGAATACGTGTTCCGACGCGAAACTACAGCGGCAGAAACGGCTCGCAATATCAACGCTGCATTTGGAGACGAGACTGCTAATGAACGCACTGTGCGTTTTTGGTTTAAACGTTTTTGTAATGGAAACTTCGACTTGAAGAACGAACCACGTGGAAGACCGCACAAGTGACTAACGCTGAATACGTGGGGGAATGCATTGACGCATACCCCTCCGCGGGGGCGGGCGGAGGGATTATGTCGGACTCGGGGTAAAAGAAAAGATGGAATAAGAAGAATAATGTATCTCCTGGAATATCGACTAAACCTACCACGGTGTTCCTCGACAAAACCGCTATCGACGGGGCCGCGCGAATCACTTTCGCATGCGGTCGTGACCCCGCCGAGGTTTCGACCCGCTGTATGAAACGGCAGGCCACTACGCGAAGAGACCTACCCAAAGGACTCACTCTCTATTATACCCTACTGTCCCCCCCCTCCCCCCCCTAGAGGGGAGACGGACTCGACACAGAGGCGCGCGTGGGAACACGCACGCCGCCTCTCGGACCTGGTGCTAAACGGATGACGGGCAGGCCCACAAAGCCCACCACCCCCAGGTCAAACCTCAGGGTGGCTGGAGGTCATCTCGCGCCTACCTACAATATTGAAAAGAAGTTGCGGAAAATACATAGTATTTAATGTGTATTTTATTTTATTTTATTGTCTTATTTATACTATATTATATATATTTAGCTTATACTATCGTTTTAGGATATCCTGTAAAGATATTATAAATGTGTTTAAATAAATAAATAATGACTCATTTGCATCAAATGAATGAGATAAAAATATATGAAACACCTGATGATGATGATCTGACTAATCTGCAGAAAGAAATGCATGTTGAAACTTGTGTTGTCTTATTAAATCGGTACAGAAATGAAGGAATATTGGATCGAATTGTGACATGTGACGACAAGTGGATTCTTTACGGTAACCGTAAGCGAAACATGCAATGGCTGACTCCATGTTAAACGCCGCAACAGTGCCCTAAAGCAAAGCTTATCAATAAAAAGATAATGGTAACTGTGTGGTGGGTGGTTTCTTCATGGTATTAGTCATTGTAGCGTTCTCAGGTCTGGACAAGCAATAACGATGATGACAGATGTTTACTGTGCCAGACTTCGAACAATGATGGCGAAACTGGCAGTGAAACAGCCCCGACTCGTGAATCGATCCGCACCTTTATTGCTCCATGATAACGCAAGATCTCACACTGCACGAGAAATCGTGGTAACTCTACTCTACTACTCAATTTCATACTTTAACCCCTAATAATTATAACTTTCTAATAAAGAAAGATATTTTCAAATCGGTGGATTAGTTCTTGAATTAAATGAAAGAAAGAAGAAAAGAAAGACAAATGTTTTATTTGAATCTCCATACATACCTATATAATCTTAAAAACAAACTACTAAATACAATTAAACAGAACCCGGTACATGGAGATCAAATTAGGCAATTGCGTTAGCTATTGTTGCAGTAGGTATAGACTACAATGGGGGACCCCCCACAGTGCTTGCGTCCTAGTCGCGTCCCCTGGTAACGACCCGGTTCTGTCACCGTAACGGAGTGTCAGACCGGTGTTCGGCTAAAGAGCACTTGTGTGCCGGTTCATATTGTTTTGAGGGTATTACTGTTACTCGAGTCTGTGTGCTTGTTTGTTTGTCCCTGTCTGTTCGCTTGCGGCCATGTCCAAGCAACAGTTTGAAAAAGGCCCTTCTCAGGGCCACCAAAAAGGCCCTTCTCAGGGCCCCTCCGAGCAGGAGAGTGCTCCTGAGGATGTTTTGGACGTGGAGTCTTTTAACTCGCGTGCCGACATGGTGGCGGTGGCCACCTCTGGGGAGGTAGGCAGCCGAAAGCGGTCGTCCGCTCCGTTCTCCGTGCCTGGGTATTCAGGCTCGGACACGGAGACTGAGTGGACGGCGGCCGCCAAGGTGCCCACTACTAGAAGAGGGCGGGGGAGAGTGGTGAAGGGGCACCCTCCAGGGAGGAGTTCCTCAGGCCCGCTTCGGTGCAGCAGAATGCGGAGTTTGAGGCGGCGCTGCACAAGAGGCGCCTTAGGAAGGGGCCGGCTGCTGTCGCTGCCGACCTGGGGATGGAAATCGGCAATGAGTCGGATTCCACCCCATTGGTCGGTGACTTGAGCGACCTAAATGCCCAAGAACTGAGGGCGCGGGCGGGCGAGAAGCTCGCCTGCATCCTGGAGGTGGCCCGAAAGTCGGGCAACTTAAAGGGCGAGTTTGTTGGTCGCCTGAAGCGGTCGGCGTCACTGCTAAGGGAGGTGGTGGACACCCTGGCAGGCCGCAGCGAGGCGGAGGAGACGCGGCGACTGAGGGCCGAAAACTCCCGCCTGCGTTTAGACGGGGAGGCGCTTAAGGCGGAGGTAAAGGCGCTCCGTCGGGCCTTCGCTGAGGCGAAGACGGAGGCCGCCGCGGCGACGACTGCCGCCGCTGCTGCCGCCGCTGCCGCCGCCGCTACCGCTACTGCGGAGACGCGGGCAGCCCCTGCCGCCACCGTTACCGCCACTGCGGAGACGCGGGCGGCCCTTGCCACCCCCCAGTTGGGTCCCGAGCTGGTGGAGGAGCTTAAGCGCTCCCTTACCGTCACGTTCGGGACGATGTTGAGCGCCCGGCTTGCGGGGCTTGAGGACCGGCTTCTGCCGGCCCCGACGGTCCGCCCGCCGCTGAAAGCGGATGCCAGGAGGACGAGGGCAGACGCCACGTCACCCATACTGACGTCTCAGCCGGTTGCCCTCAAGGTGGGCAAGGGGGCCAAGCAGGCCCCCAGAGCTGCCACCGCTCCTGCAGTGGCACCGACCGCGGGTCCCTCTGGCTCTAAAGGGACCCAAAACATCAGCGGGATTGCCCCTGCCACCGCCACCGTCCCTCAGGAAACCTGGGTGACGGTGGTAGGGAAGGGAAAGGGGAAGGGCAAGGGGAAAGGCCATGGGAAGGAAAAGTCCTCCTTCCCATCTACTGCATCTGAGCCTGTCCAGGTGGCCCGTGCCCCCGCCGCCAAAGCCCGGCCTGCTGCCCCTGTTGCCTCCAAGAATGTGGTGACAGCACTGAGGTCCCCGAAATCCGCGGCAGTCGTGCTATCGTTGCAACCCGACGCAGCGGCAAAGGGGATTACTTACGCTACCGCCATCAGGGCGGCACAGGAAAAGGTCGACCTGAAGGAGCTGGGTATCGACCAGCTCCGCTTCCGCCAGACGGCTACGGGAGCCAGGATCTTAGAGATTCCTGGCTCACAAAGCGGAGAAAAGGCGGATAGGCTCGCGGAGAAACTCCGTGATGCCCTATCCGCAGTGGCCAGCGTCACCAGGCCCGTAAAGTCCACAGACTTGCGGATTGCGGGCTTGGACGATGCTGCCACAAAGGAGAAGGTGGCGGCGGCGGTCGCAGCGGCGGTCGCAGCGGCGGGCGAGTGCGAGGTGCGGCTCGTCAAGGTCGGGGAGATCCGCCCCGGCTTTGATGGCGCCGGCTCCGCCCTTGTGTCCTGCCCTGTCTCGGCAGCCAAAGTGCTGCTGAGCAGGGGCAGGCTTCTCATCGGGTGGAGCTCAGTGAAGGTGGTGGCGTTGGGGGAGCGCCCCATGCGCTGCTTCAGGTGTATGGGGCTGGGGCACACGCGCCCTCAGTGTCCCGCCGCGGCCGACAGGGGTGACCTGTGCTTCCGTTGTGGAGACGCAGGTCACCGGGCGGCCAACTGTGACAAGGCCGGGCTGCGCTGCGCTATTTGCGCAGAGGCGGGAAAGCCCTCGGGGCACGTTATGGGGGGGCGTAGCTGCATCCCTCCGAAGACGAAGGGAAAGGCCCCTGGGACTCGGGCCACCCCTGCGGCTACCAGTCAGGCCGCCTCTGAGGTAGCACGCCGCGGAGCACTGTGCGGGGGGGTTGTGATGTCTGATTAGTATGGATCAAGTCAGACATCACAACTTCCTCCAGGCGAACCTGAAACACGGCGCCAGGGCCCAAGACCTGCTCATGCAGAACCTGGCGCAGTGGGAAATCGATGTGACCGTCGCCGCGGAGCCGTATTTTGTCCCCCTCAGTCCCTATTGGGCTGGGGACTTGAACGGCTCCGTGGCCATCATTGGGAGGGTTGGCGGCCCCCTCCTTTCAGTCAAAGAGAGAGGAGCGGGGTACGTGGTGGCCAGGTGGGATAGGTATGCGATCGTCGGCGCATACTTCTCCCCTAACAGAACCGCCGCGGAGCTGGAGGTCTTCATGGACCTCCTGGCCGCGGTGGTGAGAAGGCAGGCGCCACATCAGGTCCTCCTAATGGGGGACCTGAATGCCAAGGCCCGGGAATGGGGCAACCGCTCCACTGACACTCGAGAGGAGATTGTTAGGGAGTGGGCGGTTGCCACAGGACTGACCCTCCTCAATAGAGGGTCGGTCCACACGTGCGTGCGATGGTGTGGGGGTTCCGTGGTGGACCTAACGTTCACCAGCCCCGCTGTAGCGGCACGTGCTCGGGCCTGGAGGGTGATGTCGGAGGTAGAGACGCTCTCGGATCACAAATATATAAGGTTCGAGATCTCCGCCTCCGACAATCAGGGAGGGTCCCGGTGCGTGGTGCGGGCGGATTTTCCGCGCTGGTCGGTGAGTCGCCTCGACGCCGAGCTGGCGGAAGAGGCGGCCATCGTCCAGGCGTGGCTTGCCGCCCCCACGCACTCGGTGGAGAGGGGGACGGCGGTGGTAGACGTCGCGGCCGGCCGTTTTCGCGAAGCGGTCGCAGCCGTCTGCGACGCGGCCATGCCGAGGGCCTGCCACCGCCCCGGCCGCCGAGAAGTGTACTGGTGGAGCTCGGAGATCGAAGATCTCCGAGCCGCCTGCTCGGCGGCGCGACGGCCTACACGCGGTGTAGGCGGCGACGGCATGGCCGAACGAATGACCAGCTGTCGGCCGATGAATTACAGGCCGAGCTCCGGCTGTACGATGGGTACCGTGCAGCCAAAAAGGAGCTGCAGCTGGCCGTCGGCCAGGCCAAGTCCCGGGCCTGGGGTGAGGCCTTGGAGGGCCTGGATAGGGACCCATGGGGGCGCCCGTATAGGGCTGCCCGGAACAAGTTCCGGGGCCTGACGCCCCCCGTTGCGGAGTCTCTGGAGCCGGAGCTCTTGGGCAGGGTGCTGGTGGGGCTCTTTCCCGAACGGGACCCCTACCACACCCCTCCGATGATGGCGCCGTCCTTCCCGGAGGAATTGGATCCGGCCTCCATCCCGCTTGTATCAGAGGCGGAGATGGATGCAGCCGTCAGCCGCGTATGTGGCAAGAGGACGGCACCGAGTCCTGACGGAATCCCGGGGTGGGTCCTCCGGATCGCCCTCAGAGAGATGGGCGATCCGCTTCGGGAGCTGTTCGACGCATGCCTCACGTCTGGACGGTTCCCGAAGCTGTGGAAGGACGGCCGGTTATGCCTGTTGCGGAAGGAGGGGCGAGACACAACCTCGCCTTCCGCATACAGACCAATCGTGTTGCTGAATGACACGGGAAAGCTGCTAGAGAGAGTGGTGGCTTCCCGTGTCATCCAGCACTTGGAGGGGACTGGGCCGGCTTTATCGCAGGCCCAGTATGGGTTCAGAGCGGGGCGGTCCACAATAGACGCCCTGCTCTGGCTAAAAGATTGGACGCAGGAAGCGGTCGGTGGGGGGAACAAGGCGTTGGCTGTCTCGCTGGACATTGCCAACGCCTTCAACAGCCTCCCGCATGGAACAGTACAGGAGGCGCTCCGGTATCACGGAGTGCCCCTGTATTTGCGGAGGCTGTTGGCCGACTACCTCCAGGACCGTGAGGTCCTGGTGGAGGGACGCGACGGTCTGAGGCGCCGTCGCGTATCCTGCGGGGTTCCACAGGGGTCGGTACTGGGACCGCTCCTGTGGAACGTTGACTACGACTGGGTGCTTCGGGGCACGCTTCCCGCGAGTATGCGGGTGGCGTGTTACGCCGATGACACCCTGGTCGTAGTCAAGGGGAGGAACCTCGGGGAGACGGTGCGGTTGGCTGAGGTGGGAGCTGCCCGAAGAATTTGGACTCCCGCGGCCCCGCGCGTACGTGCGAGGAGACACCGGGGTGGTTTTAGCCGGTAAGAGTCCGGCATGCCCCTCCGCCTTTCCCCAGGCGGAGGAAGTCCATGAGGATTTCCCCCCGTAAAAAAAAAAAAAAAAAAAAAAAAAAAAAGGTGGGAGCTGCCCTAGTAGTTGACCGCATCCGCGCCCTGGGATTGGAGGTTGCCCTCTCCAAGACTGAGGCCCTATTGTTTCATGGGCCTCGGGGGGGACCTCCTCCAGGTACGCGAGTAGCCCTGGACGGGGTCCTGGTCCGGCTTGGAACCCAAATGAGGTACTTGGGTCTCATCCTGGACGGGAGGTGGACTTTTGGGGCACACTTCACCCAGCTGGCCCCAAAAGTCCTAGGAGCGGCGGCCGCCCTGGGGAGGCTGCTGCCCAACGTGGGTGGCCCGAGCGCCACTTGTCGCCGACTGTACTCCGGAGTGATCCGGAGTATGGCCCTGTACGGGGCACCGGTCTGGGCGGACGCCCTCAGTCGCGACAATAAGACCCTGCTGCGACGTCCGCAGCGGGTCGTCGCGACGAGAGCCATACGCGGTTACCGGACGGTGTCCTGGACGGCTGCGTGCGTGCTGGCCAGTGACCCCCCCAGGGAGCTGCAAGCGGAGATCCTCGCCGAAGTTTACCACTTCGTGGCGGCGAGGAGGTCCCGCGGGGAGCCCCCGGGGTGGGAGGAGATCGCACGCATGCGGTGACAGGCGCGGGCCGCCCTGCTGAGGCGGTGGACGGAGGACCTGGCTCCACCGGTCCCGTGCCAGTGGACGGTGGAGGCCATTCGCCCGGTCCTTCGGGGGTGGATAGGGCGGCGATTCGGGTCGCTGACCTTCCGACTGGTGCAGGTGCTTTCCGGGCACGGATGCTTCGGAAAGTATTTGCACCAGATCGCGAGACGGGAGGCGACCCCGCTCTGCCACGAGTGTGGGGCGCCAGAAGATACGGCGCTCCATACGCTGGAGGTGTGTGCCGCGTGGGGGCGGCAGCGGCACACGCTTTCGGCCATAATAGGCGGGGATCTCTCCCTGCCGAGCGTGATCAACGCCATGCTCGGCGGCGAGAGGTCGTGGCAGGCAGTGGTCTCCTTCTGTGAGGCTGTCATGGTGCAGAAGGAGGCCGCGGAGAGAGTCAGGGAGAACAATCCCCTCGCTGACCCTCTCCGGCGCAGACGGACGGGAGCGAGGAGGAGGCGATTTGCCCGCCTTCTCGCTCCTGTATAGTGGGGTCACTGGTACAGAGTCGGGGGACTCTCTACCGGCTTGCACGGCCCCACACGTCTGGGGGGTGGCCTTGGTGAGCAATGCCTCCCCTCCACAGGTGCTGAGGCCCGGTTACAATCAGCCGGGCCAACCGCCGGGACGGGATGGTGATTGCTAACGCGACCCCATCTCGTCCCACCCCGTCGGCGGTGGGACTGCTCACCCCAGGGTTTTAGTGTGTATACCGACCCCCTTCAGGGGCGGAGAGTCTCACATAACTTCCCTCCCCCCCCCCCCGGGGGTGGGGGTATCCATAAAGGATTTTACTGGGTCAAAAAAAAAAAAAAAAAAAAAAGGTATAGACTACAATCGGGCTCGCCACGATCATGGCGGTAAGTCCCGTGTTCGAGAAGTGGCTGGAGAGGCACATGGCGCCTTCACCTTCCGGCTGACACAGGTAATGACTGGCCACGGTTGTTTTGGCCAGTTCCTGTGTTGTATAGGCCGGAAAGAGAAGCTCGGTTGTCACCACTGCGGCGACTGCCGTGACTTTGTTGAGGACACGACGCTGCACATTTTGGCGGACCGTGAATTGATCGCGGCAGTCGGATTGGTTGCCCTCTCAATCCCGGCCATAGTTCAGTCTATGGTCCGGAGTGAGAGGACGTGGAACGCCGTCGCATCCTTCTTTAAGGAAGTGATTTCTATCAAGGAGCCGGCGGCGCGGGCGAGGCGCTTAAGATTGCGCCGAGCGTAAGACGCGGTTAGACTGAATGACAGAGCTCGATATTCAAATCGGCGCGCGGCCGCCATAGTAAAATTGTATGGAGGATTTGAAGCGCTTTTTTGATAAATATATATCTTTATTGTCAACCAATAACTTAAATATTTGGGACGGACAAATTGTAATATTATGTTAACTATTTATGTTTCGTTTAAGCTGTAAAATAGAATAGATTTCTACTGTTATAATCAAAAAATCACGTAACACGAGCTTACGCTATACTTACTATTTTTCGTGCAAATTTACATCCATCACGACATCCAGCTACCCTAAGGTTTGACCTGGGGGTGGTGGGCTTTGTGGGCCTGCCCACAATCCGTTCAGCACCAGGTCCAAGAGGCGGCGTGCGTGTTCCCACGCGCGCGTCTGTGTCGATTCGGTTTGCCCTTTAGGTGGGGACAGTACGGTATTATTTAGAAGTGATCAAAGGGTAGGCCTAAGCGTGCAGTGGCCTACCGTTTCATACGGCTTGCCGTGGTAGGTTTAGTCGGTATTCCGGGAGCTCTAATATCATCATTTCGACATCTTTCTTTACCCCGGTGAGTCCGACATAACCCCTTCGCCCGCCCCCACGGAGTGGTATGTGTCAAAAATTTTAAAATAGTGTAGACTACAATGCTGGTATTCTCGCAGGCCTACTAACAATAATTTATTACAAACTAATGTATAAGAAAATAAAACACACAAAAAATGGGATAAAAATAATAAATATAACCTTATAACAATATATTTATACTAACGTAAATAATCTATAATAACAAGCGTAATCTAATATTATGTTATGCTATAATATAACACTGAATGTGAAGAAAATGGTAATTAAAATTAAAATAAAAAAATAACGAAAATACAAAAGAACATTATAATGTATTTCCGAACGCCACTTGTACTTGAGAGGCTGACACTACGCCATGATCATAATGAGTTTCGTCTGTCATGAATGTCAAGTATGCGTCTACCAGAGCCGTTAAAAACAAAAAGTCTAATATTTATATATGAGTACATATAGATATACATACAACCAATTGTACCCTACACTATCGCGGCTACTGCATTTTACATAATGGTGCATGTACACGATGCAAGTAACGCTACATGCGCAAGCTACATCTGCTACCATGCGGGATGATGCATGATACATGACGCAAGTACTTGCGTATGTTACCGTGTCATGTAAGTATAAGTCGTAACTCTTTAAATTGACTTGTCAGTTAAGTTTGCACCATAGTTCTAGTTCTGAAGTTAATATCGTACGCGCTGATCCAATTCTCTCGCTCCTAACATTGACGTCGTACGCCTTTTTTTGTCATTGCTACGCTGTGCGAAGCATTTTCGGACGAAACTAACTAACAAGCAGAATTTAAGGACTATTAGGTGGCGCCTCTGGTGCTGCGCCGAGTGTTATTTTGAACTCCACTCGAAACTAAAAATAATGTAATCCACAAATTCTTGCTCCTAAACTGGATATTCTTTAATCCCTACAAGTCATAATATACTAAAGTACTCCAAGATTAACTCTAAGCGAGTATCGCTGTTTTTAAAACGAAAAAGATTAATAAACTGTATAAAAATAAAATCAAAGCTTAATGATACTCACTTATGTCACTTATATTTTTTAATACTTCAAGATACCTCGATCATTTGGCATCAGTTATTCTGAAGTCTCGCTCTATCTAAAAAGCAACTTGACAACATTTAAAATATATTTATATTGCGCGGTGTTTCATTTTTAAGCAATAACTCAATCTAGAACTGTCCAAAATACTAATACTTGCCCACGTGTTCGCTCGTATTTTATCAATAAATTTCTATACCTCGGGAACAGTACTTTTTTCAGAATTAAAGATACCATGGATCCTTTTCTGAATCTCTGACAACTTGTATGTGAAATTGCATGATGATCGAGTAGTTAAGGCGTGAAAGTGTATCAAACAAACAAACTCAAATTCGTTTTTATAGGATTACAACCCACATATTATGATTGTAATGTGTACGAACGTACATACATAGTCTTTCGCTTGTATCTTTATGCCTGTATGATGATTTGTGCGATTGTTTTGCTCACTACAGCTACCGTCGCAGCCATAGTAGGTTATTTGCCGTGCCGTCATGTCGCACGGCGGCACGTGCTAAGTCACCGATACCACGCACCCTGACTCTGACCTGTTTGTGAATAGATAACCGAATATCTCGGAAAAGTTTTTGCCTTTCTGTAAAATAAATGATACTTTGATATCAAAAGTGAACATAAATGTAGGTTATGTTAGTAACGGTACCTTTTTTGGATAAAACGTACCCTAAGCGATGACGTAATATAAATAGACGCGTCATGCATGAACATCACGGCACTCGAAAACAGCGTAAATACTATCGGTACCAGACAGCTACTTAGACGCACGAAGAAAGGGAATAAAAATTAAATGTCATCTATAATTATGTATATTTCTTTAATTACGTCGTCATTCTGTGGTGCATGCTCATTGGCCGAGAGCGAACATGTGACTTACCTCAGGCGCCAGCTGCCATTAGAAGGCATCGGAAAAATTAAATAAAATCCATTTATCTTGATATTTACGCATGAATTGAGACTTTTTTATCTTTCACAGTTGCAGTATTTTTACATATCCTAAAAACACAGTTGTTGTTGAGTAAGTTATTCACTCAAGTTATTTTAATGTCACGTACATCCGCGACACTGGTTGGTACGTAACTAAATGGACTTCTGGTAATTACCTTGCATTCATGTTGCCACTACAGAGCGCGGGCAACGTATCTATAGCTAAAATACCATTGACCCTAAGTCTTTTTTCGTTCCCCTACCAACGTGTATATAAAATCATGATGATCAGTCAAGTAGGTAAGGCGTGAAAGTAACAAACAAATAAAATTCGCTTTTACATATAATATTAGTTGGGATGTTTATCTTTGTTTTTAGTTTAAAATTGGTAGCTCTTTTTAATTTCTATAACTTTGATTGGTATACTACTTATAATTAAAGCAATTAATTTACCTATTGAATCGCTTTGACACATTGATGGCTAGACACAATAGGTTTTTGATTATGTCTGCCATGGAATGGCATATATGGCATTAACAGGTTAATATCTCCGAATTCATCAAAATTTAAAGTCATGTTTTACACCGATTGTAAGAGCGAACGTGCTGTGGTGTTTCGAGCACATATTATGGTTTCGTACCGCTTCGTACTGGAAATTTCCTAACAGAAAAACCTGGTAGCACTTTTCCCGAGATTCGAAACATGATCACACGTGCGCGACCAACGAGGCATATACAGGGTGTCCGGTAATTAATGGATAACCTTGAAATGTCTTAGAGAGAATTGAAGGCCGTTCAGAAAAATAAAAAAAAATAATAAAAAATAAAAAAAAATATATATATTAAAAAGTGCAAGCTATATTAGCATAGCATACTTTTGACTGTCTATCTATTAGCATAATTAGTGTTTAATAATAAAACAACAAAAAACCGATGGATTTCATTCATTTATGGTCGTAGTATACAAGAAAGTTATAAATGGTAATAAAGAAAACCATATCTCAGGTAGTAGTTAAAATAGATTTTTTTCAATTTTTTCTGAATGGCCATCATATCCACTTTAAGACATTTCCAGGTTATCCATTAATTACCGGACACCCTGTACAATTATTCTCAACAAGAGTATCCATACCAGTTTCTGTTCTATAAGAAACTAGATGATCCGCGCAACTTCTTCTTCGCAAACAAGAGACTTATGTGACGCAGGCGAAGTTTTGGTTGCTTTTGCAACATTTTTCATTGTTGCTACGCTCTCATTGGTCATATCGTGATGTTATAAAGCTTCGAGTCTTCCTCGATAAATGGACTATCCAACACTTAAACAACTTTTCAATTCGAACCGATAGGTTTTGAGATTAGCATGTTCAACCAAACAAGCAAACAAACTATACAACTTTATAATATTAGTATATATAGTATACCTAGATATCTGGCAAAATGCGCATGTAATACGCAGAGGCGTACCTTTAGAGATAGATAGATAAAAATGTGTACTTTAAACAAAATTACTTATCACGAACAGTTTTTTAATATAATAATGTACAAAAAGCGGTCCTAATTCATCGCTAAAAGCAATGTCTAAACGAATCTTTTAATAGACAAGAACAATATTAGGATTAAAGAAATATAATAATGAAGTTATAAAATGCATATTGTCTATATATGTATAACGTCTTTAGCACACTGCCGCGAAAGCGGGACGGAACCGAACCAATACCAAACATCAGCGAAACGACGAAATTCTGTCTAGTACGAATTTGATTCTGAGTGTTCACACCGCGAGCAGACCGGACGTGGAACGAAACGGTTCCGTCTTGGTTCGCGACAGGTTCAGACGTGTCGACAGAATTTCGAGTTCCTGCGGTCGTTGCACAAATATGTTTAGCTGGTATTTGAGTTAATAATGGATAATTTAATAGAGAAATTAATAGAAGTTTAGAGCAAGGCCATTTTTATACGAATAACGTCATAATGACTATAAAAATAATTATAAAAAGACGGTAGCCTGGACAGATATTGCTGCTAAAATAGGAAGGGAATCTGGTAAGTAAAGTTAAATTATTATTTTATATGTTTCTTTATTTGACACACTAAATTTTAAGCACTCTCAAAAAAGTTGGCAAATTTGTCTCTTATAATTAATGTTGATCTGCTAGATCGATGTCGGCTTGGAGCAGTTGACCGAAATATTAGTATCGTGTCGTTCATACTTTCATTAGCATATAACCATGCTTCTTCATGTTACATAAAGTTGTGTAGGCATGTCGCGGCCTTAATAGTTTTTATTGTGTTTCTGACATCTGTCTCAAGGGGTCACAAAAACGCAATCTGAGCTCTGAGTGGAATTTTCGGAAAGCCGATTTCCCTGCCTTATATTCTAATGTAGCCAACATTGACTGGTCAGACCTTCTGTATCAGCAGGATATTAATGCGGCCGTAAATGTTTTCTATTATAGGTTAAATAATGTTATTAATGACCATGTCCCATTAAAGCAAGCTGTAGCTAACAATAAATATATATATCCATTCTGGTACACTGGTGAAATAATACAATGTATAAAACTAAAATATTATAATTTAAAAATGTTTAAAATGCGTCAATTACAGTTCAATAGGGTATTGTTTAAGTACCATAGGAGTAAAGTAAAAAAAATAATAGATATAATAATATAATTCTTCAACATTTTGGAAATATGTAAAAGATAAAAGGAAAAATAGGCAACAATCTAAAGAATTTATATATAATAATAATATTGGTTTTTTTTTGTACCCTTCTTCACATGGTTTTCGTACCCTCTGGCAATCGGCTAAGCCAGACGTTTTTACATTTTATTTATTTTGCTGCTAACTTTTATTTCTGCCCTTAAGAGGCCTTAATTCCTAATATACACTTTCATTCCAGTTCTCTTTATCATTCCAGTTCTATCATTTATACTTCTCGCACTTTCATCCTTCCCATTCATTCGTTTCATTCCTAGCTATTGTTAGCTAAGCTAGCTTAAGGTTGGGGGGGCGAGGGCATTTGGGACTCATTAACACTTTATTTACTTTCTTAAAACTTATTTTACATAAATATTTAAATCTTAATTCTAATATTTAAATCTAGAACAGTATTTGCCTTAATCCTATTTCTTAATCTAAATACATTTATAACTGTATAAATATTAGACATAATATTTATTTATTATTGATTTTATGGTATTTGTTTCTGTTGTGTACAATATTTACAATTTTTATTACATACCTCAGGACAAGGTTTCTAGTTCTGTTTTCAATCATTAAATTAGGTAGTTCTTGCGCATCGAATTTCTGGCCCAGTTCGACTTCCAGTTCGAATCGTGCTGGGCCAAAAACGGGACATTCAAGCAGAACGTGTGCCACTGACTCGCCGACACTAGGGTCACAGATGCAAGCCGGGCTCTCCTTGCATTTGAACCTAGCCAAATACTCGGAGAACCTGCCATGCCCCGTGAGGGCCTGAGCAACCTCCTTGGTCACCACCATCTTCCTGATCACCCTGTACGCCTCGGACGCGATTGGAAAGTACAGCTTAGTGACTGAAGCCGTTTGTTCGGCGCTGTACCTCCGGTCCCATTCGCAGAGCGAGTCCTTACGGATCAGTCGCTTTACGTATGAGACCGGACACCGGTCGTAATTAATATTGTTGAAGGGCAGATAGCTGCTGACATATTCGCAAATTACTTTAGTTCGGTCTTTTATTCATCGGTATGCAATTCGCTAGACATAAATAAATAAAACGTATCTAGCAAGATATTTACGTGTTCAAACATTTATGAAAACAACAATATTTACGTCATAGTAACGGATGTGACTAATAATTTAATGTATCACATGATAATTAAATTCTTAATGCTAGAAGGGGTACCGCAGGCCACTTCCGAAAAATCCTGCATACATTATGATTAAATTCATTACGAGTCTTTGTAGCCAACAAGGTATTGTGAATGTGCGGAGAGCGTGAGCGAGGGAGTAAAAAACACCAGTGTTCTGTACTTTGTTCGTAGTTGGTTATAAACCACACACAATAAAGAAAGCGAAGAACGCGAGGAAATGAGCAGAACACTATTTTACGTTACATACTGTTATATGGAGCCATGCGAGCTTGCAAGCCAAACGGGATTTTCAGGAATTATAAACGCACGCAACAATGACCAAATTGTGATGTCATAAATACGCAAACGTTTAATCACTTGGTGTCATCAAAGAACCCACACATACAAGGCTTTAAGATATCTATATGGTAAATTACGATAGGTGTTTGTCTTAAGTAAGCATTTTACCTATGATTAACTACACCATCAAAATATGTTTTCATGATGTCCAATATCCTTGAGATAAAACTATGTAATTATTACAAATAATAAGAACTTAAAATAATAAGCATATAGGTAGGTATTTAAGAATTTAACTCTTGGTGATTAGAAGGCGAAATCACTAGCTTTCACAATATGTTCTAAATTATGTGGTTTACTTACTTTATTGTGTCAATAAGCTGTCTGTTTCTAAGCATTTTATTATGTTTAAGTTATATTATGCAGTAATCAAGTATAGGTATATTGAGCAGCATCGATAGCCTAGTGGGAAACCGTTGGACTGCTACGCAGAGGTCTCGAGTTCGAACCCAAGACGCGCATCTCTGACTTTTCGAAGTTATATGCGTATTATGTAGTTAATTATCGCTTGCTTTACCGATGAAGGAAAACATCGTGCGGAAACCTGCATGTCTGAGAGTTCTCCAGAATGTTCTTGAAGATATGTGAAGTCTGCCAACCCGCACTAGGCCAGCGTGGTGGACTATGGACTTACCCTTCTCACAGTGAGAAGAGGCCCTTGCCCAGCAGTGAAACAGTTTAATACAGGGCTGATATTATTATTTTTATATATTATAAGTAATCAAGTAGATATCTTATATACCACAGTGATTAAACCATGTATGTGATATACATGTCCCCATATTTTATTGTGTGGTAAAATTATTATGACAATTATTAGATTAATCATTAATAAGCTAAGCGAAATCTTTTGACTTTGTTGACCATCAAATTCCGTTAAGTATTCAAATGTGAACTAAACAGTATAAGAGTTAAAGGTCTTGAATGACTACGCAGTTAACTGAAATATGAAATGAAATAACTTACGTAGACTACCTGAAATAGATCTACATTTGAACTTATAGAATCCTTTATTAAATATTTCAAGACCTCTTTTCATACTCTACATGAAATATCCCAAAGACTACTAATCACAAGTGTATTTTGTTTGTATAATGATTCCTCAAAATCATAATTCTAATTGTAACTATAGAATAACTATAAGCACAATATATTGGATTGGTTAGGTGAAATACGCTTTACGGCAAATTTATTAAAATCATACATTTCTAAAACTACAAAAGCGCAACGATGTCTTTAAAAATTTATAATCGTGGTTACGACATCTCTGAGATTGATGAGACAAAGCTATTAGGCATATTGCTTGACAAATATGACAGCTGGAAATGGCTTACATATAAATAGCATGTGAGTGGCGATAGACTGAATGGAGACCGTGTAACTGTTACGTTGTCTCGAATCGAATCCACGGCGCGAAACTCTAATTTTTCGAAGTTATGTACGTTTTAAACAGTGGTGTGAAACAACTTTGAAATATTTCACTAAATATTTCTAATCTTAACAGTGCAGGAAAAACATCGTGAGCAATCCTGCATGTCTGAGGTTACAAAACATTTTTTTTACTATTTTTTATTTTGCTCTTCAAATTGACCACACTCCGCCTGATGGTAAGCAGTCGTGTGGTCTAAGAGCAGTGGCCTCCACATCGTCCTCATAGCAGCCGAGGCGCCGTTGAGGTCTCTACTTTGACGGCCTGAGAAGGTGCCTTTCCACGCCCCGCTTAAAGGACCCAGGATTGAAGGAAGAAAAAAACACATGCCTTGGCAGAGAATTCCATGGCTTGATCGTTCGGCAGAGGTATGAGGACCCAAACTTGTTGATACGCACTCTAGTCGACTCCACTGTGTAAGGATGGCATCTGAGCCCAGCACGCGTTGTTCTGGATAGGAAAGGGGAGGGTGGGATAAGTGGAAAAACATACAAGAGTACTGAGTGGATGACCATAAAGTTTTCGCATATATGTGAAACCTAAAAACCGGCACTAGGCCAGCTTGGTGGACTATGGCCTAACCCGTCTAACACTGAGAAGAGGCCTGTTCATTACAGAAAACGGGCGAGTTTAATTTACAGGGTTTATATCATTTATAAATAGTACATAGCTAGTCATAACAATAGATATGGGCACGGCTTCTATAGCATATCGTGGGTATGTGAAATCTATATTGACGTACAAATTCTGTGCTTTTCATGTAGGGTAACTCAACAGATGTAAGTATATACAAGCATTTATACTTCTCCTTAGCCTTTATTATACCCAAGTCACTTGGGGTCGGCTTTCTAGTCTAACCTGATTTGACTGGATATCAGTTTTTACACGGAGCGACTGCCATCTGACCTCCGCAACCAGAAGGCTATACCGTAAGGCTAGACCACTGTCAGGATATTAGAGGGCACTGAGTTCCCAATAACGACTGCCATAGATGTTCATGGCAGCCGGGACCGACGGCTTAACGTGCTCTCCGAGGAACGGAGCAGGCGATAATTGTCAATCAATACGCACATAATATCGAAAAATCATATAACTTCCAAAAGTCTGAGCTGCGTGACGTGGGTTCGAACCCGAGACCCTCTGCATTACAGTCTGTTGGTCTCCCCACTGAGCTATTATTATATTACTAAGCATTTAGAACACAAAAATATGTATGGTAAAAATATTTGATGCCGCAAGACTTTACTCTCGTAGCACTATGAATTTAATGTACTTATCCTGAAACCTCTAAAATTATTGACATATAAACAAATGGATTTTTTTTTTAAATACTTGCCATGGAGTATTTCTCTTAAATTATATTTTTTTGTTTCAGAAAGCTGGATATCATAGGCATTTTTTACATTTAGTGCACACACCGTGCTTTAAAACATATGTAGGTACTTATTTATTTATCAAAATGAGATAGAAGTTAAAAGCATGTGGCCAAACACTCACATTTTACAGAACAGCTAATTCAGAGCTACCTCAAAGCCCACTCCTGTCCTCCTAGTATGCCGTCCTCTTCCTGTAGCTATCCTGACTTAATTAGATCTACACAGATTATATATCATGGTGTATATATTGATCATCTGATCACCGGAAAATATCACATTAGTTGCCTGACTCGGCGCATCAGACAAACGATATTTATATTTAAAAAGATGCGCTATTCTGCTGACGAAGGTACATTAAAAATGATATATTGCGCTCTCTGCAGATCTATAATAAATTATTGTATCTCGGTGTGGGGAGGAGCAGCCAAAACCCAAATGCTGTCTCTTGAACGAGCACAAAGAGCTGTGCTCAAGGTTATGACTTTTAAATCTTTCAGATACCCCACCACCCAACTCTATAATGAATGTCAGACTTTAACTGTGAGACAGATATTTGTGCTCGAAACTGTAACTCGTCAACATATCTCCCTAGAATACGATCCTATTTATATCTAAAAGCGTCGTTTCTCTAAAGTTTGTCAAACCAAGAAATTTAAGATCACTCTTTCTGCACAACATTTAAGAGTAATCGGTGGCCACCTATGTATATAATATCCTCAATAAAAATTGCAATATCTATCGACTCCTTAGATCACAGTGCAAAAGGGAAGTGTCAAAATGGCTTATGAATAGAAGTTATGCTAAGAAACTGACGATTTAATGAGACTATCGACTATACTTTAACTTAAACACACACACCACACACACACAACATAAACACATACACACACACATTCACACGCACGCAGACACACACATACAAACACACATAAACACTAAAATCACTTCACATTTAATAAAAAAATATAGGCTAAATAAGTACACGAACATCTCAACATAAATGTATTTAAATAAGTTTTTAATATCCAGTGAGAGCCCTGGTACCCAAAACTCAAGTTAACTCTTACCTTGGGTATCAGTGTTTCAACAAATGTATGCTGTAACTTGTTTTTAGATTGTAAGTTTTCTCTGTGTTCATACCGTTTGTAAACTTTTTTTGATTATTATTAATTATAGAACGGAAAGTCATGTAAACATTTGCAAATATTATAAGGCTGATCTTATATAATAGCGAATATCAAGTTCAGCAGTGTGACAGCTCAGGCTATAAAGGCTGCTACCTCACCGAGTGTTGCAACCTAATGAACTAGCCACCTAGTATTACACCTAAGTCGCGGATACTAATTAGGTACTTGCTGTACTAGGATAGTAGCGTGGTTTTAGTCAGTAGAAGTCTGCCATGCGCAATTGTGCCGTTGAGAGTGAAGGGAATCATTGGATGATTTCCAAGCCTATAAAATATTAAGTTATCTGTCATCACAATTTATTTTTCGTAAATTTAATACCTAACTTTTTCTATATTCAAGTTGTACATGTAGTTTAGAGTACACCAATCATAATATACAGCATTTATATCTGATTGGACGGTTTTAAAGAGGAACGATACAAGCATTTGAACAAACACGACACAACTAATTGTGGATTATACAAAATTAAGATGAGAGAATCAAGTCCACAATAGCGCGGCGGCCAACGATGACGATGATGACGAGGCGACCACTTAACCAGTATTCATGCAGTAATTACAAAAAGAAATTCTATTTTGAAACCATAACAAATAATTCTATTTATGTCAACCATGCTATGTGGAGCAACAACAACTGTATCTGCATTCAATATTCAATAAAACACCCAAATCTAAAAGAGAACTGCCAAACACGATTTGCATATGCTCTTAAAAATGGCTTACTGACAATTGTTTTTATATGATAGAAGAATTTATGACATGTACGTAAATATTATAATAGTTTATTATATGTATTAATTTATTATTATTTGGAATTATTATTGTTTTGTGTAATATGCTATTATGTTTTATTCTGTAATATGCTATGATGAGTAAAATAAAGAAAAAAGTAAGTAAAGTTTTACTTCACTTGGGTACTGAAGTCGTTGAAACATATAGAGTTATTAATTAGTTTTTTTAATATTTATTGGGCCTGGGGGTCATCTTTTTTAATACGTGTACGCGGAGGTAATGTGCATAGTAAAAAGGCTACAAATCAATACACTTAACATCTTAACTGCAGGCAAGATTGATTTGCAGCCCATCCAGATATTTCGAAAAATTATAATGTAATAACTGACATAATTCTTATGTTGCCGTTCCTATTAACCGCTTGACAACTCTAGTGAGCTTTTTAATAGTTATAAAATATATGTACTGGTCTAATTCCTTTCCCATTATTATAACATGTGAACTAAACGTACTCAGACATAAGGTCGCGCCTGCTCCTACATGTATCAAAGTTTTGTGGTGAGAAAGGGATAAGGGCTAGATAGACACCTATACTTATTACTATATTGTAATGTAAGATTAAAGGATATTCATTTTCTATATATAATATCAGCCCTGTATATAAACAGCCTACTGCAGGGCACGGGTTTCTTCTCAGAGGGAAAAGAGGCTACATTCCACCACGCTGGCCCAGTGCGAGTTGGCAGACTTACTATCTTATCTTCAAGAACATTGTGGATAACTTTCTTGCTCTCCTTTACCGTTACAAAGGGTAATAATGATCTATTTAATGCACACATAACTTCGAAAGTCATAGTTGCTTAGTTTGGGATCAAACTCGAAATATAATTATAAAGCATGAAATTAAGTAAATCTTAATTACTTATGTCTTAGTATACCTAGAACATTTTAGTAGGTAATAACATGTTGAGAGTTCTGGCAATGCTACTTAATTTCTGTTTATGTCTCTCGTATCTATTCTCAGAGTCGACAAATAGGTACTATTGTTTTCGGATATACTTAATAAAGAACAATACTGGAAATTTCCTATTTCCTTGGCCACTTTTAGTATGACGGTATTGTTACCAACATTGTTAACAACATTAGATACGCGAATGATAGGCACTGCTGAATACATGTATGGTTTCAAATTGATTTATGAGGATTCTGCGTCCGCCCATGTCGGGTACAGTGCAACCAAAAGATAATCTACGTTTCTAAAGCAGGTAACAAACGTTACGATGACGGTTTACAGTCACATGGGGGAAAATCTACTGCTTCAAAGAGGCTTTATCAGTTTGGTGTATACGTGTAGGTACCCTATGGGCCAATTGTACACATACCTCGTGCAGCGCACTGAGAGTCCGGAACAACAAAGCCAGCAATGCTTATACCTAATATTGCAACAATAATTAATTATACGTAGGTAAATAAGCAATGAATAACTCTGAAGTACCTACCTACCTAGATTCTACATTTCAACATTTTGTATTTATATTTTCGTAATAGTAATATTAATTTATTTGAAAGCTAAGTTTTAAACTATCTATGTTAAATCAGTTTGTGGTTACCTATAATTTGTCATTTAGGCATTCATTTTTATTATAATAGCTTTTGTTGAGGAAAAATTGTCTTATTTTTTAATGAAATTGTTGTATTTATTTTCGTGTTTTATAGTATCTGGTAATTTATTATATTTTTTTATAGACATTACAAAATATGTACCTACTATTATAGTCGCATTATTTTATGTTTCTATGGTCTGAAAATAAAGTTTATACGTACTTCCATCTAACGAGAACGCTAGAAGTCTACAACCTATACAACACATCTCGATTGTCAACCTCCAACGTCATTCACCTTGTTTCCGTTAGATGTCGTAAGTTTTTAATTCGCTACTCCATCTAGTAAATATTTTAGGAATTACTACACCCGTAACAATGAAAGCTTTAATATTATTGAGATCCTCTGCTGCTAGATGGCTATAAAATAGTTCTTCTGTAGCTCCATCTAGTGAATATTTTAAAAAACGCTGTACCTAAATTTGTTAAAATTATATTTAACCATTTATTTGTATGAAAATGTTTAAAAACGATAACTCTTATAACTAAGATAAACCATCCTGCCTATCCAACCAAGTAACCATGTCAAAATAACCATCTATTGATTATACATAACCTAGCTTTTACTGTCATATTAAATCCATTTACTGTTGGAATAGCAAGATAAAATGTTTAAAAACGATAACTCTTACTAAGATAAACCATCCTGCCTATCCAACCAAGTAACCATGTCAAAATAACCATCTATTGATTATACATAACCTAGCTTTTACTGTCATATTAAATCCATTTACTGTTGGAATAGCAAGATAAAGGAAGGTTATATATACATTACTTTGTAATCATAGGTTCCAAAATATTCTGCGGTTAAGCATACCTTCAATATTTAGCTACAAAATTAGGATAACAGAAAAACTTTATTAAGCTATGTTTTAGACTTAGGTATATGGTTTAACCATAGCCATTGCCATTGTCAGGTATCAATACAATAACAATTAGGTTTGATGATGTAGCTAAGTATGGCATCAAAGACACAATTAAGTTTTGGCAAATTTAGGTTATGAACAGATCCTGGCATTATAAATATTACCTACCTGCTTGACTGCCTAAATTATTACACAATTATGATATCTTTAAGGCTTAGATTTAAGGATAACAATAAATATTGAACCTGTTAACCATAATTATAAGCAAGCAATAAAGTGCAAGGTTTTCTGGTTTGTTAAAAAAATTATATTAGGTACCTACCTAAGTACCTACCTACCCAAAATTTGTAAATATTGTATGCTTTTCTGCAGAATATTCTGAAACCTATACTTTTACAATTGTGTACACTTTAATCTAGCTATGCCCACAATAAATAGAATTGATTTGATTACAATATAAAAGCAAAAGCTAGGTTATAATATATAATCAAGAGATGCTGTTTTCTTTACTTATATATGGTTGCTTGATTGGTTAGCCATTTAATGGCAGGACGATTTGTTTCAATAAGAATCATCATTTTTTAACATCTCAAGTATAATGTATGTTTATGCAAATAAATAAGTAATCTAATAATTTAGAAATTTTGCAGTTTCAGAATTTATTCACTAGATGGAGCTACGGATAAATCTATTCTACCGCCATCTAGGAGCAGAGATCTGAACAATATTAAAGCTTTCATTGTTACGTGTGTACCGTGTGAAATATTTACTAGATAGAGTTGTGAAACAATGGCCATCTGTAGATAACAACTTCAAAGCTAGGATTGTTAGTAATTTTGTAGTGTCTTACATATTGACTAGATGGAAATGCGAATTAAATACTTACGATATCTATGGTTGTCACCCGAACTTTATGATAAAGTTTTGTACATTATTTCAGGTAAACGTACAATATACTTTATTACGAAAATAAATTACCTACCTACGTGAATTTTCTTTATTTTTCTATGGCGACTTTTACAGATGTTATTAAATTGTTAACTTACTTAACTTAGCTTTTATTTTACTTAGCTTTTATTTTGTAGTACCTATCTTGGGTAGGTCTTATTGCGTAGGGGCCTGCCGTTTCATACGGCGGGCCGAAACCTCGGCGGGGTCGCGATCGTATGCGAAAGTGATTCGCGCGGCCCCGTCGATAGTGGTTTTGTCGAGGAACACCGTGGTAGGTTTAGTCGGTATTCCGGGAGGTACATTATCTTTACAAAATCTTTCTTTTACCTCGGCGAGTCCGACATAATCCCTCCGCCCGCCCCCGCGGAGGGATATGCGTCATAGCATTCCCAAACGAAAAAAAAAAAAAAAAAGCAACGCTATAAAAATTCCCTAAATAGAATAAAAACAATTCACTGCCGACGGACGTGAACCACTCCTAACACAAGCATTCTAGCTTAGCTGGAGGGGTAAACAAGAATACTAGTAATTTGAACAACTTGCCAGTAATCTTTTAAAAAAGGAAATGAAAATCTTATTGTTTATATATCTTAATACAGACATATGCACTTATATTGTAGAGATCCGGTTAAGACGTTCCTTGATAATAAAGATGTTACTAGTATCAACAATAATAGGGTAATAAAAAAGCAGGTTAAGTACATAATTGCCGGAGGCTTACTGCTAGGGTTGCCTTTATTTTAATCGATTAGAGTATATTTACAATCCGAAGTAAAAATTAAATAAAGTACAAGATCTGGAAACAAATTATTATTGATTTAACCTGTCTTTTTGATACCTTATTTCTGTTGATGCTAGTGACATCTAACAAATGTTTATTATCAAGGAACGTCGTAGAAGATAGATAAACCGTTACTTTTATTCAATTTAGGCAACTTTAAGTAATCAATTAAATAAAACCTGTAAAAGTGTTATAGGTAAAATAAAGTATTTTCACTTGCTTTATTTGCCTAATCAAATATTAAGTAGGTACGTTTACCCGAAATAACGTACAATACTTTATTATTATTGTCAACCCTACTTACAGCCAAGATGTATTGTAGAGTGTAGACTTCTGGCATTCTAGTTAGATGGAAGTAAGCGTTATCTTTATTTTCAGGCCATAGATCCATAAATTAATTTTATGTATAACTGTCTATGTCTACTTCATAAATGTCTAAGCACATAGCCTTTAAAAATCAAATATGACGCCTGGTGTGTCGTCATTCAATGCCATTCAATCTTGCTGTCTAGCTCATATTAATCTGTGGTCTAGCTTATTACTTACAGTAACTACAGGACTGTCAAGAGGGTTCACTCACTGTCCACATCAGATAAAAAAATAGGGACGCCTGTTTTGGCAAACTTCCTCGATGCCCTGCAAAAGGACGGTAACCCCAACATCACTTGTTGCCGGCATTGTTGATCTGGACCCTCAGAACGATGAACGCAGTTTGTGCCGCGTGCTGCGCTCTGCAACCGCGTTCAATTGACTCATCCTTCTCCAAATCAGTATTACCTGACACTCTGACATGCGTCTCCCAATGTCGTAGGTAGGTACTTGAGACGAGAGCCTTTAGGAAGCAGTACCTATACTCCCAAGTTAGACTGCCCGGATAGCGTAGAAGTTAAGGTGGTTGTCTCGCCACTGTCTTTGCGCTGAGTATTGTGGGTTCCACATCCCACACGGTACAAAACTTTGCGTGATCTACAAATGATTGTAAGAGTCTGGGTGTTCTTTATGTCCGTTGTTTGAATGTTTGTAAAGTCTCCAGACACATTCAGACGACAATTTTTGGTTGCACTGGTGATGGGCAGATGCATAATCCTAGTGTCCATAGTAGTCCAGTCCATATTTTGTAATAACTCTCTTATATTTGTGAACTTTATATACATAAATCCCCATTGCGAAGTTGGTGATTGAACAATGGGGATTTGTGGACAAAATGTTCATGTAATACAAATTTCATAATACAAGGATTTTCACAATATTTTGTCAGAGACTGGTGCCTCTGACAGGTATTTTAACACCTGTGTTACGGGTCACCAGGTCCCAACTTTACTGAACATTATTATTTAAATTAATCAGTCGTAGAAAACGCTTAGGTAGTTTAAAATTCATACAAAAATTAATAGGAAAAAGAGCAATTATACATTTTAAGGAAAAAATATTTAACGCATTACCAGCCGGCGGGCAGAAGCCAGGTCCGTAGCTGGTAACCGTTAGGGTTATATTGAAACACGCAGACTGATTCAATTGAGAATATATTTACAATTTTTCACCTATCTTATATCCCATTTATTAGTCATGCAAGTAACGCTAACACTAATGTGTACAATAAGCATTTTCACCAATCAGCGACAAGTAAACAAAAATCTAACATTTACGATTGATTTCTTGGAAATCTGTTCGTGAGTATAAAAGTAGTGCCACGTATAAAAAGCAGAGGGAAGCTTCGCGCGTCACCAGACAGACGGCCGCGATCGTCGCACGGAGCGGACGTCCCGACCAAAGACTACAATATAATATGCGGGTATAGACAGGCAACTCTCTCCATTCACATTTATATTAACTAGCGCCATCTAGTTTCTAGCTACCAGAAACCACTGACATGTAACATACATATCTATAGTTATATTTATATAATCTGTACGGTTATGTTATGTCTGTTATAGTACAAATAAAACAACTAACTTTGTATGTTGTTTAATAATTTAATGAATTACGTTTCTTTAATTAATTACATAATGGAATGGAATTATAGCACCCATTAAATTTGTCTCCTTTTCCTGCCTTTATTTTTGGAATAGTGCCTATGAGCTTTTTCTTTCATTTCATATCCCAAAAAGGTGATTTGCCAGTGAGGATATTATTAATTTCTTTGCACCAATTATTTATAAAAAAGATTGTACTTTTATTTACTAAATATTTACTTACAATCTCTTTGTGGTCCTGGCAAGATAAAAAGGAATATCCAAATTTATCGATAATATTAGCTATATGTAACTGGCTAAGTATTTTTTATTTGGATAATTTTTTAGTATTTCATTACTTAGATTTTCAACTTGGGCAAAGAAATAGAATAACGCTCTAGTAGGATAGCACAACCATTTTTTGCTACCATATTCTTTTGACTTTATACATTGATGAAAGCTATGCAGTTTTTCAGACTCTAAGTCGTTCTTACATACTGCATAGCTTTTGTATATATTTCTCTTAGCTAGGTGTGCTATCCACCCACTGCAATAACCTATTGCTGCACACTTTTCAAGATCCGATGGTGCCTTACTATTAAGCAGAGCTTGCGTATCCAAAACATTCATAAGTAAATGATTATTCTCTATTTCATCCTCACATTCTGTAGGAGTGTTATTTTCTCCATAGTTCACTAAAAAATATTTGAGTGATTGGAAGCAAACACTGTCATCCTTTTCGCAATTAGAGCCTACTGAATGTGATGATAAAATATTATTAATAAGTAATGTTTTAATGCTCCTTCAAAAGCTGACGCTGTTGGCACAGTATTGGCACATCCATGAGCTCGAATTGCTCCAAAAAAGTTTTGAAGTCTTGATTAATGTGTTGCAGCAATAGAGAGTTAACACCTTTGGATTGTAAATATTTAACAATACGTTTAAAATTTTCTATCGTTTTTATCCAGCTGGAGAGAGATGGTACTACTCCTTGATTATTGGCATTTATAAATTTCATGGATTTTAATACTGGTATGCTATAATTCCATAATTTATGATGGGGCGAACATGAGGTGATGGTACTTCAGTATATTTTCCTTGTCTTATTTGACTGCAGCTGCCATTGATGCTGTCGAAGAGGTCATCAAAAAATAGAAGCAGGTCCACTGTTTGTGTGCTTTCTTTTTCGAGAGCACCTAATCCTGTAAAGCAAAGAAACACATATCATATATACATAGATTTTATTTGTGAGTTGCTTTTCCAGGTAGAGAAGATCAAATTTATAAATTCATGAAAAAACTAAAACATTAACTGGTTGACCTTATGGTCAGCGGGCTTGCTAAGTGGAGGTTGTGGATTTACCCATCAACACAGAATCTTGGTGTCATGACGATAATTATTTGATCTGTGTTTTGATGTAATATATCTATAATAGGTATGTTTGCATTTAGGAATATGTTTATCAGTGGCTTGTTTACCATAAACTTAAATTTGGGAACAGAATCCCATGCAAGTTGTTACAGCATAGACATGGACTATGGACTAGTACAGACAGTTGTTCTGAGTCCTTCACCCTAGACCTAGTACAAAGTTGCCTTTTAAAACAAAGGTACAACACTATAAGTTTAATGTACAATCATATAATAATATCAAACATTACAGTATTGCAGTCTGTAGGTCTCCTCAAAGTTGTAGGCTAATAATTTAACATGAAATGCTCTAGATGGCTAAAGTTATTTATATTCACTGCTACATGCTGCTGGCTGGCTGTTGTTACCATGTATGACTATAAATACTCCACTTGCTACTAGATGGTGTTAGCGGTGCTAACTCCTGACAATATTTTAACCCATATATTCCTGAAATATAGTTACCTGACATTAAATGCAGTTGTGGAACTGCTATACTGTTTAATCTATTCTTTGGATACTTGTGCATGTCTTCAAAATGTTTGTCACAGACTCTTCTATTGCGAAAGACAACATCAGCATCCAACTCAGCTATGTTACTACCAATATTTGAAACCCAAATATTGAATTAACAGTACTTGTTTCTGGGTTTGGAAATCGGTGAAGATAACACCTGTGGAAAAAGAATAAAATACTTGTAATAAATTATTAAAATGATAAAATATTCATAATTATTATTAAACAATTAAGTTATATATCTCTACAATCTGCTTGTCTGTACAAGATCACATAAGACACAGTAAAACAATTTTTATTTAATTTTTTTAAACCTTGAAAATAATTTTTGTCAATTACAAAATGTCTTACATATTCATAGAAATATATTTTTATCATAATCATCACAACTTTTGTTTCTTTTTATATAAGTATCTGCATCAATCAAATATACTTGATCAATGAGTATCTGCATAAAATCTATTTGTTTTTGTTCATTCTGATTTGATGAAAAGCAGGTAGGTTTTCCCAACTATTACAGACTAAACAGAAGAAAGATAATCAGAGAAGAGATAATCATGTTTCTTATTAATATGATCCTGTTTCTGTATATTATAACAAGTTTAGATCAACCTAATTGGACACTGTTAGAATTGATGGTGAACCTGAGCTCACAGGTGACTTTAATTAGAGTCTTAGGGGAGATTTTGCCCCTCTACACCTGCATTCTGAAGAGATTTTTAATATGACGAGAGGTGCTATTGCTAACTTCTTGGACTGCTCGGCAGTGCACCTCTCGCCATCGAAAAGAGGATTATCAATTAAGTTCGAAACATGCGTTATGAAACGAATTCTCTGTTCAGGTTATCCCAAAGCACAATAGTATCAGGTTCTTTACTAAAGGGTCAACCATGCGCGGGCGATACTGTTTACCTTTAGAGGGCTGTACGCTTGTTTGCCACTAACATTGGCACTATATATGTACCAAGGAAACCGCTGTACAGTATAAGTTGCTGAATTGCACATCTAAAAAGAAAATACATACCATCCTTCGTAGTCACTTGGCAACCAGGCACGCAACAAGATTTCTGTGACATGACTGAAGTTGAAGTTCACTGATCACTAAACGCAATTAAGGGTCCAAACTCTTAAAGAAGAGCGCCTATGTTCTAGATTTACAGTAACTTCACAAAACTTTTTGATGTATGTAAATACGGCGTCGCGGAGGAGCAAGCTCAAACTCAACGAGGACGTTTGAAAGTGTTTGTAACGCGACACAACTATACGGAGGAACACAGTTCAACTTAACGTGGATAGCAGGTACACATACGAAATAAACAAGAAAATTACAAATTTAACCGACAGAAGGAATACACACTCCTACGCAGCTATTTGTAATGTAAGTGTTGCCATTATAGAAATACACATCGCCATGTTATTTTTTTAAATCTGCGTTTAATCACGTTTTTGTTTCTATGTTCTGTATTAAAGAGTATTTTTAGTCGTAATAAATACAAATGATACATTCTTGAAATTTATTTTAGACATACCTATCCAATTTGAAGATATAAAAATAATTATGATATATTTTATTTACCCGCATTTTTTACTTCATCAACACTCTATTTTTAATGTCATATTGGTTCTGGTAGCTGGCGGGTAGATGGCGCATTTATAAAACAAAAAAATCGATGCTCCTTATGTTCTAAGTTGCCATAGCATGGTCCCGACTACGCTCCGCTCAGTACGCACGGGCGCCGAACCAACCAAGCAGTTTCAACACTTTGATTTAATATTTAATATTTATATTAAATATTGAATAGAAGCCAAGGAATTGCGCCCAGGACCGTGGTCCTGCGCGGGGATTGCCTCCACTTGAGAGCCGGCGTGGTGGTGTCCTCGCCGTGTGGAAGAGGTCGGTCTGGCACCAGCGCCAAGCCCCGACCTTGACTTCACGGTGACTGACGCCAACCATCACGCCTTGGCGCCGCGCGACGGCACTCCCACCGGAAGCCTATCACCACCACCAACCCAGAGCCGCGAGTATGGAGGAGAATCAGGCGAAGTCCTCGGCCGAGGATCTGCAGCCCCTGCGACGCAAAGTCGACGAAGATCGCCGACACTGCGACTCCCTTATTACTAAGGGAGTTTCGCGAGGACTGCAGACTTGGCTGGAGTTGTACTTCGCCACTGTGGACCTCCAGCTCAGTGGCAAGAAGGCAGAGGAGTCCACCCCAGAAGAGAGGGCCGCGTTGCGGCTGGCCGAGCTACACCTCTCGGGAATCTTCCCGGGAGAACGACCGCCGCCCACTACCAACACCACCACCACCACCACCGGCCCCCTCACGACCACCACCACGAAGAAAAGGGCACGCGAGGAGGAAGGCAGGAGCAGCCCTCCTGTCAAGCGGGCCGTCGTCAGCGACTCCCTGTCCGCCGAGGAGGAAGACTCCTCCCCCAGCGGCCGCTCGACACCGGAGCCCCCCACCAGCCCAGCACTAAACCCGGACGGAGAGATGGACGTGCAAGAGGACCTCTCGTCCTCCTGCGAATCCCTCCCATCCATCACCACCAAAGAAGACATCCACAAGGGAACACTCCCACAGGGAAGTGCAATAGCACCCTCCCCCGTTGCACCGACGACGTCGACCTTGGGGTCGGCGCAGGCGCTAGGGGCGACACCATCCGCCGCACCCGCCTCCGCAACAACACCCAAGCCCTCGCCAAAGCCAAGAACGGCAGCCGCCGTACTGGCAGCAGCGCCGACGCCGAGACCGAAGCCGACCCAGACAGCCGCACCCGCGACAACCGCCACCAACGCTGCCAAGAAACAGCCAGTCTTCGTGGTGGACCGTCTGGAGAACTGGACGGCCCACTTCAAGGCACTGGCCGATAAACTCGGCCATGCTCCCAACGGGAGACCCTACGGAAAGGGCTTCCGTTTCCTACCTAAGGATGACCAGGAGTTCCGGGTCATCCAGGCGTACCTAGACGACCTCGGGCAGGAGAAGGCGCCTTACTACGCCATCGCGCCGGCCAACCAAAGGCCACTTAAGGTGGCCATCCGCGGCCTCCCCGCCGACACCCCCGCGGAGGAGATCACCAAAGACTTGACCGACAAGGGAGTTCCGGTCAAGTACACCAAGCACATCCGGGCCCGTACGGGCAGACCGGGGTGCATCTTCTTCGCGGAGGTGGAGAAGTCGCCAGCCGCCACACAGGCTGCGTATGCGGTCAGCGAGGTGCTGCTCATGCCCGGGGTAATCGTCGAGCCTTGGAAGGGCAAGAAGGGCCTGCCACAGGTGCCAGGGGTTCCGCCACAGCTCGCAGAACTGCCACAGGCCATTGGCCTGCGTGCGGTGCGGTGGCGGACACCATGCCAACGAGTGCCCAAGACCGAGGGAGCAACCCCCATCCTGCGCCAACTGCCAGGGGCAGCACACTGCAAGTAACCCCGCTTGCCCAGTCTACAAGCGGGAAGCGCGCAGCCGCGGGATGGGAATCACCCCCAAAACCGGACCAGCAAAACTGGTCGCCCACCCCAACCTAGTTGGCGAATCCGCCCCGGCCTCACTCATGGCGAAAGCCCACGGACCGGCGGATAAGGGCGCAACCGCCCCTAAACGAAGACCAAGAAGGAAAAAGAAGCAGCCAAGACAGGACCAACCTCCGGCAACCAAAGCGGGGGAGACTGCAGCCGTCACCTCCACCGTCAGCAACGACGCGGAGAGGAATCAGCTCGCCGCCCTACTCTCGCTGTTCGCGCAGCGTGTAAGGGCCGGTGACATAGACACCACCGGAATGCTGCAGTCCATCCCCCTCAATGGATAAGCCGTTGAGAGTGGTCCACTGGAACGCCCAGTCCCTGACAGGGAAGATAGGCCTGGTACGCCTCTTTGTCAAGGAACAGCAAGTCGACATCATGCTGATAAGCGAGACCCATCTAAAGCCATCTGCCCCATTTAACATCCCGGGGTACTTTACGTACCGTCAAGATGAGGTCTCGCCGGCAGGCACAGCCTACCGGGGACTTGCTGTCCTGGTGAAGAGGTCAGTGGTGCATCAACTCGTCGAGCCGAAGAGACTCAACACCGTCTATGCCCTCGGTGTTGATGTCCAAGTCGGCGGACGGGAGATGCGCCTCTACGCGGCCTACCGACCCCCAGGGTCTGCGGCACCCACGAACTTTCGGGTGGAAGAAATTCGTGAGCTTCTTCTTCCTTCCACACCCACCATTGTCGCGGGAGACCTGAACGCCAAGCACCCGGCGTGGAACTGCGCCAGCAGTGACCGCGCGGGGGAGCGCCTCTTCCAAGATGCCAGCACGTACAACTAGGAAATAGCCGGCCCCCGAGAGCCTACCAGGCTGGACCCATCGGGGCAACACGCCGACAACGTGCTGGACGTAGTCGTACACAGGGGACTGAGGGCTCCCCCCACGCAAGAGGTACTACTGGACCTGCCATCGGACCACCGACCGGTGCTGCTGGTATTCAGGGAACCCGCAACGATGATGAACCCACCCAAGAAGAAAACGTCAAGGAACTGGGACACCTATGTGTCCGAAATGGCCCAGTTCCACAGACCAAACATTGTCAGAACCCCGGAGGAAGTCGACGCAGCAGCAGAGGACCTCTCCAGATCTATCCAGACCGCGCTTCGAGCCTCCTCAAGCACTAAGCCATACTCCGAGCGGAGGGAACCCCTTCCCCCTCCGCTCCGGAGACTGCTTGAGGAAAAACGCGAGGCCATGAAGACCTGGAGGAGAACCCGCCACCCTCGGCACAAGACCGCCTACAACCGCCTCACCAATGAGCTCAAGGCCGCCCTGTGGGAACACAGGGGAGACGCGTGGGAGAACCACCTCATCGACACAGAAGACGACCAAGCTTCACTGACACGCCTTTGCAGGCAGCTATCAGTGGAGCCCAACCCCACGCGCCCCCTGTTCGGGCAGGACGGCCTCTTGCGCTACAAGGCCGCGGACAGGGCTGAGATCATCGCGTGCAGCCTCGAACAGCAGTTCACTCTACACGAGGTCCAGGACGAGGAACACTCACGGGAGGTAGAGGACGCAGTCCGAACCTACCTCTCGACTCCCCTCGTCCCATCGGAGGAGGAGCTGCTGGTGACCCCACAAGAGGTTGCCGCGGTGATCCGACGCACTAGCCCACGTAAAGCGCCTGGTGAGGACGGCATTCCGAACACGGCGCTGCAACGACTTCCCCGGAAGGCCCTGCTGGCGGCGACCCAGCTGTTCAACGGCATCCTGAGGACCGGCCACTTCCCGACCATCTGGAAGCGGGGCCGGGTAATAGTCCTCCCGAAACCCAGCAAGGACCTCAGGAAGCCGGAGAACTACCGGCCTATAACTCTCCTCTCGACGACGTCCAAAGTCTTTGAGCGGCTGCTGCTGGTGAAGATGACCCCACACCTGAAGCCGAGACCCGAACAATTCGGGTTCAGGACCCAGCACTCCACCACGCTGCAGCTGACTCGCGTACTGGGCGAGATGGCCACGTGGATGAACAAGCGCGGGTACACGGTGACCGTGATGCTCGACATGGAGAAGGCGTTCGACAGGGTGTGGCATGACGGGCTCATCCACAAACTGTCGACGTCTTCGCTTCCGCGACGACTCGTCACGGTCATCGCTACCTTCCTACAAGGTAGAACATTCCACGTGGCCGTCGAGGACGCCACGTCAGAGGAGAAGACCATCCAGGCCGGGGTCCCGCAGGGGAGCTGCCTCTCGCCCACATTATACGCCCATTACACGGACGACATCCCGGTTGTGGGCGACGTCAAGTTGGCGCTCTTCGCCGACGATGCCGCCTACCTGTCCAGTTCCAGGAACGCCAGACACGCTGCACTGAAGATGAGCCGGGCACTTGAAGCGCTTCCGGGCTGGCTGAAGAAGTGGAGGCTCAAGTGCAACGTGTCGAAAACCCAGGCGATGGTGACTGGACGGGTAGTCCAACCACCGCTACTCAAGCTGATGGGGGAGGAAATCCCCTGGTCGCCAACGGCCAAGTACCTGGGCGTCACCATCGACAGGGAACTGACGATGGTGCAACATGTACGGTCGACCGCCGCGAAGGCCAAGGTAGCGCGGGCGAAACTGCGTCCCCTGCTGTCCTCCAGACTACCACTGCGAGCTAAGCTCGCAATCTACAAAACGTACATCAGGTCGCGCCTCACATATGCGGGGCCGGCCTGGTACAGTCTGACAGTGGGGTCGACGCGGGAGCGCCTCCAGGCAGTGGAAAACATCTGCCTTCGTTGGGCGGTTGACGCGCCCAGGTACCTCCGGAATGCCACCATTTACCGTGACCTCAAATGGCAGCCAATCGAGGGTTTCATGAGCGGGTTGGCCGGGCGGATGTTCGAGCGGGCGGACCGCTCAGCTCACACCCACCTGACCAACATCGCTCCCCTCCCCCATCCCGAAACAACAACGTGGATAAGGAGGAGACGGAAACGCCCCGCTCGGGAGCTGATTCCAGTTCCCTCGAGCGGGGCACCGCCGTCACCCCTTATCCACACAGAAGACGAACCTCCGCCCTCTCGCAGGCGGCTAGCTGGGCCTCTCCCAACGGAGACTCACCTGGCTGGTCGGCCTCGAGGGCGGACACACACAGTGACCGGCCCATAGAAGTGGGTCGCGAAGAACAACCGCCTTAAGGAGACCCTCTCCCAAAGGCTCCCCCACCCCCCTCTCAGGGAGGTGAGAAGACTACGTGAGAGTGAGCGCGTCACCAGTTAGAAACTTGATATCGTCGCAGCTAGACGTATGATGCTCCGTTCGATCGCCTTCTCGCGTCGCTTGGTTTCGGCGCGGCTAGTTGTACGATGCTCCGTTCGATTCCAGGTTTCTCGTAAAGTTATATGTTGCCTGTGCGTATATACATACGCCACACATACATTACTATAATTTATAATTAGGTAACATAGATTAAATGCAAACTACATACAATTTCTTGAAATTTTAACATTTAAGGGACGAGTGTTGGTGTAGGTTCAGGTTGTTTGTGTAATATGTGGGCTTTGTGAACGTTTTGTACGTATATGATGGATGATTGTTGTGGTTTTATGAGTGTGTATGTGTACGTTTGTAAGTATTGGATTGTAAATGTGCGCGATTATTGTGTTAATAAGCCGTGTATGAATCAATGCATAGTGTAATCGGTAGGATATATGTAATTTTGCTTTTAGAATGTTGGTGTAAAAGTGATCCGAAGCCTCCCCAAGAGGTGATACAGTAGGTAATTTTGGGTAACATAAAGCAAAATATATCATTCTAATTATCGATAAATCAGCTACATGTCTAATAGCTCTAAAAATATAGATAAGTTTACGCATCCTCGAGACTAAAACATCATTATGCGGTTTAAAAGTAAATGATTGATTTAACACTTCTCCTCGGTACTTTATAGTATCAGTCCTTTGGAGAGCTGGGCACGAGCAAATAGATGTGGTTTTTGCGCAGATGTGAGCGGTGATTGAGAAATTAGCCGGAGCAACCAGGTGATAATTATAAACCATGAAATTAAGTAAATATTAATGACTTATGTCTTAGTATACCTAGAACATTTTAGTAGGTAAAAACTTGTTGAGAGTTCTGGCAATGCTACCTAATTTCTGATTATGTCTCTCGTATCTATTCTCAGAGTCGACAAATACTATTGTTTTCGGATATACCTAATAAAGAACAATACTGGAAATTTCCTATTTCCTTGGCCACTTTTAGTATGACGGTATTGTTACCAACATTGTTAACAACATTAGTTACGCGAATGATAGGCATTGCTGAATACATGTATGGTTTCAAATTGATTTATGAGGATTCTGCGTCCGCCCATGTCGGGTACAGTGCAACCAAAAGATAATCTACGTTTCTAAAGCAGGTAACAAACGTTACGATGAAGATCTACAGTCACATGGGGGAAAATCTACTTCTTCAAAGAGGCTTTATCAGTTTGGTGTATAGGTACCCTATGGGCCAATTGTATATATATATTATGTATACCTCGTGCAGCGCACTGAGAGTCCGGAACAACAAAGCCGGCAATGTTTATAATATTGCAACAATAATTAATTATACGTAGTTAATAAGCAATGAATAACTCTGAAGTACCTACCTAGATTCTACATTTCAACATTTTTTTATTATATTTTCGTAATAGTAATATTAATTTATTTGAAAGCTAAGTTTTAAACTATCTATGTTAAATCAGTTTGTGGTTACCTATAATTTGTCATTTAGGCATTCATTTTTATTATAATAGCTTTTGTTGAGGAGAAATTGTCTTCTTTTTTAATGAAATTGTTGTATTTATTTTCGTGTTTTATAGTATCTGGTAATTTATTATATTTTTTTATAGACATTACAAAATATGTACCTACTAGTCACATTATTTTATGTTTCTATGGTCTGAAAATAAAGTTTATACGTACTTCCATCTAACGAGAATGCTAGAAGTCTACAACCTGTACAACACATCTCGATTGTCAACCTCCTACGTCATTCATCTTGTTTCCGTTAGATGTCGTAAGTTTTTAATTCGCTACACCATCTAGTAAATATTTTAGGAATTACTACACCCGTAACAATGAAAGCTTTAATATTATTGAGATCCTCTGCTGCTAGATGGCTATAAAATAGTTCTTCTGTAGCTCCATCTAGTGAATATTTTTAAAAACGCTGTAAATTTGTTAAAATTATATTTAACCATTTATTTGTATGAAAATGTTTAAAAACGATAACTCTTATAACTAAGATAAACCATCCTGCCTATCCAACCAAGTAACCATGTCAAAGTAACCATCTATTGATTATACATAACCTAGCTTTTACTGTCATATTAAATCCATTTACTGTTGGAATAGCAAGATAAAATGTTTAAAAACGATAACTCTTACTAAGATAAACCATCCTGCCTATCCAACCAAGTAACCATGTCAAAATAACCATCTATTGATTTTAAATAACCTAGCTTTTACTGTCATATTAAATCCATTTACTGTTGGAATAGCAAGATAAAGGAAGGTTATATATACATTACTTTGTAATCATAGGTTCCAAAATATTCTGCGGTTAAGCATACCTTCAATATTTAGCTACAAAATTAGGATAACAGAAAAAAATTATTAGGTTATGTTTTAGTCTTAGGTATAGTTATGGTTTAACTATAGCCATTGCCATTGTCAGGTATCAATACAATAACAATTAGGCTTGACGATGTAGCTAAGTATGGCATCAAAGACACAATTAAGTTTTTGAAAATTTAGGTTATGAACAGATCCTGGCATTATAAATATTACCTACCTGCTTGACTGCCTAAATTATTACACAATTATGATATCTTTAAGGCTTAGATTTAAGGATAACAATAAATATTGAACCTGTTAACCATAATTATAAGCAAGCAATAAAGTGCAAGGTTTTCTGGTTTGTTAAAAAAAATATATTAGGTATCTACCTAAGTACCTACCTACCCAAAATTTGTAAATATTGTATGCTTTTCTGCATAATATTCTGAAACCTATACTTTTACAATTGTGTACATTTTAATCTGGCTATGCCCACAATAAATAGAATTGATTTGATTACAATATAAAAGCAAAAGCTAGGTTATAATATATAATCAAGAGATGCTGTTTTCTTCACTTATATGGTTGCTTGATTGGTTAGCCATTTAATGGCAGGACGATTTGTCTCAATAAGAATCATCATTTTTTAACATCTCAAGTATAATGTATGTTTATGCAAATAAATAAGTAATCTAATAATTTAGAAATTTTGCAGTTTCAGACTTTATTCACTAGATGGAGCTACGGATAAATCTATTCTACCGCCATCTAGGAGCAGAGATCTGAACAATATTAAAGCTTTCATTGTTACGTGTGTACCGTGTGAAATATTTACTAGATAGAGTTGTGAAACAATGGCCATCTGTAGATAACAACTTCAAAGCTAGGATTGTTAGTAATTTTGTAGTGTCTTACATATTGACTAGATGGAAATGCGAATTAAATACTTACGATATCTATGGTTGTCACCCGAACTTTATAATAAAGTTTTGTACGTTATTTCGGGTAAACGTACAATATACTTTATTACGAAAATAAATTACCTACATAGGTGAATTTTCTTTATATTTCTATGGCGATTTTTACAGATGTTATTAAATTGTTAACTTACTTAGCAACGCTATAAAAATTCCCTAAATAGAATAAAAACAATTCACTGCCGACGGACGTGAACCACTCCTAACACAAGCATTCTAGCTTAGCTGGAGGGGTTAACAAGAATACTAGTAATTTGAACAACTTGCCAGTAATCTTTTAAAAAAGGAAATGAAAATCTTATTGTTTATATATCTTAATACAGACATATGCACTTATATTGTAGAGATCCGGTTAAGACGTTCCTTGATAATAAAGATGTTACTAGTATCAACAATAATAGGGTAATAAAAAAGCAGGTTAAGTACATAATTGCCGGAGGCTTACTGCTAGGGTTGCCTTTATTTTAATCGATTAGAGTATATTTACAATCCGAAGTAAAAATTAAATAAAGTACAAGATCTGGAAACAAATTATTATTAATTTAACCTGTCTTTTTGATACCTTATTTCTGTTGATGCTAGTGACATCTAACAAATGTTTATTATCAAGGAACGTCGTAGAAGATAGATAAACCGTTACTTTTATTCAATTTAGGCAACTTTAAGTAATCAATTAAATAAAACCTGTGAAAGTGTTATAGGTAAAATAAAGTATTTTCACTTGCTTTATTTGCCTAATCAAATATTAAGTAGGTACGTTTACCCGAAATAACGTACAATACTTTATTATTATTGTCAACCCTACTTACAGCCAAGATGTATTGTAGAGTGTAGACTTCTGGCATTCTAGTTATATGGAAGTAAGCGTTATCTTTATTTTCAGGCCATAGATCCATAAATTAATTTTATGTATAACTGTCTATGTCTACTTCATAAATGTCTAAGCAAATAGCCTTTAAAAATCAAATATGACGCCTGGTGTATCGTCATTCAATGCCACTCAATCGTGCTGTCTAGCTTATTACTTACAGTAACTACAGGACTGTCAAGAGGGTTCACTCGCTGGCCACATCAGATAAAAAAATAGGGACGCCTGTTTTGGCAAACTTCCTCGATGCCCTGCAAAAGGACGGTAACCCCAACATCACTTGTTGACGGCATTGTTGTTCTGGACCCTCAGAATGATGAACGCAGTTTGTGCCGCGTGCTGCGCTCTGCAACCGCGTTCAATTGACTCATCCTTCTCCAAATCAGTATTACCTGACACTCTGACATGCGTCTCCCAATGTCGTAGGTAGGTACTTGAGACGAGAGCCTTTAGGAAGCAGTACCTATACTCCCAAGTTAGACTGCCCGGATAGCGTAGAAGTTAAGGTGGTTGTCTCGCCACTGTCTTTGCGCTGAGTATTGTGGGTTCCACATCCCACACGGTACAAAACTTTGCGTGATCTACAAATGATTGTAAGAGTCTGGGTGTTCTTTATGTCCGTTGTTTGAATGTTTGTAAAGTCTCCAGACACATTCAGACGACAATTTTTGGTTGCACTGGTGATGGGCAGATGCATAATCCTAGTGTCCATAGTAGTCCAGTCCATATTTTGTAATAACTCTCTTATATTTGTGAACTTTATATACATAAATCCCCATTGCGAAGTTGGTGATTGAACAATGGGGATTTGTGGACAAAATGTTCATGTAATACAAATTTCATAATACAAGGATTGTCACAATATTTTGTCAGAGACTGGTGCCTCTGACAGGTATTTTAACACCTGTGTTACGGGTCACCAGGTCCCAACTTTACTGAACATTATTATTTAAATTAATCAGTCGTAGAAAACGCTTAGGTAAAGTTTAGAATTCATACATAAATTAATAGAAAAAAGAGCAATTATACATTTTATGGAAAACATATTTAACGCATTACCAGCCGGAGGGCAGAAGCCAGGTCCGTAGCTGGTAACCGTTAGGGTTATATTGAAACACGCAGACTGATTCAACTGAGAATATATTTACAATTTTTCACCTATCTTATATCCCATTTATTAGTCATGCAAGTAACGCTAACACTAATGTGTACAATAAACATTTTCACCAATCAGCGACAAGTAAACAAAAATCTAACATTAACGAATGATTTTTTGGAAATCTGTTCGCGAGTATAAAAGTGGTGCCACGTATAAAAAGCAGAGGGAAGCTTCGCGCGTCACCAGTTAGAAACTTGATATCGTCGCGGCTAGACGTATGATGCTCCGTTCGATCGCCGTCGCTTGGTTTCGGCGCGGCTAGTTGTACGATGCTCCGTTCGATTTCAGGTTTCTCGTAAAGTTATATGTTGCCTGTGCGTATATACATACGCCACATCACTCCCGCCTAAGCGAAGCGTACGTTTTGTTTCACCGCGCGGCCGGATCTGGTGACGTACGAATTTCGCGGTGAAGGTGATGACTGTGATGAGGCTGTCCGCATTGGTATGGGTGATGTGTCCGGGGCTGGCGTGTTTGTTAATGTTGTGTTTTCTGGCGAGTCTTCCTCGTTGAGTAGATGGGCTGGCTTCAATCTGTCGATTGAAATTACTGCGGTGCGAAGCGGAAGTTGCACTGTGAAGTGCTTGCCGTCGGTACTGCGTTGAAGTACTTGTACGGACCATCCGTTGTATGGTGGTACGAGATGTCTGCGCACGATGTCGTTGCGCACAAACACATGCGTACATGTCCCGAGGTCTTTGTGTATGAATGTGTTTGACCTTGACGCTTGCCTTGTTGATGTTGGTGATAGTGACGACATTGTTTCAGTCAGCTGACGGACATATTCCGCATCTTCAATGTTCGGCTTGGTAGGCGCGAAGAAATCAGATGGGACGCGTAACGTAGATCCGTATGTCGTCAGGGCCGGGCTGACGGTCGAGTCTTCACGTAGGGCGGTGCGAAGTCCTAGTAATACTGTAGGTAATTCATTGATCCATCTGTTAAAAAACGAATTCAAAACGAGATGATTGTTGAAACTCACCGAGCGGGCTAATGACGTGTCGATGAACTTTCGCTCGTTGACAGCTGATGCACGCCTTGGCCCATATACGTACGTCTTTGTTTATACGAGTAGATGGCCAGAAAAACTTTGTCGTCATTATTCTTCTTGTTGTACGAACGCCGGGGTGACTTAGTTCGTGTTGTGCTTTGAAGGCTGCGACACGATAAGGCAATGGTAGGTATGGTCAAATGTTCGCTGTCGATGTTTCGCACCAAATAGGCAGTTTGACTCCCAGTAGGTTTACGCGGGAAAACTTCAGTCTGGGGTTATTCATGCAAACACGTAGCTCGGCGTCCGTTTCTTGTTCTTGAGATAACTTATCGTAGTCCATCGTTGCGTTGAGTAGTTCGATTTCTGAGATACGTGATAACGCATCAGCGGCTTCGTTCTTATCACCGTGAGTGTATTTGATGTTAGTTCAGTATTGGCTTATGAAATGCAATTGTCGTCTCGACGCGGTGTGTCATTGTTACTCGGCGTTCTTGTTAGAGCGTACGTCAATGGTTTGTGATCCGTACATATGGTGAGTTCGTTGCCCTCTATCAGTCGGCGTAGGTTTTTAACAGCTGTATACATTGTTAGAAGTTCGCGATCGTATACACTGTATCTTCTCTGCGTCTCGCTCATTGTTTTTGAGTAAAAGGCGAGTGGTTTCCACACGTTGTCTATTTTCTATTGTAGGACTGCGCCGAGGCTAGTGTCAGACGCGTCGGTGAGTAAGCATAACGGAGCGTTAGGTATCGGGTGCGATAATATAGTAGCCTCAAGAATGCTTTGTCGGCATTATTCGAAGGCTGTTTCAGCTTCATGTGTCCATTGTATAGGTGTTTTGTCGTTTCTCTTGCTATTGTGTAGATACTTGTTTAGTAAATTTTGGTATTCGGCTTGATGGGGTAGGCAGCTACGGTAGAAATTGATCATGCCTAAAAATCTTCTTAACTCTTGCACTGTAGTTGGTTTGGGAAACGTAAGTATGGCTTAAATGCGTTCTTCTGTGGGTTTGATTCCGTCCGGTGTAACTTCATAACCGAGTAACTGTATCTTGTCTTTGCCGAACTCACATTTATCGATGTTTAGAGTGACGCCGTAGTTGTCGAGTCGTTCGAGAACTTTTTGTAAGCGACGCTTGTGATCCTCTGGGTTTTCTGAGTGCACTTGTAAATCATCGATGAAACAGAATACGTTGTCGTCGAGCCTAATAACTGGCTAGGTTTCATGTCGCCCAGTTCTAGGCCGCTGAGTAATTTCTGTAGCTGACGATGGTCTGATTCTTGGTACGTCGATATCAGTCTGTTCTTTAGCGTAATGTACTTGTTGGTCGATGGCGGGTTTAGTATGATGTCGCCGATTTGTTCGAGGTCGCTACAGCCTAGCAACGGGACGACGAGGTTGAATTTCTGTTCTTCTCACATCTTGCTGGCGGCAACGGCGGCTTCAAATTGTGCGAACCACAGTCGTGGGTTTTGACGCCAGAATGGTGGTAGACGTGCAGGCAGTGAGATTGTAGCGACATGACCGTGGAGAGGAGTCGTTACTTGCTTGATGGTGAATTCTTCAGCTTTTTCTTGTGCCATGACGATAAGGTAGCGTGTTCGTACGTCTAGACTTGGCCGAAAACCAACAGATGTTGGGTGTCGGTTCAGTGAACCGATATTACAACAGCACTAGAACGATGAGAGGTCAGGGGTCACCAATTTAACGCATTACCAGCCGGCGGGCAGAAGCCAGGTCCGTAGCTGGTAACCGTTAGGGTTATATTGAAACACGCAGACTGATTCAACTGAGAATATATTTACAATTTTTCACCTATCTTATATACAATAAACATTTTCACCAATCAGCGACAAGTAAACAAAAATCTAACATTTACGAATGATTTCTTGGAAATCTGTTCGCGAGTATAAAAGTAGTGCCACGTATAAAAAGCAGAGGGAAGCTTCGCGCGTCACCAGTTAGAAACTTGATATCGTCGCGGCTAGACGTATGATGCTCCGTTCAATCGCCTTCGCGCGTCGTTTGGTTTCGGCGCGGCTGGTTGTACGATGCTCCGTTCGATTCCAGGTTTCTCGTAAAGTTATATGTTGCCTGTGCGTATATACAAACGCCACACATACATTACTATAATTTATAATTAGGTAACATAGATTAAATGCAACTACATACAATTTCTTGAAATTTTAACATTTAAGGGACGAGTGTTGGTGTATGTTCAGGTTGTTTGTGTAATATGTGGGCTTTGTGAACGTTTTGTACGTATATGATGGATGATTGTTGTGGATTTATGAGTGTGTATGTGTACGTTTGTAAGTATTGGATTGTAAATGTGCGTGATTATTGTGTTAATAAGCCGTGTATGAATCAATGCATAGTGTAATCGGTAGGATATATGTAATTTTGCTTTTAGAATGTTGGTGTAAAAGTGATTCGGTTTCTTCATAATTTAGCAGTTTTAACCAATTTGTCACTTAATTTTTACAGCGCGTGCGGATTTTTGGATATATAGATAGGCGAATATTGGCTTTATTATATAAGTATCCACCCAGATAACAAAAGAACCTATGGGTAAGTCTCGTATTTAGGGTTCGTGTCTAGCAGATTTTGCCCTTCCTGCGCTTGTCTTTATTCAGATCCGGATTATAAGTCAGCTGGCTGTGTTTTTGAGGATTGTTTATAGGACAAAAATCTGCCAAACTGACAAGGTGTCCCATTTCTTGTCGACATCTTCTGTGGGGTAGCGGAATGGAAGATTGGCACCAACCTTTATTATGTCCCGTTGCGCTCTTTGCACTTCAATTAGATGAGTTTTTGCTGAGCCTCCCCAAGAGGTGATACAGTAGGTAATTTTGGGTAACATAAAGCAAAATATATCATTCTAATTATAGATAAATCAGCTACATGTCTAATAGCTCTAAAAATATAGATAAGCTTACGCATCCTCGAGACTAAAACATCAGTATGCGGTTTAAAAGTAAGTGATTGATTTAACACTACTCCTAGGTACTTTATAGTATCAGTCCTTTGGAGAGCTGGGCACGAGCAAATAGATGTGGTTTTTGCGCAGATGTGAGCGGTGATTGAGAAATTAGCTGGAGCAACCAGGTGATAATTATAAACCATGAAATTAAGTAAATATTAATGACTTATGTCTTAGTATACCTAGAACATTTAAGTAGGTAAAAACTTGTTGAGAGTTCTGGCAATGCTACCTAATTTCTGTTTATGTCTCTCGTATCTATTCTCAGAGTCGACAAATACTATAGTTTTCGGATATACCTAATAAAGAACAATACTGGAAATTTCCAATTTCCTTGGCCACTTTTAGTATGACGGTATTGTTACCAACATTGTTAACAACATTAGTTACGCGAATGATAGGCACTGCTGAATACATGTATGGTTTCAAATTGATTTATGAGGATTCTGCGTCCGCCCATGTCGGGTACAGTGCAACCAAAAGATAATCTACGTTTCTAAAGCAGGTAACAAACGTTACGATGAAGATCTACAGTCACATGGGGGAAAATCTACTTCTTCAAAGAGGCTTTATCAGTTTGGTGTATAGGTACCCTATGGGCCAATTGTATATATATATTATGTATACTTCGTGCAGCGCACTGAGAGTCCGGAACAACAAAGCCGGCAATGTTTATAATATTCCAACAATAATTAATTATACGTAAGTAAATAAGCAATGAATAACTCTGAAGTACCTACCTAAATTCTACATTTCAACATATTTTATTTATATTTTCGTAATAGTAATATTAATTTATTTGAACGCTAACTTTTAAACTATCTATGTTAAATCAGTTTGTGGTTACCTATAATTTGTCATTTAGGCATTCATTTTTATTACAATAGCTTTTGTTGAGGAGAAATTGTCTTAATTTATTAATGAAATTGTTGTATTTATTTTCGTGTTTTATAGTATCTGGTAATTTATTATATTTTTTTATAGACATTACAAAATATGTACCTACTAGTCGCATTATTTTGTTTCTATGGTCTGAAAATAAAGTTTATACGTACTTCCATCTAACGAGAACGCTAGAAGTCTACAACCTGTACAACACATCTCGATTGTCAACCTCCAACGTCATTCATCTTGTTTCCGTTAGATGTCGTAAGTTTTTAATTCGCTACTCCATCTAGTAAATATTTTAGGAATTACTACACCCGTAACAATGAAAGCTTTAATATTATTGAGATCTTCTGCTGCTAGATGGCTATAAAATAGTTCTTCTGTAGCTCCATCTAGTGAACATTTTTAAAAACGCTGTAAATTTGTTAAAATTATATTTAACCATTTATTTGTATGAAAATGTTTAAAAACGATAACTCTTACTAAGATAAACCATCCTGCCTATCCAACCAAGTAACCATGTCAAAATAACCATCTATTGATTATACATAACTTAGCTTTTACTGTCATATTAAATCCATTTACTGTTGGAATAGCAAGATAAAGGAAGGTTATATATACATTACTTTGTAATCATAGGTTCCATAATATTCTGCGGTTAAGCATACCTTCAATATTTAGCTACAAAATTAGGATAAGAGAAAAATTTATTAAACCAGAATCCATGCTATGTTTTAGACTTAGGTAGGTATATGGTTTAACCATAGCCATTGCCATTGTAGGTATCAATACAATAACAATTAGGCTTGATAATGTAGCTAAGTATGGCATCAAAGACACAATTAAGTTTTTGCAAATTTAGGTTATGAACAGATCCTGGCATTATAAATATTACCTACCTGCTTGACTGCCTAAATTATTACACAATGATGATATCTTTAAGGCTTAGATTTAAGGATAACAATAAATATTGAACCTGTTAACCATAATTATAAGCAAGCAATAAAGTGCAAGGTTCTTGGTTTGTTAAAAAAATTATATTAGGTACTTAAATACCTACCTATCCAAAATTTGTAAATATTGTATGCTTATCTGCAGAATATTCTGAAACCTATACTTTTACAATTGTGTACACTTTAATCTAGCTATGCCCACAATAAATAGAATTGATTTGATTACAATATAAAAGCAAAAGCTAGGTTATAATATATAATCAAGAGATGCTGTTTTCTTTACTTATATGGTTGCTTGATTGGTTAGCCATTTAATGGCAGGAGGATTTGTCTCAATAAGAATCATAATTTTTAACATCTCAAGTATAACGTATGTTTGTGCAAATAAATAAGTAATTGAATAATTTAGAAATTTTGCAGTTTCAGAATTTATTCACTAGATGGAGCTACGGGTAAATCTATTCTACCGCCATCTAGGGGCACAGATCTGAACAATATTAAAGCTTTCATTGTTACGTGTGTACGGTGTGAAATATTTACTAGATGGAGTTGTGAAACAATGGCCATCTGTAGAACTGTGAAAATACTTTAGTTTTATTTAATTGATTACTTAAAGTTGCCTAAATTGAAAAAAGGTAACGTTTATCTATCTTCTACGACTTTCCTTGATAATAAACATTTGTTAGATGTCACTAGCATCAACATTTATTATTATTGTCAACCCTACTTACAGCCAAGATGTATTGTAGAGTGTAGACTTCTGGCATTCTAGTTATATGGAAGTAAGCGTTATCTTTATTTTCAGGCCATAGATCCATAAATTAATTTTATGTATAACTGTCTATGTCTACTTCATAAATGTCTAAGCACATAGCCTTTAAAAATCAAATATGACGCCTGGTGTGTCGTCATTCAATGCCATTCAATCGTGCTGTCTAGCTTATTACTTACAGTAACTACAGGACTATCAAGAGGGTTCACTCACTGGCCACATCAGATAAAAAAATAGGGACGCCTGTTTTGGCAAAATTCCTCGATGCCCTGCAAAAGCGCGGTAACCCTAACATCACTTGTTGACGGCAATGTTGTTCTGGACCTTTAGAACGATGCACGTAGTTTGTGCCGCGTGCTGCGCTCTGCAACCGCGTTCAATTGACTCATCCTTCTTCAAATCAGTATTACCTGACACTCTGACATGCGTCTCCCAATGTTGTAGGTAGGTACTTGAGACGAGAGCCTTTAGAAAGCAGTACCTATACTCCCAAGTTAGACTGCTCGGATAGCGTAGAAGTTAAGGTGGTTGTCTCGTCACTGTCTTTGCGCTGAGTATTGTGGGTTCCACATCCCACACGGTATAAAACTTTGCGTGATCTACAAATGGTTGTAAGAGTCTGGGTGTTCTTTATGTCCGTGGTTTGAATGTTTGTAAAGTCTCCCGACACATTCAGACGACAATTTTTGGTTGCACTGGTGATGGGCAGATGCATAATCCTAGTGTCCATAGTAGTCCAGTCCATATTATGTAATAACTCTTATATTTGCGAACTTTATGTACATAAATCCCCATTGCGAAGTTGGTGATTGAACAATGGGGTTTTGTGGACAAAATGTTCATGTAATACAAATTTCATAATACAAGGATTTTCACAATATTTTGTCAGAGACTGGTGCCTCTGATAGGTATTTTAACACCTGTGTTACGGGTTACCAGGTCCCCACTTTACTGAACATTATTATTTATATTAATCAGTCGTAGAAAACGCTTAGGTAAAGTTTAAAATTCATACATAAATTAATAGGAAAAAAAAGCAATTATACATTTTAAGGAAAACATACATTACTATAATTTATAATTATGTAACATAGATTAAATGCAAACTACATACAATTTCTTGCATTTAAGGGACGAGTGTTGGTGAATGTTTAGGTTGTTTGTGTAATATGTGGGTTTTGTGAACGTTTTGTACGTGTATGATGGATGATTGTTGTGGATTTATGAGTGTGTATGTGTACGTTTGTAAGTATTGGATTGTAAATGTGCGTGATTATTGTGTTAATAAGCCGTGTATGAATCAATGCATAGTGTAATTGGTAGCATATACCTATGTAATTTTGCTTTTAGATTTGTTGTTGTAAAAGTGATTCTGTTTCTTCATTTTAACCAATTTGTCACTTAATTTTTACAGCGCGTGCGGATTTTTGGATATATAGATAGGCGAATATTGGCTTTATTATATAAGTATCCCCCCAGATAACAAAAGAACCTACGGGTAAGTCTCGTATTTAGGGTTCGTGTCTAGCAGATTTTGCCCTTCCTGCGCTTGTCTTTATTCAGATCCGGATTATAAGTCAGCTGGCTGTGTTTTTGAGGATTGTTTATAGGACAAAAATCTGCCAAACTGACAAGGTGTCCCATTTCTTGTGGACATCTTCTGTGGGGTAGCGGAATGGAAGATTGGCACCGACCTTTAGCATGGTCGTTGCGCTCTTTCCACTTCAATTAGATGAGTTTTGCTGAGCCTCCCCAAGAGGTGATACAGTAGCCCTTTTTAGTTAAAATCTATCATTATCTAGAATCTTAACAATGCGGTTCGGACCGTAAAACTTAGGTACGAGCTTCTTTGATTTGTCACAAATAGTATGTATAAGTATGTCACATATACTTAGTTCGTTATCATAAATAGACCTGACAAGATCACCAATCTTATAAGCTGTACCTGCCTTTCGGTGCTGATCAAACTTTGCCATTAGTTTCCTCCCTCATCTCAATTAAATCCTCACCTGTTATACGGTTGATGACCTCAAGCATAACGTCACTTATGTTGACTAATCTACATCCAAACAAAAGCTTAGAAGAGCTCTTACCAGTAGTTTTATTAACAGTAGTATGGACGAGTATTGATAAACTTGGTAAATGAATCGATAATTGCCAGTAAGTATATCAGTATTGCCTCTCTTAGAACGAACGAAAGGATCCAAGTGGTCGGCATGTAATGTATGGAAAGGAACTAAATTATAGGAATAGGATGCATCATCCCTTCCTTACGACCGTCGAGAATTCATCCATCTGCCATCTCACCGCATGTGTGTGTGTGTGTTATTCCATTGTCAGTTATTTTATAGACATATCCCCCCTTAACTTGATAATTTTATAAATGTCTACTACTCGTTTGGTTTCTTGATCCATCATAATGTCTTTTTATTCTTTTTATTTCATCATCGTTTCCCTGTACTGTAGAAATCCAATCCTTTAGTTCTACATTCAAAACATCTAATACTTGACAGTCTTCATCACCAGGTTCGTGATCAGTTACAGGAGTACGACTAAGTGCATCAACATGCTCCATACGACTGCCTGGTCTGTACTCGATATCACAGTCGTACTCCTGAAACTGTATCCACTAACGAGAAATTCGCGGTATAAGGTCTTTTTTTGTTAATGTGGTTCACAACGCATTACAATCGGTGATAATTTTAAATTGTATACCTACCTAAAATACATAGGTACTCCAAATCGTTTAAGTGAAGCAATAACCGCTTAGGTTTCTAATTCGAACGAGTGTAATTTTTGTTCATCCCCAGTTGTCTTTCGACGGTAATACTGGTCTAAAACTGCCATCAATCTGTTTTGAATTAGTATTCCTGCAAAACCTATCTTGCAAGCATCTGTGTGGAGTTCAGTTCTAACGTAATGTCATAAAGTGCTAAAATCAGTCGTTCCACGAGTTTCTGTTTAAATATTTCGAAAGCATGTCTATGATCATCCTTCCATTTCCAATTAAAATTAGATCTCAATAAATCTGTTAACGGCTGTGCAATTAAAGCAAAATCTTTTACAAATCGTGTAAAGAAACTAGCCAGACCTATAAAACGTCTGATATCATGTACGTTCTGGGGCTCAGAAAAATTGGATCTAGCAATAGTCTCAAGAGTCCCGGCCTTATTCCACTGCCGTTCACTTCGAATCCCAAAAATTCAATATCTTTATAAAAATATTTACATTTACTTACTTACTTATTTTTAAAGTTAACCCTGCATCTGATAAATGTTTTAGTACCTACTTGTTCTAATCTAGAAAGCCCTTCTTGAAATCACTTTGTCGGTATCAAAATATCATCCATGAATATTAGGGCGAAATCAACCTTTGATTTAGATAATATTTTGTTAATTGCTCTTTGGAATACCGACGGAGCATTTGCCAGTCCAAACGGCATATGCTTAAACTGGTACTGACCGTCAGGCTTAAAAAATTCAGTTTTGTCTTCGGACCCTTTCGCTATGGATTTTTGATAGTAGCCTGATGCGCAATTAAATGTAATAAACAATGAATGCCCAGCCAACACGTGTAACTGGCAATGTCAATCAACGGCAAAGGATAATGTTCTTGTTTTGTCTTTTTGATAAGGGCTCTATACCTAATTCACACATACCTAATCTTTTCTCACCAGTCTTTTTCTTAACAAGTATAATCGGACTGGCGTATGGGGAATTTGACTCGCAAACTATAACTGATTTAACCATCTCCTGTACCATTGATCGTACCAGCTCCCGTTCCGAGAACGAAAGCGTATATGGACAATGTACTACCGGTTGGCTGTCAATTTCTGTCACATTTGTATAGCCCAAATCCTCTACGCTATAGAAAAAACAAGTCTCGTGTTGCTTCAGCAAAGTTTTTAATGGTTCTATCTCGGAAACGGCCAATGACTTGTTATAATTAAGAAACTGACTCTCCATACAAAATGACCGATCAGCTGATCGAGTTAGTGTGAAAGTCCTTTTTTTACAATTTCCATTTTTAACATTGACATAACATTTATATCATAAACATGTTAACATTTGTACCTATTCCATTTTGATCGCACGCTTACTAAAGGGCGCACGGGCGCTAGGATAATGATTGCACACCGGCGCTACATGGGCTAGAGACGCCTCTGCCAATGCTATCCCAATTTTTCAAGTCAATAATGAGAAAGAACATGGCACTTGCTTAATTAATCTGTTCTTGTGTAAAGGCCTTATCGTTGATATTTGTTGCAGGACAACAAATGCTTTATGAATTGAATAAAAACACATTTAATGTAGATATTTATTTCTGTCTAATATGCAATCGTATTATAATTCAAGAATAAATACTTACCTAACACTCACTTATGCTGTCTAAACGCAAGATGCACATGAAGCGAAAAACTTGTTCATATATATATATTATTTCTACCAATCAGTCACATTATTGCTTGACATCCAACATTGAAAACATTATGAATTTATCAAACAAGTTGTTCGCTATCATATTTAATACAATAAATGCTTATAATATAATATCAAGTATAAATAATATATTAATTTAAATATAATAATACTAGAGAGTCAGGATACACAGGTGCACAGACTATTAATAAACACATGCTTTTAGCGTTTGTGCGTACCATCACGATAATACTGGAACAACAAGAATAAAACAAAAGAATAGAATTTATTGACATTGACAAAAATAGCCATAAGTCACATTACAGATTGTTGTACAGAACAGCATAGGTTTGGTAGCGGGCATTATTTACCAGCGTTAGTCACTGCTGGGAGGACCGCTGAATTATTTTCATTTTCAGCGACCCACCCAACATTCAATACAGTAGTAAGCACACCATGGTAGGTTTAATCGGTATTTTCGGTCCCCTTTTCCCACAGAGAGGTATGCGTGAATGCATACCACTACATAAAAATGTTTAGTAAGCTTACTGAAACTGCCAGAGACATGTTACAAGTTTGATTAGATATATTTTTACCCGACTACAGCGAAGCCAATAGGAAGAGCAATGATTTTAGCAGTCTGGGTATGTATGTTCCATCATAGCGCCTAAACTACTGAACCGATTTTAATTAATGAGGTGTCAATAGATTCGGAATAATGGCCCGGGTGACATAGGCTATATAAATTTTAAATTCGTCCATTTTTAGACCCCTTTTTTACGTAGTCGGGTTATAGCTTTTAAACTTTTACTAATAGTTGTTATGTTCTCTATTCCATTAGTATTAACATCCTAGTCTGTTATGTGTATATAGGTGAGTACTTGTGATAAATTGTTTCAGGATAATTAACAGTATTATATAGCATTCACTAATAAAGCAATCTGATCTGTCAAATGATTTACAAACTTTCAAAATTACACTTTTTAAGTAATCATATAAACTTCTCACCTATTTAAAGTACAAATTGCTATAGTATCAAAATATGAGAAATTGAAATATCCAAAGAACAATTATTAATTACCTCATTAGGCAGTTATCAACTTGTAATAGCATACTTGTATTTATATACCAATCAGGTAACTGCTTCAATATTTAAATGCTGTTATGCTTAATTAAGCTGGTTTGATATAATGAGTATAACGCGACAGCAGTTAAGCGACGCCATTTAAGCATTGAAATATTATAAATTACTCAATAAAGGTCCTACAGAAATATTAATATTATGGTTAAATCTTTATCGATACACATTTTAACAATCATCTTATGTACTGTATTTTATGTCGAATAGAATATATAATAAAGTGTAATAATTGTAGTTATGTAATATTGTATAATTATTATTGAAATATATTATGCTTAAGATCATGCTCCTAGAATATTTTAGAATGAGTTACACTCAAAATTAAACATAATAAAATGTCGAATACTATTACGACAAACATTAATACTTATAATTCCACAAAATATTAGGAAAATACACCAACAAGCCAAAATATTAGATAGTCATACTAAGTAACTAATTAATAAACAATACATTATTAGTTTCATTAAATAATTATGATTTGTATTGTGCATACAATTATATTTCTTAACATTGTGCTTCTATCATAAAGTAACTACAACAATCAATAAATTACAGTAAGTAATATAAAATATATAAGCAAAATGGAGATTCACATCAAATAAGTATTTATAGATCAACAATTATAGGTATATTAATTATAATGAAAATAATAAGTCAATTAAATCCAATTGAATACCTACTAACGGTTTCTCATGGCTCTGTAATATATTATATTATATATTTATATAATTTTAAATTATGATAGCCGTCAGATAATTAGTCAAAATCTCAAGAAATTTGTCGGTTTATAAAAAATATAGCGTCAAATACTTACTAAGTTTCTAAAAATAATGCGCCTTGGGTATTATTTTCAGAAACTTTCAGACCTTTTCATTTCCAGTCAACAATTTGGCACAATTCATAAAAAAGTAAAATAATATAGCCACGAGAATCCTTGCCTTGAGAATTTTTAGAAAACAAAATCAAAGAAATAAACCCTTTCATACTGGCTGTTAATAATCCCAACAACCCAATTATACAACCTTTTTCACTTAACAGTACACAAACAACAACAAAAAAGAAATTGTAATATTTTAAGGAAAACAAACGAATATAACTAAAACGGGAATGTTAGAATAAGAAGTTAGGAATAAATGGATTATAGGAAATTTGTTCATGTTGTGGTTTCATAAACAGCTGACAATAAATTGTGTGGAATGCTATGCTAATTTATATGAACGAAGTAAAAATACCGCGCATTGCTAAAACTAGGGATAAACTGTAGGAGATTGATGCTAATTAATAGAAATTCTTGTGATGGTTAGATCAATCAACTGTTTATAACTCAAATAGTTTAATTTTACAATCAGTCTTGAAGTTCAAGGAATGTTAGAAATGTATGGGACTTTATTAAACACTCGTATATAATTACTAACTAGAACAACCCAGTATACCGTGTACATTTGAAATGTTATGCAACAATAATAAATAAACACATAATAAATCATAAGGTCGTACTTCTAAATCAACTTAAGTTATTCACTGATAAAAGGTACTTTTGAATTAAATTCTACTTCTAGGTATAAAATTAAGTATTTGTCACAATCATTGTACTTGATGAATTAAGGCAAGACGCCATCAACATTAAAGCAGTATCCGTGTTTATTGGAACTGTCAATATACTTTAAAACTAACACACTGACTTTTTTTATACGGCGTAACAATATTAATCATTTGTATCTGTGTATTGTAATTGTAATTTAAGGATAAAATATTTTAAGAAAATACAGTCAGGTCATAATTACCTATGTAGCATATACAAAATTGTTTTAACACATTTAATTACCGTTACTTAGAACATTGTTATTGGCTACGCAAACACGAGACAAGGACAAGGCTAAACACACTAAAGCTGTCTCTTTCCCGCGGAGGTTAACGCTCCAGATTTGTAAAATTGGTACTTTTATTGTAATTTAATCAGTAAGTGTATGATTTATTTAATTATTTGTCTTTAGGGTATAAAATTGTGATAAGGCCCTGAAACCACAATGGTTTAAAAGTATACAGCAGTTGCTTAAGTCTAATCATTAGGCAGACATTAGTGGTGGCGATTTAAACCTTTATGGTGCAATGGCTTGAGGTAGGTCAAACGTCTGGAGGCATTTTCCACGTCATCCTAGCTATGAAATACTGACAAACATTATGTGTTATTTAATGATAAATGAATAAGCAGATGCAATCATAGCCTGATGTACAGTTACATCGTATAAGCAAAGAAATACATTTATAAGTTTTAAGGGAACAGGGAATGTACTTAATATTGGTTCCTACATGAGGGGTAGTAGCAGATTGAACACATTGGTAAGCTAATATTTGTGACGTCATATTTAAAACAGCTTTAGTAACAAAAGGCATGAACTCGGCTCCAACTGTATTTTCGCAAGCTCTGTAAATTTGAGTGATCGTCTCGGGAAGTCGATTTTATCGCAGAAAACCTGAAAATAAACAAATAAGTATTTTTACACTATAATCACAAAGAACTTAAATAATTTAACCTTATATATTTACGATACAATAAAATTAAGTACTTTGATTATGTTCTGTTTCTAGGCACACAGGCAACAGTGATATTTTGTTCATAAATACTTTTTATTTGTTAGAATATGTACAGTATGACATAAGTCTATAAACATTCGCGAGATTTTAAAGTGCCTTAGATTACACAATAATAGTAATTCCTAATTAACCCCCGATGCAAAAACGACGGGGGTGTTATAAGTTTGACGTGTCTGTGTGAGTCTTTTTTTTAATTTTCTGATACAATGTTAGTTTTCGTACAAAAATTCTCTCGCCAAACTTTTACGTTTGAGGGCGAGATAGGCTTTTTTTTTTAAACCTTACATTGTCATAGTTATTTACAAACTATTTACTTGCAATTAAACTATGTAATAGGTACTACAAACTACACAGTTTGTCGGTGGCATCGTAGCGCCCGAACGGATGAACCGATTTTAATTTTGTTTTCTTTTTTGTTTGTAAGGTGAATTACTCGGGAGTGTTCTCAGTTATGTGTGATGAAAATCGGTCCAAGATAGCCGCCGCCACGAAATGGCGGATTACATATTTTTCACAACTCCCTCAATATGGGTATCAAATGAAAGGGCTTGACTAGTAGAAAATATATTTCGAATCTAAGATGGTCGCCACCACAAAATGGCGAGTAACATTTTCTTTTCACAACTTCTTCAATATGTGTATTAAATTAATTTTAAGTCGGAATTAATGTTTAGTATTTTCATCTCTTGCGAAAATAGTTAAAAGATAACAATAGATCACTAATAAGTCAATTTCCATTTATAAAATACTGTTACTTCACCTACTAATGTCGTTGACTATGCTTAAATTTAAGACAGTTATAACCTTTCGTTCTAAGATAGAGCTATTTGAAGGATAGATAGGCAGACACACGGCGCAGGATGTGTCACAAACCAGCATAAAATAAGGACATAAATTGTACCAGAGAGGACAATAGGGGGTAATTCTCGAGACTCAAATAAAATAGATTGTTCTGTTTTTGTTTATATATTATCGCTTGATGTGTATAAATAGCATAATGTTGGTGCATTGGTTTTAAGCAAGAAAACAAAATAATAATTGGTAGGTTATGAAACTCAATATTAGATTTACTGCACGGCGCAGAATTTGACGTAGGAACCATTTAGATAAGGATATAGAGGGTAAGAGATTTAGATAAGGATCCCAAATAACACCAAAGGCCAGCATATCATGGCAGGTTTAAACGTTCAGAAACTCTACTCTCAAGCCAAAATATTTTGACTAAAACTTTAGAATCAGGGGAAAAGGAGTTACATGATTGCGGCATTTAGGTATATATTTTTTAGAAATATACCTTAGTAACTGTACTAAGGTAAGGCACGATACTAATTGTATCCATCACTTTGAGAAACCATCTGCCTTTATAAATTAATGCATATTTTAATAAACTTATCTTTGCCTATTTGACTGTCTAGTTTTGAATATCAAATACTACAACTGGTATTGTTTAGCAATCAATACTCGAGGGACATATACACACGAGTATCACCTGACCGATCAATCGTCTCAAGGTATAGTTAAACTAGCTGATCCGCGCAACTTTGTCTGCTTCGCATAAGAGAATTTCCCCGTTTTTGCAACATTTTCATTGATGCTCCTCTCCTATTAGTTGTAGCGTGATGTAATATAGCTTATATAGCCTTCCTTAAGAGGAAACACAAGGGCCGTTTTCCCATACAAAAGTAGTCCCCTGTTTCCTCCCTGGATAATGCCAGTAGAGCAACAATATTTTACCATAAAATGTATGGCCTCTATTGCCATGTCCCTATGTTTTCCTTTTTTTCATTATTCAATTATTAAAAGAGACATGAGCCTTCAAAAATCTCAAAAATTGGCCAGATTTTCTGCTGTGTTTAAACATTCAGAAAACAAATTTGACTAGGTTATATAAAAAATGGAAAACATAGAAACATGGCCAAAGCCTTTCTTTAATTTTTTAAGAAAAAAGTAGTTAAATCGGTCAAGTGTTGGAGAAGGAATCAGGGGACTACGAAACGTTGATTTTGTGTACTTTTAATAGGTATTTTCGGTCTAAGCTGCAGTTGTCTCTATTACGCTCTGCGGGCACTGCGCGACAGCAATAGATTTTACAAATACCTATTTTGCAATTTTTCTCGCCCGTGGTGTTTCCTCTTAATAAGTGCGCTATCCAACACTAAAAGAATTTTTCAATTCGAATCAGTAGTTCCTGAGGTTAGCGCGTTCAACCAAACAAACAAATAAACAAACAAACAAACTCTTCAGCTTTATAATATTAGTATAGATGATACTGCGGGTAAATGTTTAGCATCCACATTCTATGAAATAGCTACCTACTTGTTTTAGCCTTCACAATATTGATTCTAGTTGGTATAATATCGTCACACGTAATTCCAAATTTACATTTTAATTGTCGGATGGCATGGTTCATTTATATGGTACCTATGTAGATAAACCTAAATGGTACCGATTTAGTATGTGATTAGCCAAGTCTGAAAATTGTTTCAACTTGTCAAGCGATATTTATCACCCATTTTTGTTTAAATTCGTTAAATACTAATTAAGTTTCGTTTCGTCAAAACATGTAAAGGTTCTGATTGGTCAAGTCTACGGAAAGTACTAACTCGTCAAGAATATTATTAGTTCTGGTTCGTCAAATCTATTGAAATTCAACTTGTTATTGATTTCTAACCTACCTATAAAATACTTATCAGGTCTACGCACTTCCTGTTTCATAAAAGCCCTCTCTTTAAGCTCCGAGGTAAGCTTTCAAGATATGAGACTGACAAAAACGAATTAAATCAATTAGTAGGTAATAAGAGTTCGATGAAATACTTAACAGTCGAAGGAAAAATAAATCAACAATTAAACAAATATTTCAAAGAAAAATATCAATATTTCAGTGTTTGAATGCTATAAGAAAATTAAAATTTTATTTGTTTTTAGGAAATCACCTATGATCATTTCTATTTTCCTATTTTGTATTGATCTGATTTTCATGTTACCTATTATCTATTAGCTAATGTTCAACTACAGATTGATAAAACTATATAACACACTTCTATGTCAAAGATATTCCTACAAGTCAAATAATCGGTTACAACATCTTATCGGTTATACAATAGCATAAACTGATAAAATGTTGTAACCGATAAGCCTTAATTTATGAACCTCTAAAGTAAACTCATTAACTAAAACCTTATTGAGATGCATAACTGAAAATATTTACGTAGAGTATGAACAAGTAGATTGAAGTACGAACAATGCGGGACGGCAAAACTCATACGGTTACAGTTAAAATAGAGAGGCGAAAACGTGACTATAATGCAAACAATACATCACATACCATATAATAATATATTCGCTTATTATGTTGCAGGGCTATATTTAGACTTTCATAGAAAAGGATGTTGAATATCAACTCAAATTAGAAGCCGCTGTTGCAATTACGTATTAGACCAACGCGACGATATGAGTAAAAACGCGGGGTCATGCTGATAGGAATTGACACGAAGAAGCATGAAAGACGTATTTTCAACTTTAATTAAGTGATTATTGCATTGTTTTTTGATTTGCAGGGTTAAATATTAATAGCTGTTCTCCTCGGTTTCATCCACTTTTATGATTATTGAGTTTTAGAGATGAGAGCGTTCAAACAAAATATAACTGTATGTGCTTTATTGAAATTAAACTACTATATACGGATTTTATCGCGTTGTTTATTTAGCACTATATTACAAAATTTTGAAAATATTACGCTTCTACTGATTTTATTTTACTAATTTATAAGCTAATAAAATTATTTAAACTATTAAATCTATTTAATATTTATTAGCTTATAAATTAGTAAAATAAAATCAGTAGTAGTGTAATATTTTCAAAATTTTGTAATATCGTGGTAAATAAACAACGCGATAAAATCCGTATATAGTAGTTTAATTTCAATGAATAACATTCGCGTAAACAGAAGACAATATTATGTATGTGCTTTATTAAAAACGTTGACAACGCTAACATAGGTTAAATAGTAACGTTTTTTTAAAACCATAAAACCATTTGTCACGGATCTGTATTCTAAAACAAGAACACAAAGGATACCAAAAAGTAGATCACACAAATTGATATTCCGTTAACTACTGTGTCATTCGAGGATACATTTATAAAGGAAACTTATTCTGAAATTACATTAGCGAAAACAATGCCTATGTGCCTACTGGTCCCATATAGTCAGTAGTCTTTTTTAGATGGCGTGATATTTTTGTTTTAAACACTGATTTGTAACAGATAAGAGAATAATTATGTTTACAAAGTTGGGCCCTTGTACAAGAACGCGCAGTTTACACAAAAAGCATTAAGAAACTAATACTGCTTAATATAAAAAACATTAGAGATGTGAATCCATTCCTTTCCCAAACTCCTTTTCTATTATATTTCTTATTATATGATTGCCGGAGGCTACCAAAACTGCTTATTTCAAAAATGAGTCCGTACAATATCTGTTACTTTTATAATTAAATCAGGCTAGCTATTTTCCACAATGAATTCAGCCATTGATTTCCGAGGTCATTAAAGAGGGTAGGTATGTTATTTACTTTGCAATTTTTATAAGTGGCGGCCACGTAAATAGACCGAATACAGCGTTTGATCCTCATACGGGACAAAAGTTAGTGTGATCCAGAAATAGTTGTCCCAGGTCTAGATGATCTTTGTGTCCGATATTTGAATGTTTTGTAATGTCACACGCAACCCAGGGACTATAGCTAATGCAGGAGTTATATTTTAAAAACAATAGCGATATAGGTAAACACAGCGACACATCAACCTACACTGTTTGGACTTTGAACTATTAGAAGTTGAACTCTGCGAATCGTGCGAGAGAGTGCGTTATATGTTTGTTGGGCACTGTCCCTTTCCGTCAATTCTCTATTTTGTATGTAGCGTAGTTATGCGAATATAGGGTGTCTAACTTAATGTGTAGCCGTGTGTACGATTCTTTTCTATAACCTTTTAGGGTTATTAGAAAACTGCCGACGTAATATCAGAAGTTTATCTTTATTATTAGCTATCTAGTTGCAATACAGGTGAATTCTGCAAATTAACTCTCTTCTCTTTCTCCTCAAGTTATTAATGAATAAATAATTTTATTTTACTTCAGTGGCAGAGTTCATGACCCAGCGTTAAGTAGGCAATTCCAATTTATATAAAGAATTCTAAAACTTAATACTAATTCTAAAAGACCATCATCATATGTTAGTCGCCGAGGAGATTTGCGTGCTGAATCGCAGTTAAGAAGTCTTCTGGCAGATAGCGACTTGTCTGTGGTCCCTTGGAACGCCAAAAGAATAAAAACAAGCCTACTTAAGTGATCAAAGTGTTTCATTTATATACATGCATGTACACAAGTGTAACCTAATCTAATAAGTTCCAATTCTTTTCTATCATCCAAGTGACAACAGTGTACATGTGTTTATAAAACTTCAAATACCTTGAAACAGGCGTCTCCTATATCTTCAATACCCTTGTGCAGCAAAGTGTTGTTTACGTAGACGCAGTTAGCCGCCTCCGTTATGGGGACCGTCAAGGTCTGGTAATTGAAGCTTGCTTCTCGCTCCAACTTCCGAATTAATTCTCGACCCACTTCATTGTCACAGACGCTAAGAACGTCCTGGCCTGCTACTGTGATATATCTCTTTAGAGAAGAAGCCCGATTAGGCATCTGAAATGAAGTATAAAATAATTGCAGCTTCGATAAAATTTGCACAATTTTAAGTGGTCTATAACCTGGTAGCGACTATGGCCACCTTTACTAATGAGTAATTATATACATACGTTTTCTAAAGCCTAATTAACCGAATTATTGCTTCTGCAGCTGCTTTTGTTGCTGTTAACTGACTGTGATAATTTGTTTGGAAGTAACAATCTACTGAATGTTTAAATTCAAATGATATCAATATGCAATTGGTCCCAATTCCTATACAAAATGTATAGAGGCCGAGTCGATTTTAAATTATACATTCCAGTAACTTCGAAATGATTTCATAAATTATTTTGTAATGGTAACAGATATACTGCTACTATTACAGTATGATGGCAGCGTGTACCTACCTTTGAAATTTTCAAATTGCTCTAATAACGATAATTAAATAGGATAGATCAATCTGTTGTATCTACTAAGATAAATGATGTCAATCTTTATTCTATAAATCTACCGGACACTACACGGTTTTTACCTTTATTGGAGTGCAGGGGAATTCGGGAAACGTTTCCGCAATGATACAGGCACCGGCCTCGTTTGTAGATTCTGATATGCCAACAAAGAACTCTCGCCCTGAAAGGAAATAAAACCACTTCAAACAGTGTCAAAACACAATTAAGTCAAGTAGGATAACAATTAATACTATTGGATGGTACACCCTTCGCAATGCGCTTAAAAGGAGGTGTTGGTGCGACTAGCAACTGATGCCCAAGGGAGGTGGACCTTCGGATGATCAAATTTAATGGTGACTTGTGAATAACAATATCACCTCACCTGTAAACAACACATCTGGAGGAAATAGTTTCGCTGTGCTGTACTGATCAGGCACGATGACAGTCATGCCACATTGAACCAATGTTTTATGTAATATTTTACTCTGAAACAAAATACATAAGATTATTAATGTGATAGACTCTCTTCAAACCAATAATCTATGTCGGGTGAAATACCTAGTTATTTTAAATTTTAATATAACACAGCATAATAATTATTTTTCGTAAATGGACTCGTTGGCGCGGTTATTGTGAATGCAACTGCGCGTAAGTTGTCGGTTTTCCCTTCCCGTACTTAAAAACCGATCGTTTTCGAGATAATATTAAAACTAGTACAAACAGAAACAGAACTATAGAGAAACCTATTGCCCAGTGGGAAGATGGTAGGGACCAGTTTAAACAAGACCAATATTATCAATATATTTTATCTGGTACAAATTCTGCTAAAACAGTTCAAAATCCATTTCATTTCTTTGCTACGCGGTGCTAATTCAAGTATCAATTAAGAGTATAGCAATGATCAATCACGAAGGACAGTTTACCCAGAGTACAAAGAAAATGAGACGGTTGTGTCGTTTATCTTGTTAATCTAGCTAGACCTGGTAAATGCCATATGTAAGATCTATATTTTCCTCATGACATAATCATAAATATTGCCACCACTGCCAGATATGTCGTAGATAACAAGAGTGGTGAATAATAAATGGATCCCGCCTAATATACATACCTACAATAACATAAAGGAGTTCTAACACGGTCATGGTATGAGACGGTGTAGTGGGCAGACTCCTATAAGATACTGTCTGTACTGTAGCAGCATGTATCACATACATATACAGAGGGTTGCAAGATTTTGATAAAAAAATACAACAAATGTTAAGTAATTTATACTAGTAATATTTCTTTTAAAAAGGTTCATACAGAAAGTTCATACAGAATAATAAATAGGATTTTTAATACATATAATATTTTCATAAACTTGTTTTAATGTTCAGCTACTTATGTTGCTGCCTGTACATAGTGATGTCACGAAACAATATTGATCGGTCACAGTAACAAGTTTTCCTATACGTCTGTGTTAAAGAGGATAGCTAGGTAAAGTACCTATATGTAATAGCGAATATGCATTATACTTATAGCAATAGTTCTATTTTTATAGCTGATATTATCTCGTTCGATACATGAATCTTATTATCTGTAACTACGAAAGGATTGAAACGTTAAAAATTAATAAATAAAATTTCCATTATCCTATGTAAAGAGGAATGTAAATTCTTTCTCAATATTTTTGTTGTTAGCATTAATTAGACAAAACTTAGGTTTTGTCTAATTAATAATAAACACTACATTTTTGTATTAATAAATAGGCACACAGCCCTCTACCTGACTACAGCTACCTATTATAATAGGCGGTTGCCGTATTCTAAAATGGCATGCAATCACTCACAAGTCGCAAGGAAAAACGATTAAAGATGGGATGAAAGCTAATCTATGGGCAAAATTAGGTAGGTAACTACGGTTTACGGTGCTAAAATGAGATAACAATATCAATCATCTTTGGCCAGTTTCCTATAGCAGACTGTCACCAAATAATTGGCAATTGCTGTCTCACCTACTCAAGTATTTCTATAAAAATCTCTGGCTGAACTTTACAAGCCAATGACTAATCACTGAACCTATTATTAGACATAGAATAGAACATATCTGCTCTCATAGGTACACTAAACTCTAAATAACACAATCATTTCATAATCCTTTATCAAAAGATCAGGTCTGGATGTCAATTCGTAAAGTTCAATGGGGTCATATTAATTCAGGACTATTATAATGACTATGTGCTAAACTATGCAGACCTTATTACAATGTTGTTAGACGACACAACACAATTGTTATATACTCACACAAACAAATAGGTATATGTAAGTACACACACATTTGATTATTGGTTCTGTTGCTAGATACTTTTATATAAGTATGTTAGCAATATCGTTATGAAGGGAGAAATTAGAGTGTATATAATATAAGCCCTGGATTCAACTTTCCTACTACTTGGCACGGGCCTCTTCTCAATGAGAGAAGATTTAAGCCCTAGTCCACCACGCTGGCACAGTGTGGGTTGATAGACTTCACGTATCTTCGAGAACAAAACAAATAACTTTGAAAAGTGCGCCTTGGGATCGAACCTTTGCGTGTTAGTCCAACGGTCTCCCACTAGGTAATCGCTGTTTATTAGAGTACATATACATATATGTGAAAATTGTGAGATTTCGCATTCGAACGTTGATACTGCTTTACAATGATTATAATTAGAATAGTAAGAAGTATTAGAAACTTGATATGATGACTACACGATTGATAAGTCGTGGTCGATAGTTTGACAATAACATCATATTCTCGTACGCGGCAGACGATAATGACGACCATTCCTCATTTTTCTATATGCACTATGTATAGAGGACGACGGTAATAACCATTTCTAGGTTACGCTCACAACCTCTCTGGCAGTGTTTATAACAGTATCAGTTTTTAGTTTTACTTCAATAATCAATTAAAATACATTCGAGTAATTATCAATATATCGAATATTTAGATTTTCATAACGATTCGTACCTATATTTGGATTTCTATTTAGACTCGCATAATTTGTATTTTATTAGTTAACAGCAACGCTTGGATGCTCTCGTTATAGTTTAGCTCTATAACGAGAGCATCCAAGCGTTGCGTTGACTGGAGAAATGTTTGCAAGACATTAATTCATACCAACAACATAATTTACCAAACAAATGTTACTGCTAAATAAGGGATGGTTGGACAAGTCAGTTTGAATCGGTATTTTATAGATATATGTATAGATTGTGTACCTAATGTTTCCACATCTTTAATTCACCAATAACCTCTACAAATATCTATTTATAAGATTACTAGATTTTGTCATCAAATTTCTATCCCACGGGAACACATCTTTTTTATTTTGGGATAAAGAGTGTCCGATGTCCTTTTCTGTACCCCTCACTATGTGTATGCGGAATTTTATGATGATCCGTCGAGTACATAAGGCGTGAAAGCTAACAAACAAAATCGCATTCGCATCTTTAATATTAGTTAAGATATATGCTTACAAGTTTTGCAAGTTATTATAAGGATTAATCAATGTTATCTATATTTTCTATGTTCTGAGTTATCTGTATTTTCCATGTTCAATGTTTTCTGATCTACATGTAAATTTTCTATTTATTATATGTATGCTTTATTATCTGCGTTACCATAATCTATGTATATAGTTAAACTACACACATAAAAAAAGTCTGCATTCACTTGGAAAAGATGAGATATTTTTTCTCGTGTCAAAATATAATTAATTATTGCTTCATTTATTGCTTTTACATTTAAAAGAACACAATTTTATTTTAGTTATCTTTAAAGAAAATAGATTTTTCAATCTCTGTGAAATTTGTAATATAATTTAATACAAAATGACTCTTCCCCTGGCTTGAACGCATGTGGAAATCCTCCTGGGCAATAGTTCCTGTGGTGAACCTGTCCCATTCTTGAATGTCGGCTTCCTTGATCTCTGACAGTGTTCTTGGAGGTGGCTAACGACTCCAAACAGCTCGTTGTTTTGTGTTGCTGGTTCAAACATGCGTGCTCGATTGTGTTTAAGTCCGAAGAGCCGACGGGCCAGTCTTACCGCATGATTTCGTACTCCCGGAGAGTAGCCCTCACTCGTTGAGCTCGATGTGCCGGCGCATTATCGTCGACCAATACGAAATGGTTACCATAATTTATCCTGAATCGCCTGGTGATGCCACCAATAACAGCTGTCTTGTACAAATATGTAGCTGTCATAGAGCCTTGGTACGGGATCAAAGGCGTTCGAGCTCCAATTATTATTCCACCCCAAAAAGATACCGATTTGCGACCTTGCTGAACGGTTCCAGTAGCAGTACTTTGGCTTTCGGAATTCCCAGGCCGTCTACTAAAACGGACACGTCGGTTATCAGGGTGCGTACTAACCCGTGTTTCGTCGACAAAAAGATGACTACGCCAGACATCTTCTTCGTCGTTTTCATCATTTTGACGCCCTCTGCAATCTGCGTGGCTGTCGTGCCCGTGTATTCAAAGGTGCTTGCCAGGATCTCCTTAATCGTAATCTAAAATGGTGTAAACAATTACGAATGGTCTGAGTACTAATATCCAGTACAGTAGCAGCTCGCAGCTTTAATCTCAGTTTCGTAGCGTTAATTATTGGATCACGGGCGGCAAGAAGTCTGATGTCGTGCTTCTAAACATCACTATGGACAGCCGGGCGGCCATACGAGGTCAATCAGTCAGGTTGCCCATGCTCCAGTACTTCTGCAGGGTAGTAACGACGCAGGCTTAAGAAACGAAGGCACTGGCTGCGATTCGCATTGTAGAATATCCTTTTTCACTGTTGTCATAACACTGTTGCTCGCAAGACTTCAGACAGTCCACCCGGTATTTCTCAAATGAACAATTTCAGAGAAATTTATTAAAACAGCGTTCAGGCAGAAACACGAATAAGGGTCATTTATCATTCACCTCGTTTTTATATAAGAAAACAAAAGAACTACATTTAAATAATGTGTTTTTAAATGTTAAAGCAATAAATAATGCATTCATTAATTATATTTTGACACGAGAAAAATATCTCAACTTTTTCAAGTGAACGCGGTCTTTTTTTACGTGTGTATATGCAACATCAATTATGATTGATATTGAGTTAAGCAACATCATCTTGTACTGATCTTTATCTTATGTATTTATCTCGTATATTGTGTTTATAATCTATATTGTGTTTGACTATGATTCTAACTAATGTGTACACATCTATATATGTACACATTAGTTAGAATCATAGTTTAAAACACAACTGTTTAATAGATTTTACGTTTTATACATAAACCTACTACGAGGTTTTGTTTTGTGTGCCTTAATAAATAAATATATTTAGCTTATTATCATTTGCTTGAATGGTGAATGAAATCAATCATGAGGAAATCTGCATGTCTAAGAGTTCTCCATAATATCCTCAAAGATATATAAAGTCTGCCAAACTGCAATGGGCTAGCGGTACACTACAGCCTAACCCTTCTCACACCGAGAAGAGGCCAGAGCCCAGAGAGGACAGTTTAATATGGGGTTGATATTATCATTATAATAATTATTATGTTTATCTATCTCTAAATTCCAGACAGATCTATAGTGTTATGTTTTTAAAAATGTTTATGGCCTGTTCAGAGTGGCAATGTCACACATAACTGTCATATTTTAGGTTTTTAAATATAGTTAACCCATTTAAAGCCAAATGAAAGTTACAAAAGATATAAATTATTTTATTGGTAGACAATTAAGAGATAAAGTAATAAATAAAATATGAAAAATAAAATATGAGGTGTTCCCAAACTGGAACAATGGCTATATATTATGAGTGAAAATTTACATAGCATGACTTTTTCAGGCAAAGTGTTTTAAAGCATTGTTAGAGCCCCAACGATCTATAAAATGACATAAAACATCTCACACGTTTTGGGAGTTTTCAAGTACGTGGGCAACGCCATCTAATCGCAATCTCTCTATAGTCTGAGATAAAATCTGGCGATGCTTCTTCAAAATAGCAGCTGATCCATCGGTTCTTCTTTGGCGATCACTTGCAATCTCCATGTGCTTCATAGCCATGTGAATCATATAAGTAAATAGTACCCACCACCACTTCTTGCCGTGGGTGCTAATCCTGTATGGATTGATCTAATTCATTCACACTGCCCATACTTTTATTATAATTTTGAAATACGTGCGAAATATGCACATCAACCATATTTTTTCAGTTCACAAAGGTTTATGAGTGTCATGGTTGGTTGCTATTGTGCAAATATTGTTATGATTATTTTGGCTAGCATACGAGTTGCTAAAGTCGATATATACGTCATTATCGAATAGTTTCTCAAATATTTAAACTAGTGTCAAACCTATCAACTCTTGCTTGACAAAAGATTCATTCTCTAAAAGCTGTCAGTTTGTACAAAGTTTGTAGAACAGGTCGGTGAACGTATTCGCTATAATGGGACATCGAATGAACGTTGGCGAACAGAGACAGTAGACAGCACTGAATAGTCCGAATTGATTCGTTGTCTTTTAGCAGCCAAAGGTGATGAACCTTCATCACTGCTATCTTCGGTTGACAAGAGTATACCAATATCACGAACAAATACCTCAATATTGCCAGAGACGTCGTTAGATAAACAGCGAGGTGCCATATCGACGTCACCCTCTTCTTTATCAGTAACAATGCTTGGCTCAGGTGGAATTATGGCCAAATCATATTCTAAATCGTCGTCACTATCTTCGGCCAAGGTGTTTATAACTTCTTCTAAACCACTAAAACTATTGCTGCTACTAAAATATTGCTTGCGACTCATTTTGATTCTGTAAAAATAAAATATATTTAGTACACTTGTAGCATATGTGCCAATATTGGTACATCGATGTTTAGGTTACTATAAACTCTTATGTAGGTAAACTAACTGCATCAGTACTTTTATGTGCTAGGTAATCAATAATATAAGAATTAATTACCAATGTTATCAAATAGTAAAAAGTGTACACTTACCTCCGCTGTCGTAACAATGACAAACTTTAACAATTAAAAAAACTAATATTTATAAACATATACTTAGTCATTGATTATTATGCGAAACTAACATAATCTTAACTGCACAACGAAAAAATAAGTAGGTGGCTACACATATTATCTTTTTTTTAAAGTCCTCCCATTTCATAACTGTTTCCAAATTTACGTACCTACATAGTAAAATGAGTTTAATTTAAATAATTCCATATTTTAAGCATAATCAAAAGTTTTGGTTTTTGTAACAAAGTCTGTGTCATTACATCATTACCAATGCTTTGATTACTCAAGAAAGAAAAAGAGGATAGGATGTTCTAACAATCATATCCAAGTCCTTAATGAGCTATGAGACCTGATTTGTTGCAGTGTATTCATGTAAGTAGAGATCTATATGTGTTTAAATTATTTTTAAAGTGACTTACATCAATGAATTTATTTTATTATACTTGTAAAAAAATATAACGCATTCTCTCGCACGATTCGCAGCGTTCAACTTCTAATAGTTCAAAGTACAAATAGTCTAGGTTGATGTGTCGCTGTGTGTACAAACAAGTAACCGTAATTAAAATTTAATTACTATATTGTTTTAAGATTTATTTGATATGTACATAGTAGTATCTATACCACCACATATAAAATTTACTCATTTTACTGTTACAAGTTTGTACACCATTCTGTATGGTACACACGGCTACACATCAAATTAGACACCCTATATACGCATAACTATGCTACATACAAAATAGAGAATTGTCGGGAGGGACAGTGCATAGTGGTGTCAACCAATCACAGCGCACCAGCGCGTGCGGCGACGTTGTGCTTATACACGCCGACGCACGTTATTTTGCTATTGTTATTTTTCTCCGGTCGTCAGTCAAACAAATATTAAGCGTAAATATATATATCTATTATGGCGCCACAATTATCTCCACAAAAGCAGCAGCATATAATACACTTCTCATCAGAAAAATCGAAACACTTCCGTTTTATGGTTTCTGTTCTAATTTAAGACAAAAGAGTTTTCATTCCATGGAAAAATCACATGATTGTATAGCTGACCTGAATTTGGCCATTACAGTGATAAGCGAAAATTCAAAATTCAAAATTAGAATTTCATTTGTTTATCCTTTAAATGAAATGATTCACTGTTTTGTGTGTTTAGAGTTGGAGTACATTTCACCTTCAAATACTAAAAATTTGCGCTTATATTGAAAAAAAAATTCTGTTTTCTGTATACTGTGTGTGTACTGTGACTTTGGGACGTCTGAAAAGATTTTTCTAAAACATATGGATACTTCGCCCGCAGATGCCGCCCAAGTGATGACATTGCTGGATTCTGGACTTAGTCAGCGTGTTGTGGCTGAAAGATTGCATCTAAGCCTGTCGTCTGTTCATAGAGTCTACAAACGCTATCGCTATTGGTCATACCTCCAGTGGAACAAAGTCCTCTTTTCTGATGAATGTAAAATTATGCTGTATAGTAACGACGGAAGGAACAAGGTCTACAGATGAGATGGAGAACGTTTTGCACAATGCCGCATTGAAGTAAAGGTCAGCTATGGTAGCGGTTCGTGGACGGTTTGGGGAGGGATTAGCGCCGACGGTAAGACAGAGCTTGTCTTTGTCTCTGGGCTACGTCTGCCTGCACTAAACAGTCATCGGTACATCGAACAGTGTCTTGGGCCTCACGTGATGCCCTATGCACATTTTATTGGCAACGGTTTCATATTCATGCACGACAATGCTAGGGTTCACACCGCGAGCGTCGTACGAGATTATGTTACCGAAGTCGGTATCTCCATTATGGAATGGCCAGCAAGAAGCCCGGACTTGAATCCGATTGAACATCTATGGGATGAATTAAAGAGACGAATTCGTGCAAGAGATCCTACCCCAGAAACACTTAGCCAGCTGCAAAATCCAATCCAAGGGGAATGGAATGCCACAACATTTGATCGTGACTCTCATCCGATCGATGAAGAACCGTATGGAAGCAGTAATAAGAGCTCGGGGAGGGAATACAGGTTATTAAATAAACGTTTCTTAACTTTTTTCATTTACGAGTGTTTTATTAATTTCCTTCATACTCCATACAAGGTAAAAATGACAAATCAACTAAACAAACATAAACAAAATACAAAACCTATGAAAATTTAATTTGAATTTAAAACATTAACATTTACGATTTGAAAATCTCATATTATTCACTATTAAACGACATTTGACATATATTCCTAAATATACACATTTTTCTGATAAACCTTACTAAACTAAACATAAACTTCAAAAACAATACTAAAAGCGAATAAGATGGTGACGAGTGGTAGTAGTGGTAATAGCAAGGTTGAGTTCTTGGCGTTTCTTTGACAGCGGCTCGGATACGAGCCACCATGTGCTCGCCACTTTAAACCTTATTTTACTAACTTTAATCGGCTACGAATGGATGTTTTCGGTAAAGGACATATGTTTGTTTGTTTGTAACCGACTGCTTTGGACTTGATTTTGACCCACTTCAAATGGTCAGATTTCATTTAAACGTTGTAGACTTATCGAGGACCGATGACAGTACAATAATTTGATAAGTTTATCTCATTATCCTGATTAGGATTGTCAGGATTAATGATTTTCTCACAGATCCTTTGTGTGAGAGAGAGAGATAGAGCAAGTGCGTGGTCTGCGTATCTTTCAGATTCGAGCAATCGGCTCGGCACAAAAGAGTATAAATTAATTTTAAAAAATTAGAAAATTAATAATAGTCTGAAAGAAACAGAACATTATGGAGAACTCTCAGACATGCAGGTTTCCTCACGATATTTTCCTTCACCGTTAAAGCGAGCGATAATTAATTATTTAATACGCAACTTCGAAAAGTCAGACATGCGCGTTTCGGTATCAAACTCGAGACCTCTGCGTGGCAGTCTATCAGTTTCCCACTAAGCTATCGCTACAAATACTTAAAACTTATTATTTTTACTCTTTTGGAGACAGTTTTTATTCTTTTATAACATTTGCACCAGTAATAATAATAATTGATAGCACTGGGGAACAAAAAAACAATATATTTTCTGCAGCATTAATTTTGTTACTGGTTTTAATAAACACCTTTGTCAGTCATACCCGAAATTTATTTACTTTGTATGGATTGACTCATTTTTTTGAGATATTCAACATAAAGAGTTCCATCTAAACAGTTCCATCAGGACATTAGAACAATGAAAGAAAGATACCTAGGCCGATGGGACAGCCATATTATGATGGCAGACTATTGCTCGAGTTCGAGTTAATAAGGGATTGTCTCAGGACAATCCCTTATTAACTATTAACTAACAATTGTGCTATATAATATGTGTTATGTTATAATTATAAGCTTACAGATAAGTTTTACTAATATCTTTTTAATGATTTTTTGCATATGTATTAAGTATTCTTATCATTATTATATAGCCGCTTCTAAAATATAATAATATGTTTAATATGTAATTGTATTTTTATTTCGACCTGCTTTCAGTTATAGTCATATAGTTATAAAGTCTTATCTCATAAACTAGAGTCAATTTAATAAATCTGATATTTTTCTCGTATTCAGCATACTGAACTTACACAAAATTGATTTCAACTTACCATGCTGCAATATGACTGTTCCCCAGTGTAATAGATATTGGACGTATTAACGCTCAGACTCTAGCGCTAATCGAAAACAAAACTTGTGAAATATAATATTTGCACCGAACTAAACATGCTCCGAATATAATGTACATAATTATAGGACATGATACATAGTAGGTAAGGATCATGCGCCGTGTCCCGTTTAGCGTGAACGAGATAAAATAACAAAAATATAACGCACTCATGCACAATTCGCAGAGTTCAACTTCTAATAGTTCAAAGTTCAAACAGTGTCACTGTGTGTACACAAACAACAATTTATTATATGAGGCACAGTTTCAGACTCCTGACCACTGGAAGTTATTTCATTCACCTGGCAAGAAACTTCAGTGGTCAGGAGTCTAAAACTGTGCCTCAACAATGCAAATAGGCTCACCAGCATGAGAGCTAAACCCATAGCTGGCAGCATGTGGATGTAATAGATATCTGCTTACCCCTTGAGTAACTATTAGACTCTATTAATGTATGTACTATATTTTATTTCAAAGTGTAGCAGTCATGTAAACCTAAATATATCCTCGCACAACTATCCAGAGGTTATCCTCTTTACAGTTGTCAAGAGTACTAATTGGAAATTTGGTACATTTGTTAGTACCTTAGCTGATGCTAAAGTAAAAAAAAATGTTCAGACCAGGATCTGAAAGATATATCTGAATGTCTTAACTTAAGCAAACATCATGTAAATATGGTGTAACAGCAGGGCACATCAAGTTTATATAAACAATATTGCAAATGACTAACAAAGCCACTGAATATTTTCTATTATAGTTACAGCATAATAATAAAAGCTTTAATGAAGTTAAAATTGTATGTTTAGTGATTAATAAAACACTATCATATTTATTTATAATATTATGCAGTACTTATTCAACTTTAAACAATAGACATGAACAATTGTTTATTGTTGAAAATTTGATCAGTTATGAATTTTATGTCAATTATAAATAGATATACATTGGTCAATAAATAAATTAATAGTATATGTTCTCATTTTTAGGTACTGCCGTCATTATTTGTATGTCAATAAAGTGCTGCAAAAATGCAACATTGCTTGAACTAGAGCAATACTATTATACTAATATGACAGTTATAAAATATTAAATCACTGACCATTTTATGAAAGAAATGCGAGTGCAATTGTTGGTTATTTTACGCTGAAATGCAACAACAGATTCAGACAATAAATTTGAGAGCTGGGCAGTGATGTAGACCCAAACATTATACTCCAAAAAATACACGTTTCGTATGTGTCAGACCTTTACAACATATGAAACTGCGCCACGGTTCAAAACGAGTAACAAATTACAATGTTAAAAATTAAACTGCTCAGCACTAGCAGGCAAATCGCAAGCAAGGTTTGTCAGTTCGCAAAACTATAAAAAGGACTTACATTGGTTGCCGCGGTTGCAGTTTCTTGTTTAGGGAGTACAGCGATGCCATGACAAACAACAGCCAAGTCTTCTATCTTAAGTTTGTCACGAATCTTCCCTGTAGTGTCCACTTCAAGTACATTTATTTCTAATTCACGCAGGACTCTTTTATAGCCATCAACTTCATTACGAAGAGCTTCAAAATTAAGATCTTGGCAATCGTTTAAGTTTTCTCCAGGCACTGGATCTATTATTCCCATTATAGCATGAGTATAAGTATGCATTTCGAAATCCTTTTGTAAGTATAAAAAGATTCAACTTCAAATTTTTGACGTAAGTATCACAGAGTAGGTACTACTTTTATTTAGAATGATTTATGATTTAGAAATTAGAAATATATCTAAAATTCAGTCGATCAGCTAGCCGTCATTATTTGCACGTCAATAAACTGCCGCAAAAATGCCAAAACTTATCAAAAATCAATCATTGCCAAGGAGAATTGCACAGATGATAAAAAAGAAATCGACTTATAGGACTGCACAACCCACTCGCCTATTTAAATAAAATAATAGTAGAAAAATGTTACTATGCGTTTATTTTCACTAAATCATTTACTTGAAATTGATTTAGAAAATCCTCGGTTATGTCTTAAATTAAACGTCCATCTTAACCAATTAATAACTAAATATGTTAAAATAGCTGTAAATTATTGTGACAATTACGGTCTAGTTACATAAAATTTCAGAAACTTTCGCCAAATAACATAAAGGTGTTTTTTTACTCGTTCTGTTGTATAATCATTTACACCGTATTATTATAGTAAAGCATTAATGAAAATAAATGTAAATTTACTCACATGGTATTCGCATGTTAAGCATATTGTTATGTTCTCACGTGTTGATACAGAGTGTCAACATATGCGCCCGGCGGACTCTCCGTCCGCCTACCGGCCCATTGTGTTGCTGGACGAGGTGGCTAAACTGTTCGAGTTTATTATCGCGGAGCGCCTCGTCCAGCATCTGTCTTCAGTGGGTCCGGATCTGGCGGAGAACCAATATGGTTTCCGCCGCGTGCGCTCCACTATAGACGCAGTCATGCGTGTGAGGAGCCTGGCGGAGGATGCGGTGTCCCGGGGCGAGGTCGTCTTCGCGGTGTCTTTGGACATCGCGAATGCCTTCAACACCTTGCCCTGGAGTTGCATCAGGGAGGCACTCATTTTCCATCGAGTGCCGACCTACCTCCGCCGCATAGTCGGGGCATATCTTTCGGAGAGGGTAGTCGTCTACCCGGGCCACGACGGTTGGAGTCGGCAAGAGATGTCGTGCGGTGTTCCACAGGGATCGGTTCTGGGTCCGCTCCTGTGGAACATCGGTTACGGCTGGGTGCTGTGAGGTGCGCTCCTCCGTGGCGTCGGCGTCATTTGTTACGCCGCCGACGACACGCTTGTCACGGCGAGGGGTAAGTCGCACCGGGCGGCGGCCATACTAGCGACTGCTGGGGTCGCACAAGTCGTCAAGCCTCGAGGTGGCTCTGTCCAAGTCCGAGGCCGTTTGTTTCCACGGCCCTCGGAAACGGCCACCTCCAGGGGCCCATATTATGGTAGTAGGGGTCCGCATCGGCGTCGAGTCAACCCTAAAGTATTTAGGTCTCTTGCTCGACAGCCGGTGGGACTTTATAGCCCATTTTCGTCGTTTGGCCCCCATTCTTCGGGGCACTGCAGGCGCGCTCTCGCGCCTGCTGCCCAACCTTGGGGGGCCAAACACCTCCTGCCGGAGGCTCTACGAGGGGGTCGTGCGGTCCATGGCCCTATATGGGGCTCCAGTTTGGGCGGACAATTTGACGGCCCGCAACATCTCGGCGCTTCGTGCTCCACAGCGCGCCATGGCCGTCAGGTTGATTAGGGGATACCGCACGATCTCGTTCGAGGCTGCGAGCCTCCTCACCGGATCGATGCCATGGGACCTGGAAGCGGCGCTCCTAGCGTCGCTCTATCGTTGGCGCCAGGAGGCGCTAGCTCGGGATGAAGGACCGGATCCTCCCGCTATCAAGGCGGCGAGATCCGAGCTCCGCCAGGTCCTAGTGGCGAATTGGAAGGAGCGACTTGTGCACCCCAGTGCCGGGCATGCCACGATCGTGGCGGTAAGTCCCGTGTTTCAGGAGTGGCTGGAGAGGCGGCATGGCGCCTTCACCTTCCGGCTGACACAGGTTCTGACTGGCCACGGTTGTTTTGGCCGGTTCCTGTGTCGTATACGCCGGCAAGAGACGCCCGGTTGTCACCACTGCGGCGACTGCCGCGACGTTGTTGAGGACACGGCGCTGCACACTTTGGCGGTTTGCCCCACCTGGGCATCGCAGCGCCGTGATTTGATCGCGGCAGTCGGATCGGCTGCCCTCTCGCTCCCGACCGTAGTTCAGTCTATGGTCCGGAGTGAGAGGTCGTGGAACGCCGTCGCCTCCTTCTGCGAGGAAGTAATTTTCATCAAGGAGGCGGTGGAGCGGGAGAGGGAGCGTTTAAACCCTCTCCCCAACCGCAGAGCCGGGCGCCGGAGGGCGCGCGATGACCTCCAGCCACCCTGAGGTTTGACCTGGGGGTAGCGAGCTTTGTGGGCCTGCCCGCCATCCGTTCAGCACCAGGTCCGAGAGGCGGCGTGCGTGTTCCCACGCGCGCCTCTGTGTCGAGTCCGTCTCCCCTCTAGGGGGGAGACAGTAGGGAATTTTTCGAGTGAGTCCTTTGGGTAGGTCTCTTGTGTAGTGGCCTGCCGTTTCACGTTCGTAACCTCGGCGGGGTCGCGACCGCATGCGAAAGTGATTCGCGCGGCCCCGTCGATAGTGGTTTTGTCGAGGAACACCGTGGTAGGTTTAGTCGGTATTCCGGGAGGTACATTATCTTTTCAACATCTTTCTTTTACCCTGGCGAGCCCGACATAATCCCTCCGTCCGCCCCCGCGGAGGGTTATGCGTCATTGCATTACCCCACGTAAAAAAAAAAACAAAGGCGTGTCAACATATAAAAAAATATATTGGTGCGAGTATTAAACATTTATTTAAAATTAACATGTAGGTATTGTTAGGAGCTAGCAATTATTATTTAAGTAAGATGCGAGTAAGGTGAGACCAATTGTTGTTTATACAGGATGTCCGGTAATTAATGGATAACCTGGAAATGTCTTATAGTGGAACCGATGGCAGTTCAGAAAAAAAAAAACTGTCCTAACTACTACCTGAGATATGTGTTTTTTTTTATTACCATGTATAACTTTCTTGTATATACGACCATAAATGAATGAAATTCATCGGTTTTATTTTGTTTTGTTATTAAACACTAATTATGCTAATAGATAGAGCTTGCACTTTTTTTAATATATTTTTCTTGTAATTCCTTTTTTTTCTTTTTTTTCTGAACGGCCTTCAGTTCTACTATAAGACATTTCAAGGTAATCCATTAATTACCGGACACCCTGTATATGTATCTTTTATTTATTTGCGAGTGACATCGAAGCTATCTACAATATTATATATATTGTAGGTAGCTTCGATATCACTGTATATATATTTAAATATATTATAAGTATATATATATATTTGTAATGATTAACTAGATTATTATTATTATGCCCTTTGCCCTTTCCTACGCTTTGATATGCAATATAAAGGTACTATCGACTTGAGTGACGGTTGACCACTCCTAATGTTAAAATCGCATAGCAGGCCAACACTTGTTTAAGTTTAAAACCATTAAAAGTTTACCGGGAATCGAATACCGCGATTGGTCCTTGATGTAAACTAATATTTATGATACCAGACAAGTGCTTTGACAGCAGGATATTGAGATAAATAAGCTACTATTTCTTCGATGAGAAACAAAGTAACAATTAAATGCATACTGGCATTGCCACGCTAATTGATCATGCTAATTTGATTGGGATCTTATTATCAATCTTTATGTAATGATTTCATTTAACATTCTGGAGTTACAAAGTGACAGACAGACGAACAAAATTAGAAGAATATAATTTACGAATATATCATTGTGAATAACAATATTCATTGTGAAACAGCCCATAACTAGGTGATTATTGGTGGCGAAAAGGGAACTAACAGGAGGCGTCTGTAAATATGTATGTTATTATGATGTTTAATTTATTCAATAAACGTGGTAAATTAAAAAAGTAGTCATAAAAGTTTACGTCATGCAGTTTACAGAGGCTTTCTTAATAATAATTATTTTGATTGAAATTCTTAATTGATACTAAGATATTTGTGCTATTACGCTGTTGCACATCACTACTTTCATGGCAATGATTGGGACACGTCAATAAAATAATTCTATTCAACTGCAACCAATGTGACGAAATCTCCTATATTAAACTTTGTGTATTTCCTGTTATATTATTTAAAAGACAAAGCTAGTGAAAATTTGGTAAGGAAATATGTTAAAATATTACATATGTAATTCTAAGTCACATACTATTTTTGCCATATTTAATTGTTTTTGTAATATTTAACTGTAAATATACGTTGAATCAGCCTTGGATTATTCAAAACATAGTCTAATCATTAATTTCCTATAAATTATAAATTTTGACCGTAAGTTGTGATAAACGTGAGCATATTGTTTTTTAAAAAACTAAGGCATTGCTATTGATTGAATACAAATAAGGGTTTACATGAATATTTTGTTTGTATCAGCACTTTGAGGGCATCAAAATATTTCTATAAAGTTTTTTGTGTAAATTCCAATTGTCTTTAATTGTAATACTGAGATATTATAATTTTAAATTATTTATAGATATCAAACAAGAATATGTTCATTCTCTTAGTAATTAATTCAAGGAAATAGTTTGGTATGTTTGAGAGTAAATAATATCTTGATATGTTATCATAATCAATTAAAGAATTGTGTTCCAAGCAGATTGAAACTTATGAGATAGGTAATTATGATAATGACAATTAAAGTTGTATGAACAAAGTCAATACCTACTTGGTATAGTGCACAAACTGACTGCTGAGAAGATACTTAGCAATTCGTATTCTGCTGTGCATATTCATTTACCTTAATTAGTATTAAAATAGAGCATTTTATCATTCTTAAGAAATGAGATAACCTTTATCTAAATAAATGGCTTGTGCCACACCATATGCAAAATATGATATTTATCCCATTATACAAATATCTAAATAATAGAATGTTAATGAAAATTAAAGCAAAGCCTGTAAATGTTAGTAGTTAATAAATTACAAATAGATCAAGAATTTGCAGTGGTATCCACCATTTTTTCTCAGTCTGCCAGCCAACATTACATGAACAAGTAACAGGTTTCCTACAAGGTGATTATCTATCATACTAGTTTTAAACCTCTGATATACTTACTACTGAGTATTCTGTTATAGGTTATGTCAAACATTTATGGACACCAACATATTTCACTTAGTGCCAATTTTTTAATCTTCACATGACTTTTATTGAGGGAATATGTATGACAGCTTTTATATAGAAAATTTGTCAGACCGCTATTTTTATATGTCAAGATACAAGTTATTTGATCATTGAAAAACCTGTGATTAATTGACTTAAAACATTATTTTGTTAAAGGAACAATGAAGCTATTATCAAGCTTCTTATTTCTTTTGGTAATACTCCACTGCTCATATGCACCGCCTGTGTCACCGGACAAGTCCAACGAGCATGACAGTGAAGTCAAGGATGACTTGGTAATTATTTGTGTTATTACTTTTACTTGTTGTGTTTCATATGGATTTTCTGTAGCTCTGTTCAAACTGTCATAAGTCCTAAATAGCTATGTGTGTTTTTTGGATTTTCCCTAGTGCAATATATCCTTTTGCTATGAGGAAAGAATTAATCATTTTTATTCTTTATGATAATACAATATTAACCTGTTGAGTTGCAGCTGAACACATGCAGTCAGACATGATAGATTTTTAATTATATCTAGCATTCTAAGACTTGAAAGGTTAAAACTAATTTAAATTCTAAATGCATTTAATCTAATGTTAATTTGTATCGAAATTAAACATGTATATAATGCTTTTTAATTTATCTTATATTACAGCATCTGATTTTATAAAAGTATTGCAATATCTTTCCACAATCATGAGTCAATTGCTCAGACAATGAACAATACCATGTATTGTTCTTTTTGTTTTGATATGATATTAAACATGAACTGAAGTGTCAATCACTCATAAAGATTTCTCCATTGCTTTCTTCAACATTTTAGACTACCGAGTTACTTAATTATATATCCGGAGTATTTATTACTGGTAATTTGTAGTTTAATCTGTCAACTCTTGGAACATCAAATAGTTTAATCTGTAAACTCTTGGAACACCAGACATCATTAAAACCTATTGTGTCTGGCTGCAGGTGTACCGCTGCGACTCAATGGGTAATGTCAGACTAAACAAAATCCCATAATTCTCTGTTACTTCCAAAATGCTGGCAACTGTTTTAAATAACTTGGTTATATTGAACATGAAAGGCTGTCTGCTTTTACAAATGCATTGGTTACTAGTAATTGAATATACTACGAACAAGTTTATCTAGTAATATTACATATGTATGTAAAATAATTATATACTAGCGGTTGCCTAGTTGTTGAAATTCGACCATAATTGATTTAAATTTTAAGTTTGATTGTTATTAAGGTTTTATTGTCTAGAACTATACCCTAATATATAATAATATATTAATTTAGATTTCGATCTATACAGTTCAATTTATCTATATTATTCAAACAAATTATTATTTACTTATCTATACTCTTTAATTGACGATATTCCTAAGCTTGCTACTTTGTTTTCTTTTTTCTTTATCACAATTAAAAATACGTAACTATATAATAATATAAATAGGCAGTATATATCATTCCAATCCAAAGTTTGCCTGTAAGTTATAGCTAATATATTTATATTAATATTATAAAGCTGAAGAGTTTGTTTGTTTATTTGTTTGGTTGAACGTGCTAATCTCAGGAACTACTGGTTCCTATTGAAAAATTATTTTAGTGTTGGATAGCTTATTTATCAGGGAAGGCTATAAGCTATATAACATCACACTATAACCCACCGAGGCCGCGCAGTAACCATAAACGCAAGTGAAACCGCGGGCACATCAAATGTCATTATGTATTGACACTAGCTGACCCGCGCAACTTCGTCTGCTTCACATAAGAAAATTTTCTCCGTTTTTGTAACATTTTTCATTTATGCTCTGCTCCTATTGGTCGTAGCGTGATGTTATATAGCCTATAGCCTGTTTCGATAAATGGGCTATCCAACACTAAAATAAATTTTCAATTCGGACCAGTAGTTCCTGAGATTAGCGCGTTCAATCAAACAAAGAAACTTTAGCTTTATAATATTAGTATAACTATAGTTACGAAGAATACTACTACATCAGCCGAACAATGCCGAAATACTACGAACGCGATTCGACTGCGTGCATCAAATGCATGGTTGTGTGCGTGTAGTGTTTTTTAATTTTTCCCTCCTTCTCCATATAAACTCTAACTGTGCCAAATTTCATAGTCCCGGGCCGCGCAATTTTCGAGAAAAGGTATACAAAGTTTTTGCTTTACGCATTAATATATAGATAGGCAGAAATCATTGCATTTATTGAAATCAGTTCCTGTTTAAAATCGAAACAAATCTTGAAGAAATTATAAACCATTCTGTGTGTTTCAAAGTGGCTTTTGCGAATTCTGATAAGGCCAATCATAACATGCTTATGCAATATGTAATGTGAGTTTCAAATACAGCCTAAGCGATTTTTCCATTAACTTCTATGCAAGTGCTATTTTATTAACCAAATAATAACTTTTGATAGCGCTAAATATTTATGGCTATCTTAATTTTCTTGTAGGAGGAGTATATGGAATATCACAGGTATTTGAAGGAAGTGGTGCAAGCATTAGAAAGCGATCCTGATTTTAGGGAACGCTTGGAAAAGGCTGATGAAGAGGATGTTAGAGTAAGTTATTATCCTAAAAATGTATGCAAAATAGTGTTCTGATAAAATGTGATGATGTTGTTTCAGCATTAACAAGATATTCATGTAGATACCAATTCAGATACTATTAGATATACTAATTACCTGACTTATTCATAGCATCTATTTCTACTAATATTCTTTGGAAGTCAAGTTAAATTTATCCAGAATTCTTTTTACAAATATATTTTCACATTGTTAATAGGTTTTGGTAATGATGCATTTTACATTAGTAATTAATGAAACATCCAATTAAAATTCCCAATCAATAATTTAATAGCCATGTGATTAGATGTACAGTCAACCACAGCCAAATATTAAGTTGTTAAGTTTCTTATAGAAGTTGTAATTAAATTATTTTACTGCTTTTTTCTATTATCACCAGAAAAGCGTAAAATACTACTGCTTTGGGTAAATTACACATAAGCTTTAACATCTAATATATTTGCAGTCTGGCAAAATAGCTGAGCAATTGGACTTTGTTAATCACAATGTGAGGACTAAACTGGATGAAATCAAACGTCGTGAGTTGGACAGACTGCGTCATTTGGCTACTAAGGTAAATATCAATGTAAATGACATGTATAAATAATATGATTTATGTATTTTATATGACAGACAAGTCTGATGTATAAAATAGATGACATTATAAAACAGAGTTTTTAAAGGGTTCTGCTGCTAGACAAGGGTCTCTTGACAGTGTGTTCAGGGTTAGGCTAAAGACTAGCAGTCTGATCTAGTATGCCATGGCTGAGTATGTCTCTCAGGAAAGTATTTTGATATGCTGGTTGCATCAGTTATTTTATAATATAAAGTAATAATAATTGGTAAGTTAATACACATTACTTGGGACCCTTGCATGGCAGTTCAAAAATCATATTAATCATCAAATATATACATTTGACAATATTTTTAAACATTAAACAATATTTAAAACGAAACATACATATCTTTACTGCAGCAATTTGAATTGACAAATAACTTAGAGCACCCAGGCAGTGTGCCTACAAACGAACATTTAGATCATGCCAATCCTCACACATTTGAAATCGAAGATTTGAAGAAGCTCATCAAGAAAACAACTGCTGATCTAGAGGCTGCCGATAAGAAGAGGAAGGAAGAATTTAAGGTTCGTTTCTATCTTTAACAACATATTTTTATTACCATCTGCCCATAGATTAGTGCGCATGAAAACATTTGAAGGCACACCTGGCTAAATACTATAATGTTTATTCATTATATGCTAATATTATAAAGCTAGCTAAAGAGTTTGTTTGTTTGGTTGAATGCGCTAATCTCAGGAACTATTGGTTCGAATTGAAAGATTCTTTTAGTGTTGGATAGCCCATTTATCGAAGAAGGCGGAAGGATAATCAATGAAAATGTTGCATAATCGAGGAAAATTCTCTTATGTGAAGCAGACGAAGTTGCGCGGGCCAGCTAGTCAGTATATACTGCACATAATATGTTCTATTTGATCTCCAAGTGTCATATAAATTCTAAAAATATTGAATAATATCTTTCAAATTTTATTCAAATATCCTCATAACCTTTCACTTAATAATCTTAAAATAATCTTTTGTTAGAAAATATGATATTATAGAAGATTCTGTTTACTAATACTAATATAAATCATATTTGTATGCCTAATATTGTTGTACTCAATTCCATTGAGGTCAGCTTTCTACTTCATAGGCGGAATTAATTATTCAGAGCTCAATGGTTAATAATATTTAAAACTTAAACCAGATGTCAGCAGATTTGAGAATACTAACTTCATATATTATTATGATAGGTTTCTGTATGTGCGATTGGATGGTAGTTACGCAATGATATTAAGTTTGTATTTTATCCAAGAACTTAATGAAGTTTAAGACCATGTATATACATATACTGCGATGTTAGTCTACTAGTTAATATATTCGAATGTGGAGCGTGAGATCCCGCATTGCTTGATTCTAAAGAGACATAGACTTTTTGACAAGAAATTCTGAGGCACTTGTTAGTATTCCATGCCCATGTCTTAAAAAGTAGGTATGTACAGCCGTTTGTCGTGCGACTGATCTGTGTCCAGTCGCGATTTACCATCTCATGAAGGCTATGAGAATAAAGGAATGCACTCATGTACTAGAACGTATCCTTTAAGATAGGCTGCTGTAACCGAAGTTCCATTTGGCGGACATTATTATTATATTACTGGCAGTTTAAATGTCATTTAAGTACTAAGAAATAACATTTTGTTTTCCAGGAATATGAGATGCAAAAGAAATTTGACGAACATCAAAAAGTGGAAAGCTTGGACGAGACTCAGAAAAAGGAATATATGGAAAAGCTTAAGAAAGAAGAAGAGGCTATTAAACAGCACAAGCCTGTAAGTAAAAAGAACAACGCGAACAATTTAATTTCATTTAAAAATCATTGCCGTTACGGTTATTGCAGTTGTTATGCAACTTTGTTGTATGCATAACAATTCTCATACTGCAATATACTTAAATGTTATTCAATGGAACTCAAAACATAATTCGCAATAATGACGTGTCACTGATAAGAAAGGCAAGCATAAGTTCATTTCACAGCAATTTCACAGCTTGCATATAATTTTGACATAATATTTACAATTAGACCTAAAATTAGTTGTTGATATTTATATAAAGACATTGGTACAATGCAGCTACACCATCCCGGTTCTAAACAGCAACTGGAGGAGGTTTGGGAGAAACAGGATCATATGGAACAACAGCAATTTGATCCTAAAGTATTCTTCATGATGCATGGTGAGTTCTGCCATACAACATTACTTATTAAATGTCTATTATTTGTAACAGTTACATCACCCCGTGACAAAGGATCAGTTATTAGAAATATGGAATGGTGACAAACTGGATTCAAAAGATTTCAACCCAAAGGTGTTTTTCATGATGCATGGTAAGATACATAGCGTGCAGAGTAGTTTAGAACATGATAGTAAGTAGGTATAGGTACGTCACTCACAAGAAGAAAACGTACGAGTTTTTATAGAAGATTTGGCATGCTCTGTATTGGATTTTGCATATAGTTCGTCTGATTTAAAATGACGTGTTTATGGCGTATATTGCATAAAAAGTCATGGCGCGCTGCCACGACGGAACACATTCAGAAATAACGTCAATTTATATTAGTTGGATTATACTTTAGAATACCTGCACGTAATTAGTGTAGTTAATGCATGACGTTTTATTTATCAATATTGTTTTAAACCCGCTACGTGATTTTTTTAAATGCATATCCATGCAATATATCTTACCTTTGTTTCGTTGATAATTTATAATCAATGCGATGAATGACGTGGTAATGATATTCTGACGCAAGTAGGTGCAACATATAAGCGTGCACTTGGCGTGAATTTAATAAATATTACCTTGATTATAATTGATCAATTGAAGCATGTTGTTACTCAAATTTGTGTTGCTTTTATTTTATTTTATGCCGTTTTTAGTAGTGGGGTTTGATTGCTCCTGCATTACTTTGGGCCTATGATGCTAATAGATAATATGCATATTGCTAACAATATTTATTCTAAAATGAATGATAATAATTAATCAATGTAACTTACCTACAAAAACATTCAAAATCTAGTGTCTTATTTAGCAAGTAATGACATAATTAAAAAAGAGGGTACTTATCTATTTTCAACAGAATGGATATAATATGCATACCTAATATTGTTTTTAAAATGTTGTGTTCAAATAATATTGGGTAACGGCTTGCTCTTACAGACGTGGATGGTAATGGTGTTTGGGATGCGGACGAGGTCAAAGCCCTGTTTATTAAAGAGCTGGACAAATTATATGGACCTGGAGGTCCCAACAAGGACTTACACGAACGAGCTGAAGAAATGGAACGCATGCGCGAACACGTATTCAAAGAAAATGACCGCAACCGAGACGGTTTAATTGACTTCAATGAATTCATGATGGAAACTCAAAAGGCGGAGTTTAACCAAGATGAAGGTGTGTTTTATTAAGCAATTATATAACTATACAAAATTAATTGATAACCGAAGGGATAATAAATTTAACCTTAACCTGTCAAGTCTTGGAATGCCAGGCAAAATTAAAAACCTATCGTGTTTGCCTGCTGGTGTGCCGCTACGATTCAATGTGTTAAATCGGCATGTAAAACATGTTTTGTTACTGGTTAATAGAAAAAGGAAACTGTTTCATCAACTTAGTAATGAGAGCGAAAGTTTCAATGGTCAAGCTGATGCATATGTCTTTTTGAAAATAAATTCTTTATCCTCAGATTTAATGTTACATTTTCCCTGACGTTTCGTTTGCTTTTCAGCAGCCATGGTCACGGTCTCCCGGTGACCATGGCTGCTGAAAAGCAACCAAAACAGTAACTAGTAAAAGTGTTTAACAATAGTATTGAAATTAAACACTTTATACGGTTTTTATCGCGTTGTTTATTTTACTTTAAACACTGGTATTACAAAATTTTGAAAACTCTAACACTACTATTATTGAAATTTTACTACTATTTAATCTATATATTTTCTAATTAAAACAATTTATATTTGAGTTTACACTTTGCCCCGACGTTTCGGTTGCTTTACAGCAGCCATGTTCACGGGGAGACTAAGATGGTAGTTGTCCCAACGTTCTGAAGTGTAGCTAGTTATTTCAAAGTACCCGAACATAATTTAATCTTTGGTGTTCCTATTTATGCAGAATGAGCTCAAAGTATCATGAAGTCTAGCTGTGTTTTGCTTCTTCTTGGGTTTGACTATTTGAATGACTGGATCCCAAGCTGGTGGTACATTCCAACCATCCTCTCTATTGAAATTAGGATGTTTTTTAATTTCAATAGCCTCGCGAAGCATCCTTGGTAGGAATCGGTGTTCTTTTGCGAGTATATGTGGTTTGTCAAATCGTAGGTAGTGGTTGGTCCCCTGTTGCACATGTTCACACACAGCAGACTTCAACGAGCGTTGGTGTTTAACATCAGCTATATGTTCTTTTAAGCGGGTGCCTATGCTTCTCTTGGTTTGCCCAATATATGAGAGTCCACAGTCACAATCTATTTTATATACCCCTGCATCTTGTAAAGGTAATTGGCACTTGACGGATGGTAAAAATTGACTTATCTTCGTTGGCGGCTTGAAGTATGTGTTGATTGAAGCTCGCTTCAAGATGTAGCCAATAGTAATATAAAATAGATTATATAATATAGTAGTTTAAAGTTTCAAAATTATTTAATAATAATATTTTATAAAAAAAAACATCGCGATAAAATCCATATAAAGTTTGTTTCTTCTGTGTTTACTGCAAGTTGGGCTGAGATTCGTATTGTAGGGTTTGACGGCAGCGTCTTTTAATTTGGATGAGGGAACAACTGAGTAAATGTTCATGATTCTGTCAGGGTACCTTCATAGGTCTTTGATAGAAATGTACCCATATCTATACTCAAGTCTTAGCAGCCATAGTAGATCAGTAACAGATAATCTGGTATGAGGTAGATACATAGATTCAAGTCTGAATATTTCCAAAAGAAGTAGTCACCGCTGTACTGCCAGTCGCTACCTAAAAGGTAACGTCCTTTAAGCCATGTGCGTTCCATATCACTTATCTTTAGTTAGTGAACGGCAGTATATTAAACCAATATTCGAAAATCTTAACTAATTCTTACTAATATTATAAATTCAAAAGTAACTCTGTCTGTCAGTCTGTCTGTCTGTTACCTTCTCACGGCTAAACCACTTAGCCAATTTAGATGAAATTTGGTACAGATATAGTTTAAAACCTGGGGAAAGATAAAGGCTACTTTTTATTGATGTAGGTGCCACGCCGGCAAAGACGCGTGGTTTGTGGTTTTGGTGGTGATTATAAATGCAAATATTAGTTTGTTTGTTTGTTATACTCTCACGTCTTAACTATGAGTAGTTAAGGCGTGAAACCGTTCATCATAAAATTTCGCATACACGTTGTCGGGGGAACAGAAAAGGAGGTAGGGTACCTTTTATCCAGAAAACGTACTGTTACTAACCTTATCCACATTTAAACAAAGTAAGCCGCGGGGCAAAATATAGTAATAATATAAATGTTGAGTTGAAGGTACTATAAATGTAACCTATATGCCTGATAGTTCTCAAATATTATGCTCCTCGATCAATTCGGTGGCGTTCTGGACCAAGGCCAGGTTAAGAGCACCTTGAACCAGCGAGCGTGTATGAGGAATGTGATGAAAGTGAATGAAGCCTGAGAAGTGTGTCAGGATCGTAGCAAATGGAAATCGTAGGCTCTGCCTACACCTCTGGGAAATAGACGTGAATCTATGTATGTATAGATCTTTCTTACGAGGTTATGTTCTAGTCGATATACATATATAAGACTTCTTCATTTTACATTTCAGGTTGGAAGACAATTGAAGACAATCAAATCTATTCTCAAAACGAATATGAAGAATATGAAAAGAGGAAGCTGGAGGAAATAAGATATTTGCAGCAGCGTGGCTTGGTTATTTAATTTCTTTTTATTTTATTCACCATCTTAATAATTTTTTTTCACACTTTCATTAAGTTATTCACTTCCAGTAGAATAGATCCCATTATTTATTTCATTATCACCTCATAACCGTTTATATATTTATTATGTATATAAATACATATTAATATCAACAATAGTATCTTATTACAACTATAGTCATTGTATAAAAGAAACTGAAAAGAACTTCACCACTTTTAATTAATGTGCATAACTCCTTTTAAAGAAAGGATATGTACTCTATGCTTTATTTATTACATAGCATTAGTGTCCAATAATATTTATTAGCAAGTAATATTTATTTATACATAACATAATATAAAGGTACCTATTACATAATAATAGAATATTATCAATGTTTTAAAATTTCTATGTGGTTGTTGAATTCTAATCTACATACGTTCCACGTAGTTATAAGTAAGTGCTTGAAATAAAATAAATAATATAAATCAATATATGGTAAAATAAATAAATATATCTCATCTCTAAACATTGTACAAAATACAGACAATGTATTATTATATATATATAGCTATATTGCTATTGACAATAAAAGTAAATAATTTATATATTTATAGTTTTTTCCTAATATACCTATATATTTTTTTATTATTTAACCCTAGGTTGACGCACACGGCCAGCCAGTTCCAGGCGCCCAGCATCAAATTCATCAAGCATTGCAACAATACCACCACTATTTACAACAACAAGCTTACCACATGCAACAGCAACAGCAAATCCCCGGTCAACAGTTCTATCCTCCTGGACAAGCGCCCCAAGGACAAATGCCTCCAGGCCAAGTACCTAATTATCAACAACAGCAATACCAACAAGGTCAAGTACCTCAATATCATGGACAGATTCCTCAGCCTCAACAACCTGCCCAATATCAACAACCACCTCAAGGTCAATTCCAAGGACAGCAACCTTCCCAAGGCCAGTATCAAGGACAACAACAATATCAACAAGTACAGCCACCACAGGGCCAGCAACAGTATCAAGGACAGCCACCTCAGGGCCAACCACAATATCAACAAGGACAACCACCTCAAGGTCAACAACAATATCAAGGACAACCACCCCAGGGTCAAGGACAGCCACCCCAGGGTCAACCTCAGTTCCAAGGTCAGCCGCCACAGGGGCAAGCCCCAGTACAGAATAATGTAAACCAAGGCCAAGCACCACCCGTGCAGCAAGCACAGCCAACTCCAAATCAAGGACAAGCGCCTCAAGGTCAAGGTCAAGCACAGCAACAAGCTCAACCACCTGTGCCAGCGCAAAATCAAATCCTGCCCGGCAATGTAGCAACTAAAAATTAAAAATGGTTTTGGCACATGTGTAATTTAACTTTCAAATTGTAGGTATCTGTATAGATAATGAGGACTATTTATTTATTCTTTTGTACTATTCACAAACTGAGTGCCAAATTAGACTCACGCTTTTTATTTTTATTTCAAACAACGCTCGATTTTTGTAGTTTATTTATAGTCGTTACAACATAGAATTGTGTAATATAGGAAATTAAAGTAGTTAAATAAAAAAAAAATGTTTTATTTATTGATTTATTAATTTCATACTCTGGGAAGCTTTTCATTTTGCTATCTGCACATCACCTTGGATCTCTCATTTAACCCAGCAACACAGTACAGGGCTTCTTGGCCGCAATCGTCTGTGGGCTGAAAGTGAGGTACCTTCACCCTTTGCTCAATATAATTCAATACATTTGGAGAAGCACCTAAATAGTTTGTTCTATGTTTGATGGCCCTGTCCAAATGTTTTCTTGTCAATACATTTTATGTTATACTTGGCAACTTTAAGCCCATTTGTAAGGACTGACTCTCATAACTTGAAAATGCTTCCACTTCCAAACCAAGAAGTATGATTTATGTAATATACATAAGCTATTATTTATTTTAACTTTTTGAACGCCAACATCGGCTATACTCGACATGCGCAAGCGTGCCCTTTGCGCCAACGTCGTCTTTAAGTACACGACAAAAACAGGTTACAGAAAAATTCAAAATAAACATATTAAATCATTACTTTTCTGTTTTATTGATCCAACTTAAAAATTGAATTCTCAATTATTACTTAATTGTACACAGCAAACAAAATTGCATATTAGTTATTTAAATATTTGATCATGCCATGCCAAACCCGAAAATGGATATATTATATTATATTGTTTATAATATAATATATCCATTTTCGGTTTTGGCATACAGGACATGGAGGTGCCGTTATGCCGTGGCGTTCAAAAGGTTAATCATACTTTGACAGCTCCCGGTCTATGTATAAATCCTGTATCGCGGGGACTTAACAAACAATCAACAATAGACACAGGATATCTAGATTCAGAATAACTATTGCAGAGCACACAAATTTTTGTCCCGTGTGGGAATCGAACCCTCAACACTCGGCGCAGTTGCAATGGCGAGGCGGCTACATCACTACGCCATCAATGGTTTTCTTTTGATGCCCATTCTATATCTCCCAAGGGAAAGGAATTATATGAGATTTGTACTCACAAAATGGTTTCTATGAGTATCTACTCATACCAACATGATGCTGATACCAGTCTCATGGTGGATAGTCACTAGGGCCCAAAGACAAAAGTCTTGGGATCAGCCACTACTATCAATACGGTTTACGGCCATTAATGGTGCAAACGAAACTAATTAGTCTCCTCTACACCATTGATGGTGCACCTGCAGGTCAATGGAGCATACGGTACAACGCGCAGCGATTCGATAAATCCTTTTTGTCGCCTTTTACAACTGGTAGGGTACTTCGTAGTAGCTACTGTTCTTTACCCAACATTATACAATTAAATAGTTTTGATGTTTATTTACATATTAGAAAATTAACTTATTAAAAATTAGAAAACCGCGACACATATTGAGGGAGTGAAAAAAAATGTAATTCGCCATTTTATGGTGGCAGCCATCTTGGATTTGAAATTTATCATTGTGTATAGTATTCTACTAGTGAAGTCCTTTCATTTGATACCCATATTGAGGGAGTTGTGAAAAATATGTAATCCGCCATTTTGTGGCGGCGGCCATCTTGGACCGATTTTCATCAAACATATCTAAGAACACTCCCGACTAATTCACCTTTCAAATAAAAAAAACAAGATTAAAATCGGTTCATCCGTTCGGGAGCTACGAAGCTACGATGCCACAGACAGACACACACACACACACACAGACACGTCAAACTTATAACACCCGTCGTTTTTGCTTCGGGGGTTAATAATATAGGTACTGTTAAATTAACTGCTAAACTGACGTAGTGCTGTCTGGCTGTTTTTACAATATCTTTCGACTGTGGGACCTTTTATCGCGCGCCTGCAGCGCCCCGAAGAATGGGTACCAAACGACGAAAATGGGCTGTAAAGTCCCATCGGCTGTCGAGCAGAAGACCCAAGTACTTCAGGGTTTTAAGGCTTGTACATTAGTAATGTCTGTCGCCAGATAGTTTACCGTCAATCGCATAGATGGCGTTAGAAATATTATTGATACTGATATGATATTATTATTTCAATGTCTCCTAGGCTCTCAACACTGCATGAGCCTCGCAATAAGCCGAGAGGCTCTTTGAGTTTATGTGTTCTGTGCCGAGAGGTGAATGCTAGTTCAGTAACTTTAGTAAACTATTTAACAACTATGCTTTGATCTCCATTAGAGTCAGTTTGTGACCTAAATGAATAAATGAATTTTCACTTGATCTATGTATTCTAAATCATTATGACTGATAAAATCACATATACTTTAACATGTGTGGATGCAATTAATATATTTAATATTTAACCATGTAGGTACCTATTAGTTTCTTCTAACGAAAATAATTTTATATCTCTAACCTTTATTTCTTTTTTCTAACCTTCTGAACTTTTGATAACATACAACGCATTCCACGTTTGAGATAATTCAATCTTTGTAGATATGATTTTATCGCGTTGTTTATTTAACACTGTATTACATAATTTTGAAACTGTTACACTACTACTACTATTGAACTTTACTAATTTTAAATCTAATAAAAATATAATCAAAATAATCTATTAAACATAATATATACACAAATCATTTACAAGAAAAATATAAACTAAACACAAAAATAAAACTGCAAAATCAGAAAGCGTCATAATATTCCTCCGCATCGTCGTCAATTGGCAACGTGCCCAGATGATTGTTTTTAGTAACAAGAACTTATACTCTTGTTTTCCCCTTTCAACATTACTTGGAATCGACGAATGTATATTATATTAATTTTACATATTTTCCTTATATGTATTCACCAAGTGATGTTCTAAGTGGTCGCGATGCTATATCTGTATTATTTACTTTACTAGCTTTTGCGTATAAGAAGTAAGTACCTAGTTTAGGTTAGATTAGTTTATATTAGTATTGTTACGTGCTGGGTTCGACGGATAAGAATATAAAACAATATTACCGACCAAAACACGTTTTATTTTAGTACACAATTAATTTTAACACACAACAAACACTATACTACACTTTTCCACTGTAATTGCTTTAAACTCCGTAGTATTGTCGCTTCCGTTCGCTTCGATGAACACTTGACCGCTTACGATAGTCAACTGACTCGGCGGTGCGCGTGCGCTCTATTTATACGCGGGTAAAGCGCTTCTGGAGTTTTCCAGAAAACGTCACACACGGCACGCAACAGCGCGATGGTTCGAGAATGTGCCAGCGCTTTCTCCACTGAACTCGTACCGACAAATACGTAGTTCCATAAGATGTCAATAGATGGTGCTGTAATAAATTATTATTAGAAACCGCCGACTCTTCCCTACAGTGCCGACAGAGGGCATTAGCCGTAACAATATTATGCCGTCGCTGCAGGATGAATACGCGAGCGATCCCTGCGCCCGGGCTATATATTAATTTACCATTAGTAAGCTATAATATAGCTTACTAATGGTAAATTAATTTTTGAAATCGGTTATGTAGTTAAGAGTTATATCTGTACAAACAATAAATTAAATATTTCTTCTTTATAATATTAGTATAGACAATAACCTTAATGTTAGTTATCACACTGGGTAAAAGGTAGGTACTATTTAGGAGCCCAGACAATGGTGGCAATTCTGTTGTCACAAAATTCTCTTATCTTAGCTAAAAATATCTAAAATTTAGTTTAGTCCTGTCAAACGACATTAAATTTTCGTATTTTGAAATCACTAAAAGTGACAGGACTAAATTAAATTTTAGAGATTTTTAGCTAAGATAAGAGAATTTTGTGACAACAGAATTGGCACCAATATCCATGTTTATTTCACGTAGGTGGAAAAAGGGAAATGCACAGATTGAATATGAAATAACTGCCGCCATAGAATTAATAAATAAGTATTTACGTACGAACAATAAGGTACTTCTTAACGCCATGACTATTGCATATTGATTAATTTATTGAAAATCTCTCTGGCGTCTGGACCTTGACAGAAAAGTGGATTTTGTCTAGGCTTTGACTACGAATCTAGGTGTTTAATACTATTAGCAATTACAAATGCAAAAGTGTATCGGTTTGCCTTTTTCGACGTAGCAATGACGACGACGAACGACAGGATTCGGAGATAATTTTATTTAAAAATAATTTCTTCTGCACGGTTCCTGTCAGAAAGTTGTCATTCGAACCACGGCAGCGAAACACTTTGTTGCTTTGTTACTTCGTAAAATATAAAAAAACTAATAAAAATACTATTTCTAGAAAAAATGCCTGTATCGCGGGGAACTTTACAAACATTCAAACAATGAACACAAAACCTCTAGACTTGGAACAAACATTTACATCACACAAATTTATGACCCGTGTGGGATTATAACCCACAACACTCGGCGCAGTGGCAGTGGCGAGGCGACCAGTTAAACCACTAAGCCATCCGTGCAGTCACTGATAAAAACTATTACCTATTAAAATTTTTAGCAAACGTCTGCCTTGCTTTATCACGATCTTCATAATATTACGTTAATTTCCAAACCTTGTAGATAAGGTTCATGGTTAAACCTTGAACTGAATGTAATAATTGAGCGAGATCATTATCTTACAAGATGTAGCTAGCAACGGCTCGGTGTGTTAGTACAAACGCGGGTTAGGATGAGCTCTCAGGATCAATCGTAAATTAAATAGTAAGAATTTTAAAAATATTAATTGGCTAGTTTCACAGACGTAAAATGCATATAGTAATGTAAGTTACAAACTTGACAACACCACTTCTAAACTAATTACCTAGTAAATAGCAATGTAAAAATAAATACTACGTAGGTAGGTAATAGGTATGTAAGATGCTAAGTGCGAGCGCTTGACTCACTCGTCAAAGGTCTTTGTATGCTGAGCATGAGCCATGCCTTGACAAATGAAATGTAAGGTCAGTCAACAACGAAGTTTAGTCATACAAGATGCTGATAAATATACCTACCTAGTGGTCTGATAACAATAAGTGGGTATGACGCTATTGTGAAATTATGCATACTAAACCGAATCATGTAGGCGGTTGGCAAGTTAATTAAAGAAAACAAATGTTAGGTGTTCTTGCCATGTCATACATAAACACGAACCGTTGATTCTTTAAAGTTGATTTGAATCAAAGTATCTACCTACTTATAAGTGAGTTTTAACAAAATTAAACCTTATGATAAAATATCAAACACGCAATTTTTTTTAAATGGCCTCTTCGCGTCTTCTTTTCCCTGTATTGCGCGGGACGTTAGGAACATTTAAACAATGGGCTTAAATGGGTAGCAGGCAGCAGCGAACAGCTACAGTGCCCCGCTCTCTGTGATCAATACATTCGGGGCATTGTGATTGACGGAGAGTCCTACACAGCGTCGTTAATTACCTAATAAATAAATAATATTCCCTCAATGACATTAAGTTAAAGATCAGCAGTTCACTGTTGTGCTTAGAATGTCGCAATTTCGCACTATGAAATAAATAGATATAGGTACTTATCTATTGCTCTTTCTGTGCCTGTTTCAAGTTTTTTTGCATCTGTTCCGTCAATATAAGGCCATCTACCAAAATTGTAACACCTACGCATAACATTATGGCAAGCTATGCCGCTTCTTCATCCAAGCTTAGTGCATACAACTCAGTGATACAAAACGAGGCTAAACGATTGCTATCTCTACGGTCAGTCTGTTGTTCGTTTGAATGGAGAGAATATCGCTATGGCGTTTGTTTCCTAAGTTTATATTTACTGAGTTGCTCTTTGAATTTGTGTTTCTAGGATTCAGTGTAGGTACCACCAATAAGAAGTTAAAAATTTAATTTGTGAAATATTTCTAAACTGAAGTGCTGAGATGTTTAGATTTCTGGTGTGTTGTCTAGTGACATCTCTCTTGTTTAAATCTATCGTTATGATTTTAAAACCATGGGAAATGAGTACATAAAATGTATTTGAAACTCCAATACTTAAACGATAATTCGTTTAGAATAAATAATTATACATGCCGACGAGACATGTTCTATTAGGAACTATGTATTTTAATAATAATCCACCAAATATATCTACTTTATAATGTAATGTACCTACTTCATACCAAATTTCGGTCACGTACGTTAATCTTTACGGAAACTGCGCAGGAGATATATAACGCACATGTGCTCTATCTGTTCCCTAACTCTCATAATCCAATAGGACGAAATTTTGATACGATTGGAGACAAATCATGCGCAGGACCACCGACTATACGTGCTTTCCGTCAAATTCCGAGGCAGGTGATAACGCATACGTTTACAATAACAGCGCATGCTTTACTACTGAATCTATTTTTATGAAACAAAAGTAGGTACTTAGATTACTAGTACTAGTAGCTACTTAGATAGTATGGAAAATGAGTAATTAATTACCTGCGTATTATTTCACATTGTAAATAAGGAAGTAGATTACTAAGTAACGTTTCTACTCCGCTATTATGAATATATTTGGCAGCAGCATTTCCATTTCCATGAAGAAAACGGAAATTAAGTCAGCATTAAGCGCACAATGGGTTTATCCAAGCTCAATTTTCATTTCCCTCATGGAAATATGTGCATTCAGTACACGAGTGCATTGAATATTAAGTGGAGAAGTTAGCGAATCCGAAAGAATTAGGATCATGTTATTAAAAGATTGGTAGTAAATTTAATGATTTTATAGTTTTATTCTGGCTGAAGTCTGTTGTACTGCAATACTGGTAGGTCTATTATGCGTCCCTGGTTTTGCTACTGTGCTGTATTAGTGTCCTAGTTTTGCTGCACTTTTCTATAACTCGCCTCCTGGCCGTCCCTCCAACCGTCCTGTATTAATTAGGATTTCCTACTAGAAGCTGGCCCCGAACAGGTACCATAGCACTTTTGTGTTCTGATTGGATGGCAGAATAATGTTTCCTGTTCCCCGTTTGAAACAAGTATTGTTATGGAGAAGGCCGCTCCTATACACCTCCTAACTACATCTATGTACCTACTGCGGTTGCCACTTACCATCCTACGTAATCTAATTAATTCTTCTGTAAGTTCGTCGCTGAACACCAACAAAATTGTAGAATCGATTTTAAAAATTTTATGTCTATACTTAAGTGGGTCTCCGCATGGTTTTAATTCATAATTGAATCTAGGTGGTGCTGACAAGCTAACGTTCGGGCAGGATAATGCCTGTCGGATCCGCTATTCATAATATAAGAAATTATTTACATTACACATATAAATTCTCTTTCAATAAAGTGACATTCACATAGGAATCAATAATAGTTTTTACTTTAGCCGCTTGTTTAAGGGACCATGAAATAGGTACCTACCACAGATTAAAGTACGGCACCTATAAATTCAACATCACCTCTACCTGGCTTCACTAACATCAATATACCGGGCGCGAAGCCATTGTTCGCTTTAAAGCGCTCTTGACTTTGAAAAGAGGCCACGAGATTTAATTCTATTTTTAAACTCCCTACACTGCATAGGTACAATCTTAAGTATCTGTATTCTTTGAAGATGGAGAAAAGGTCAGTAGTCCAACACCTGGTCACACTTTAGAATAACTACAAAGTTAACCAAACACCGTACACAGCTCAAGTTCTTTAAATGTATAAACATTTCAAGGATTTTTGTTGGTCGTAAGACCTCAAGAGGAAAAAGCATTGTATTATTCATAGGCATAATAACTTCAGTAAAAATTCAAGGCTAGATGTATAAAAGAAAAAATAGTTGTCTAGTCTAGTAATGGTGCTAGTCTGGTTCAATCGAGGCTACAAATCTATGTATCAAGGTAGGTAATTAGCAGATGTATAATAATCATTCAAAATACAAATACAAGTGAGTAATGTTTTTAGAGCTCGCCTGAGCTCTAGATAGGTGGCTACCTATAAAAAGGAAATCGTGGTATCAACTGTGAACAAAACTGAGAATAATAGCTGTAGTTTTTAGCACAACAGCCTTGTACAAACGTTCAGCGTATAAACTTGTGTCATTATGACTTGGCAAAATGTTACGTCCATTATTCACTTTTACAGAGACACTTCTTGACGTTAGTAAGGTGGCAAATTGCTTTATTTAAAGTTTAAAATCTTAAAATTGTGCCAGGTGGCAAGTAATTGTTCTAGGGAAGAACACCAATGATTCATGATTTAATATTATTTCGTTCCTTTAGAAACAACAGATAAGTACATGTGTTGCATCTGTTCTAAGGCTATATTATAAAAATATAGGAATATTGTAAATCCCAGGGCTTCGTTAGGAATATGGATAATATTTTTTGGTTTTCGACGGATCTCTAGTGCCAATAGTTAACGTACTCGACACGTCTTGCGCACTTTTAAAACAACCTAAATCAAAAACAAAGTATCGTAGCTTAATTAAAGCTTAGGTATTAATTTTTTTATTGGCACATTCATATAATTATAATAAATCCTAAAATGTATTTAATATGTTTACATACACACGTAGGTACCTAATGATATTATGCGTATATAATGAATCTTTGGACGATCTTATTTACATACGAATTATTTAACTTGATAAGCCGATTAAGTAAATAATATGTTGATCAGATGACAGTGTGATTCTTGGAATGTTTCTCCAAATATTTCGTATAGTGCACCGAAGTTTCCACTGGCAGTACCTACCTACTTTTTGAAATCTATACTAATATTATAAAGCTGAAGAGTTTGTTTGTTTGTTTGCTTGAACGCGCTAATCTCAGGAACTACTGGTACGAATTGAAAAATTATTTTAGCGTTGGATAGCCTATTTATCGAGGAAGACTATAGGCTATATAACATCATGCTACGACCCACGGGTGCGGCGCAGTAATGATAAACGTGGGTGAAACCGCTGTAACATCTAGTTATACATATATATGGCAAGATCTGACGATGGTGAAACTTGTCTAGTAGCTATTAAGTAAACCACTGCTCTTCCCTTGCATTTCCTACATGCCTAAGTGGTAAAATTGCCATATTACATTTACTAAATCATAAGCGCAAGATACACAACTAAAATATGAATGCATTCTAGACCTTAGAGAATGAGATAACTAAGCGCTGTACGTAGATGATGATTCATCCAATACTTACTAGACAGATCTGGTATTAGCTAGTACCTAGAGATAGCAATTGCTGATATTAATGTAAAAGTAAGCGGTATGTTACAATGCCCTTTGATAATTAGGAGAATATTAAATTGTTTACTTTAAATAAATTGTATCGTTAAACCACTTTGTTTGACAAATCGATTGGGAAATTATTTATGAGAAATCTTTTTGTTTTTAATGCTACATATAACTTAAGGATACGGCCCGCTTGATGGTAAGTCGCTACCGTAACCTACGCTAAACACTAACCGGTAACACTCCCACGTAACTGACATAAGGAAAAGGAACTATATCAAGATTAATGGTACGGAATAAGAAAGGTTGTTTTGTAGGTCTTCAAAACTTTTTTACTCTAGACGAAACGCAGTAATAGAGTTGCTCCTCGGGCTAACCAGATAGCCTGAGAGGCAATACTGTCGTTGCGTCTTTCGTACCGTCATGGCGCCGATGCGGAAATGCAGCAACCTCATCATAATACCTCACAAAGCCGCAGCGTTTTCGCAATATCTTAAATTTAAGGATATTGGACATGTAATATGGCTAGAAGATGAGATAGAACACAACTAATACTTCATACGTCCTTGTCAGAATTCATTCCTTTAACTGCCTTCGTCACGGAGATAAGGTTTCAGGTCCTCTTAGGGTTCTCTTTAAGAGAACTTGAAACCTTCTCTCCGTGAGTATATAGGCTTATCTTCAAAAATAATGATCACAATAAAACAAAATTAAACCAGGCATTTATTTACTATATTTATAACCATGTTAATAACTTTAATTAGGTATTAACTATGAAATTGCCGCTTATGTCCTAGATTTAATTTCATGGTATCTCTGCAAAAGGCGATGGGTATTTTAAAAATTTATTTATATTTCCAGACTATATCCTATTTTATCAATACCATACATAAGTTATTAATAATAAATAAAAATAACTTTTTATATAATTTGTATTTAAAGTTATATCGCTTAGAATCTTTGTCGGCCTCGATGGCGTAGTGGTCAGTGTAACCGACCGCCTGAGGTCGCGGGTTCGATTCCCGCACAAGTCAAACATTTGTGTGCATGGACATGGATGTTTGTCTTGGTCTGGGTGTTTCGATGTATAATATGTATGTATTTACAAAAAAAGTATATATGTATGTTTATCCATTGTCTAGTACCCATAGTACAAGCTCTGCTTAGTTTGGGCTAGATGGTGTTGTGTGTATGTGATAGAATATTATTATATTAATCAGCCCGTATTCATTATTTCAATCACCATAATTCTTTTGTTTTTATTTGAAACTATCCATAGATGCCTAATTACAAGCAACTATATCTAGGTAAAAAACAAAAAATTCAATTGACCTTCAAAGAACTTTTGATGGAATAGTTGGTATGGAAAATACAACGTGACCAATTTTCTTCACAGAAAGCGGCAATTTCATATTCAAACAGCTTTTATTTAAACAGGTGTATAGCTAATTTAACAATAGATTAGTAAGGTTATACATACATAATGAAAAGAATAAGTAAAACAGAATAAAAAGTATGTGTGTAAACATGAAAGAACACAGATATGAGATAAGTAGGTAAATATTACTAGACAATCTGGACACTAATACGTAGTAACAAATTAGAAGATTTATTCAGATTGAATTTCTTGATAACGTAAAACTCTGCTAAAAATGGCAGTCTTGATTGATTTTGCAACACATGTATTTTAATTAGCATATTTATTCCACGTAAAAGAAACATGGAAGAAGTGAGGTCGGAAATACAAAAGTGGCACTATCCAACTGACATCTTAAGCGTTAAAATAAGCTACAGAGGACCTACATATTGGTTCTAGTTGAAACTGAAAGTGTTAACGATTTACTGTCTAAGATAGTTATAGCAGTTATACCCACAAAGTGGCCCACGATTTACAGGTTAGAGTAGTATTGAGCAGCGATAGCTCAGTGTGGAAACCAATAGACTGCAATGCAGAGAGTCTCAGGTTCGAACCCACGTCGCGCACCTCTGACTTTCGGAAGTTATATGACTTTTCGAAATTATTTGAAACAAACGCCTAAGTGTTAGTTGGCACTCACATAGACCTGGCTTGAATTGGATATGTAACAAAATAGTGGCTCACAACATGTATTTTCATCGTGGGACAGCCACGCTTCGGCACGAATGGGCCGGCTCTACCGGAGCGATACTACGGCCTCACAGAAAACCGGCGTGTAATAGCGCCTTTTAAGTTAATCCCGCCCGCTCTCCTAGGGAGAGAGAGGCAATTTAAAAGGCCGGCAACGCACTTGTGACTCCTTTGGTGTTGAGTTTGGTGTCCAGCGATGGTAATAGCTTACCATCAGGCGATCCGTCCGCTTGTTTGCCTCCTATACCATAAAATAAAATATATACATACAGGGTGTCCGGTAATTAATGGATAACCTGGCAATGTCTTAAAGTCGAACTGATGGCAGTTCAGAAAAAAATATGGAAAAATCTGAAACCTGATATATGTGTTTTTTTTTAATTATTTTGTATAACTTTCTTGTATACTACGACCATAAATGAATTAAATCCATCGGATTTTTGTTGTTTTATTATTAAACACTAATTATGCTAATATATAGACAGTCAAAAGTATGCTATGCTAATATAGCTTGCACTTTTTAATATATATATATATATATATATATATATCCTGTAACTTATTGTACGTCCACTATGGCCATTTTTGCATCTAATGTGGCGTCCACCTGCTTACGACGTCCATATATGGACGTCAAATAGGAGACTAGGCGCAATCTTCGCGAAATGACACACTGATACTAGAAAAGTCAAAATATGAAAAACAAATTGGGCGTCATTTTTCTTCCAATCTTGCTATACTGTATATTTACGTAGTTCCGTTGATTTTCGTTGCAAAACGAATAGCGCTGTTGTCAATTTGTAAATACTTTCATTGATAGGCGTGTTTGACTTCCGCACAAACTTTGGAGATGTGACGTTGCCGTACTGTGCGCATTGTTTATGTTTTAGATAAATCATAGTATTTCACTATATCATGTCGTATACGGGTTTCGCGCGAATTCATTTGATAAGATATGTGACCTCCGCCTCTTTTGGCAAAATGACCAGTGAAAATCGTCGAAGTGCAAGGATATTAAAATTGATACGAGGAGATAAAGGTAAGGTTTACAGTATTAAGAATTATAATTGACCGAGCGAGTGAAGCGTCTTTGCATCAACTGGCCAAATTTTCTTTCGTCTGTCAGTTAAGTTGTTTGTTTGTATGATCGTACTCGCGTACAGGTCGTTATTTTGAACCAATCTTGATGAAACTTGGTAGGTATATAGGTTCTATGCATTAGGTATTTGATTTTTTTGTCGTCAGCCATTTTTAGTGGGACGAGTGGTTCCCATAAAAAGCGGAGAAGTTTGTTGCGGCGCTAATTACCAACCGATTTTGATGAAATTCGGTAGGTAGGTATATAAAAAAACTATCCTTACAAGTTGTGGTAAAAATTATCAGAATTGGTCAAGTGATTGTTGAGATATGACAATCAACTTGAGATTGCGTGTAAATCTGTGAATGAACTCGCACCAACAGTGAGGGTGCGAGGTCACGTTTGACGGTTTGATGCATTTTTAGCGCTGAATAGTTTCTTTAGGGTTTCGGAGTAATCGGAAGGAATCCTTATAAATTCACCATGTCCGTCTGTCCATCCTTCCGTCTGTATGTCACAGACGATTTTCTCGGAAACTATCAGTACTATATAAACGTTTAACACACATGTGTCTTCTGTTAACGGCTAGGTAACTAAAGAGTTCTTAAATAAAATTTTGAAAAGAGTAAAAATTACGTGTGGCTCTATACCTACATGTAAAGAGGGGATACATTTTTCAACCCCTCCCTCTCAAGTAGGGTATCGTTGAATAGGAATTTAAAAATAAAATAAATATTTCCTACATAAATTTTTGTCTTAGGCATGTCAACTGCGAGATACAATAGCAGTCGGCTATTGTTGTATAAAAAAAGTTGCGAAAATTGTGAGAAATAAGCTCTCTCGCGAGGTTTACTGTTCGTAGAACTACTAGTATTAGGTACTTTAGTTTGAACTTTCACAGTTATATCTATTTGGCATCAAATCGTAACATATATACGTAATCTTGAGAGCACCTTTATTCTGAACGGAATAAGGTGGTTTTATGTTTGTAATGCATTAAATTTTTTTTAATATGGCTGTTTTTTCGACGTCCTCCCTTTTTAACCGACTTCAAAAAAGGAGAAGGTTCTTCTCCTCATAGACGGAAAATAAATCACTCCTTGCTATTATTTATGTATTTTTCGAGTAAAGTGGGTAGGTATGCACTATCGGAACCAAAAATAGACAAAAATCAAAAAGGATGGGAATCCAGCGTAGAATTTTAGATCTTTAATTAATCAAATTGTTATCAAATAAAGCAGAACATTAAAGTGGAATGAACAATGAAATAAGTTAGGTTCTACAATTCTGCATGAGTTGATAACTAGGTGTCCACTTTTGATTCAAATAAGTAGTTCAAATGGCATTTTCAACGTGTGATTTGGCACGGTTACAAAGTTAGAAGAAAATAAAATCAATGCATTAAATAATCTACCTACCTAACTACAATTATCTATAAAACATTAGTTGATTGTTTGTTGACAAGAGTCTTTAATATGAACTTACATTTGGTAGGTATTTTTATTTCGGGAAAATAATTCCTTTGTAGGTAAGTCAATTAGTCGGTTCGTATAGGTGATACACCGGCCGCCGACGCCGTCGTGGGGTATCTACCTAAGTAGTACTTATATTTTGACTTTTTGATAATACTTATATCTAATTAGAGTGTAAACGCTATACCGAGACAAAACGGCCGCGCCGAAGCATTCTATAACATTAAGTACTCTATACATTGTCTTGAAATATAATTATTCTTTGTGTTTTAAATATGGACGCTATATTACTAAAAAATATGTGTGATGTGCGTTATTTGGCGTCCGTATATTAAGAACTTTTCACGCTTCTGTTTGATAATATTTAACTTTTTTAAATTAAATTTTATAACATACGTACTTAAATAAAACTGTTAAAGTTGATTTATGTACATGACAAGGATTTTGAAAGGAGGTATTCTTACGTCTGTTGGGCATTTACGATATACGGACGCCAGATTATCCTAAAATATTAACACTTAGTATTATTTGACGTCCATATCTTCGATACCTATCTGATATTGAAGATATGGACGTCAAATAATAGTTAGTGTGAATATTTCTGGGTAATCTGGCGTCCGTATTATGAAAATACAGAGACACCTGTTTTCATAATACGGACGCCAGATTATTGTAATATTTGATTATATTTTATTGTAATTTATGCCATTGTGTGCAACTAGAGTTTAGCTTTAAATTACTACCTATGTCATTTCAAATACCAAATTATGTTAATTATGTTTCTTAAAATCTTATTACATAATTATAAATATCTACCTCACTGAATGAAGGATTGATAGTTCGGTGTTAAACCTTCTGCTGACTTCAAATCCGGATGGCTACCGCGTATCTGTTGGCGCCCCACTTGGTTTCTCAGGTCACTGCTTTGTCCGGAGTACAGTGCCTCTCACGTGCCCGCCGCAATCGCGTGTCGCACGCAGCCGCCGTGTTTGGCACTACAAGTCAGCAGATTGGGATGGGATGCGGTCCTTCTTTGCGTCCTACCCTTGGGGACAAGTATACTTCTCGGCGGATGATCCCAATACCGTTGCTGACTCTATTGCTTATGTGGTGCTACAGGTTATGGAACTTTTTATTCCGCCCTCTGCGGTCCCCATTGGTGGCAAATTTCGGTCTTGGTTTGGTCCATCTTCCAAAAAAGCTTCTCGCAGGAAGCAGGAAGCTTACCAAGTCTAGGCTGATGCGGTGACGGCATGTGATATACCAACGCATTAAAAAAGGAGTATAACTTTGCTTCCAGGTCCTTCAAACGAGACATTGCAAGGGCGAAGTCGGAGCACATCGGTAGAATTGGCGAGAGGCTTGAGCTTCGGGAACTCGTGCATTCTGGTCTCTTGCCAAAGCTATCGAAGGAAATTTCTGCAAGCCATCCTTTCCACCGCTCCACATGGGAAATGACTCGTTGGCCCACGACGCAAAAGAGAAAGCCGATCTTCTGGGCAAACTCTTTGCGTCCAACTCGACTTTGGATAACAGGGGACAAAAACCGCCTACTATACCGCGGTGTGACGGATGTATGCCGGATATCCGTTTCTACCAACGCTCAGTGCGTTTAGCATTCCTATCCCTTGATATTCATAAGTCGAGTGGGCCTGATGGAATCCCTCCTATTGTTTTAAAGATGTGCGCTCCTGAGTTGGCTCCGGTCTTAACGCGACTATTTCGACTCTCTTACTCTTCTGGCGTAGTCGCGACATCATGGAAGTCAGCATTGGTCTACCCGATCCCAAAAAAAGGCTACCGCTCAAATCCGTCCAACTACAGACCGATAGCCATAACCATAAAAAATATACATAAAAATAATATTCCTCTAAGATAATGGAATCCATTTTCAACTACCAGCACTTACGGTACCTAGAGGGTCATAAGCTGCTTAGTGACCAGCAGTACAGCTTCCGTAAGGGTCAGTCGGCTGGTGATCTTCTAGTATACCTAACACATCGTTGGGCACAGGCGAACGAGACAAAGGGGGCCTTGGCGACTAGTTTGGACACAGTGAAGGCCTTCGGTTGTGTCTGGCACAAAGCGCTTCTTTCGAAGCTCCCTTCCTATGGGCTTCCTGAGAGATTATGCGAATGGGTCACTAGCTTTTTAGCAGACAGAAGCATTAAGGTCGCAGTTGACGGTGAATGCTCTAACTCCATGCCTGTAAGTGCTGGTGTCCCGCAAGGCTGTCTGCTATCGCCTACTCGGTTCGTCCTCCATATCAATGACATGTTGCAAATAAGCAACATTCATTGTTATGCGGACGACAGCACGAGCGATGCTCTCTATACCAGCTGCGCTAACATCTCTCGGGAAAATGTCATTGAGAGCCGAAACAAACTTGTTTGTGGAATTGAGACCTCTTTAAAGAAAGTCTCAGATTGGGGCAGACTTAATTTGGTCCGATTTAACCCCACAAAGACAGAAGTCTGCGCATTCACCGCTAAAATATTGCCGTTGATCGTATCTCCTCGTTTTGAGCACATCCCCATAACTGCCTCAGCCTATATTGGAATACTTGGTGTCGACATATCGAGTAAAGTCCAGTTCCGCGACTATTTAGAGGGTAAGGCCACCGCTACTACTTTACAAGGCGCTAGTTCGGCCTCACATGGAATACTGTTCTCATCTTTGGGCAGGGGTACCCCAGTACCAGCCTCTGGACCGCATTCAACGGAAAGCGACTCGAATCGTCGACTGCCAGGTTGTTTCAAATCGGCTAGACCCCTTGGCGCTGCGTAGAGATGTGGCCTCGCTATGCAACTTCTATCGCTTTTAATATGGGGAGTGGTCCGAGAAAATGTTCGGACTGATCCCTGCCGCCTCTTTTCGCCATCGTCTTACGCGATAGAATTTCCATCCTCATCATTTAGACGGTTGGCAGTCCACAACTGTGCGTTTTCCAGAAATTTTCTGCCTCGCACAACTAAACTGTGGAATGAACTGTCGCCTGCGGTATTTCCGGACCAATACGACCTACAAACATTCAAGAAAAGAGCGTACTCTTTTTAAAAGGCCGGCAACGCATTTGTGACTCTTCTGGTGTTGCGGGTGTCCAAGGGCGGCGGTAATCGCTTACCATCAGGCGATCAGTCTGTTCGTTTACCTCCGATACAATAAAAAGATAAAAAATTGTGAAGTTTCATTTGTTTTGAACTTTGTTGAAATTATTTTTGTTTTAGATATGGACGCTATATTACTAAAAATATGTATAACGTGCGTTATTTGGCGTCCGTATATTAAGAACTTTTCACGCTTATGTTCGATTGTATTTAAATAAACCTGTTAAAGTAGATTAATGTACATGACAAGGATTTTGAACGGAATTATTCTTACGTCCGTTGGACATTTACCCTTATACGGACGCCAGATTGCCCTAAAATATTAACACTTAGTATTATTTGACGTCCATATCTTCGATACCTATCTGATATCGGAAATATATGGACGTCAAATAATAGTTAAGATGTTAAGAAAAAATATTGTCAGGGTTATTCTATATCACCAGTAGAATGCGTGGTTAAAAGGAATTACACGATTTCAAAATCACCCTGTATATATATATATATATATATATATATATATATATATATATATATATATATATATATATATATATATATATATATATATATATATATATATATATATATATAAATTTTTAATTTCTTTTTATAATTTTTTCTGAACAGCCTTCAGTTCTACTAAAAGACATTTCAAGGTTATCCATTAATTACCGGACACTATATATATTCTGCGGGGACAGTACGTATGGTTACTATTATATTGTCTGTGGTATGGTTAAACGGCGATGAAGTATGCACTATGGTTTTGTAAAATACCGAATTTATTTATTATACCAAAATTGTTATTTTAAATACACTTATGAATGTGTAAATTACTTTGCATGGTTACTGGAGTAACTAATTGCTAGATAGGCAAACAGTTAGCCTACGACAAAATTGCTGTACTATCTTACAGCCGCTATAGAATACAACGTGTCACAGATATAACGCACAACCTCAAACATACCAATTAGATTATTAAATCGTAATAATAATATAATCATTTAAATGTTACTTTTATGTCTTAAATATTTTAATTTAACGAATTAGTTCTCCTTATTGTGCGCGGATAGTATGGGTATATTATAATAAATCTAACATGATTGCCTTTATTGTATCAAAAACCCTATTGCCTTGAATTATGATACATATTTTTCGCCTCTTTCGACTGTTCAAATAAAAGGATGACTATAATTTACGTTGTTTTAATTATTTTAGGACAAAAATTACCTATATTAAAATGTTAGAAATGGATTCAGTAGCCGATTCTGAACAAAGTAATGTCAGGAAGTGCGTTTAAAATGTTACACGTTGTATATATTTAAAAAAATAAACGTACACTTATCATCATGTCTATCTTGTTTGTTTGAACTAAGGGCGTACCAGCATTGTCACTGGCGGATTCACAGAAGCTCACGTTCAAGGCTTATCAACAAGCGATTGAAAGGAATGGAAGGACACAAAGGAAGTAGGTACATAAAAGATCGAATACGTAACACAGAGATAAGGTTTAAAACAGCAGTCTTCTATGGCGCCAACTGTAGGATTTAAGGGAATTTAGTGAGACATATCCACAGAATGCATCTGCTGAAGTAAATATGTACTACAATACCAGAAGAACCACATAGTTGTAAATTGAGGAAGGCTGAAAAATACTGTGCGTATGGCGTAACAGGCAAGCCGAACCACATTATGGAACAATTACTTCCGTGATTCAGAAAAAAAAGTATTATTTATATTTTTGGATAATCGTTCGCGCTACAGGTCTTATAGTACCCTTATCTAATATGGAAGAGGTCTTTTCAGAAAATCTTAGCCCCTTGGAGTTAGTCGCGATTTGAAAAACATGCAGATAGAAGCTGCAGTCAGGGTCTGTGACAAAGTGTGTGTGTACTTAACTCGCCACGACAGGCATGGTTAGCCAATATCACGAATTCAATAATTCAATTCTTTGATTTTTATATTGAATATTCAATTCCATGCGATTTTATTTTATTTTTATGTACCTGGTTATATTCGAATAAGAGAGATCGAAATAGAAACCCGTGGGCACTGCTAGGTAATTCTACTTCGATAAAATAATTAAGTAGTACAGTTTTAGTTACTCTTATTTTTGTATTGGATATTGGCACGCCTTAATTATATACATAATATAAACATAATTCTTTAAAACTAACTTATACCTAAAATATTATAAAACAGAAATAAAAAAGAAAAAGAAAACTAAATAGTATTAAGTAGTTAATTATGGTGAGTATAATATAGTTTTTATTTTTATAAGTTTCACCCACGTAATACCCGTTGCCGTAAATAAATATCGGGATAAAAAGTCGCCTATGTATGAATTCAGGTCTCCAGCTACCTACATATCAAGTTTCATCGCAATCGGTCCAGTAGCTTTTGCGTGAAAGAGTAACAAACATCCATACAAACTTTCGCGTTTATAATATTAGTAAGGATCTTGGTTCAGTTGCTGTATTTGATAATGTCATTTACCAAAACGTTTATAAAGTTGTTAAAAACATAAGAATTGAAATTAAAATTTATAGGCAGTGTAAAATGGGTGCTCAATAACTATTTTATGTAACCTATCAATTTCAATTTGTAAGAAAATGTTAATTAAATTGATTAAAACAGCATATTGTGCTACTACGACTACTACTCTATATGATGGTTTCATCATGTATGGTAATTCCACCGGGGAAGTACTACCTTCTTACTGAATATCAACGGCAAGTAGCATCGCTCTGTTGATTTTGGTCGACGAGGAACTCCAGTCACCTTTTCTCTTTTTTCCTTTACCCTGTCCTTCGGTTTCCACCACTGACTTATTTTAAGGAGCAAATGGTGCTTTTGATGGTGCGAGTGCACGGTAACTGCTTAAGGCAGGTCATATTCTGTTGTTTTTAGAACACAGCAGCTTAGTTGTATCGCCAATGCATTGTTTCTAGTATTCCAAGAAAATAGCTATTCTACGGCTACTCCTTTTCATTCATAGGGCCTGGTTCGTCTGCTATCATTAGCAATATAAAATATATTGTCTCGCTTCATGGTAAGCGGCCTATTGCCATAGCTTTATAACAGTCGTCCCACTCTTCAGGGTAAGGTAAAACCAGCGTGTAAACGATCGACAAAAAAGATCTCGGCGCTGCTTGTTCAAAAAACCTCTTTCAGCTATCGATAGATCCTTGAATTATATTGAAATCTCTACTATTTGCATCTCCAATTTAGACGCTGCCCAGTAGACGCCAATAGGGGTCGCACCTTATTTCGTAGGAAAAAATTCAACAAATTTTATTGTAATATACCTCGGCCTAAATAAATATATGTATATGCAAGACTCTATATGTACGTATATAATTTAAAACTTATGCATCTATTTAAAACACTTGACTAATTTTATGCACATCAAATTCTTGTAGAAGAATTTTCTTTTATAATAATAATTATGTAATATAATTTTTTATTATAATAATAATATAATATAATAATAATAATAATAAGACTCTCAACTCTGGCTTGCCTTGGTCGGCCGGTCAGAGGGGGGGCCGGTAGAGCTATATGCTTGGGGGTGGAAGTTTCATTTTCAAGGGCATAACTACGGGGAAACCCGCTCCGGATCTCCGTTGTCACGAGACCCATGATGGTGAAACCGGCGCCGCACCGCTCGACACCCCTAGCCACTCGCACTGGTGTTGCCCTCTGCTGCGGGCTTGTATGCCTATAGTGGCTATTCAGGGGGCCCATCTAGTGAGTTGGCGAGTCACCGTCTGCCCATTGCATTGATGCTATTAGAGTATTCAGGGCAGACGCCGGTTTTCATCCATAGTTAGCAATATACTGGTCCACCAAACACCCATACCTATAGCCCATATATTAGAATTCATACGTAGCAATAGTCCTACGCCTGCTGCTGTTGCTAGTGCGTGTTCCATCACACCTTTGATTAAAAATCTCGAAGGGCCTCTTCACCTTGGACCCATGTCTCCGTGTAAGCCTCCCAAAGGGCCAGGCATCTTTTTAGAAACATAATAATAATATTATCTCGTGAAGGCTGAAAAAGATAAACAAGTTAAATATCTGGATCTGGCGCACGAGATTGTCGACATGTGGGATGTGGATTCAGCGATCATTGTACCGATTGTCGTATCAGTCCATGGACTGATTGCCAAGAGTGTCGATCACCATCTGAAGAGGCTCGCGTTAGACGGCTGGATTAAGTCTCTGATGCAGAAGGCCGTATTGCTTGACACGGCACGCATCGTGAGGAGGTTCCTCTCGCCGGTGCCCTAACCACCGATAGCTTGGACCCAGTTCCCGATGCCGGTGGGTCTTCATAGTTTTTATATTTTAAATGTGTTTTTTTATAATTATATATTTGAAAATATAAATATTATTGAAAAATGAGCTAATAAAGAGAATAATAATTATACTAAGTATATACTTATTATCCAGGGTTAATTAAAAAAAATACTATCTAATAACCTTTTACCTGTGACTTATTTATATATATTTAACTGTTACACGAGACTTTGTCTGCGTGGAATTTAAGAAAAAAGTGTTTGACTAAACCACATAGATTTTCTAAAATAAAAGTAGCCTTCTTTATTTTTTTACGTGTGGGAATGCTTTGACGCATATTTCTCCGCGGGGCGACGGAAAGGTTATGTAGGGCTCACCGGGGGAAAGATACCCCGGTAATACCGACTAAACCTACCACGGTGTTCCTCGACATAACCATAGACGGCGGGGTGGCGCGAATCGCTTTCACATGCAATCGCGACCTCGCCGAGGTTTCGTATCGCCGGCGCCGTGTTAAACGGCAGGCCACTACATAACACACTTCCTCTAAAGTCTCCTTGTGGGGGGACAAAAACACGACTCAGATGCGCGCGTGGGAACACGCACGTCGCCTCTTGGACCTGGTGCTGATAGGGTGGCGAGCAGGCCCACTCACCATCCCCAGGTCAAACTTCAGGATGGCTGAAGGTCATCTCGCGCCCTCCGGCGCCCGGTACTGCGGTTAGGGAGAGGATTTAAGCACAGCCTCTCCCGCTCCGCTGCCTCCTTGATGGACATGACTTCCGGGAGTTACCGCCACGATCGTGGCGTGCCCGGAGCCTAAATTACTCCATATAACATCACTTATCTGCAAGTTCCATCAACATCGGTCCAGTCGTTTCAGAGATTAGCCGGCACAATCAGACATTTTTATCATTGATATAAGTATACTTTCACATGCATTTGGTAAAAAGTTGTTATTTTGACATTACAAACAGACACTTCAATTTTATTTATTTGCATAGATTTAATTACTTTTGTTTTACCAGTTATCATAATTAATTATTTGCTATTATTATACAAAAAACTAAATCTGTTGTTTGATCGCATTATGACTACGGTCACAAAAAACAGCGACGTAAACAAACAGTCGCAGATCATGGCATAACAAACAATACAACGCGGACGGCGTTGTAAGGAAGGCGAGGCGCTTCCAATTTTAAACTGAATATGTTTTTGGAATAAGTAAGTAGTTTTGTATAAAGTGAAGTGGTAGATTAAAAGTTGTTAAGTGTAAACAAGACATCGGACAAATGTTATTAAGACTGCGCCGAGCGAAATGTGCCAAAACAGGCGGTCACAGTTAAGTTGATAAAATCAACAATTTTTGTTTAATACAAATATAAAATATACATTTACCATAACAGTGAATGAGTTAACAATTACGCCGTGTAAAAAACTTAAAATAACTAATATTTTCGCCAGCAAAATTACGTAAATTTGCTCGAAAAATGCAAAAAGCGTCAATTTTACTATGGCGGCCGCGCGACGATTTGAATATCTAGCTCTGTCATTCAGTCCAACCGCGTCTTACGCTCGGCGCAGTCTTAATATCTTCACTTATCCCTTAACACATAGTTTTAGGTCAATATGCTCTAATAATAGTTAGGCTGAGATGGATTACAGCCACATTCTCCCAGCTATGGTTTTAAGTCTTTTTTACGTAACAGACGGCTATCTGCCAAACACGTTCCAATGCGCTAAGGTACAAAAATTCTGCGGGGATTACTTAACAGAAAAACTAATAAACACTAACTGGCACACAACCGAACACGAGATCTCGTCCATAGCAGTCGCCCCACCGAGGCTTTAAGTCTTTCATCAATTTAGTGAAGTAAATTACTTTTCTATAACTGCATACTTAGCTATAATTATTATAAAAAATATACCACTCATTTACCAACCACAATCTAAAAACATGCTATAGGTTTTCGTTAGTTATTCGCAGAATTCTGTGGACTGCTGTTATCTTGCCGGTGGCGATCCAATTTAAATCAATGTTTCGCTGTAATCGCAAAATCTGTACTGAGCTACAACTGAACTGTATAATAATAAAAGCGTGTTAAAGGTGGACCATACTTAACTGTTTTATTGTTCAAAACGAGTGCTATGGAACTGAAACTCTCTTGCAATATTATGTTTGTATCGTTCAAACATGTAATAAAATTGTGAACAGGTTTGTGTATATTTGTCTGTGCGTTCGTGCACACTTATCTCTGTACAAGAGCTAAACCAATTAAATAAGATAATAATGCTTTGAAATAACGTATTTCTTAATTAAATTGGCTGACAATTAAAATATTCTAAATGTATAAGTTTAAAGTACTTCATGCTATGAAATGATTTAGAAACATTTGCGGCTAGACAAAACAAACTAGCTGCGACATTCGCCTATTTTCGAGTTCATCGCCGTATTTTTTTTTTAATTATTTCATCTGCGTATAGTGTCTGATCAAGTGATCACGTCAAGTCCACCAGACATACATAGTTATTTTCGTAATTATATTAATAATATTTTACAGTTATTTATTATTTCATCAGGACGGATTAGATTTTTTTTAAATGCTTGTCTTTTATGTAACTAAATGAGGTAAATGTAAATACTTGGTTTGTGATTAAGGTATTTAACGTAATTTATTTCTTCACCTACCTTAAGAGTTTATTACTTCATTAGTCGGCATCCAAACACAATGACAACAGCTTTGTGTCTGGACTCCGGGTTCCGAGCTTAAACCACGAGATTAAACCTATGTATATTTTACCGAAGAATATTTAAGTATAAATCAAACAATTTATTTTCACTACCTCCCACAAATTCCTTAATAAAGTCCATATTCGCAATATTTGACAACAGATTTTAAATTTTTAAATCTATTGGTTCTCAATAGAACTAATTGAGAGATTATGCTGTAAAAACTTGGTAACAGCCAGGAGTATTTTGGCATTTTTAGGCGTCCAATTATATTAGTCAAGTCGATAGATAACTGTAAAGTCATCATTATAATATAATACTAGCAACCCGTCCCGGTTTCGCAAGGGTAGTACAAAACCTTAACAAATAAAATTATACAACTAAACCTTCCTCATGAATCACTCTGTCTATTGGTGAAAACCACATGAAAATCCGTTCGATATTTTTTGAGTTTATCGCTAACAGACAGATAGACGCGGCGGGGTACTTCGTTTTATAATATGTAGTGATGATTTCTATGCTAGGTATAGGTACTTACAATCTATTAATTTATTTATGTTCAATTTAATTTTGTTTGCTCTATTATATTTCAATAGAAAGAACATAAGTTGTGGAGTAGCAGTACAACATTTAACATTGATTATACACATTATCTTGACCGTGTGAAGACCTTATGACTTTGGATTCGTAAACAAAGTGACTTAGTAATCATTGTTATCACAAAACATAGTGCGAGGGGACTTTACTGTTACCTTTGTAATATGTTTATAAATTAGTAATTTGTCAATCGTAAATGTATGGTCAGAAATGTTAAATTGTCAGATATTGATTCGAGATAGATGATACATTCCCATAGATACTAGACCTAATCGTTATAACTTTTAAGTGGAAGACAGTTTTCACCATCTGTCAAGTGCCAACTACCTTCACAAGCTGCTAGGGTGATGATGGTCTATAAGATAGATTGTGACTGTGGACGACTCTCAATTGTTGGTAAAACCAGGGGAATTATAGGTTTTGCTGTGTATGAGTGGGTATTGATTTAAGTGGCCGGCTCGCCGTTGTCATTACGCAGAGTGTTGTGGGTTCGAATCTCAGACGGGACAAAATTTGAATTGACAAACTACAGATACTTACTTGCAAAGAAACATCAACCTACCAAGAATGCTGCGCGATGCTAATGAAATTAAGAAAACACAATTTTTTATAGAAGATGCTTGGAAGCTACCAGCTTGGGAGCTTGTGATAAAGTTAGTGAATACCAAGGAGAAACAAAACACAGCAAGACTTTATAGTACTTTGTATAGCTAATAGGGTACTACACCCATTTTTGAAAAGTGTCTCCATTAGATTCTATAGTGCTAATGAAGCATTAAAAATTCACAAAATTTTTATTCACTCAATAAGTGCCATAAAATGCTATTAAATTTCGCATAATTTGACGAAAACGCTGGACGCAGTGGACGGACGTATTGCTCTGTGGTTATGACGTCAGTTGGCTGTGTAAATAAATGCAGTGATATTTTGTATGATATGTTAATTGTTTATATTTTAAAAGTGAGTTATTATTCTACTTATCGTTGGTATGCTGTTCAATCAAGTCTGTGAATGCAAAAATAAAAATAATAAAAGCCTATATAGATTAAAGGTACACACGGCTACACATCAAGTTAGACACCCTATATACGCTACATACAAAATAGAGAATTGTCGGCAAGGGACAGTGCATAGTGGTGTCGATGTAATGGTAAGGATAGAGCATAACAAAAATATAACGCACTTTCTCGCACGATTCGCAGCGTTCAACTTCTAATAGTTCAAAGTCCAAACAGTCTAGGTTCAACTTCAACTTTTCTCGGTGTCAAATGGCTCCATCGAATAGGTACCGATGATTCTGCCAACGTCAGGGTGGAAAGAGATAAAAAAAAAATATATATTAAATAAATGGATTGATCAGTAAGCAGTGACCATTGACCGGTAATTAGAGCGATGGTTCTTCTTTGGGCTACAACAAAACAACACAAATATTAGTAATATATACATATTAGTAAGGTTAGAAGAAGAGAGAGGACAAGCAAAACCAACGATAGACATAGAGATATAGATAGACGAGGACAAGAGCGGCAGACTATATTTTGATTTTGTTAAGGGAGATAAATTTATATAACGTTTTTATGAATGGGGTGTGAGCCAAAGTTAATAGGAAGGGTATATTGACAGGACGAGGGATCTGTTTAGGAAGTAGATCATAAAGAGGATACAATATTTTAGGACAGAAGAAAAATAGATGTTCCAAGGAGCCCTCTTCGAGACCACACTCGCAAAGAGAATGATCTCTGACCCGAATTTTGGCTAAGAAGACTGGAGAGCAAACAAAACCCAGACGGAGACGGATAATTACAGACGTAGCCAATTTATTTACACTCTTTTGTCGATAGAACCACGGTCTGGAAGGGATAGAAGGTTGAATAGAACCGTAGAACTTTCCTTTAATCAACCGCGACGTTTGCCATAAGTTATTCCAAGCATCAATCAAAGAAGGACGAGCCAAAGAACGAAGTTCACAAGGGAAGCAGTAATTATGGTCCGAGCAACCAGACACCGCCGCAGCCTTAGCACAGGAGTCTACAAACTCGTTACCTGCTATACCCACATGGCTTGGGATCCATGCCATAGCCACCTCGATGCCCATTAGGTGACACCTATACAACGATGCTTTTGTCCTAAGAGTAATTATAAAGTTGCCACGACAGCGAAATGGATTTTTTTGTAAATCTGCTAGACAACTCCGAGAATCCGAGAGGATAAGCGCCTTGTTTAGCTTGTGTGACTCAATAAATTTCATGGCTTCTAGCAAAGCTAAGGCTTCACCAGCAAATATAGAGTTCTGTGGAGGACTCTTAAAATTAAGAATAATGCCGTATTTAGGAATCCAAACAGCAGATCCAACAGAACTTTTACTAGATGTTTTGGAAGCATCAGTGTATAGGGTCACCCAGTCAGACCATTCCCTTGACAATTTCGCCGAAAGCTTGACGTTAGCGTCCGAACAGAGCTTACTTATACCGAAGTCAAGGTAAATCTTTGGTTGGAAAATCAGAGACTGGTACTCCACTTCGAAGAGAGGATTGGTAGTAGATTGTAAAATAGGAGAAGGAAGGTCCTTAAATTTATTAAAGGAATTGACAAGGGGAGGGGGAGTTTTATGCTTCCAATAGGCGGAGGAGGAGATAAGAGGTGCCAAGGTATGTAATATGTGGAATAAAGGATGGGAGTTAGTTCGAATGGAGTTGGTAAAGAATCTGTCCGCAAGATATTGTCGACGAAGATGAAGGGGAGGATCCAAGCACTCCACCTGAAGAGCATTGATCGGAGAACACTTCATAGCTCCCGTTATAATTCGCAAGCACTTAGACTGGACCTTCTCCAGACTGGATAACGCAATTTTATTGCAAGGCTCTAGTAAAAAACAGCCATAATCAAAATGACTGCGAACCACAGCGCCGTATAAAAGTTTTTGGCTAAAGGGATGGGAACCCCACCTGACACCAGATAGCGCCCGCATGACATTCACACCCCTCTCGCCCTTCCGAACAATGTAGTTCAGGTGGTGTATGCCTGAAAGTTTGGAGTCCAGGATAAGGCCTAGGAATTTGACATGATCTTTGATGGGAATAACTTCATCGTCTACCGAAAGACTAATGTCAGGAACGTGTCTTTTGCGAGTAAAGACTACAGCATTACACTTGGGAACTGAGATAGAGAGATTATGAGTTAAAAGCCAATTATTTAGGTAAAACAGTGCGGAGTTAAGACGAGAAGAAGAATCAGCAAAGGAAGAAGATACAGAATAGAGAACAATATCGTCGGCATATTGTAAAATTTTGCAAAAAGAGGATACAGTAAGGTCTAGATTAGAGGTATAGATATTGTACAGAAGAGGGCTTAGGACCGACCCTTGCGGCAGACCTATCCAGACATTGCGCGGGGCGAGAATAATACCACGATGGCGAACTGAAATGGAGCGGCACATTAACATACTGCTGATTATGTTGATCAGTCTCACAGGGATACTCAGCTCGTGCATTTTCTGCCTGAGTAAAGGAAGCTGAACACTATCATATGCTGCAGAAATGTCAAGAAATACGCCAATAACGTGCTTATCCTGAGAGAACGCGAGGCGAACATCAGAGGTAAAGATACTCAGGCTATCTAGGGTACCCATACCCTTTCTAAAGCCAAACTGATTTTTGGCCAACAGGCCTCTGCTTTCCAGAATCCATTCTAGTCTGTTCTTAATCAGGTTTTCCATTATTTTGGCTAGCACGGATGAGAGGGCAATCGGGCGATAGGCTAGAGGATCCAACGGGTCCTTGCCCGATTTAAGGATTGGGATAATGATCTGGGTTTTCCAGGAGGTAGGGATTTTGCCAGAGGTGAAAATCGCATTAAAAATACTAAGAAGAAAGGATTTGCTGGAGTTTGAGGATTTGCAGATAAAGGAGTAGGGAATACCATCAGCACCAGGGGAGGTATCACGAAGATGGTCAAGAGCTAGGGTAAGTTCATGGAAAGTGAAAGGATCATTCATTCTGTCAGAGGAGATAGAAGATGAAATAAGATCAGGTGGAGAAAGGCAGTCAAGTTCAGGGACAAAGGGAGGAGCTAGTCTACAATGGAAATCATAAAGAAAGGAGTTGGGATCGTTCTTGGTGACATTCGGATCTTGGTAACTTCTGCGATATGACTTAATCCTTTTCCACACCAAGGAAAGAGGAGAGCAAGGGGAAAGGGATTCGCAGAATTTACGCCAACCAATGGATTTCTTTCTAGAGAGAAGTCTGGAAGTGCGGGCAGCAGTTTGTTTGTAGGCAATGAAATCTAACATATCCAGGGATATTGCAAATCTGTTTTCCGCCTCCTTACGCAACCGGACGCTCTCAGAACATTCAGCATCCCACCAAGGAGGAGAGGGAACCAAGCTGCGGGAAGTGGATTTTACTGGAATAGAGGATTGGGCAGATTCCAATATGGCAGAAATGAACTGATCATATAAGAGAAGGAAGTTATATTGGTTGCACTGGGGGAATAAGTCAATTTCTATGTCTAAAAGAGTAGAGAATTGTTCCCAATTAGCTTGTGCTAACCGGTACTTAAGGAGAGATTGATAGGGTTTGGGAGGAGGGGTAGTAGAAGGACAGAAATAAGAAATAGAAATAGGGAAGTGATCGCTGCCAAACGAATTTGGCAAAACCGACCAGGTAATAAGTGAAACTAAAGAGGGAGAAGAAAAGGAAAGGTCTGGGACACTAATATTTTGGGATGGAGATACTCTGCGAGTGGAAGATCCATCGTTCAAAATACATAGGTTGATGTCATCCAAAAGGTCCAATATGGAAGACGAACAAGGATCATTATAGTGGGCACCCCAAAGAGTATGTCGGCAATTAAAATCACCAAGAATGATTAATGGAGCAGGGACAGAAGAAAGGATGGAGCGTAATTCAGAAATTATGTTAGGATTAGGATGAGGGATGTATACAGACACAAAAGACAAATTTGCAGCCCTAGCAGCTACAATGTGAAAGCCAGTATTGTGATCTGGTATAGGAATTTGGGAAAACTCAATGCATCTATTAATTAGTAGAGCGGCACCCGCCCTACCGTCATCCCTGTCATCGCGGAGACACGAGAAGCCCGAAATTCTAAAATGAGATTTAGGACTGAGCCATGTCTCCGAGACAGCAAAGACAGACGGTTTATAGCGATTCACTAGATAGATAACATCTTGTTTATTACGACGGATGCTTCTACAATTCCATTGAAGGACCTGCAGAGCCATTGGGTGAGTTGTTACGAGAGAGGACAGAAAGTAATTGTTCAACAAGAACAGAGACATTGTTCGGTAGGGAATCTGAGAATTTGGATAACATATTAATTAGGGAGCAGAGCAGGAGTTCAACAAGGTTATCGTTAGGAGTAGCAAGAGGAGTGGTTTCAGTGGGGGAAGGAAGAGCACAGCCATTAGGCTGAGAAAAAGAAGGAGTAGACACAATAGCATTGTGATAAGCCCTGTCGTAGGACTTGCCTAAGACAGGCTGGGATCGGGGAGGAAGAAACACAGTCTTCCTATAAGAGGTAGTGGGTGTAGTAAAACAAGGGGTCGAATGGGTTTTTTGAGGGGAAGTAGAGGGAGACTGGGTCGAGGCTGCAATTTCCGAAAAAAGACGCTTAGGGAGGGGATAACGTGCTGAAGCTTCCAGGTAACTGATGTTTTGCTCAGACATGACCATCTTGATAGATTTCTGGCGGGCATGCTCAGGGCATTTGGGATCTATAGCCTTGTGGTTACCCCCACGGCAAAGAAAGCATGTAGGATTTGAATCCTGAGAGAGGCAGCTATCTCCACTGTGCTTTTGAGAGCAGATGTAGCAGCGAGGCTGGGACCTGCATTGTTTGGCAATATGTCCAAACCTGCAGCAATTGCGACATTGAATTGTTGGTAGCTGGTAGGTTGTAACAGGCAATGAGGCATTATAGCAATATACCTTTTCAGGTAGGGATTGTCCCAGAAAAGTTAACACCACTGAATTGGACGGGATCCAATTTGCGGTATCATCCCTCCGAGACTTAATGTTAAGCCTTCTAGCTCTAATTACCTCACCACAATGTCCAACAGTGGAAATACCATCTAAAAGGTCTGATAGAGACCAGTCCGTAGGGATATCCCTAACTACACCCATGCGGAAAACCTGGAATTTTGGTATGTATGCCTCATAATTGTTGCTCTCCAGTAAACTTAATTCCAGAAATTCATTGGCACTCACAGCTGATTTAAATTCTATTGATATCTTGTTGCGACCAAGATTTTTTATGCCGCCTTCTTTAATGCCTGAAACATTGTTTTTATGTAGGAATTGGGCAAACTTCAAAATTTTAAATGAATACCCTGCAGAGGGGTCTGGTTCTGCTCTAGAAACATACACAGTAAATGGGCCTTTGTCAGTTGCCGAAAATTTGACATTACTATTAATTTCGAAACCAGGCTTCGTGAATACAGATTGGATTGAATCTGCCGGAGAACGGGCTTTTTTAGATTCAATCTCGATCGCCAGATCGACATCAGCAGGTCTTTTTGAGGATCTAGGCTTATCAGGAGGTAAACCTCCACCCCCGTCCGGAGGCTCCTCCATACCTACTTGATTCCCAAAGGAATCAAGCAGATATGGATGCGCCCAGACGAAACGACAAAGGAATAAACAGAGGATTACCTTATAAGATTAAGCCACCACCGAGTCAACACAACACACACGAGTTAACAGCCACAAATAAAAACAATACGCATGAAAAAAGATAACCTATAAACAACTGACACTCTCAACCAAGCGTCAGACCAGCCTCCGAATCTATGTACGTCGTCACAAAAACATCAGTCTAGGTTGATGCGTCGCTGTGTATACGCTGGTCAGTTGACACTGTTGACAGTTGACATTTCTTCGTTTACACAGCCGTATGACGCAATAACATGGCGACTACTAGATATACTGGGGTCATGAAACAGATTAAAAAGCTGCAAACTTTGAATTGAATTTTAAAATTTATTTTGCTATTTCATTAAATAAAAAAAAAAAAACTAACGTTTTCCGACTGCTTTTTGCCTAAGCTATCTCAAAAATATATTTTAGATTTTTTCTCATATAGAGTAAAATACCCTATTCTGCATAAATAGGAATACCAAAAAATTTATTATGTTTGAGTATTTTGAAGTAACTACACTTTAAGGCAATGATACAACCACAAAATTCATCTCCACGGGGAGATGGCTGCTGAAAAGCAACCGTAACGTCGAGGAAAGTGTACATTTTATTTGTGTAATTTTGACATATTTGAAAGTTTTGTTTTTAAAATAAAACGCTACAACATTCCTAAATCATAGTTTAATATAAATGTATACCTTTCGCATGAACATAAGACCAATATTCTTATTATGTATACAAACATATCTACTTTACAAGGTAGTTGTACAATGTCATAACAGCATAGGCACAAAGAATTTGCGTAAGACATTTGCCAGCTCATCAACAAGCAAGCGATTGGAAAATTGATATATTGACGGAGAAAATGCTAAATGAGATTTCCTTAAGAAAATTACAATATATATTATGATGCTATGCTGTTTTAAGCGACTTAAAGATTAATATTTGATCGCCAGCAATATTTTTTGTTGCCTATAATGTATTGTCGCAAGAAGTGTTATCACAGAAATACGCGCTGAGCTTCAATCGCTTATCGCACCATTAGCCTACAGACACTCATTTGATACTTAAGTAAGATATTGGCCAGTTTGTGACCGTGCGAGTTATGGTTATGGTCGTTCGTCAACTCATCACTAGTTTTTAGCTCAACTCACGAATAGTACCAGAAGTATATACAATTTATGGGTATATCTAAACATAGATGTCATGAATTATTTTGTCTTTAAATAAGACAATTCTCGCACTAGGAATAATTCCTATAGACTTTACAAACATTGAAACAATGGACACAAAGAGCACCCAGACTCGGAACAACTATTAGTAGAACACAATTTTTTTTTTTGTCCCGTATGGGGTTCGAACCCACAACACTCGGCGTGGTGGAAGTGGCGAGGCAACCATTTAAATTACTACGCCATTCGTGCAGTCAGTCAATTAAAAGAACAATTGATTTAACCTGTCTATGCTTCCAATGCCAGACTAGACTCAGCAGGTCAGCCGTGGTTTCTGTTATTTCTGTTACTGTCACGTAAAAATAACAGATCTAATGAAAGAAACAAATGCAACTTTTCTTCTTGTAAAACTATTAATTGTATTTTTCGGATAGTAATACTAGGTGCTTCTCGTTTTAGCAAGGGTCAATTCATTTGATATGAGCGTGACAGAGTAATATATAATACAGATAACACGATTAAGAAGAACTAATTTAGAAGACACTTCACAGAGATGTTTTCTTCTTGTGAAACAACAAACTGTATTTTTAGGATAATATATACTAGATGCTTCTCGTTTTAGCAAGCGCCAGTAATCATAAGTACATACATATAACAGAGATGGGTATTAAGAACTAAAGAACAGTTGTTTTGTATTGGCTGTTATGTTGAGCGGTTGTTATTGAGTATTGACTATTTGACTGTGATTCTAACAGTTGCCAGTACGCATAATATTTTTAGCAACAGATAAATCTCAATTGCGGGATCTGTTATTTTTTAATACCTGTGATATTTAATTGAAAACCTATGGTGTCTGGCCGCCGCCAGTGTGCCGCTACGACTCAATACATTAAAGGAAAAACAATAGTCGCGAAGTATAAATCTAACGTCAGTGTTTAACATTTATTAGTATCTAACAATTATCACATACATCAAACAAGGGATTTCTTGTTCTAAGCTTATGTAAATAATATGTAGCATTTGGTACCTATCGACATCAAAGCATGGACGTTCGTAATGTACACCGAATATGTAAATAATAATTGGCGAAAACCATAATAGTACGACAACATATAAATTACTACATTTTGCCCGCGGATTCATTCATTCTAATAAGATAAGCTAGGTTTTTTAGTAGCCTATGTCATTTTGAGGTATAAACAATAATACTCTAAAGTTTCATCAGAATCCGTTCTGTAGTTTTTGCGTGAAAGAGAAACAAACGTCCATCCATCCTCACAAACTTTCACATTTATAATATTAGGAGGATATTGCTTGTTTAGCTGTTGTTTAAGTAGGTATATATTCTCTTTTAAAAATGTCAAGAGAGAAGCAATAGATAGGTGTACCGATATTTAAAAAAAATATATATAATTACTTTCGCTAAAGGTTTAATATTCGAATTATATTTTTATTTATCTATTAAATAAATAATACCTAATAATATGTATTATGCTCACTCGTTATCGACTTGCAATAGTTATAGCAAGCAGGTACCGTCACGAGTTAATTTAATATTAGTTTGAATCTAATATCAAATTGACTACTAGTCATGTTTATATGAACATAATCACAACGAGGATCTACTAATTACAAGATTACTAAATACTGTAACTCTTTTGTCTATTTGACATCAATGTTCTAGACGAAATTGTGACATATACAATAATAAGGACTTACGAATGCCTATTAGCTTTGTTTAACAATATTTTACGATAATTGCAGTTAGGTCGGATAGAATTTTTGCTGCATTGTCTACACATGCAAATAATGTTTATCCATTTACAGTATTAACAACTAAATTAAGAATTATGAAATAGTGGCGCTGCCCATTTGAGACTAGTCCAATATCAAAAAACCAGAATAATTATAGGGCGAATTCCACCTTTTCTTTAGATGACGATCAAGCGTTCATAACGCCAAAATAAATAACAAATATGATTCGACTAGAACACAACTACATTTACCTATATATAAAATTTTCACGCATACGAAAAAAACTGCTGATCTACATGATCACTTGTGTCAAATGTTAATATGTTTTCGTTCCTTAGTAGTAATTAGAACGCAGTACAAACGTTCGGGGTCACATAAAGAAATCAGGAAAGGATGTTCGCCGTGCGAACATTTATCACTCAGGACATAAACGTGACACTTGTTGTCAATACATTGTCCAGCTCCCATTTGGTGGTGGATTAGGGGCATCCTTCCCCGATTCATATTCAATTGTGCCTCGGCAATTTGAATAGCTGAAGATACATCTTATTTAGGAGTCTTTATTCGGGGATAAGTCTTATATATCTGAGTACGTCCTTGCCCAGTCAAATGGAATGTTCCAGGTGAATTTAAATCAGGCATCGCGGATACCTAAATTACTCTGATGATTTGCATCCTTTCGACTTATATATAAATGTGTTGTTTATGCGTCAGACGATTCTTCATAATATATGTATATCGAAATAAAACTAACAATATGAATAGATTGAATACGCTTCTCATTTACAGTTACATAACTGTACCACTAGTCTAGCGAGTTGACATAAATTTACCGACGTATTTATTTGTATATATACTTACATATGTGTGTATTTGTACACCTTCTCTCTCAATAGATGTACGTTTATGTACTGTAATCATTAAATTTTGCAGGTCGGTCATAGAATCGAAATGATATTAAGGATTTGAAGAATACTTTACCACTGCTTTCATCATATTATAATATGATATTTGGCAAGTTTTAGTGTTTGTTTGGTAACTAGTTTGACCAGCTGCAAGAAGCTGGCGAGACTTGTATGTGACAGTACAACGAGTGTCGTGCTGTTGTGTTAAAACTTTTCAACTGCCACGAATGACATCATCGAGTTTGTTCGCTCATAGATTAAACGGTCATATTATACCTACTAGTGCAACTAGAAAAATATGTTTGTTTAATTTATTCTTTTGTTTACGCTAATACGGATTTTACCGCGGTTTATTTCAAACTAGTAACTACTACCTACGTATTATAATATATTAAATAAAAATTTGTTTAATCTTTGACTAATTGTTTTAGTCTTAGAATACTAGATGTACCTAATTAAAAATCTATTTCGTTTTCGCCGCCGGTGTGTTGCTGTGACTTAATAGGTTAAAAAAAATGAGTGCCAAATATGTGTATGTATGTATGTACATATACATTCACATCTTATTTGAAAATTGTCGCCTCTACAACTTGTAACTAATCTGCCCTGTTTATAAATTACCTTCTCAGACGTCTTCCTTATATGGCCTTAAAGGGTAGATCACAGAATCACACGCGTATTACTGAGACAAAATATAAATTCTCCAGTGCATTAATCGACGGGGTTTCTTACATGGACTCCCATGTAAGAAATCTCGATTCGTCGCCCCGTTGCTGTGTGAATGAAGGACTAACAGACTTTCATATATATAATATAATAATATGAACTTCGAATTTTCGAATAAAATATAAGGTTACAATAACCTTGAGGAACAATATTACACAATAATAATAATATCAAAAACCATATAAAGATGTTTAATAAACAAACAGCTTTCGTAATAAAATGTGTTCGAAATAAATAATAAATATCTGAAATGCAGAATCACTTCACATTTCATGCTTACACATGCTTTGATGCTTATACATATCAATTAATTTAGTATAATACCATTTGTGATATTTATGACACTGTGACGACTAGGTAGGATACCTTTTATTTTTAAGAATTGTCTCTAGGTAATGCAAAGAAATGAATCGAGGATGTCAATATTATTATATGGGTTATCAACATATAATGGATGAAAAACAAAGTGGAAAACTGTAGGCAAATTATTTATCGTTTGCCGAGCAACGAGGTTAAGACCAACAACAACAGATAAGATTCGGCGAAACCAGTCGATGTGGTCATCGTTACTCTTTGAACTCTTAGCATCTCGTAAGCCGGGTTGCGTTTAACTCTCATTCGCCACATACGCGTCGTGGTGATCAGACATAGCTAACTATAGGTTTATTTAGTCATGAGGTCTTTAATAGTCTTGGCCGCGTTCCTGGCCTACGTGTCAGCCAGCAACGTAGCAACCAGCAAAGTTGTCTGCTACTACGACAGCAAGAGTTATGTTCGTGAATGTAAGTATTTTTATTTTTTTGCTAAGCGAAAATTATTATGGCGAATTTCTGCAGGAGGTTTCGTAATTCTTTTAAAATATTTTTTTTGTCTTATAATTTATGAGCAATCCGATATTCAACATTAAATTTAATTTAATAACCTAGGCGATATTTATTTAAATAGATTATGGTAGACAAAGCTATGGTTTTATAATTTATGACATTCTTTATTTGTAGGTAGGTAACGCTATAATTTTATTTTTGTCTTGAACTTCCTTTAATTCTAGGAAGGAGTAGCTTGTATATTATGCAATTGTCTTGTATTTATATGAATCTCAGAAATAATATATACGAGAAAGTTATTACTCTTTATGATGCAGGTAACTGTATTTTTACATTAGAAAGTAATGTAGTATGCTACTCGAGTTTCATACTGCAGTATTTATGCACGCTATATTAATTTAATTTGAAGCATACCACGTGAAAATGTTACTCGATTTGAAAGCATTAATATTTCTGGGCTAAAATGAACCGTTTACCGTGAAAAGTACGTAGTAATATGAATAATTGATTGAATCGGTAACTATCGTAATGTCGATAAGAGTTATGTTTGTAGTTTTTGAAGAATTTGCCGAATGAAACATTACGTATGTAGGTACTATGAGAAAGCATGTAATCATAATTTCTGTATGTTTGTTGCGCAACCGTGCGAATAGAGATTCAATCATTTTGTTTTGCTGGTTATATCGAGCGCGGAGAATTATGAGAATTAAGGCCGATATATATTTTCTTGACTCCGGTAAAGCCTATCTGATTCGTGATACTGGGAACACAGACAAGTAAATTCGTATGGATACTTAACAGATTTGCACGAGTTTCCCAATATTATATGAATTTGTATAATTATATTAAATATCTGTATAAGTGTGCACCAGTTCTAACTAAAACAATAGTATATGATTCAAGTGTCGCCTAAAAGTCAAAAGCTCGAAATTTTCGGGTAGTTTAACAGAGTACTTCTATCTTTGTTATCAGGAATCCTTTTTATGCTCTCGTACTCGCTTTGTTAAAACATCCAATGTAATATGGATGTGACTTTGAATAATACTTACAAATAAAAGCCATTATGTGATTTAAATGAGTCAGTTACCAGTTTTACAATTAATCAAACAAAGTATAAAAATCAATCTTTATTAAACGAATAAATCTACGACAGTTTTTAAATGCTAATTTGGCACTATTAATAAATATTTTTATATCCTCTTATACGGCAAACGGGTCTAGTAATTCACAATATCTTTATAATAATACTCTCCTTGGCCAGCCCGATAATTGGAAAGATAAATATCTTCAACGGGTCAGCGGGAGCAATAATATATAATTAAACAACATAATAGGTAGTAATATATTTAAAATGATATGTTTGATAACAAATTCTAATCTGTACGAATAGCGTGATAACCGTTTGAGTTAGTCTCATGTTTTGAAACTGAGTTTTCTTTATGTCAGTTGTCATGTTTGTACAGTATTTTGGGATAAACTAACTAAATAAGGAAAGAAAATATACTTAATACAATTGGTGCAAGAATATAGCAGTAGTATTTAGTTGTTAATTAGGCGTCCATATAATATTTTATCTTAACTGTGTGTGTAAAAAATTACATACGATTATATATGGACTTGTTCTAAGGATGTACGATGTACCTTGAAAACTTTGCGATCAATTCCGTATATCTGTCACGACCTTAATGTTTATTTTGTATCCATAACAAAATGACGTTACAGAACTAAGATGGCCGAATTGAATGTGCAAGTCGCACTTGACAAAGACCTTGCTTGATCTCGTTTCAAGGTAAACACGCTAAAATGTTATCAACATTATAAATCGAATAATTTGTTTGGAATAGTTGTGGCAAAATCAATTTACTTGGTCAATCAAATTGTTCACATGACACAGAATACAGAAGCTAGTTAAAACCCGTCTTCTGGATGTCTTTCCAGAGTCCGATGTTTTACAGAGGGTATACTAATAAAATATCCCAAAACAATTAGAAATGACGCTTTTAAATGTCTGATCGGCTCGCTTTCTATGACATACATATGTATGTGATATATAGCTTTAGCTAATCCAGCGACCACACAGCCCTGCCACAGCCAGTGGCTGTGTGGTCGCTGAGCTAATCGTTATAAAAATAATTATATTATTCGTATGACGATGTTGAATATGTCAAGAATTTTATTTAAACTTAAGCTACGCACTTTTGAATATGCTATTTTGTTTTAAAAGATCTACGTATATTTCAGACAATAGTTATTTTGTAGTATAGCTATTAAAATGTCATTAACTGATTGTGTATTACCTTCCTAACCTCATCGTAACAATATAAATAATTCTGATCATGATACGAGGCTAATTATAATAATTATATTGTCTGTATGGATGGCGCGATGGTCTTCCTCGTGACTGACCTAAGTAATATCAATTCGATCCCAATATTGGACTAAAATGATTACGTTAACCATACAATTGGACGTTGCTACGTGGTTGTGTTCTTTGTACTTATCCGTTGCTCAATAGTTTATTAAAATCCTTTTGCGTCTGACTCTTTATAAACAAACAAATAGGAATATACGTATAACGTTAGATAAGTATTATATCGCTTCAAAAACAAGCACTTCGATTGGTCCTTGTTTCAAATAGATAGTTAGATGGATATACATATATGTTTGTTTTTAAATAGAAAATACAATACATTGACCTCATTTTAGCCGAGCCTGCACTTCGGAGACAATATAAATGGTTAACCGATTATTCCGACTTTAAGGCGTGGGCGCAAATACATTGTGCCTTTTTAACTAGATGCTATGTAGGTAGTACATTGTCAGTAGTTGATTACTGTACATAAAATATGGTGTGTAAGAAAGATTAATAAATATAAAAGAGAATACACACACTTCACTATCATCTTTTGTCCAACATATCGAAAAAATCAAAATGTAGAATCAACAGCTGTATTATATTTACCAAAAGCAAACAATATTTATAAATGGATATTACATATTATAATAATAATAATATTCTACCACATACACACAACACCATCTAGCCCAAACTAAGCAGAGCTTGTACTATGGGTACTAGACAATGGATAAACATACATATGTACCTTTTTTTTTTGTAAATACATACATATTATACATAGAAACACCCAGACCAAGACAAACATCCATGTTCATGGACACAAATGTTTGACTTGTGCGGGAATCGAACCCGCGACCTCAGGCGTGGCAGTCGGTTACACTAACCACTACGCCATCGAGGCCGACAATATATAGACAATAGAGTATCATGCAGATGTATGTATATTATTAGTAAGTACCTAATATATGTACTTACTAATAATATAGTAACAGAATATACCTACTCTTAAACCAATTTCTATATCAATTTAACCAAGGTTCTATTGTATCAATATTCAACGTAGTCCCAAAACCTCACTATGTTAAGGTACGGCATTATTTAAAAATAAAGAAAATGTGGGTAATTTCGAATACCCTCACACACTCGATACTGATACATACCGCAGTTAAAGTAGTCGTATTTTAGTTTATCTTCGACAGTTTTTGGCAATGAAAATGCCCGCATCTACAATAAACGATTCTCTGAAATATATAGTTAAATCGGCCACTATGATTTGCCCAAAGGATGGTGTTTTTTGTTGCATGATTTAAGAAAATGAAGGTCTACAATTGAATATTTTATGGTTACAATATTACATATATAAAGGCAATTTGTTCAATTCTCCTTTGTCAGACTGAGAAACAATGAAAAAAGCATGTCTCGTGTAGATCTGTTTTTATATACATATATGTTCGTTGTGCGGCCATATGCAATTTGATGATGATTTAATACTCAAAGCGTGTGTATACTCTGAGGTTTTGAAGCATGTTATAATAGTAGTATTGACAGGATTATGTATGGCTGTGTAGTAATTTTAAATCTTATAAATGTGCATCTGATGATAATCCTACTAATAATATTATATATGTATGTATACTAAACTTCCACAATCTTTACTAATATAAAAAAATTCGAAACTAACTCTGTCTGTCTGTCACCTATTCACGTCCGATTTGGATGAAATTTAATACAGAGGTAATTTAAAAACTAGGCAAAGATAAAGGCTACTTTTATTGATATAGGTACCACGCGGGCGGAGCTGTGCGCAAAAGCTAGTCTCTTATATTTATATGCGTAATCTCGTAATCCATTGTTCATTACTCGAGGAAGAATCATCCTAATGGTAGATGTTATGACAAACATCCTTCATCTATTTGACCTTAATTATGCTTATACCACCAAGCGGGTTCTTAGCAGAGAGAAATACCACGTCCTTATATACAGGATATTTTTAAAGCGAAGCGAAGCCATCATAGTCTAGTTATGTATAAAGAGGCGACTTGTGTAGTGTAGGATGTGAAGGTAAAACAATACTGGCATCAATGGCGATGTGTGAGACGATAATGGCTTATTAGCATAACAGCTTAATAGTAGAATTAAGCTATTATGATAATACACGCCTGTGTCGTCCCGCTGCAAATGTTGATAATCACGTTATTAATTGAAATTGTTATCGTTTGGCCTCGTTAGCTTAAACGTGAGCTATTGTGATACTACCGATCAGGCGATTCTAGTTTCTATGGACGGCTCAGACAAAATGATCCCCAGTTCCTACGGACTGCAGGACTTTGGATGAGGATTAAACCGAATATAGCTGCCAAAATAAGGGTCTGCCTGCTCGGGCTGTACTAACTTATGTTAATTTAAATTGTAAATATTTTAGACAAACGTACGTTGCAGTAAGCCATTCAGCTGAATAAAACAAGACGGCCGAGTGGATCTATTTCTGTTGTATATAATTATGTTGTAGGTATTTCTTAAATTATATAATAAGATTACTTTCGTATGTTCATTACACGGGAGAAGAAACATTTGGGATTGCGCTCATTACTGAACGTGCTCCGCATTTGTTCAAACACAGTTACAATTAATATGCATACAAGCCTTCCTGCATATGTTTAGGTAATAATAGTAATTTCTCAAAAATAATAAATTAAACAAAATCTGGTGTTGTACTCATTGGTGAATGTACCAACATTTGTGTAAATAGAGTTACCTTCGAGCATATTACGTTTTGTTGTTACTTTTACCAGAATGTTATACATTGAAATTAAACTACTACATATTTTATCGCATGTTTGATTTTAAAACACTTTACTACATAATTATGAATCTATTTAACCAGTACCTACCTATTTTTAAACTTTACTAGGTCCTATTTAAACTATTTAAGTTAGTAAACTATTTATATTTACACTTTCTCCCAACGTTTCGGTTGCTTTGAAATTAGAATAGCAGGGACCATACCATGCAAACGACTTCGAATTGCATTTTTTTTTTTTTTGTGTTTATTTATTTTATTATAATCCTACTTTAGTACTTATAATCCTACTATAAATATGTCTAATGATTCATCATGTCATTGAATAAGAAGGCTTTTAAGCTAACTTTATTATGCAAAACTAGCCTACGATCGAATCTGGGTCGAGAGCAATTAATTCGTCTTTAATGAAACAATTCTGGTGTTACTTCTAGAATATATTTATACCTACCTACATATAGAATTTTTTTGATTTGCATTTTATAATAAAACGGCTAATTAGACTTAAATATGCCTCAATCCACATTTTATTACATAAACATTTTTCTAGTTTATAACGCTAATTACGTTCAAAGGCCAGATTCGCAGTAGAGCTATGTATGTTTTCTTTGTAGAAACCATCTTTGTATCTGTATTTATAAATCTGTTTGGTGAAATAAAAGAATAGGCAAGGTTCTCACAAGGATTTTTAATGATTATATTGGTTTTAGACGTCACCGGGTTGGATAATTTGCAGGCGACATCCGAAACAGTTTTTATACTTTTGCTATATAACAATGGTGGTAAGCATACTTCTTGCCTTGAGATGGGACGTAACGAAAGGAATAAGAAGTATAGGTACTTATGTGAGCGTACGACGATCTTATTCACCGTGCAGCACCCAGTAGCAGTGCTATTTCTCCTTTAGAAATACATAAACAATTACATTAATTAAAAGCCTACACTGTCTGGTCTCTATGCTTATCATTGTATTTCTAAAAGACGATCAAAAGTTCGACGTGCTAGAAACTTTTTCATACATATGTCTTGCTCTGTGTAAGCGCATGGTACATCTCCTGACGAATCAGCTTATTCGTTCCCTCACCTAATAATTGGCAATAGCAAGCTTGCGCCTATAACATATTTTATACATTAAATATTTTAAATATTTTCTTATAAACTATTTTGAATTACATAAGATTTGGTTCTGTTTAATATAGTTTAGAAGTATTACAAATTGCGTCTAGTTCCAACTAGTGATAACTTTTCTTCTTGATTATGCGAAATTACGAGTCGATTAACGAACTAAGTACCTATACACATATTATACTGCGTCCATGACAGATAACTTTGATTAACCCACAAAACATTTCGTAATGGTAGTTGGTAACAGTTTTATAAAACTTGTGATAACTTACTTAGGTTAAGCTGCGGGTAACAAAGACTGATAACAGTTAATTATGACAATCGCTTACCGAGAAGTGACCCCATATATCGTAAGTACTAGGGGCAACCGATAACTACTCGGACAAACATTGTTATTCTAGATATACTCGTCATAGAATTAACAAACATTTAGTTTAGCATTACTTGAGATATGGCTATTTAACGTGAATATGGAATGTGTTAAATTTATCTGTAAAGATTATTATATCAAAACTAAAGTGATCTTCGTATTCTAACGCAGCTAAAATCTGCAAAATATTGATTATATATTAGAGAGGCACTCTTGCAACAAAGAATTACTAAGTCAGATAGCCAAAAAACGTTAACACTATAAATAATTATTAACACTTAGGGACTTAAAAAGACATTTAACACTTAAGGATTTAAAAAGACAATTACTTAAATGACACCCTAGATAAGATTTGAATTTGAAAATGTTTTAATAAGTCTTTTCAAGATGTCAAACGTTAATCTTCTCTGAGTGCGTTGATTAGTGTTAATAAGTTAAACCTAGAGATATTTTGTACACGTTATTGGTCTCGTAGCATACGTCGTCTTATGCTTATGGCCGATCATGAGGACGCGTTTACGATTACCGAGTGGGGCAAAGTGTTAACTGGGATTTAGTATTAAGATTTAGAGATAAATGGACGGTAACAGCACAAAATGTTATCAATTATATGCCCGGTAGACAACGATATATTTTCTTTATAACATACATAAGTATCTACTAATATCTTAGGATAAACAAATATAACAATAGAGCCTAATCTAAAACACATTTTGGGCAATATGGTTGTAATGCATCTCTGCTTACCTCAATATCACTAAAAGCATCCCAAATATCAGCTTGATGAACAATATTTCTGTACTTTAAGTCGAATTCATAATAATGACCCATAAAGTTTTCCTTAATGGCAGCAGTAGTTGAGTAGTTATTGTGCATCAAGTTTGAAGTAAGTCTTAATTACCAACCAAGTTCTCTAGACTGTGGCAGTTTAGTACCAATTTGTTAACTTTCATATTTAATACCGTCTTCGTTATAACATTGGAATAATTCTTGTGCACTCTTGCAGTATAATATTAAATAATTAATTCATTTACCTTTAAGTAATTACCTACTTGCGTCGTTTTTGATAGCATAACAGAATATAGTTCTAATGGCTCGTTTATATAGATTACATAAAATATGTCGGCCTCGATGGCGTAGTGGTTAGTGTAACCGACTGCCACGCCTAAGGTCGCGGGTTCGATTCCCGCACAAGTCAAACATTTGTGTGCATGAACATGGATGTTTGTCTTGGTCTAGGTGTTTCTATCTAGCGGGTAGTGGATCAAGCATTTTTTCCTGGGTATAAAAAAAAAAAGGTGTTTCTATGTATAATATGTATGTATTTACAAAAAAAAAGTATATATGTATGTTTATCCATTGTCTAGTACCCATAGTACAAGCTCTGCTTAGTTTGGGCTAGATGGTGTTGTGTGTATGTGGTAGAATATATATTATTATATTATTATTCTGTCTTCCTCGCATATATTGACGTGACTTGCTACGGTATGGGCACAAGGGCAACTGTCACGGTCTGTGTCTTTTCTTTTCAATGAAAGTTTGCGCGCGGGAGGCGTCGTGACTTCACGTTGTTCCTAGCGTCACGTGTCACGTGGCGTGATTTTTGCTGCTCTGCTCAGCACCGTGACAAATATGTCACGGTCACAAACTTCTAGGAAACATACTGTTACATAGAAATGCCGACAACTATTATATAATAATTTTATAACCATAATTCATATTAATATTATAGGTGCGAAAGCAGCTGTGTCTGTCTATTATTAACGCGTTCACGGCAACTACTGAGCCGACTTTGATGAAATTTGGCAAAGCGATGGATTGAATCCCGGATTCACGCGGGCAGGTATAGTTAATAAGCACTGAAATATATAAATAGATATTTTCTCTTGGAATAGACGTGTTGATAATTAGTTGTGTAACATAGTTAACCATATTTATTTAAGAGCACTTAGCAAGTGCTCTCGGAATGTTTGTCAATGGACATAGTTATTCCATTAACTAATCATGCATGTCTTCCACTACACCGCACGACGCGCAACACAAAGAATGTGATTTTCGCATCATAAAGGCTACGTAATGGGATGTGTTCTCATTCAAACTAACTGCTGTTACAATGTATTTTAATTATAGTTTTAAATCAATTTTGCCCACTCAATACTAAAGAAGGTTTACAGCAAAATCCTATTTTATTGCCGCAGTATAATTATATTAATATAGGGTAAAACACCCAGTAGTCAGCCTTTTAACGCAAATTGAAACTTCATTTAACTGTAGTTTAAAAGTTTATTATTATGAATAAAACCACATGATCTTAACGAAAACATTATTTATTTAATTTTCGAATAAAATCAACAAAAATACGACAATAATCCTATTAAAAATCAACATTAATCAAAATATGGCATTTTTCACCAGTACTCAGCCTCATTTTTCCGTAACTCAGCCTTGTCTTACCCAGTAGTCAGCCTCTTAATTACTATAACTCATTGTTTGATATATAAAACTTTTATTACGGGCATCCTGTCTGCCAACTCAGGATTTCGTCTCAAGAAAGGAATTAAGAAATTAGGAAAGGATTAGTCCTGTTTTCTTCGGCAATAATGGTGTGGGTGTGTGGTATTAAGAAGACTATCAGAATTAAAAAAAAAAACAATATTTAGCTAACGCTATGCACCAGTCTTTGAGAGCTAGACCCATTTTACGTGGCATTTCGGCAACTCTCAAATGCAATCGATCTTGTATGGTTCCTCGCTGTACTCTAAAAACTCTTGCTTCTCTTATCTTCATGCCATTCCTAATCGCTGTCATAGCCTGTGTATTAATTGTTCCTTTTTGTATTAATGAATTGGTCTTTTCGACATGATTGTCACAATAATTAAGATAATAAAAAAATATAAGCTTTACAATGGAAACCACATAAAACTATACTATTACAGAACTTTTGGCTGACTACTGGATTTTTGTTTCAATAGTAAGCCATTGCGACATTGGATATTTAAATACGGCCGACTACTGGTAAAATAACAATTATGTACTATAAGAGTGACGTTGCATGTATTAACTTATACGTGAACTATGCGAGATATAAATTTCAACCATATATTCGAAAAACACAAAATTCTGTAGTCAGCCACTCATGGCTGGCTATGATGGCTGGGTTTGCCTTACAAAATTGAAACCCAGTAAATACTCAGCCACCCAAATTTATATGTAATATTCAAATAAAAAACCGTTTTGTGCTCAATACAAAATAATATTCAGCTATTTAATTAAATTAAAAGAAATACTTACCAAACTCTTGGACACGTATCCTTACCAAAAAAATAACAATCGGTACTCATACGGACATAACGTTGGCGGCAGTGCAAATGAACGAGTATAACTCAATGCTTTGTGCTATTAGTTCGTAAAGTTACGTATTAAACAATAAGAGACTACGGATTTTAACGAATATTAAAGTTAGCGTGTAAACAAATAATTACACTATTTATATGGTATTTATATCTGTAAAGGCCATGTACTGAAGTGGGGCTGACTACCGGGTACTTTACACTAAGTGCATGTCGAAAGTTCTACTTCTCAATATCGCCCAAACGTGTGCCTGTGGTTGTGCTATCAATTTATAAACACTGTTACAGTTAGTTCTAAACTCAAACATGTCTAAAAATTACCAATCACGTTTACTTAGCTAAAAGCACTTACAGCAAACAACATTAAAGTCAAATGGATTATTTGTTCAAATAATGAAAATGTGAATAAATTTATAAGAAATTTTATTTTAATTAAAATCATCTCTCACAGTTTAATGGCACTTATACACAAGCGTTATTAGACATAAGCATCTTCCAGTTTCTTTGTATAACGAAGGTCTTAAATAATGGCTCTTTACCATTCGTTCAACGACCCTAACCCGTGTGTAAACTTGAATTGTGTATAAAGTGATAACCTGATTCGGTTCGTCACGTTGTGATGGCAATATTATCGGCTCGTCCCATACTCGCGTATCGACCATCAGCGTCGCTTTAACTTCAGGTTAGATATGCTAATGTGTTTGTACAGTTTCTTGTCCGTTTGCTAACCTTTTGTAAATACTTATAAGTAAAGATTTTTGCGGAAAGATTTCTTGGAAACAGATTTATCTATGTCATGGCATTTCTAAATGTAAAGATAAATCTTTTAAGCTCTGAATCATTTCTTATTTTAAGCAAATACAATCATAATAATTCAGTGGAAGTTATGGTTGAGCGCTTGAAAATGAAACATGAGTCAATAAGGAAAGTGTCATTTTGTATAATAATTCTTGTGACTGACTCAAGGCGAGGAGTTACAGCGAGGGCTGTACGATTTGATTTGAAATATATGCAGAGTATAATATAGACGACGATACTTAGAGGTACATAGTTTCACAATCGAGTTCTTAAAACAATGGTATCTAACCACAAAGTAAATGAATTGCAAATCATTTTCCGTTTATATTCAGAATAATAAAAGGAAACTATTGTCAGTTAGGTAGCCTTGGTATCTTCAATTTCATATATAATACTTTTGTTTTTATAGATAGAGATATTTTACAAGTCAAACATAATGTTTGACATTTATAAGTATATTATCTGACCAGCTTTTGTTTACAACAATGATAAACTAAATATGTATTTATACATCTACTTCGTTTAATCTGTATAGTCCAAGGTAGACTAGCATAATTGCTTTAGACATTAAGATAACAAAAACTATAGCACAGAGACTTCTTCTATTTTCTCATCAGATATTATAATATTCTTCGTAAGCAGAGCAACCCTAGTTGGTCTGATGATCACGTCATTTTAGTAGGTACGAGACGTTAAGTGGTTAATGTAAAGGAAACAATGGAGTTCTTCGTTTATAAGATAGGTAATATGAACATCTGATACCCACGTGCGAGCATACGTGCCTTGTATATAACTTGAATATATAGAATAGAATAGTTTATTTTACCAAATCAATATTTTCAATTTTCTCTTAATCTACATTTACACATATATGTACATAACAATGATGTTATTAATCTTAAAGAAATGCGTTGACGACTGTACTAGTGTAAACTGTGTCACAGTCGCCAGCGTCTTCCACCCTGGATGGATACAAATTGGAACATTGTTTCTGTTTTCAAGATTTTTGAAAAGAGTTAATATTAAAACAAGGTCCAGTGAGAAATTGATAGGTACAATAATATTACAAAACAACAGCAACTAACAACAAGTACAAATAGGGAAGGGGAATAATAATATAATATAGGTAATCGGGATATATGGTGCACACGTATGCACACGTGTATACAAGCGAATGTGTATGTATGTGTGTGAGTGTGTGTGTATGTGTGTGTGTGTGTGTGTGTATATGTGTGTGTATGTATGTTTGTGTTTGTGTTTATATATAGGTTGTTATTAATGTACAATTTCCTCTGTTTCGGTATAATTTAAACTTCTAAGCCAGCAACATATTTTCTTTACATTTGCAGATTGTCAGGCGATAGATATTGGTTAATTTGTTTACTGTGTTATACAATTTGCTACCTAATGACATAATACTGTTGATTAGTCAGGGTTGTACTGCGTGGAACCAGTGAACCGTTGATTTAACACGTTTTAAAATCAGTCTAAAATCAGTACCTTTATGCTTGCGGAGTATAACAGACAGAACGAAAAGCTTCCTGACCGTCAGAACTCGGAGTACAATAAATCAGTACTGTATCTTCGAGGTCGACCAAGTATGACTTTTAATATAGCCTGTTGGGCACGTTTTAGTGGTAAAAGAATAGTCTTTGCAATTCCACCCCAAACAACTATACAGTATTGCAATAGAGACTGAGCAAGGGCATAATAAACACATAACAAAGTTTAATGATCAGCTGAACTTATAAGCTTTCTAAAAACTGGGATTAGTTTCCTAATACGGTTAGTAATTTAGCTTACATGTGCTGTCCAGTTTAGCGTGCTGTCTACAATGAGCTCCAGGTTCTTAATACCTATTTTGACCACGGTTAAGCTTAGGACAGTTACATTTAGCTTGTAGATCACAAGTGTGTGCAGTGACTTGAAATTCAGATCCCGGTTGAGTATTAGAACGAAGAGTGAAGATGAGGTATCTTGTTTTATCTACGTTCAGAGTCAACAGTCTTCAAGCCATTTTGTAATTTCATTAACCACGTGCTCTGTGCAATTTTGGGCTTCCTTCCAATCTTCCCCATGTACAATCAACGCAGTGTCATCCGCGTAAGTAATAATGTTGCAGTTGGGTAGTGACTTTATACACAGGCTATTGATGTACAAGAGGAAGAGGGTAGAACCAAGCATGCTTCCATGTGGTACACCAAAAGATAGAGATGCCTGAGCATTCATGTCATTGCTTATTTTTATACACTGAGTGCGGATTGTGAAGTAAGAACGCACACCAATCGATTCCATTTTAGTAAACAGTAGTGGAATAGAGACGGTGTCAAAGGCCTTCGATAGTCCTAAAAACACTCCTATAAGTTTCTTTTTATTGTCAAGATTTCTAACAATCATCTCGGAGAGCAATAAGGCTGCCAAACTGGTTTTCTGCAACAATTTTGATCTGTTTAAGATATCTTACTAGTCTACAGTTTAAGAGTTTTCAAGAATTTTAGAGATGACAGTTAGTACAGGTATCGGCTCTCTATCGCCACTCTTATGGATTGGATGAACTAGTGCATATTTTAGGATATCCGGGAAAGCACCAGTATTTAAGCACACATTACACACGTGAGTAAGAGGAGGGATTAGACTCACTTTCGCTTTTTTTATTAATTGGGTTGGCATGTTGTCAATGCCCGTTGCAGAATCATTTTAAGTTTACAATTATAGATTCTATTTCTTCTTTCTTGTTCTTCTTTGTTGACCTGGTTTAGGGACTAGCAAGTATCTTTGGTTAAATAAAGTAGTTTACTGGGCGAAGATGAAAACTGCTTGAGGTTGGTGATTTTATTAATTGTATCCCACAATCTTGTTTGTTTAGAATGCATAGTAATGGATTCTTTAATTATATTTATTAAAGAGGTCGTTGTAGCATTATCATCCATAGTACTATAGATCGGTTCATATATGGTGTTTGCAAGTTTTAGGATTAATGAAGGATAATCAATATTTATTCTTGTCGATTTACATATGTGTTTCTCCACTCTACAATCCAGACAGAAAAATAGTGGTGCATGGTCAGTTACTAATGCATCAAGCACATAAATGGCCGCATAACTGTTAGATCTCAGCATAACCTTAAGGTCCCCAATCAGAACGACTGAGTTTACGGACTTGAGTGACGTAAGACACGTATCAAGACTATCACAAAATGTTGTGCAATTACGATATGACGGAGAGCGATATACAGCTATAATGGCATACTCATTATCGTGCTGCAAAATAAGGCAATTGGCTTCAGAAACTATGGGTCTTTCTATACAGTGCTTTATTTCAGGTTTGATATACACATATTATAACACTGTCATTCTGATTAAAATATTCTGAGGAGTATGATGTGTAACCACTAATTTCAGACACTGTCTGAATTTTACTCAGCCAGTATTCTGTTAGCACAAGAACATCACACTAGAACAAAACTAAGAACATCGCTCCAACAGAACGACCAAAGCATCGAAATTACAAAGTAAAGTAAATTACAAAGTATATCTCAAGGATGTAATGTTTATTGGGTTAGCTATTTATTGGGGCCTTAGAGTGTATGTATACATTTTAATGTAGATATATGTATATTTAAGATATATTACTACCATTGATATATAAAAACAATGATTACTACAGTTTCTTTGTGTTTATGCCAACAAAGGTTATGGAGCTCACTAATGCCTCAGTTATGGAAACAAAAAAAGCTGGTTTTTGTCATTAGAATACCTATATTACATTTTTTAGCTAAAAGAGAAGAGTTCTCAAAAATAATTGTATACTTATAAAATAATTTCTTTAATAATACTAAGTTTAGCGATAAAGTCGGTTATTAAACAAAAGTAGGTAATGATACAAATACGCATGCGATAATTAAGAAGCAGCAAGTGGCGTAATTGTTGCATTATTATTATTAACAAAATATTTCTATATTAGCACTTTTATGTCAATATAGATACATAATGCCACAAGAATGCATGCTGCAATAGATTTAAAATTAAATATCAAGAGATAAGTGAAATCGCTCCGGCTGGCAATTATGTTTAATCGGATAGATTAACTAGCCAAGATGGCTGGCCCTGAAGATCTATCGTATCTTTTACTCGTAATAGAGATAATAGCCGATACACTGCGTCGATAATTGTTAAATCACTCTTTGTTAAGACCATGACGTCATTATACACTGTTACTGGATATAGCTTAGACCTTTGAAGAAGAATTACGAAACCTCTATTCAACTCTGCGGGCCTGACTCACAAAATGAATACAATAACACAAAAGTACCATTGTCTGTTTCAGTTATTGACCAGACAGTTTATTTAAATTTCTTTGAATATATTGCACTACACTGTAATTTATATTTACTTTTTCACCGAGTAATTATCCTTTAATTGTTATCAATATTTTGAGATTGTGAATTAATGAAAAATCGTCACACAAAACTTCCTCATCGTTTTCTTATAATTATTTTAACCAGTGAATGTTTTAGATTCGCAATCTTTATACAGAGAAGTTACACAATTTAAAGATTTATTCAAAAAGAATAAGATCGTTATTTATGAACGTATTCGATCCCAACTACCCAGTAGTTCTAGCGGATGTCTGTTGCTTGTCGTAAACCATTTTTAACAATCTAATTCAGTTGACGGATGCATTTATCCAGCTCAAGCCCGTATGTTGCCGATGGACCTGGATCCGGCTTTGTCTTTCTGCACCCACCTGGTTTATGGGTACGCCGGAGTCCAGCCCGATACCTATAAGATGATACCTTTGAATGAAAACTTGGATGTCGACCGGTCTCACGCGAACTACAGAACAATCACCAATTTCAAAACCAAATACCCTGGTCTGAAAGTGTTGCTTTCCGTTGGAGGTGACGTTGATCTTGAAGATGCTCAGAAGTACAATCTCCTGGTGAGTGTTCTTATGTAGTGAAAAAAATTTAGTTTGCGCATTTAGCCCGCGCTAGGTGCTTACGTCGTCTGCACGCATCATATATTCCTATATGTTGATGTATGCAATGTATATGCTCAGTAGTTTTTGATGATACATAAATAAACTATATATGATTTGCTTGTTGTTCAATCATAACCGCCGATTTAATTTGAGGTTACCGGCGAATGATGCTATCGAATACCATTGCATTAATTGTGTGGTTACGTGATTAATCTGCAGATTACATAATCGAATACATTCATGATAACAACTACAGCAATGATGATTGAATTTTGTAAAATACTAATGCCATTCCAGATTATAAGATTATTTAAAATTAATTAGATGATACATTTCGATGTAAAGTGGAATGAGTAATTTAATTGTTTTACTTGGCAAATACTAGTTTTAGCCAAATTCTGTCAATGTTATCGGGTTACTATAATACACCATTAGTAGCCATCGTTTTATTTATAATATTGAGCGTATAATTATATTTCTTGTCAGCTCGAGTCACCACAAGCTCGTACTGCGTTTGTAAACTCTGGAGTTCTCCTGGCTGAACAGCACGGATTCGATGGAATCGATCTATCATGGCAGTTCGCTAAATACAAGCCAAAGAAGATTCGTTCCACTTGGGGTAAGTTTATCCATCTTAGTTATTACAATTATTACTACATATCTTGCCGTATCCCAATCATCATAAATTCGAAACCAGATTTGTATTTTTATGTGGGTAGTTTCAAAAATATTGTGGCAAACTATCGATCTGAATAAACACAGAAAAGTAATGAGACAGGTGCACTGTGTCTGATTTTCTGGGCAAAATAGAACAGCTCTCGTGATAATATCCTGAATTCTTACAAGTGAATGTATTTATAGGATCAATCTGGCACGGCATCAAGAAGACCTTCGGCACAACACCCGTCGATGAAAAGGAGGCGGAGCATCGTGAAGGCTTCACCGCACTCGTTCGTGAAATGAAACAAGCCCTCAGTGTCAAGCCCAACATGCAGCTGGCCATCACTGTCCTCCCCAATGTTAACGCTACCGGTGAGTTTATAATTTAAATCTTTAACATTGTTGTGTATATGGTTACTTTAAATTTTTTAGGCGTATATACACACACATATATATATATATATATAGTATTTAGTAACAATTCTATTTTAAAGTGATAAGAAGAATATCATCTCTTCAGGTAAAATTGATGAATCATAATTGTTATATTTTCTAAACAATGTAGCCCAGTCGTATCGTGCGACTAGAATGCCAACAATGTCCCGTCACCTTGAGTTACGAAGCTCTATTAAATTCTTAATTAATGATCAAATATTTCTTAGCGTTCTACCTCATACACGTTTCTCTAAGGATTCTTCATGTTAATTGATTATATTATATAGTACATTATAGGCTTGTATTTACGTACGTTTACAAAGGAAATCAATACGGCCTTGTACTGCAATGTGCATATTTATGCTTTATGTGTATTCTTGTTATATTACAATAGCCAACAATTGCTTATGCGCATTCGAGTTTTATACAGTCCGTGATCTGGGTTTATTAAACAGTTTCACTGGACTCGCGTAACGCAAATACATATTACTTATAAGAATTCTGAAACTCCGTATGTATTCCGCTTTATATTCTTAATAAGCAATAATATATACCTTAATAAAAACCGTATTCATAAGAAGATGACTTAAATTAGAAGTTATGACTATTATGCCTAGTTATACTGTAATATTAGGTTACATAAGGTTCCCCTGAATATGACGTTATCAAAATAATTTGCAAAATCTTTTTAGTATACTACGACGTTCCCGCCATCATCAACTTGGTTGACATTGTCAACATCGGAGCTTATGACTTCACCACCCCTGAGCGCAACCCTAAGGAGGCTGACTATGCCACCCCATTGTACACGCCCCAGAACCGTAACCCACTCCTGAATGCTGATGCCGTCGTTTCATACTGGTATGTAAAATTGAAAGCTATTGACTAGACAATGAAATGTCATCAATGTCAAAGAAACTGAAAAATATCCTATAGGATTTTTTTCTACTGTACTGCATCTGTTCTAACTAAACAAGTTATTTAGGGTTCAATAGTACATGCTGTGAATGAAGTATTTGTCATGTAGGTATGTCCAATGTGGATGCATTGCAAAAAAGCTCTTTAGACTAGCTTACTATTTCGGTCGTTTTCAAACTATTATATGTTTCCAATAATTGAATTTACATTAGTATGCTGTATCAGCACGTGATTCAATATAGTGCTCATTACAAATACCTTTAAGAAATCTTAAAGAGTATTTACAGATCTTATAAAATGTTTTGGAAATGATTATCGAAACGGTTTATTTTACAGATTGAGACACAGACATCTACTTTTAAAATTTTTGGAGCTTTCATTTTACCTTTTGTCATGTAAAGGCATGTAGTTACGACTCATGTTACACGTTATAGTAAAATTATATATCTTTATTATACATTTTATTTCATCACAATTACTACTAGAATATATTTCTCGATAGGCTCCAGAACAACGCGCCCTCCCAGAAGCTCATTTTAGGTATCCCCACCTTTGGCCGCACTTGGAAGTTGGATGCTGACAGCGAGATTGCTGGCGTTCCTCCCGTACATGCTGATGGTCCTGGTGAAGCTGGTGAGTTATATAAGCAAAACTATACGATTCAGTATTACTTCTATTTGATATTAATATAATATTAGCCCTGTATATAAACTGTTCCTCTGCAAGGCATGGGGCTCTTCTCTGTGCGAAAACAATAATAGTTTTCAACACCGGCCTAGAGCAGGTTGGCAGACTTCACATATGTTCGAGAATATTATGAAGAACTCTCAAACATGCAGCTTTCTTCTTTTTTCCTTCATCGTAAAGCGATAGATTATGCACATAACTTCGAAAAGTCAGAGTTGCGTGCTAAAGAATAGATATCGAAACCTCTGCGTGGCTGTCCAATGTTCTCCCATTAGGCTGTCGTTGCTTGTATCTTTTAATAACCAAACGCCTTTTGAATTAACCAAGATATATCAAATTGATATTGATGACATGACGTCATTAAAGTGCAGATGGTGTAGTCAATGTGTAAGAGCAATATAATCGGACCAGGTGACTTTACAACGACGAGGTTATTAGTCCGGTTTTATGTTCTTTCTTGCATGTCAAAATATTATAGATGGTAGTTAACTGGTGTTGCTGATTTCTTACTGTAAGAGTATATTTCTATGTAAGATTTCTAATACGTTTTAAGTGTTTGCTTCGCCACTGCCAGTGTTGCGAGTGCTGTGGATTCGCCTACACAAATTTAGTATTTAGTAATAACTTGTATCAAATCTGGGTGATCTTTATGTCTGTTGTTTGAATGTATTCCGAGACATTATACGACAACGACAAGTAATAATAACATGTGGTCATACTTGAAGGTCGTATTGTAGTCATTATTATTAAAGAATAAAATTTTATTGATGTTGATTTTGAATTCAGAATAATATCTTCTTTATATATGTATATAATTCTTCTGTACGTGTGTTGACAGTGAACTCCTCCTAAACGGCTGGACCGATGTGAATGAATTTTTTTGTGTGTGTTCAAGTGGATTCGAGGATGGTTTAGATTTGTTTTTTTTTTCGCCTGTACAGGACAACGTCTGTCGAGACAGCTAGTTTTAATATAAATAATAATACATTTATTGACGCTAAACTAAATCTAGTTACATTGTTAGCAGTTAGAATAGTCTTGAAAGAATATACATACGGAGAATTCTCATCAAATCAAAGACAAGCTGACTAATGTCAGTTGTAGATATAAGATTCTTGTGGCTTGATCTGCAACAGTATTATACGTCGGAATTTTCAAGGAAATATCCGAATAATTCCTGGCAAATTCGGTCGTAATTTCAATATGTTCAGGTTTGAATTTGTCAGGAAATATTCGTGTACACAAGTTTAGAAGCTAAATTACTGATATGCACTGTAATATGTGCTCTGCCGTCATAAGGGAAAAGAGCTAACAGCCAAAACATTATTTTAAATATACTGGCAGATGCTTTTTTCCTGATCCTAAATATGTATAATTCTTAATTCCGAAATGAAAAATTGATGCGTCTTTTTCCTTATAGCAGCAGAACTGTGTAAATCCAAACAAAAAATTAAATAATCTTAAGATTATCTTTTTTTTAATACCTTGTCTAAAATATGACCACTCCTTTATTTCACACACTATTTGAGCAAACTGTGTGCTAGTTAAAGTTTCTAGACCATACAGGTTGACCTGTGTGTTTCTAAGTCAAGTTTGTCGATCAATCATTTGACCTGATATAGGAGAGAATCCCCAGCACGTCAATACAGGAACCGCATTTGAGTTCATATATTGAAGGCTTTAGATGATTCCGATGATATTTACCTACAGGCTATAGCGAAAGTAGTTATTTTTATATACTAAAGCCATTCACTACTTATACATATCTTATACATACTGGAATATATTCTAACATCCAAACGCGTAAGATTAATTTAAAATATATATTAATAATGTAAAGATAATGCTATATTGCTGTTTATATTATACTAGCAACCTGCCCTGGGTTCGCACGGCTAGTACAAAATATTAAGATACTATATACCTAAACCTTCCTCATGAATCACTCTGTCTATTGGTGAAAACCGCATGAAAATCCTTAAGAAGTTTTTTAGTTTATCGCGAACAGACAGACAGATCGGTAGATGGCTTTGTTTTATAACATGTAGTGATTTTATTCTGACATAATTGTTTTATACTATCTAGCAATCATAGAAATCTAGTTTTGCAATATTCAATATTATTTGCTTGTATTTCTCGTCTATCAATTGGTGTTACTCCTTTTCTCTATAGTGGTATATTTTCAATCGTAAAATGAGGTGACAATGTTTTAAAATAGAAGTATTATACAATACCAGGGACTACACTTTGCCCGGGTAAAACTGAGTGTTTTGCTGTCCACACGAATCACTCTCGAATTATGGAAATTATTTAGAAACTCACCGGTATTCCAACAGTGTAATTTTTTGCTTGCTGTGTGTACCTCATTTAACAAATTTGAAATATAAAGTTATTTTAAGAATAAGAATTACAATGGGAATGGAAAATAACAATATTTGAATGATGGAGTGGTCAAATTGGTCAAAGGGCTCGATTCCAAAAATATGCCTGTCTTAAATATTTGTGTGATTTTAATCCTTTATGTTAAAGTGTGGAAATTTTACGCAACACAGTGTTACTTTTTTAATTTCAGCGGTTATAGTATTATAAATTAAAGGAATAGTTAGAAGTTAGTCTCTTGTTTTTATCGCTACTAGATATGAGGAAAAACGAAACATGACAAGTGCAAGTTTTACTCTAGATAAAGTATTCATATAGTGAGCTCAAAACAACGTGTATCGTACTACATGTAGGTACATACATCATTGTAAAATGTGCCTTTGTGTAACTTTCTCGACAAAAGCTCTTCCGTAGCAAAAAATAAATGTAGATATAATTGAAGTAGCTATGGCACAAAAGGAAATAATTATACAGGGTGATTTTGAAATCATGTAATTCCTTTTAACCACGCATTCTACTGGTGATATAGAATAACCCTGACCATATTTTTATTTAATTAGATTTATTTTTTATGAAAAATTATTATTCCGTTTTTTTCGTGAAATGGTGTCAGATAGTCATATGTTAACCAACCGAGGCAATTTTATTTTTTTACTAATTAAAATAAAAAATCATATTAATATAATTAATGTCGTAACTAATAACGGGCGGTCCTTTTTATTGCCCCTTATTATTTACGACATCAGTTATTGTTATGTTATTATTTTTAAATTAAAAAAATATTAAGATTGTGTCAGGTGGTTAAAATATGACTATATGAAATAATTTCATGAAAAAAATCTGTACTCTAATTTTGCCGAAACCATTATTCTAATTAAGAAAAAATATGGTCAGGGTTATTCTATATCACCAGTAGAATGCGTGGTTAAAAGGAATTACACGATTTCAAAATCACCCTGTATACCATACATTTTACTGCATGAGAAAATATGAATACTGTGATGCATAACATCTTTAGTACGAGTTTTCAAAGTTCTCGACTACAATTAACGAGGTTGCTCAATTAAGAAATTAACTAATCAAAATGCACAAAAGAGACTCTGACGTACATCGTTAGTCTGAACTCATCCTTAGTTTTTAAGAGCAATGTTGTTTATGTAACCTGACATCCTTTCGTTTACGTTGAAAATTGCTCAACTCATATACTTATTCGCATTTATATTGGCTCAGAATAGGCTGATTTCTACGTTTTCAGTGCAATGTAGTGATCATTAAAATATTGTTGTATTTTAATCTGGTTTTCTAGCATCTTTATTAGCCCGTAGCGCGTTGGCGGCAATATCTATGACATGTGTCTTATATAGTTGTAGGGGCTTGTTTCATACACACACCTTATAGTCCGGTGACACTCTACGCAGGTGAGTTTTATGAATAACCTAGTGTTCACAAAAGCCAAGGTATTAAACTTTGTAGGTCCATCGAATTTGGTCAATTTTAAGCGAGCAACTGCCCCTATGCCATTCCTGCCTGCACTTTTTTATTGTTATCTCATGCTTTATATTATCAATATTCAATGCCTCCAATCCATTGCATATGGTCTTTTCCTGTTACGACGGTGTTCATTAAGCAGCCATCTAACCATTAGTCCATAAGCACAAAGGTTACTTGCGACAGTGATTTACATTTAAGTTGTTATCAATGTTATGTGTTGCGAGTGGCTGCAATCAGTTACTTATGTGTATCAGAGCAAGTGTTTATAAAATGTATAAAACGCGTTATAAAGCTCTTGAACACGCTTCATTAAATGTTGTTGTCGCGAACTTCTACGGGAAAAGGTCTTAATGATGAGTTGATAGGGTGGTTGATTCAAGCTCTGCTCGGGGCAAATTAGTGCGTGATTTCTTAATAATTGCTTTTATGTACATTGTTTCAGTGAAGTTTCTCGTTAAGGATCATACCCGAAATGGGCATTGCTTTTATATTTTGATTATCGAGCATTTATTTCTTTGAAGTTGAACTTAAAATTTTAAAATGTGCACAAATGATATATATTTCAGGAATCTTAGTCGAACGATCCTTATCGCGTAAATATTCATTGGAACGATGAATATGTATTACCTCTAGAATAGCTAACCATGACTCTGTGTTAATTTGAAACCGTATTCATTGCATTCAGTGACAAAGTCGTTTTAGTTTGGTAAGCTTGTAAGGTTTAAATTCTAACTGTTGCAGATGTTATGTTTGCAGTCAAAGTTGTTTAAAGGACCTTGCGATATGAATGCGAGAATTTATACTGAGTTTGCGGTTTTATCCGCATATGATGTCATGCACTTAGAAATAATATGTAAATCAGATTCTAGTTAGAGTTAATTTTTGTAGCGAGTTATACGGGGACCTCAATCGACTACAATTGAGGTCCCCGTGCCACCATTTGTCAAGGTACTAACCTTGACAACTGGTTTGAATAAAGATTATTTATGTTGGGTTTGGCATGCCTTTTAACCTTTACAATTGCTACCTCTAAGACTTGATATAGTTCATAATTTGTTTTAGCATCTGGTTAAAATAAAAAGCCACCGAAATAGAAAGAAAGGTCTAGAAAGTAAGGTCTAATTTAAAATAAGCTTAATTTTATTTATTTGTATTTTTAGGTCCTTACACCAAAACCGACGGTCTGTTGAGCTACCCCGAGGTTTGCGCTAAGCTGATTAACCCTAACCACCAGAAGGGAATGCGCCCTCATCTTAGGAAGGTCACTGACCCAAGCAAGCGTTTCGGTAAGTAGCAAGCTTTAAAAAAACTGCTTGGGATAAATATATTGGAATCGGGTTATGTTAATAAAGTACTACCAAGGTATATTGAAACATGTTAAATTTGGATAGAGAATATAAATAATGTATTATTATTATGCAAATTTTACCACAACTGTATTATTTATACATAGTTAATCAATGTATGTTATTGAATATTCCTTTGTTGGAAATCCTTAAATAAATATTTTTCATTACAAAATTAATCAAAAGTGATAAGAATCAGATAGATAATTTAACTTTTCAGAGAAGGGCTTAACGAAGGACCAAGATTTAAGCCTTATTTTTGGTTGGTACTCATTAATAGGCTTTGGCTTTCTAATATCATTATGTAATAACTCTGACCATGGTATTTAATGTGTAGTGAATAACCTTTAACCGTATATACAGATGGCCTGCGTTTCGATTGGTAAGCTTGCAAGAACCTGAATTTTATCACAAACTGGTTTGGACACTGCTCGTGATAAGCAGATGTGCTTTTAATAAATGTTTTTTTCCTTTGTAGGTCGAACCAAACAATTCAAAGATTACTACATAATATGTTCTCAGTTCATAAGCTGCATTACGTATTACTCAAACATATTGATTATTAAATCAGTAAATAAAAATGGCTTGTTTTATAAGTATCAGTATTTTAAGCAATATAATTTTTGATGATTACTAATGTGATAGAAATTTGAGGTACTCCAATAGCTGTAGTATCGTACATTTGCAAATAAACGATTGTTGGTTGAAATTCCAATCTCAATTTACTTTTAGATAAAATATGTTTAATGCGATACAAGTTTTAGAAATATGTGCTGTGTGTGCATTTAAACATTAGGTCTTCTCGGCCGTATCCATAACTTAGTCATTTCATAGCAGCTTCATGGATATTTTAAAGAATGTAAAGTTAACCCTGTCTTATTTGTCCAAGCGGCTAGTGAATGTGGCAATGAGATGAGCAGTCCATCTGTACATGCCTTTATCTTCCTATCTATCTCTCTCGTCTTTGCCGTATTATTTCATGTCATACATATGTATTGTCAGTCACATCCAACTTCTTGGTCAAAGCTTTAAATAATATCTCCACGCGAACACAAGGCGCCAATCAATGATGTTCAACGATCACAAGTCTCAAGCATCATAAGCTCTGCTTCGTCTAAGAACCACTTAAAATATATTTGCATGTTGGTATACGTTATATGTGTCTGTATCGCACTTTTTATTATATTCAATTGCACCTTTAATGTATATCATTCGGGATTTTGTGTACTGTTTTGGCTGAAAATGTTTAGCGATATTAACTAAGTGTTTCAAACGATATCTGTGTTATAGTATATTCATCAAAGTTTTGCGTATTAAGATATAAATTTAGACCATACTTTTCTTTTTTGTTATAGTTAACTAAATATTAAATATAATTAATAATACTAAACGGTGTCTAAATTTGATACCGTCAGCTCCAAGACACAGTTGAAGTTAAATAGAGGTAGGTAATTTTACCAGCAGTAAAACAAATGTTTTCCCATATATGTGTCAGAACCCTTGTTTTTTTTAAAACCATTTACTCAATATGTATATGAAGTGATTTGCTCTATTTGGAATAGTTACGTCCAACGCCATTTGAGTCTCTACAAACAAGATGCCGATTAATGTTGTAAGGACGACAATGTTTATCCTTCTTCGCTCCGGCTGTGTTCTCATGTCCTCTCTTGTTCTGATCAATGTAACGTCATTGTACGAATATTTTTTTCGATGCATACGTGAGTCATACCTGTCCTCAGCAAACTGGTCATTGTTTCTAGACTTCTTAATGAAAAACATTACAATATAATAAGTTTCTTGGAGGCACCGTACTTAAGATAACATCGAAATTAAAAACATTTTGTCTGAAATTAGCTTACCTACAATTTTGTGTAAAATTTACATAAATAAGTTCATTTATTTCAATAAGTTCAATTACTGCAATAAATTAATTTTTAAATAATAGTTACTGTCGTTTGTAATCGTAATGAGATCAGTTTGTGTTTTAGTTAAGCCACATGTATCAAATATGTTTTCCGGAACTAGATTGCTTCAACAATTTAGTAATATAATGTAATGAAATTACTATTATTTTATTATAATTTATTGTTTTATAGGAACATATGCCTTCCGTCTCCCTGATGACAACAGTGAGGGTGGTCTCTGGGTATCCTATGAGGATCCTGATACCGCGGGCCAGAGAGCGTCTTACGTCAAGTAATTATTTATAAAATTGTAAAATTAATAACACTTTTGTAATATATCGAGCATAATGTTGCAATAAGCTTCGGTTGGACAGGTATAGGTTGAACAGACGTTAAACCTGTGCCTATGCACTCATATTTTTCTGTAAACACTGACAATTATGTGGTATGATGTGCTCGGTGAATGCGACTTCTATGCATCAGGTCTCGGTTTCGATTCCTGGATCGAATTACATGTTATTGAGTTTTCCTGAGATTACATTTTGAGTTTCTTTATAACATGGGACCTAAAAACTATAAACCAAAAAAAAACCGTATTTAAAATGATTGTGGTACATCCTTGCCTAGTCTTTAGTATCAATAAGATTAAATTAAACCTGTTCTATGTCGGTTTTTATTTGTGTAAATTGTAATAACATACTTTTGTTTATTTTCCAGATCAAAGAACCTTGCAGGTGTTGCCATCCATGACCTGTCTATGGATGATTTCCGTGGTCTCTGCACTGGTGACAAGTACCCCATCCTCAGGGCTGCCAAATATCGCCTGTAAAAGAAAATATAATTATTAACGTATCATTCATTTCAAAATATAATTATTGGTTTAAAATATTCCTTTATTAATTTATATTCGTGTTGTTCAGTTATGCCACTTTTATTTAATGTTTTACAAATAGGTGAATCTTATGGATTATATTATGGATTCCACAGTAATTTTTGCGCATGTTTTGTCTCAAATCCAGTGTTGTATCTGAATTAATTCCATTGTAAGGTACAAGTCACTACACTGTTGTACGATCTTATATTGTTTCACACAGATAGTTTTACTATGCTTAAATAAAATACTGACGCATTGACTGATTTCTTTTTCTTGTACATCGCACTTAGATTTCGCATAGAACATAATATTGATAGTTAAGTATGGCTGCAGCTACACTTTTTAAAGAATATAATGCTATAGTAAGATATTTTGTTGTGAAATAAATACTATAAATAATCGCCTACAAATCTTCAATTTGTCTAAGTGCATCAATGTTGCTTTTTCTGCTTCTGTTAATAGGAACAATAATATAGCCGAAATTTATTCAATAATTTTATTTTAATTTGCATGATGTTTTTATATTACTGGTAAATGATATAATGATGCAATGTATCCAATTCGAATATATTTTAACAAGAACAATATAATTTACTGTGATGAAAATTTGTGTTTTATTTTGCCTAAATAAAAAAGATGCCTTAAGGAAATAACCATAAAAGATTTTAACACAGAGCACCGATTTATGCCTAATTTTGTAATACTGGACGTTTTTGTTGTTATATTGTACATATAAGATTTCTTGATAGCCCTAGTTTCATTTCAAATATATCCTTCTGATCTAGTTGCGACTGGGAGTGTGCAATACAATAATTCAGGTAAATAACGTGAGCTCTTTGTATCGTGATAATTATTGAAAATATATTTGGCATGTAAGTTTACTGTACTTTTATAAGAAAATACCTAACAACAAAGAAACACCATTGAAATAGTAAATGTCCAAAGAGTATTTATATTACCACTAAGTTTATATATGTTTTGCTGTTTAAATGGTTTTACACTGTCCGTAAAGTCCGTAATTGCATGACAATGACATTAACATGCTGCTGACATAACATTCATACAAATATTCATTACGTGAATATATTAGAGCATAATGATTATGTCACGCATATCTAAATTGGGAATTATAAAATCAAGATTATTTCTGCCAGTAAGCATTTTGACTCGCTCAAAGCGATGTTCCTCTAATAAAAATGTGTGCTCTGTATACATGCCAAAAAAAAAACCTTCCTGTCCTCCTCCAACATGTTGCGACACAAGTGAAGGAAGTCATGGCAGTGAGAGAACTGGTGGAGGTGACGGCGGTGAGAGAACTGGTGGAAGTAAAGCTAGTGGATCCTTCCCTCAACTAATACGACCTATGAAATCTGGTAAATGTCGTTTGGGATTTATACCAGACGAATGGTTCTTATTCTTTCGAACAAAAACTGGTGTGACGGGGCCATACTTACTGATCTTAGGTATCACCAATTATCTAGTGAGCAAAGAAATTTATGTCATGGAACATGAATATTACTCTGGTTTGTCAATTTTGTTAGTAGTGTATTACATTACTACTAGATACGGCAAACAAATTGGTGCAGCTTTGGATAAACAAGTAGATGAAAAACATGCAACGTTTCAAATAATTAGAGACAACGACAAAGCATATTATAAAGGCATTATTAAGGATTGTGAAATGTCCCAGATAAGTGCAAAGGGTCAAAAAGAACTGATGGCTGCTAAAAAGGAAAACATAGCCTTGCAACTTGAGGCAGCGTATCGAGAGAGGGTAATGATGGTATATAAAGCTGTACGAGGTCGTATGGAATACCATATTAGAAGACATAGGGTTGAATCGCTCATTGAACAAAGGTGGATGGTGCAATGGATTGTAAAGAAAGTACACGAGTCAATTACACCAGAATTTCGAAAAAGGGCTTTTGAAAGTGCTATACTCGAGTTAGATGCTATAGCAAGCCGAACCAAATAATGCGTTCGCAGTTGTATTTTTATTAATAAATATTTATATTATATTTTCAATGTAAAATTTTATGTGCAGAAATAATTTCATGATGCAATATATATTATTTTATTCGTTATAAATTCTTGACACGTCGTTTTTGTATGTTTCTATTAAACATGTTTTGGCAACTGCAAGTCGTTTGGATATATTTTTACTTATTCAATCCGATTCAGTTATTGTTTGGACAAACAGTCATGCACGTAGACTGGATAGGTAGAAGAAAATTAAATGTATAAATAAAGCTCAGAATTGTATCTCACTTTAAAATTAATTAAATTATTTTAGCAATATATTATGTATGTTAATTGAGCAATAGCAATAAAATGTTAGCATTATTTCAGATGATATAGCAGCGGCGGGATACGACGTGATATGCAAGATGCAACCAAACAGTTATGATTGTTCAACATGGAAAAACAAAACCAGTATACCCAGGTATCGGACAGATTAGTTGCCTGCTTTCTATAGTTAAAATATTACAATCATTCTTATAAAAGGAGTCAGCATTTATTACAAACAAATAATCACTACATATTATAAAACAATGTCCACCGCCGCGTCTGTCTGTTTGTCTGTTCGCGATAAACTCAAAATCTACTTAACGAGTTTTCATGCGGTTTTCACCAATAGACAGAGTAATTCATAAGGAAGGTTAGGTGTATATTTTTTTATGCGAAAGCCATGCGAAGCTGGGCCGTGTTGCTAGTAATTCTATATTATACTTACTACTAATAAGTACCTACTCGAGTTAGACTAAATATATTAAGCCAAATATTTGGAAAAGATCTGCTTTTCTGTGCATTTAAGCTTACGTATCTCGTTATTCATTATTCAAAACAGTTTAATTGTTGATATCTTAATACGAGTTTAGATATCAACTAGAGGAGCAAATAAAAAGGTTATGTCTGTATATGGGCCCGATAATTTTTATTGCCGCGTCTATTAGAGTCAGCTTCTTACTATATTCAACTGCATGTATCTGATATAATACCAGATTTTGCACAAAGGAACTAGTCTCCATTTCAACAGCCACATGTCACGTTCATAATAGTTGGGACTAACAGCCAACTTGCAAAGTTGGTTAACCTTACAGATCAAAGCTTCAACTGGATATGTAGGTACTCTTCATATCGACTGTCATAAACTTTTGTGAATGTTAGTTAATCTTACATGTTGATCAGCCTGCCAGGCTATTACACACAATGATAACATGATACGATTAAAGAAAAATGGGGAATAAAGCATACCTAATTTTTTTTATGCATTTAAGTTCTGTAAGAATACTTATAATTATGTCTCTATAATCTATACAGTTATATAATATCAAGACCGATTCTCGCAATAAAACATGTTCAAAATAGAGTATCAGAACTCTATTTTGAACATGTTTTATTGCGAGAATTTGCAATGTGAATTTTAATGCATTTATGTTCATATTTGACGTTTATTTTAATTTAGGAAAATACCATTTGTGATGTTTTTTTGCACTGAGACTTCTCTCTTTATAGAAACTCTATTTAGAACATTTTTTTATTACGAGAATTGGCTTTCTGATTATTCAAAGTTACACTTACACAAACGTAAACGTACACAATTAACAAGATGAATCAATGTACAAATTAGTTCATTAGCCTCGAACTGTGAGAGAGTTAAGGTTTTGTAGTATGCACCATTCCGCGATCACGATTAGATTGTTTGGGTAATCGATTGCTTCGATTTATTAGATTTAGAGATAAAGAATCTTGCATAGGCAATTAAAAGTTTTACATATAGTAAATCTATCCGATATTTATATGAGCATATTGTGAACTAAAATACGACGTTACACCCCCTCTGACAGACCTGTGTACTTTGTTGGCAAAAGTATTCGGATTAGTTCAGTGGATTGGTGCAGTTGTGACATACATACAAGCAATCCTAGTCACTACAAAGTATCTACTTAATTGAATTGGGCTGATGAATTAGCCAGAATCGGGAACAACTATTTATGGGTCTCGAGCCATTCGTGGGACTCTCTGAGAGCACCGTCAAGGCAGCTTTGAATGCACATGGCAATAATAAACACAGGTTAGAGTGGATGGCCCGTAGGGGTCTGGGACACTCCAAGAAACTCATTGCAAACAGAGCCACAGGCTTCACCCAGAAGTTTTGCGGGTATAACAAGAGCCAAATACGCCTGCTCACAGGAGCGTTCACTGGCCATTTTGGCACCAACGTATTTCCGTGCAGATTGAGATTGGCTAACAATTCGATCTGCAGAGCCTGTGGTGAACAGGACGAGTCCATATCGCACCTACTATGTGAATGCGACGCGTTGGCTGGATTGAGGATGGGTATGATGGGATTGGCATATCCAAACCCTAAGGACTTCAGGCTTCTCCCTCTTAAGTGTATGCTGCGGCTGTTGCAGTACATTCATAGGGATATTGCTAAGGTATAAATCTTGTGCCGAAACAAAAGATCCCAATGAGTCGAAGTGTCGCCGGTCTGTACTGACTGGCCCCCACACACAAGATAAGATAAGATCTACTTAATTACTTTCGGGGTAAACAAAACCCTATTTACCTCGCTACGACTTTTGAATGTATAAGGTATTATAGTATTTATTATACTGGCGGTCATTGTAATTTGTCATTGTGATACTACAAAATGTCTTGCAATGGCTTCACGCCAAATTCAATACATAATAAAATTATGTACATATATCAAACACTAGACATAAAATATTAATGTTAAGCTTACATTTCTATTACGTTTTAATTACTACGTTTACCTTCATATTTCATAATAGATTTTCATTATTTACTCACTATGAATTTATCTTTTATTGCTGGTACCATCAAAGTTGATTATTATCGTGTTATTCGTGTTCTAAATATCATTGAGACACAGCGAGCAGGCCTAGGCAGTGCATGAGATTATCACTTTTATACAATCGCGTTGCCTATGTTATATAATAAAAACGGATATTAACGCGATCATGCTTAGCATTTACATACCTTTTAGAAATGTTTGACGTATCTGCTGGTGGTACCATAATCTGGGACTTGCTGGCTGCCAGTCATAGAGAGGTTGTGTTATTGTAATCAAAATCATTGAAATGCATTATTATGTTAGTACCCATTACACATTAATTTTATACGTTTAATAATCTGTTTTAGATATTACTATGATATACAAATGCAAACGTGTTTGACGTTTGATTATTATGAATGCGACATAAGTTTAAACAATTTTTTATCTTTATTTGAATGCAATGAACACTGTCGTGGTAAGTAAATATTATTTTATAATGGATTAAAAGCGTAGACTACGTTTATATGGAAAATATAATATTTTTTTTTTTACATAATTTGATCAATTTGTTAATATCGTCCAAATGGTTGTAGCTTTTAACTATTTAAAAAAGGGTAGGTGGAAAAAGTGAGCACACATGGCCTAAAATCATGGTGTTTAAGCGGAACAATTCTAAATGCGAGCGTGATCTGATTCTATACCTTTTGGGGCTAATTAACATTGACCCAATCACTTACCCCATAATCTTATCGGCTACATTATTAACTAGTATCTGCCGTCTATGCAACATTCATCATAATAAAAACACCTGTTACTCCAGTGCTTAAAAATACGGCCATATCAGCTCGTTTCTTTGACACGGCGGATGCATATTTTCAAATAATAAAACCAAGGACTTAGACACCACTTAGGAAGTCTATAGATTTGGACAACTAGATACACATTTTATGCAAGGAGTGGTGGTATACAGTCAGGCGCACTGGCAGTAGTGGTATTTGGCAGTTATCTATACAGGCACTGTTACTTCCACCCAACAAGCAATCTTCTGAATAATACTGTTCTTGTCAAGAATCAGTTTACAAGCTGACTTAACTGAGCTTGACTGGACGGATGGAGTAGTGGTTTAAGTGGTCGCTTCAGCACTATTACTGCGCCGCGTGATGTGGGTTCGAAGCCCACACGGGACCAAAATTTGTGTGATACACAAATGGTTGTTCCGATTCTGGATGTTCTTTTAGTCCGTTATTTGAATGTTTGTAAAGTCTCCCGCGATACATGAATTAACCTAGTGCAAGAGCAGTCATCTATAAAAAAGCTTCAGCTGACCACATATGTATGTAGTTATCGTAAGTGATCATGTAAAGTATCACGTAGTGTTTGCATGTAAGTATGTGCATGACGGTTTTTAGTATGTTACATGATTACGAATCCGCTTAAGATAGACGCTGCAAGACCAGCAATGTGTATTACTATAAACCCACTAAACAAGATTTATTTAAAAAAGATGGACCCATCAACTGATTTATAAATATCTGAAACATGCACTGCAAAACTACATCTTATATTTATCTTAGGAATAGTTCTTAATAAAATATTCTAAAGCCGCTAGGCAGCACGTTGCCTATTAACGTGTGCTTAGTTATGATTATTCCTACGTTGATTTTAGCGCCGGGCCCGCAATCTATATCCGTCGACAACGTCTTCATATATTGTCGCCTCCAACCTGATTTTGGAGACTGCCACAATTATCACCCAATGTAAGTTTACTGACAAATATCTTGCCCCTATACAAGAATAGTATTGTTTGTTTGATTACTATATAATTTTGCATCGATGCCAAAATTAAATGCTAAAATCGCATGCCAAAATCGCAGTGTCTTCTAAAATAGAAGTTTCGATCCAAATTCACATTAAATAAATTTTCTGTGATAGGTATAACAAAAAACAAAGTTATTAAAATATGTAGTTACGTAAATCCAAACTAATATTATAAATGCGAATTGTTTGAAATGAGTTTGTTTGTTTGTTGCGGTTTAACGCCTTTACTATTTAACCGATCATCCTGAAGTTTCGCATACATATTGTCAAGGGTACAAATTAGGTAAAAGTACTGTTTCCTAGAGAGAGAAATTTAAAGACACACTCTACAACAACGCGAGCGAAGCTGCAGGCCAAATCAAGTTACCAAATAAAAAGATTCATCATTCAACCTCAATTTTTTTACTGCGTGATGTTTATATTCCTCTTGCTATTGGAATTTAAAATGTTATAAAGATTTGGTAAGATGATAATCTGACATACAGACACGTTTTATTTTTTTTAAATATTTTATTTGGTATAAGCTGGCACTACAATAACAATCTTAAATAACGTTTAATATATTGAGTCGCTGCTAATTAATCATTGTAATTTTTTATAGGTATTACTATGACATAACTACACGGACATGTAAAGGTTTCTCCTACGGTGGGTGCGGGGGTAACAAAAACAGATTCAGTAATTCTCAAAAGTGTGTTGCAGTCTGCAGTCCAGTTATTGGTGCTATGGATACTTAAATGAAGTTATAATATATTTTTTAGGGGAAGATACATATATGAAATAAATGCTTGAAATTATGCTCTGGAGATCGGATTATTTAATGAATCTAATTAATCACTTTTATATGAGTTTACTTGTTAATTTATTTAATGGATTACCCGCATTTTATTGCCTAATTGGCGTCAAAGTTAAAATAGAGATTTCTTTACCAAGTTTTTTTATATAAATATTTATTTTAGTATTTAATTGAATACACATTGGCAGAAAAAAATCATAAATTGACTGAGAAATACGTTTTAAGTATATATGTATATTTTTTATTTTATAAGTTTACTAATATTAACTTATTGATGCTTATTAAAAAGCGTAAAGACAGTTATGCGAAATATACCTGTTTTCTCTGGGATCAAAACTAAAAAATATGAAAATAGCTGACGTTCACGAACATGTTTCGATTCGCTACTGACGCTGACAGATTAATGACACTGTTTGCAGTGGTAGCTGTAGGTATTGGTAAATCTGGCATATAGTTTCCACAAGGCGTTAAGATTTTTTAAATTATACGTTTTGATAGATAAGGCCATTAAAAATCCTATTATTAAAGGAAAAGTCTGGTATTAGGGGCTGGGCTGGTATTCGGGACATCCACTCTACTTAGTAGGTAATCAGTAGGTCTACCGTGAAACGAATTATACGTAATTGCGTACGTTCGTTCGTCCTTATTCTTACCATGAAACATTATACGTTCAGAAATTCACGAATATCGTCGTATGACGTTTGTACGTCCTAAACCCTACCGCGAAGTGGTACGAAAAACGTGCTTTTTTTTTTTTTTTTTTACATGTTGGAATGCTATGACGCATATCCCTCCGCGGGGGCGGGCGGAGGGATTATGTCGGACTCGCCGGGGTAAAAGAAAGATGTTGAAAAGATAGTGTACCTCCCGGAATACCGACTAAACCTACCACGGTGTTCCTCGACACAACCACTATCGACGGGGCCGCGCGAATCGCTTTCGCATGCGGTCGCGACCCCGCCAAGGTTACGGCCCGCCGTGTGAAACGGCAGGCCACTACACAAGAGACCTACCCAAAGGACTCACTCGAAAAATTCCCTACTGTCTCCCCCCTAGAGGGGAGACGGACTCGACACAGAGGCGCGCGTGGGAACACGCACGCCGCCTCTCGGAAACGTGCTAATGTTACTTTGACAACCCGCTTTTCGTGATTTCAACCTCAAAATATACGAAAGCTTTAAAGGTAACTTTTACTTTTGTAATTGCGAATTTTATTAATAATGGTGCTTTAATGGACTTAGGAGTGATTTAACATGAGCACATGTTGATGTTTTAAAGTGATAAATGTGTTCGGTTACTAGGTACTTATCGCTATTATGCTAAATTAATACTTTTCTAATACAAGCATTCGACCTTAACATACTTTTGTAATATATTTTAATTGCAATGGCAAGATTAGAAACAATGTTTTCATGTTTATCACTATCCATCAAAGGGGCTCTTAGAATCCTTCAACGTGAGACAATAATTTTACTGGTTTACCAACATGTGCAATTAAGTAAAGGCGAAATAAAGAGAACTTAATTTATTTGCCGGTTTAATAAAACAATCTTATTTATTTTAAGTGACTACATATCAAATGTTCTGTCGAGCTCTCAATTTGGATTAAGATCATATACCTCAACTACAGATGCTGTACACGCACTAATTGATAACATATTATACATATAATTGATAACGTATTAGCAATATTCTTAGACATACAAAAAGCGTTTGACACCGTCTCTGTTCCGCTACTGCTAGGCAAATTAGAAAGCTAAGGATTCTAAGGAAGCTAAGGAGGATAAGGATAAGGAAGGAAAGCTAGGGATTCGCAACAACCAGCTAAAATTGTTCAAAGACTACCTATCCAATAGAACACAAAGGGTAAAGGTTGGTAATGTTGTCAGTGATGATTTACCCATATCATACGGCGTACCCCAGGGTAGTGTGCTGAGTCCTACGCTTTTCCTCACATTTATTAATGACCTATGCAATTTACAGCTACAAAACGGAAATTTTTAACTTTCGCTGATGACACAGCTCTAATTTTTCATGGTGATACCTGGGATTCGGTCTTCAGCTTGGTCCAAAATGGTTTCAACACTGTAGCTTCTTGGCTCAGAGGAAATGGTCTTACGCTTAATGTAGACAAAACTAGATACATACACTTCTCTATTAAATACAACCCACAGTCTATACATGAAAATTTATCTATCATAGCCCATTCTTGTTCTACCGGCCACTCTTGTTCGTGCGATAATCTCATGAGAGATTCCAACATAAAATACCTTGGTATCAATATAGATAGTAGGCTTAGTTTTAATCAACATCTGGACCTCTTATCATCTAGGACTCGCAAGTTAACAGTAATCTTTAGAAATCTTCACATTGTGCTGACAAATCAGTCATTAGAATGGTTTATATGGCTTTCTGTCAGTCTATCTTATCATACTGTATTACAGAATGGGGTGGTACGTGTAAGACTATGATATTATAAAATTAAAAAGAGCACAAAGAACTATTCTAAAGCTTAGTCTCTCATTGCCCTTCCTGCACCCAACTAAAAACTTATATGAGCTTTCTGATGTGTTGACGGTGAGACAGCTTTATGTTTCAAGCACTATTCTTAAACAACACACTAGAATTAAATACAATCCAGTATGTGATCTAAACAAGCGTCTCAAACATAAAGTATGTTTCTCTGAAAAACATTGGACTACAGGGTTCTTCAACAATTTCTTTGGTTTTATGGAAGGATATTTATACAATAAAATCAATAAGGCAATTGAAATTACATAAAACCTCACTCATTCACACACACACACATACATGCACATGCTCATATACACTATATTAATTCACACACACATAAGAGAATTAATATGCTTTGATTAATAAATTAGTATAAAACCGTATCCGTGTCTAGAGCCTGGAGAGGCTGGTAATTTGTCACACAGGGTCTCCTAGTATGGATACCAGCCTTTCACATAAATAATCTGACACACTAATGTATTCATTAGATATATAATTTACTATACTCTGTAATTTCTGTGAGAGAACAAATAAAGAAATTTATTAATATTATTATTCTCTTTATTTAAATATTTTAAATATATTTTTCATTTTTAAATATACATATATCTATAAAAATACATTTAAAAATATAAAATATATGGTACTCCACCGGCATCGGGAACAGGGTCCAAGCTGCCGGTGGTTAGGATTCCAGAGATAGGAACCTCCTCACAATGCGTGCTGTATCTAAAAGCACTGCCTTCTGCATCAAACCCTTGATCCAAGCACCCAACGCGAGCCTCTTTAAATGGTGATCGAGGCTCTTGGCTATTAGACCATTGACAGATATGACTATCGGCACAATGATTGCCGAATCAACATCCCACATGTCGACAACCTCGCGAGCCAAATCGAGATATTTAATTTGCTTATCTTTTTCAGTTTTCGCGTGATTGCCGTCATGCGGAATGGTGACATCGATAATCAATGCGCGGCGCTCTGATCGATCTATCACCACAATGTCAGGTTTGTTGGCCACAACAGTCCTATCTGTGATGATACATGACCATTTTCGAGAACTGATTCAGCTACATACCTGTAGTACGGCACTTCAACATCTACAAGTTTGTATTTCAGAGCAAGTTGCTGGTGAATAATCCTGGCTACTTGGTTATGTCTGTGCAAGTACTCGCCGTTAGCAAGACGAGAACAACCGAAAACTATATGCCTGAGGGACTCACCAGGTAGGTGGCACGCCCGACAAATGTCAACCGTACCATCCCTCAAGATATATCTCCGGTAGTTATTCGTCTTGATAACTTCGTCCGCAATAGCACAGACAAAACCTTCGGTTTCCCCAAAGAGGTCACCGAAACGTAGCCAGTTCACGGAGGCTAACAGGTCTACATCAGCTCCATATAGAGCCTTGTAGAACCTACCGTGAAGCTCCTTGCTCTGCCATACATCCCTGCGATCGTTAGTGCTAAGTACTACAGGCTTGCGCCAGTTCTCTTTAGCCAAACTGAGCGGGGTGAGTCCGATGTCTACAGCAACTACATCCCGATGCATACCCACGTCTGCCTGAAGAAAGTATTCTCTGAGGTTGCATACCTCGCGGTTATGAAGGGCCTTGGCATTCAGAAAGCCTCGGCTTCCACATTTCCGCGGGATATACAGTCTCATCACAGACGAACGTGGGTGATGCATACGGTATGCCGTCAAGAGTGTACGGACCCGCCGGTCCAGGGCATCCAGTTCAGTTTGAGTCCACTTAAGTATGCCAAAGGAGTACATGAGCACCGGCATGACCCAACCGTTACAAGCGCGCATCTTGTTGCCACCTGATAAAAGACTATTTAAAACTTTTTTCAGGCGACCAAAGAAACGCTCCTGCAACGATTGCTTCATGTCAGCCTCATTGATACTTAACGCCTGTGACATACCCAAGTACTTGTAAGTATCGGTTACAAGAAGTGATCGTAGGTTAATGGAATCCGAAAGTTGTGTTCCTTCGGATTCCACTATCCTGCCTTGCTTTACATGGATGACAGCACATTTGTCCACACCAAAATCCATACTGATAGACTTACTAAAAGTTTCAGTTACTTTAAGTAAATCCATCAACTGTAATTTAGTGTGGGCAAACTTTAAGTCATCCATATACAACAAGTGGGATATCACTCCACCACCTCTATGTAACCTGTAACATAGACCTGAACCCTCTAGTAATGTACTTAGAGGATTCAATGCTAGGCAGAACCAAAGAGGACTCAGGCTGTCGCCCTGAAATATACCCCGCTCAATTTTTATCAATTCGCCATTCCCAGGGATCTGTCGACATCCTGGATAGCTAAGAACCGTTTTTCATTGCCCCATGCATGACTTCAAAAAGGTGCGCAGAGTTGCATTTACTTTATACAACTCTAACACCCTCAAAAGCCATGCGTGAGGCACCGAATCATACGCTTTCTTATAATCTATCCAACATGCCGCCATATCCCTTTGTTTACGGCGAACCTGTTGGCTAATGGCCATATCAATGAGGAGGAGCTCCTTAGTACCACGAGCCCCCCTCTTACATCCATTCTGAGAAGCTGACATTATTGAATTTGTATCAATATGTTTAGATACCTTGGCACTCAAAATAGATGTAAGAAGCTTATAGATCGATGGCAAACATGTTATCGGTCTATAATTGCCGGGCTCGTTGGTACTACCTGTTTTATGGAGTAGGTGGGTTATTCCCGTGATCATAAAATCTGGTAACGATCCAGATTCTAGGGCAGATTGAAATTGAGCAGCCAAACAAGCATGTGAGCTACGCAGCTATTTCAGCCAGAAATTGTGCAGTCCATCCGGTCCTGGCGATTTCCAATTTGATAAGGATCGGACCGCACTAATTACATCCTGGCTATCAATGACCACGTTTTCCATTTCTGGAATTAGCTCACTTGCTCGCTTGACCTCCCGCATCCATTCCCCCTCAGTGTGGCCGACGGGTACCGACCAGATGTTCCTCCAAAACGTATTTGTAGCATCAGCATCTGGTAGCCCCACATCGGCCACACATTGATCTGGTCGTTTCCAGGTTCTATAAACCCATCTTTGGTCACTTTGAAACGTGCGGTTGATGACATACCGGTGCACGCGTTTTTTGTATCTGCGCAGTCGATTTGCCCATGCATAGACTTTCTGCTTTAGGAAGTCAATGCGCTCTGTGGCCCGAGATACGTATTCATGAGGACTGACACCAGTCCCCAGAAAAGCCCGGCTCACATAGCGCATTACCCTGGGCCGTGTGTTCCCTGCCCTGAAGCAGATCAGCTTACCGATGAGTGTCCTTGCCTCAGCAATACGCCGTTCAATCCTGCACTGCCAGGCCGGGGTGACAGATGTTTGTCGTATAGCAGGGACATGTGTGGGTAACTTGATGCCCGCTATACGACTTGCCGCCACAGCAGCACAGTACAGGATCGAATGAGTATCGGCGAGATTCTCGCTATTATCTAAATAACTAGATAATAGCGAGTCCAGGACACTCACCAATGCTATATTTTTCTATGCATAGGTAACCGAGGCAGACGGGGCCGAATCGTAAATTGCATGTACCGGTATTCCTGAATCGCACTTTCCAAAGCATCCTTTACCTCCTCCTTGTACTGAATACTTACATCATTTGTCATGTCATCCACCTCCATGCTGGCACTATTGCCCGTCCGCGTCGCACCAGGTGATAATTGCGTAACTGCGGGTTGGATGCGAATGGCATGGCTCGTAGGCAAGTATTCTGAGCGTAGCCTATCGAGCACGGTATCATCCAACTGTCGACTGCGTTGGATAACCCGCACTTGATCCGATAATCGCTGTGCTGAAACGTTGACGCTTGGTTCAAAGGCCTGAAACAGAACAAGCATGCGGCTGCGATACGCAGTGAGGTTAGTTCCTCCCTCTGTAGCCCCAAAATATGCCCGCATGACGTTTTCATTAATGGATTGAGTCCATCGCATGCGGTGCACATCACCACCGGCAGCGGGGGCCCGGTTCGAGGTCGGTGGGCCTCGGGGTCCCAAGCGGGTCGGTGGCCGGCCTCTTCCCCGCCGACGTGCAGGTGACGGTGACGAAGGCGGAGAGAAATATTCGTCGCTCGAGCTCGACGCAACTGCAGCGGCCGGTGATTCTGATCGATGTACCGACGGCTGCGAGGCGGAGCTTAGCGACGAACCCGGAGGTGGTAGCGGTGCGGCTCTAGATCTGGCTCTTGTTAACATCTTGTATTTTAATAAACTTAAATTCAGTCTCTGTGAAAATTTTCATTTTTGACGTTGTCATTTTATTTGTAATACTTAATACTGATGAATATTTGCTTTTATGCCTGTAATTTTTTATGTTTATTGTGCAAAGCGTCTTATTGTTTTTATATGATTTGAAAATAAATGGATTTATATCAAAAATAAACTTTAAACTGAAAATAAAATATTTTTCTCTAAAAATACATAGACGTTACTTAGTGTTGCCAGATTTATATTATTATTATTATTAATGAGTCCTGAAAGAAACGCTATAGAAGACTCTCTAAAATCCGGGTACAACTAACATACACGCAGTATAATAGAAGGACGAATTTTTTTTAAATATTTCTTTTAATTCTGTAACATAATAGACGATTAATTTATTCTGCAAAATGTCTTACATTATTAAATAAATATAAAAGACTACGAGGCAAATAGTGCAACGAGGCATTTATTAAAGGTCCTACATTCCTTAATTATTCTAATTCTGCCTCGGTGGTCGTAATGTCACCCGAGTTGAGCAGCCTTCGGATTCTTCTACTAAGAAATTCTCAGTAGAAGTACGAGGTCTGGAAATGTGCCTACCCCATCTGAGATATATAGTCGTGAGTCGTCATAAGTACGAACAAACCTTTCTAGCTATTACCCATATGAAAAATGTCTTTGTCTATGAAAAGTAGTTTTATTCCATTAAAATGTTATTAAAGTAACAAAACTACAATGCCATAATGCACATTTGTAAACAAATAGATTTACAAATTCCGTTTGGGCACCTTTACAATTTAAAATGGTTAAATAGTCTCGTCAGGTGTGTATTGCACTTGGTTATGGGTGGATCTAGATGTAATAGGAGCAAGAAAAATGTCTGGTGATGAAACAACTTCCAGTGATCTTCCTCTTACTATTATATTCAACATCCGCAACTTATAATCCAAAGTGTCAAATGATTTATCTTAAATCAAGAAATCTGAAAATTAAAATAGATTTACTTATATTATAGTGCAAAGTGCACTGGCTGTATGAAACATGAATAATAATAATAGTTTATTAAATACATACAGTTGCAACAAATTAATATAATAATAATATCAGCCCTGTATTAAACTGTCCCACTGCTGGGTACAGGCCTCTTCTCAGTGTGAGAAGGGTTAGGCCATAGTCCACCACGCTGGCCCAGTGCGGGTTTGCAGTCTTCACATGTCTTTAAGAACATTATTGAGAACTCTTAGACATGCAAGTTTCCTCACGATGTTTTCCGTCACCGTTAAAGCAAGCGATAATTAACTATTTAATATGCACATAACTTCGAAAAGTCAGAGATACTATATATATACTCGAAACCCGTGCGTGGCAGTCCTACGGTTTCCCACTAGGCTATCGCTGCTATAATTCGAAAAGTCAGAGATGCGCGCCTTGGGAACCAAACAATAGGTACATAAATGACTATCCGTGAAATCTTCATTATGCACACAATACTAAAACAACATGCGATGCTTACCTATTAGGTTTACCTTAAGGTGAGCGTGTCGTGAAATACGACCAGCGCTTCTGCAGCAGGACAGCCCATGGTGTCCGAGGCTGTCGACGGCTTCTCCGCAATGACAACGATGCGGAGAAACACACGGGGCACCTAAACGAAGACAGGTGGCGAGGCGGAATGTTGTATCGTCCAACATTGTACCTGTGTTGGACGATGGAAGTCATGCCTGAAGCCATAAACCCGATTCCCATTCTCCCACAGCCAGCAAACGTGCGGGCTCAGCAACACTTACAGATGTAGTAAAAAGATTTTCTCTTACCGTGTTGCATAGCGGCCCATCCCACTGCCTTTGGGAGAACGGGTTGGTAGGCAGATCAGTATTTGGACAAGCCATTTTCCAGGCGTTCACGGCGTCGGTCTTACACAACACTTCTGAACTAACCAGTGTGGGTGCCAGAATGTACCTGGTTAATTCTTCCGTGCTGTAGACTGAGGCCAGGAACGCCGGTAAACTAACATCTGAAATTTTGCGAACGCCGAGCCCGCCTAAACGAACAGGTAGAGAAGCTTGAAGCCAAGCTCGGTCGTTCAAGTCCACATTTAATATTTGCCTAAATGTATTCTGTATGATTTTGTCAATTTTAACTAAAGGTGTTAAATGTTTCCAAAACTGAGATGACCTTAAAGCATGAGTAAATTTAGGGACAAAAAGGCAGTAACGCATTTTAGTAAAAGCTGAATGTATATTAATTTTGAAAAGGCGGTCTGAAATTTCACAATAATTTTGGACTTTCTCTTCTAAGAAAGAATCAAAAGCTTCTTCAAAAACAGGGAACCCAAGCAGGCGAAGAGAATGTTTTTCAACAATTTTGATATCTGGTGCCAATGAGTTGAATTTAGTTAGTATCAAATGTTTGTCTACGTTATTAATGTTGTTTACAAATATTTCACATTTATTGGTATTTAAATCTAAGCCAATGAAAGAACAATAATAACCTTGTATTGTATTCCTGTAGGAAATGACTTTAAAGGATCTAAGGATGTGCTGGTCTGCAGGTAAACAGCAAGTGGAGCCCAATAAATACTATATTAATGTTTTTATAAATTACAATAATGTTTCTTTTATTAATTATCTTTCTTACAATTTCTAGTGATCATTCTAAAGGCTTCTTTTATGTTTATAATATTTAGCCTTAAAATAATGTCATATTGTCCATACAAGTTATTAAATAATATTGTTGCCACGATCAATCATAACTCCAAATTTGCAACCAACGTTATGTTATTGGTAATAATTTACAATATAAATAAAACATTACTTCTTCCTACATTGATTATATCCACTAATCTTTATATATATTTTAAGAATATGTAATTTGGTCCATATCAGTAATATAAAATAGACAAAATAATAAATAATCTGAGTACTTACGGCCGAGAGATCCAGATGAGAAAGATAATAATTATAACAACCCTCGCTTGATTGGCTTGAAGACAGGACAGTCCACGTAGCAACATGGTATAGATACTATCTATTTACATTGCACTGATCCAGCGGCACTCCACCTTTAATAAATGTGTTCGTAAAGTTCGAAAACGAGTGAACACAAGAGTATGTGATTCAGAACTCTGATTATTTTTGAAATATTATAATATTATAGAGATTACGGTACTATAAATTAAATCTATGATTCAGACATACATTTATGTTGAAATATCTCTCTATTGTTGGAATATCTGTATCTAATAGAATACAAGAACATGAAGAACACCATATAGTATTATACGATAGCTGTCCCAGATCGTGGTTGTCTTCTCACTCCCCTGGTGATGAGGGGTGGAACATCTTCTGGAGAGGTCTCCTCAAGGTGGTTTTCTTAGCGGTCTGTTATCACGGACCGGTCGTTGTGTTCTGCCGCCCCCGAGGCTGGCCAGCCGGGTGAGTCTCTGTTAAGAGAGGCCCAGCTAGCCGCCTACGAGAGGGCGGCTGTTGGTTATCGTTGCATGGTAGGGGTGACGTCGCCCCGCTCGAGGGAACTGGTATCAGCTCCCGAGCGGGGCGTTTCTGTCTCCTCCTTATCTACGTATTGGTATCTGGATGGGGGAGGGGAGCGATGTTGGACAGGTGAGTGCAAGCTGAGCAGTCCACCCGCACAAACATCCAACCCGCTCATGAATCCATCGATCGGCTCCCATTTGAGGTCCCGGTGGATGGTCACATTTTTAAGGTACCTGCGCGCGTTGACCGCCCAGTGAAGGCAGGTGTTCTCTGCTGTTTGGAGGCATTGCCACGTCGACCCCGCTATCAAGTTGTATCAGGTCGGCACCGCATACGTAAGGCGCAACCTGATATAGGTTTTGCAAATAGCGAGCTTCGCTCGCAGCGGCAGTCTGGAGGACAGCAGGGGACGCAGCTTCGTACATGTTGTACCATCGACAGGGTTCTGTCGATGGTGACGCCCAGGTACTTTACCGTCGGAGGCATGGTGGTGGGTGTACCCGTTTAGTCACCATTGCCTGGGTCTTGGACACGTTGCGCTTGAGCTTCCACTTCTTCAGCCAGCCCGGAAGCGCTTCAAGTGCCTGACTCATTTTCCGTGCAACGTGTCTGGCGTTCCTGGAGCTGGACAGGTACGCAGCATCGTCGGCAAAGAGTGCCAATTTGACGGTGCCCACCACCGGAATGTTTTCGGTGTAGTGGGCGTAGAGTGTGGGAGAGAGGCAGCTACCCTGTGGGACCCCGGCCTGGATGGTCTTCTCATCTGACATGGCGTCCTCGACGGCCACGTGGAATGTTCTTCCCTTAAGGAAGGAGGCGATGACCGTGATGAGTTGCCGTGGGAGCGTAAACGTCGACAGTTTGTGGATGAGACCGTCATGCCAAACCCTGACGACCGCCTTCTCCATGTCGAGCATCACGGTCACCGTGTATCCGCCCTTGTTATCCATGTGGCCATCTCGCCCAGTACGCGAGTCAGCGGCAGCGTGGTGGAGTGTTGGGCCCTGAACCCAAACTGTTCAGGCCCTGTCCCAGAGCGACGTGGCAGGCTTCATATATCTTTGAGAAAATTATAAGAAAAATGAAATATCTTAATATGCATGTTTCCTAACGATGTGTTCCTTCTCCGTTAAAGTGAGCGATAGTGAACTATTTATTACGCACATAACATCTCAAAGCTAGACGTGAGTATCTCGTGATCGAACTCGCGATCACAGCGTGGGTGTCTATCAGTCTCCCAAAAGGCTATCGCTGCTATTAATAGACTGACTGCCACTACACAACATATTATAAAACAAAGACCCCCACCGCTATCTGTGTGCTCGCAATAAACTCAATAACTACTGAACGGATTTTCATGCAGTTTTCACCAATATGCAGAGTGATTAATGAGGAAACTTTAGTTGTATAATTTGTACGCTGTAGTCGCTAGTAGTCTATAAAAGACCATAAATACTATTTTTAATTTCTAGAGGTAGTGGTATTTTGCAGCTCTCTTAACACGAATAATTTTATTAGGTATATACGTAAAGGATTTTTGGACGGCCCAGAGCGCCGGCTGTTTGTTCGAAAACATCGATGCTGAAAATATTGATATTTATATCGCCTGTGTAGTCATTGATACTCTAGCATTGTTAACACATGTGACAAGTACCTAGGACATCTTTAGTAGTACGGTAGGCAGTAGCATTTGTTTCTGCGCTCCTTGAATGCGACTTTGTTTTCTCTATATATGTATCTTGGCTGTTTTTATAATTAGTTCAGCAAAGCAGTTGTAGTCTTAAAGCCATACACAGATAGCGGAGGCGGAGCGGTACCAGTGGCGTTTTTGTTGTAGGTATTGTCACTCTACAGGGTGATTTGGAAATCGTGTAATTCCTTTTAACCACGTATTCTACTGATGGTATAGAATAACCCTGACTATATTTTTTTTTATAAGAAATATTTTTTTGGAAAAATTTATGTACCGATTTTTTTCGTGAAACGGTTTCAGATAGTCATATGTTAACCTCCCAAGGCAATTTTAATTGTTTATTATCTTAAAAAATAACAGCAATAATTAATGTCGTAAATTATATCGGGCGGATACCAAGGAAGCAAAAGAAGCGGTTACAAAACATGGTGAGTTGCTTTTGTTGCCGATTGACGGGGTTAAATGGCCTTTTATTTCGCGATAAAACCGGGTTAAAGCTTAGGAGTCCATGTTGCTTTAGAATCGTTTACAATATAAATAGTTGTCGTACCGATAGAACCCTTGCTTCTTTATAAAAGAGCATTGTTGTATATCGAAATGGTCGGCAATAAGACACTTTCAATAGGACCCTTTGCGCACGTTCAATTTCCAAAATTGTGTATTTTGGAGCACCACCCCAGGACGTGATGCAATATGATATGTAAGGATTGTATAAGGGCATAGTAAATTGATTTTCTCAATCTTTCATCTACTATATGTCGCAAGGTTTTAAAGACATATATCAATTTACGCAGTCTATTGCTAAGAGTACTGATGTGGAATCTGTGTGTGATTATGGAATCTTAGGGTATTGTCTATTATTACACCTAGGTATAATAATAGACAATGCCTTATATATTGGTTATAGGTATAGGTTTTAAATCGTCTGTATGGTCTATGTGACTGCAGGTGCATGTATTAATATTTTGTTTGGAACATGAGTGGTCTACAATGGAGTACGATGACGGTGTTGGTGCGGTATGTGTGTTATGTTTTAAAGAAAATGTCATGCATTTGGTTTTTGTGGTGAGGACATTATGATGAAGCCACTCTGTTATAACATTAAATCCTGACTGGGCATATGCATACACTTTACGCCATGAGCCAGCACTAAACAGTAAATCAGTATCGTCAGCGAAGGTTATTTATTATCTTGCCTTTCGGAATGGTAAGCAAGCCTAGTTTGTTGATGTAAATGAGAAAGAATGTTGGACCAAGCACACTGCCTTGTGGCACGCCGTAGCTTAAGGTACACTCATCGCTCAAAATATCACCAATTTTGACGAACTGGATTCGCTGACTTAGATGGTTCTCAAAAAGTTTTAGATACCTTTGATTCCCACCTTTTCCATCTTGCCCATTAGAATGGGAACAGAAACTTTGTCAAATGCTTTGGCAAGGTCTATAAAAATGCGCAGGACCTTTGGCCCACCATCCAAGTTTGTTACAACATAATTAGTCAGATTATGGACAGCATCAGATGTGAATTTACCAACTCTGAATCCATATTGTGAAGGTGATAGAATGTTGAATTTTTTTTAAATATCCACGAGCTTGCTGTTCATGATCTTCTCTAATATCTTGGATAGAGCAGGGAGTACTGTTATAGGTCTGTAGTTGGTGACACGACTTCTGTCCCCAGCCTTAAAGATAGGATGAATTATTGTTTTTTTTAAACTGTAGAGAAATGCTTAGTTAAAATACCGAGATTACAGATATATGTTAGGGGTGGTACAATTATATATTACCATAAATATATCTTTTTAGAAAATTTTATTTATTTTTATTTTATTTTAACATTTTAGGAAAACTTACAGCTAAAATACACTAATAACATAATACTAATAAGGTGAAGGCCAATTAAAAGTTTTCACTGATAAAATATATAACCATGCATATAGGTATACGTAAGTAGACATATTGTGATATCACTCTTTAGTTCTAATCAAAGAACTCGGTACACAATTGCTTTTTTAATTTAGTGACACTAGTAAAAAAAATGTCAATATCAACACTCCGGCATGCCGCATTGTACATGCGACTCGCTCTGATTAAGTATGAGTTTTGTCTGTAATTAGAGTCTACTGCAGGAACATGTAGCAGGTTGAATCGTCGTAGATGTGCTGACGGGACACTTAAAGCCATTTTGCTCACCAGTTCTGACGAATCGACCGCTCCTTTCATGATATTAAATAAAAATGACAAGTCCGCTATTTTTCTTCTCTCAATTAGTGGAAGAATATGAAATTTTTTGCATCGGCTGATGTAATTAGGTAGGTAGCAACCGCAACGATATTGTATATATCTTAGAAACCTTTTTTGAATGCGCTCTATTCGATCAATGTAAATATTATATTTAGGATTCCACACTTGTGAACAGTATTCTAGGTGACTGCGAACGAAAGAACAGTAAAGTATTTTAATTGTTTTAATATTTTTAAAGTCGTTCGAGATTCGAAGTATGAACCCAAGCGCTTTGGAGGCTTTACTTACAATATTGTCAATATGTGTGTCAAATAATAATTTCGAGTCAAAAGTTACTCCAAGGTCTTTGATTTTACTAACTCTCGTCAATGGGGTATCTAATAATTGATAAACCTGATTTATTGGGCTGGGTTTACGTGTAAAGGAGCACACATAGCACTTATTAACATTCAAATCTAGTTTATTTGTTACGCAGTAGGCCTGAAATCTATTGAGGTCTTCTTGTAGTTGATTCGCGTCTTGAATTGTATTTATCTGCCTCATTATTTTCAAGTCATCAGCATATAGAATAATTTTAGAAGTTCTGAAGCAGTTACTTATGTCATTGACGAATATGTTAAACAACAAAGGCCCTAACAATGAACCTTGAGGGACGCCCGAAGGAATATTTGTAAGTGTGCCTCTAGAAGTGTAACCATTAAGCACAACAGTTTGACATCTGTTTTTTACATACGATGTAAACCACCGGAACAAATTACCTCCAACGCCCATACTCATAAGTTTCCGCATCAAGATTGTATGATCTATTCTATCGAAGCATTTACTGTAATTGGTGTATATAACATCAACTTGGGATCCTTGTGACATAAATTTGGATACAAAATCGCAACACAGAACAAGATTGGATTTAGTAGACCGACCCCTAACAAAGCCGTGCTGGTGTTCACTAAAACTCAGTTTGAGGGCGGCATAAACTTGCTTATAAATGACTTTTTCTAACATTTTAGCGAATACGCACAGCTTAGAGATCGGCCTGTAGTTTTCGATCATGTTTTTAGGTCCTTTTTTATGTATCGGTGTTATATACACCGATTTCCAGATTATGGGCACTACACCGGAGTTAAGAGATCGCTCAAATAAAATGAAGAGAGGAATGACGAGGCTATCCGCACAACCCTTGATCAATATAGGCGAAATATCGTCCGGCCCAGCTGTCTTATTTATGTCTACATGTTTTAATAAATAATATATTTCCTCTTTGCTAACTTCGATAGACGTGATACAAGAGGCGACATGTTCTGTGTTCTGCTCACTGTACAGCGGAGAGCTGTCGTGAGGGTTTACCAAGAAGTTAGAATAGAAATATTTGTTGAACATGTCGCATATTTCCTCCCCATCACTAGTGGAGTACTCACCAAATTGCATCACTGCTGGATATAGACTGGACTGTCGTTTGGACTTAACATAACGCCAAAAGGCTCGAGGGTTTTTCTGAATGTCGTTCTCAATTTTAGACATGTAGTTATGAAATAATTCACCCTCTAACTCTTTGGCCCGTTGACGTAACGTAACAAAAGAGTAATAATCAGAAAGATTGTGATATTTTTTAAATTTTAAATGATATTTTGATTTTTCTTTTATTATTTTAATAAGCGGGGTTTTGTACCAAGGTGGGTATTTCACCAGTGGCTTAACTATCTTACTTGGTATGAAGGCGTTACTTAACCGATTAATGGTGCTATAGAAGTATGTGATGGCGTCTTCAAGTGACCCAGAGTTTAGTTCATACTGCCAATCGACACTGTTTAATTCATCTTGCATCGCGATGTAATCACCTAAATGGTAGAAATACTTACGATACGAACGTGAAGGTAGGCTGTGCAGCTCGACAAAGTCCGCGGAGATACAAAGCGCTCTGTGATGTGGATCCTCTGGTACAAGTGGATTAGGGCATCGAGAGACGAGTACCTCGTTATTTGATAACACAAGGTCTAGTAATCTATTATTATTGTTAGTGTGACTGTTATATTGCGATAGGTTACAGATGTTAAAGGAGTCAATAAGATTAGTCTGTATCTCACCTTGTTGGTTACTCGGATACAATGCGCAATTAACGCCCACAGGCTTCCAAACAATGTTAGGTTGATTAAAATCTCCCAGGATAATAAACTTATCCGTAGGATGTCTGAGAATTAAATCGCTTAAGTTGTTTGAAAAAGTATTCAGTTGCATCATTAAGGGACGATCACGATTTTTGTTGCATATATATATACCGCACAGATATGAATCTTGTAACACACCTTAGGTTTACTGCGGTGCAAACTAAGAGTGACCCATAAGTCCTCCGCCGACGAGCACCAATCCCTACGAACATCGGACACAAGATCTCGTTTCACTGCCAATGAAACCCCACCCCCCATTACCTGGCTCGTACTGACATAATCCCTATCACGTCTCCATACAATATATCTATTGTCGAACAATTCACAATCAGAAATACTATCAACTAGCCAAGTTTCGGTTAAGCAAATAATATCAAAGTCATTAACACACACATTTCTATAGAAAACACTTGTTTTCGTTCGCAGACCCCGGACATTTTGATAAAAGATACTAATAGGCGCCATCATAAATCAAAAGCAATAAAATCATTAGCATTTGAATAGCAAAAAAAAAAAAAAAAACAAGTAAATAAATAAAGCACATTCAATGGAGGTAATAAAATAAAATTATAAAACATCTCTTTGTATGGTAGTAAACAAATAAAATCCTTAATTACCATTACATACGGTATATTATTGAAAGAAGAATAGTAGGCAAAAGAATTGTTATTTAAATTATTGAGAGATACAATTTTATGCAATGACAAGCAATACGCATCGTTATTTCTAATAGCGTAGAGTTTAAGTTTGTAATAGCTAATACTAATGAAGCGGTTGTCACTAAGCGGTGCGAGAACAATAGACAGCGGCCGGTGAGTTTTAAAACTAGTTATATGTAAGCAAATACAAATATTGTTACCTGCGTTTCTCAACTTTGGTGAGTCGATGCAATAATACCACATACCGGAGAGTTGTATTGATGTATTTAACATAAAAACTTTTTTAGATCTTGTTCCGTCTTAACGTGAAGTCTTGGTGAGGTGTTGTTTTTCCTTATAAATATGTTGCATCCTTTAGTCCAAATATAATCGAATCCCTTTTCTTTTGCTTGAGTTTTGGTCTTGTTTAAAAGCATTTTATTTTGTAATGTAAGGTGATCGTTTACATAAATTCTATTGTCTCCCTGGAGGCCCAAATCGCTGCTTTTTAGAATTTTATATTTCCTCGCCGCAGAGACGAAATCACTCTTTAGGTAACTGTTGTGTACTGAACAAATAATGTTTTTGTTATGGTTATCATTCCTCATTGGAACTCTTGCCACATAATTTATTTGCTCCTTTGATATAGGACATTTGATTATGTCACCTATTTTGGTAACTATGGTAAAAAGATTTTCAGAATTCATCACTAGCACTCCCTTGATTTCAATGTTCTTCATGCGGGATCTCTGTTCGGTCTCTTGGTGAAGATTTTCAAGTTTCTCAACTCGATGTTGAAGGGTGGTGACGTCCTCTTTAGTCTTCTTCATTGATATCATGTCTTGTTCCAAGATAGATACTTTACAGGTAAGTGACTCCATTGCTTCATGAACGAATTCTATAGATGACTTCATATCAGAGAACTCAACTCTCAAGGATCTCAACTCCACGAGCTCCGATTGAATGGCTTTGACGTTATTAATCAAGGTTGGCAGCGCCTCCATTTGAGCTGATAAGCGTTTGAGTTCCGTCGCGATGGTCTCCAAGTCTCCAGACGATACTTTGACGGAACCTGTGCGAGGGCTAGCTGCTGCGAGGGTTTTGCAGCTACCACATTTCCATGTAGCCCTACGGTCCCCAAGCTTCCTCCAACCGACTTCAGTCAGGCCTGCGCAGGGAAAATCATACTGCCCCATGCACACGGAACAAATAGCGCCGTCTCTAGCCTCAACTTCGCAACGTTTACACTTAAACATTTTACTGCCGTACGGAAAACTTTGAGAAACGTAGTCAACGACGATACGCGACGACAGAGTGTACACGAGTGACCGGTTTAGTGTCTACCGACGTACTGAAAATCACATGTTATTCGGTCCCAACCAGCGGCGCAGTTATTTCTTAATGACAAAATGAGCCTAGTAACTTCATTGTCTTTCGTAGGTAAGAGAACCAAAGATTGGGAGTTAATATCGCTGGCACAGGTTGATGTTTCAATTCAATGTTTGATGAATTTCAGCGAAGAATTTATTTGTTAAATTTACTGACTGTACGGGAGTATCTGCGATATTTAATAGGTCTAATAGTATGTCTTTCTTTTAAATTCTATTTGTTATTGAGTTTATAGCTGACCAAAGCTGTTTGGTACTACTACCAGAATCACTTATTTGTTTCTTTCTTCAAAGTCCTTTTTTGTGTTTTTAGCTTATTGCAATAGTTTCTGTATCTGGTAATGGAGATTATTAAAAATTCATTGTTAGGTGACTGTTTATCTATGCCGGATATATCTAAGGAGGGCTAGGGTAACCCAAGGCTTTATGACTAATTTCATATTTGTTATCTTGACCGTTTTGGAGCAAGACTCAATCACCCAAATAAGAAGATTTATCATCAGTTCAACTGCTACATGAGGATTCTTAGTATGATATACCTGTTCAAAGTTAACTTGGTTTATTTCGATATCCAACAGTTCATAATTGATGCGAGTAATTGTGCGATTTGTACGCACCTTTGGTATTTTCTTGGCAAAGAAGAAGAGAATACTTTCATAGTCAGTTAATGCAGAGAGCGCTATCAAAGTTGAGGCAGGCATTCTTTTTTTCAAAATGATATGATCAAGGCATGCTTGAAGCCGCATAGGTAGTGAATTTGCAGGGAGTAGACAAATAAAAAAATAAGGTATCTAGATTTGGTCGAGTCAAGACATTGTTCTTGAATGTTTATATTTATGTCACCGGTTATAATTATGTTTTGATATCTCACGTTATTCAACAGAAATGTATCGAGCGAGTTGAGGAAAGGAGATGTTTCACTTTTGTATAGGACTCCAGCTATAACTTGTACATCCTCAGAAAACCTGGGAAATGTACCCCTAAATACATTTAGTTGAGCAATTATTTAATAATTTCTAGTGTTTTCGTTGCGCAATATAAAATATAAAATGTTTGACGTTTGTCGTGCGGCCTATCTATGACAAGTTGGTAGATGACATTTATTCTTAACCTAGAATGCTAGAATTGTCAGAAGTAAAAGAACTCTTGCTGGAATAATATTCACCAAAGAATTGATAATTCTTGTAAAAATGAAAGGAAAAAGTATGAATTCAGGAAAGTATACTAAGAAACGCCAATTCATCATTGGAATATTTATTATCAATCAATATATCATTGACAGTTATTGTCAAACATAAACAAAATGTTTCGTTTACCCTGTAAAATCAGTATTGTATTATATGAATATATTTATTATGTTGATTGTTTGTTGAAAAGATGTGTATGATAGTTGAAATGAATAAATTATACTCTACAACATACATATATATATATATATATATAAACAATATTTGTCCCGATTCCTGATTTTTTGGTTGATAGTACATTTTATAGCCGAAAATGAAACATCTCCTTTGTAGCATCCCTATAACCCGATGGGCGATATATTGCTAATAATAAAGTGTTAGACTCAATTTTAAGTAGAAGAGCGTTTGCTCTCAGGTTTAAGAGTTTCTCCTCAGATACCTTAATGTTTTGATTCACATTTACAACTACTTCTTCATTTTTGTTAAATCAGTTTATCAGTTTTAAAACAGTTATAACCCTGTAGGTAAGGGATATATTGTATGTTAGGGAGCCAATATTTGGTCAACGTGATGATATCCCACTCTACCTTTGTTCTCGCGAGAATGGTGTGAAACTCTGCCATATTTTTTATATACTCCTGATATTTTCATTGATGACCTTAAGAGATTGATTTAGGTTAACGTTTGACGGGACACAGTTATCTAAGTCGCAAGAGGATGAGTCCGACAATGAGACAGAATCAATGTTATTTATGTTAGTTTGTATATTATCGAATTGTATTTTACAGATATTTGGATCCATTGCTTGGTGCTGTGGTGATACTTAGTAAGCTCAATTTGTTTAAGATAAGAGAAAGGATGTGAGTTATTTATAACTTTACTGATAGAAGTGTAAAGTGGCTTGGTGTGTAAATAAAGTTGTGGGTGTGATATTGTGGTATGGTCGAAGTTAGGGTATGTATACGAGGGTTTGTGCAAGACCTGGTGTAAATTATATATAATTTTAGTTGTTGGAGTGTAAAGTGGTTTGGTGTAAGTATGTTGTGAGTATGATATTGTGGTATGGTTGAAATTAGTATAGTATTGATGCAAGGATTTGTATAATTTTTGGTGGTTGACTGAGTATAACAATAGTTTAAACAGCAGATTTGTTAGTTTAGCAGCCATACCATGACTAAATACATAATAATGTCTTTTGCACTAAATCTTTCTACTGTATGTTACCAATATACGTAAAATATATCGATAACACAAAACTGTAATTTAAAATCACATTATTTTTTAATATTTGGATAAGAAATGGAATTATATCGCAGCAGTAAAGAAAACTTAACTACCAACTTGTATAAATTCCTTATGTAGCAAAATTTATGTGTTGCCGGTTATTCTACAATACTTTAAATTGTAGAATTTATAAACGAAATGTATTGTTATCATCAGTATATTTTACTTTTAACGGTGTTTATGCTGCATCAGTCTATAGCCGATGAAGAAAATGTGACTGAACCTGGTACGCTATAAATTTAACATGAATTGACGCAACGTAAAGCACTTAGGCACAATAATGCGCATTATTGAATTTAAATTATATTTGAATATACTCAATATCTTTATTGCACTCCATAAGTTATATGTATATAGGTGTTACACAATATCACAGTAGGTACAATATATGTATAACGCGACGAACATATATTGGACGCTATCGATAGCGCTGTCGACACATTCGAATATGATTTGACAACTGTTCTGCACATCGTTAGTGTAGCAAATTTGTGTGCGCATTGAGATTCCGAATTCGATTACCGGCTCGACCAAAGTGTTATGGGATTTGCTGAGCAATGTATATATGATAGCTAAATCTTTGAAGACTATAATAGTCGTAATGCTTTAATTTTTAACCATCGGTAGATATACAAAGAAGACTGCTTACTTCTTTCATGGCTGACTTATCAACGTCCAGCCTATGATCTTGTACTTAGCATAGAGTTTTTCATATAAGGTTTAGCCAATGTTAGACCGAAATATTCAAAATTCCAACTGAAAAGAGTAGGTACATGTCTGCTAAAATTTTGTTCACAGCCTCTCATGTAGTACATAAGTATAAAATCCATAAATCTAAATAGTTAGCTTAACCGCGGTGACAAGCTAATAAAAACATTTGACTCTCATGTCCTGAATGTACAACAGGTTGCGCGCGAGTTGTTCGAAAATGAACAAACGAAAACGAAGCTAAGCATACGTATATCAAATTCTTATGTACATATTTAATCATAGAATAAAATTTAAAAAAAATTCCAGTCCAAAAGCATGTACAACAGACGAGTATGTATAACTAGATAAGTTTAAAAACTAAAGCCCACGCGGGTGGAGTAGTGGAGGCAAGTTTACTAACTTTACTTTACTTTTCTTGAACTTTCCGGCCTAAAACTATATTATATTCTCTACTAGTAAGTAATAATATTAATTTTAAGCCGGAAAGTTCAAGAAAAGTTACAAATAGCTTAAAAAGGGAAAGAAAAGATACATTGACTTTGCCTTATTTTAAAACTGTAAGTTAACACCATTGTACTATAAAGAATAAAGCTATTGTGTGTAATAAACTAAAATACAAAATATTTTATGGCAGCACATCGCAAAATGAAAAGAATGCATTTTACCCTGCATAGCACCAGCATATACAGCCTTCTATGTTTAAAGGCCCACGCAATAGGGACCAAGCGTATGCCATCTTCGTACTTGTACAGAAATGCTAGTAAAGTTGCCGCAGACAACAAAGGGCTTGTCTAATTAATAAAATAATAGTTAGTGACAATGCTGCCAATTTTCTGGGCACTTTCCCGTGTGGTGTAATAATTTAACCCATATACTGATGTTTAGTTTGTAATTATATAATCTCATATAGCCGCATTTATCCGTGCATAATAAATTAGGACTTGAAACGCATCGTACATCTTTTCTTTCGTTAAACACCCATCCTTACATGGCGATCCTGCTACCTAGGCGCCTTAAGAGACCGGGTTGCGGGCGCGTGAGTGAACAAAGTGCAAATTCCATTCCATAAAAGGACAGTGATACAAGCAATTGGGCTCAAAGTTGAGCAATTTTAAATCTCACAATAGAACATTCAATCAAAACCTTTTCTCTGTTTTGCTCGTTTGAATTCGTAGGCAAGCAATATGGGCAGAGAACAATCTAAAGAGGCGCAAGAAGTCATTATTGCGCAAAACGCTGCGGTTGGCCACAATTTGGCAACAACCTTAAAGGAGCTCAATGGTTACGCAAGGTCGACCAATTTCCATCTTCAAATAATCTGTGCCGCTTTTCTGCTGGCGGCTATTTTCTTGGCACATCGCGTATACAGAAAGTGCCATGGAAAATAGATACAACGCGGTATTGATGAGCACGAGTTACGTCGTTCGGGAAGTTGGTTTCGGCGCAGGGAGCGCGAGGCCAAAGGCGTCGAGGCGTAGATGCCTTGACTAGTACAATAGGAGGATTCCAAAAAATTAAAGTATTTACGAAGTTACTTACGTAGAAGTGCGCAATTTTAAGTGAAAAGTTGTAAGTGTAACAGTGATACGGTCAGCGTGTCATTTAAATAGGTATTGTATTTAACCTTGTGTAATAATGCGGTCTATCTCATATTATTATGAACTATAATTTTTGTTAATATGTTTTATATACGGTATATACCTACCATAGTTATATAGATAATCAGTTTTTGTGTTATTAACTCCATGATTTAAGTAGATCATTATGAATTGTGTTCTTAATTCCGTAACTCTATGGCTTCTCAGTTAGAAATATATTTAGTTGAATTACGTAGAATAAGGTCCTATATAATTAAAGTTGGGCCAAAACGATGCAAAAACCAGTCACAATGTACTAGAAAATTAAGTGAGGCCCGAGTTATAAGTAACCAGTTTCAGAATAAAATTGATGAAATTAATAAAATAGTTAAAAGTATTAAGCGTGAGGATTTGATTTTAATCGATAATATAACGCGTAATTTCGAATTACTTTACTACGAAATTAGCTCCTTATGCTCAGAAAAAGAATCTTCCTCAAATAGCGATAGTTTTAGCTCTGCTAGTGATACACAACAACAGTTATGCAGGGCCACTCAAGATCAAAAAAGTATCGAAGAGTATGGAAAATATATAGAACAATTTTAATTTTATGGAAGAGAAAGACATGTTGCGCCAACCCCAAATAGTTTGGGATGAAGGCAGGAGGATGATGACTGTTGCGCAAGCCGAAGGTGATCCCTCAAAGTATGATATTTTAAGACCTTTGCATGAAAAAACAGCAATTAAACGCTTAGATGGAGGTTTGCGAAATGGCCATCTCAGCACAGTTATTTCAGCCAGAAATTATACGAGTTTAAAAGATGCTATTAAGGGTGCGCAGGATGACGAAATTTCAACTTTTCCTGATATGAGTATTTTAAAGTTAGGTAAATCGAAATCTTTTCAACCCAGACAGGATTATAGGTGGTTTCAAGGCCATTATTACCGTGGCCAGCGCGGTACTCATGGCTTTAATACTCGAGGTCAATCGCGGACATATTATCGCACGCCGAATGAACCTCATCGCGGGTACACCCAGGATAGAGGTAACTATTCGCACGTTGATCAAGGTCAATCGAACACTACTAGAGGCGCCCAAATAAGACATTTAACAGTATCTAATGAACAAGCGTTCCATAGCACTGATTCTATTGACGTTAATCAACCAAGTACTAGTCAGTTTTTTCGTCCCTAAATATAACTATAATAACAATCATTCGAGTATTTGCTATTATAGTAATCACAATACAATTAAATCAACGATAAACAATTATTTTAGTTATTGGTTAGTGGATACGGGAGCCACACTTAGCGCGATTAAGTACGAAAAATTAAAACATCTTAACATTACATTGCATTCGGGGCGCGTTAAAATAAATGGTGTTTGTGGACAACTTTACTCAGTCGGATATGTTTATTTAATCTTGACTATAGCGGGGCAAAAATTTGTACATAAGTTTCATGTTTTTAAAGATTTATGTTGTTCATATGACGGTATTCTCGGCTTAGACTTTTTAAGCAAATACAAAGCTAACTTAAACTTAGAACACAGTATCGTAAAACTTTATTGTAGTAACTTGGAAATCTGTATTATTGAATTATAGGTAGTAAGTAATAACTATTTACAAGTGCCTTCTCGATCTGAATCAATTCATTTTGTTTCAAAAAACTTGAAAAGCGATTGTGTTGGTTTTTCTAAAGAGTTATGTGATGGGGTGTTTTTAGCCGGATCGATTGTTTGTCCCTAAAATGGAAAGATACCATTACGAATTTTGAATACGCGTGATAATGAAGTAGATTTAATTTTTTTAGTCATGATTTCGATGATTTAAATAATTACGACATTACTAATTTTATTGAATATTCGGAAAACTCGGATAGGGTTAAAAATTATTTTCAGAATTGGATTTAAGCGGGTTAAATAAAGAGGTAAAACTAGAGATTGAAAAAAATTGTGCAAAATTTTCTGATATTTTTCATTTAGAAGGAGATACGTTATCAACTAGTGCGGTATTTCAGCAAACCATACATTTAAAACCAGAGGTCACACCGGTTTACAAAAAACAGTATAGATTACCTAAATTTCAAACAACTGAGATTAAAAAACAGCTCCAAAATTGTTAGAAGATTACATTATAGAAGAAGCCACTAGCGAGTGGTCCAACCCAATACTATTGGTTCCAAAAAGAACTGAAAACTGTGAGAAAAATTGAGGCTCGTGGTAGATTATAGAAAATAAATTAAAAATTTGCGATGACCGATTCCCCTTACCAAACATTATAAACATATTAGATTCGCTTTCCGGAGCTGTTTACTTTAGCCATTTAGATTTACAAAATAGTTATTATCAATTAAGCCTTGACCCTGCTAGCAGAAAGTATACAGCTTTTACATATGATAAACAATATCAAATGAAACGGATACCCATACCTCAAAACGAGTCCAAGTGCATTTTAAAGGGCAATGACAATAGCTTTAGCTGGTTTAAATTACGACAAATGTTTCCTTTATTTAGATGATTTAGTTATTTTGCCGAAATATAAATACACGTAATAAAAACTTAATGGACGTGTTTTATAGACTCAGGAAAGTAAATTTAAAATTAAACCCGACAGAATGTCATTTCTTAAAGAAAGAGCTATTATATTTGGGTCATGTAGTCAGTGCAGAAGGTGTTAAGCTTGATCCTAATAAAATTTAGGTATTAAAGGAGTAACCAACTCCAAGTTCATGCGACGAGGTCAAACGTTTTGTAGCTTATGCCAATTATTACCGCCGCTTCATTCCAAATTATGGAGAAATCGTTGTACCATTCAATACATAATTTATGAAGGAAAAATTTACCATTCGTGTGGACCGAGGATTGTGAAAATGCATTCCTTAAATTAAAAAGTAATTTATCGTCCCCTCCTGTGTTACAATATCCGAATTTTTCACCAAACAACATAATTATTTAAATTATATACTGATGCGTCAGGCAAAGCTATATGTTCAATTCTGTGTAACGGGGATGGTCGACCGGTCGCCTATGCAAGCCGAAGCTTAAACAAAGCCGAATTAAACTATCCTACGATAGAAAAAGAAATGCTTGCGGTAGTTTGGTTGGTTAAATATTTTAGACCCTATTTGTTTGGAAAAAGTTTAAAATATTTACCAATCATCGATCCTTAGTGTACTTGTTTAATATAAACAACCCGTCAAGTTGGCTAACCAAATTTAGACTTGTTTTTGAAGAGTATGATTTTGAAATCGAATATATTAAAGGAAAAGATAATGTGGCTGCAGACGCGTTATCTAGAGTGATAATATCTTCTGACGAATTAAGAAAGATGAACCAATGTATAATTAACGTAATGACTAGAGACCAAAAGAAAATTTTGGAAAGGGAGAGTACATCTTTATCGGGCAATAATAATAATGTATCCAAAAATTGACGGGCTGATCACCCGATGTTTGTTGAAACATCTTTTAAGCCGTTAAATTCAGTAGAATTAGTATGTGTCCCAGAAAAACAATATAAATATTTTAAGGACATGTCTCAACAAAACAAGTCATTTATATTAAATAAACCAGAACTAATTATATACAGACTTGCTATCAAGTATGACGCGAACCGAATATTTGAATGAGCTGGAGCATTTATGTAATGAGATAGAAATAAAAGAAATTTCTATTATTAAAAACGAGAATAATATAGGATATATAAAATGGTTATACAGAGAAATAAATAAAAATAAAAGGTGGTCCGGACCACACATTTACTTATTGAAAAACGTTGAACGAATAATTAATGATGACGACAAAAAGTAATTATTAACGATATTCATCTTTTGCCAACTAGCGGTCACACAGGTATTAGGCGTATGCTGAATAATATCAAACGATATTATTTTTGACCGGGAATGTAACGTTAAGTCACAAATTTTGTGAATAAATGTGAAACAAGTCAAAAGCAAAAGCACTCTGTGCCTGTTAAACAGCCAATGGTTATTACAACCACAGCCATGAGTGCTTTTGATAAAATATTCTTAGATATAATAGGCCTGGAACTAACAAAATTCGTAGAGGCTTACCCGTTACAAAGGAAAGATACAGTTTCTGTTGCAAAAGCATTTGTCGAAAATTTTATTTCACGTTATGGTATCCCGCGTGAGATTGCCACTGATAGAGGCTCTTAATTTATTTCATCAACGATAAAGAAAGTATTTAATTTACTTAACGTAAAGCAATTGTTATCAACTGCGTATCACCATGAATCAGTAGGTTCTCTTGAGATTACTCACAAAAAACTCAATGCTTATCTTCGCATCCAAACCAAAAAGCTCCTGGGTCCCGCTTTGGTGCTTTGCATATAATACTACAGTACATACTTCTACGAAATTCACACCCTTTAAACTAGTCTTTGGTAAAACTTGTAGGTTGCCGAGTAATTTGCTGAGAAAGGTAGAACCTTTGTACAATGCTGATAACTATCCTCTAACATTGAAGTATAAGTTACAACTTACGCAAAATGAAGCTAGGAAACATTTATTGATGTCTAAAGAACTTAGAAAAATAATTTATGATAAAAATGTACGTCCTATAATGTATAAGAAAGACGATCTAATTCTGTTAAAACTGAAACTGGAAACAAATTGGCAAATGTTTACAATGGTCCATATACAGTTTTGCAAGATATGTCACCAAATGTTAAAATACTAAAAATAATAAAATTGTGACTGTGCTTAAAAACAATACTAAACTATTTAGATCATGATTCTTTTATTTTTGTTGTTATGTATTTTGTATACTTATTTGTATTATATAGTATATAAATGTGTTTTTTTATTCAATGACATAATTAACATAATATACATACAAATTATTTTGAAGAAAATATAAACTGAAGAGAAAAATAAAACTGCAAAATCAAAAAGCGTCATAATATTCCTCCGCATCGTCGTCAATTGGCAACGTGCCCAGAAGACTGGCAGCATTGCCACGTTAAATGGCAATGCTTATTCTTATTATTATTATTTTGTATTATTGTATTTTGTATACTGTGTTAACGTTATAAAAAAAGTTATTTCCTTTTTTTTCTGTGGCGGAAGGTGTAGTGTAATAATATAACCCATGTACTCATGTTTAGTTTGTAAGTATATAATCTCATGTAGTCGCATTTATTCGTGCATAATAAATTAGGACTTGAAACGCATCGTACATCTTTTCTTTCGTTAAACACCCATCCTTACACCCAGTCGACAGCAATGTTGAAGAATTTTACGACGCTGCCTAAAGCAGCCAGTTCTTGTTTGCCAGTTATTTTTTTAACTTGCTGTCCTATATTTTGTGCTATTTCATTTTTTTTTGCTTTTGTCTAGTACAAATATAATTAAAGTATAATCGAAAATATATTAATAATAATAATACATTATTTATTGTAACAAAAAGGTATATACAATTAAAGTGTAACCCCTGATTCGCAAAAGTAGTAAGTAAAATAGTACTTTAAGTTCAGCCCGTTGTGCTCTTTCGGCCTCAATCAAACTTGTCTACTGCTGTGCCCCACGAACAAATACAGTAAGCGATTAAACATTCAGCTAAAGCTTTATATGTATGAATTAAAAGTGTAGTATCTGGTATAACTCTTAAATCCTTAAAAATGTAAATAAGCTTTCTTAATCTAGCACTAACTGTATTTATATGTTTTTCAGTTTAATTTATCTTCAATATTCACGCCTAGGTATTTGATTTCGGTTGTTCTTGATAGCTCGGGATAACTACAACGTGCTGGTACTTTGATATTAGATCGGTCACAAGGATAGCAATGTATACGAAGTTGAAGTGTTTTTGGAGAAGATATCGTAGTTTTGCTAAAGCATAGGAATTTTGTTTTATTAATGTTTAATGATAGAAGACTATCTTCGAGCTATACTGTAATACGGGCCATGCCTTTTTCAGCTATTTGTCGTACATTCTCCCAAGTACTACTATGAAACAGTACTGTGTCATCGGCAAAAATCTGAATGTCAGCACCCTGTATTTCAAATTTACATAGGTCGTTAACGTACGCCAGAAATAGCGTAGGACTCAAGGTGCCTTATGGTACTCCATATGAGGCCACACGGACGTCAAAAATATAGTTAACTAGATGATTATCCATAAGTATCTGATACGTAACATTATTAATCTATATTTTCTGCACACAGATACGTTACGGACCGCAAAATACGAAACGAGTAAGACTACTAATAATAACCTTTGACTTTCTTCTATGACAACTGAAATCTAACATAATAATTAAGAACTGACACTGAGAATATTTAGTTTTTTATTAAAATACTAAATGCAGTAAACATAACTAATATTATAATTGCAAAAGTGAGTTTGTTTATTTATTTGTTCATTACGTTTTCACGCCTTAAACAATCGACCGATAATCATGAAATTACGCATACAACGTGTATGCGAAATTTCATGATGATCGGTCCACTATTTTAGAATTTTACGACGCTGCCTAAAGCAGCCATTTCTTGTTTGCCATTTATTTTTTTAAGTTGCTGTCCTATATATTGTGCTATTCCATTTTGTTTTGCTTTTGTACTTGTATATAATAGAAAATATAGTTAACTAGATGATTATTCATAGGTATCTGATACGTAATATTATTAATCTATGTTTTCTGCACACAGCTACGTTACGGGACAAAACAACCGAAATGGGTAAGACTGCTAATAATAAACCTGTGTCTTTCTTCTATGACAACTGAAATCTAACATAATAATTAAGAACTGGCACTGAGTATATTGCGATTTTTATAAAAATACTAAATTGTACAATGCAGTAATCCTAATTATAATTGCAAAAGTGAGTTTGTTAATTTATTTGTTTATTACGTTTTTACGCTTTAAATAATCGACCGATAATCATGAAATTACGCATACATGTTGTACAGAATAGTAAATAGGATTTACACATTTTATCGAGAAGAAAGTACTGTTATTAACTTAAGTTTGAAACAGTACTTTTTCTGGATAAAACGTAAAAAGGATCCTATATCCTTTAAAGCTAATACTTAATACCTTTCATCCAGAAAAGTAGTACTGTGAACGAGCGAGCGATGCCACGGGCAAAGATTAGTTTTTAATAAGCCATTGGCTTACCTGGTAAGTCACAAGTGTTGCTCATGAATATGCTGTGTTTCCTTGAGTTGTGAAGAGAAACTAGGATCGGCTATTCTGTTTTCAGTCGGAACGCGATTTAAGCATGGTTATACTAACCCAGGGACCAGTATTTAGTAAGATACCAATACAAGACACAACTAATACGATGACAGGCGAAGTATATCAATATTACAGAAAATACAGGGTATGGGTATAGATGAGAGGCAACCAGTAATCAAATATTTTACGAGAAGAATATCCCTCTGACCCAATTAAGAGATACCCAGAAATAAAAAAACAGAAAAAGATGTTTCAAATGGCATTTATTAAAGTCTAAAATGATTTTATTCTTCTTCCAAGTATAGATAACGTAAAAGTGAAAATCATTTATTAATTTAGGTCACAAAGTATCACTAATTAACGTAAAAATATATTGGTTAGTGAGTTTACTAAGTTATTATTTAATTTAATAACTTATATCAACGGAGGTTGCAGCCATTATTTGGTATATTAATATAAAATGACTCATTATAATAATATTTTTGTTGCAGATGATATAACAAAGTTCGGCCCAGAGATCTATTGCAAGTTTCAGCCTTACACATATGCATGTGGAGAAAAAAGGCCAAAGCGCAGGTATCTATAAATCTCTACTCCGTAAAATATAGTTTGGGTATTATATTATATATTGGATTATAAATGATCAATTAATGTTTTTATTCTTATTGACGATTGTATAATAATATTATAATAAATCAAAGAATAAGAAACAAAGCATTTTATCAAATTAATATTTGTGTATTATGCTCGTTTTACGTGTTATTTTAAATATTTTATCTAACTTTATGTTGTAATGCAAAGTAAATCTTTTGGTTTAAAGGACGCAAGGAACGTCACTGTCGGTTCACTTTTATCAACTAAGTATAAGTATGATATGATTTTAACATTTTATACCGTCATAAAATATGGGATTCAATAAACGTAATTATGGATAAAACAATGCGTAATACAAATTAAATCTGTCACAGGACTCGGCTGAGTATATTATATCCGTCCGATTATATTTGTATTCTTGAGCATGCAAGTTCCGCTACCTTATTTAAAACTAAAGTATTTGATAGTTTTCTTATAATGTTCTGTAGTTTTCATATCGTGTAATTACAGTCATATCGAACAAATGTTGCCACATTACTATACTAAGTCGTGAAAATACAAAAAGTATGTTAATTATAGAACTAAAGTATGAATTTGTTTTAATATTATTTTTATTAAGTTAATAACGTTCACATAAAATGGGATAGAAAATGAAAGTTTCAATTATAATAAACAACAATATCTCTGTAAGAATAAATTTAATTATAATTGTAATCTACCTTTACATTATGCGTATTTCTTAGTATTGTAAGGTATATTTGCGTTGCCACGTAAAAATACGTACGATGTAGGTGTTTAAGATACAGCTCGAACTCAATGCGGTCAATATTGCAATTGCAGCGTTGGCAATGTTGCAGTGTCAGCGAAACGCGCTAGTGAAGCAACACAGGCGGTGTAGTGTTTACGTGGATATTGTATTGTGTATATACCAGTGTAAGATACAGCTATCTTGGGATATCGGTTAAGATTTATTAGCACCCGATCGCTTTATTACAGCCTGTTGAATCAGTGTATCTTTTTTTTTAATACGTATTAGAAAATAACTATGCATATTGATCGAATTACACTATCTAATAAAGTATTACATAATATTGTTTTAAGTTAACGGAAATGTATAACATTGAAATTAAACTACTTTATACGTATTTATCGCGGGTTTTTATATTACAAATTTTGAAACATTAAACTGCTGGCAATTATTGGCACTGGTGCTGACAACAAACATCTTAGTATCCCCGTGAATATGGTTGCTGAAAAGCAGCCGAAACGTCGGAAAAATCTAAATAGATTCTATAATATAGGTACCTTAAGAGGAGGATACCTTAAGAGGTATGCGTCAAAGCATTCTATTTTCATTACTAACACTAAAAGATGGAAAGATATTGTCTGTACCACACTTTCTGAATCAAAGTTTGTTTTTACAAATAGATTTTTCGCATTCTTAGAGCCTTTTCGTTATAACAAGGTAAATAAACAAACAGCTATATATGACCTAAGTTGTATAAGATCTAAGCGGATAATCTATCGGTACTTACAAACTTTAAATTATGAGGATACTGAATATTTTGTTGATTGTTGTTAAATAAGTAATAACAAGTTCCGTGATAATCTTGACCTATTTTTGCATATATTTATATAATAAATATGGTTAATTGTATATAACTTGGTTCCTAGTAGTATATTGTAAGTGCCCTTAACTGTGGCACAGGTTTACCCAAGTACAGGCACCCGTATTATATTACCTATATTAAGTACTTTATGGACTGTATTCATGTCTTACCACTGTAATCAATAAACAAAATATTATTATTATTATTCAACCACGTAACAAAAAATTAAATTATTAATTCTTACTGATTTAACAATTCATAAATCAATATTTGTCAACCGATGAAATTTTTTATATACTGCGTCATGCGTGCTACGTGCTTATTAGTTATTGAATACTTTAACTGGTATTATCGATTTTCAGTTTTCAGTAATACATATTTATGTTTTCATTATTTTTGCCAACATTATTAATTCATGGCTGCCATGATTTGTTATCTCGATGTATTTTAGTTATTCTGAAGTCCTTTAATACTATTTAATCTTATTGGTGTATTTTTTGGGGGTTAAATATAATGACCATCAAAAATACTAATTGCACAGCATAACGAGCACGTGTATAGGTGCTCGTTATGCTGTGCCGTATATTTCAATATTTTATTTTATTAACCCTTTCGAGACAGAATGCAGTGATTTGAAGCGTATGCCTCAAATCATTGCATTCCGTCTCGGAAGGGTTATGTTATTTTAGGTTCCTTCTTAAACCCACCCAAAAATGCATAGGAGGCCCGCGAAGCGGGGCTCCGTCGACTTAGTTTGATCTATTTAAATATATTTTGCTGTGCAATTAGTATTTTTAGTAAGCATATTTTGTTGTGCAATTAGTATTTTTTTGCTGTGTAGTTAAATACTTCCCTATTTTTTGCGTAGTATGGGGTTAAAGTATATAATTAATTACCCCTCGGGCGAACGTCGACATACAGACAATGCTTTTTTCATTATGTCTCCATATAGTTAGGCTGACAGGATGAGAGGTTAAAGACAGGCCGAGTTTGTTTTTATTAGATTCAATTAAATGAATAACAAGATCTCAAACTGATGGTTGAAACTATACTGGTTATCAATAATGTTATTTACTTTCTAGAAGATATATAGTTATTTAGTCATAGTTAGATATTGATTTATACGACCACACGCATTTTATAGCTAGCGATGAGACCTGCAACTAGTTATGACTTCTTTATAATGATTTACCTGGTTTACCTAATTCTAAACATTAATAAACAGATTTCATTCTAACAGTTATACTTTTTAAGTAGTATTTTATATTACTATATATTTCATAGTCAGTAAACAATTTCACCTATTATTATACATATCTTTTACCACATATCTTTTGCTATTGTTTCAGTTACTATTACGACATGAGACACCAAGAATGTATGTCAACTGTGTACGGGCATTGTAAACATGCCTACAATAATTATGAATCCAGAGGAACATGCAAATCAACGTGTCGTGGTGAGATTATAAAATATATAAACATTACAAGAAAAAGAGTTCGTGAAATTATTGACCCATTCAACACATTTATTTATACCAACTCTTAATGTTAAAGGTACCGAACATTAACTACTCTTATATATGTATGCCTATATTAGGTATTTGATTGAAACTAATTAGAACTTATCACACATGGTTGTCCTTAGTCTGGGTGTTCTTTGTGTCCTTTGTTTGTCTCCCGCGAGACAGGATTTATTCCTGTAGGCGTGATGTCTTTTAAACAAAGAATAGAAAAAGAAAAATTTGAATGATTTCTTTTATGTCACAAGAATATCTGTTTCGCTACAGTCATACGTCATCGTAAGCCGTTACCGTAGACTACGCATATTTGCTACACCGTAGATATGACTTATACATCGCTTACGTATGCTGTAAACGTTTTGAGGAATTGTCGATCCGATAATGCAAGCTTGTTTATTAATGTACTGTGGCGCAAGGGACAATTAATGCATAGATACCAGATTAATATAATTGATCTCGGTTTACAGATAGCTATAATTTATTTTACGGCTGTTGCAATGGTATAATAATTTTCTCTTAATTGTTTTTTTAGTACTCATAAACCTCTATATAATCTAACCGGGAAGGCTGTTCTTATAGGAGTTCATATTGACACTACTTATGAATACCCTACATTACACCTCCACCCTTATTAACTAACTTAAATTAAACATCGGTACATAGTTACTTAAACTCTATTAACAGAATAATAACTCATTATCTACGATACTATTAAATTATTAGTTATATTTAAAAGACTTAAATCTAGTGCTTAATCTAAACAAAATTATAATTAGGGCTGACCATATCTTTGGGGAGGTTTCCTATTTCTAACGGGACGAGTTTCACCAGCGATCAAGGCTACATTGTTGGATCCATCAACCAACACTTTAGATGGATCCGCCGTATTAACCCCGGTTCTGAAAACGCCTCATCCTTACCGCATCCCAGACTCCCACACCCCTCACAATTCCTGAGCACCCTTCTGTAGGTATTTTCGTAACCGGTACTGTAGGGAAAACCAGTGCATTACTTGAAGGCCGGTTAGAGTTTTTAGGCGCTACTTTTGTGCTGGCTATTACCCCATCAGTCGGTTGTGACTGTTTTGCCTTAAATTTAAACTTTAACTGATTATATGCCTATGTATCTCTGTGCCATCATCTAATAATCTTATTTGATAATCCGTAGTACTCAGGCGCTCAATCACCGTACCACTTACCCACCTCTTTAATCCATGGTACACCTGGCTCCAAACCTCGTCCCCCGTACCGAGAGTGCGGTGCGATTCACCCGCCTCGTTTTTCGGAGCTGCGCGACGGCCACCTGTTTCTCATGCGACGGCTTCAGCCCGCGTAACCGAATTCTTAATGTCTTACCTTGCAATATCAGTGACGAACTTTCTTTTGTGGTATTATGTTCACTGGTTCTATGCACTAGTCAAATCCGCTGAAGGGCAAGTTCTACATCTATATTTAGAATAATAGCTTTTTTATAACTCTTTTGTACTGGCTAACCGCATTCTCCGCCAAACCATTGGAAGCTGGGTGATATGGTACAGAAAATACATGTTCTACTCCGTTATATTCTAAAAATGAATTAAATTCGTCACTGCTAAAGTCGAAGCGACCAGAAATACTTCGATCGATTTCGAGGTGGCATCGACCATTATTAAATACTGGTGTCCCTGTATAGGCCCTAAAAAATCTATGTGTAACCTAGTCCATGGACGAGACGGTCAGTTCCAAGGCTGCGTTGCATGGTGTACTGGCGCCTCGGCCATTTTTGCACAGATTGTGCAATTTCGACATAGGTTTTCCAACATTTCATCAATCCCCGGCCACCACACATAACTTCTCTATGCTTGTTTCGTGCCCCGTGAGCTCGCATCACAGGTCGCTATCACGGGCCGTGATTCATCATAGTGTGATAATATTTTCTGAACTAATTAAAACCTTTTTTTATTTTATTAAATGCTTGAGGACGTGTATGGGTAACGTGTAATGGGTATGGGGTACCCAATGTTTACCCTTTTTCAATAATTCGTACAATGGTGACAAATAGAAACTTAATTGTTTTATAAATTTATCATAATTAAAAATTATTTTAGTTCGGATACATTAGTCTGAGAAGACAATTTAATTATGGGTTTAATCTTTTCTGGATCCACTCTAACGCCCTCTCTACTAATAATAAATCCTAAATATTTTGCTTCTTTACTCAAAAAATCGCACTTTTTATTTTTTATTTTTAACCCATTTTCTTGTAATATGTTAAGATCCTTGTTGATTGTGTCTACATGTACATCAATCGAATTTTTCGTGATCGAGATCTAAAAATATTGTCACATTTGGTATTTTATCAAACAACTGTTTCATTATTCTTTGAAAAATGCCTGGACTCGACGGGAGTCCATACACTAATCTATTGTGTCTAAAAAGACCTTTATGCGTATTAATAACTGTCAAATCCTTGGATTTATCTAATAATATTTGATTGTAAGCTTGAGATAAATCTAGTATTGTGAAATACCTACTACCACTTAACTTAGTAAATAAGTTGTCTACCTTAGGCCCAGGATACTTATCAACCCTTAACATACGATTCAATGAAACCTTATAGTCAGCACATAAACGTAAAGCGCCATCCGACTTGTGTATAATTACCAGTGGTGTAGCCCAGCCGGCGGTGTGAACAGGCTCGATGATGCCCGCGCGCAGCAAGGCCTCGAGCTCGGCGTCGACGCGCGAGCGCAGCGCGTACGGCAGCGGTCGCGTGCGGCAGAATACTGGTTCGGCTCCCTCACGTGAATGTAACGTGGCCCGACCATCCGTGAAACACCCCAATCCACCATCAAATAACTTATTGTACCTAGCCACGCCCGTCTACAGCGGTTGCATCCCGCTCCGCCGCCTCAAAAGCGCTCGCCACAGATACCGCTTTACCGAATTTAATGTTTCCTTCGGCAAATAATCGTTGTCTAATAAGGTCGCTCAAGATACCGCACACGAATTGGTCTCTCAGATTATCGTCCAAATTTGTGCCAAATTCACAATACCGCGTAATTTACTTTAATTCCGCCACGTAATCCGAAATACTTTCGGGAGCTTGTTGTCTCCTTTGTCGAAATTTATAACGTTCTGCCAAAATAGATGGATTCGGTTGCAAATGTTCTTGCATGACCGTAACGACCTCGGTAAAGGTCATATTCGTCGGCTTCCTCGGACTACACAAGTTCACTAATAATTCATATGCCGCTTCACCCATGCATGCTATTAGCGTCGGTAGTTTTAGGTCTTCCTTTACTGTATTTACCAAAAAAATACATGTCCAGTCTATCACAGTATGACAGCCAACTTCCTGTCTTCATGTCAATTTCGCCAAATTTTGCCATCCTCGTCGCCATTGTGGTATTTTGAAGTAAAACACGTAGTTCGCTCGAAAGACATTTTTAACTATATAAGCTGCGGTTGGTCAACAATATTTGAACATGAATGACGCTACTTATGAATACCCTACATTACAGTATTTTCGAATTTCACGAACCTCACTCACGAGTCAATTGCCAAATACTTTATTTAGTCTTTTCACTTGAATAGGTAAAAGCATCGTTTAAAGTATTAGTTAATTTAAACAATGATGATCGGTTAATCTGAATGTCCTTAACCTGGATTGATAACCTAGCGTTACATTAGACGGATCTTGGAGAACTTGGTGTCTACTAATTTTAGGGCTGGATTCTTGGGAAATCAACAGGGATTTGAATCCCGGGCTCCCACAAATAGTACGCGTTCTACGCAGTATTTCACTAAAATTTCTCCGAGAGGGAAAATTAAGGAGGCCCTGTTAAAAAAATTTGAGGCTTCATTATTTCTTTTATTCGGGGATTTATTGTTGGTTGTTTATATTTGTTGGCAATGGGATCCAAACAAGCAACAAAAACAATTTACAGCATGATGTAAGCGCTGAAGATTCTTATGTGTGCGTTGTTCTTTAAAGTTAGAGGCGTAGAGTACTCAAATTGATTGCATTAGAGTCAAAGTTTTAGAAAGTGAGCCTATTTCCAGGTTTGTATGAATGTGATTTATTAGGATTATAATTTAAGTTTGGTTAGATTATTGAAATGTGTTTAAGCACTAAGTCAATGTTGTCATTGTATTTCAGATGTAGCTCACCATGCTCATCCTAAAAATTTAACTGAAAATATCGCTTGTCGTTTGCAACCGGAATTTGGTGACTGTCACGAGTATCATCCAAGGTAAGGTTGACATTTGACTGCTTGCATGACGTCATATTTTAAATAGTGACCATCTCGACGCTTCATCGCGTCGAGTGTTGGAGATTTGACAGCCACAGGATAAAAAAATTTGTAACACACAAATAGTTGCTTCGGGTCTGGATGTTTATTTGTACTTTTATGATTAATATTCCCGGTTGTCAGCAATACGCGTACCTATTGCCTGAACCCTAAAACATCGCTGGCAATAAGTGGACGTAGAACACCGCTGCTTACCTTCGGCGATATATAGGTGTGTGTCAATTTTTTTACAATGAAGGTGGCAAATAGGTTGATGCCTATGATCACTTTAGGTCGTTGGATTATCAATTTCGCGTTAAAATGTAGACGCGGTAAAATGTTGTTATCGAACCACCCGCAATAACACTGACCCACAGTGTCAATGTGACTAAACCAATACGCTGTAGTTATTATTTAATGATAGAAAAAATATATATATTTCAGATTTTATTTCGACATAAATACGGCAGGTTGCATAGGATTCTCATACAGCGGTTGTGGCGGTAACTATAATAGATTTCCAAATGCGAAAGTGTGTAAAGCCATCTGCATTCCGTTACTAAAACATGAAGAAGACAAAGGTTAAAAAGTTTATAAGTGTTTACAGAAAGTTGTACTTAAATCATTCTATTCATATTAAATATAACATCAGTATTTAAAAATCCTTTTTATCACAATCCTATTCATTAAACTAAAGAAGTTGTTATAAGATTAATAAGAATATTATATATATTTATGACTGAATGGATATGGAACATTCTTGTCCAATTGTTACCGACCTTTAGCCTTTATTTAACTTTAGCTCTGAACGCCTACAATTAATGTAATAGTTGTCAAGTTTTGCAGACGTAAGATGCACTCTGTTAATCAGGCGCTTACTACCAAATAACAGCCTCCGTGGCGCAGCGGTAGTGTATGCGACTGCTGTGCATGAGGTCTCGGGTTCGAATCCCGGGTCGGGCCAACAAAAAGTTGTTGGGTATTTCTGTTACGAAATCTCAATTGCAGCCTGGAGTTAGGAAAATGGCGGTGTAAGACACCCCCGTGCCTCGGAAAGCACGAAAAGCCGTTGGTTCTGCGCCTGATACCTCTCTGCTCCGGTCGGATTACCGTCCCATCGGATCATGAGAGTTAGGGCATAGAGAGTGCATTTGTGTTTGCGCACGCGCTTGTGCACAATAATATCTCCTGTGCAGATGGCCAGTCTCCTTTAAGAAGGGACACCATGACAGAAATTCGGTCTCGAGGACATTATTACTACTATATAAAGATACTATCAAATATTACCACATTATAGTTGCTTACAGCCAGCCTACAAATACACAGATAATAAGTAAACAAATGCCACAAATGACTGGCTATAAATCCTTGGGGTAATCTTATCTACATAATATTGTCTTATGTTTACGCGAATGTTATACATTGAAATTAAACGCTTTATACGGATTTTGTCGCGTTGTTTATTTTACTTTAAACACTGTTATTACATAATTTTGAAAACTCTAACACTACTATTGTTGAACTTTACTACTATTTAAGCTATATATTTTCTAATTAAAACTATTTATATTTAAGTTTACACTTTGGGACAACTACCATCTTAGTCTCCCCGTGAACATGGTTGCTGTAAAGCAACCGAAACGTCGGGGCAAAGTGTAAACTTAAATATAAATAGATTTAATTAGAAAATATATAGCTTAAAATGTAGTAAAGTTCAATAATAGTAGTGTTAGAGTTTTCAAAATTATGTAATAACAGTGTTTATTTATTTATTTATTTATAAGGATCGCCAACACATGATACACAATTCTAACATAATAAAAAAGATGATACAATAATATATGCCTTGTGCTCATTCTGTTATAGGCAACCACAGGTAACACAGGAAGTACCAGTACAATAAACTTAAAAATAAAATAAAATGTAAATGTGTTTAAAGTAAAATAAACAACGAGACAAAATTCGTATAAAGTGTTTAATTTCAATAATCTAATCTAATCACGAGCTAGAAATTACATAAGCTTCAGACGTCTTTACGTTAATATCATACATTGTATTGTTTCTTACATTATCCCCTAGGCGACAAGAAAATACCAGAATTAAAAAAAAAATATTTTAAATTACTATTGGTAGCCTCAATGGAACTATAATTGGACAATATTTTTAATATTTTCTGTTTATTTCAGTTATTTCTTTTTATACAAGAAAGCATACCGCTAGACTTATGATAGGTTATATTTGTGATGCGTTGTATTACGCAATGAGTGACATTTTAAGGATCCGTACCCGAAGGGTGCCAAGGGATCCTAGTATGTTCTAATCCTTTCCAATTCGTCCTTCTGACAGCGGGCTGTATCTCATAAACCGTAATAGATAGAGAGTAGACATTTTTACAAAGTGTTTATTGTCTCTATAACAAAAAATTATAAGAAAGGAGATAGTTACCAACCCTTGTAGGATATTACGGCATCCTTCGTATGCGAGTTCGATTTGACCGGTTTTTACTTAACTCTGGTCTTGCGCGAGTTGTTAACAATATTTGCCTATATGTCAATCGCTTAGAATAATCATCATTGGGTACAAATACGTCTTAACACGTAATCAAAACATATGTAAACTCAATTAACGCATATCAAATCACTTGAGTTCGTAATGAAACTTAATTGAACTAGAACCACCTAATCTTGTGTAATGTTTAAATGTCATCACGTGTTCATGCAATGAGTTGGAAATCATATACCTAAATATGATTGTATTAGATTAGAGTAATCAGACAACTGTTACTATTGGGAATTTCAGTCAACAACCAAGTAGATATACGACTTTTTATACATATGTAGAAGACTAGCTTTTGCCATCGGCTTCGCTCACATTAGTAGGTTATGAGCGTTGTTGTGGAAGACGAGTTATAATAAATTAAAAATAAGTATAGAAATACTTTTGTAACACGGGTGTATTCGGTAAATATAAACTGCCAACCTTGAGAGCACAAGTTATTTTATTTGCTACGATCCCATATCTACAGAAATATTACTTTTTGTAAATAAAATATAGTTTATGTTACTATATATAATATAGTTTATGTTGCTACTTGGTAATAATATAGCTTCCTAATGGTAAAATATATTTGTAAATTGGTTGATTTGTTTTTTAGTTAAATTCTTACAAACAAACGAAGAATCAAATGTTTCTTCTTTATAATATTAGTATAGATATAGATTGCCAAACGTCACGCCCTTGATTGCTCGCAGAACTAGAAGTATTAAACAGATACTGCTAACCCTCTTGAAAAGGAGTTAATGATAGAATGAAAGGAAAGAAATGAGCGAGGTATGTATCAGAGCCAAATGAAATTTTACTTATCGAGCGAAACGCATTATCGACGTTACTACCCTTAGGCATGCATAATAGGGTGCTTGTCAATTTGAACCAGCACTATATAATTGACAGCAGTGACCTGTTTCACGCAATCACTGTTACCTTAGATTACTTATTACGATTTAATATGTCTTCTAGTAAAGGTAAACATAGTATATTTTACAGCTACATGGCTATATATGAACTGTTACTCAGAAATACCACATTCAGTACACTCTGACGTTTCTTTTAATCGTAGTATTTGCTGATTCGGTATCGGTATGTACTCGTATTTATCTAGTACAAACGATTGCCTCGGTAGGTTTATTTCGAGAAAGAGGTCAACTGCAGAATCTCTTTCGAGAAAAAAACGCTGGAGAAACTTAATAGCTTTTTAGAAAATGAACTTTGATGATCAGTGAACTGTGATTTAGCCTCTAAATTTATTTTCGTAAAAAGGAGTATAATCGCTTAGTAGGCTATGAATAAGGTTATTTTTGGGTTATTTCCCAGGTAATATGTATGATCTGTATCGAGGAAAACCAATGTGAGCGATATCGGCTTATCTTGTTACTATCACTAAGTAATTTTCAAACTATTATTTATAAACAGATAACTGCAAAAGTAGGAATACACTGTTTTAAGTACTTAATGATAAATACCATTTAATATACTGCTGATAAGTGTTGATAGTCGTCAAGTGAGACAATCAAAATGTTTATTTGCTCACTGAAGCTATTGATAACTTTACATATTCTTGCATAGGATGAGATGAGGCCCAAAACAGTTCTTCTTTTAAGTAAATAGAGTGGTGTGACTTAAACATAAATGCAACATTTATATGTAACGTTTTTTTTAATCTTTATTAAAAATTAATATGTAACCATGTTGCCGAAATTTTTTTTTTTTTGGCAACCTTTTAATTATTAATTATATAGGTATATTCATATTTTGATTGTAATATGTTTAAGCATATTCCTTTGCTTAAATTGGTTATAATTGTATAGCCAGCTTTGGTAAAGTAGCACTAAGGGTATGTATGAAACTCTCATAAATTATAGCTTAAGTGGTCCTCGCTTGTAGTTTCAAATTTAAATTGGTACAAGGCAAGCTATACGGAACTCCGTAAGTAAACCAATCGGAACTTGCCATTTACTAGCACAGTACCCAAGTATGATATAATATATTTAAAATATATAATATCATACTTGGCTACAGGATCGAGTGCAGGTAGTATGTAGACATTACACTGATTTGTTAAGAATTATATCGTTCTCTTTAATTATGACTGTGAACCTAAGAACTATGTTGTTGAAGAGGATACAAATTTGAAACACTTGGTACAGGCGTTAAAATTGTATAATGACAAAACTAGGTATTGTCAAGTAGAGGAATCTGAGTTTTGGGGCACGCTGTAGTTTAAGAAGTATATTCGAGCGAGGTTATACGTCTTTATAACACATTTGAAAAGAAAAGTACTGACAATAAAAAAGTTCTATAGACTTCGGTTTTTATTTTACCTTTTTTATAAAAAGAAACCTTGTAAGACGGTCGTATGTGGAGTGCAATATGGTCAACCATGAATGATGGAGGATGATATACTCGCTTGCGATGATTGCATTGAGCGTATGCTTCGCCATTTTGCAATTTTGGTAATTGTATATTTATTCAATGTTAGAAGAATTATTACCGTTTATAAGCAGTGTATCTCCACTGCAAGCGTTTTGAAGTATAAATTGTTATTATGTAGTGAAATATGATATAGATATGTAGTAATGTTGCAAATTTAAAATTCTAATACTGTGATACATGTTCAGCGTGTAACAATAATGTGTAGTCTTATTTGAGGAGCATAAATATAGTCTAATCCATATTATTATATCTTTTGTTAATACTGGAAATAACATAGAAAATCAAAACAAATAAAGCGTATGAAATATGTTGACGCTGTGTACAAAGCAGTAGTGACTGTAGAGATAATACACGTTTTGTTAACCTGCTATTCCATAATATAATTTAATAATTGCTTAGACGGACTTGAATCACAATATTTTCACTGCAGCTGAGGTAAATAAATTTGCATTACCATTAAGTTTAGTTAGGTAAATGGTTTTGAAAATTATATTACCAACCTACACTCGGGTGGAATGAATCTGGTCACTTAATGGCTAAAATATTACATTTTAATACGTCATAATCATAGACACTATACTACTTAAATAATCAATATATATGTATGTTTATATTATTCTTTATTAAAAATCTATAAGGCGTATACCTATGTTATCGGTTTGTTTGCGAATCGCCGTTTTGCGAAATGTGTGTAAATTTGATCCAAGCATGCTCTATAGTAACTATATATACTTTAGTTCTGGACCTGAATACTATAAGTGTGTTGCTTTTGAATATTGAAAAATATCTCCATCCTAATATAACATTATGGCAAACATCACTGCTGTGTATAAAAAGCAGTGTCACTTCAGGACAGATAATTCTCGACTACGCATAAACAAAATGGGGTCGCAATTTAAAAAAATCATAGTTGTATAATCTTCTTTCCGATTGTTGATAATTTCGCTGCTACTGCTTTAATTCGAAACGTAATAGAATAATCCTGACACATCATATCATAAAAACAAGATGATAACTGGCGCATGCAATTTGGATTTTACAATCGATGAATCGAAGTCTCGCACGTCGATAGTGATTAGCTTAGATCTTCCTTCCTATTTATTTAATAATAAATTGGAATGGTTACGTAAACTAATTACACTAACTGTTAGTATATATTTAAATTATATAAATTTAAGTTTTGAGTTTAGACTACATTCAAGTCGTCAGCAAAAATATTGCAATCCGGCTTGGCTTCCACGTGAGCATTAAGTGCGGAGAGTACACGCGGCATTGTGGCACGTGGGCACGGCGACCAGTCTGTGTCATCTGGCTCGTAAAAATTGTTTAGTACGTTATGTCAAACCAGCTTATTTTGCAGGTTTGAGGCATCAATCAGACAGCGACATACTTTTGTTTATATTTCGATGGTTATAAACTATTGTGTCTTAACCTGGCGATATCAACATTCGTATTTAATAGTAATTTGTATCCAAAAGCGCACATCGTTAATTTAAACTGCAACATATTCTATATGTTAAGGTTCTGTATGACACACCGAAGAAATTCTAAGAGCACCTACCGAACCGCCGCCTTATGAAACTTTCACATTAAAACAAACTTTACATAAATCCACCTTCCTTCCTAGTCTTGTACATACATTTAGTGTTCTGTCGTATTCATATAACATTAGCATTAGTTGGGTTGTTAATAGAACACGGCGTCACAGAGTACATACTAGTACCAAGTAACAACGACATACTTTGCCATGCTTGTATATATATATTACTTCTGGTAAATACCAAGTTCATCGTCTCGGATATGGTAAAGTAAAGCTTTGTACGAGAACTGATAATAGATAGGTATCTCAGTACAGTTCCTTATAACAGCTATTATAAACCTATTTAATAAAGGGCCTTTACACATGCCCAGAGCTCAGTTTCAGATAGCGTATTACTTTTAGTATCACAATCCTCCAAAGTATTGTTAAACAAATCCTTGGAAGCTACAACTCATGGCACATATCAAACATCATACGGTTGACATAGCTTATTTTATTGATCACAACGAGTTAAACAACTTTTAAAGCAAGTACTATTAAGAACCATTCCGATGGAGCGACGCTTAAATTTTATAACACCAATAATTCGCTTCTAGTCAATATTTAAAAACAATAAAGGTATCTTTGCAGTCACAAATAGCTAATAGTTTTTTTAAATTAACATTAACAACTTACTACGTCCTCTCATCTCAACCCATTGGGTTGCGTCGCCACATGTCCTTCGTACGACGGGAATAACGCTCTGCTTCTAAGATGGCGAATTCGCTGGCCCCGTCTGGCACTGTAGTGCACACGCTGCAGCAGTGGACGTCGCCCTTAATGACACATGCAATAGTTACGGGCTGCCTCAAACCGACACCACTTAACACCTTATATCCACTGGCAGGTATAGCCCCACCAAGTGTTAGAAGGGATGTCACCTGCTCGCTAGAAAAATCTAAACAAGAAGCTGACTCTCGACAATACACGATTACAGGATGGCCTAGGCCCAACTCAGGAGCCACAAGAGCTTTCTTCGGCGTACACAGCCTCTACAGGCAGACCCACTGAAAAAAAGGATAGAGCTCTGAAAATCCAGGCATCCACCACCGCCTGACCTCCTGGACCCCGAAGAAACTCTCCTACCGGGAAACGACCAACCCTGGCCAGCGTAGAAGTGTTTAAATATACTGCGAGCGCAAGTGGTCGGTGGAATCATAATTTATATAGATGGGGAATACTAGATCAGTCCCAAACTCACTGCGACTGTGATGCACCCAGTCATACAATGATGCACCTACTGACCTCAACATCGCCACTGTTGCCGCCATAGCGATCGCCACTTTCTGAGCCAAGACCATTTGTTCGCAAAAGGGAACAAGAGCATTGACTCGAAAAGAAGAAGAAGAATTAAAATTGTAGGTATATTGACTCGAACGCAGTATATTTTATTTAAATCGCACTATGGAAGACGGTCTTGTGAAAGCAGACACCGTGACTTTGCTCAGAATAATTTAGTTGGTAGTCTCAAAGTTCTTTGCATCAAATCAATGTGCGGGCGGTGCGCAGTGCGGTTTAATTTAAATTCTGTTAAATAATCTTTTATACTCAAATAAATACATAATTTTCAATATATATATACTTATATTATTAGCAGTTTCCGACTATTTGTATGACTTGCATGCATCATACGAGATAGAATCGTATCCCTAAACTTTCTACTCAGTGTGCCAAACAGTTCTGAACAAGTAAACGTTCGTTCACGCGGTAAATGAAATCACTTATATACCAAGCAGATATGTTTATTCAGTTACGGTCGGTTAGATTCGACGAACAATTGTTTGATTACGAGACAGCTGCTACGAAAGTTTAATTGGCATTGGACGTGAAAAGTTTCCAAAAATATTGGACATCGACCGAGACGTTCGATCTTTGAACTTTTCGCGAACATTGGTTATATACTGAATACATGTGTTCAATGTAGTAAACACAGATATTTTCTGTTTTAGATAAATGTCAGCAGAAAAATCATTTACTGTGATGAAATGGATAATAATTGGCACGGTAGTGGAAACACAGCATAAATTGTAAATGGTGGTAATGCAACAGAGTAAAAAAACTTCTGTCAATTTGATATACTTTTGTGAGGAGCTGCTATTTAATAATGCTGGACATTTTATAAAAAATATTTTACTGGAAAACCTGCTCTATGCCTGAGTAACATTGGCTAGCTGTTATGATATATAACGAACAAAACCGAGGGTGGAGGCTAGTTTATAACTATTACTATATAATTATGCTCTTTGGGTGACAACAACAACCTGCTGAACATTTAACATAATATACATACATACAGCTAGATTTTGCTCGCAACTTTGCAGTAGATTTTGACAATAAACTATCCCTTAGGAACAGTCCTTTTTTCTGGATGAAATGTATCCTATGTTCTTTACCTCTGGCCTAGTAGTTAAGGCGTGAAAGCGTAACAAAAACAAACAAACTTCAGATTCGTATTGATAATATTAGTTAGGATTCGAGACTGCCTTCTAGAGTATACCCAGCTGAGGTCATATTATATTATTCTATATTAATTGAAGTTTCAAATAAATTATTATAACTATTCTTTTTACATGTTCATATACTCTCATGATAATATCCTCAAATATGCAGGCAGAGGTGAATTTTTTACAGCTTAGGTTTGAGGTCCCACCTAATAGGAGGCGAACGTATTGTTGTCTATCATAGTTCCAGATTTTGTGCTGATATTGTCAATTTGTTGACAGAAAATGCAATAACACATTGCCTGATTCGGGAATCGAAACTATAGCACAATAGTCGCATTAATTATCGCTAAGCACCTAGGCAATTATTAGCATTAGTATAATAGTCGTATAAATTATATATATGTTTTCCAGTGGTTAATGATAATACAGATAACTCTATAAAAATCCATTATGGTGGCATGCAACAATATTTATAATAACTTCCAAACCGATGCATGAATTATTTATGCACCGTCATGCCACACATTCTTATTCGGGTAGCTATACAAAATATTAACGTGTATTCCATAAAATATCTTATACTGCCGGCAAATTATTGCGGCCACATATTGCAGTAAAAATAATGCCGCTTTCTGTAAAATAAGACATCAGTTCCTGATATTATTTAAACTTCTATTTATTTTTGAACTTCACATTGGTATAAACGTGTACCATAAACGGCAGAATCTCCAAAACTTTACCTTTATTTCGACCAAACATTTTAAGTTGGAACTTTTCCCTACTTATCTGATAGTTGGGAAACAATACCGCAATCTACTATTGTACCTTTGATATCCCAACCTTTTATTGTTTACTCTATCCGAAAACAGCCCAGAACGAAGGGTGAAACAATAAAAGCAATGGTTTTTTGATATTGCTAATTTTGTTTACATTTCTTTTGTTTAGTACTTTTGTGTCCGTTGAAATCGATTCGTTTGTTCTTCAGGTTGATTTTGTCTTAAGTTTCTTTTATTTAGACCCACGTCGGTCTATATCTGAAAAAAGTAAGTGCTTTTATCTAAGTTTGTATGGTGATGCTAGCTGTAATAATAATATGTAATATTAGCCCATGTATAAACTGTCCCGTTGTTGCGTACTTCTTTTCAGTATAAGACCATGGCATTGGCATGGCACCTGTAGTATACAATAAAGTACCTAAATGCATTAAAAATGAGCCAATGCCAATTTTCAAACAAAAGTTAACTAATTTTCTGATAGACAAATGTTATTACTCTATAAATGCGTTCCTAACTGATAAAATATAAATAATAAAAATTTAGCAACAAATTACATTTACATATAAAAATGTTAGTCGTAGGTTTTTGTTATGTTTAAAATAATTTGCATGCCTTACAGGTAAAATGTACATGGATCTGCTATAATTACTATAACACCTTTTTGTAATACCTACATTTCTACCAAATAAAGATTCTATTCTATTCTATTCTAAGAAACGAGTTAAGGACATAGTTCGCTAGCCCAGTGCGGATTGGCAGACTTGACAAATCTTGGAAAGCATTATGAAAAACCCTCAGAAAATAAGGTTCCATTACGTCGTTTTTCTTCGTAATTACAGCAAGTGGTAATTTATTATTTAATACGAACATAGCTTGAGGAAGCAAGATGTGCGTGTCGTAGGACCAAATTCGGATATCGGTGAAATCGAATGAGTCGCAATTTTGGTAATACCTAGTAATTTACTTAAACTTAACCAACTGAAACTTAATAAACAATTATTATTATATTATTATTATTATTGTAATTCTTCTATGCTCAATTATATAGACTGGACGTGGACATACCTGAGTATAGACTAATTACTATTCAGGAACTTATAGGAAATAAATATGCAATAACTAATGAAATATAAAGTGTGTATAATTAACCCTGTCCGAAACATTAAGGGCTTGTGTCTCTCTTAACAAACATGCTAAGAAAAATAACAAAAAAACACTAGGTATATCATCGTAAAACGTCTTCATAATATTTTTTAGTACAGTATTGATCAGCATTTTTACCCTATTACTGAAATTTTGCACAGTCTAGCAACACTCCACTAAACTTGACAAGGACGAGGAAACGTGGCATACTTTTGGCGGCATTTTTCTAAGGCGTAGGCAGGCGCGGCGGAGCGCGGCGCAGCATCGGTGAACCTTTATGAACTTTAGTGATATCTAGGTATTATAATTAATAAGTTGTTGGTGTTGCCATGGGTAATTGATTAACATATTATCTTAAATAAATTAAATTTATTGGGGTAATTTTTCTGATCGATTTTTAAAAGGATGTCTCTTCCTTACTCGTAATAAGCTTCTGTACAACACCTTTGAGGATCGGACAGGGTTTATTATACACACTGTATTAATATAGCCCAACATTGCGCTGACTATTTTGTTTCAAAATAAATATAACAGCGCGTTTGCTTTTTTTGAACACTTATTTGAGCTATTGCTGTAACATAATTATACAGGTAATTTAATTAGTTAGATAGAATTAAGGTCACCTAGGGTACAGACAGGTACACCTAGTAGTAAAGATTAGCAGTGACGATTATGACGAAAGGAATTCACGGTGAAGTCTGTATCCAAAAGCGTGTGCATTGTTACTGTTGTGCTTGCGTACGGTTTCGTTTCAAACTTTTACAGTAATTTTTTGACCGTAGCCCAGCTGATATGGTTAGTCAGAGAATACTCCCTTTTCAGGAGTTTGTTGATTACACCTCGTTCTTTCTCCTTTCTCCGCACTACCTAAAATGCGATCCAGTATCATGACCTTTGTCATAAAATATTATCGTACGTAGAATTCATAAAATATTGTGAACTTTATCACTTCAAAAATAATCCTTTTTCAGCTTAGCGGCCTATAGTAGTGTTATAAAATATATTTACTAGCGAACTTTTTGAAAAATGAGTATTAGTATCAATTACGAATATCAGGTCTTTGTGCAAGAAAGTTGGTAATATTTATTTTAACTTGTCTATGAAATCTGTATTGAGACAACAGCAGAAAACAAGCCCCAATTAAAATAATAACTATGATATCGTCTTAGCGAAATCAGTATTAAACAATTTCACATTTAGGGAACGTCCGTGGAGTTCCTAGTACGTGACATGACAAGTTTAAAACGCTTAAATGTGGTAGAAATAAGTATAAGTTATGTACCGAACATCAAAACGTGTGGATTATTATCTAGATGTCACTTAAAATCATAACTGATGCAAATATAAAAATAATAACGCCGTAATTAAGCATAAGAAAATCGTCGCGCAATGGCATACATCATAAAGGATGACTGTACATAAAGAAGGTATGTAGCTAAAGTACGAAAATATAATTTTATGTTATGTATGTTTTCGTACTTGGACTTGACAGATAAATAAGAGAGATCTTTTGTAGGATTACATTTAAGAATAACAGATTTTAACAGATATTCGAAAAGTAAGAGATTCTCTATTCGACCATATATTTTTGTTATATGTATGACGGGCAGTTATCGACCGAATTGGATATTCTTTTTTATTTTACAATGCATGCTTTCTTCATTTTTATATTAAGTTGGTCAAGGAATATAATATTTATAATTTTCACCTCAACTAAGCTGATAACGAAACTATTAAAAATACGGAAACGGGCGGTCAACCAAACAGCCAGAAATGGTAATTAAATTACTTCAAATAAATAAAACAACAACAACAGTTTGCTCCAGCTTAAAGTTTGTTTGTATCGATTCCAAATTGTTTACATTCGGTTAGGAGCTTAGTTAAGACTAGTTAGTGTAATTATTGAAGCCTTTTTTTGTCGGCCAAAGTTATTTGCTTTTTGATAGTGATGCTGCTGTGCTGATTTGTTTCGAAGTCTGCTTGCAAGCACTTTAAAAACAACGACATTTAGATATGTGTTTTATTGGTTCGCCAACTACTGTTAACACTCCTAAGATTACGAAAAGAAACCTGTAATGATTTAGGCTAGTAATACGATTTTTATTTAAATATAACTTCAATGGAGCGAGGAGCTTTATACTGGGCTGTGTGATCTCTTAATAGGCCAATTTCCACGAATCATGTAGGGCAGTTGTGTATCTTGATGTAACCGTGCATATTTCAGTAGCTCAAATCAGAATTAGTCAAGACGCCATTATGGTAATGCCGTATTCACGTCAGTATATGGCACGTAGGAGTGTCCAATATAGAATCACGATCAAGCAATGATCAATTAAGGCTTACTGCAACTTCAAATATTTTGAACAACTTTTCTGTCTCGTCTTATAAAAATAGTAGAGATTTACCATTCTCGCTCCAAAGCTACCTATATACGCGGTGTTACACGGGCATTAAAGCTTGTCTTTCTTCAAACGGGGCTTAAAGAGAGTACCACGCTACCAATAGGCAGAGGCTTGGCTGCATACTAAGTATACCTCTGACATTATTTAAGTCCACAGTTACCACTTATCACCAAAAAGAAAATGCTAAGGCTTTTATTCTGTTATCTTTGTAAGACATAACGTGCAAAACTGAAGCATTGGGGTTAATTTCAAACACGGCACGTAATTTTAACTCAGAAGTGTTTTATAATTATATTAACCCTCAATATTAACAATATGGAGGTTAATATAATAATGAAAGTAATCAAGCAAGTTCATCAGTGTTACGTTCATGTTAAACATGCTCTCAATATTCACGCATGCATCGTTTAATAACCGCTCATGATTTTAAAGTACCAATTTTGTAAAATGAAAGAGTGTGCTTAAACTATGCAGTTGTGTATATTACTGAGCTCGTCGGCTAGTGGCTTCAATGGCCGATATAAATGCTGAAGTATCATTTACATTTAAATTAATTTACATTTTATAAAGGTAATGCTTTTAATAAAGCATTCGATTTATAATAAACGTTAATTTAAGGTCACACCATACACACAAAGACTTATTGATGTTAAAGTATGACCTTGTACATCCTAACTTCCTAACTAATATTATAAATAAGATAGGAGAATATATTAGCGAAGCAATTTCTGTAGTTACTGGCCTCCCACAAGGCAGTTTGATCAGCCCTTTACTTTATCAAATTTACGTGAATGAACTGTGTGAACTATCTCTACCTTCGACACGAATAATAGCCTACGCTGATGACACGGCGATACTAACTTATGGCTGCGATTGGGCTTCAGCTAAAGAGGTTGCCGAAAAGGGTCTCAGTAAGGTGATGTCATGGCTGGAACAAAACAGCCTCGCCTTAAATGTCAAAAAGACCAACTTTATAACCTTCGGCCCAAGATCCTCTAAACTACCACAAGCTGACTCGCTATCTATTAAAGCCCACAAATGTGTCAACCTCGCTCCACATTGTTTTTGTCCCAATGTCGCAAGAGTCCATGTCGTAAAATATCTGGGTCTCCATCTAGACGCTTGTCTATCGTGGAAGACACATTTACAAACAGTATCTGCACGTATTAGAAAACTTATCTTTCTATTTAAGAAATTAAGAGCATCCGCCAAAAAGGATATCCTTAAGATAGTTTACTCGACACTAGTGGAGTCAGTACTAAGCTATTGTATTACGGCTTGGGGTGGCGCAGCTAAAACCGACATAATTCAGATAGAACGGGCACAGAGAGCCGTTATTAAAGTTATACTCAAAAAATCTTTTAGATTCCCAACAAAACAACTATATGCGGAATTCAAAGCTCTCACAGTCAGACAACTTTACATTTACCGCACTGTTCTAAAAAAGCATTCATATCTTCCATATAGTGCAAATAAGAGTCCAATAACACGAAGAAGACCTAAACCAGCTTGTCCTAAAATATGTACAAACACCACGTTTGCCACACGACACTTCCCATACTTAAGCGCGCTCATTTACAATAAAATTAACCAAAAAGACAACATACACTCTCTAAATAAACATAATTGTAAATCAAAAATTAAAGCATTTCTCCTCAACTTAAATTATGACGAAACAGAAACACTGATAAAGCCACCGTATGCATAAATATAAATATATTTATATATTTTTACATATACTATAATATTATAAGTTTATAGCCTATAATTTAATACACTACTATATAAACGATTTCAACGACAACGCCTTCAAACACACACACACATACACACACACACACACACACACACACACACACACACACACACACACACACACACACACATACACACATATACACACACACATACATACAAAAACACATACATTCAGTCCGCTGATATTGTCAAGCCAATTAGTCCCATAGTCCCACGAAAATTGTAATACCTTTAAACCCTTTCCTGGACGAATGGGTGGCCCCTATAACACAGGATTTTCCTAGCATTGGGGCCTCTGTTCACATTAGTATGTATTTTAACTAATATGTAACCACATTATAATGTCATATGCTATGTACTCTCTTGGCTAATAATAAATTATTATTATTATTATTAAAAAAAAAAATACGAATGTGAGTTTGTTTGCTTGATAGGCTTTCATGCATTAACTACTTGACCAATCATCATGCAATTTCGCATACACGTTTTCAGTGGTACAGAAGGGGTTCTTTCTACCTTTCAAGTAGGAAAAAGGGAGGGATATTTTAAACTTAAAGCTTTCCGAGGGAGATAAATTTGTTTTAACTCGAAAGAAGAAATTTAAGGCAAAATCTATACTTGCAAATTCATCGGATGAGTGATAATCGTAACAAATTATTTTTCTTATACTGAAGTATGTATAGTAAATTGATTGGTGTAAGCCCTTTTAATTACCATAAAAAAAACAATAAATGTGATGACGCAAGTAAATGATGTGTCCGACGCAAGTAAGTGGTGTTGGAGACGAATGTTGCGCATTCCTTAGACCGCATACCGGACCAACACATCCATTCTTAAGGAACTCAGAATAACTATGAGGTTATCCACTATCTGTTTCCAACGAATGCTTAGGTATTTCGGACACATAGTTCGCAGGAACTCTGACAACCTGGAAAGGCTGATGGTAGTTGGACATGTCGACGGGAAAAGGTGATCTTTTCCCGTCGACCAGTCACTTCCTGTCGAGCAGTCGCTCCCCTACCCGTTGGTCAGACTTAGTCAAAAAGTTAACCGGCCTCCCAATACCTGAATCTTTTAAGACCGCCGAGGATAGGAACAAGTGGAAAATTGTAATACAACAAGTGATCAAGGACTTTCTACTGGACACGACCTTCAGCAATGAAGACAGCGACTAAGAAGAAGAAGTAAATTATATTCTTTTACTTATATTCTAGATCTTTTATTTAAAGATATAGATCTCAAAATAATATATATATAGATATACATCTCAAAATGTTGTAGTCATATGCATGGTAGCCATGGCTTTATTCTCTACTAGAATTTGCCCGCGACAAAGCTCGTGTTAATCTAGATTGTGATAAATTACTGTCACTCGAGTACAGTAATTTTTCTGGATAAGGTACAAATGTAAATGCGACACGTAAATTTACAAATCAATCATGGTGTACACCCTTGAACCTTGTCCTCGGATAATATTTAAAAGCCACCCCTATGCCGCGCTAAAGGGGTAACCTACCCGACGTCCTTTTCTGTATGTCCTTTTCTTCCGACAACGTGTATGCAAAATTTAATGACGATCGGTTCAGTCGTTTAGGTGGGAAAGCGTGACAAACAAACATACTCAGATTCACAATTAGTATTAGTTAAAATTCGATACCAATTTTTGTCTGTACACTATATGCTATAAGATAATATAGTCATTGAAATACCAAGTAATATGAGCAGTTATTAGAGCCTCATCTTCTAATTAACAGCCGGACACAATGCACCTTTTTTATTAATATCAGTCTGAAATAGACAAAGCTCATGGAACTTTCTTTTGAAATATATTATTTATTTATATATTTATTTTAATATTTATTTAATTTTTATATTTATTTTATTTTTTATATTTATTTTATTTATAATTTTATATTTTTATATTTTATTTTATTTTTTTGCATTTATTATTAAAATTACCTTATTATTATAGTCTGTCACATTTACATATATTATAATATTAGTCTTGTATATAAAATGTCTCGCTGCTGGGCAGATGCCTGTTTTAATGTGAGTATGGTTACGCCATTGTCAGCCAAGCTGGTCTAGTGCGGGTTGGCGAAATTTACATATACTTGAGAACATTATAGACAATTTTTAAATATGTAGGTTGTCTCACAATCTTTTCCTTTATCGTAAAGCAAGCGATAATTAACTAATGAATATGCACGTAACTTGGATAACTTTAAACTTTGGGGTCGAACTCGAGATCTCTGCTTGGCAGTCTAACGGTCTACATTTACAAAGATAAATATTATTTACATAATATACAATTCCAGCTTATGTTTGCAATGCACTTTAATGACAGCCTAACTTTTAATACTACAGGTGGCAAACATGTCTACTCTTTGCTTGATTGTATGTGGTTACCACAAGTCTAAAGACGCTTGTAGCGCCATCCAGGATGTTAATATCACAACTATGTTTAACCTAAGATAGTCATAAAGGCCAAGCTCTCATTTTAACATTTTTAATTTTAATGCTTGTATATATTAGTTTAATTCGTTTTAAAATTAATAATGTAAATATATTATAAATGTTATATTAAAAATATATATTTTATATGATATTTAATTTTACCGTTTTCATTGACTGCACGAGTGAAGTGGTTTAAGTATTCGTCAAGCTACTATCAAACCAAGTCACAAAAAAAAAAACAGGTCTTTGTCAAGCATATCCTAATAATATATATATATATATATATATATATATATATATATATATATATATTATTATAGCCTCTTCGTGGTGTGGATAGGGATTAGGTCATAGTCTCCCACAATAGGCCAACGCGTTTTCCGACTTCACACATCAGGATAAAATAAAAAAAGTCAGGATAAAATTTGAAACCTTCGTAACTCTATGTCCGTCTTTAGCAAAGTCTATTGGTTCTTAACAAAAGATCCGTATACTTATTATATCGATGAGATTAATTAATAGTTAGTAATTTATACGATCGCTGATGCAACCTGGTGGTGTTATTTCTACCGTGAAGGTCTAGGCAGTCTACATCCTTGTATTTGCATGTCACGTAACAAGTTAACACGCGCCTGCACTTCGAAGTCGATTAGAAGTACACCCTACTTACCCCTGACGTACAGGCTAACTGGCTTATAAGTTGTACACAAGTCGGTAGTGATGCTAGCAATTGAGTTAGTAGCATTCATGGCTCGCAGAAAGGCGGTTCCGTTGGCTAGGCATTAAAAGTCATCTATACTAATATTATAAATGTGAAAGTTTGTGAGGATGTATGGATGTTTGTTACTCTTTCACGTAAAATATACTGAACCGATTGCGATGAAATTTGGTATGTAGATAGTTGGAGACCTGGATTCACACATAGGCTTTTTATCCAGATATTCCCATGGCAACAGGACTTACGCGGGTGAAACCGTGGGCAAAATCTAGTATGAGCATATGTTAATGTTACAAAATACTATATTTGTTTTTGTTATTATCTTTTTAAATATAACTCCTGCCCCAGAAATGCGTCCTGTGTCACGAAAGACTTCACAAACTTTCAAACAACGGGCACAAAGAACACCCAGATTCGGGACAACTAATTGTGGATAATACAATTTTTGTCCCGTCTGGGGCTCCACAACATTCAGCGCGAAGGTATAGCGATCACTTAGATACTGCACCGTTCGTGCAGACGATATTACTTTTAAATTATATAATATTTGAAAGATGACAGCAGGTCGATTGATATTTTTGCGAAAGAAAACTTTTCGAAATTTAGCGGCGCATCTGCTTTATAGCGTTTTGTAAGCGAATTTCAGGCAAACTTTTTGGACTCCTAAGCAGGCGCGTGCGCTTCATACAAGCAAATAAGCATTGCATACCCTAGTCCGCTGGTCTATGTAAATCTATATAATCGAAATCTATTTATTAAATACTACAAGCTGAATAATAATAAATACACTATAAAATTATCAGATACAATAAGAGCTTGTGCCACTGCCATCTACTGGGCCGTGAGTGAACTACTAAACAAATAGCTTGTGCCAATGGCATCTATTGGTCCTTGAGCGAACTACTAAGCAAATAGAATATATAATAGAGAGGTGTCTGGAAGCAAAAAGAATCGTGCTTATTAGCAGTACATTTAAACGTCAATCGATTAAGCGGTCTACGAGACAAATATTTTGCTTGTGTGTGTAAAATGCACGTGTGTGCTCGCCGACTGAAGGCACTGCCTACAACGAAAATCCAACCAGTTTAAATAGTTGTCAAAAACATCATAATTGTTGTTTATTATAGGCCTATTATTTAAGCAATATAGCATCGTACGCCATTATTAATTATTTCACAGAGCTGTCGAGGGGATTTTGAGCGCTTTGTAATTGATAACTAAATAATTAGTGAAATTACCAGAATCACTGTAAATTATAGAAAATTATACTTGTGAGATCTGTGTTGGTGATGTGTGTTTAAATAAATTAAAACTGGTGTTTTCTCAACGTTGTCTTTTGATGACAAAACAAAATAATTTGTCTTGGACGCTGTGTTCACGATTTAGATCTAAAACAACAGAAAGGTAATACGACACGTCTTTTTGATAAAAAGTATTATGATATTTATAGCTGGCTAGCGGGCTGTGTACACACAAATAAACTATTTTGTTTGTTAAACATATTGCGATCGACCGAAAAGAAAACGAGGTGTTGACAATGTTCAACAATATTACAGGCGCGTGTTTAACGAGATTATAATTGACAATGTCTTGAACGAGTATCGTAATCGTTATAAAAACTTAAAAGACCTTAAGTTTTTCAATCTACTTTCGTATGGATATTTTACTTTGTACTGTAATAATTTTCCAGAGCAATCGATCGTCGAACTCATTAATTCGCATGAACATTCCTTTAACGCGGATCGCCTTAGGAATGAGCTCCGATGCGTTTATTGATCAGACGAATTAAAAACGTTAGGAATATTTGATCTTATTCAATATTTACATACGAACAATTTAACAGCCATATTTCCCGAAGTTTACAAATTAGCAAAATTAATAGGTAGTTACGATTCCAGTTAGTAGCGTATCGGCTGAACGATCATTTTCTTGCTTAAAAAGAATCCATACATATCTACGAAACACACAGGGCCAAAGCATACTCACTGATTTGTCTATGATTTCAATTGAAAAAGAACTTTTAATGATTTTAAAACGATTTTGTGATTTTTACGACGACGTTTTACAGAATTATTTTAAAAAGATAGGCGCGTTGATTTGATTTATAAAAATTAAAATAATACTTACAGTCAAGTGTGTTAGTAACTTCGTTCATTTATTTTTGTTGATTTGCGCAAAAAACACTCTTAGCATTTCTCGGCCTTGTAATACCTACAAAGCCATAATGGATATTATTTAGGTGACTTGTTCTCACCATCAGTCACTTATTTGGATATTCATGGTGGCCACACACAATTATCAATGGTGCCATGTCGAAAAGTCGCTGAATTGAATTTGGGAAGTCATTTTATTTATTTATTGTACACAGATATATATACACAAAAAACATTTATAAATGAAATGTAGTGCCCTCGCAGAGGTTTCGGGTAGGGCGTGCATACCCTACCAGAAATCTTTGTGCACGCCCCTGCTCCTAAGGTATAAGCATACGGCCCTCCGTCCAACGTTGCGTATAGACCCAAATCAAACAAGTAACAGACAAGTAATAAATAATCCACATGAAGCAATTAAATATTTACTCGTACATACGATACTGTTCCACCAGATGCTGTTTGTTTCAGGTTTTATTAACATTGAAACCTGACTAACTTTCGTAAGGGTAGTATCTATTTACTCGTTCCTCAATTTTTTACCTTTGTTCCACCAAAAATACTAATTGCACAGCAAAATATGCTTACCAAAAATACTAATTACATAGTATATATGTATTTAAAGAGATAAAACTAAGTCGACGGCGCGGCGCCCTGCTTCGCGGGGCTCCTATTTTTGGGTGGGTTTAAGAAGGAACCTTTTTTTTTTTTTTTTTTTGACCCAGGAAAATCCTTTATGGATACCCCCTCCCCCGGGGGGGGAGGTAAGTTATGTGAGACTCTCCGCCCCTGAATGGGGTCGGTATACACACTAAAAACCTGGGGTGAGCAGTCCCACCGCCGACGGGGTGGGACAAGATGGGGTCGCGTTAGCAATCACCATCCCGTCCCGGCGGTTGGCCCGGCTGATTGTAACCGGGCCTCAGCACCTGTGGAGGGGAGGCCTTGCTCACCAAGGCCACCCCCTAGACGTGTGGGGCCGTGCAAGCCGGTAGAGAGTCCCCCGACTCTGTACCAGTGACCCCACTATACAGGAGCGAGAAGGCGGGCAAATCGCCTCCTCCTCGCTCCCGTCCGTCTGCGCCGGAGAGGGTCAGCGAGGGGATTGTTCTCCCTGACTCTCTCCGCGGCCTCCTTCTGCGCCATGACAGCCTCACAGAAGGAGACCACTGCCTGCCACGACCTCTCGCCGCCGAGCATGGCGTTGATCACGCTCGGCAGGGAGAGATCCCCGCCTATTATGGCCGAAAGCGTGTGCCGCTGCGGCCCCCACGCGGCACACACCTCCAGCGTATGGAGCGCCGTATCTTCTGGCGCCCCACACTCGTTGCAGACCGGGGTCGCCTCCCGTCTCGCGATCTGGTGCAAATACTTTCCGAAGCATCCGTGCCCGGAAAGCACCTGCACCAGTCGGAAGGTCAGCGACCCGAATCGCCGCCCTATCCACCCCCGAAGGACCGGGCGAATGGCCTCCACCGTCCACTGGCCCGGGACCGGTGGAGCCAGGTCCTCCGTCCACCGCCTCAGCAGGGCGGCCCGCGCCTGTCGCCGCATGCGTGCGATCTCCTCCCACCCCGGGGGCTCCCCGCGGGACCTCCTCGCCGCCACGAAGTGGTAAACTTCGGCGAGGATCTCCGCTTGCAGCTCCCAGGGGGGGTCACTGGCCAGCACGCACGCAGCCGTCCAGGACACCGTCCGGTAACCGCGTATGGCCCTCGTCGCGACGACCCGCTGCGGACGTCGCAGCAGGGTCTTATTGTCGCGACTGAGGGCGTCCGCCCAGACTGGTGCCCCGTACAGGGCCATACTCCGGATCACTCCGGAGTACAGTCGGCGACAAGTGGCGCTCGGGCCACCCACGTTGGGCAGCAGCCTCCCCAGGGCGGCCGCCGCTCCTAGGACTTTTGGGGCCAGCTGGGTGAAGTGTGCCCCAAAAGTCCACCTCCCGTCCAGGATGAGACCCAAGTACCTCATTTGGGTCCCAAGCCGGACCAGGATCCCGTCCAGGGCTACTCGCGTACCTGGAGGAGGTCCCCCCCGAGGCCCATGAAACAATAGGGCCTCAGTCTTGGAGAGGGCAACCTCCAATCCCAGGGCGCGGATACGGTCAACTACTAGGGCAGCTCCCACCTCAGCCAACCGCACCGTCTCCCCGAGGTTCCTCCCCTTGACTACGACCAGGGTGTCATCGGCGTAACACGCCACCCGCATACTCGCGGGAAGCGTGCCCCGAAGCACCCAGTCGTAGCCAACGTTCCACAGGAGCGGTCCCAGTACCGACCCCTGTGGAACCCCGCAGGATACGCGACGGCGCCTCAGACCGTCGCGTCCCTCCACCAGGACCTCACGGTCCTGGAGGTAGTCGGCCAACAGCCTCCGCAAATACAGGGGCACTCCGTGATACCGGAGCGCCTCCTGTACTGTTCCATGCGGGAGGCTGTTGAAGGCGTTGGCAATGTCCAGCGAGACAGCCAACGCCTTGTTCCCCCCACCGACCGCTTCCTGCGTCCAATCTTTTAGCCAGAGCAGGGCGTCCATTGTGGACCGCCCCGCTCTGAACCCATACTGGGCCTGTGATAAAGCCGGCCCAGTCCCCTCCAAGTGCTGGATGACACGGGAAGCCACCACTCTCTCTAGCAGCTTTCCCGTGTCATCCAGCAACACGATTGGTCTGTATGCGGGAGGCGAGGTTGTGTCTCGCCCCTCCTTCCGCAACAGGCATAACCGGCCGTCCTTCCACAGCTTCGGGAACCGTCCAGACGTGAGGCATGCATCGAACAGCTCCCGAAGCGGATCGCCCATCTCTCTGAGGGCGATCCGGAGGACCCGCCCCGGGATTCCGTCAGGACCCGGTGCCGTCCTCTTGCCACATACGCGGCTGACGGCTGCATCCATCTCCGCCTCTGATACAAGCGGGATGGAGGCCGGATCCAATTCCTCCGGGAAGGACGGCGCCATCATCGGAGGGGTGTGGTAGGGGTCCCGTTCGGGAAAGAGCCCCACCAGCACCCTGCCCAGGAGCTCCGGCTCCAGAGACTCCGCAACGGGGGGCGTCAGGCCCCGGAACTTGTTCCGGGCAGCCCTATACGGGCGCCCCCATGGGTCCCTATCCAGGCCCTCCAAGGCCTCACCCCAGGCCCGGGACTTGGCCTGGCCGACGGCCAGCTGCAGCTCCTTTTTGGCTGCACGGTACCCATCGTACAGCCGGAGCTCGGCCTGTAATTCATCGGCCGACAGCTGGTCATTCGTTCGGCCATGCCGTCGCCGCCTACACCGCGTGTAGGGCCGTCGCGCCGCCTAGCAGGCGGCTCGGAGATCTTCGATCTCCGAGCTCCACCAGTACACTTCTCGGCGGCCGGGGCGGTGGCGGGCCCTCGGCATGGCCGCGTCGCAGACGGCTGCGACCGCTTCGCGAAAACGGCCGGCCGCGACGTCTACCACCGAGTGCGAGAGGGCGGCAAGCCACGCCTGGACGATGGCCGCCTCTTCTGCCAGCTCGGCGTCGAGGCGACTCACCGACCAGCGCGGAAAATCCGCCCGCACCACGCACCGGGACCCTCCCTGATTGTCGGAGGCGGAGATCTCGAACCTTATATATTTGTGATCCGAGAGCGTCTCTACCTCCGACATCACCCTCCAGGCCCGAGCACGTGCCGCTACAGCGGGGCTGGTGAACGTTAGGTCCACCACGGACCCCCCACACCATCGCACGCACGTGTGGACCGACCCTCTATTGAGGAGGGTCAGTCCTGTGGCAACCGCCCACTCCCTGACAATCTCCCCTCGAGTGTCAGTGGAGCGGTTGCCCCATTCCCGGGCCTTGGCATTCAGGTCCCCCATTAGGAGGACCTGATGTGGCGCCTGCCTTCTCACCACCGCGGCCAGGAGGTCCATGAAGACCTCCAGCTCCGCGGCGGTTCTGTTAGGGGAGAAGTATGCGCCGACGATCGCATACCTCTCCCACCTGGCCACCACGTACCCCGCTCCTCTCTCTTTGACTGAGAGGAGGGGGCCGCCAGCCCTCCCAATGATGGCCACGGAGCCGTTCAAGTCCCCAGCCCAATAGGGACTGAGGGGGACAAAATACGGCTCCGCGGCGACGGCCACACCGATTTCCCACTGCGCCAGGCTCTGCATGAGCAGGTCTTGGGCCCTGGCGCAGTGGTTCAGGTTCGCCTGGAGGAAGTTGTGATGTCTGACTTGATCCATACTAATCAGACATCACAACCCCCCCGCACAGTGCTCCGCGGCGCGCTACCTCAGGGGCGGCCTGACTGGTAGCCGCAGGGGTGGCCCGAGTCCCAGGGGCCTTTCCCTTCGTCTTCGGAGGGATGCAGCTACGCCCCCCCATAACGTGACCCGAGGGCTTGCCCGCCTCTGCGCAAATAGCGCAGCGCAGCCCGGCCTTGCCACAGTTGGCCGCCCAGTGACCTGCGTCTCCACAACGGAAGCACAGGTCACCCCTGTCGGCCGCGGCGGGACACTGAGGGCGCGTGTGCCCTAGCCCCATACACCTGAAGCAGCGCATGGGGCGCTCCCCCAACGCCACCACCTTCACCGAGCTCCACCCGATGAGAAGCCTGCCCCTGCTCAGCAGCACTTTGGCTGCCGAGACAGGGCAGGACACAAGGGCGGAGCCGGCGCCATCAAAGCCGGGGCGGATCTCCCCGACCTTGACGAGCCGCACCTCGCACTCGCCCGCCGCTGCGACCGCCGCCGCCACCTTCTCCTTTGTGGCAGCATCGTCCAAGCCCGCAATCCGCAAGTCTGTGGACTTTACGGGCCTGGTGACGCTGGCCACTGCGGATAGGGCATCACGGAGTTTCTCCGCGAGCCTATCCGCCTTTTCTCCGCTTTGTGAGCCAGGAATCTCTAAGATCCTGGCTCCCGTAGCCGTCTGGCGGAAGCGGAGCTGGTCGATACCCAGCTCCGCGATGGCGGTAGCGTAAGTGATCCCCTTTGCCGCTGCGTCGGGTTGCAACGATAGCACGACTGCCGCGGATTTCGGGGACCTCAGTGCTGTCACCACATTCTTGGAGGCAACAGGGGCAGCAGGCCGGGCTTTGGCGGCGGGGGCACGGGCCACCTGGACAGGCTCAGATGCAGTAGATGGGAAGGACGACTTTTCCTTCCCATGGCCTTTCCCCTTGCCATTCCCCTTTCCCTTCCCTACTACCGTCACCCAGGTTTCCTGAGGGACGGTGGTGGCAGGGGCAATCCCGCTGACGTTTTGGGTCCCTTTAGAGCCAGAGGGACCCGCGGTCGGTGCCACTGCAGGAGCGGTGGCAGCTCTGGGGGCCTGCTTGGCCCCCTTGCCCACCTTGAGGGCAACCGGCTGAGACGTCAGTATGGGTGACGTGGCATCTGCCCTCGTCCTCCTGGCATCCGCTTTCAGCGGCGGGCGGACCGTCGGGGCCGGCAGAAGCCGGTCCTCAAGCCCCGCAAGCCGGGCGCTCAACATCGTCCCCAGCGTGACGATAAGGGAGCGCTTAAGCTCCTCAACCAGCTCGGGACCCAACTGGGGGGTGGCAAGGGCCGCCCGCGTCTCCGCAGTGGCGGTAACGGTGGCGGCAGGGGCTGCCCGCGTCTCCGCAGTGGCGGTAGCGGCGGCGGCAGCGGCGGCAGCAGCGGCGGCAGTCGTCGCCGCGGCGGCCTCCGTCTTCGCCTCAGCGAAGCCCCGACGGAGCGCCTTTACCTCCACCTTAAGCGCCTCCCCGTCTAAACGCAGGCGGGAGTTTTCGGCCCTCAGTCGCCGCGTCTCCTCCGCCTCGCTGCGGCCTGCCAGGGTGTCCACCACCTCCCTTAGCAGTGACGCCGACCGCTTCAGGCGACCAACAAACTCGCCCTTTAAGTTGCCCGACTTTCGGGCCACCTCCAGGATGCAGGCGAGCTTCTCGCCCGCCCGCGCCCTCAGTTCTTGGGCATTTAGGTCGCTCAAGTCACCGACCAATGGGGTGGAATCCGACTCATTGCCGATCTCCATCCCCAGGTCGGCAGCGACAGCAGCCGGCCCCTTCCTAAGGCGCCTCTTGTGCAGCGCCGCCTCAAACTCCGCATTCTGCTGCACCGAAGCGGGCCTGAGGAACTCCTCCCTGGAGGGTGCCCCCTTCACCACTCTCCCCCGCCCTCTTCTAGTAGTGGGCACCTTGGCGGCCGCCATCCACTCAGTCTCCGTGTCCGAGCCTGAATACCCAGGCACGAAGAACGGAGCGGACGGCCGCTTTCGGCTGCCTACCTCCCCAGAGGTGGCCACCGCCACCATGTCGGCACGCGAGTTAAAAGACTCCACGTCCAAAACATCCTCAGGAGCACTCTCCTGCTCGGAGGGGCCCTGAGAAGGGCCTTTTTGGTGGCCCTGAGAAGGGCCTTTTTTAAACTGTTGCTTGGACATGGCCGCAAGCGAACAGACAGGGACAAACAAACAAGCACACAGACTCGAGTAACAGTAATACCCTCAAAACAATATGAACCGGCACACAAGTGCTCTTTAGCCGAACACCGGTCTGACACTCCGTTACGGTGACAGAACCGGGTCGTTACCAGGGGACGCGACGAGGACGCAAGCACTGTGGGGGGTCCCCCGTTTAAGAAGGAACCTAAACTTAACATAACCTAACCCTTCCGAGACAGACTGCAGTGATTTTGAGGCGTATATGTGCTCGTTGTGATATATTTTAGTAAGCATATTTTGTTGTGCAATTAGTATTTTTGATGGTCATTATATTTAATCCCCTTTCGTAATATTAAGTACTAGAGTTTTTCCGCGGCTTCGCTCGCATTAATCTAGATATTGTCAGTAATCCCTCGGGAACAGTACAAGATGAAAAGTATCCTAAGGACTTTTCAATACCCCTGACAACGTGTATGCGTTATTTATTGCAAAATATTCGGTCGAGTAGTTAAGGCATGAAAGCAAACAAACAAACTCACATTTCCATTTATAGTATTACTAGATTTTGCCCGCGGCTTTGCTCGTGTAAATGTAAGTTAGGTTAGATTAGTAACAGTACTTTTTATGGATGAAAGGTACCTCATGCCTTTTTCTGTAACCCTGACAACGTGTACTTACGCGAAATTTCATGATGGTCAGTTGAACAGATAAGGCGTGAAACCGTAACACACTCACATTCGCATTTATAATATTGATAGGAATAATATATCGTTTATGTGTAAGGAACGTCAATTCCACATGGTATTATTCTTGAAATTACTATAGGTTAATAGAATACTGTTAACAATGATTACGCTTAATTAATTGTTAAGCGGCTTGTTATTGATGCTAACATTATTTAATCATTTACATAATTCGAATAAAGACTGTTACTGTTCAACTAGATCATTTGTAATGAGTTTAGGATTAATTTGCCCTCAGATTGTCTATACTACTCAATATAGGCTGTGTATGTATGTAAATGAATTAGTGATTGCATATTCTTGTAGGATAAAACACTTTAATGTTCGTATTTCTACTAGCTTCTGTATACAGCTTTGCTAGCATGTGTATGTAATTGTCTATCGTAATTCAGCAATTCCTTAAAGCAAATCTTGAAGCCGAAGAACACACGTTAGGAGAAATATCTCTTCTAAATCTTTAAGATTCAATATCGCTTTTTCGCGTGAGATTGTCAATTGCCTGACTGCACGGATTACAGCGTGGTTTAAGTGGTCGCCTCGCTACTGTCACTGCGTGTTGTGGGTTCGAATCCCACACGGGACAAAACTTTGTGTGATCTACTAATGGTTGTTCCGAGTCTGGGTGTGTTTTGTGTCCGTCGTTTGAATGTTTGTAAAGTCCCCCGCGACGCAAGATTTACACCGAGTGCGGGCAATGTCCTTAAAAAGAAATCCTGGAGATCCAGTTTTATCTAGTAATATAGCCATCATTAGTTATAGGTACAAGATAAATGCCAGAAGTTTGAGTTAGTAGTCCCTTTTTTGTTTTATAAATCATTTCCTAATTAAATATCCTCTCAACCTGGTTGGCGTTGTGACACATGAGATCTCGAGTCGAATAAAGTTTCATTGATATTTCTTCATTTAAATTGTCATTAGCGATATGGAGTCCAGAAATGCGTCCAGAAAACACCGAATACTTTCTATATTTTTTGCATAATGGATAAGTACTAGCTACTTATCCAAAAAGTTTATTTTCAGAATAGTAAATTTACTTTATTTTGAAGCACTATGTATTTATTATTAATTCCTTTCGCCAGTTTTCAGTCTATGTCATTGGTAGGATTTCAAGCCATCCAAATACAATGCAAGG